>NKDA01000001.1:21525000-22808333 GCA_002872375.1 Eulimnadia texana
ATATAAATACTATAACAATACATTTAAATATTACTAATATTAATAAAAATAAATTTAAGTAAATTACTTATTTTAAGTACACAATACTTTAGTTAAAGGGGGGTTCGAAATTTCTAAAAGATTATTTGATAACACGTTGATAACATCTGATAACACTAACCCAGATCCCTTGCAGTCTTTTTATCCTAGTATTTATAATGTGAATACTATAATAACAATACATTTAAATATGAATAATATTAATATTAATAATATTAATAAAGATAAATTTAAGTAAATTACGTATTTTAAGTATACAATAAATCAGTTTTTTCTGAAAAAATAAGATTTTTTGCCAGCGAAACTGACGTTTCCCCAGTAACAAATGGTCGCTTTGACTTGAACTTGGCGTTTGAAGTATGATTCCACTAAACCCTTTGAAAAAGGCTACAATGGCAGTACTGATAATACTAGATAACAGGCTGATAACAGGTGATAATAGGTTGATAACAAGCGATAACAGGGGACAACGCCGTAGGAAGCAAAGAGTAGCGAAAAAGTCTCGAAACTTGGCTCTAAAGGCTTATGAAAGATGAGTGTGATAACAGGATGATAACAGGTTGATAACAGGTGATAATAGGTTGATAACGAGTGATAACAAGCGATAACAGGGGACAACGCCGTAGGAAGCAAAGAGTAGCGAAAAAGTCTCGAAACTTGGATATAGAGGCTTATGAAAGACGAGTGTGATAACAGTTGATAACAGGTGATAACAAGTGATAACAGGGAACAACACCGTAGGAAGCAAAGAGTAGCGAAAAAGTCTCGAAACTTGGATATAGAGGCTTATGAAAGATGAGAGTGATAACAGGTGATAACAGTTGATAACAGGATGATAACAAGTGATAACACTAGATGAAGTAAAGAGTAGCGAAAAAGTTTGGAAGGATTGATTTTATGGAACAAAAGTCATTACAAAATTATACTATTTATTTTCAAATCATGTGGGAAGGTTGTAGGTGGTTGTTGGATATTGTGGGATAACTATGGGGGAACGTGGGGGTGGTAGGAGGTTGTAGGGTGGTTGTGGTAGGTAGTGGGGGTGGTAGTGGGATATTGTGGAATAACTGTGGGGGAACGTGGGGGTAGTAGGAAGTTGTGGGGTGGTTGTGGTAGGTTGTGGTAGGTAGTGGTAGGTAGTGGGATAACTGTGGGGGTGGTAGGAAGTTGTAGGGTGGTTGTGGTAGGTAGTGGGATATTGTGGGATAACTAAGGGGAACGTGGGGGTGGTAGGAGGTTGTAGGGTGGTTTTGGTACGTAGTGGTAGGTAGTAGTAGGTAGTGGGGATGGTAGTGGGATATTGTGGGATAACTATGGGGAACGTGGGAGTAGTAGGAAGTTGTAGGGTGGTTGTGGTACGTAGTTGTAGGTAGTTGTAGGTAGTGGTAGTTAGTGGGGGTGGTTGTGGGATATTCTGGGATAACTGTGGGGGAACGTGGGGGTAGTAGGGAAGTTGTAGGGTGGTTGTGGTAGGTAGTGGGATATTGGGGGATAACTGTGGGGGAACGTGGGGGTGGTAGGAGGTTGTAGGGTGGTTGTGGTAGGTAGTGGTAGGTAGTGGGGGTGGTTGTGGGACCAAGGGATCCGAAACTTGCAAAAATCCTCGTACACCTAGGTCATGTTATCACTGTTATCAACCTGTTTTCTCTGTGTTATCACATGTTATCAAATAATCTTCGTACACTTTCTCACTGTTTCCAGGGGGTCCGAAACTTCCAATAATCTTCGTACACCCTGGGTCATGTTATCACAGTTATCAACCTGTTATCTCCATGTTATCTTCATGTAATCACATGTTATCAAATAATCTTCGTACACCTAGGTCATGTTATCACAGTTACCAACCTGTTATCTCCGTGTTATCACATGTTATCAAATAATCTTCGTACACTTTCCCACTGAGTTTCCAAGGGGTCCGAAACTTCCAATAATCTTCGTAGACCTTGGGTCATGTTATCACAGTTATCAACCTGTTATCTCCGTGTTATCACATGTTATCAAATAATCTTTGTACACTTTTCCACGGAGTTTCCAAGGGGTCTGAAACTTACAGTAACCTTCATACACCTGGGTCATGTTATCACAGTTATCAACCTGTTACCAATCTGTTATCACGTGTTATCAAATAATCTTCGTACATCTGGGTCATGTTATCTCCATCTTATCTCCGTGTTATCATATGTTATCAAACAATCTTCGTACACCTGGGTCATGTTATCAACCTGTTATCTCCATGTCATCTCCGTGTTATCACCTGTTATCAAATAATCTTCGTACACTTTTCCACGGAGTTTCTAAGGGGTCTGAAACTTACAGTAACCTTCATACACCCGGGTCATGTTATCACAGTTATCTCCGTGTTATCGTATGTTATCAAATAATCTTCGTACACTTTTCCGCAGAGTTTCCAAGGGGTCTGAAACTTACAGTAACTTTCATACACCTTGGGTCGTGTTATCTCCATCTTATTTCCGTGTTATCGTATGTTATCAAATAATCTTCGTACACTTTCTCACGGAGTTTCGGACCCCTTGTATAAGGGGGGGGGACTGCATTGACAGGTTACAGAGGAAAGATTTCTTAGCACGGGACTGCGGGTCTCTAGACAATATCGGCTTAATTTACAGTGAACTAATAAGACAAACCACACGGTAAATCGTGACTTGCACTCCCGAACACTTACAACTCTCGCACCCCCCCCACCACCCCCCACCCACCCACCCTCCCATGTATGACTGTTATCAGTGGTTAACAAAGAGTGGTAAAGATTATTGAAAGGTGTTATCAGTGGTTATTAGTAGTGTTAAGAGTGTCGTAAGGGGTTGATAAAGACTGGCAAAGATTACTAAAGGTGTTATCAGTGGTTAACAAAGAGTGGTAAAGATGATTAAAGGTGTTATCAGTGGTTATTAGAGGCGTTAAGAATGTCGTCAGTGGTTGATAAAGACTGGCAAAGATTGCTAAAGGTGTTATCAGTGGTTATTAGGGGCGTTATCAGTGGTTAACAAAGGGTGGTAAAGATTGATTAAAGGTGTTATCGGTGGTTATTAGGGGCGTTATCAGTGGTTAACAAAGAGTGGTAAAGATTGATTAAAGGTGTTATCAGTGGTTATTAGTAGTGTTATCAGTGGTTGACAAAGACTGTCAAAGATGACTAAAGGTGTTATCAGTGGTTATTAGGGGCGTTAAGAGTGTCATCAGTGGTTGACAGAGACTGGCAAAGATGATTAAAGGTGTTATCAGTGGTTAACAAAGACTGGCAAAGGTGATTAAAGGTGTTATCAGTGGATAATAAGAGTTCTTAAAGTGTTATCGATGGTTAACAAAGACGTTATTAAGTATGTTATCAGTGGTTATAAAAAGCATTTAAGTGTTATCGCTGGTTAATACAGTTATTATCAATGATTAACAAAAGATATCAGAACTGAGGTGTTAACTATGGTTATTAATAGTGTTACCATTGGATATTAAAAGTTATTCAAGTGTTAACGCTGGTTAATAAAGGTGTTATCAAGGGTTGACAAGGGTTGCCAGAGATGATTAAGGTGTTATCGGTGGTTATCAAAGTTATCGTTGGTTAATAAAGGTGTTATCAAGGGTTAACAAGGGCTACCAGAGATGATTAAGGTGTTATCAGTGGTTAACAAAGTTATCGTTGGTTAGTAAAGGTGTTATCAGTGGTTATCAGAGCCACTAAAAGTGTTATCGGTGGTTATTAAAGTTATCGTTGGTTAATAAAGGTGATTTCAAGGGTTAACAAGGGCTGCCAGAGATGGTTAAGGTGTTATCGGTGGTTATCAAAGTTATCCTTGGTTGATAAAGGTGTCATCAGTGGTTATCAAAGGCTTAGTAGTTTACTATTAACTATTGATAACAGTGGATAACAAGGATTTATTATTATTATTATTATTTATTGAAAATCGAAAAAGCGCGCGAAAAAAATTTTGATAAGGAGCCAATTTAAATATTCAAATGAGGAGTGACGTCAGCAGGTCAAAGGTCAACACCAGGGGGTGGGGTCTCCAACTCGGCGATGATAAATTTGATAACAGGCGATAACATGCTGATAACACATGATAACACTGATAGAATAGTGACACTGATACATTTTTTAAAGATTTTTTTTCTGAATGGAATTGTTAACTTATTGATAATAGTTTGATAATGGCTTGATAAGACGTGATAACATATTGATAACCACCGATAATAGGATGGTTGATCAACTTTAAACATAAGATTAGTGAAAAATCAAGTAAAAGTTCATTGTTGAAATATTGATAACCGTTGATAACCATTGATAACACGTTGTCAACCTTTGATAACACGTTGATAACCCTGATAACAATGATTCTACATTAAAAATAACTACTGAAAATCCATTATTAATGCTTTTTAACACTTTGATAACACTTGATAACATGTTGATAACCCTGATAACACGTCGATAACCCTGATAACAATGATTCTACATTAAAAATAACTACTGAAAATCCATTATTAAGGCTTGATAACACATTGATAACACTTGATAACACCTTGATAACCCTGATAACAATAATTCTACATTAAAAATAACTACTGAAAATCCACTATTAAGGCTTGACAACACATTGACGACACTTGACGACATGTTAATAACCATTGATAACACGTTGATAACCATTGATAACAGCAGCGGAACTTTCTCGAACAGACATTTCGAGTCTTTCGTCAAAGATCTGCATTAAAATCTAATTAACACATTTTAAGAGTTTTTCCTGCAAATATTTGTTTTAAATTTCTTCAAGATTCTTAACATTTTTCTGAATGGAGTTGTTAACTTATTGATAATAGTTTGATAATGACTTGATAAGACGTGATAACAGCTCCACTGCTGTTATCATGGGTTATCAACGTGTTATCAAGGCGTTACCAATGGTCGTGATAACAGCTCCAGTGCTGTTATCATTACCGTAAACTTATATTATTATATTATATAAAATTTTAATTATATTATTATTATAAACTTATAATTATTATTATTATTATATTATTATTACATATTATTATTATATTAATTATATTATTATAATATTTTAATATTATATATTTCATTATCTATTTACTTAAATTAACTATTAAGTTTAGTTTAATTATTTTAATTAGTTTAATTTAATAGACGTGTTATCACCATGTTATTAACGTGTTATCACCTGTTATCGACTATAATTGTTAAAATAATCGACTAAAATCGATAGAAAATCGTTTCAAAAAAGGATTTTTCTTGAGGAATTTAATAGACGTGTTAGCAACGTGTTATCAACCTGTTATCAACGTGTTATCACCTGTTATCAACTATAATAGTTCAAATAATCGACTAAAATCGATAGAAAAACGTAAAAAACAGGATTTTTCTTGAGGAATTTAATGGACGTGTTATCACCATGTTATCACCATGTTATCAACCTGTTATCAGCATGTTATCAGCTGTTATCAACTATAATAGTTAAAATAATCGACTAAAATCGATAGAAAATCGTAAAAAAACAGGATTTTTCTTGAGGATTTTCATAGACGTGTTATCACCATGTTATCACCTGTTATCACCTGTTATCAACTATATAGTTAAAATAATCGACTAAAATCGATAGAAAAACGTAAAAAAAGGGTTACCATGTTATCACCGTGTTATCACCATGTTATCAACCTGTTATCACCATGTTATCACCTGTTATCAACTATAATATTTAAAATAAACGATTAAAATCGATAGAAAAACGTAAAAAAGAGAAAACAGGATTTTTCTTGAGGAATTTATCGGTGGAGGTGATCGGTAAAGTTCAATAATCGATCGATACAATCGATTGAAAAGAATAAGCAAAAGGTCGAACAACTACGTGACAATGCTGTAGACCTTGTCCTCCATAAAGGGCCATTGAATACCCAAGCCCCGCTACTACGGACCGAGGTATCAAATACGTACACTACAAAATTTTTACTTGAAAAAAATGGTAAAAATCACAGAAAAATTCGAGAAATATTTTGGTGCAAAGAAAGTTGTAAAATTATTATTCGTTGATTTTATAACGGTGTCCGCTATAGAGAGGTTGAAGACCAACCCCGCTACTACGGACCGAGGTATCAAATACGTACGCTACGAAATTTTCGCTTGAAAATAAGTCTAAAAATCACAGAAAAATTCGAGAAACATTTTGGTGCAAAGCAAATTTTGAAATTATTTTTGGTTGATTTTATAATGGTGTCCGCTATAGAGAGGTTGAAGACCAAGCCCCGCTACTACGGACAGCCGTATCAAATACGTACACTACGGAATTTTTACTTGAAAAAAATTGTAAAAATCACAGAAAAATTTGGGAAATATTTTAGTGCAAAGAAAATTTTGAAATAATTTTTGGTTGATTTTATAATGGTGTCCGCTATAGAGAGGTCTTCCTTTGGAATGGACCATTGAATACCCAAGCCCCGCTACTACGGACCGAGGTATCAGATACGTACGCTACGAAATTTGTACTTGAAAAAAATTGTAAAAATCACAGAAAAATGTGGGAAATAATTTGGTGCAAAGCAAATTTTGAAATTATTTTTAGTTGATTTTATAACGGTGTCCGCTATAGAGAGGTTTAAGACCAAGCCCCGCTACTACGGACCGAGGTATCAAATACGTACGCTACGAAATTTTCATTCGAAGATGTGTCTAAAAATCTCAGAAAAATTCGAGAAACATTTTAGTGCAAAGCAAATTTTGAAATTATTATTCGTTGATTTTATAACGGTGTCCGCTATAGAGAGGTCGTCCTTTGGAATGGACCATTGAAGACCCAAGCCCCGCTACTACGGACAGCCGTATCAGATACGTACGTGGCGAAATTTCAATTGAAAAAAATTGTAAAAATCACAGAAAAATTTGGAAAACATTTTAGTGGAAATCAAATTTTTCAGTAATTTTTGGTTGATTTTATAATGGTGTCCACTATAGAGAGGTCGTCCTTTGGAATGGACCATTGAAGGTCCAAGCCCCGCTACTACGGACCGAGGTATCAAATACGTACACTACAAAATTTCAATTGAAAAAAATTGTAAAAATCACAGAAAAATTCGAGAAACATTTTGGTGCAAAGCAAATTTTTAAATAATTTTTGGTTGATTTTATAATGGTGTCCGCTATAGAGAGGTTGAAGACCAAGCCCCGCTACTACGGACAGCCGTATCAAATACGTACACTACGAAATTTTCAATTGAAATAATTTCTAAAAATCACAGAAAAATTCGAGAAACATTTTAGTGCAAATCAAATTTTTAAATTATTATTCGTTGATTTTATAACGGTGTCCGCTATAGAGAGGTCCGCCCTAGTTTCCATTAAAGGGCTCGGACATTTTTCTATCCAACTTTCAGGCTATCGTCTGTTATCACCTGTTATCGTACATTATGACTTATTATCAGACTGTTCAGCTGTTTTTCAGGTGTTTACTAACCCCTTTGACGGCGTTGATGGAGGAACTGCCATAAATTATTTAATAAAACGTTATCAAAGTTAGCAGCTGTCAAATAGGAATTGGTTGCCATGGAAACCGCCATAAGTCACATATGGTCGTAAAGTCTCCAGGATTACACATACTACAATACAAGAATCATTCTCAAGATTCCTGAATCTTGTATGAATCTTGTATTAAAACCTATAAAGCCAAGGTTTAATTGTTAGAAAGCTTAGAATTATTAATTGGCCATAAAGCCAGACATTAATTATTACTGATTTAATAAATCAGTTAATAATTAATAATTATATTGATTTAAAAAATAAATTTATAAATATTAGGACAGCCATAACATACTACAATACAAGAATCATTCTCAAGATTCCTGAATCTTGTATGAATCTTGTATTAAGACTTATAAAGCCAAGCTCGAAAAATTTTTACAATTTTTAATAAATTAGTTAATAATTAATAATTATATTAATTTAAAAAAATATATTTATAAATATTAGGACAGCTATAAGTCACATATGGTCGTAAAGTTCTCCAGGATTACACATACTTATGATATATATATTTATGGTATTATATTATTTATTTATATATTATATTAAATATTTATAGATTCTATAGTTTGTAGATTTTCGTAATCTAGTTTGAAGTTTTTACGAGAGAGAATTAGTTTAATGGGAAGAAATAGTTTTGCGGTATCGCTACTGCGCCGTGCCCGTCGCAGAGGCTCGTTATGATGGACGACATCATCAGCATCGACATCGTCGGGGGAGCGTCATGGGCTTGTGAATTTGTTCCACGCCGCTTGCTTTTATGTCGGGCCTACGGGGGGAAGGGCTGGGAAACCAGTGGGAAGAAGGTGGGAAGAGGTGGGAAGAGGCGGGAAGGTTAACCAAAAGCTCTAGGAGGTCTTGGGATACTTTGGGAAGAAGGTGGGAAGAAGGTGGGAAGAAGGTGGGAAGAGGCGGGAAGGTTTACCAAAAGCTCTAGGAGGTCTTGGGATACTTTGGGAAGAAGGTGGAAGAGGTGGGAAGAGGCGGGAAGAGGCGGGAAGGTTTACCAAAAGCTGGAAGGAGGTCTTGGGATACTTTGGGAAGAAGGTGGGAAGAGGTGGGAAGAGGCGGGAAGGTTTACCAAAAGCTGGAAGGAGGTCTTGGGAAACCAGTGGGAAGAAGGTGGGAAGAGGTGGGAAGAGGTGGGAAGAGGCGGGAAGGTTTACAAAAAGCTCAAGGAGGTCTTGGGATACTTTGGGAAGAATGTGGGAAGAAGGTGGGAAGAGGTGGGAAGAGGCGGGAAGGTTAACCAAAAGCTCTAGGAAGTCTTGGGAAACCAGTGGGAAGTAAGTGGGAAGAGGTGGGAAGAGGCGGGGAGGTTTACCAAAAGCTCTAGGAGGTCTTGGGATACTTTGGGAAGAAGGTGGGAAGAGGTGGGAAGGTTAACCAAAAGCTCTAGGAGGTCTTGGGAAACCAGTGGGAAGGAAGTGGGAAGAGGCGGGAAGGTTTACCAAAAGCTCTAGGAGGTCTTGGGAAACCAGTGGGAAGAGGTGGGAAGAGGCGGGAAGGTTTACCAAAAGCTCTAGGAAGTCTTGGGATACTGTGGGAAGGTCCAGAAAGCAATGGAAACAGCTTTTTTGAAAGCTTTGGGAGTATGTGGGAAGGTTTTGGGAACCTCTGAGAAGTTTGGGAAACTCTGGGAGAAGCTTTAGGAGTATCTGGGAAGGTTTTGGGAAGCTCTGTGATGTTTTGGGAAGCTCTGGGAAGGCCATGGGAAGCTCTGGGAAGGTCATGGGAAGCTCTGGGAAGGTCTTGGGAAGCTCTAGGAAAGTCTTGGGAAGCTCTAGGAAAGTCTTGGGAAGCTCTGGGAAGGTCTTAGGAAGCTCTGGGAAGGTTTTGGGAAGCTCTGGGATGTTTTGGGAAGCTTTGTGATGTTTTGGGAAGCTCTGGGATGTTTTGGGAAGTTCTGGGAAGCTTGGGGAATCCTGGGGAAGGTTTTGGGAAGCTCTGTGATGTTTTGGGAAGCTCTGGGATGTCTTGGGAAGTTCTGGGAAGCTTTGGGAATCCTTGGGAAGGTTTTGGGAAGCTCTGGGAAGGTCATGGGAAGCTCTGGGAAGGTCTTGGGAAGCTCTGTGATATTTTGGGAAGCTCTGGGATGTTTTGGGAAGCTCTGGGATGTCTTGGGAAGTTCTGGGAAGCTCTGGGATGTTTTGGGAAGTTCTGGGATGTCTTGGGTAGTTCTGGGAAGCTTTAAGAAGTTTAAGAAGGCTTTGGGAAGCTTTGGGGGTCATTGGGGAGGTTTTTAGAAGCTATACTGCAAGCACTAGGGATTTCTTAGAACCTTTTTGGACTCTTAAGGTAAGCTTTGAGAAGATTGGAAAGCTTTTCGGCACATTTGGCAAGTTTGAGAAGTTACGGGAATCTTTCGGAAGCTGTCACAAGCTTTGGGAATATCTTGGAAGCGTTTTAAACCCCCATGGGAACCTTTGGGAATGAGTCTTAGGCTCTGGGAAGCTGTTTTAAGGATTAGGAAACCTCATGGGAAGAACTGGGAAGCTCTTGGGCCCTTACAGAAATTGTGGGAGCTATTGAGAATCTTTGGGAAACATTGGGAAGTTGTTAGAAGCTTTGAAAACGTCATGGCTACCATTGCGAACCTTTAGAAACCTCATGAGGAGCTTCGGGAGGTTTTTGGAAGCATTTGAAATCTCGTGAGATGCTTTGGGAAGCACTGAAACCTTACGGGAAGCTTTTGGGAACCTTTAGAAATCTCGTGGGAAGCTTTGGAAAGCACTGAGAAGCTTTGGGAAGGTTTGGGGATCATGAAGATCTTATGGGAAAACTTTTGGGAAGCTTGGGGAAGATCTGAGAAGTTGTTACAAGCTTGGGGAATGTCATGGGAAGTTTGGGAAACCTTTGGGACCTCGTGGGAAACTTTGGGAGTACTGGGAAGCACTGGAACCTCATCGGAAGCTTTGGGAAGCACTGAAACCCATAGGAAGTTTTTGCAAAACTTTAGGAAGCCATGGGAAGCTTTGGGAAGTTGCTAGAAGCTCGGGAAACTTCATGGGAAGCTTTGGGAAGCTCTGGAAAGTTGTAAGAAGCTTGGGAAACCTCATGGGAAGCTCTGGGAAGTTGCTAGACGCTTGGAGAACCTATTGGGAAGCTTTGGGACCTTTACGGACCTCATGGGAAGCTTTTGGAAAGCACTGAAATCCTACGGGAAAGCTTTTGCGAATCTCTGGGAAGCATTGAAAACCTCTAGAGACTTCGTGGGAAGCTTTGGGAAGGTTTAGGAAGGTTTGGGAGGCTCTGGGAAGCTCTGGGAAGTTGTTAGACGCTTGAAGAACTTACAAGTAAGCTTGGGGAATCTCTGGGAAGCATTGAAAACCTCTATAGACTTCATGGGAAGCTTTGGGAAGGCTTGGGAGGCTCTGGGAAGCTCTGGGAAGTTGTTAGACGCTTGAAGAACTTACAAGTAAGCTTGGGGAATCTCTGGGAAGCACTGGGAACCTCTAAAGTCTTCATGGGAAGGTTTGGGAAAGTTTGGGAGGCTCTGGGAAGTTGTTAGACGCTTGAAGAACTTACAAGTAAGCTTGGGGAATCTTTGGGAAGCATTGATAACCTCTAGAGACTTCATGGGAAACTTTGGGAAGGCTTGGGAGGCCTATGTGGGGGGGGGGGTAAATGGGAAGTTGGGTAAAACTTGTCCATAGAGAAAATGAGGTAGAAATGAACAGGAAGCCATCTTTCTTTTGGTTGGGCCAACGGAAGAGCATTAAAAGAGGTTAATGTTACGCCATTCCACTTGATAGGAAGACCATCCAGCAGACAATCCAGCGCCCACGCCCTTCCTTCCCTCACATACACTCCCCGGATTGAACCACCCACTTCTATCCGCAATGTAATACAATAATAATAATAATAATAATAATAATAATATAATAATAATAATAATAACAATAATGCAAATATATAATAATAATAATAATATAAATATATAATAATAATAATATATACAATAAGCATATCTATATTATCATATTTTGAGTAGATAAATGTAATACAATAATAATAATAGTAATAATATAATTAATATAATAAATTTGTAATAATAATACAATAATATATACAATAAACATATCTATATTGCAATATTTTCAATAGATAAATGTGATACAATAATAGTAATAATAATAATAATAATAATATAATTAATATAATAAATTTATAATAATGATACAGCAATAATGCAATAATATATATAATAAACATATCTGTATCGTAATATTTTGAATAGATAAATATAATACAATAATAATAATAATATAATTAATATAATAAATTTATAATAATAATGCAATAATAAATACAATAAACATATCTATATTACAATATTTTGAATAGATCAATATAATACAATAATAATAATAGTGCAAATATATAATAATAATAATCACAATACAATAATAATGCAATAATATATACTATGAACATATTTATATTATAATATTTTTCAATAGATTAACATATACGAATCGATAGAATATCGATCGATTATTGAATTTATTTTCCAATTTTTTCTGTAAACTTTCTATGGATAATTAATAATAATGATAATAATAATAATAATAATAATAATAATACAATAAACATATCTATATTATCATATTTTTGAATAGATAAATATAATACAATAATAATAATAATAATACAATAAGCATATCTATATTATAATATTTTTGAATATATTAAATATTATAAATTTATAATAATAATAATGCAATAATATATACAATAAACATATCTATATTATAATATTTTTAATAGATTAATATATACGAACTGATAGAATATCGATCGATTATTGAATTTATTTTTTCCAAAATTTTCTGTAAACTTTCTATGGATAGTTGGTTTGGTTTGGGGGCCATGACGTCATGTCTCTTCCAAACGTGACTTGACAAAAATCGTATTGTCTATAAGGACAGACTGTTATCATATGTTATCACTGTATGATAACAATGGATAACAAGAGGTCAATCGAGGTCAACTGACAGTTTTTTTTACCCACAGAGAAAATGAAAAGACCGTTTTCCTCTATATTGTTATTGTTCTATGCATTTAGCGGAAATTTCCTCCTTTGCCTTTTATCCGCCATATTACCATTTTCCTCGGTGACAGGACGACGTGGGTGATAACACTTGATAACACTTGATAACACTTGATAACAGGGTGATAACACGGTTTCTCAACCCCCGTCCCCATCGAATCTTGAGATACCACAGCAATGCGGTTCCTCCAGCCCATTACAATGTATGTACGGTTTTAGTTTGTAAGCGAATTATTAAAGAAAGAAAATTCATTAAATTTTTATGAAATTTTCCTACTTTAGTTAAATCATATATAAATATTATTAATGACGTCATCAATGACGTCATTATGTGTAATTCCCCTACGATTCGTAAACGTTCTACCCGATTCCGCCACACACAGCACGTAGAACTTCTTATATAATTTAAAAATAATCCGATTTAACACAAAATCTTAATTTAAAATGTTAGATAAAATGTTAATTAAATATATTTCTGATTGTAATAATTTATAAGTTTGAAGCTAGGATTTCTCAGCGGAAAGATATATTTTTATTAATATTCGGATATTTTGTAGTAGGTACGCACGGCCGGCACTTGAATTTAGGTTGGCGCGGAGTATACTTTTAGAACACTGGGCGCGCCAGCATAAAAGGGGGTGCGAAATTTCCCGCACGCTCAGTCGCAGCCTAGCAGGCGCACAGTTCGGACGGCTGCCGAATCGCTCCGTCTCCGTAAAATCTCTCAACTCTTTGGACATTTGATAAACTTACGGAGTAAAATTCAATTTAAAATTTAACATGGACGTTGAAATCTAGTCAAATTTTATATCGGCAGATAATTAAGAATTTTCAAGGTTTTTCCGGGGAAATCTTTTTGGTGACGAAATCTGAGGGGAAAAACGGAGCTGAACGCCCCACGCGCGCCCTGCCCCGAAGTACAGTGCCGGTTTGCTGGAGCGCATAAATAGCCAAGGTAAGCAAATTTGATGGATAATTTATTTTCAAATGGACCCAACTGTTTTGGACTTTGTGGAAATCTGGGAAATTTCCCCCCGGTCTGTTAGAACTTTTCACCAAGTGGCAGGGAAAAAAAGGAAAAAAAAAAGCACTGTAGGGCGGAGAACTGGTCTCTTTTGTTGTAGCCACCAAGGTGACTTTACACTTGGGCGACTCGGCCAAAATGTCCACTGAAAACTTTTTGAGACGCCCAGAATCTTCTACTTTCATTATTTCCAATGTAAAATAACTGAAAAATTAATCACCTGAACGATGAACAAGTTTGAATTGATAATCGTGACTTAGCATTAAAGGCTTAACCGGCCCACAAAAAGAAAAAATCTGCTGAAAATTTTACAGGAAATCTGATTTGTGAAAGCGATTTTATAATCAGTGTTCCCACTTTGCAGGGAAATTCCCTGAAAAAAAAGGGGAAGATGGGGTCTCAGAAGGCCAAATTAAGGGAAGAGGGAAAATCTTACAAGTACAGACTTATATTCCAGTATGGAGGGGAAAAAGGGGGAAAATAAGGGAAGAGGAAAAATCTAGAAGTAAAGACTTGTATTCCAGTATGGAGGGGAAAAGGGGGAAAATAAGGGAAGAGGAAAAATCTAGAAGTACAGACTTGTATTCTAGTACGGAGGGGAAAAAGGCCAAAATAAGGGAAGAGGAAAAATCTAGAAGTAAAGACTTGTATTCTAGTACGGAGGGGAAAAAAGGGAAAATAAGGAAAAATCTGACAAGTACAGCCTTGTATTCTAGTACGGAGGGGAAAAGGGGGAAAATAAGGGAAGAGGAAAAATCTAGAAGTAAAGGCTTGTATTCTGGTACGGAGGGGAAAAAGGCAAAATTAAGGGAAGAGGAAAAATCTGGAAGTTCAGACTTGTATTCCAGTACGTAGGGGAAAATAAGGGAAGAGGAAAAATCTGAAAGTACAGTCTAGTACGGAGGGGAAAAAAGGGGGAAAATAAGGGAAGCTAATGCTTTAGATTCATCTAACTTATCTGATTTGTGTCTATTGCTGTTGATTGTTTTCATGAAAGATTTTGATGACGGCGAAGTTTGGACAAACCAGTTCTGTTTTAATGATGTTTAACTGGTATATTGCTGACGAAGAAAAAGATACCAAAAGAGAAAGTCCTTGATAAATGTAAGTGAATAATATACGTAAATATATATATATGTAAATATAAGTAGTATAGTGTATATTGTAGAATATATAAGTGATACGTAAGTATATATGTGTGATATATAGTAGTATAGTGTATATTGTAGAATATATATAAGTGAATAACATACGTAAGTACATATATGTGATAAATAGTAAGATAGTGTATATAGTAGAATATATGTGTAAGTGAATAATATACGTAAATATATATATGTAGTATATAGTAGTATAGTGTATATTGTAGAATATATATATAAGTGAATAATATACGTAAGTATATATATGTAATAGATAGCAGTAGTATAGTGTATATAGTATAAGTGAATAAGTACGTAATATAGTACGTAATACAAGTATATATGTATGTATACAAATTTAATACATAGTAGTATAGTAGAATATATATATAAGTGAATAATATACGTAAGTATATATATATGTAATAGATAGCAGTAGTATAGTGTATATAGTATAAGTGAATAAGTACGTAATATAGTACGTAATACAAGTATATATGTATGTATACAAATTTAATACATAGTAGTATAGTAGAATATATATGTTAGTGATACGTAAGTATATATGTGTAATATATACAGTAGTACAGTGTATATAGTATAAGTGAATAAGTACGTAATATAGTACGTAATACAAGTACGTAATAAGTATAGTACGTTATGTACATATAAGTGAAAAATATACGTAAATATATATATATATGTAATATACAGTAGTATAGTGTATATTGTAGGATATATAAGTGAATAATATACGTAAGTTTATATATGTGATATATAGTAGTATAGTATATATAGTAGGATGTATATGTAAGTGAATCATATACGTAAGTATATATATGTGATATATAGTAGTATAGGGTATATAGTAGAATATATACATAAGTCAGTAATATACGTAAGTATATATGTGTAATATAGTAGTATAGTGTATATTGTAGGATAGATAATTGAGTGAATAATATACGTAAGTACATATATGTAATATCTAGTAGTATAGTGTATATAGTAGAATATATATATGTAAGTGAATAATAATAATAATAATATAAGTGAAAAGTTATATACGAGGGCCTTGTCTCATCTGGGAGATGATAGTGGCGGAAGTCATCAGTATTGCCTGGGTAAATTACCCAGTGACTCTCATAAGAGTCGCAATTAAAACGTCTTTCCCTGCCTTATAATAACAGTATATTGCTTGATACCAGCACTTAATTATACCCCTGTATGTTATCGTATGATACCGTTTTTGCTACGTGTTACCAAAGGGTCTGTTGTTAAGGAACAGTGCTTCCACCTTCAGTTTCCGTTTTCCCTTAAAGGACGACGCGGTTTTTTCCCTTTTTTCCCCTTCCCTTGCAGATGTCGAGTATCGTTTTCCCTGTGCTTCCACGTTCAGTTTTCCATTTTCCCTTAAAGGAGGACGCGGATTTTTCCCTTTTTTCCCCTTCCCTTGCAGATAATCAAGTATCGTTTTCCCAGTGTTTCCACCTTCAGCTTTCCGTTTTCACTTAAAAGGGACGCGGTTTTTTCCCCTTTTTTCCCCTTCCCTTGCAGATATCAAGTATCCTTTTCCCACCTTTTTCCACTTTCGGTTTTCCCTCTTCCCTTATTTTCCCCGTTATCCCCTCTGTGTCAGAATACGGGCTGTACTTTCTAGATTCTCCCTTTTCTCTCTTGTTTTACTTTTCCCTTTTCAGCTCCCCTGTTTTCCCCTTTTACAAGGAGTTTCCCCCGCAAAGTGCAAACACTGCCTTTTCCCCTCCATCTAAGCATATCAGGCTATGCTTCTATGTTATTTTTCTCTTATTTTTCCTTGTTGAGACCCAGCTTTCCCCTTTTTAAGGGAAATTCCCTGGAAAGTGGAAAGCACTGTTAAGGAGGGAAGCTTTTAATAGGATTGACTACGTGTTTCCTACAGTCCGCATTATGGAACGTTGGTTTGTTCGTTTGTCGTACGTCCAATAAGTCCAGGTGAAATATTTCGACGTTTTCTTATTAGCCATAGATAATCTGATTTGCAAGGTTGACGTGACAGATTCTCCGATCACTGCTTAAAGAGCTTATCAGTTGCTAGAGAACCTTGCAGGAATCTTAGATAGAGTCCTAAATAGGGCCAGTGCTTCCACTCTGCAGGGAAGTTCCCCGAAAAAAGGGGAAACTGGGTCTCAAAAGGAAAAAATAACGGGAAAAGGAAATTTGGAAGTGTAGCGTGATATCTTAGCATGGAAGGAAAAGTAAGGGAAAAAGGGAAATCTAGAAGTGCGGCTTGTTATGTTAGCACTTAGGGGGAAAGAGGGGAAAGAAGAGCCTCTTGAAAGGGAAAAAGGGAAATCTAGAATTACGGCTTGTTATATTAGTACTCAGGGGGGAAAAAAGGGGAAAGAAGACCCGTCTTGAAAGGGAAAAAGGGAGATCTAGAATTACGGCTTGATATGTTAGGACTTAGTGGGGGAAAAAAGGGAAAGAAGAGCCCTCTTGAAAGGGAAAAAGGGAAATCTAGAATTATGACTTGTTATGTTAGCACTAGTGGGGGAAAAAAGGGAAAGAAGAGCCCTCTTGAAAGGGAAAAAGGGAAATCTAGAATTACGGCTTGATATGCTAGCACTTAGTGGGGGAAAAAAGGGGAAAGAAGAGCCCTCTTGAAAGGGAAAAAGGGAAATCTAGAATTACGGCTTGATATGTTAGCACTTAGTGGGGGAAAAAGGGGGAAAGAAGAGCCCTCTTGAAAGGGAAAAAGGGGAAACTGCTATTGGGAAATACTGTTGTTATGAGTACTGAATATACACGTACGTGGGCATGAGGCAATGGATAGAAGTTGAGGGCGTTGCCGTGTTTTGAGAAGCAAAAACCTTTTCCAGTATGGTCATGCACGCGCATTGCATTTTTCCTAATTACCTGCACGCGTCAGCCATCTTGGTTCCATGCAGCTTGACTTATACCCACCCACTACCACCCACTACCACCCACTACCACCCGCTACCACCCATTCCCAAGCCTCTGATACGTACTATACAAGGTGTCCCGAAACTCCGAGGAAAAGGTGTACGAAGATTATTTGATAACATATGATAACAGGGAGATAACGGACTGGTGACAGTGATAACACCGGCCTAGGTCTACGAAGATTATTTGATAACATATGATAACAGGGAGATAACAAGCTGATGACAGTGATAACACCGGCCCTAGGTCTACGGAGATTATTAGAAGTTTCGGACCCCTTGGGTTATTTGATAATGTATGATAACAGGGAGATAACGTGAAGATAACGGGTTGATAACAGTGATAACATCGGCCCTAGGTCTACGAAGATTATTAGTAGTTTCGGACCCCTTGGGTTATTTGTTAATATATGATAACACGGAGATAACGTGAAGATAACAGGTTGATAACACTGATAACAGAACCTCAGTCTACAAAGATTTGATAACGTATGATAACAGGGAGATAATGTACTGATGACAGTGATAACACCGGCCTAGGTCTACGAAGATTAGTAGAAGTTTCGGACCCCTTGGTATTATGTAGTATAATTAATCTAGAAAATCAGGAATAAATATTGATTACAATTGATTATTAATAATATTGATTAATTTAATTGATTATTGATAATATTGTTTTCAAATTTATTATTAATTGTTGTGATAGTAACGATTGTTTAGAATGGAAAGTTGATAATGGGAATTATTGTTATATATCGATTATTACCTGCCGTGATAATAATCGATTATTTAGGATTTGGGAGCAGTGCTTCCACTTTCAGTTTCCCCTTTTTCCCCTTCTTCCCTTCTTTTTCCCTTTCTACCCTCCGTAGGAGAATACAAGGCTATAGTCCAGATTTCCCCTTCTCCCTCTTCCCTTACTTTCCCTTTCTACCCTCCGTATGAGAATACAAGGCTATAGTCCAGGTTTCCCCTTTTTTCCTTCTTCCCTTATTTTTCCCTTTCTACCCTCCGTACAAGAATACAAGGCTATAGCCCAGGTTTCCCCTTTTTTCCCCTCTTCCCTTACTTTTCCCTCTCTACCCTCCGTACAAGAATACAAGGCTATAGCCCAGGTTTCCCCTTTTTTTCCCTCTTCCCTTATTTTTCCCTTTCTACTCTCCGTACGAGAATACAAGGCTATGATCCAGGTTTCCCCTTTTTTCCCTTCTTCCCTTACTTTTCCCTTTCTACCCTCCGTATGAGAATACAAGGCTATGAACCAGATTTCCCCTTTCCCCTCTTCCCTTATTTTCCCCGTTTCTTCAGGGAATTTCCCTTTAAAGTGGAAACACTGTTTGGGGAGTTATCTATTATTACTAGTATTATTCTTAGAAACTAGAAATCCTGGAAATCAGGAAAAATCGATTTAAATTTAATAGAGTTAATTAAATTTACGTTAATTAATGCAAGAGGTCCGAAACTCCGCGGAAAAGTGTACGAAGATTATATGATAACACGTGATAACACGGAGATAACAGGTTGACAACAGTGATAACACGAGCCAGATGTACGAAGATTATATGATAACACGTGATAACACGGAGATAACATGGAGATAACAGTGATAACACGACCCAGGTGTACGAAAATTATTGGAAGTTTCGAACCCCTTGAATTAATGTAATCCTTATATAGAAAATAGACATTAATTGATACGGTAATTAGTTTTAATGATTTTTAGTTCGTCTAAATTGATATTCCAGTTTTTTGTGTTGAATTTGATGTTATCAGGTGTTATCAACGTGTTATCATCATGTTATCAGTGTGCAAGGAGTTGAGTTCTCTAGGTTCAGTACCGGAGAGAACGAGAAACGGTGATAACATGATGATAACACGTTGATAACACCGTGAACTACAACACTTACAATGGGACGTTGAACTTTTTATGGCAAAGTGAGACCCGTAACTCCGAACGAACTGTTGATAACACGTTGATAACACGTTGATAACATGATGATAACACGTTGATAACACCGTGAACTACAACAATTACAATGGGACGTTGAACTTTTTACGGCAGAGCGATACCCATAACTCCGAACAAGCTGTTGATAACACGTGATAACACGTTGATAACATGATGATAACACGTTGATAACACCTAGATAACACCGTGAACTACAACATTTACAATGGGACGTTGAACTTTTTAGGGCAGAGCGAGACCCATAACTCCGAACGAACTGTTGATAACACGTGATAACACGATGATAACACTGATCTGCATCGCGCCACAGAGTTGCAAACCCTTTGATCACGCTCTGCGTGATCTTCCCGAGGTTCCCAACTTGCGTTTCGTCCAAAGAGAGGCAAAAAATTTTTCACGGATCCAAAATCCGTGAAAGTTTTCCTCAAGGATTGTAATCCGTGAAAATCCCCGTGACATAGCTCAGAAAACACGGAGTTTTGCTGATCCTTGAAAAAAATTTTCAAGGTTTGAGAATACAGATCCGTGAAAGGCCTTATTTCCCAACGGCACTTTCACGGATTTTTTTCTATAAGAATACAAGGCTATAATCCAGATTTTCCCTTCTCCCTCTTCCCTTATTTTTCCCTTTTCAGACCCCGTATTCCCCTTTTTCCAGGGAATTTTCCTGAAACTCTTGAATTTTTCAAGGTTTGAGAATACAGTACGGTACTTTCACGGATCTGTATTCTGAAACCTTGAAAAATTTTTCGAGGATCAGCATAACTCCGTGACTTTTAAGCTATCTCACGGATTACAGTCCTTGAAGAAAACTTTCACGGATTTTGAATCCGTGAAAGTACCTCGTCCGCCACAGTGAAGAATCTTAGAATCGCAGGAACCGGATACTAACCGGTATGTAACCGATATTAACCGAGATGTCGTGACTTGGAATCATGATTTTTTGGGGAAAAAAAACTTCACAAAAATCCAAAGTTGTGACCAGTAATAACTTACAGATAGGCATCGAGCCAGTCTTTTGATAACCGGTGATAACAGGTTGGATAACCGGTTGATGACGATGATAAAGTGGCGGACCCCCCCTCCTCGTTACTGACCAACCAACAAAAGCAGGAACCATTAATAATAATGATGCTTTCACTGCACTTAATGCACCAGGGCATAAAACGTAGAGGCCCGCAACCTTCCCGCGTATAAGAATCTCACTATGGGAATCGTATATACCCGTGCTTCCACTGTGCAGGGAAATTCCCTGAAAAAGGGGGGAAATGGAGTCTGAAAAGGAAGACGAAGAGAAGAGAGTTAAGAGGAAATCTAGACCCTGTACATTCTTGCAACGGAGGGGGGAAAAGGGGAAAGATAAGGGAAGAGGGGGAAAATGGAAGATTGAAAAGTGGCAACACTGCCCTATAGACTCTATGCCATGCCGATAGTAGCGCCACAGCGGCCGCAGTTGTAAACTGGCGTCGTCTGCTGTTGTAGCCCAGCGGAAAATGAAGGATGTCGGCTACATCCTGAACGATATCCGTAACATATCCTGAATACCCTGAACCACGTCCAATCGTGGATGAGTTTTAAAAAAAGAGATTGTGTTGAGAATTGTGAGTCTTGATTATTGAGGGCACCATTAAGTATCCTGAAAAGCGTTTTTTCAGGACGCTGCTAAATACCCTGAACATGTACTATTCAGGCATTCCAATGTCAGGGTCCTGAACACCCTTGAAGTAGGCCAATTTCACTGCACTCAGAGTCCTGATTGGCATCCTGAAAATGTCCTTTTCAGGATATTTTGAGGGCACTGAAACTATCCTTAATTTTCTGCTGGAGGACAAACTTTCTGATAGTGTCGTATGACTTGTCGCTGTTTCGCTTGTCCTACAACAGCAGACGACGCCAGTTTACAACTGTGGCCGCTGTGGCGCTACTTTCGTTGGCATATAGAGTCTATAAAGAATCTTGGATTCACTAACCGCAAGTCTGGTTGCCATTAAAGTTTTTATCGGAGGTGGCAAAAGAAATAGACAGAAAGGAAGGAATGACAATGTCCTACAACAGCAGACGACGCTAGTTTACAACTGTGGCCGCTGCGGCGCTACTATCGTTTGGCATATAGAGTCTATAAGAATCTTGGATTCACTAACCGCAAGTCTGGTTGCCATCAAAGTTTTTTTTTATTGGAGGTGGCAAAAGAAATAGATAGAGAGGAAGGAACGATTATGTCCTACAACAGCAGACGATGCTAGTTTACAACAGTGGCCGCTGCGGCGCTACTATCGTATGGCAAATAGAGTCTATTAAGAATCTTGGATTCACACTAACCGCAAGTCTGGTTGCCATTAAGGTTTTTTTTATTGGAGGTGGCAATAGAAATAGACAGAGAGGAAGGAATGATAATAATAACCGATGATAATAAAAAAAAATTTCCCCCGAGATTTCCGCTGGTCACGCACGACCTTCCCTCTGCTAACGGACAGCACTGTTGTTGTGGAATGCTTCACTCCAGGTGGTTTTTTTTTTTTTTTTTTTTTTTACTTTTTCCGCACCGAAAACCTTGGAGAACAAAAGCGTCGCATCCAACCGATTCTCACCAGTGCTTCCCACTTTCAGTTTTCCGTTTTCCCTTAAAGAGGACAGGGTTTTCCCTTTTTTCCCCCTTCACTTCAAGATATCAAGTATCCTTTTCCCCTTAAAGAGGACAGGGTTTTCCCTTTTTTCCCTCTTCCCTTCAAGATATCAAGTATCCTTTTCCCCTTAAAGAGGACAGGGTTTTCCCTTTTTCCCCCCTTCCCTTAAAGATATTAAGTATCCTTTCCCCTTAAAGAGGACAGGGTTTTCCCTTTTTCCCCCTTCCCTTCAAGATATCAAGTATCCTTTTCCTCTTAAAGAGGACAGGGTTTTCCCTTTTCCCTCCTTCCCTTCAAGATATCAAGTATCCTTTTCCCCTTAAAGAGGACAGGGTTTTCCCTTTTTTCCCCCTTCCCTTCAAGATGTTAAGTATCCTTTTCCCCTTAAAGAGGACAGGGTTTTCCCTTTTCCCCCCCTTCCCTTCAAGATATTAAGTATCCTTTTCCCCTTAAAGAGGACAGGGTTTTCCCTTTTTTCCCCTTCCCTTCAAGATATCAAGATATCACCTTTTCCCCTCCATCTTGAATTGTAAGTCTCCTATTAAGAATTTTGCAACTTTCATATTATCAAAATGTTTCCTGAATTTTTTTCGTGATTTTTAGACGCATTTTCAAGTGAAATTTTAGATTAAGAGTATTTTATACGACCGTCCGCAGTAGCGGGGATAGGCGCGCCTCGCTATAGCGGACACCTGGATTAAATCACCTATTAAGAATTTGACAACTTTCTTAATATCGAAATGTTTCCTGAATTTTCCCGTGATTTTTAGACGCATTTTCGAGTGAAATTTTAGATTAAGAGTATTTTATACGACCGTCCGCAGTAGCGGGGATTAGGCGCGCCTCGCTATAGCGGACACCTGGATTAAATCACCTATTAAGAAATTGACAACTTTCTTAATATCAAAATTTTTCTTGAATTTTTTCGTGATTTTTAGACGCATTTTCGAGTGAAATTTTAGATTAAGAGTATTTTATATGACTGTCCGCAGTAGCGGGGATAGGCGCGCCTCGCTATAGCGGACACCTGGATTAAATCACCTGTTAAGAATTTGACAACTTTCTTAATATCTAAATGTTTCCTGAATTTTTTCGTGATTTTTAGACGCATTTTGGAGTGAAATTTCGTTCTAATTGTATTTTACACGCCTTCTAACGGACTGTCCGCTATACAGCCGCAGCCTTCCATGACCTTGCCAAGGACGTTGGGCCTTTTTTGTTGAGCTTCTGTTCACTTATTACAACGTCTCGGTTCAGCGAACGTTATTAAGGTGTTGCCATTATAACATAACATTTTATTCCAGTCCTGGAATGCCATTTGCCGGTTGAACAAAAGAAATAAGAGCGCTCAACCGTATCTATAGACCAGACACATTTAAACCCAACGGAAGGGTGTATACCACACATAAAAAAACTTGTAATTTTTCTAGAATTATTTTCAAGTGCTTTGATATATTTGCTGTATAATGGGATGTTGCGGTCACCGAGGTCGCTGATGTCGGCGATATCGTCGGACAAGTTGTGCTGTATATCCTTGTTGCAGAGCTTTTTATCATGACAAAAGACACGGTAGCAAAAAAAACTTTAAATGTCCCAGCTTGTTAAAGGGACTGCAGCAGAAAACGTCCAAAAAACTGTCAGACCGTCTTGGGATTTTTGCTGGGAATAGATCCTTCACCTCACTTGTCCCATAAACAGGGATTTAAGACCCACTTTACGTCAGATTACATTGCCAAAAGAGTGTTTGGCAGACATGATTTAGCCACTTAACGTTCAGAGATACAAGCGCAAAACTTGAAAAGATTTTTCAGCGAAAAAATCCCTGAGTTATGGAAGATGTATGCGGTGGCAGATGATAGATATTGACTCGAATATTACCCAGAAATGTTGGTATGTAAGTGAGATATGACCCTGACTGCAGCAGAAGCGATTACAGCGTCGTAGATATCGGGGAGGGAAACCTTTGATTTATGGTCGTAGATATCGTCCCTAGTCGGATTCAGTCATCGTAGATATCGTTGGATGTCAAGACTCTTTGACAGAATCGTTTATTCCCAGAAAAACCCCTCTCCATAGCCTATCATCTCTGAATTCCAAATCAAGTTGTTATCTCAGGTTATCAAGCAGTGTTGCCACGTTTCAGTTTTCCCTTTTTTTTCCTCCCCGTGTTAAAAATACACAGGATCTAGATTTTTCCCATTTCTCTCGTCTCTTATTTTCCCCCAGATCAAATTGTTATCTCGGGTTACCAATCAGTGTTGCCACTTTTCAGTTTTCCCCTTTTTTCCCCTCTTCCCTTGTCCTTCCCCCTTTTCTTTTCCTCCCGTGTTAAAAATACACAGGATCTAGGTTTTTCCCTCTTCTCTTATCTCTTATTTTCCCCCAAATCAAGTTGTTATCTCGGGTTATCAAGCAGTGTTGCCACGTTTCAGTTTTCCCCTTTTTCCCCTCCCCGTGTTAAAAATACACAGGACCTAGATTTTTCCCATTTCTCTCGTCTCTTATTTTCCCCCCAAATCAAGTTGTTATCTCGGGTTATCGAGCAGTGTTGCCACGTTTCAGTTTTCCCCTTTTTCCCCTCTTCCCTTGCCTTTCCCCCCTTTTTTTCCTCCCCGTGTTAAAAATACACAGGATCTAGGTTTTTCCCTCTTCTCTCATCTCTTATTTTCCCCCCAAATCAAGTTGTTATCTCGGGTTATCAAGCAGTGTTACCACTTTTCAGTTTTCCCCTCTTCCCTTGCCTTTTCCCTTTTTTTCCTCCCCGTGTTAAAAAAAAAAAACACAGGATCTAGGTTTTCCCCATTTCTCTCGTCTCTTATTTTCCCCCCAAATCAAGTTGTTATCTCGGGTTACCAAGCAGTGTTGCCACGTTTCAGTTTTCCCCTTTTCCCCCTCTTCCCTTGTCCTTCCCCCTTTTCTTTTCCTCCCGTGTTAAAAATACAAAGTATCTAGGTTTTTCCCCATTTCTCTCGTCTCTTATTTTCCCCCAAATCAAGTTGTTATCTCTGGTTATCAAGCAGTGTTGCCACTTTTCAGTTTTCCCTTTTTCCCCTCTTCCCTTGTCTTTTCCCTTTTTTTTTCCTCCGCGTGTTAAAAATACATAGGATCTAGGTTTTTCGCCATTTCTCTCATCTCTTAGATTTCCCCAAATCAAGTTGTTACCTCGGGTTATCAAGCAGTGTTGCCACGTTTCAGTGTTCCCCTTTTTCCCCTCTTCCTTGTCCTTTCCCCTTTTTTTTCCTCTGCGTGTTAAAAATACACAGGATCTAGGTTTTCCCCATTTCTCTCGTCTTTTATTCCCCCCCCCAAATCAAGTTGTTATCTCGGGTTATCAAGCAATGTTGCCACGTTTCAGTTTTCCCCTTTTCCCCCTCTTCCCTTGTCCTTCCCCTTTTTTTCCCTCCCCGTGTTAAAGATACACAGGATCTAGGTTTTTCCCCATTTCTCTCATCTGTTATTTTCCCCCAAATCAAGTTGTTATCTCGGGTTACCAAGCAGTGTTGCCACGTTTCAGTTTTCCCCTTTTTCCCTCCCGTGTTAAAAATACACAGGACCTAGATTTTTCCCATTTCTCTCATCTCTTATTTTTCCCCAAATCAAGTTGTTATCTCGGGTTATCAAGCAGTGTTGCCACTTTTCAGTTTTCCCTTTTTCCCCTCTTCCCTTGTCCTTCCCCCTTTTTTCCCCTCCCCGTGTTAAAAATACACAGGATCTAGGTTTTTCCCATTTCTCTCGTCTCTTATTTTCCCCCCAAATCAAGTTGTTATCTCGGGTTATCAAGCAGTGTTGCCACTTTTCCCTTTTTCCCCTCTTCCCTTGTCCTTCCCCCTTTTTTCCCCTCCCCGTGTTAAAAATACACAGGATCTAGGTTTTCCCCATTTCTCTCGTCTTTTATTCCCCCCCCCCAAATCAAGTTGTTATCTCGGGTTATCAAGCAATGTTGCCACGTTTCAGTTTTCCCCTTTTCCCCCTCTTCCCTTGTCCTTCCCCTTTTTTTCCCTCCCCGTGTTAAAGATACACAGGATCTAGGTTTTTCCCCATTTCTCTCATCTGTTATTTTCCCCCCAAATCAAGTTGTTATCTCGGGTTACCAAGCAGTGTTGCCACGTTTCAGTTTTCCCCTTTTTTCCCTCCCCGTGTTAAAAATACACAGGACCTAGATTTTTCCCATTTCTCTCATCTCTTATTTTTCCCCAAATCAAGTTGTTATCTCGGGTTATCAAGCAGTGTTGCCACTTTTCAGTTTTCCCTTTTTCCCCTCTTCCCTTGTCCTTCCCCTTTTTTCCCCTCCCCGTGTTAAAAATACACAGGATCTAGGTTTTTCCCATTTCTCTCGTCTCTTATTTTCCCCCCAAATCAAGTTGTTATCTCGGGTTATCAAGCAGTGTTGCCACTTTTCCCTTTTTCCCCTCTTCCCTTGTCCTTCCCCCCTTTTTTCCCCTCCCCGTGTTAAAAATACACAGGATCTAGGTTTTCCCCATTTCTCTCGTCTCTTATTTTCCCCCCAAATCAAGTTGTTATCTCGGGTTATCAAGTAGTGTTGCCACTTTTCAGTTTTCCCTTTTTCCCCTCTTCCCTTGTCTTTTCCCTTTTTTTTTCCTCCGCGTGTTAAAAATACATAGGATCTAGGTTTTTCGCCATTTCTCTCATCTCTTAGATTTCCCCAAATCAAGTTGTTACCTCGGGTTATCAAGCAGTGTTGCCACTTTTCAGTTTTCCCGTTTGTCCCCTCTTCCCTTTGGTCTTCCCCTTTTTTTCCTCCCCGTGTTAAAAATACACAGGATCTAGGTTTTTCCCTTTTCAAACCCCGTTTCCCCCCTTTTTCAGGGAACTCCCCTGCAAAGTTGGAGACACTTGGTTATCAAGGGCTATGCTGCAGTCCCCTTTTTGCCAATCTGGGATTACTTGGGCAAGAAGATTAGGGACTAAATGAATCTTGTTTCCTATCCCATCTTGGGTACGGAGCGTTGTCTCTAGCGACTCCACACCTTGTTTTTCTTCTTCAGCCGCCGTGTCTCTTGAAATTAATCAACTATCGATTCACTACTCCTGCTGTGTCCTCCCCTTCCCCGCAACACGCTTCTTTCCGATCGATAACTAATCAGTAGCAAACCTCTCCATGCAGCACTGCTTTCTATTAATATCTCTCTCTGTGTGTCCCAGCGTTTAGCCACCGAACATCGTTCACAGTCGATCCACTCAAATCGATAATCGATAAAACTTCAATTGGCCGGCTGTCAGCAAGTTGAATCGATAGAACTCATTGGCCCTGTTATCTTGGGTTAGCAAATCAGAAGCAAACCTCTCCATGCAGCACTACTTTCTATTAATATCTCTCTCTGTGTGTCCCAACGTTTAGCCACCAAACATCCTCCACAATCGATCCACTCAAATCGATAATCGATAAAACTTCAATTGGCCGGCTGTCAAGCAAGTTAAATCGATTATCGACTTGGAATCGATAGAACTCTTTGGTCCTGTTATCTTAGGTTAGCAAAAAGTGATAGGCCAAAGCTGACGGTCATTAAGATTCCTCTCAAGGATCTGGTGGATCAATCAAGTCTTCCTGGAGATTGAGCAGCACGCTTGGAGGATTTCTTATGGAACAAAAGAGTTTGTCCCTTATTGAAAAGAGATCCTCTGTTTTTTTTCCCCGATCCCTTTAAAGTTAAATTAACCATTCTGAAAACTTATAAAAATGAACAGAGTCCCCGTTATAAGAGTTGTAGATGGATCCAAGGATCTTCTGATCCCTTTAAATTTAAATTAACCCTTCTGAAAACTTAAAAAATGAACCGAGTCCAGTCTATAAGAGTTGTAGATGGATGCTACCCGACTGAAAATTCTCATAGAGTATGTAGAACTTGGAACAGAGACTCAGTGAGAAACTCTACAAAGTTGTGAGACCTCAGTGAGATCTCACTGAGTCTCTGTTCCTAGTTCTACATACTCTATGAGAATTTTCAGTCGGGAAGGATCTTCTGATCCCTTGAAACTTAAACTAACCCTTCTGAAAACTTAGAAAAATGAACAGAGTCCAGTCTATAAGAGTTGTAGATGGATCCAAGGATCTTCAGATCACTTTAAATTTATGTTAACCTTTCTGAAAACTTAGAAAATGAACCGAGTCCAGTCTATAAGAGTTGTAGATGGATCCAAGGATCTTCAGATCACTTTAAATTTAAGTTAACCTTTCTGAAAACTCAAAAAATGAACCGAGTCCAGTCTATAAGAGTTGTAGATGGATCCAAGGATCTTCAGATCCCTTTAAAGTTAAATTAACGATTCTAAAAACTTAGAAAATGAACAGAGTCCCCGTTATAAGAGTTGTAGATGGATGCAAGGATCTTCTATCTTCGTCCCTTTTGGAGATGGAAGTAATCACATGGAAAGTTTCTTTTGTCATGCATCTTCTTATTGAGGCAGCTTGTTAATAGGATTTGCTGGCGAAATGAAAAGGAGAGCAGGATCCCCTCCATCAGCCAAAGAGTCAAGTGCGTCAATACAACACAATAAGAGAGATCCTGCTTATTAACCTTGATTATCATCCGAGGTTATCAAAATCTTAAGAATTCACTTGTACTACGATGGTCTAGTTCAGCGAAGGATTTCCTGGATGTTGGCCAGCAAGACACGTGGATCGATCCTTTTTTTTTTTGCCCAGTTTCTCTCAGCTAAACAACAGGGAAAAGTTCCTTTTAAGATCTGATCTTTATCCCACTTTTGAGATTTTCCCCACTTTGTGTTCCCTGGAAACTTCCATTTTCTGAACGAATCCCGGGGAAAAAGATGAGAACGGGAACAAAGAATCTGAGAGTCCTGCGCTTTCAGATGCTAACGGTCGATAAGCAAGCTCTTGATATTTGCCATCATTGCAACTACTAAGCATTACTAACCCTTTACTAACCTCTGATAACAGTGTTAACATGATGATAACACACTGACAACAAGCTTTAATTCCCGAAAAAATGCGGAAAAACGAAACAAACTTTTAAACTTTTTTTAATTTAATTAACTTTCATTATTTAATGATTATTTGTTTTAATTAACTTTTGAATTATTCAACTGTTATCATAGGTTAACAATCATCATTAATTAAATTTTGATTTTCTTAACAGGTTCCAGAGATCCAGGTTTCAGCAGACAACGGTGATAACAACTGATAGCTGGTGATAACACCTGATAACTGCTGATAACAAGGCCCATTTTAAAACGTAATTATTTTTACTTTTCATTTCTCATAACTCTCTATACCATCCTTTTGCTTTTTCGACTTAAATTTATTCAGTTTTCCTCATTTGTTACTATTCGTCAATATTTTTTTCTTGTATTTTTCCCGCTTCGCTATTGGTTTTCCTTGAACGTGGCAGCGCAAACTTGTTATTGCACGTCCACTTTTCATTTCAACACCCTCTCTCTCAGTGTTTTCCTTTCTCATTATTCGGGAAAATCTTGCAGGGGAGCGAGAGGCCGGGACCAAGCAGCAGCGGCAGCAGGCCGAGCCAGGGACTCGCGGAGCGGACGGCTGGGGAAGTCTTGCGGAGGAACAGGAGGACAAGGAAGCCGAGGGAGTGGAGGAGGCGGAAGAAGAGGAGGCCTGGGAAGACCGAGCAGGAGGAGATAGAGGCTGAGGGAGTGGAGGAGAAGGAGGAAGAGGCCTGGGGAGGCCCAGGAGGAGGAGATAGAGGCTGAGGGAGTGGAGGAGGAGGAGGAAGAGGCCTGGGGAGGCCGAGGAGGAGGAGGTAGACGCTGAGGGAGTGGAGGAGGAGGAAGAGGAGGCCTGGGAAGGTGGAGGAGGAGAACAAGGAGGCCGAGGAGGAGGAATAGGAGGCTTGGGGAGGCCGAGGAGGAGGAGGTAGACGCTGAGGAGTGGAGGAGGAGAACAAGGAGGCCGAGGAGGAGGAATAGGAGGCTCAGGAGGAGGAGGAGGAGGAGGCCAAAGACTTTGAGTAAACGTCTGGTCGTTTGTTTAGGCGGGAGAGGGTGAAGGTGGCGTCCCCTGGCAAAAGAGGAAGACAAATAGCCTGTGAGGAAGCGAAGTATGCTTTTACGGTGTTAGCGCCCAAGAAATGCTGTTGTAAAACATGCGGCCGACAGCCACCAACAAGATAAATGCTCTTCATTTCCTTTAAAGGACCTGCACAGCTTCAGCAAAAAAAAAAAAAAAAAAAAAAAGTTCTTCTCTACGCCCAGCCTCTCTCTTCCCTCTCATCTCCAAGTGGCTTTTCCTACCCCATAAGCTTTGAATGGAGGAGACAGAGCTACTTGCTGTACAAGGATCGATCCCCGTGAACTTAGGAGCTCTTCACTTTACAGGTAGTAAAGCATTGGATATAAGAATCCGAGATTCTTGGATGATTCCTAGGATTCTTACAAGTTGTCTATGCACAAGGATCGATTCCGTGAACTTAGCAGCTCTTCACTTTGCAGGTAGTAAAGCGTTGAATACAAGAATCCGAGATTCTTGGATGATTCTTAGGATTCTTACAAGTTGTCTATGCACAAGGATCGATCCCGTGAACTAAGCAGCTCTTCACTTTGCAGGTAGTAAAGCATTGGATATAAGAATCCGAGATTCCTGGAGGGATTCTTGGATGATTCTTAGGATTCTTACAAGTTGTCGATGTACAAGGATCGATTCACGTGAACTTAGCAGCTCTTCACTTTGCAGGTAGTAAAGCATTGGATATAAGAATCTGAGATTCTTGGAGGGATTCTTGGATGATTCTTAGGATTCTTACAAGTTGTCGATGTACAAGGATCGATCCCCGTGAACTTAGCAGCTCTTCACTTTGCAGGTAGTAAAGCATTGGATACAAGAATCTGAGATTCTTGGATGATTCTTAGGATTCTTAGGATTCTTACAAGTTGTCGATGTACAAGGATCGATCCCCGTGAACTTAGCAGCTCTTCACTTTGCAGGTAGTAAAGCATTGGATACAAGAATCTGAGATTCTTGGATGATTCTTAGGATTCTTACAAGTTGTCGATGTACAAGGATCGATCCCCGTGAACCAAGCAGCTCTTCACTTTGCAGGTAGTAAAGCATTGGCTATAAGAATCTGAGATTCTTGGAGGGATTCTTGGATGATTCTTAGGATTCTTACAAGTTGTCTATGTACAAGGATCGATCCCGTGAACTTAGCAGCTCTTCACTTTACAGGTAGTAAAGCATTGGATATAAGAATCCGAGATTCTTGGAGGGATTCTTGGATGATTCTTAGGATTCTTACAAGTTGTCGACGTACAAGGATCGATCCCCGTGAACTTAGGAGCTCTTCACTTTGCAGGTAGTAAAGCGTTGAATACAAGAATCTGAGATTCTTATAGTGATTCTTGCATGATTCTTAGGATTCTTACAGTTGTCTATGTACAAGGATCGATCCCCGTGAACCAAGCAGCTCTTCACTTTGCAGGTAATAAAGCATTGAATACAAGAATCTGAGATTCTTGAAATGATTCTTGCATGATTCTTAGGATTCTTTTCCAGTGGAGTATCATCATAACAACTTTGCTGCACTAGGATCGATTCCCTTGAACTGAGCAGCACTTCACTTTGCAGGTAGTAACACGTTGATTATGAGAATCTGAGAATTTTATTATGATTCTTGAGATTCTTAAATGATTCTCAAGATTCTAATGTAAAATATATAACATATATATCAAGATAAATTATAGTAAAAATTAATTTTTCTATTTACTATACACTTACATGTTTATATGTTTATCTTGTATTATTATTATTATTATTATTATTATTATTTATAATTCCGTTTTAACTGGGCCATTTGTCCTTATAGGAATATCCGTATATAGTTTCTAATAATTTCTTTATATTATATAATATAAATTTATTTTAAATATATAGAAAATAGTGTAGAATATCGCACTATCATCGTTCTAAATTGGGATGCAGCAGCTTTCCTGCTCGTTTTTCAAGACCCTAAAAATAATAAACACTGAAATATATTTTTATTATTATTATTATTATTATATATTTAGTATAATAATCAAAATTTATAATAATAATTATTTGATTTGTTATGAATATTAATAATATTTAAAGTAAATGTGGAAGCAAAATAATAAAATAGTTTCAGCAAACAAATTTTTATTTTAGTTAGTTGTGTATTAATATAATTAATTTTAATTAATTTTAATACAAAATTTATATGTAATTTTTAGATGAATTTTTCCCGGGGGATTTTTTCTGCATTTTCCCCTTTTTTCCCTTTTTTTCTCCTAAGTAGGAAAATCGTAATATCCCATGGGGCTATTCGTTTGAGAGATAAAAGTCTCATCAAAATCGATAGGAAAAAGTTGATAACAGGCTGATAACACAGTGATAACACAAATAAATAGAATAATATAAAATAGTATTAAACAACGCTGGGAACAAAACATAATGATAATAGCAACAATAGGTGATAATACAGTAATAACCAGTGTTTCCAGTTTGCAGGGAAATTACCTGAAAAAGGGGAAAATGGGGTCTGAAAGGGGAAAAATAATGGAAAAGGGGAAATCTGGAAGTACAGGCTTGCATTCTAGTACGGAGGGGGGGGGAATAAGGGAAAATGGGAAATCTGGAAGTGGAAGTACAGCCTTGCATTCTAGTACGGAGGGGAAAATAAGGGAAAATGGGAAATCTGGAAGTGGAAGTACAGCCTTGCATTCTAGTACGGAGGGGAAAATAAGGGAAAAGGGGGAAACTAAAAGTGGAAACACTGGCGATAACGGGTGATAATAGGTTAGTAACACTGATAACAGGTGTCGCTGAGAACTTTTGGTGACAAACTAGAAGATCAAGATGTCCTTGTATCTTGCCGCCGGAAGCGGATGTCTCTATTTTAATCCGCATTTGGCTCGAATCGAACGTGACTTGCCGTCCCAAGTAACCGGTAGTGGGGTCCGCAACTTCCACAAACCTCATTCCCACACCCCAGTGTTATCAAACTGTTATCACAACTTAGCACCGCGCTCATTGAAATAGTCGGAATAGTGCTGATTAAGTTAACGCTTCAAACGTAATTAATAATAATAATAATTAATAATCATCATGAATAATAATAATTAATAATAATAATAATAATCATTAATAATAGTAATAAATACAATAATTAATTCGCTAATAAATATTCATTAAAATTATCATCTTGGCTTAACGTTAATCTATTTCTTCCATTTCTGTAAAGAAAAATATTAAGAATTAATATTAATTATATTTAATTTTTCCTAATAATATTTGTCGCTATACTTATACTAATTTAAATATATGTCAAAACATATAATATTTCGTAAAATGACTAATTTAACACGTTTAATTAATTATAATAAAAAATAATTAATTATCTAATAATATTTTCTATTATATAAATATATATTTCAGACATTTTTGCAAATATTTAATTGCATTAAACATATAGTATTTCATAAAATTACTAATTTTAGCACCAAGGGGTCCGAGACTCGGTGAAAAAAGTGTACGAAGATTATTCGATAACATGATAACACGGAGATAACATGGAGATAACAGACAGATAACTGTGATAACATGACCTAGGTGTACGAAGATTATTGCAAGTTTCGGACCCCTTGTTTAACACATTTAATTAATTAATAATAAATAATAATTAATTACCTAATACAATTTTCCGTTATTTTTCCCCTTTTTCAGGGAATTTTCCCTGCAAACTGGAAACACTGGTTATCACTGTGTTATCACCTATTATTGCCATTATCATTATGTTTTTTTTCCCAGTGTTGTTTTAATACTATTGTATATTATCCTATTGATTTGTGTTATCAACTTGTTATCACGTGTTATCACTGTGATACGCACCCATTTTCAGGTTGGGTCTTTTGTGTTTTCGTTTTCCCTCGTAAATTTTCGCCTCTCGTGTCATTTGTCTCCATTGGACAGTCGGAAACGGGCGTGGTTCTTCATTTGTTTTTTTGGCGCGGTTTTCAAACTTTCATGGAAGCGAAGGGAAAAAATTTAAAAAAATAAAAACTGGAAATAATTCCCACTGGGCTGGGCAATCACGTACGGGAAATTCTTTAAATTTCTCTTAATTCAATTATATATGAAAAATAATAATTTATTTATTTATTTATTTATTTATTTATATTATTATTAATTTAAACACCAAGTGGTCCGAAACTCGGTGAAAAAGTGTGCGAAGATTATTCGATAATATATGATAACACAGAGATAACAGGTTGATAACGGTGATAACGTGACAGTGGTAGCGTAATACTTATTTATTTATTTTTTTAATTTATTTATTATTGATTTTATTATAATTATTTATTATTATTATTATTATTCATATTATTATTATTAATGTCATTGATCATTGTTATTAATTTTTTGTTGCTTTTTTATAGAAATATTCAAGGGGTCCGAAACTTCCAATAATCTTCGTACACCTGGGTCAAGTTATCATTGTTATCAACCTGTTATCTCCGTGTTATCATACGTATCGTACACTTTTTCACCGAGTTTCGGACCCCCTTGGTGTTGAAATTAGTAGTTTTATGAAATACTGTATGTTTTCATTTCAACCTGTTATCTCCATGTTATCTCCGTGTTATCATATGTTATCAAGTAAATCTTCGTACACTTTTCTTCGGAGTTTCGGACCCCCTTGAGAAATATTAATATTAATGTTTACTATTTAATTATTATTATTATTAAATTTTATCCTTACTTAATATTTTTAATAATTAATTCTAATTTTTTTCCTGTGTTATTTCAGGTTTCAGGGACTGAAACATCCTGAATGGATGGTTTTCTACGTTTCTTGCTGTACTTTTACAGGCCATAAGAAGTGTGAGTCAGCACTGCCCTCTTTCGATACGAGGAACCTTTTAAGGACCTGCAAAATAAGGAAAAAAAGGTCAAAAAAGGTCAACAAAAAAAGTAACGGACCAATCCTTTGCGGTGTTTTAACTTTCCCCTTTTTCCCCTTTTTCCCCTCTTCCCCCCTTCCGTGCTAAGAACATATAATATCTAGTTAGTTCCCTTTTGCCCTCTTCTCTTCTTTTTCCCTTTTTCAGGGAGTTTCCCTGCAAAAGTGGAAACACTGATCCTTTTGGCCGCCGGAATTTTTTTTAATTATTTTTATTTTCTGGGAGATTTTCTGATGAGTCATCCCGCAAATCCCACACATCACGTGACTCTACGCTTATTCCAGTTTAATAATAATTATATTTAGTGCTTATTGTAGCGTTTTTTCGTCCATTCGGGCTTGTGGGAGTGGGGGTAAATCCAGTGTTTCCACTTTTTCCCCTTTTTTCCCCTCCGCTTGAAAAATATCAGTTTCCCTTGTCCCCCCCCTCCGTGATACTGAGTAAAGCTACATTTGTAAATTCACTTTTATCCTCCATTTTCCCCTTTCCCTCTTCCCCATTTTCCCTGTTTGAGGCAATTTCCCTGGAAAGTGGAAGCACTGGGGGGAAATCCTCTTAGGGAATGGATTGTTGTTACAGCGCGGTTTGGGCTTCATTGATCAGCAGCACAAGTCTCCTCCACCAAAAATGGCCATCAGGACTTTTTGGCTGTGGGCGGAGGGGGGTCTTCAACTTTTTTCCCAAAACGCTACGATAACACTTGATAACAGATTTGATTACAATGCTTCAACTTTCAGTTTTCCCTTTTTCCCTTGAAGAAGCCACGGTTTTCCCTTTTTCCCCCTTTTCCTTGTGATATTGAATGTCTTTTCCCCTCTATACAAGATATCAAGCCCTACAGTTTTCCCTTTTTCCCTTCTCTTGTAGGTGTTAAATGTCCTCTTCCCCTTACGGTTTTCCCTTTTTTGCCCTTCCCTTCCAGATATTGAATGTCTTTTCCCTCACCTAAGATATCAGGCCCTACGGTTTTCCCTTTTCTTCCTTTCTCTTGTAGATATTACATATCCTTTTCCCCTTCATCTGTGATATCAAACTGTACTTCAATTGTTTTTTTCCCTCTTATTTTTCCTTTTTGAAACCCAGTTTTCCCTTTCTGAGGGAATTTCCCTGCAGAGTGGAAGCGCTGGTTGAACCAGCGATAACAGAATGGCCGGTGAGAAGTGTCATTTTGCCGGGGCTGTGGAAAACGTGCGGCTAACCCCAGTGTTTCCTTTTTCATTTTCCCCTTTTTCCCCTCTGTACTAGAATACAGTGCCATACTCTCAGATTTTCCCTTTTCCTTCTTTTCTTATTTTTCCCTTTTCAGACCCCATTTTCCCCTTTTCAGGGAATTCTCCTTCAAACTGGAAAACGTGCGACTAACCCCAGTTTTCCACTTTCAGTTTCCCCTTTTTTCCCTCTTCCCTTATTTTCCCCTTTTTCCCCTCTGTACTAGAATACAATGCCATACTTTCAGATTTTCCCTTTTCCCTCTTTTCTTATTTTTCCCTTTACAGACCCCATTTTCCCCTTTTCAGAGAATTCCCCTTCAAACTGAAAAACGTGTAGCTAACCCCAGCGTTTCCACTTTCAGTTTCCCCTTTTTTTTTCTCTCCGTACCAGAATGCAAGCTCTACTTCAAAAGATTTTCCATTTCCTTCTTCTCTTATTTTCCCCCTTTTTTCAGGGAATTTCCCTGCAAAGTGGGAAAACACTGACGTGTGGCTAACCCCCCTGCAGTGAAACAAAGCAGCACTCGCCCAAGAGTTTATAACCAGCCACTCTTGGGCTCTCTCCATTTGCTCGTGGCCCTTTGCAGCTGCCACTCCTTCACGCTTCGCTCAACACCAAGTGTCCAAAGGGCTCGCTACTCAACACTTTGCCAGCAACAAACAAGCCCCACTTAGGGTCTGTAAACCCCAAGGACTGGATAAGAAGCTTGTACAAGCGTCATTTAAAGTCTGGAGCATCTTTCAAGCTTCATTTGAGGTCTGTAAACCCCAAGGACTGGATAAGAAGCTTGTACAACCGTCATTGAAAGTCTGGAGCATCTTTCAAACGTCATTTAGCCTCTGTGATCCCTAAGGACCGTCCCAAGAAGCGTCATTCAAGCATCATTCAGGGTCTGTGACCACCAAGGACTGGATAAGAAGCTTGTAAAAGCGTCATTTAAGGTCTGGAGGATCTCTCAAGCTTCATATGAGGTCTGTAAACCCCAAGGACTGGATAAGAAGCTTTTACAAGCGTCATTTAAGGTCTGGAGCATCTTTCAAGCTTCATATGAGGTCTGTAAACCCCAAGGACTGGATAAGAAGCTTTTACAAGCGTCATTTAAGGTCTGGAGCATCTTTCAAGCTTCATATGAGGTCTGTAAACCCCAAGGACTGGATAAGAAGCTTTTACAAGCGTCATTTAAGGTCTGGAGCATCTCTCAAGCTTCATATGAGGTCTGTGATACCTTAAGAAGCCTTACTAAGAAACGTCATCCAAGCATCATTCAGGGTCTGTGACCACCAAGGACTGGCTAAGAAGCTTGTACAAGCGTCATTTAAGGTCTGGAGAATCTCTCAAGCTTCATATGAAGTCTGTAAACCCCAAGGACTGGCTAAGAAGCTTGTACAAGCGTCAATTAAAGTCTGGAGCGTCTTTCAAACGTCATTTAGCCTCTGTGATCCCTAAGGACCGTCCCAAGAAGCGTCGTTCAAGCGTCGTCTAGGGTCTACAGTCTCCAAGAAGCCTCATTTAGGGTCTATAATCCTCAAGGAGCCTCATTCTAAGCGTCGTCAAGCATCTTTTAGGGTCTGGAGCGTCATTTGGCGTCTGTGAACCCTAAGGACCGTCCCAAGAAGCGACATTCCAGCGTCATTTAGGGTCTGCAGTCTCCAAGAAGCCCCATTTAGGGTCTTTAATCCCTAAGGACCCCCATTCTAAGCGTCGTTTGGCGTCGGTGAACCCTAACGACCGTCCCAAGAAGCGTCATTCCAGCGTCATTTAGGGTCTGCAGTCTCCAAGAAGCCTCCTTTAGGGTCTATAATCCTCAAGGAACCTCATTCTAAGCGTCGTCAAGCATCTTTTAGGGTCTGAAGCGTCGTTTGGCGTCTGTGAACCCTAAGGACCGTCCCAAGAAGCATCATTCCAGCGTCATCTAGGGTCTGCAGTCTCCAATAAGCCTCATTTAGGGTCTGCAAACCGTAAGGACGTCCCTCAGTTGATGAGCTGCTTTGACAAGGGTCTTCCTAATGGGCCTGAATCTCTGCTCAGAACCTCGATCAATGAAAACGTAGGTGAGCAAAGTTTCAGGTGCGTTAGTGAGGCTTCACACATCAACAACAACCTTTCTCCATTATATTATTAGTAGTAGTAGTAATAGTAGTAGTAGTAGTAGTAGTAATAGTAGTAGTAGTAGTAGTAATAGTAGTAGCAGTAGTAGTAGTAGTAGTAGTAGTAAGATTTAGATTTAGTGTTAATTAGTTGAAGTGGGACTTGTGTACTGCTCTCAGCCTGATCCTTGCCCCAACCTACGCTACTTACTAAACAAGTCGTCAGGTGAGCAAAGTTTCAGGTGCGTAAGCGGTACACCAAAAAACTACCAAATTACTATTATGAATATTATTCATTATCTTTTATTTATAATAGTTGTACTAGTAGTAGCAGTAGTAGTAGTAGTAATAGTAATAGTAGCAGCAGTAGTAGTAGTAATAATAGTAAGAGTACTAGTAGCAGCAACAGCAGTAGTAGTAGTAATAGTAATAGTAGTAGTAGTAGCAATAGTAGTAGTTGCAGTAGTAGTAGTAGCAATAGTAATAGTTGCAGTAGTAGTAGTAGCAATAGTAATAGTTGCAGTAGTAGTAGTAGCAATAGTAGTAGTTGCAGTAGTAGGAGGAGAAGGAGCAGCAATAGTAGCAGCAGCAGCAGTAGTAGCAGCAGCACCACAAGTAGTAGTAGTAGTAGAAGTGGTAGTAGTGTAACTATTATTACTACTACTGTTGTTAACAGTGTGCTAAAATTCATAATTCGCATTGCTAACAAATTTGTAATTTTTAACAATTGAATTTTTCGTGCTGGCCGATAATACAGAGTATTTTATTTGTAATTCTATTATTTTCACTGATGATGATAACACTTGATAACAGATGATAACAGTTGATAACACAGTCGACTTTCATTCAGTTGCAAAACCATTCAATTACAGAAACAGAAATGACGTAAGTCTTAACAAAACCGGATTTATTACAACTTATAAAAATATACAATAATTAAAATTAACTAAACAACTAATTAAAACCCAGTAGAAGATTAAGGATAGTGTCAGGACCCTGAAAGTATCCTGAAAAGGACATTTTCAGGATGCCAATCAGGACTCTTTAGTGCAGTGAAATTGGCCCACTTCCAGGATGTTAAGGACCCTGATCCTGAAAAGGATATTTTCAGGATGCCAATCAGGACTCTGAGTGCAGTGAAATTGGCCCACTTCCAGGATGTTAAGGACCCTGATCCTGAAAAGGATATTTTCAGGATGCCAATCAGGACTCTGAGTGCAGTGAAATTGGCCCACTTCCAGGGTGTTCAGGACCCTGATCCTGAAAAGGACATTTTCAGGATGCCAATCGAGACTCTGAGTGCAGTGAAACTGGCCCGCTTCCAGGGTGTTCAGGACCCTGACGTTGGAACGCCTGAATAATAAATGTTCAGGATACTTAACAGCTTCCTGAAAAAAAACATGCTTTTCAGGATACTTAATGGTGCCCTCAATAATCAAAATTCACAATTCTCAACACGATTTTTTTATTACTCATCCACGATCGGAAGTGGTTCAAGAAATTCAGGATACGTTACGGATATCGTTCAGGATGTAGCCGACATCCTTAATTTTCCGCTAGGAATACATAAAATATAATAAATAAATTAATAAATAGTAAATATAATAATAACTTCTAAGAATATGTTAGAATTCTAACTAAACAACTAATTAAAATATATAAATTATAATAATATAATAAATATAATTAACCAATATTAAATAAAATAGCTTATTTATAATGTATAATAATTCTAATTAAACAACTAATTCAAAAAATTCGGAACAGTATTTTCCCTTTTCAATTTTCCCTTTTTCCCCTCTTCCCTTATCTTTCCCCTTTTTCCCCCGTCCGTGCTAGAATATACAATGTCTAGATTTCCCCTTTAACCCTCTTCCCTTATCTTTCCCCTTTTTCCCCCTCCGTGCTAAGAATATACAATGTCTGGTTAGTTCTCTTTTACCCTCTTCTCTTCTTTTTCCCTTTTCCAGACCCCATTTCCCCCCTTTTTTCAGGGAATTTCCCTGAAAAAGTGGAAACACTGACTCGGAAACATCATTACTTTTCCCAAAGGGGACGGAAACTCCGAGGAAAAGTGTACGAAGATGATCTGATAACATATGATAACACGGAGATAACAGGTTGATAACAGTGATAACATGACCTGGGTGTACAAAGATTAATGGAAGTTTTCGACCCCTTGGTAGAATACGTAGGAAGAGTCAAGGCGACCGAAACTTCCAATAATCTTTGTACACCCAGGTCATGTTATCACTGTTATCAACCTGTTATCTCCGTGTTATCATATGTTATCAGATCATCTTCGTACACTTTTCCTCGGACTTTGAGATCCCTTGTATTCTACATTATTATTATTATTATTATCATTATTATCAGCATCACTATTATTATTATTGTTACTATTATAATTATTATTATCATTATTATTATCATTATTATCATTATTCTTATTTTCGTTATCATCATTATCATTATTATCATTATCATCATTATCATTATTATTATTCTCATTATTATTATATCATTATCATTATTATTATTATTATCATTATTATTATTATTATTATTATTATTATTATTATTATATTCTGTGTAGTTTTAATAATAATACAGACATTCCATAGTGTCTGTACAATAGTGATAAAAGCTGGAAAATGTCAAAAGATTAACTAAGTGACTATCTATTCTGTCACAATGCTGATGCGATTACTCACCAACTGCCCTACTTCCCGGCTCCCAAGGGGGTCCGAAACTCCGAGGAAAAATCTACGAAGATTATTTGATAACATATGATAACACGGCCTAGGTGTACAAAGATTATTGCAAGTTTCGGACCCCTTCCCAGCTCCCACACACATATACACAAAAGCGGGGTCCGAAACTCTGAGGAAAAGTCTACGAAGATTATTTGATAACTTATGATAACACGGAGATAACATGGAGATAACAGGTTGATAACACGGCCTAGGTGTACGAGGATTATTGCAAGTTTCGGACCCCTTCCCGGCTCCCACACATATACACACACAAAAGCGGGGTCTGGAAATCTTGTAATATTAATTCAATTTCAACAAATCCCCACAAAATATCACTATAAATGAATAATAGACATATCAACTGATAACTTGGTATAGTGTTATCATTGTTATCAGTTTGTTATCAGCGTGTTATCAGCAGTTATCGGACCCACTTCCCGGCTCCCACACACACACACACAAAAGCGGGGTCCAGAAATCTTGTAATATTAATTCAGTTTCAACAAATCCCACAAAATATCACTATAAATGAATAGCAGACATATCAACTGATAACTTGGTATAGTGTTATCATTGTTATCAGTTTGTTATCAGCTTGTTATCAGCTGTTATCGGACCCACTTCCCTATTGATCGTCGGTCGACACCTAATGGTTTTCCACGAGGGCTCCACCAAATAAATGAACTTTTGATTATTTTCGTCACTTTTTTAGATTTTTCTCTGTTAGTGGCAGATACCCAAGACTTTGATAAAGGCATTCATTTACAATAAAAGATGATTTTTGTACAACTTTTAAGTTCTTTTTCCCCGGCCAACTTGTAATCCTCCCCAGCTTTTTTTTTTTTTCCTTCTTCCGGGGAAAACTTTCAGATGAACTACAGGGAAAACTTTAATTAATTCCCCCAAATGGCCAAGTAAGAAGACGCCACTTATTAGAGCAGAAAGTTCATTCATTAAATTAATTAAATGCTTCTTGAGTTCACTGGATAAGCTCCCATTAAGTCCTTTATAAAAAAAATTATTAACAAATTATTAATATATTCGTCATATAAATACTTAATAAAATTAAATACTATATTTATTATAAAATAAAATAATAATTAAATATATAAAATCCATTAGTATATTAATATAATAACTAAAATAATGAAATAATTAATTTTAAAAAACATTCTGGAAATTTTGAAATCTGGCAACGCTGCGCTCGCCATATATTGCTTTGCAGGGAAAGTCCCTGTAAAAGGGGAAATAAGTGAAGAGGGAAATATAGTAAGTATAGCTTTATAACGCGGCGGGGAGGGGAAAAAGGGAAAATCTGATGTAGAAGCAAAGGGAATGAAGGGAAAACAGGGCCCTCTTGCGGAGAAAAGTGAAAATTGAAAGTGGAAACACTGCTTTGCGTCCACTAAAACTGCCTTGCCTAGTGTAAAATCCAGTCATAGGTTCCTAGATCTCTTATCTTAATTTAATTCACTTGCAGTTTCAGACCCGCACATTTCTCGAGTTTTTGATGAAAAAATGGCTTACGAGCTGTTTTCTTCGCTCTCGGACAAATTCTGGAACGAAGATGTCTGGTTGCCGCCGAACGTGACGTGGGAGGATATGAAGCCAACAAGTTCGGCAAATTATGCTAAATTTAGTGATATATTCCTTTCCATCCCTTTCTCTTTCGTTCTTATTGCCATTCGATTCATATTGGAAAGGTAAGCCTTTCACTAACGATTCATCCCGCAAAACTAACTCGACTAACGAACGATTTTACCAGGTACATTTTCTTTCCCATCGGAGTTATTAACGGACTGCGGCCTGTTCGGCCGTGGAAGGGTCAAGCTCCCGACAATCCCGTGCTGGAAACCGCCTTTGCCCAGTCTCGGAAAGGCAAATTAAACTACAAACAGATCCAGGGCCTGGCCAAACAGCTCGACTGGAGCGAGCGGCAAGTCGAACGGTGGATCAGAATGCGGAGAATGATGGACCGTCCCTCAAAACTGGCCAAATTCATGGAATCGGGATGGAGGTTTTCTTACTACCTCTTTGCGTTTTCTTACGGACTGTGGGTCATGTGGGACAAACCCTGGCTGACTGATATCCTCCACTGCTGGTACAACCTCCCGTTTCACGTGAGTCGACTTGTTCATACAAAAACATTATTTTCTTTTATCGAACTTTGTATTTGTTATACAGGAGATGGCGTCTGACGTCTGGTGGTACTACATGTTGTCGGGAGCCTGTTACTGGTCTCTGCTCTTCTGCCAGTTCCGAGACACAAAACGCAAAGATTTCTGGGAGATGTTCATTCATCACTTAGCGACTCTGGCACTCATCACTCTGTCGTGGGCCTGCAGCTTGCACCGCATCGGCAGTCTCGTCCTGCTGATCCACGACTGTTCGGACATCTTCCTCGAAGCGGCTAAAATGACGAAATACATCAAATGGCAACGGACGTGTGACACGCTTTTCGCCATCTTCACTGTCATCTGGATCGTCTCTCGACTGGGTATTTTCCCCTTCTGGGTCTTAAACAGCACGTGTTTCGAAGCTAAAAAGATCGTCGCCATGTATCCCGCCTACTACATCTTCAACGGACTTTTGCTGGTCCTGCTCGTGCTGCACGTCGTCTGGACCTACTTCATCGTCAAAGTCCTCTATCGTTCCTTAGCGTCCGGACAGGTAACGTTTTTTACTATCTCAAAAGTCTGTGTATAAAACTTCTTGTTTATTACAGATTGACGGCGACAGTCGCAGTTCGTCGAGCGAGGACTTCAGCGACGAAAACAGCAAGTCAGGCAACTCGTCAGCATCACCCGCCTCGCCTTACCGGCGGTTGGCTTCAGGAGCTCGAGAACACAAAAATTCCAACTAAAAAATTGATCACATCAACAAAGCTTGAAATTAAAAACAAAATACAAATATTTTGGGTAATTTTATTACACATTTGAGTGAAGGTTTGTTTTTTTTTCTTGTATGGCTAACAACAAAATATTAACTTTGATCGTCATGTGCAGATTTTTCCTTTTTGTTTAGATTTTGTGTTTTTTAAAAATGGCTGTATGGTTTTCTGTTTGCGAAAAAAAAAAAATAGACATCCTGAGATCCTCACTTTGTTCTTTTAATAATAATGAAATGCTAATAAGTATTTGCAAAATTCTTTAGAAACGATTGCATGGACTTTTTGTGCGCATTTGCCCGTAGGTTGCAGTGCTTCCAGTTTGTAGGGAAATTCCCTTAAAAAGGGAAAAAGATAATACTGTAGCTGATAGAGGGGAAAATTATGTTCGATATCCATAAGGGAAAGGGGAAAAATGATAATACTATAGCTGATAGAGGGGAAAATGATGTTCGATATCCATGAGAGAAGGGGAAAAAAGATAATACTATAGTTGATAGAGGGGAAAATGATGTTCTATATCCATAAGGGAAAGGGGAAAAAAGATAATACTATAGCTGATAGAGGGGAAAATGATGTTCGATATCCGTAAGGGAAAGGGGAAAAAAGACAATACTATAGCTGATAGAGGGGAAAACGATGTTCGATATCCATAAGGGAAAGGGGAAAAAAGGTAATACTATAGCTGATAGAGGGGAAAATGATGTTCGATATCCATAAGGAAAGGGGAAAAAAGATAATACTATAGCTGATAGAGGGGAAAATGATGTTCGATATCCATAAGGGAAAGGGGAAAAAAGGTAATACTATAGCTGATAGAGGGGAAAATGATGTTCTATATCCATAAGGGAAAGGGGAAAAAAGATAATACTATAGCTGATAGAGGGGAAAATGATGTTCGATATCCATAAGGGAAAGGGGAAAAAAGATAATACTATAGCTGATAGAGGGAAAATGATGTTCGATATCCGTAAGGGAAAGGGGAAAAAAGGTAATACTATAGCTGATAGAGGGGAAAATGATGTTCTATATCCATAAGGGAAAGGGGAAAAAAGATAATACTATAGCTGATAGAGGGGAAAATGATGTTCGATATCCGTAAGGGAAAGGGGAAAAAAGACAATACTATAGCTGATAGAGGGGAAAACGATGTTCGATATCCATAAGGGAAGGGGGAAAAAAGGGGAAACCGCGCCCTCTATGAGGGGAAAAGGCAAAACTGTAGGTGGATTCCACCTACTGGTGGGTTAGCTTTGGTTGCATTTTTAATTACGCTTGTGCTTGATCAGACCTTTCGGGGCATAAAGTATGCATGACGTTGTGACGACCTTGAAAATTAAACTCGGTATTTATTTTAGAACCCCACAGTAAGAAAACAGAACCCCTCCCGCCCGTTGAAAAACGTCAAACAAAACCGGCAATCATTAACTAATGCTTCCTGTATGCCTGCCACTGGCTACAACACTTCACAACTCAACATTAAAAAGGTATCTATTTTTAGATATTATTTATTAATATTAAATATTACTTATAAATAATAGATAATAAAATATCTTTTTTTTTCAAATTGTACAAGTATTTTGAGATGACGGATTTTATCTTCTTCTTGGACTATCTGGTAACCGGATCTTTTGTTAGTCTTTTTCAAATTTTGAAATTTTTTTTTCCCCAGTAACGGTTATCGCTTGTGGTATTCAAGGATTATTTTTATTTTATTTTATTTTATTTTTCCAGAGAAAAAGAAAAATGCTATCTAGAAATAATGAACGGGGCTTTTTTTTTGAAAATGGCAGCAACACAACAAAAGCAGAAAATAGTCTTCGTGTTTGAATAGAAAGTTTGTTTGATAAAATTCTAAAAGTTTCAAAACGTGTTGTTGAGAAACAAGAAAATATTCTAGTTTTTATTTAGACTATTTATTTTTATTTCATTCTTCTCGTTGAAGAAGGGAAGGAAACCTGTTTGAAAGAGTAAGCGTATTTTAATTTGAAAAATCAAACATGGCGTTTGTGGAATCAGTGCTTCCACTTTACAGGGGAAATTCCCTTAAAAAGGGAAAAAGGGAACCCGCACGGGAAAAAGTCTAGTTGGTATATTCAAGGACAAAGGGGGGAGGAGGGGGGAAGGGGGGGAAATGAAGATATTCAAAGAAAGGGAAGAAGGGAACATCTACGCCCTCTGTGAGGGAAACTGAAACTAGAAGTACTGTGTGGAATACAAAGTAAATCTGGCAACGCTGCGTGGGTTTCGGCCGTAATCAAACTGCCAAACCACACCACAACATCAGCAAAGGCAGGCCCCACTGGAAAACAGAGCAGGCAAGGCAGGCAGGGCAACCTTGAAGCTTACAAGAAATTCGCTCAACATTTTTCTCGCTTCTGCATTTCTGTGGTGTGTTACATTTTCGATTGTAACAGCAGAAAACGAGGAGATTTCTTTTTCACTTCGGTTGCTGTAGAATGACGTGGAGTGACTGCAGTAAGTACCAGAAGCTTGTCACCTGGCTGCCATTGGTGTTGGCTTCGGTGTTTTATACACCAAGGATAGAATGTAGATTTTCGTGCAGTTCAAGGTCAAACTCTTACACGTTCCTCCTGAAGGCGCGTAGTCATCAACCAGTTTTACTTTCAGTTTAGGGCCGCATCTCGAACGAGAAGGTGCGCGGGAAGTCGCGCTCCACCTCTCGGAGTGATTTTTTTCGCAACTTTCCTAATTTTTTTTCTGTTCGAGTCTAGCGACAGCGGGATAAGTCTGCATATTAGCTGAGGGATTTTTATATAACGTCAGACTTGGTATGTCCCCTTTGCTTCGTTTTTGTGTCGTCAGGAAAAAGATTCGAAAGAATAAATAAAGTTGTCGATCTAGCCCCGCAAGTTTAGCTGCTTTCTTTTCCAGTAAAGTAACTATTGTTCCCAAGTACACACTCTTGAAGTTTTTTTTTCCCAACTCCTTTTCGCTCCTTTTCAGATCCAGTTTGACCAGTGAACATTTGACGGTGCAAGGTCAGCGCTTACTAAGTCGAGATTTATTAACGTGCCATTTTGTTTTGCCTCGGTTTACCATCAAACAGGCCATGACTGATGTTCAGGAGTTCTGCCTCCGCTGGAACAACCATCAATCCAACCTGGTCTCGGCATTTCATGATCTGCGTCAAGGCAAAGATTTCGTGGATGTCACGCTAGCCTGTGATGGATGTAGTCTTCTAGCGCACCGTGTCGTGCTGTCTGCTTGCAGCCCCTTCTTCAGAGATCTGCTCAAAGTAAGAATTTTCCTCGTTACACTCTCTAATCAAGTCTCTCCGTTCACATTTTTCGACTTCGAAATCTAGTCGAGCCTCTAACGCTTTTTAGTATTCCTAAGTTTTTTTTTATCTACTCGCCAGTCAAGTATATTCTAGTAATTTATTTTAGTGAAGCATTTATTTTATTCTTAACACGTCCTAATCAAGTCCCTCATTCACGCTTCGCGAGTTCGAAATCTAGTCAAGCCTTTTCTAACGCTATTTAATATTTCTAAGTTTTTTTTTAATCTACTCGCCGGTCAAGTGTATTCTAGTAGGTTATTTTAGTGAAGCATATATTTTACTCTTAACACTTTCTAATCAAGTCCCTCGTTCACGTTTCGTCAGTTTGAAATCTAGTCGAGCCTTTTCTAACACTTTTTAGTATTTTAAAGTTTTTTTTAATCTAGTCGCCGGTCAATTGTATTCTAGTAAGTTATTTTAATGAAGCATATATTTTACTCGTAACACTTTCTAATCAAGTCCCTCGTTGACGTTTCCCAACTTCGAAATCTAGTCGAGCCTCTCTAACGCTTTTTCGTATTCCTAAGTTTTTTTATCTACTTGTTGTTCAGTATACTATAGTCATTTATTTAGTGAGGCATATATTTTATTCTTAACATGTTCTAATCAAGTCCTTCGTTCACGTTCCCCGACTTCGAAATCTAGTCGAACCTTTTCTAACGCTTTTTAGTATTTCTAAGTTTGTTATCTACTTGTCGGTCAAGCAAATTGTAGTGACTGTGTATTTTGCACATTAGACGACGCCATGCAAGCACCCAGTGATTGTTCTCAAAGACATATCATTTCGAGATTTGGTGGCCCTGGTCGAGTTCATGTACCAGGGTGAAGTTCGGGTCGACCACGACGGACTGCCTTCCTTCCTGCGCACTGCCGAAGTACTGCGGGTCAGGGGCCTAACCGAGGATTTCGTCCTCCGCCAGAAGGCCGGCCCTGCCCCTTACGACACGCCTTCTACTAGCCACGCCCAGCCTGAAAGTGCACCGCCCCCTGCTTCTGCCGCTTTCCTACCCAAACACGAACAGTGCGTCTCTCCACGGTAACTTTAACTCGATTAATATTTCTATATTAATTGAATTTATATTATCTACGGTAATTCAATTTAATATTTCTGTGTTCTTAGTAAATTATTATTGTAATTAATAAATACGTTTATCGAAAAACAGTCCCGTTCCTCGCGGGATCAACGTAGCCAACTGGGCCAGTTCCATAGCCGAGGTGAAGATGGAGGAGGCGGAAGTGAACAGCGGGTCACCCGAAGGTTCAGACGCCGAGAGAGAGCAAGACACCGTCCCGCTGGACGAGGACAAGTCCGAGGACCCCGAACCGGCTCACCCGTCGCTGACCCTGCAGAGTTTCGCTCGCATCCCGCCCCTGATCCCGCAAGATTTTGGTAAAGACTTGGCACCCGACTACGCCAGCAGCTTAGCTAACGAAGAACGACGCCCTGCTATTGACATTCCGCGTAAACATTCCACCAGTATTATTATTTTTAAGATTTTCTAATTTTTTAAGAATAAGGAAATTCCTGGCCATTGTTAAAGGTAAAGGTCACAAATAGCAAAGTTTTTTTTTTAATTCTCTATTTTATTTTTTAAAAACTAAAATATTTTGTTCAGTAAATTCCGTAAAATTCGTGAACTATTTCAGCCAGGAATTTTATAAGTTTTATAAATTTACGATAACAGAAATATTCGCAACATTTTCGCGGATTGGTTTGTCAGTTTTGGCGATTGTCCAGTGCGATTTAATCGTTGAATAAAAAACGACCAATAGAATCGAGGGGGACAGAAAACCGGTCTGTGCAATTGGCCAATCGATCGACCAATCGATAAGTTACTTTTATGACAAACTCCATTAAGAGTGGGAAGACCAGCAAAAAATTAATTAGACTAATTATTGAATTATTTATAAAACTATAAAATATAATATAATATAAATTAAATTAGGTTATTAATAAATTATTATTAATTATGACAATTAATTAATCTGACCAGTTATAACACCATTTTGTCCATAACGTTTCCAGTAACCATTTGCCAGTACAGAACACGCTACGCTTTCGAATGGCCAGTTCTGTTATAAAATATTTGTGAAATGTTGAAATTAAAAACTGAAATTTAAAAAATTGAAATATGTTGAACAGCTTCTGCAATAGATCAAGATATGGGTGGAGGAGGAGGTGGTGGAGGGGGAGGAAGACCTCCCGGGCGCTCGTCGACTTCAGACAGACCTCGTTGGCCCTGTCCGTTCTGCATGCGACTGCTGTCCAGTCGTTCCAGCGTCCGACGCCACATAGAAGACAAGCACACAGACGACACTTCCCGACACCCATGCCCTCTCTGCGAAAGACTCTACAGGTAAAGCATAACAAGTTCAGTGTCTTTCCACTTTCTGTGTTCCCCCCTTTCCCCTTTCGCTTCCTTTTTTCCCCTGCGTATATTCTTCCCTCCCAATTTTCCCTGTGAGATTATATTTCCCCTTTCGCATCCCCCTTTCCCCCCATTTTTGCCTCTTCCATTATTACTCCTCATTTCCCCTTTTCCCTCTTCCATTACTCGCTTCCCTTTTTCTCCTGCGTAAATTCTTCTCTTCCAAAGTTCCCTGTCCAATTGTATCGTATTTTCCCTTCGCTTCCCTTTTTCCCCCTCCATTTTCCCTGTTTCGTTACGTTTCACTTTTTTCCCCTCGTTTCGCCTTTTCCCCCTTCCGTAAACACTTCCCTCCTTTTCCCTTTTCCTTATTTTCCCTTTTCCCCTTCCATTTTCCCTTTTCCCATTAATTCCCTCTCTTTTCCCTCCATGTTAGGATATGAAGCTAAACATCAAAATTTGTCTCTTCCCTTATTTTCCCCTTTTCCACTCCATTTTCCCCTATTCAGGGAATTTTCCTACAAAAGTGGAAGCAATTTGATCTATATCGGCATAGTATACATTATCCGCTAATTTTTTAAAAAATAATTTCATTCTCCAGAACTCGAAACAGCTTGCAGTACCACTTGAGCACGGCCCACCGAGACCGAGAGCCCGGGCCGAGGGGACGTCCCCGCACTCGTTCCCGGGCCTCGCTGGCCGTCGACACTTTACTACCAGAAAACGAGATCGTCGACGGGGAAAACCCTCGTAGCCTGATCAATCTGAACCAGAACTTGCTCCCGCTGACTCGAGGAGCCTCGTTCGGACTGCCACCAACCTAGCAGTAACTGTTTTCTCGGGACATGGTGAACAGCGGGACCGTTGAACGAGAATAAGGTGAATAAAAGCTAAAACAGAGAAGAAAACAATCTTGTATTCGGCCAAAAGATCCAAACCCTTTTTTGTTTCCTCCACTATTTTTTTTTCTTAATCCCTCAAGAGTAAGACACGTTTAACTTTTTAAGAAAACTGAGACCTGTGAAAATGAGTGATGCTGGTTTTTTTCTATAACTTGTTGAATTGTTGAAAGCAAAAAAGGAAGAAAACCCTCTTTTTTCTTTGTTGAATCCATATATTATATTTGTTATTTTTTTTTGTTGGAAACTGTTAGGGAAAAGCATTTGGTTTAACATTGGAAGGATTTTTTTTTTCGGGAAAAAAAATGTGATAAGAAGTCTTAAAAGCTAATGAATTTGGTCTTAAACGTCAAAATTTTTGCAATTCTTATTTTTTGATTGGAAACTTAATTTTTTCGGTGAATCCAAAATATCAAACTCACAACCTGTACCTTTTATCTATTCCAGTATTTTTTTTATTATTATTGAGAAGGTTTTTTTTTTCCTGTCCAGAAACGGTGTTGTAATTTTTGTTTGAAAAATTACTGAGCATTTATTCTGGAATAGTGGGTTACTGAATGTGTTACTCCCCTCCCGAGTGAATATTTTTTTTTTTTTGCTGTGTACTTTGTTTGTGTAATCAGAATGCAGTGCATTGCAATAAATCTATATATATCTAATCATGGGAAAATAATTCGCATTTAATTTATTCAATCGTGCAGGATCCTACGATCAAGGAGTGGGGCTTTGAAAAACTACTACCTTGATCACCTGCTGTAGAAACAACTTCTGTGATTGATGAATAATGGGAATGATGAAAATTATACTAGTGAAGGTAATTAAGGTCTGGATATAAAAACGAAAAGAAAAAAAAAAGAATTACAGAGAAAAAAAAATAGGCACCGATGGGATTCGAACCCATGATCTCCTGCTTACTAGGCAGGCGCTTTAACCAACTAAGCCACGGCGCCTTACTTTGGAGCGCTGAATTAAATATTTATATTCAATAAAATGTTCCGTTTCAAGTAGTACATTTTAAATTTTCCATGGAACTTCAAAATTAATCAATTAATTAACTAAAAATGGGTTTTTCCCTTTAAAGTGTGTATTTTCATTCCTTATTTATTCTGTTCATATTTTGTTAAATGATAAAGCATTTCAAAGGCGTGACAGGATTATATAAGTATGATAATATCAATGTACAGCTATTTTCAGAAATTAGCTCAACTACAAGTTTCTAGATTCTTATGGATTGTTCAGTCACGATGAATAATCTAATTTTTCTCTAGCAGAGTGTGAGAAGACCAGAATTATTCATAGAGCAATGCAAGAATATTGTAATTGCAGAGGCGCAAATTGGGTTGACTGTATTAAATTTCCAGCGCACCCAATTCGAATTCATTGAGGTTTTCCTAAATTAAGTGTGAATTAAGGATATATTAAGGGTGCGTCAGACTGAAAAAAATTCTCATATAGAGTATGTAGAATTTGGAATAGAGACTCAGTGGGATCTCAGAACTTTTTAGAGTTTCTCATTGAGATCTCACTGAGTCTCAGTTCCAAATTCTACATACTCTATATGAGAATTTTCAGTCGGCTGTTACTTGGAAGATATTTTCTTTGGTCAAAGTTTAGACGAATTAACTTTACATTCGGTTATTGCTATTGACACGGAATTTCCGTGGCGCGTTTTTCCGCACTGATAAGCTATTGCCACGGTATTAAACTTAAACCGTACTTAATTACACTAAACTAACAAAACCTTACTTGAAACCTAACCTAACTTAACTTAGGAATTAACCTGAGCCCTACCCAATTGATTTTTTCCCTGCATTTAAATTAATATTAATTAAACTAACCAAACCTACCCGAACCTAACCTAACTTTAAAAGCTAATATCAGCCCTACACAAATGATCGTATCCCTACAATAACCAAATTAATCAATGAAATAAAATCCTGAACTGGGGGAAAAAATGCAAAATAAAATTTAAACCACGAAAAGTTAAACAACCCAACAGAAATTCCGTGGCACATTTACACTTATCAGTTATTACCACGGCATTCCGTGTCAATAGCTATCTGCTGCAGTAGGCACCCCGGAATTTCCGTGGCAATAGAAATTTTTATTAATAAACAGCCAGCCTACAATTAATTACAGACAACTCATAGTTGTATATGCCAATTGCATGAATTTCTCACTGGATAATAAAATTTGATGCAGTTATATGAATATAATTAATAGTTGCTGAGTCACGGTGAAATGTATTTTTCCTATACATTTGAAAACGGCGCCATAACAATTGTTGCAGATAGCGTTTTGAGCATTTGTGTTGTAAAGTCTTTAGGTCATTCCACGTTGCAGGGAAATTTCCAGAAGGAGGGAAAAGTGGTTTCCAAAAGGGAAAAATAAGGGGAAAAGGAACAAGGGAAATTTCAAGTATAGTGTGATATGCTAGCGTAGAGGGGGAAAAAGGGAAATTCATACCCTCAGGCGAAGGGGAAAAGGGAAAAAGGGGATAAAGGGAACCTTTTCCTATATAATAACAGCAAAAAGCCTAGTTACCTATCTATAACTTAACTGACACTCGTCTATAAAACTACCCTTCGACAAAATGTCTGCGACTCGTGTAGCTGTGGTAACTACTTCGTTTATTTCTTTACCTTAGTTGTAATAATACTGAAACTGTCGATTGTGTGGACACTACTTAACAATCCACTGATAAACAGGTGACTGGTGGAAATAAAGGCATAGGTTTCGGTATCGTCCGCGAACTCTGCAAGAAGTTCGACGGAGACGTTTATTTAACGGCCAGGAACGAGACGCTCGGAAAAGCTGCCGTCGCGGACCTCGAGAAAGAAAACCTCCACCCCAAATTTCACCAGCTCGACATCTGCAGCGTCGAAAGCATCGAAAAGCTGCGCGATTTCCTGAAAGAAAACTATGGTGGTCTCGACGTTCTTGTCAATAACGCAGCCATTGCTTACAAAGTTAATGCAACCGAGCCGTTTGGCGAGCAGGCAGAAGGGACCATCCGCACGAACTACACCGCAACTGTAGACATTTGTAGAGTACTTTTCCCGATTCTTAAACCGCACGCTCGAGTAGTGAATGTCTCCAGCTCTGCCGGGCACTTGCTGAAAATTGCGGGCAAAGAACCTGAGGCCTCTCAACTGCGGGAAAAATTTGCTTCTCCCGCTCTTACTGAAGACGAATTGACAAACTTAATGCAGGATTTTGTGAAGTATTTAGCCATATAAAAGTATTTGAATGTTATTATAAATACTCATTGTTTGTTACAGTTCAGCGAAAGCGGGAAATCATCAAGAAAAGGGCTGGCCGAACAGTACGTACGTGGTTTCGAAAGTTGGCGTTAGCGCCCTGACTCGTATTCAGCAGCGCGAGTTTGATAGTGACCCTCGACCGGATATTGTCGTTAATGCTGTTCATCCCGGATATGTCGATACTGACATGACGAGCCATAAAGGAGTCCTTACCATCGATGAAGGTAGTATTTGTTACTTAATAATATTTTATTTATAGTTTAATTAATATGAATTTTTACTACAGGAGCTGCTGCACCTTCTTACTTAGCCCTGCTCCCTCAAAACGCTCCCGCTGAACTGCGTGGAGCTTACGTGTGGTGCAACAAGCAAATCGTCGACTGGGTTAACGGACCAACACCTACGGCCTGGTAGAGTTTTCGTTAAAGATTCGCCGAGAAATAAAATTTTGGCTATGTGATGTTTTCTGGCCTATTGAAATATACTACTTAAACTAAACTGGTATCCTAGATTGATTTTTCTAACTCGTTAATTAATTATTTCTTATTATTTCTTACACATACAACTTACATATTCTGATTATAAGTTTCCTGCTCTTTCATTTCATGTATAGATTGTAAAAAAAAAAAAGAAAGAAAATCGATGCTAACTCTCCATTGTACTTTGTCATTTTGGACTGTCATTTTCAGTGTTTCCATTTTGCAGGGAAATTCCCTGGAAAAGGGGAAAATGGGGGGGGGGAGGGAAAATCTAGAAGTGTAGCTTTCTATCACAGCACGAAGGGGGAAAAGGGGAAAATAAGGGAAGAGGGGATGAATGGGTAACTGAATGTGGAAACACTGGGTGTAGGACTTACACGACTTCAATTGCGGCTTGACTGTTGCTGATGCTTATTGATATCCTTTCAACACACTGAAAGTACTACTTTTCAGGGGTGTCCATCTCCCTCTCTCCATGTCTACGATGCAAGTCTCCTCCCATTAATGATGTCCAACCACGTTAATTTTCAATTATTTTAGTGACATTTAGAAAGAACAAAATTCTGCGCAACTTTGCAAACTTTCTCGTACAGTTTGCTCAGTTTGGGAGGCACCGTGTAGAACTGTGAGCAACATTCATCGTCTTCCACGATTATTGGATGAGTTCAGAAAAAAAATTCTTTGGGACAAGGAGATATTAACAATCGGGTCAAAGAGTTCCATTCTTGTTGAAGAGGTTCTGCTTTTGTGTACAATTCGAGGTTCGTCATCACATTCCTTCTCAAGTGTAAACTAAATTTAAGGTAGGTATTGTATCTCTGAGTCTTGGCGAAACTTTCTTCAGCCTTCCTGATGGACTGTGCTTATGCTAATGTTAAACTTTTCTAGTTTAAGTTGTAGTTTTTTGCGTATAGTCTCGAAGTGTAGGCTTTCTGTACAGACTTCTAAGACAGGTATAAGGCAGATGAAAGGTACCTGGACTGGGGTATTAGGGTTTGACAGTACCAAAGAAGAAAACCGACTGAAAATTCTCACAGAGTATGTAGAATCTGGAACAGAGACTCAGTGAGAAACTCTAAAAAAGTTCTGAGATCTCACTGAGTCTCTGTTCCAGATTCTACATACTCTATGAGAATTTTCAGTCGGGTAAAGGACATTTAAAAGATTGCAGTTACAGTGAACAAAGAAAATGGATTCCAATTGCATTAAGCAAAGGAATTTAAAAATGTGAACAACTCGCAATGTTAATATCCACTCTACTAGTTGGACTACTACTACTACTATCTACTAGCTCTAGTAGTTAAAGTTCGCTTTCGTCATTACTTAATTTTAGTCTTCCATTTTCTGATCTGCTAGCCAGCATAAAAATATAATGGTTCAGAAACTGAAGTCACAGAATCTCCCCGAGTTCAGGGGGGATGGATCATGGAACCAGGGGTCAGAAACTCCTAGGAAAAGTGTACGAAGATTATGTGATAACACGGAGATAGCATGGAGATAACATGTTGATAACAGCGATAACATGACCCAGGTGTACGAAGATTATTGTAAGTTTCGGACTCCTTCCCATGGAAGTTGATTCGAACCCATGGCTAGCAAGTAAGTCGGGTAGCAAGTAAACGTCGTCACAGTAGCACAGAACCTTCCCCACTACAAAATCGTGGACGATGTGAACTGTATCGTGATCTCCTTCCTCATGGATACCTCTGCTACTTTCCTTAGGTCATTACTTCTCAGGGGTACCTACCCCCTCTACCCTGGCCTACGAGGCAGACCCACCGTGGTATCTTGAATGTACCCACCTAGCTACTTACAAAATTATATATAACTGTGTACAGATGTTATATTGTGCACGTATTATGTATGCGTACACTTAAAAATGTCTCTTTTACTGTGAAATAGGAAATACTGATAAAAATTAAGTTACTGACCAACTTAGTCCAGTACCCACCCTGAGCTGGAACGAGGCATTTGCCCCGTGATACCCCTCTCGTGGGTAGCCCTGTTACTTCTGGGAAGAGGATTGGTAGGTTCCATGAAACCTTTACAGTAATATAGTGAAACTTTTTAACAGTCGTAGTGTTTTCTTGATTTGATTTGATGAAAGGGACAGTCAGGACTTTTTGAAAAAAAACACATGTTATAGAACTTTTTACGCTGATCCCGAATATATATAGTGTCCCTATCTCAATTTTCTACCGTTTGGCCGCAAACATGAATCAAAGTTTGGAAATAGATATGGCAACGTCGGTCACGTGGCCAGCGCTCTGATTGGTGGCCACTGGTCACGTGATCAAAACAGCCAGGGGGAAAAACGCCAGCGGCATATGAGTAGATGGTTTTGTAGTACTGTCAACTTGTTTTATCATTCGGTTAGCCTTTTGATTATGTCGCAGGTACTTTCCTATTGGCTGTTATGATCACGTGACCAGTGGCCACCAATCAGAGCGCTGTCCACGTGACCGACGTTGCCATGTCTATTTTTAAACTTTCATTCATTTTTTGCGGCCAAACGGTAGAAAATTGAGATAGGGACACTATATATATTCGGAATCAGCGTAAAAATTTCTATAACATATATTTTTTTTCCCAACTTGTTCGGACTGTCCCTTTAAATTGAATTGATTATACAAGGCGATTAATATTATATGTTTAATAAATAATTTGGGCAGGGCCTTGAGATGATCCAGTGCTGGGCAGTTGATGAAACAGTTTTTTTTTTAAGGGAAATGCTGATTTTTCCTACCTTTTATATTTGTAAGATCCGCCAATGCTGCATATCTTCTTTGTTGCTTTTTTGTGTGGCAATTTAATTAGATAGTTTGATAAAAAAAATTAATTGGTATTTGCTTCAGAAATCTGCGTTTTTTAAATTATAAATCAGTAATATATTAGGAATGCATATACAACATATTCAATAACGCCAATTAGGATAATTTAATTTAATGAGTTAAACGAGATGAAACGAAAGGCCACCGTTTACTTGCTTCACAAATCTACGTATTTTAATATATAAAAATGAATTATTAATAATAATACGCATTAATTTAAAAATTTTGATAATTCGTAAATAATAGGATTAGATTAATTTAGATAATTATACCGGTTGACAGGAAAGGTTGCTGTTTAGGTTACACCTTGACGTCCTACAAAGCGGAATGTCAGTTCCTAGCCATCTAAACATAATTTTTTGCCGCTATTGAAACTTGACATTTCCGTTAGCTTTAATTAAGAAAAAATCAATAATCAGCTTCGGAAAATATAGAATCCGAAAATGAATTTAGGTTCTTGGAAAATATATTTAGCTTTTTTGCCTATTTATTTCCTGTGTTTAAGCACAGTTAGCGCATTGTATGAAGACCAAGTCGGCAAGTTTGACTGGTAAGCTATTCAAGCTGTCTTTCACTTTACAGTATAATTTGTTTGTCTGAATATTAATAATAAATTTAACTTTCCTAGGCGTCAACAATATGTCGGAAAAGTTACACATGCTTTCTTCGATAAAAGTTCGTCGGGAAAGAAACTAGTTGTCGGGACTGAACAAAATGTTATTGCGTTACTCAACGGAAGTTCGGGTAAGTGTTACTTTACAATTTAATTAAAAACTACGTTTATAATAATAATTTTTTTTCAGGCAAATTGCTATGGCGATATCTGCTGGGCCCGAGAGCAAAACTGCACTCGTTATTTTCCATCGATAATGGAAAGTTCGTCAGCGTTAGTGGTTCGCCAGCAGTCGCAAGGGTTTGGGACACTAACTCGGGAATCCTGGTTTGGGAAAATCCTGTTTCGCACGCAGACGATCCCATTTTCTCTGCGTGGGGAGGAAAGGAAGGAACTTTACACGCTGTCGAGATAGGAAAAAATGCTCAGGGTCAGTTTGAGTTAACAATTTCCCGCCACAGCGTTTCATTGTCATCTGATGAGACTAAAAAAAAGGTTCAAGCTGTCTGGTTCAATGAGGGTCTTAAATGTGAATTCATCTTCCCGAACTTGGTTTGCTTGGACGAGAAGTCGAAAATGCTCAGCTCGGTCAACGTTGAATCTGCTGAAAATGTGGATGTCAAGTCCTTGCGAGATCTTGGTATTGACTACGCTGAAGGTACCAGCAGTTTTGGCATTACAAAGAATACGGAAGTTTTGCAGTATCTCTGGGTCAAAGCCAGCGATAAAGTATACGTTCTGTCGTACAACGAGGGTTCGTTTTCTATCGCTTTCAGTCTGGGCAGCAATGCGGAAGCATTTGATGTTACCTCGATTAACGAGGAAAACAAAATCAAAGAGTATTTTGTCGCTCTAGATTCAGGTAACGATGGCTATTCCCTAGAATTTTACGATTTGGACAGCGGCCGACCTGCTAAAAATCTAGGTGGACCTTTAAAGTTTCCTTCTGCTGTTGGTAAACCAGAGATTGTGAGCCTGTATATGTTCAAAAAGCAGCAGAAAGAGCTGAGCTATCGATATGCTATCAGCACAGAAGACCACACTTTATTCTGCGGGATATCGGCTGAAGTTTCGTGGACTCGGGAAGAAAGTCTGGCCTCGATATCTGCTGTCGAGTTAGTGGACTTCCCCGTTTCTGAGACCGAAGCCTCGATTGAAGAGGAATTTTCTCTCGCGAAGGACGGGATACTGAGTCACGTTATCAAGCGCATGACGTCTCAGTTCTCGCAGATTCTTATTGCAGGCCGTGAAATTGTCAACAAAATGCGAGGTGGAAATAAACCAGCGGGAAGTTCGGTTTCCGCTGACCTGTTGGTCCGCGATCGTTTTGGGCTACACAAGATGATCGTCGTCATGACAACCACTGGCAAAATCTTCGGCATGGAAACGACTTCCGGAAAAATCATCTGGAAAAATCTTCTAAAAGGAGTTTCTATGCAAAAAGCCGTACTCTACATTCAACGCACCACGGCTCACTTTCCGCTCGAACCGCAGTGCGCAATCCTGGCCAAAGACGTATCTGGCAGCAAGTCTGTACTTTATGTATTCCATCCCATTACTGGAGAACCTATAGGTAGTTCAGGGTACATTAAACTTGATTACAATGTTCAGCAGGCCACTCTGCTACCTCAGAACGAAGAAACCGAGTTCGTGAAACCCTTACTTCTATTGGACGAGTCTGGCAAAGTTCACATTTACCCAGATAACCAAGCATTGAGGAATTACATAGCCGGTTATGGCAACTCGCTCTTTATTTATTCAGCTGATCCCAAAGCGTGTCTTCTGCGAGGTTTTTCAGTCTCGGGAAGCGATCTGACGACAGTCCAGGTCTGGCAGCTTCAACTTTGCTCGACGGCTGGAGAGGAAATCACGACTATCGTGGGCCGCAAAGCTGACGAAAAGGTTTTCTCACAAGGGAGAGTACTGGCAGATCGCAGTGTTCTGTACAAATATCTCAACCCTAACTTAGTCGTGGTAGTCGTCGAGGGCTGGACTCCGAGCCAGAAGGGTTACGCTCACGTCTATCTTGTTGATACCGTGTCGGGGGCTGTGGTTTTCTCGACAGTACACAAAAGAGTATCGGGACCTATTCACGTGGCCCATGCCGAGAACTGGGTCGTCTACTCGTACTACAACGAGAAGTTCCGCAGAATCGAAATCGCCTCTCTCGAACTGTTCGAAGGCAAAGAGCAGAGCAACTCGACTTCATTTTCCTCGTTCGCCGCACCCCAGCCGATGATCAACAGGCAGGCCTACATTTACCCGGCCTATATCACGACTCTTGCTGATACATTCACTGAAAAAGGAATGGCTTCGAAACATTTATTGGGTAAATTACTGAAACATACAGAGATTTTAAGATTAATAATTTATGAATGAATTGTTTTGTTTTAGTGGGTCTTGTCAATGGATGGATTCAGGAGCTTCCCAGGGTCCTTCTGGATCCCAGGCGACCTGTGGTATCAGCCGCTACTCAAGAGATGCGGGAAGAAGGGACGGTACCGTACGTTCCTGAACTGCCCATTCCGTCAGAAGCAATCATCAACTACAATCAGACTGTAGCTCACATCCGAAAAATTCATACCACTCCTTCAGCTCTAGAGTCTACTTCACTCGTTCTAGCATACGGTCTAGGTATAACGTCTTATTAACTTTCATAATATCTTACAATTTTTGATTGCATTATTGTTTGGCAGATTTGTACTTTACCCGAGTGACGCCTTCGAAGACCTTTGATGTTCTTAAGGACGATTTCGAGTATTTCTTCATCAGTACAGTAGTTTTGGGTCTATTCGTGGCCTCTTATATTGCCAAGCGCGTAGCTTCGAAGAAGAGCCTCAAACAAGCCTGGAAGTAGTAGATTTTAATAATTAAAAGCGCTGTCTCATGTTTGGTGAAAATTGTAGTGCGCTAGTCATTCAGCAGAAAACAACAACTTCAGCTGCGTGTATTTGTTTGGGCCAAAAAATACAAAAAATAATTTACAGAAAAAATTTGCAACGAAGTGAATGGAATTACTAATCTTGGAAATTTTCTGGTAGCTGGAACTCTTTAATGCACAGACTTGACGTGGCTCATGTTGTACCTCATGGTTGGCTGTTCGAGTGCTCAGATGCGATAATGTCTGTGGCAGTCGATTCTTCAGCAGGCGGAGAGTCGACCGATCCTTCAGGACGGTCAGACGATTCCTTAGACGAGTGTTTTTCTAAGATATCAGTAAAGCCGAGTTTGCAGAGTTCGATGTAAGCCGCGCTAAGTCGCGGACCATTGGGACTGGGCGACAATCTTCAGCCCTTGTTAGCAGCTGGCATATGAAGCAGGGATTGCCTTTAATCTCTTGCGAACAATTCTTGCAGAAAACGTGTTTGCATGACGAAAACTTGTACAGGTTCCATGGATAAACGTGTGCTGTGACAATACAAAGATAAATGAATCTGTGTGTAATCGCATTTTTAATGTCATTTACATATTAGATATTTTTACAGAAATGAAAACTTACCATTTTTTGCATAGCAGCAGGGAAGAGGCCATATCTTCATGAAACGCTTTCGTTTCTGGTAAACGAGTTGAATCTACCACTCCTGCTGAAATGTATACAGAAATGAATTATATAAGACGTAATACTTAACACATGTTGCGCAAAAGGTAGTTGCATAATGAAAATCATCTATTAACCAAATTATTAAATCAAATAAAAAAATGAAAACAAATCTTACGTTCAACGACTGCAACATTATATCTATTTGGAGGCTACAGCAAATTCATTTGCTACTTATTTGCTAATTTGATTATTTAATTACTTTATAATACGTTATTTTGTTACTTATGCATACGAATTTACGTTACCGATTGAAAAATGTGACGGAGAAGTGATAGTGGACTGGCAAGTAGAGTACAAACCAGCAATATTTCCCTCCCAAAATATTGCGTAGTGCGGCGTTGCCAAATTTAAATAGTTATATTACTTTTCAATAAAATAAAAGTTAAATTTTATTAAATAGTTTTGTACTTTATTGTAATTAATTTAGATTAAAATAAATATGTTTTGTTAATTTTGAATAATCAGTTATTTTCCAAACAAAACTAGTAATAAATAATTAAATTAATCCTATTACTAATATTCATATAGAATACAGTTTAGTGATTAAAATTTCTGTCTAGTTCAAATATCACAAAGAATATGAATTTTAAATATTTATGATAGTATATTGCTAATTAACGTTGCATTAAACTATTAACTGAAATTTGTATTAGTGTTAGTATATGCAAATCTGGCAGTGCTTCCACTTTGCAGGGAAATTCCCTTAAAAAGGGAAAACGAGATCTCAAATGGGGAAAGTACATAAAGGATGAGGGAGAATGGAGGAAAGGGAAGTTTATGAAGGGAGGGGAAAAGGTAAATATGGATGTTCTGAAGTAACGGGGAAAAGGGGAAAACATGGCCCTCTTTCGGAAAAAAGGGACAACTGAAAGTGGAGGCATTGAAAATTGGCAGCCCTGCATCATTTTTCACGAAAACCGTCTTCTCTGAAGGACTTGGCGTAGTAACCGAGTTTGTTTTTGCTCGGCCAGTTGTCGGAATCTGCCAGGAGGACCGTGAAAAATAAAGCTCGTCATTTATTGCCATTGAACAAAGTGACAGCTTTATAATCTGTACTTATCGTAAGTATTTCACTTTACTAATATTCAAAGTACATGGGAAAAAGATAAATTTTAAACATTGATTAAAGCTAGAACACCCATGGTCTCTAGTTCAACGTAAACAAATGCAAAACGTTTGTATATAATCTTCGTTGTAAACTTTATTCCGGAATAAGAAGACTTAAAATAGATTACTGAACAAGCTTATAAGGGATTGGGTGGGGAAAAAAAAGTTTTCGCAACCAAGTCGGGAATGATTTTGGTCGCTAGGAACTTTTCGTCCACTTGTTTGGGCTGTGTTGTTTATTATTACCCAATAAATGAGTGCGTGTGAAATGTATACAGGAAGTTATATTACTTCCGGTGTAATTTTCGCGCCCTTTTGTTAGATTTTCACTGAGGAAGCTCGTTTTACAGTTATACAAACCGCGGGGAAAGTTTTGAACGCGACAGATAAGAAAACGATACTGTTATTTCGAGATAAGGAATTAGGTTTGTTGCATTATTCAGGGTAGAAATAACCGAGTGATATTTAAATACAATACAACATAAAAATTTAATATTTAATCGAGTGGGAATCAGGCCAAGGTTTAGCCTGAAACCATATGTGATGGACTTTTGTATTCTCATTATAACTGGACTTTGGTTTTCACATGACTGCGAAACGCACTTAGTATCGGGAAAAACGTTGAACCGTTCAACCATCATGCTGAAGACTGGAAACGCCACTGGTCGAAGCGTGCGAATATTCAAACGCGTATTGTCGTGGCTCGATTAATCGATTTGCTATCAAGGCAGCGTAGATTGATTCGGCCTTGCGTGCGGTTATTGCTGCAAATGTATCAGTAAACCGAGGTTCAATTTAGTGATCGTGATATGGGCATGGCCGCCCCAACATGAAAACCTCAAGCCAAGGCTCTATGGATTCATTACCTTGTATGGGGGTAAGCCGCGTGGTTTTTTCCCCACCATTTGCCAGCCAGAGGGGTTCAGAACACTTAAAATATATTTTTCTGAAAAAATTTAATTCAATGCAACTTATTTTGAGGAATAAAACCCAAGTTTGAAAGCATCAGTGTCAGCAGGTAAGCAGTCAAAAGCTAAGCTTTCAATTTTAGATTGCAGTTGGCGGTTATTGTAATCAAATAAAACGCAATATTCTCATATCAGGAGATTTATTTAATATAAATTATGAACTGAACATTGATAAATATTCATTAAATTATATTAAAATCCATATAAATTTCTTGAGCGAAGTCTATATCTTTGGCTTATCTCATTCTGTATAGCCTGTAGCTTTTCAAGTGTTTACAGAAATTTGTAGATACTCGAAGTTTCTATTCAAATTTTAATTGTTTAATATCAAGTCTATCTATAAACCCTACTATTTATTTGGACTATTATTGAAAATTAGCTTTTTTAAGCGTTTAACAAAGAAGCTTCAAGTTTTGAAATATTTCGGACTTTCGTCGTATTGATATTCTATTACTCTAATATTAGGCTTGCGTATAAACCTTTATTTCAGACATTTTTGAAGTGCAAGTTATTTTTAGCATTTCTTCATGAAATGCTTTGAATCTAGTTCAAAATTTTACCGCTAGATGGCGTAGTAGAGTATTGTTGCTTTATGCCCTGAGGCGCCGTTATATCTAGAAATAATTTTTCAGTTGAAGTCAGCTGTTAATAACGACAAACGTCTAGAAAATCTCTGGGGAACCTTTATTGCTCGATTCGGTTTCAGTTTTCAGCACAGCAATTCAGCATTTCCAAAGATCTAAACCAGTGGAGAGGAAGAGCTGTTAGGTTTTAGTCATAGAAGATTTTGCAAAAATGGGTCCTGTCCACGAAAAAAAGCTAAAATCAAATCGAGGAAAACAAAGTCCTTACGCCAAACCCTCTACTTCACACAAATCTGAAGAGGAAATTCTCGTGCTCGAAGACCTAGGGTTGCCGGAAACTGCCGAGCGAGTTCTCGGGAAAAACGTAGGTGGTCAGAAGAAAAAACGCAGGAAACTGTCGCACTCGCAGTCGAGCGGTTCGAACAGTGAAGACGTGGAGGTGGTTTACGAGTCAACCAAAGAACGAGACAAGAAAAACGATAACCAGGAAAAACGTGAAGAGAACGCTGAGAAAAACGAGAAAGATAACAAAGGTTGATTATTCATTACTAGTTGTACAAGTTAATGTTAAACATCACGCGAGGCATTATTTAAGGTGTCGATAATTTTTATAATTTGTATGTGTTTTTCTTGATTTGCAGGTGAGAAGCCCTCGAGGGTTGCCGTAGACGAAGAGATGGTTGATTACTACAGGATCTTGGAATTGCCGCGAACGGCTACCACAGTTGAGATCAAGAAATCGTAAGTGGGTTGTGGTATCGCATTGTCGCTAGTAATTGTAAGTTATTTACTAGTTTATAGTTTCCTGATTAATTATTGTTCAGGGTCGTTCAGTATATATCCATAACAATAAAATATTTTCGTATATCAGCAGTCTTGGGTTTAACGTATCATGATATCGTATTACGGTTATTTTCAGAGGATATATCATTTGCGATGAAATCCCCGCAAAGTCGATTAATCTTATCAGGAATATCACTATATCTTTTGAGAAGTATTAATCTTCTGATTTTAACATATACGATATAAGTAAACAAGTCTACTTGTAAACCAAAGGCTTGTTAAAGTGTGAGATCTGCAAATCCCCGCGTTAAAATCGATATCAGTATGGATATTAATATTAATAATTACTAATAATATTATATTATTATTGAAAAAAACTCGAACAACTCTGATAACATTAGTACAAGTTTTCATCAGTCCACAATTAGTTACTATTGGTTTGTATTACTTTATCATCTCCCGCGTCTTTATTGTTCATTAATGAAAAGCTTAATACATTTTAATATCTCTGCCTACAGGTATCGTAAGTTAGCCCTGCGATGGCATCCCGACAAAAACCCAGGCAATGTTGAAGAAGCCACTAAAAAATTCCGTGAAATCTCAGAGGCTTACGAAGTACTTGTCGACGAAAAGAAGCGCAAAATCTACGATCAGTATGGCATCGACGGACTGACTGGAAACGCCAGTCGCTCGCAGTCGTCTGCTTCACCAGGCTTTGGGTTCGGTTTCGGCTTCCCAGGGTTTGAACCTTTTGGTTTTGGCTTCCCGGGCTTCACCTTCCGGGACCCTGAAGACGTTTTCCGCGACTTTTTCCGCGGGGATCCTATCGCCGATCTCATGGACGATTTTTTCGCCGGCCCGCTCTTTCCCGGATCGCAGGGCCGCTCGACTAACCGCAGCCGGCCGCAAGAGCAGAGTCTTACAACAAATTTCTTCCAGCCGTTCGGGTTTGGGATGTTCAACAACGGTTTTGACAACATGTTCGCGCATCATGACGAAATGGTAGGCAACAATTTCTTCTCGTCCACGACGTTCGGGGCCTCGGGAAGTGGAGCCCCCCCTGCGATGAAGCGAACGTCTACCTCTACGCGAATAATGAATGGCAAAAAGATTGTCACGAAAAAGTATACTCTCATTTTTTGTCAGAAAAATTTCTCGAGTTAATGTTTTACCTTTAGGGTTGTGGAAAATGGCGTAGAAACGGTTACTGTCACTGAAAACGGAGTCCTCAAGTCGAAAACAGTCAACGGAGTTCCACAGGCGATCGCTTTTTGAGAAAACGGCGATAAAATCATCAAATAATGAAGCGGGAAAAGTTCTACGAGCTTTTTATTTTGTCGTGGTTTCTTTACTGTTTTTGTTTTTTCGTTTTGTAAATAATGGACCAAAATGGTTTACTGTCCATCCTTATCTTCCCGTTGCATATTTCTCCTCGAAAAGTTAAATTCGGAAAAGGAAATTTGTCGTTAATTAAGTTAGCAAAAGCTTTGCTAACTTTCAATCTTCGGCCATCAGATTAGCTTAATGTTGTTAATGAAATTAATTAGTTAAACTATTTCATTGCTAATTAATTGTTAATGAAGTTAAGACTGGTTTAATGGCCGCATCTGGGATAAATGTGGGGAAAACGAGCTGTTCCAGTCTCGAGTTGAAAATTTCAAAATTGATTTGTGTTAATACAGGTTTACCTCCATCGTTATTGTATGAATAATTACGTATTAATTGTATTCATTAATTTTTAATTGATAGGTGTTTTGTGATAATTAGTGATAGTAGTATTCGGACATGTACTAATTAAAATATTTAAAGAATATTAACTAATTGTGTAAGCAATTAGTATATTTTGATGAATAAACTAATAGCCATACATTATGGACACAATTCGTAAATATTTTATAAATAATTAGTTCGTCTATCGTTTACTATTTATATTTTTTGCATAAATAAAATTACTTTACAAAATGAACAAAATTAATAAAACATTACAGATTTATAATATAATGTACATTCATGTCCATTAAAACAGGGTACAGCATGGGAAGGTTAAACGCCACTTTTTCTTTCATTTGTTTTTGCAAGGATGTTAAAATATTATGAGATCATTGATGTATATTTAATTAATATTTAGTTTGTTTTTTGAATAATCATATAAATTAATTGTATAATAACTTTGTAAATAGCTAAAAACAACTTCGAACTTCACCCATGCTGATTGTACGCTTCTATGTGGAACGTGACTGTAAAACTATAAATATATTTTTGTGAAGTATTTTTGTTATTTACTACTAATATATTATTTATTCTTCTTACCATATTTATTGTTAATGAATTCAGTTGATTCGTACAATAAATTCAATGAATTACATAATTTAGTAGATTTTAAAATAAAGTATTTCACAAAATTACAAACAGTTGGCAACGCTGAATTCCACTGCAGACGACTTCAAAAGAAAACTTGGTAAACATTTAAAATGTCCGCCATGAGGGAGAACACGTTGGGAGGCCAGTGGTTAGTTTCTGAACAAAATGAAAATTCATCGAAAACTGCCAAAAAGAAACGCATCCCGAAACATAAAAAGAAAGCGTGGCGCATCACTTCAGATATCGCTGATGTCGAGAGATTTTTAGAAGACGAAAGGCTCGAGGAACGACTCGGGTAACGACTTATCTGGAAAACTCTAATCAATTAATAAGTGTACTATGACGGCTTCTTAATAAAACTTACAATTTGCATTCAGAGCTCCTTTTGCTGAGAGGGAAAGCAAAAGTCTTTTCGTAATAGACACGGAGAATGCGGAAACTTTAGACGAGAAAATAGTCACGAGCGGGAAACGGGACAGGACCATCGGCCCCTTGAAATGCTTTGCCATTCTGAATCCGAGCTCAGCTGTAAACGATCCCATCAAGAAACGGTACGTACACTAAGCCATTGTTAAAATATTAAACGTACAGTAGAGAGATAATATTTGCATGCTATTTGAATGCATCGTAATTCACTGTGTAAGTTTATGTGTAATGTAAGCCAATACTCAATATCTAAACTACCATAAGCAGTATGTACTACTTATACATGTGGAGGATAGCACTCTAAAAACATTTTCAGACATTCGTTTTGCAAGAAACAAAATCATTACTGCCACTGTTGCTAATAATTGAGCATTCGCGTTTATTTATTAATCATATTTAAACTCTCAGGAATCGTGTTCGACTTCCCGAGGAAAGGAGGGATCCGCTGGTCGTGCGAGTTCAGAAGGAGCGACGAGCTATGGGCAAAATCCCCAAACGTATCGCACAGTCCATAGCCGACCGGGAAAAAGCCAAGGAAAGAGCAAAAAACAAAGCTCCATCGGAAAAACTAAGATCCAAATTCGATTTTGATCTGTGGGGGAAAGACGGTAAATTAACCAAATTAATCATAAAGTTGAATATTTGGGGCTTATGTTAATATTCTCAATTGCAGGAGAAGAAAAACTTAAAGGCGGGACAGACATTCTTGAAGCAGACCTAGATGCCGATTTGAAAACGTACCATCTTGAGAAAACAGGAAAACGAGTCTTCCCGATGCCTCTGACGATGAAGAAGAAAACGACAGCGCTGAAAGCAGTCGAGGCTCCGCACCCGGGGACGTCATACAATCCGACGTTTGAGGATCACCAGAACCTTTTGCGGAAAGCCTATGACAGAGAAATCACCAAAGTGCAGGCCGACGCCAAAATTGAGCGGAAAGTCAAGCCCATGATGAAAAAAATGACGCAGCAAGAGCAGCAGGTACGTTTTTCCTCCACATCTTATTGTTTTATCTAATTCGTTCATTTCAAACGAATATAGAAACACTGGATGGACGAAATGTCGCAAGGACTTGCCGAGGAAGACGAGCAGAACGCTGATGAGACGACAGAGGATTCGTCACTTCCTGTGAAAATGGCGGAGAGGAAAACGAAACAGCAGAGGCGCAAAGAAAAACTAGCAAAAATCGAGGAAATGAGACGGAAGAAGGAGAAAGCGGAACGAATCAGACAAAGCGATGTTTTCAGGTATAATAAATGTTCAGGAAATTTCAATACAGCTTGCTTATGCCATTTGTTTTATGTCATCGTTTACTAGGCTACGAACTATCCACCGGGAGATCGGAAAAGAGGAAAAGGATAGTCAAGTGCGTCAGGAAGTTCGTAAGCAGATTAAGGTTCTCAAAGAATTCCATCCGAAGACGCTGGGTCGTCTAAAGTACGAAGAGCCTATGCCCGAAATGAATTTCAGTGACGAAATCACGGGCAGTCTGCGCACGTCCAAAACAGAGGGAAATCTTCTCGTGGACCGTTTCAAGTCGATGCAGAAACGAAACATTCTGGAGCCTCGTGTCAAGCAGTCGGTTAAGAGGAAGTACCAGCGCAAGAGTTATGCGAAAAAGGATTACAAACAAACTGCTGCTGTCCCTGCTGTGTGACTTTAAAATGACATTCTTGATCGATACATGGCAAAATAAAGATTTTCGAGTTTACGAATATAATTTTCGCGGTTGTTTTATTAATCATATCATTATTGTTAAGGAATACAGAGATTTATTCTGCAAATTAACGCAATAAACTGGAATAGTAAATTAAAAGTTAGTTAAACGAGACAAGGTGAATTCAACGCTTAGTTGAGTCTATGTAAGTTTTCCCTTTTTTCCCTCCGTGCTTACTTCTGTATTAAAATTTTCCCTCCATTTTCCTTCCATTATATTTCCTTTTTCTCCCTCCATGCTAAAATATGAATCTTAACTTCTAAATTTTCCCCCTTTTTCTATTTTCCCTTTTGAGGTCTTATTTTCCCTATTCCAGGGAATATCCCATCAAAAGTGGCAGCACTGGTTTACGAATACCCATTTTCCCGTTTTTTGTTTATCTTATTATTATTTAAGGTGTTACACATCATAATCTCTAAATCAACGTATCAATTTGTAGCCGTAGTACATCTTGGATAAGAATGAGATAAGATGAGTTCAAAATAGAAGAGAAGAAGATAAATGAACAACGCCATCTATGGAGAAAAGTTTTCAACACAAAAAGAAAACAAGGACCGTGATTCGGTCGTCGCAGTTTCTTTTGAAAGTAGCACTTTTTTGTATTAATTTCTGGAAGGTAGGCAGGATATCATTGATATTTATTATTAATAAATTATTCGTGTTATTGGTAAAGCAAATAAGAAAAAGCTGCTGCACGAAAAGAGTCATGATCAGACACCAATTTAAACTTTGTTCACATATTATTTTCATTTTCTTTTACGTTTGGCAATTCGCATTTAGAAACACTTATTTACATTACATTAACCCTGTTAAAGGTAAAGTTCATTCTCTCTCACTGTAACCTGGCTTGTACAAGTCTTCAGACGTGAACAAGTTGTATTAACGATTCAGAATAAACGTACAGTTACGACTAGTTTTCTCTTGATTTATATCACAGCATATCAGGGCCATGTTCTGGACGGTCCATCTGGAGGAAGGTCCGAGACGAGTGAACCACGCGGCCGTTGCTGTCGGCGACATGATCTTCTCCTTCGGCGGCTACTGCACGGGAGAGGACTACCGCAACAGGCGGCCGATGGACATTCACATTCTCAATACCCGTACAAACTGACAAGGATCTTAAAATGTACATTCATTAATTGAATATCCTAGTAAACTACTCCTGGATCAAGTTGCCCACCCCAACAGATCACGCAGACCCACAGTACTCCATGATACCTTACCAGCGATACGGACATACAGCTGTCGTATACAAGGAAAAAGTAAGAACTTACTGGAAAAAATCTTTTTAAAATATTAACTAATATAATTTCAGGTTTATGTCTGGGGCGGACGGAACGACGAAGGATCGTGCAACATCCTCTTCTGCTTCGATACGAGTAAAAAAAATTATTCATACTTAATTCAGCGGAATAAATTTTAAAAATTATTTTTATGTAGCAACACTTACCTGGTCAAAGCCAGTTGTTTCGGGGAACATTCCCGCGGCCCGAGACGGGCACTCTGCCTGCATTATCGAGAACTCGATGTACGTTTTCGGAGGATACGAAGAAGACATGGACCAGTTCTCGCAAGACGTTTTTATCCTCAATCTAAACACAATGGTCTGGACATATCTGCATGCAAAGGTAAAATAACATGACACAAATCAAAATAAAATTATATTTTAAAAAATGATTAAAGGGCACGCCTCCTTGTTATCGTGACTTTCACTCCGCGACAGCCATTGACAACTGCATGTATATTTTTGGCGGACGCGGGGATAAACATGGGCCTTATCATTCACAGGTAAAACTTGATTCGTTATCTTTTACGCAATTTCTATTTATCTTATCATTTTTCTACGATAGGAAGAAGAATACTGCAATAAAATAATGTATCTCGACACGAAAACTGCGACATGGCACCAACCCGCAGTCACGGGATTCGTACCTTTCGGCAGAAGGAGTCATTCAGCGTGTATTTCAATCAGACTAAAATTTATTAACTACTTTCTTAATTATTTTTCGATAGTTTGCTATAAAGGAGACCTGTTCATCTTTGGCGGGTTCAACGGGATCTATAACCGCCATTTCGACGACTTACTCAAATTCAATCCGCGTATTAAACTTAGATTTGATTGTAATTAAAGTTAGTTTTTATTTGGTTCTGGGAATAGGCTCTTGTCAATGGACTGTGGTGAAACCTAAACGTAAAGGACCCTGTGCCAGAAGAAGACAGTCCTGCTGTATCATAGGCAGTCGCGTTTTCCTGTTTGGCGGAACAAGGTAATTTAAAAATTAAATATTTAAATTTTTTTTTAAGTAAAATATAATATTATTAATATATTACATGCAACGTGATTGGTTATAACAGTGTTCCCACTTTGCAGGGAAATTCCCTGAAAAAGGGGAAAAATAAGGGAAGAGGGGAAAAAGGGGAAATTGAAAGTGGGAACAGTGATAAATAGCATGCACGAATAATTTTCTTATTTATATTTGTAATTTATGATTTAAGTTTGTATATTCTGTTACAAATGTATATTTCTATGATTTTTAATTATCATTACTATGAATAAATATTTAAATAGTTTGACATGTGTATTATTCAGTTAATTGTATTTCATTAATATTATTTATCATGTTTGATGTTAATATTCATTTTCCATTTTGCTGTTTATTCATTATTTTTTTAAATCTCATTGACGGGTATGCGGGCGTTAGCCCATGACAGTGTTTCCACTTTTGCAGGGAAATTCCCTGAAAAAGGGGAAAATGGGGTCCTAAAAGGGAAGAAGAAGAGAAGAGAGCAAAGAGGAAATCTAGATCCTGTATATTCTTGCACGGACGGGGAAAAAGGGGAAAGATAAGGGAAGAGGGAAAAGTGGAAACACTAGCCCATGACCCCAGGGGGAGGGATTGCGGATTCAATGTTAAGGGTCGCTGGTCTGGGAAAGACCTCACTTGGAGTCGAGTGGGATCGAACCCACAGACCCAGAGGTGAAGGGCGATGATCTTGACCAAAGGTCTTAACCGTTGCCCCACCAGCGCCCTGTTGATTCATTATTATTATTATAGTTATTACGAGTTAATTTAATTAATTATTTTTTTGTTTGATCCAAAGTCCTTATCCCGTGACGGCGCCGCAGTCGACGCCAATCAACAGGCGGTTCCAAGTCATCCAGCAGCAGGAAATCCGCCTCATGGATCACAACGACCTACACGTCCTCGATTTTGGTAGAAAATCCATTAACATCCAATCGTACTACTACTAATAATAATATGTTTAATGTAATTTACGTAGGAAAGCGTGAAATACTAATAATTAAAATGTTAAAAAAATTAATTATTTCAGCTTTTGTATTATTTTCATCAATATCTCTGTACGATAAATATATTTTATGTAACCCAACTATTAACAAGTGTCTGTTAATGTTGCTAATTAAGGAAAGTTTTATTTTACAGGGTTCCCACCGACCTGGAAAACCGGGAAATCAGGGAAAAGTCAGGGAATACAGGGAAATATCAGGGAATTGGTTAAAAATGAGGAAAAGGTCAGGGAATTTGAGTTGCCACTCCACTCGATTTTCACTGAGTTTCAACTAACCTTTGCTCAAGCCTCTAATGAATAACTTCTGGAAAGTATAATGCGTTTAACAAGTCAGGGAAAAATTGGAAACATTGCCAGGGAAATCAGGGAAAAGTCAAGGTATTTGATTAAGATTTTTCAGTGGGAACCCTGTTTGAAATAATTAACTATGATTATAATATTATTGTAAATATTAACTTTGATATTTTCCACGTTATTACTTACTATAAGAGTATTTTTGAATATGTTTTCAGCTCCCTCCTTGAGAACCCTATGCAGCCTGGTGGTGATTGACAAAAATCTGGACCTCGACCAACTGCCCGCATCTCTTCGGTAAACTAATTTAATTAAATTAGCATTAAACAAGCAGTGGCGCATGAAGCGGAATGGCAGGGTGGGCGACCGCCACCCCTGAACTTGGAAATTTTCTATATCTTTGCACAAGAGCACATGTAAGTAGTGCCTTTTCGCCACCCCTACCAACTGGGGCAGCATTTAGCCACCCATGACTACTGAGGCTTTCTGCGCCGCTGCAAATAAGTGACAGTTGTTAAGTTGATTTACGTCTATTTTGCAAATATAGGATTTTCCATTTAATCGACTTGTCACGTAACCAAGCAAACTAATTAGTTTAACTTTGTTATAATTAGATTAGTTAAGTTTTTTTGAAACGGTGAGCATAGTCGGAAAATCACGTAAATAAAATATAAACGAGTATCCTCTAATTTATTTTAATATTAAAATTATAATTATGTTTTAATTTGAATTATTTTCAAGGTGGGATATACGAGCCATGACGACACCGAAGAACATACTGCGACCGCTCGAGACTGCTGGATAACGGTGTATTGGCATTGACCTTGTGTTTATTTTGCGTTTTGCCGGTTTGCTTGTTAAATTTTTGTGATTTTGGATGCCGTAGGAGATTAAGGGAAAATTCTTTTGAACACTGTTAAAATTGTATGCTAGAATAACCAACAATGCTCGAAGGAAAAAGACTCGAAAGTAACGAAAAACCAGCATATGTCTTTGAGAAAAAATCAACCAAAAAATTTGGTTTACCTTACCTACTAATTTTTTTACAATGAATGAGAGAAACAAAACAATAACATATTTAACAATTTAACTAATAATTAACCCTTCCCCATAGCCGACATGTGAAGTTGCTCGATTTCCTTCCGCAAGGCAGCGTTTTCCGATTTCAGTTCCTCGTTATGATGCTCCGACTGACGCAGAGCCTCGGCCAGCCTCTGGTTTGTAGAACGCAGGTCTTGGATGTAATCACACGCTTTGGCTAAGATGCCTCCTTTGCTTTGCTGTAAAATCAAAATTTAATTTCTTCGTCAGAATAATATTTTTAAACCTAACTCGTTACCTGCGAAGATTTGCCCGAATCGCTATTAGATGCGTCGGGTATGATTTTTCCGAGTTTCAGTATCCAGTTATTTATTTTGTCCCGTCTGCGTCTTTCCACTTCGTTATGGCTCACTCTCCGTCTGTCATCCCTCTGTTTATTAACATCGAATATAAAAACGTCAAGCATTGAATGTTTTTCGTTTGAGTACCTGACCGCCAGATCTGGGGAACTGCTGTCCCTGGATAAGGCAGAACTGCCTCTGGGTGCAATCGAGCGCTGGTTTCCTGCTCCGAGCATGTCTGGCGATGTGCCGACAATGTAAAACTGATCTGCCGATTCAAAAATTTTACTGATATTTTAGAACTGTAAAACGATAACTAATAAATTATGGTACTGTTGAGTGTGTTGGTCAAAATCGCGGGCTGCGAACTGACGGAGTTCAAGTTGCCAGTAACGATTTGGGGTATCTCGATGACCTCGCCGGACGATCCAACCTGCATTACCCTGTACATGACTGCACCTGAAAACGACTCAGCTTAAGTAGAGCACATATGGAGAAGTAATATATTTTCTTACCATCATTAGTAACAGAACTTCCACCCAAATCAGCCGGTCCCAGAGATCCTTCGTCTTCGACAATCGTAAGTCCAGGAGCCAAAATTCGTTCATCGGTCAACATTTCAGGGTCGTCCGTGCTGTCTTTCCCAGGACTGTAGGCAACAACAACAAAAACTTAAGGCATATAAAACGTGGGCATGGTGAGAATGCTAATGCTCTTGTTTGTATACATATGATTTTGATGGCGTGATTATCTTCATTGTGGAGAAGGGCAATCAATAAGTTTTTGGCTTGCAGTACTCACCTATTGCCCAGGCCGTGTTCTAGGCTGTCCATTTAAATTGGAAAAGGCAGAAATAAATAGACGAATAAAGAAACGATCGTCTTTGGCGTACGGCGGCGTACCACGCGAGGTTTAGAGGGACTTTTCAAATTTGCCAGAAGTTTATGGACGTCACAAGTCACGCGGTCACGCGGCCTCGCATGAACCACTGCAACAAAGTCACCTGACTCGAAAATGGGAATGGCTACCGTAAGTAGTGTTACCACTTTCAGTTTTCCCTTTTCCCTTAGAGCTGGCTGCTGTTTTCCCTTAACTTCCCTTCGCATGAACAAAATCAGCTTCCCGTTTTCCCCCCTCCGTGCTGTGCTTATGGATTTTATTTTCTCCTCTATTTCCATTCTCTTATTTCTCCCCGTTTCCCCTCCATTTTGCGGTATGAAGCTGCTGTCCGTAAATTTCCCTTTTCCCTTCTTCAGGGAATCTCCCTGCAAACTCTTGCATTGGAATAGCTACCGTAAGGAAATGATTAATGAGTACTCTCAACCACAGTAACGGTTACCGGTTACTTGAAACTAAAACGGATCATTAAAAAAAATAACAAATACTTAAAAATTTTATTTGAAATTAAACTAATTAACAGATTGAACAAATTCTAAAGGAATTCTGAATTTATTAAATAAATAAAAATTTGCAAACTCAAGAAAATTAGTTAAATAACGAAACTTAAAAACAAAAATCAATCATAATCGATTACTGATCGGTTAAATATTAAATAAATAATTAATAATAATTATAATAATTAAATAATAAATAATAAATCGGTTAATAATAATAATTAATCGTGTTATGTAGGGGGAGTATAGGGGTTATTCCAAAATGGCCACCGAAGACAAACTTCTCTACTACGGACAGACGTATAAAATACATTTATACAAAAATCCCACTGGAAAATGTTTCTAAAAATCATAAAAAAATCTACGAAAATATTCGTATAAAGAAAGTTATGAAATTCTTGAAGCTGATTTAATAACAGTGTCCGCTGTAGAGAAGCGCGCTTTACGAGTATGCCCTATAATGAAATGTGGTTAAAAATATGAATTTATTGTACGTGATAAGCAAATAACTTACCAATCACTTAAGTGCATGTAGAATTTTAATTAAATTCTGAAAAACACAAACCTCAAGTTTGAAGTAATACTTAGAATAATTTAGCTAATCAAAACATGACCACAATGTTTAATCTAAACAAAAGTAATGTGACAAACAAATATTCACATGACTGAGTTATATTTTTGAAAAGGCAAATTTCCTTGTTTTATCATTTCATACATAAAATTTTCTGGTTTCGATAATAAATTAACACGAACAATTACGGGAACGAGTAAACATTTATGTTAGACATTCGTCGAGGTGAGCGTTAATACTTGATTCGGGGACTCGTTTAGGACACGAAGGACAGGTTACGTATCGTTCACTCGGCTGGCCCTCCAAATCGATCACTTCACGAGGCTGTTCGGTTTTCAAACTACCGCCAAGAACATGACCTCTTCCCTGAAACGGCACAAAGGGAGTGCCTGTCGGTTTAGTTTCCTGAGAGGTTCCCGGTTTATCACAGTTGGGATCTTTGAGGACTACAGTCGAAGATCCCTTATTTTTTAAGGCAGTTCCCGAGAAGGATTTATTTTTGCCTGACGCAGATCCTGAATTTTTGGAGGACGAGACTGCAGCTCCTCTGGCAGAAGAATCGGCTTTTCCTTCAAAACTGTTCGAAATGCCTTTTTGGGACGAGCTGTTTGAAGGACCCGCGACAGGATTTCCCGAGTTCGTCCCGTTTTTCTCCTCCGGACTTTTGAAAAAATTGCGAATATCTCGGACTCCTGACGTTTTCACTTTTTTAGCTGCAGTGAAATGAAATCTTCAAAATTTCATACTTTAAGAAAAGGCTAATGATAATTTTACCTTCTTTTTTCTTTTCACTATCCACTTTCCTTTTCTTCACTCCGTAATTCTCCGGTTCCTTTATTTTTATGAATGATCCATTGCACGAAGCCTGATGCTGTGCCCACCAAGTATCGTTGGGTCCTGGCGCTCGATTCATTGATCGTTTGACTGTCCCGAAGAACGGGGGCCTGTGCTGGCAGGGCCCGTTACATTTCCACCAGTGCTGTTTATATAAACGCACCTCATCATGGAAACTATGATAAATCTGCAAAAAAAAAAAAAGCCTATTTATAGACTTATATGATCCAATAAAAATTACATTTCTCTACTGTGATTTTTGTTCCCGATTCGTTATTGATCCTGTGCATGTGGGACTGAAATTCAGGGCCGTGACCTTCTCGATCTCGATTGTTGGCAGTTACAAACAAGTAGGCATGTATCATTTCGTGCTAAAAACAAACAGAAATAACGACCAACAATCTTTTGCTTGGTAACATTTCTTACCAATAAAGTCTCGACCAAATCTTTCCGAGGCCTGAGTTTCAAAAGCGGCTCGCTGAGGCTTATCGAACACATTCCCGAGCGGCCCTCATAACGGCACAAACCCGCACATCTGAAATAAACAAAATATATTTTTAGTATAAAAGTTACAGGAACAGAAAATGGTGAATGTAATACAATGTCATTCGAGGACTCCATTTTACTACGACTCCTTTCAAAGCACCCCAGAAAAATCGTTCATCAAACTGAATAAACAAAGCATGAGTATCAGGAGTTGGATCTATGTATTCCCATTCTTCAGCTACGATGGATCCAGGAATATACCGAGATATTCCTTTATTCATTTTATTGCTTCAAACCATAGATTTAAAAAAAAATAGGTAAGAAATGGTCAAATGGTTATCCAAGCGAAAGAAGAGTAGTGACGTAATACTTTTTGAAGGACTGCTCGGTAAACAAATTTGAGCAGTGCTGCCACTTGGTACTAGCGGAAAATCTTGGAACTAAAACCGAAAATCTTCAGAAATCTTCAGCGCCAAGTACAAAATATTTGAAAAATCGTCAGCCCTAATTTTTACGTACACACGCACAGTTCCAGTTCTAAACGTCATTTCTTGTTATTATTATTCTTTTTTTTGCAGGGAATAATAATTTCGTAAACATAAAATTAAGTTTCAAACATTCAAAGCAACAGTTTATTTGATTCTTTCTTTGTCAAGTGCGAGAACTGGTAGTCTCAAACTAGAACTGTATGTTACTGCCAGGGCTTCCACTTTCAGTTTACTGTTTTCCCTCAAAGAGGACCCCATTTTCCTTCTTTTTCCCTCATTTTGAAAATTTCAATTTTCCCCTTTTCCCCCTTTACACTGTCTACTCTTTGCCATCCGTGAACATATATTTGTAGGGTTTCTAGCGATTTTTTTAAATCCAATGATAAAATAAACATTTAACTTACAAAATTCATTTTCCCTTAGTTTTCCCTCTTCCCTCATTTTTCCCTTTTGAGACCCCGTTTTCCCTTTTTGAGGGAATTCCCCCAAAAGTGGAAGCCCTGGTTACTGCTTTGTAACTGTGACTATTTATATACATATGCAAAATTCCTTAGAGAATTAATGCTTAGTTTCGCGTTGCAATGAACTGCATCCGCTTTATGTAATGTATTTTTCCTGGTAAAGTTTGCCATTGCAGAAGTTACCGGCTAAGAACTGTAAACTAGACACGCAGTGCTTCCACTTTCAAGTTTAGGCTTTCCCTGGTAGGAGCCTCTGTTTTCCCTTTTCCCTCCCTCAGACAAAAATTTTTTGATTTTCCCCAATTTTCCCCTCTCATTTTCCCGTTTTCCCTCGCTCTTCCCTTCTATTTATAATTACTGAAAAACACAGTTATTGATTTCCAAAGGGAAATCTAATTATTGTTGACCAAAAGGCGTCAAATAACATGTCGCTATAGAAAGAAGTCAAGATTTCTTCAGTTTCCCTGGTTTTTCCCCTCTTCACCTCTTTTTCCCTTCCGAGTGCCATTTTTCCCTGAAGACAGGGAATTCCCCTAAAAGTGGAAGCACTGTTGAGAGGAGTGTACAGCAGACTTCAGTTTTCCTATTTTCCGCCAGGGGACCCCAGATTTCCCCCATTTTCCCCCATTTTCCCCCATCAAGTTCCCAACTAAGTTCTCAAACTTTCTCCTTAGTTTTCCCATTTTGATTCTTTGTTAGGTGGCTTTCCCCCATTTTCCCTCATAATGAAACTTAAGTTCCATGCATTTTCCCACTTTGTCGTTCTTAGAAAACAAACCGTATAAGGTAACTACTACGAGATTTCAACGTTAAAATGAACAACCTCTTCATTTAAGGTATTTTTCTTAGATCCGTAATTACGCTTCTCATTTTTCTCTCTTTTCCCCCACTTTCCCCTTTCCCCCATTCTTCCTCCGAGAAGTCGATTTTCCCCCAAATGGGGAATTTCCCCCATTTGTGGAAACACTAGTGCACAGTATACAGTATAACCACCCAGTACGGACACCATAAAAAAGCTAGGCCTCGATGACCAACGCCATCTGTACGCCAATTGACGAAGTTCATAATGAATTTGGTTTACTTAATAAAACCATAAAAATTATTATAAATGCCTGCATGAACACAATTAAGCAAAAATTAGGAAACAGACGTAGAAAAGTAGAATGAATTCAGTGCCACAAGAAAGTTTCCTGCTTGTTCAGTTTATTTTTAAATAAAAGTTTGACTGAAAAACTTTTAGCTCGTGCTACTCTTTTCTCCATAGATTTTAAAACCCACCATGGCATCTCCAGATGGGATTTTTTCCCCTCTACAAGAAGAGCTAAGGGATATCTGCCTCGTTTGCCCTGGTTGCTATTTAACAAGCGTCAAAGTGTGAGCTCTTGTTTCGTACAAGTGTATAGTGCACATGAATAAATTAATGCATATAATAGACATACTTTGAATTCTTTCTTTGAATTGAAGGCATATTCTTATGACGAACACGGACTGTAGGGACATATTTTCAAACATGCACACTGATACGTATAATATGTGCACAAAAGAAAACATGGAAGAACGTATTAAATACAGACCAAGAAAGTTCTTACAAAGTAGTATATAAGGGACCTTAAATGCCTCGAAATAAGGAAAACTGTTCTGCTAGACATTTGTATTCATAGAACGGAACAAATTACAGGATCAACGTGCTGCAACCGTTGTTATAGTAGTAGCGACTACATGAATGAAATAAAATGCAATCTAACGCCAGAACAAAGAAAAAGAGAAAGAAACTATTTAGACAAGTTTTAAGAACGAAAAAACCGTAACGGGTAAGGTTGGAACGGATTCTGGTGATCTATGCAGACAAGAATGAAATGAAGGTAAACTTCTGCGTTGGAGGGCTTTTTTAAACGTTAATTCATAAAAATAACGAGAAAAGACTACAAGATCTACGCCGTCTGTATTCGGTTATTTTCTGGTGTAAAAACTTGACACAGTTTGGTTGCGGCAGTAATCTATAAATAATTTTCCAAGTTTCCAGTCTCGCTGTAGAACATACTTTGATTGTGAGTGTCTTGCATTGGCCTACAGATGGCGTTGAAGAAAGAGGTCCAGCCCCGTTGCATTGAATGTATAGGGAGTGTCCGTACTGGATAGTTCTTATACTGTGGAGCCAGTACTTCCACTTGGCAGGGAAATTCTCTTGAAAAGAGAAAACTGGGTCTCGAAAAGGAAAAAATAAGGGGGGAAAAAGCTTAGAAGTACAGTTTCATGTCCTACATGGAGGGGAAAAAGATACTTGACATCTACTACCCGAACCATTTAAGTGTAAAAGCCTTGTATTAGAGGAGGTTTTCTAAAATAATAATGCTTCTTAAAAACCTTGTTCCTCACCACATTCGCTTGTCACCTTTAGTGAGTTTGAAAGCTTATCTTATATTGAACTTTACTATACAACCATGTTGTGTCAATATCACGTAGTTATTTCAATGAAAAACGATTTCAATCGTACTTTTCAATCTAATGATAAGATGCAAACTGTTTCAATCGTTTGGGATAAAACGCCAATCATGACTTAACACCCGACTGAAAATTCTCATAGAGTATGTAGGATTTAGAACAGAGACTCAGTGAGATCTCACAACTTTTTAGAGTTACTCACTGAGATCTCACTGAGTCTCTGTTCCAGAGTCTACATACTCTATGAGAATTTTCAGTCGGGCACTTAATTTATGATTTATTGTTCTTAATTAAGCTTGAGAATCACTTGTTGAATCATTCTTCAAGGCTATGAGTGAGCAAGTTTTCTTCTTCTGTAGACTGTATAAATGAGTCATTTATGTAGTTTCGTAGAGAAAGTCATGGAATACCTCTTTCAGTACAACCTTGGGTGGAACAGAAGAAAATCGAAAGGATTTTGCTCGTGCATGGCGTGCCAAGTGGCTGCTACCTTTTAGGCGATTCCAAGAAACCTACAGTTTAAAACACACAATTTACGTGTCTTAACGTACAATGTATGATTAATGAGGAAATATTATCTTTATTCATAACAAGTCGAGGAGCGTTAGGACAGAATCAGATCAGAAATGACACGAGTCAAGAAACTTCAAATAAACTGAAAAATCGGGGTACCCAAGTTTTGAAACTGGATACACGCAGATTACAAAGAACTCGAGCAAAAATATTAATGACAAATATAAGTATATATTAACGTTAGATTAGCATTTGTAATTTATGTTTTGTAAACGTGCACGTATGTTTTAGTATATCACAATATGCAATATGATAATGTCAACTATCATTCGATGTATATGTACACGTATGCATTGTATTGTAATATTTTTACTTTATACTCACATAAAATTGTATTAGGGAATGATAATATGTCGAGAACTGCACGCAAAAATATGCTGCACATTATAGACCCTATTCCAAAAAGGCCTCTGTAGACCACCCTCTCTAGTGCGGACACTCGTATAAAATAATGTTGTCATCAAATGTGACTGAAAAAAACTCTAAAAATCACAGAAAAATTTAAGAAACATTTCGGCACCAAGAAAGTTGAAAAATATTAATAAGCTGATTTAATATAAGTGTCCGCTGTAGTGAAGTGTGCGTTTGGAATATGCCCTATACTCTTAAGGAAAAACAAAGAGGTATAATAAATAATGATGTAAAATCAAGGGAAATTAGTGGAAAAGGAAAAAATCGCGAAAAATCAGGAAAATTTGATCTTTTTGCTCGTGTACATCTTTTCGTTGACTTGCCAATCCTCTTCGTAGCGCGCCATACATTTTCTTCAGTTTATTTGTTGTTAAGGTGGTGCCGACTTACTGGACCTTGGTCAAACCATTTCATGACGATTGTTCAGTGGTAGACTACTTAAAAAGAATTTCCAGGCTTTACTTTGAGCGAATTCATTTATATGAACTGAAATGCTTAAAAAACTTAAACTTAAAGACACCAACTACTGACCGAAGGAATGAAGACGAAACATAACTGCCCCCAAAGGGAAAATAAAGGGCAATTTTATAAGTTCACCGGGCCAAAATACAAAAAATTTGCAAATTAGAAGTTTATCCACAATTTTACGAAATATAACAACGGGAGAACGTAAAACAAAGATAACTTAACAACATAAAATCAGATTGAACTTTAAATATTTCCCCATTCCGTCCGGAATCAGTGGTAAAAATTGATAGATTTTCTTGCTTGCTAGCATTTCTCATTTCTCCTTCCAAGTGGCTCTAAAAAGAGCCGTTGATAGGAAAGTTGATAGGGAATGTCTAGTCTGCCTACAAGTATGCTAGAGTGTCAGGACGATAACATTATTGAGTACTTCAAGCTCCGTATAACTTTTTCCAAGGGGTCGCAAACTCCGTGGGAAAGTGTACGAAGATTATTTGATAACATACGACAACACGATGATAACATGGAGATAACAGGTTGATAACTGTGATAACATGACCTAGGTGTACGAAGATTATTAGAAGTTTCGGAGCCCTTGACTTTTTCATATCAATTATCATCCCGAGATAGCCGTCAGCTTCGTCGTTTTAAATAGCTACAAATATTTTAGAACTGTAAGTTGAAAATCCTGATCCATACCTTAACAACTGGTCCTGCCTCACCTAAGACAGTTCCTCTTCCTAATGGCCTTGATCGAGATTCCAGGCAGATTTAGTAAATCGGTCTCGTTCAAATCTAGCGGAATGTCACTAGCAGATAATTGGTTACACTTACTGAAGCACTTCTATTCTTAGACTGATATATTAGACTGATATCACGAAGCGAAATAAAGAATTGTTGACAAGTGAAAATAAGCCTCTTTGCGTTTTCGAGCTAGACATATCTGGATCACTTACTTGGCGTTCGAAATACGCACTAGAACAAATCAGATCCCGCCTTAGGGATACTCGAACCGGATTCTTTTGTCAAAGAAGCAATATTCACGTTTCCCCAGTCCAGTCACCGACGTATGACGATCAGTCCACAGCACCGGTACTTCTTTTCAGCTTTTTGCCTCTTTCTCCCTGTACTCCTGCAACTCCACTTCTATATGCATCCATTCATGTACTTGTCAACCGATGCTTCAAAGATTGTATGCGTCTGCGTGATATATGTCCACAAGTCGAATGCTTAACTTGAAATGGAACTGATAAGTGACAAGCTGAGCAATACTGTATATGCAGTTGTCGTCTAAGAGCAATTCAAGCTTAGTTGCCGCCATCTTTATGACAAGTTTGTCTGTCCAAATACTTGTTTACATTTAAAGTTTCTGTTAACTTTTAAGCAATACTTACGTTTCCTGCAAGTTTTGAAAGTTCCAAAAATTCTACTAGGGAAAAGAAACGAATTTTAGGTCATTACTTCTAAATAAGAGGGGAGTAAATTTATTATCATAAGATATTAGATGTCGCAGAAGGCTGTTGTGGACTGCCAATGTTTCGACAGACACTTTGTTCTTTTTTTCTGAACTACCCGCCTCAGTGGCGATTGAAAACGATGCTGTCGCTGGTCTTGACAGTCGTCGCGCTGTTTAGTTCCAGCAACGTCTTGAATAACCACGAGTAAAACAACATTGTGTGCTGGCCACAACATGGAACAATATGCCACAAGCGAATCTGGACTAGCTATGAGTATCCATATGAAAGGTACAGCCAGGTCGAGGATACCAGGAAGGAAGTTGCCAGCGTTTATTCGGTTATCGACTTCACGAGAAGTATTAACATAAAATTACCATAGTAGCTATTGTAGACTGACCGATCCTTTAATAAAGGCTACAATCTACAGGTACAAGTGAGCTGAGGGTATCGGCTTTGATACAGATGCAACGATGAGTTCTTCGCTGAACGTTTTGTCGACTGTCATGCCGAGATGCAAATCAAAGTTTCGTACTGGATTGTCGACATTTCAGTTCCATTTTCAGTAAGCAAGATTCGAGATGCTTGTCCCTCATCTGAGTTCAAAAGGAAAAGAAAACTGCCCCAGTTTTGTTTAAGCAGTTCTTGATGGATTAACGAAACTTCGATTCCAACTGCGGGACGAAGGTTTAGCGTTTAAGTTCGTCAAACACTTATTGGGCAGTACTAAGAAGAAAAAGTTCTAACTGATGTAGTCTGTACTGTGCATTTACTGTTTCAGTCAAATATATTACAGTATGAAAAAATTCAAGGACTAGCAGTTTTTTCTTTCGGCTACTCCGCGATTCAGTTCGGGATGCAGGGATACATTAATAGTAGTCGCACACTTATAGACAAATTAAGACACCAGATTATAACTCGTTTATCATTTATATTTGCTCCACATTATTATCAATATTTTTTTGAGTGGCACATTAAATACGATTAATTTAAACTAAGCTTTGCACCATATAACAGGTAAGTACACTTATCATAAAGATGGCGGCTCGGGGCTAAAAATGGGCTAGCAAACGACAACTGCACATACAGTATCAGAAAAAATTACAGAAGAAAACTTTGAACTGGAGAAAAAAAAATTCAAAGAGTGATTTTCTGAGGATGAATTCCATTGTGAACCAATTGAAAAGAAAAATTCACAGGGAAATCATCTTTGTACTGGGATAAAGAACTTTCGCCGCGTCTCAGGTGATTCGTGATTCCCGAGAACAATTTGTGATTATTTGCCTCGGATTTTCTATTGCAATAGTCATCCCGAGAAGATTGTTGACCGTCCACGTGCTCTTCTTTATTTGCGTGATTCTCAAAAGAATCTTGTGATTGTTCTTCAAGGCAGCGAACCCACGCTTCCGTGTCGCCCTTTGAAGTTTGCTTATGTGTGGGCCACATGACAACCAGTACGATTCATTTATCGCAACAATAGAAGCAATCGTCCGCCCCCGCGCAACACATACACTTCAGAAATTTATTACGTACTGTCTCAATCTCAATAATCTCAATGCATTCAATCCAAGCTTAATCGAAAATTAATGACGCGAAACCATAACATTCTAAAAAAGCTATCTGAAGTAATATGCAATATCAAATAATATTGTTAGCTTGAATGTAGCAATAATCTTTGAAACTCCATGTCCTTCTTAGAACTTAATGAAAAAGGAAATTGTAGTATATCCTTGTCTTATTTATCGATTGCAATCACTTGTATTTTACGCATTACGTGATACAGACAGATATAACTGTGCATAAGTGAAAATTACGGTGCTAGAACATCAAAACGCAGCGACAACAATCGAATTTAACCACATTACATGACGATACTGACTGGTAACACGACAAAAGGACGACGATTAACACGACGATAAAACAAGTTGAGGTCCTTCAAGATGGCTGCATTTAAAGGGCAGTTCCGTTTTCACAGTCCTGTAACATTCGTGTGTGATATGGAGTACCTTGTTAACATTTGCGGTTGTGAAAAATTACCTGCGGAGTCAAAGAATGTCTGGCGTGTTCCTTGGATATCAGGGTAATTGTAGCACGGGTCTGATTGGCGGCACTGAGGCAGTTCAAAAGACGACGGAGATGATTCCGAGACCTGTTAACAGTTTTGTGCAAATGCAGTTTGTAGTTTTATTAATAGTAATTACTCCGACTGTAAGTTTCAATTGTCAGTATAATGAACGGGTATGGTCAATCGGAGTCAATAGTAACATTAGTTAATAATTTACATTTGTCCAGTAGGTCATTTTCAGTTATGATTAACGGTATAATATAGATTCGAAATTTTTTGCAGCAGGATTCATGAAACATAAATATACTTTTTGACTTGGATACTTTTTTGACAACTACACAGCGGGTCAACGTTTCTGTTTTGGATTTAAAGTTCATCACGTTATAAACTAATTACTGCAGTTCGTAATGAAAACTTCAGAAATAGATGACATAGTTATTTACAAATAAATCTTTTTCTATGACCGAAATAATTTTGCAGCTGGAGCTTGGTCGCCAAGATCGAACGCTTGTGAAACTGAAGATGGAGATGCATGGTTAGGGCCCTGTAACAGATGTGGATTCGACGGCAATATGAAACTACCAATCACTTGGAATACGCCGACTACAAAGTATTATATCAAAGTAAAGTATGATGGTCATATTCGTATTATATATTAGCGGTTGGTCACAATATACTCAGCTGTATTGGTAAGACTTTGATTAAAAGTCAGCCAGCTGGACAGCTTGTAAGTCAGCCGGTCGCCGCACGACTGGACGGTAGTGCGGGTATAGTCCAATGGGTTGTTGGCGAGCCTTGTAAAGCACGCTCAGCCACTGATACGGCCTAGTGCCGGAATGGTAACTTTTGGGCCCCGCTGTAGATGTTGCGAAAATTATGCAGACCCATTTTGTCAGTGCAGTGGCATGCCCCGCGCCAAGCCTTTGATTAAGATAGCAATATAGCAAATTCCTCGGGCCTCCGGTAATTAAAAAACGCAGTCAAGTATGGATTTGGAGATGCTTCTATTGAACTGCATAATGATGCTCTCAGCCTAAAGGGTTCATTTGGTAATTCTTACCTTCGAATAGGCCTATTGAGACACGCACGCGTACTGATGAAGTGCCTTTATTCCTGTAGTTAATAATTTTTCCCCCCCGATTTCTTTCTAAAGCTGCCACAAATATTGCCTACACGATTGTCCACTCGTTCTCTTTTAGTGTACAAGCGTGTTTCACTACGCAGGATCTACATCCATCAATTACTTTGCACGATTCTCCACGCATTCCCTCTACTTTTTAAAACATATTTTGGACATGCACTACCTACAAATATTGCTCCCAGATTATGTGCGAAATCCACGCGCCCCACTCCAAGACAACTATAAGCTTACTTTACTTAGTTTATTCCATGATTCAATAAAAGAGAACTGTCTCCCGCACTTATACTACAACACACACTCAACAAGACATTAATGCGACGGCAATTATGAAATAAATAAAACTGGATTAACTTTTACTACGTAATTTTTAGCCTGAGATAACACGTTTGGATAAAGTCATACTGACTAGACACCTGATAATTCAAGTTGTTGCTGATTCTGCTGTATCGAATTTAACACACAATTCTCATTTATTACTGCACATGTTGCGACTATGTAAAGGGAAAATCTACTGTCAGAGGACAGAGGATTTACATTACGGCTCATCGGGACAGAAGGAAAGTGCTGAGCGTGAAAGCAAATGCTCGGCTTTTCCCGAAGCTAAGATCTAGAAGAAAAAAATGTAAATAATTTGAATACATTAGCTTGCATGCTTCAGTTCAGTAAAACTGACATGGCCTGTAATCGGCATTCCCAGCTGGTTTGCCTTTTTTTGCGATCTTTGCGAGATATGCACACATTTCAGTAGTTTGATTCTGGAGCTGCTGACAAACGGGGCCCAACTATTGCCCAAAATTAGTAGGAAAACTCAGTCAAGACCTATGAGAGGTGTAGTGGCAGTTCCAATCTGTTCAGTAGTGTTTTATACACCTTGATTTTCATGTAAGTTTATGGGGATTGTGAATGCAGGAAACTTCTCAGTGTGCTATTTTCATTATCTGGCAGATATAGCATCAGTTGTATGTAATATTTCAGAGTGAAGTGGACTTGCACGTGGTGGCAAACTTCATCTTGAACACGATTTATATCGGAAAGTTTTTTTAAAAAAAAATTCTTACAATTTCCTACTCACTAGCAGTCAAAAACTGAAGCTGTGCGTAAACAATTCAATTGCGTATGCATACGAAAAGTTCATAAAATGCACCTTGATGTAAAGGTGTATTTCATACATTTTTTTCCACTATTTATACTCGGTCTGCCGTTAACTGTTCTTTCCTTAACTTGGATTTTGTGACTTTCATAATCGCTACAGTGAAATAAATTGAATACCGTTTATGACTTCCCTGCTGTTGTCTGGAACGGCGTATACAAGAGGTAACAAATGCCAAGTGGAACCCGGAATGGCAACGCAGTGCAACAGAGAATGGAACTCGGAAGTTTTTTAAATCAGTGTTGACAATGCTAAAATTCTACACTCGCTTAATCCTTCACATGAACTTATGCAGATTTTAACTGGGTACTGTAATTTAAATGAATACCTGCACTGTTTTAAACTGAAAGACAGCCCTCTCTGCTCCTGTTCAGAAGAACCTGAAACAGTAGACCACTTTTTATGAAGGTGCCCGCGTTTGGAAAAACATCGACACTGTTTTAAAACGCAAGTGCTAACTAGGGCCTCTTGACCCATAAGTTTAAGAGATCATTAGCAAAAACCGGTTTTTACTTAAGTACATGGAGTATTTTATAAAAACGACAAACTGGATGAGATTTTAAACAAATAGATCCGGGCAATACTGACTCTCGTGAGTAAGCATGTCGTAAAAAATATCGTTTTTAAATTCTCGAATGTTCTTTTATTTGGATTCTTAAAACCAAGTTTGATATGGATTAGTTGGGTATAGTATCGATCCACGCATAAAGAGGAATATCGAATATGAAATGTATCGAAGTTTACAAATCGAATTATGAAACATATCGATATGTCAGAAATGTTGATTGGCAAAGAATTAAACTATCGACAAACCCTTAAGTCTCGATGTTCAACTTAACTGTTTTGAAAACGCCTACGTTTTGTGGTAGATAAGCCTAATTTTTGAGGGCAGTAAAACTACTTGTGAAGGGAATAAGCCTACGATTTGTAGGCAATAAGTCTGCATTTTACAGAAACGAAATTCTACTTTCAGTATAGGCAGAATTTTCCGACTTAATGTTTAGGAGCCGATTCGCCTACAATTCTGAAGGCAAAGTTCCATACATTTTCGTAAGAGGGTGTGAATCCCCGTGCGAACGAAAGTCTGTTTTCGGCATCACATAAACCCTTGTGAAGGAGTGAGTGAAAATGGATTGTGACATTACCATAGTAGCAAGTGTTTTTACAATTTTTATCTTTAAGGAGGAACGTTATCCCCGTATAACACGTTATATCAAGTGTTGGGAGCATAGGGTTCGTAGAGCCACTATCTCTTTGTCAGCGTGCAGTCAGGTGCTACGTTATGTTCAGAGAGTGTCCTGTACAGTTTTTGCCAGCTGACTGAACGCAACTACTTTTTGATAAACCGCTTTGTTATCAACGCCGCATTGTCATAGTGTTAGCCTACTGAAGTCCACTCGATTTTTCTTATACGTGTGAAGAATAAATACACGATTAATATTTTAGCTGCAAAACGGTTAAAACGTCATGGTAACAACAACTTGTTAATTTAAATTTATGACGACATAGCTCCTCAATGGCGTACACAGTCCAAGTTCAGTTTCAGAAGAAATGGTACAGCAGTGGAAAAGTTAACGCCTTTCTTTTGTGTTGGTAAAATCTATGTAGAATTATATTAAATTGCTGTATCTCAAGTAAACTATAATTTAAAACATAGTAATTCATCTAGCGATTTGAACTTCAAATAAATTTTCAAATAAACTTTATCTATGTTCCAGCTTTTAAATAGCTCGACAGTTAGGTATGGTAAAGTAAACCGTAAAGATTTTGAAATATAACCAGACGGGGTAATACTCGCAGCAAGTGAGCACCCTAAATTAAACAGTAAACTACATATTAACCATGGGTTATTGTAGTTAAAAAAATTTTCCTGATGGATGCAAAGCAAACTCGGCGTTGAGTCTTCCGTGGTATGCGGTTCTTTAAACACTTAACTTACTGATTGTGCTTGTAGCATAGAAATTTGATAACAGAAACTTAACCGCGATTGTTATGTGTGAAGATTTGAATCGAAATGATAGAGAACTTCGTAGTGTTCGCAGTGCCGTGGCGAGAGGAGAACCAGCGGGCTCTGACTGATCAGTTTTATTTATGCTACTTTCCTCGATGTATTAGTCAGTTCAGCATATTCCGAAGAAACTCCTCCAGATAACGTGCGTTTACACCTAACTTTCTGGGTGGATAAGCAATGAAGCTAATTGTGTTTTTGTTTCCATTGCAGCTGCACACTCGGATTAGCTCTTTAATAACTTTCCTATGTTCCCGTTAAGCATTTCTTGAAAATTCGTGAAACTATGCGCATACCAGACCTGAATTCTTGGGGATTAGCTTTTTCTAAAGATTCTACATCAGATTAAATGTGTCTTGAAATATCTAATATGGTATTGAAAATAAATAGCATTACCTTGCGTTGAGGATGAAGTAAGTGATAGGATTGATCATGGAATTGGACATAGCCAGCCAATAGAATGCCAGGTAAATGTGCTGTATATGTTGGTACATAGCAATATTGTTGTCGTGATGCACCCAGATGAAATACGCATGATACGGGAACCAGCAAATGGCGAATAATATCACCATGACAATCAGCATGCGAACCACCTAAAATTAAAATTATCATTTATTAGCAGCAACATTTGAAGTGGTCAGTAATGCAGCTGTGGTACCCATGCAGTGATAAAAGCAGTACTCAGAACAGCACTATCAGAACTGAGCACAGTCACATTCTCATAAGAAACTTCGGATAACTCGGGTGGCTCGTGAAATGGGCGCAAAACCCAGCAGACTCACGCATTTGAGCACCTCAAAATTCCTTTTGTCTGATACACCAATTCCTATTATTACACCATACGCGACTGACAATTCTCACAGAGTGTGTAGAATTTTCAGTCGGGTATACACACAGTCACATTTATTCGGTATGGGATTTAAGACAAAACGTGTCAGCAGATTTCTGAAGGAGAGACTTAGCTAAATGGCATTATAAAGGACAGGTTGGCTTAAATGATTCACTTGTTCAAGTAAAACTAGGAAAACCGAAAACAATGCTAGGTAGGATTGCGTTACTCGCTCCAAGGGAGCGTAACGTTCGAAGTTACTCGAATGGGTGGTGCCTTTCCCCTGTTTAGCCCCATGGTGAACCTCCTCGAAATCCCAAATCCGAATCAGATTAGTTAAGCTATCATTTTGAATCATCGTATGGCTTCTCGCTAACCTTTTAAAACAAGATACTACTGCAGGGCACTTAAATATGGAGAAATGTGCGGGTAAATAGGACAGTTATATAATAGGTTAGGCCTTAGTAAATTTATTTGCCCTTTTGCCGCCTGCCATACTGCGAATCGCAGCAGACTGTCAAGCAGTTTACTCTTAAAATCATTGAGAACATATTGTACATGTAAGTTCCATATGTCCAAATAACTAATTTAGTGTAAATCGGCAATAAAAAGATCGGTCCTTTCGCCAAGAAGTGTGGCTTTTTGCCCCTGATAGCTCAAGCGGGTACCTTGGTCAGATACTGCTGGAAAGGGTATTCCATCTTGTAGAAATGGGTTAAAAATTATTCGTGATGTAATGTGTTTCATCGAAACTTAGCACGCTTCATGGTTAGGAGATCCATACTCAGTTCTACACAAACCCATAGTTATACTATGCTCGAGCGATTTAAGAGTCGAATTAATTCGCATCTTTTGATTTTGGATTTTGAGCGTCTAAGGGAACAAAATTCCCTGGTGGGCAAGGTCTAATTTCTTTTGTTTAGTGCTCTTTAGCAGTCGTCTGAGAGAAGCCGCCTGGGTAAGTATTCAGTTTCAGTTGTTTGAATAATTTTGTTTAATGTTGTCCTTGTCTGATTTGTATTTTGTCTTAGTGTAATCAACATCGAATACTCTGCAGAGTGGAGTCGGAAATCTTGACAAGCGTCTTAGTTTTAGTAAACTGTGAAATCTTGTGAAACAGCGATTTTGGGACAAATGAAATAAGATTGTCGGGCATGGTAGAACTAGTGATCCAAATTGGGCGTCGTACTTTGTGAAATAACACAGGTGCTGATATCCAGACCTGTTGGTGTTAGTGTAGGAGGCAACTTGCGTAGGCGGCAAAATAGTTGCCTAGGCGCTTGTTCCGTTTTCCCGAAGTCCTTCAAATCACATATGATGATCCACAATTCTTCCAGAGCAACACTCATGGTGCTCCTACATCTTTTGAACATGAATTGCTACTTGGTTTCATTGGACCCACCGAAGGACTATTGCTAGGACTGAAAGAAACCGTAAGCCTTGCGGTTTCGCAGTTTTTTCATTAACCTTAAACATTACTTCACCGAAACACGCTTATGATTATTATTTATTAGTTACCAATTTATAACAGCCACAAGAAAATCCACGTTACAGGGACTTGAACCTAACAGTGTACCTTTCTTCTGGATCGGAGAAGCGCTTTTTGCTGGTTATCCAAATCATCCATTTTGGATAGTCCCCCGAGCCTTCTACTTATAGCAGTGTACGACACCACCATGCAAACCATGGGTCCAACATACGTCACTACCAGTAGAACTGTGTTGTACCTAAACAAGATAGAAATTTTTTAACAAATGAATTAAGATTAAAATAGTAAAAACTACACGTATGCATAGTAAGAACACGTTATTTTTTAGTACAAGAGATTTGATTATTGAAAATTATCATTATTCCGAATAATCGGACATTTTCGAGTAATCACTTAACATACAGAACTAATCGGTTTGCAATAATATTTCTGAATAATTTAGAAGAAACGAAGACGCGTCAAAAGAATTAACATTCATAACTTGACACGAATTTACTGTCAATGATGATACTCTAATTTCTACACAGAGTTTCAAATCAGAAATTTATATTATTCCAGTATGACATAAGAGTTTTGCTCTCTGAAACCAACTTACGCGTAATCCGCAGTTGAAAAGTGGGCAACCCCATCAGCCCACCACAGTGTACATGCCACACGAGTGTCAGCAGGGTCGGAACTGCAACATACGGCAATAATTTATCAGTGCGTCAAACAAATGTTACGGATACTTCGTCTCTAACGAAAATATTTGCTTCGGGCTTGAATAAGTTTAAAAGGTTAATAGATAGGTTCAAATCTGAGAGACCTGTACGGCAGAGTTGTGGCGTAGAACAAACAGGGTAGGGCTAGACAACAGCTAATGATCCAGATCAGTGCAATATCCATTAACGCACGCCTGCAGGACTGTCGCGCTCGAAACGTATCAGACAAAGAAAAATACCTACGGAAAATTTTGTAACATTCACATTATAGCAGTTTAACTATCGCATTACACCAGCTTTGTTAAATATCACAAATATAATAACACATAATAGTCATTAGTTTCTGTATTTTAAGATAATTTTCTGCATTAGTTGATGGGTTACATTTACGTTCACGAACATTTTTGCTTGATTGATATCAAATTCCTGAACGCAGCTAAAATTGTTATTACAACATTCGACACAGTTCGAACTATCACCAGTGTTCTTGAATGTTTCTGTCCAGCATTTGAATGTCAGCATAAAGGCCTCGACTGACAATTCTCATAGAGTGTGTAGAATTTGGAACAGAGACTCGGTGAAATCTCAGTGAGAAACTCCGAAAAGTTGTGAGATCTCACTGAGTCTCTGTTCCAAATTCTACACACTCTATGAGAATCTTCAATCGGAGTATTATCGACGGACATCAGAGTATGTTAACCATATACGATGTTCAACTTTACCTGTCCATGACAACTGCCGTTAGAGAGAAAACACTGGCAACCACGCTGACAGTTGACGTGAAAATGTTGATTTTGCAGTAGACCTCGCCGAAAGGCCAGTTTTTCTTAGCCATGTAAACGAAGTTGAAAACGCAGTTGAGAAGCACCATTAGCAAATCGGCTGTATTTAAACTCACCAAAAAACAATTGGTCGAGTTCCACATCTTCTTATGGGCTAAAATACCAATAAACTATAAAAAATAACTTCTTAAAATATGATTTCGGTAAAGTTAACCAGTCAACCTATGTTAATGAAATTGAAACGTATTTAATTAACATTAACAAAATTAATTTATTATTTCCTGAGCATTGAAAACTTCGTACTAGCATGTACTCTAAACATTTATTACGAGTAAATGTTATATGTAATAGCTAGATTACAGTAATGCCAAGATTAACGGAACATCTGAATGGGATATCGTATGACAAGCTAAGTTAAAGTAACCACTGTAAAGGCTGAAATTAGGTTAATGTAACGAAACGACTGTCATAAAACCAGGGAACTTGAAAAAAAAATTGTGATGAACGAAAGTTTTTAGAAAGCCAAGAAATCTGAATAGTAAAGGGTGTGGGCATAACCAAACTGTTGAAAGTATTGCCCACATAATGGAGAATAAAAGTGTTGGTAAAAGAACAAACTCCAACAAAATACCGGGAAAACAATGAAATAACACAAGCTTGAGGAAAATTTCAAGAATTACCAGCGACAACCCAAATTGCTAGTATATTTCCAGCTATTGCCACTACAATCATAGTGCCATACGCTGTAGCCCAAGCTGCAAACTGCCAGTCGAGCATGTCTTATATCTTACTTTTCTCAACCTACTAAATAATACTTCACAAGTAATATCGGAAATGTAGACTAGTATTTTCCTGTAATACAGCACAGGGTAAATGTTCTTTTGGAGAGTAGCTTTCAGTGGCTTGGACAAACGACTGCTGGTAAGTTTATTGGTGAACATGCATTTGTCATGGAAGATTCATGACTTGCGCGCGGGAGGCTTTTTTCCTGATTCTTATATTCTTATATCAGTTCTCACCCAAGCATTCACCCCTCCTTTTCGGGGAAAGTCTGGGGTAACTTTGGCATTGAAAAGATAGTTTACCGCCGAAAGTTACCTCCGCAGCTAAACCAATGAGTTCGTAACTTTCGGAGTGATGTGTAAGAACTTTAGATACAGGCATGAGTTGTGGTAAGGTGTATTTCTGTACTCGACTAAAAATTCAGCTGAAAGTTTGAGAGTTCAGTGTGATATAACTGTCCTCAGATTTTCTTATTCAGGCCCTTGAGGCTCGATGAGTTTATCTCCGTGTAGTTAAGCGAAATCCGTGTTATTCAGTGTTTTGGACTTTTACTAGCCGACGATTTAAATCATTTTCAAATCACCGCCCAGACCATTTTCTCCGAGACACCAGAAATTCGAAACAAAGGCATATTTTAAGCAACCGAAGGCGGAGAATGCATTGTAAGTCCACATGGCAAAAACTTAATTGTGGAAATCATGATATAGGAAGAGGAGGTACAGTAACTGGTGCACCTAATATGCTGTGGGAAAGCTTCGCCAGCGGTTTTGTCTAATTCCGACTGAGGCGCTGCGCGTCGTTGTACCTCTCTAGTTTCGATAGCGCCGTAAGAGCCAGTGGATTTGGCGCCATTTTGTTCAGCGGAAAAAATAAGGAAATACTTTAAATTAAGTCACCTTCTATATAAACCTGTTTCGCCGAAACGATTTTTAATCATTACTTGCATTATTTTTTTCTTCAGCTCTAATCGTGAGATTAATTTATCTGTATAGTTTTAGACTACCTGAAGCAGAGTCCCACCAAGATTCCTAGCTCTGTTAGATTTGTGAAATAGTTTTTTCACTTGAGTGGATTTTTGCTGATGTCTTTCAGGGAAATATTGTTCTAATTGCTTGCTTGGATAGGAAAAACACCACTCGATCAAACCGCAATCAAAACTGAATTAAGAAAACTGACGGGGTTATCGGATATATCCCGAAACTGGTTTAATACATAATCTTAAGGATACTAGTTTTTAGTCATAAAGACACGTATTGAGATTTCATTCAGTTTGGCATGCATCTACAATGACAGTACAGCAACTTGTTTGTATACTGCCTACTCTCTTCCAAAAATGTAGGGAAATTTGCCTTCAGAATTGTAGGCGAATCGGCTTCCAGAAAATAAGTAGGAAAATTTTGCCTAAGTTGAAAGTAGGATTTTGTTTCTACAAAATGTAGGCTTATTTCCTTCAAAAAGTGGTCTTCCTGCCTTCAAAAACTAGGCTTATTCCCTACAAAATGTAGGCTTTTTTAGAACTGCTACGCAGCTGAAAATCGTTACTTGCAGGGTTTTATCGATAGTTTTATCGATGTTCGAATTCTATCAATATATTTCATGTTTCGATTTATAATCTTCGATTACACTTTTTTCTAAATTTCTTTTATGATATCGATCGGTACTGTACTTGATAACTGATGGATATCGATATCGGTTTTACGGATGCAAATGAACAGAAATTTTGCGCGGTTTAAAATAGAAAAACAACGAATCAATTTATTTCACTATATCGATTATACAAATCATAAAGTCAAATGGAAGATCAGTGAATGGCAGATCAAGTATGACACAATGAAATGAAATTTACGAAATCCAACTTTGGGTTACAATCGACGTATATTTTATGAATTTTTCAGATGTTTATGCCAAAATATTTGTTATTTCAGTTAACCGCACACAGTCTCAGTTGTTGACTTCTAGTTACTAGGAAATTACAAGAAAAAATAAATCTGTTCTGGTATAAATCACATTCAAGGCGAAGTTCACCACCACGTGCAAGTCCACTTCACTTTGGAATGTGTACATACAAAATAATAGTGAACTTCTGTCCAGTAACGAAATAGCATATAGCAGTAGTTTCCTTCCATTCACATTTGAATAACTCTTATAGATACGACAATCAAGATGCATTAAAAACCACTGAACAGATTGGCACTGCCATTACACGTCTTATAGGTCTTGATTGCATTTGCAGACTGATCTTGGGCAATCGTTGGGCCACGTGGCCCACAGTTCCAGAATCAACTACTAAAATGTAGCAATCAAAACTACAAGAATGTACGGTTTTATCCCTAAATTTTTTGTAGGGGAATAAAAGGCTACATTTCTATAATTCAGTACTTAATATAGCGTAATTAGTGGTATAATATTGTAGGCTTTTTTCCCTACATATTTATACGAAAACTTTTGACTACATTTTTTAGAAGCGTCTACTAAATGTAGGTATTAACCCTACAAAAACATAGGGTTTGTTTACCTACATTATTGTAGACCATGATTTTCCTACATTATCCCAATCGACTAATCAATGTAGGTAAAAAAATCCTACAATTGTAAAACGAGTACTATATGTAGGCATTTACCCTATAGAGATGTAGCATTTCTTTGCCTAAATTTGTTTAGGGTTTCATTTCCCTACATTTTTGGAAGAGAGTATGTACTGTTTCATTTTGTTTTTTAAATTTAAGTGATGCTTGATGCTTGACCATGTTTATTACGCTTTTATCCCTGAATGCTGACCTTTTTTATTTATTATTATCCGGTATTTAATTAATAATGAAGTTATTATAATTTTAGTTTAATCATTAATAAAGCATGGTCCTTGGAAAAAATATCCTTACGAAACTGCCTTTTGATAATTCCTTACCTACTCGGAAATATTGTACCTCCATTTATTTTTAGCCAACGAACATTTGATACTTGTTCATTAGGAAAAAAGCACATATAATGGGATTAGTTGTGGTAAATGGAATAAATTAATCATATTTGCCGCAAAATACAAGGCCCTTCATACAAGCGTAACTAATGAGTAGAGGCGCAACTACGCGCAGCGCCTCTAGCGGAATTAGACAAACCTCTGCTGAAGCTTTTGGCCTAGTTACTGTATCTCCTCTTCAGTGTTTCCACTTATGCAGGGAAGTTCCCTGAAAAAGGGGGGAAATGGAGTCTGAATAGGGAAACCGAAGAGAAGACAGTAAAGAGGAAATCCAGACCCTGTACATTCTTGCACGGAGGGGGAAAAAGGGGAAAGATAAGGGAAGAGGGGAAAAATGGAAGATTGAACAGTGGCAGCACTGCTCCTCTTCCTATATCGTGGTTTCTACTTTCAGTTTTCCCTTTTCCCTTCAAGAGGGCGTATTTTACCCTTTTCTTCCTTATCCTAATCTTCTTTCCCCTCTTCCCCCCTCTAAGCTAGTGTATAACTCTGTAATTTTAAATCTCCCTTTTCCCTGAGTTTCCCCTTTCTCAGGGAATTTCCCTGCAAAGTAGAAGCAGTATATGTAGAACTTGGAATAGTTAATCGATATTTAACACCAGTATTATCGATAGTTAACTTATTTATCAGAAGTATCATGTAAATGTTTTAGTAATACTTAAAATCAATATTATTATTATAATTGATGTTCGCACCAAGTTATTCGAAACTAAAACTATTTTTAATGAATTAAGTATCGATTATTTAATTATCGATTCCAAAGCCGACGAGAAAGTTGACAAGCGCACACCGTGCGATTTTGAAATAAACAGTGGAGCTCGAATCATTTTCCAAAAAACCCGGCAAATTTCATTATCTTAATTATTAACTCAGTTACAGCTCAGCAAACAGCTCCAAAAATGACTGAAGTAGCCAAGGCTGCCCCCGTTACTGTCGACCAGATCAATTCAGATAGAATCACACAGGTTATTTCCGTATTTTCAAATTTTTAACTTTGTATTGTTTTCATTGGTGTATCATTTTTAAAGGTTGCCAATCAATTCTGGGCTCCGCAAACTATGAGCGAGCATGAACCTTACAACGCTGACATCATCGAGCAAATTTATTTGCAAGAGATCCGAGGAAGCAAGTTCGCAACGAGGAGAATCATGATGCTGGAAATCAGCCAGTACTTGGAAAACTATCTCTGGCCGAACTATGACCCCAAAAATTCAACCGCCTATCACGCGCTATCCATAGTTATCATGGTCAACGAAAAGTTTCGCGAACGAATACCGACGTGGCAGGTTAGAGACATTCGTTTTTCTTTGCTCTTAACTTATCTAACCAATTTTTTTCTGCAGGCCTTTCTCAAAAACCCAGAGAACTTTCAAGGTTTCTTCCATCAGCTGCTTAACATGGCACTGGACAATAGCTGGGGCCTCAGTTTTCGTGAACAGACCTCGCTCATCGTTTTTCTTACCCACTGCTTCAACAGTCTCGAATTTGACTTGATTCGAGAGCAGGTTCAACGGCTCGTATCGCTACCCATGTGGGTGTGCCTGCCTGAGGTAAGTCTAAAAGTTTAAACAGAATTTTCCAAGTTAACTAAAGTCGTATTCGTAAAATTCAGGCTCGCAGAGAGCAGGAGTTCAGCAACTTTCCCAAATTAAAGAAATTCTGGAAAGTTATTCAGAAGAAGGATGCCAAAGAAGACGAAGAGTCTCGACAAAGACTGAATTTTGAACGACACTTCCTCCAGAAACTTATTCACAGGTTTCTGGGATTTCTCGAGCACGTTCCCACGGAGGGTAAGCAAATAACACTATTATAAAACATTGTACGTAATAAATACTATCGTTAACAGGAGACGTAGATGCCGAGCTAGTTCGCTACTGCGAGCGTTTCCTCGAGCTGATGATCGACTTGGAAGCTCTTCTCCCGACTCGTCGTTTCTTCAACGTGGTCATGGACGATTGCCATTTAGTAACGAAATGTCAACTATCAGCACTTCACAACAGGATCGAAGGCAAATTATTCAGTCAGGTCAGTGATAATCTTTTTTAAAGTCTTTTTGTGTATTTCGTATTAAAAGAAAAATATCTGCACGTTAAAACTGAGTTCTCGCAAAACTCAAACCGAAGTTCCGAGCGCTTTTAGCTCTTCCCCAAAATACTGCGGCTGCTGTACTCTCGGAGCGACTCGCTTGCAACACACGCAACGAGAATTTTGCAGACGGAGTTTTGTTAAGTGCATCACACGTCGTCCCTGTATCAGACAGTCCAAAATTTTACTTTAAAAAAATCTAGAAAAACTATTTTGTTTACCTTTAAAGCACCCCAGACTAAAAGTACTGGTAGTAGAATATCAGCAATTATGCTCAAGCCTAGCAGAATGGCGTACTGCGTCAGAGCCAAACACTGAAAAAACCACAGGATTTCGATGATGATGAAGAGCCTCGTAAACAACTGGGAACTAAAGAGAAAATTTTAAAAAATGTGGGAATTTTTAAAAGTGTAAAAACTTACAATCCCTTGTTGCGGTGAAACGTTCGTCCGTAAGAGGTCTGCTTCTTCATGGCTATGCGAGTGGCTGCGTAGAAGTAGACGTTGGCCAGCAAGAGGAAGGCGTTGATTGCGATGAACACCGAGACTCCCAGCCAGCCGAGAAGATACCACGTGAAGACGGAATGCGGAGAAGTCCCTCGGGCAGAGTTCATGAACCAGAGCATCAGGGACATACCCAGAGTTGCTAGTGCAGAACCCCAGGCGTAAATGGAGTAGAGGAAGAATCTACGACCTTCCGGACGAGTGGCTTCTCTCCGAGGATGTCTTCAAGACGTATGGAGGAGTTAGGAAGTCTGAAAAACTGAAAACTGTAAAGGTAAAACGTTACCTGAGTGCTAGCCAGGCTCTGTGACCGAGAGAGTTAAGCCAGAAGTGCGCTGCCACGTCGGCTCCGTGCATACAGACCTCGACGACGAGGAGATTCAGTCGAGGATTATCATCAGCGACGATGGCGATTAGCTTGAAGGACATGCGGAGGAGAAAAGCCGCGGCCAGGCTAGCCAACATGCAACCGCTCAAGTCGCGGATTTCTCTCAGAGCCACATGGACGACGACCAGAAAGATCAACAGAAGAATTCCAATCCCCAGACCGATTGGATAGACGAACTTGGCGAGGATTTTGAAGAAATCTACGCTGTCCTGATGTCCCGGCTCGCAGAGGATCGCGTAGTAGAAAGGCACGGGCGCTGGAGTGGGACGCGTGGGATCGGGAAACCCGTGAGACGTGCGGGCTCCTCCATAGAGTAGCTCGATCCCGTCGACGCAGTACTGGTCCAAGGTGTAGTCGTAGTGAAGGAGCGCTTCACCGAGATTGTTCAAGTCTGTATGGCGAAGGATCCCGCCGTGACGGATGCCGAATCCGTCCCGCGATCCTGGATACGAATACACGGGCCATGCTCGAACCTGAAAACGTAAATCACAATGAATTATAAATGAAAATGGCGTATAAAATTGTGAGTTTAGATACCGGACCACACTCCGGCAATCCAGGGATGATGGTCAGGCACACCGAGTCATTGTCAACAGGATCTTTAGCGCACAGCGTGGTCCACGTGTCCCCAAACTCGTTGGTCTCTTGCACCGGTTCGAAGGGGATCGTTCTGTTCTCTCCCTTGAGGAACGGCGGGGCCCATTGTGTGGTGTTGCTTACCCGACAGGCTACGGACTGATCGTTGAGTTCCACCATGATCTGTCCACTAGGACAACACTTTTTCACGTTCATTCCGTGTCCTTGGACGCAGACGATCGTGCAGAACAAGAAGATACCAGCGAGTAGTTGTAAATTCGAAGCCATAATTTTTTAAACGATTTGAAAAGCTGCCGGTGACTCAGGTCTCTCTCGCCGTGTGTTTTTGCTGTTGAAAGAGCCGCTCCCCTCTCTAACCTTTTCTGTTAACTTTAAAAAACCGAGTTTTCAGCTCATTTGAAATTCATACTTTTAATAGCAAACAGAAGAGAATCTCGCAATATTCCTGGCTTTGAGTTCGAGAACTTTGGCTGCAGTTTTCAGACGTTGTGAATGAAAATCAGAGAGACGAGTGTTTGTAACGGGTTCCGAACGAGAGGTTATGGCGTGGACTGGTTTGAAGTCTGGCAGCCGCTGGCGATTTCAGTTTACCAGCTTTGAACTACGCGTGTTTTTTTTTTGTGTTCTGTTACCTGAGAGCGGAGGGCGAGTGGGAAAGCTGCAGCGTTGGCTTGTCGCGCGGAATGAATATTTTATGGAGTTTTAGCTTACGAACCCAAAAGCCCTGTTCGCGCATCTAATGAAACTGTCATATTGTTTTGGCTGCTTTTGATACGAGGCCTTTCTGGCTTTATTAATGTAAATAGTAATTTATAATGTCATTTAAATTGTTAATTATTTCGTTAATTTTAACTGTAATTTCAGTATACTTTATGCATAACTGCTGCAATATTTGATTAATTAATTAGGAAGCACCACTTAATTATTAATGTGTTATTTGTAAGTATAACAATTAAATAGATTTTGAGTATTTGAGCTTTATAAATATAAGTACTAATTATAACATTATTTAAATTGTTATAGTTATTTTGTTAATTTTAACTGAATTTTGAGTGTATTTTATGTAGAACTAACTGTTGCAATATTTGATTAATTCATTACAAATAATTATTGCTTTATTACTAATATATTATTTGTAAGTATCAAAATTAAATAAATTCGAAATATTTGAGCTCTATAAATATATGTGTATATATTTAACGTTATTTAATTATTTATTTTGTTAATTTGTACTACAATTTTAATATATTTTATGTATAACTATTACAGTATTTGATTAAATAATTACGAAGTATTAATTGATTAATTAAAAATATTAATTGTAAGTGAAAAAGTTAAATAGATTTTAAATATTTAATTTTTTTTCTTTTCAGCTGCTGGATATGCTCAAGTTCTACGCTCACTTTGAGATCAACGACCAGACTGGAGAAGCTCTGACGGACCACGACATGATGTTGGCCCATTACAACCGAATCACAGCATTGCAGAAAGCTGTTTTCGCCAAATATCCGGATTTGCGGAAATTCGCTCTAACTAACGTGGCTAGTGTCAATACCAGAGATGCCATGGCCAAACACTTTGAAAGTCTTAGGTATATTTATATTTGTTATCTTTGATAATGTAAGCATGTCTGAAATATATAATTATTTTATTAATTAATTTAAAATTTTGCGTGTAGCTCGAACACTTTACAAGAAATCGCGGCCTATCTCAAGCTGCTGCCACCTCCCAGCCAGGACGGACCTACTTGGGACAAAAATCTTATTCTGGAATTGCTGGTATATAATTTTGGCATTTAACATACACTAAGATACCTTAATCTAAGACTACTTGGCGTATTCAGGTGGGATTTTAGAAGATAACCTGATTTTTCTTTTTTTTTCCTAGTTGGCCCGCCACGAAAAGCGTGCTTCCCAGCTGGAAGCCCTCAACGAGATGCCGCTGTACCCGACGGAGGACATCATCTGGAACGAGAACATCGTGCCGACCGAGTACTACTCCGGAGACGGTTGTCTGGCCCTGCCCAAGCTGAACCTGCAGTTCCTGACGCTGCACGATTACCTGCTGCGCAACTTCAACCTCTTCCGCCTGGAGACGACTTACGAGATCCGGCAGGACATCGAAGACTCGGTCTTCCGCCTTAAACCCTGGAAGGACGAGGAGGGCAACGCCATCTTTGGCGGATGGGCCCGTATGGCTCAACCCGTTACTAGTTTTTCCATCGTCGAGGTGGGCAAACCTAACATTGGCGAGAAACAACCGTCCAGAGTCAGGGCTGATGTGTCGATCATGCTGAACGTACGCAGGGACGTCAAGAACGAATGGGAGAGCCTGAGGAAACACGATGTCTGCTTCCTCATCAGCGTCAAGCCCAACAGTACGCCTGGAACACAATATGATTTCAGGTATTCAGAGCGTTTAAATTTTTCCAGTTCATTTGATTATTTGAAAAGAAGTATGAAGATGGCCCTTCGTTGTGTTTAGGTTAAATAAATTTACAAGATGGCGAATCAAAGTTAGAAGATGAACGACTAGAGTTTAGATAGTTTATTGTTGACGATTGATGTTAACAGACTGATTGCTAAGTTGAAGACTGATTACAGAGACTGTTCGGCATCCTTTTATACCGTGTGGAAGAACAATTCATGATTGTGACACCGTCACACGCGAAATTACTCATAAGGTTCTATGAAAATTGTATATAGATAATTACATGGAAAATTCTAGAAGCTTGTAAGTTTTGCAACAACACGAGAATAGATTGCAATGTTTTTAAGAAAATAATGGTTTCATAATAGTGATAATAGATTTCTCAACAGTTTTGTTTTTGATTTTCAGGCAGCCGTTTTTGTCGCAGATAGGGTCAATCCGCATCAGGGGCTGCGAGGTGGAAGGCATGCTGGATCACCTTGGCCGGATCATTGAAGAAGGACCCGAGCCACGTCCCAATATCCCGGGGGATGCTCGCACCTACCGGATCTGGCTGGACTGCAATCAGTACAAAATCGACATGGACCAGATCTCCCAGGGTGCGGATGACGTCTACGAGTCGTTCAATATCCTCATGAGGCGCAAACCTAAAGAAAATAACTTCAAGGCCGTCCTGGAGACTATCCGCGACCTGATGAACACGAACTGCGTCGTTCCGGACTGGCTTCATGATATCATCCTCGGTTACGGAGACCCTGGAGCTGCTCACTACTCCAAGATACCCAACCAGATCGCTACTCTGGACTTCAACGACACCTTCCTGGATTACCAGCACCTTCAGGAAAGCTTCCCGGGTATTCAATCGAAACTACAGTGAAAGATGAAAAGCTGCTGGTCCCTCCCTTCCGCGTGACTTTCGACAACGTCAAGGATAAGACCAAGGAGAAGTCGATCACCGTAGAACCGCACACGATCCTGAGTCGTGGACCGTATCCTTTCAACGAACCCAAGCGCAACAGCGTTCGGTTCACGCCGACTCAGGTCGAGGCCATCCGCTCGGGAATGCAGCCCGGCCTGACGATGGTTGTCGGACCCCCGGGAACAGGCAAAACGGACGTGGCCGTCCAGATCATTTCCAACATCTACCACAACTTCCCCGAGCAACGAACGCTGATTGTGACACACTCCAACATGGCGCTGAACCAGCTCTTTGAAAAAATCATGGCCCTGGACGTGGATGAACGCCATTTATTGCGTATGGGTCACGGAGAAGAGGAACTGGAAACGGAGAAGGACTTCAGTCGATACGGAAGAGTCAATTACGTTTTGGCCAAGCGTCTGGAGTTGCTGGAGAAGGTCCAGAGACTCCAGGAGTCGCTCCAGGTGACGGGAGACGTGGCTTACACCTGCGAGACGGCCGGTCACTTCTTCCGACTGCACATTCTGGCTCGCTGGGAAGAGTTCATGGCCAAGGTGAAGCCGCGGAACAGCGTCAAACCTTCCGCTGAAGAAGTTTCCCTCCACTTCCCTTCCATAAGTTTTTCGAGGACGCGCCGCAGCCGGTGTTCAAGCAGAAAACCTTCGAGGAGGACCTGGACATCGCTGAGGGCTGCTGGCGCTACATCCGCAAAATCTTCAGCCAGCTGGAAGAGTTCCGCGCCTTCGAGCTACTCCGCACAGGCCTAGACCGCTCAAGGTACCTGCTGGTCCGCGAGGCCAAGATCATCGCCATGACCTGCACGCACGCCGCCCTTAAACGTCGGGAGCTGGTCGATTTGGGATTTAAATACGACAACATCCTCATGGAGGAAGCCGCGCAGATCCTGGAGATCGAAACCTTCATCCCGCTGCTGCTGCAGAATCCGCAGGACGGCTACAACCGCCTCAAACGCTGGATCATGATCGGCGATCACCACCAGCTTCCCCCCGTCATCAAGAATATGGCCTTCCAGAAGTTCTCCAACATGGAACAGTCCCTGTTCACGCGTTTCGTCCGGCTGGGAGTCCCCACCGTGGAGCTGGACGCTCAGGGACGAGCTAGACCTTCCCTCTGCTCGCTCTACCAGTGGCGTTATAAGAGCCTTGGCAACCTGAATCATGTAACCCAGTGGCCCGAGTACCGAGTGGCCAATCCTGGTTTCGCCTTCGACTTCCAGCTGATCAACGTGGAGGATTTCCAGGGCGTTGGAGAGTCAGAACCTAACCCGTTTTTCTACCAGAACCTGGCCGAAGCAGAGTACGTGGTTGCTGTTTTCATGTACATGAGGCTGCTGGGATATCCGGCGGAAAAGATCTCCATGTTGACAACCTATAACGGACAGAAGGGACTTCTCAAGGACGTTGTCGAAGCTCGCTGTGCTAACAACCCTCTGATTGGTAATTATATATAATTAAATGAATTTTTTAATGTAGTTTTAGAACTACGTTTCCATATATTAATTAATTAATTAACTAATTTTTAAATCTAATACTTTAATATAATTCTTTTTAATATTTCTGTAGTTTTTAGTAATTTATATAATTTATAAGAATTACTTAAAGTATATTTCGAATTTTCAGTTATAATTATGTATACAAATTAATTATTTTTTGTATTGTATTTATTTATTATTATTAATTTATGTTATTTTCCATCAAATTATTGCTGTTTTATCTTATCGGTAATGTGATTAATATTTTCGTTGTTTATTATTATATTATTTTATTTTAATTATTATTTTAAATTAATATGATGTATTTCAGGACGACCGAGCAAAATCGAGACTGTGGACAAGTACCAAGGCCAGCAGAACGACTACATCCTTCTCTCGCTGGTGCGCACCAAAGCCGTGGGTCACTTGCGCGACGTCCGGCGTCTCGTCGTCGCCATGTCTCGCGCTCGTCTGGGGCTCTACATCTTCGCCCGGACTTCGCTCTTCGCCAACTGCTTCGAACTGACCCCAGCCTTCAAGCTGCTGCTCCAGCGACCCCTGGACCTGCACCTCGTCCCCGGCGAGACGTACCCCTGCACTCGGCCCGCGGATGCCGCACCTGCCGAACCTCCGATGATCATCAAGGATATGACGCAGATGGGATCCTTTGTTTTCGACTTCTATAAGAACAGAGTGGCGGCTATTGCTAAGGATCCTAATGTAAGCTTATCCAAACTGTTGTTATTACTATTACTACTACTACTACTGTTATTACTATCACTACTTCTACTACTATTACTATTACTATTACTTTAATTACTGTTTATTTATTTAATTTAATTAATTTAATTAGTATTGCTGCTGCTACTACTACTACTACTATTGCTGCTACTACTACTACTATTATTACTACTAGTACTGCTACTAGTACTACCACTACTACTACTACTACTACTAGTACTACTACTATTATTACTATCACCACTTCTACTACTATAATTACTATTGCTGCTACTACCACTACTACTACCACTACTTCTACTACTGCTAGTGCTACTACTACTTCTACTACTGCTAGTGCTACTAGTACTACTACTACTACTAATATTATTATTATTATTATTATTTTCTAATTGAAGGCTGAGAAACCTTGGACTCGGCCTATGGAAGTCGTGGAAGAGGTTCCTGTGGAAGATACGAAGGAAAAGAAAGAAGAGGAAGGATCTTCAGAATCGGATTCGGAAACATCAGACCAAGAGGATCAGGACAAAAGTGCGAAAAAGGAAGAAACTGATGAAAGCAAAGATACAAAGGACGAAACGAAGATGGAGGAAGACACCGCTGAAGAACCTGAAGCAAAACAAACAGAAGAAACTGCAGAAACCGAAACCGCAGAATGAGAATTTACTGAAAAATAAGGAAAATCGTGGTTTTTCTGAATACATTTTTAATGAAAACATACGTAAGTTCTTTTGATACTTAATTGAATACTTTATTACTTTAATTACAGTCTTGGAACTTGAGATATTTCAGTTCAAATAATCAGTAAGGGAAATCTTATTCTACCTCTACATGGGAAAATTCTTCAAATTTTACGAGTCGACTTAGTGACAAAGACGGTATTGTAAGCTAATTGCATAACTTCAGTGGCGTAAATATATGTATATTAACTAGTATGGACTTTTGACAGAATTGTTGAAATTCCGGGGATTTTTCCTTTTACAATCAAAGAATAAACCGTATCATATTTGTATGTTATTATTATTTTTTTTTTATTTTTAATTTTCCATTTTTTTTTATCGCATTGACGGGTATGCAGACGTTTGCCCATGACTCCAAGGGGAGGGATTGCAGATTGAACTGCTAAAGCCGGATTCACACTATGGCTGTTTTGGCCGAACCGTTTGGACAAACGAGTTGAAAAAAACATACATTAAGACTACAGGGCACACTAATGGATTTCTTGAGCATTGCCTGGGACCAAACAACCATTTTGTTTCTATTACCTTGCGTTTTTACACGAGCAAGAAAATCGTGTTTCCGTAGCCCGTTTGCCCAAACTGTTTGGCCGAAACAGCCCTAGTGTGAACCCGGCTTAAGGGTCGCTGATCTGGGAATGGCCTCACTTGGACACGAGTAGGATCGAACCCACAGACCTAGAGGTGAAGGACGACGGTCTTGACCTGAGGTCTTAACCGTTGCGCCACCAGCGCCCGTCATCTGTATATTAGTTCAATCAGAGTAAATCCCAATTAGGATAATATGTTATAATATTACATATATATACATACCTCATTATATGTAATGGTCATTTGAAAAAATGTACGGGGAAAAAAAGGGAAAAACTAAATTAATTTAGGAAATATTTGAAACATGTTTTGAAAGATCTTGTAAAAATCACGAGAAAAACTGGATTAAATTGTGAAAATAAAAAAATAGTTTCCGGTGAGATTCGGATAAAATCTGGTTTTTCGTTTGAAAAATTTCAATTATTCGGATAAGTTTTAATGAACATGAATACTTTCCTCGAAACTCTCGGGCCCGACACCAATCACTCATACCGTAGACATTTCCCCGGAAAAATCACTGAAATTCAGAAAATTTTCCCAATTATTGTAGGATTTGATGAAATAACGAGCAATGGAATCCTTTAATTGACATTTATTTACGAACTCGTCAAGTCCAAATAAAGAGTTCGAGTAACTTTCCAAATTAGTTGAAATTTCATAAATAACTTTATAATGAAGTATTTTATCTAGAAAGTTGCCTTAACTTAACGAAACATGTCTCGATTAAATAATTTTAAAAAATGAAAATATTTAATTAAAGTTGAACGTAGTTCCGAATTTTACCGCTAGATGGCGCTTGCATATTTCTCCATGTTGCAACGACTATGGTCCTCTGATTTTTGCTCAGAGAAACTTGGCGAAAAAATTCCGTTTTGAAAATGTTCCCTGTCAAAATATCGTGCTGAATAAGTTATCGTGCTCATTATAAAGGAATTGGGTTTCAAATCCGCTGGAATGGACAGAGATTACGAAAAGATATTGTCAAAAAAAGAAGAAACCGGTCTTCTGAAGTTTTCCTCGTTGCTCCGAAACAGAGACAGGGCAAGATGGGTTTGAGATTCTTACAATTTAAAAATAATTTTAAAACTAATTTTGACATTCCCTGTTGTATAAAGAAAAAGTTGATTTATTTGTTTAATCAAATTCTTGTGTATTTTTGTCGATTAGCAAGTCAATGGCGTTTTGTATCAAGAGGCGTTGGAAAAGTCGTCAGGGGTCGCGCGGAGAGAAAATGGCGGCGGAAATCGTTCAATCTTGCGGTCACGGCAATCAAGAATCAAGTGGTGGAGCCCTTTGACATGCGTGAAGTAGCAAAATAACATTTTTTAGCGGTAGGTCAACCTGAGCTGGGTCTACTAGGTAAAGGTAAAGGTAAAGGTCACAATAGCCCGCTTGGCTTTTTGCTTCTACCGGATATTGGACTCCCCCGAACTCAAAGAGGTTCGTAGTCTTTTGTTTTCTTTTGTGGCTTTTATACCCTTCAAAAACACTTTACAAATCAATAGAAATAACAACTTATATGAGAAATGATTATGAATTACAGGATGTTATCGATGGATCACTGCGGACGCTCCTAGCAGTGTGCTACAACCTCACAACTACCCAAAAACCACACGACGTCCGTCAAATGCGAGAAAAGGTCACAATACTAACCTTGGTGGGGGTCACTGGTCATCCTACTACCCTCTGATAACAGGTGATAACATTGATAACGTAGACAACAGGGTCGGGAAGCGAGCGAGTTTTGTGAATCTCCCGTTTTATTGGTAACTGTTGCAGTAAGTGGAGTAGTAGTAGTAGTAGTAGTAGAAGTAGTAGTAGAAGTAGTAGTAGTAATAGTAGTTGTAGTAGGTAGAGGAGTAGTAGTAGGTAGTAGTAGAAGAAGTAGGAGGAGGAGGAGGGGAGTAGTAGTAGTAGTAATAGTAGTTGTAGTAGGTAGAGGAGGAGTAGTAGGTAGTAGTAGTAGAAGTAGGAGGAGGAGGAGGAGGAGGAGTAATAGTAGTAGTAACAGTAGTAGTACAGTAGTAGTATAGTAGTAGTAGTAGTAGTAATAATAGTAGCACTAGAAGTAATGATAGTAGCACCAGTACTAGAGGTAGTGGTGGTGGTAGTAGTAGTAGTAGCTAATACACAAAGCAGTTTAGAAACCAGTTTAGCAGTATGCTACAACACCAATAGTTAGCACTACTACATTCCTATAGCTCTTACAGTCGAACTATTGCTTACACTACTGCTTGAACTACTGCTTACACTACCGTTGTATTATATAGTAAACATAGTTGACTACTCGCACTACTACACTGTACTACATCATGCTTTATGGTCAGAATAACTCTACAACATCGTTGTAGGTGTTGTATTCTGAAACAAATAGTATAAGAAGTGGTAGGTGTTATATATGCGGAACCTTCTTATATTATTTAACTTCACGATTAATTCTAATAATTATTTTTGCTATCAATATTTATTAACATATATTTGACTTGAAGTCACTACTACACTATACTAACAGCGTTTCCACTTTGTAGGGAAATTCCCTGAAAAAGGGGAAAATGCGGTCTGAAAAGGGAAAAATAAAGGAAGAGAGCAAAAAGGGGAAAATCTGGTTGTATAGTCTGGTGTTCCAGCTCTGAGGGGGAAAAGGGGAAAATAAGGGAAGAGGGGGAAAAAGATATGAAAGTGGAAATACTGTATACTACAACCTGCTCTACAAATAGGAAAACTCTACAACATATGTTGTATATGTTGTATACACATACAACCAGTCTAGAAGTTGTAGATGTTGTAGAGAAGGAGCTTATTAAATTTCATACTGATTTATCCCATTAATTTCATAATAATTCTACTACATCAATATTAAATTAACACATAACTGAGTAATAGCCCTACTACAACTAAACTACACTAAACTACAACATTCTCTATAATTAGGATAACTCTACAACACATGTTGCGTATGTTGTCTATATTTGTATATAAAACCAACAGTCTGGAAGTGGTTAGATGTTGTATACGCAGACTGGATAATGATACATTAGGCGCAGTGGATCCTAATAGAGATTCATGGGCGAAACGTGATGTGGAAGCTTTTGTACAAGCCGGACAAGTTGACGGAACGCTCGTAAATTTCGCCGGGGAAAGAACAGGTCCACAGATAACGCGCCCTGATCACTCAACAAGCGCTCCTCTCTCAAGTCGACCATCTTTTATCGTCGTAATTAAGCTGTCCCACCGAAAACAAAAAAAAAAAAAAAATAAAGAAGAACCTTCCCGGTCCAAATTGACCCACCTGAAGATTGTCAGATATATTTTCAGGGTCCTGAAACTATCCTTAATTTTCAGATGGGGGTCCAAGCCGACCCACCTGAGGATTCTTAGTTATATTTTCAGGGTCTTGAAACTGTCCTTAATTTTCTGATGGGGATCCAAGCCGACTCACGTGAAGATTCTCAGTCCTGAAACTATCCTTAATTTTCTGATGGGGGTCCAAACCGACCCACCTGAAGATTCTCAGATATATTTTCAGGGTCCTGAAACTGTCCTTAGTTTTATGATGGGAGTCCAAGCTGACCCACCTGAAGATTCTCAGATATATTTTCAGCGTCCTGAAACTGTTCTTAATTTTCTGATGGAGTCCAAGCCGACCCATCTGAAGATTTTCAGATATATTTTCAGGGTCCTGAAACTGTCCTTGATCTTCTGATGGGGGTCCAAGCCGACTCACCTGAAGATTCTCAGATATATTTTCAGGGTCCTGAAACTATCCTTAATCTTCTGATGGGAGTCCAAGCCGACTCACCTGAAGATTCTCAGTCCTGAAACTATCCTTAATTTTCTGATGGGGGTCCAAGCCGACTCACCTGAAGATTTTCAGATATATTTTCAGGGTCCTGAAACTGTCCTTAATTTTGTGATAGGAGTCCAAGCCGACCCACCTGAAGATTGTCAGATATATTTTCAGAGTCCTGAAACTGTTCTTAATTTTCTGATGGAGTCCAAGCCGACCCATCTAAAGATTCTCAGATAAATTTTCGGGGTCCTGAAACTGTCCTTAATTTTCTGATGGGGGTCCAAGCCGACCCACCTGAAGATTCTCAGATATATTTTCAGGGTCCTGAAACTGTCCTTAATTTTCTGATGGGGATCCAAGCCGACCCACCTGAAAATTCTCAGATATACTCACAAGATTCTTCCCGATACAGAAAAATGATGCGCTGACCATACGTCTGAATGACCCTCTGAATGGTGCATGACTATCATGGATTCAGCTAGATGATAGTGTGAAATTGGCCCACTTTCACACGGTTCGTACGCTTCAGTTTCTCAAGAACTCAGTCATGCAGTATTCAACCCCTTGTTAGGAGGGTTCAGTTTTAGTGAACTGAAATACGTTCAGCTACTTTTCAGCCAGTGATTCAGCTACCTAGTCATTCGGTACTCAACCGTAGGACTTTTCTATCGGGTTAGAAAGGTTCTCAGTTACTTTTCTTGAGAAATTTTCGTGGTTTTTTGCAAGGGGTCCGAAACTTGCAATAATCTTCGTACACCTAGGCCGTGTTATCACTGTTATCAGCCTGTTATCTCCCATGTAATCTCCGTGTTATCATATGTCATCTGATAATCTTCGTACACCTAGGCCGTGTTAGCACTGTTAACAGCCTGTTATCTCCCATGTAATCTCCGTGTTATCATATGTTATCTGATAATCTTCGTACACCTAGGCCGTGTTAGCACTGTTATCAGCCTGTTATCTCCCATGTAAAATCTCCGTGTTATCATATGTTATCTGATAATCTTCGTACTCCTTTCCTCGGAGTTTCGGACCCCTTGTTTTTTTTTTTTTTTTTTGCTGCGAGTAGAGATGATTAGGTTTAGGGAAGCTTATATCACGAATTTAATTTTGCTTTCTTATCGATCTCTGGTATCGATATACGAAAGTTTTAGCGTTTTCTTGTTTGAAAATTTTGGCGCGCAAAATAATTGCCCAAGTACGCCCCTCCCTCCGGTATAACAGTTGATGGCGTGTCACTAAATCTTGATAAATCACTGAAAAAAATCTTATTAATTTATAATTTAATTAATTTCCTCATAAATTCTAATAGTATTAAATGTATTTTTAATTTGATGAGTGGATTTTATGCGTAAAAAAAATTTGAATGAATGAACGTGAATCGTCTCTACAATACTCGTTTACTACGGTATACCCAGCAGAAAATTAGGGATAGTTTCAGGACCCTGAAAATATCCCCAAAAGGACATTTACAGGATGCCAATCAGGACTCTGAGTGCACTGAAATTGGCACACTTCCCAGAGTGTTCAGGACCCTGACATTGGAATGCCTGAATAATACATGTTCAGGGTACTTAACAGCGTCTTGAAAAAAAACGCTTTTCAGGATACTTAATGGTGCCCTCAATAATCAAGATTCACAATTCCCAACATAATTTTTTGACTCATCCACTAACGGACGTGGTTCAGGGTATTTAGGATGTATTACGGATATCGTTCAGGATGTGTAGCCGACATCTTTAATTTTCTGCTGGGTAATCATTTTGAGTAACCGTTCGGTAATCACATAGAGGCAGTACTCAGGTGCCTAATGAACGCGTCAAACGGACGTGGTTCAGGATATTCAGGACACGTTAGGGATATCGTTCAGGCTATGTAGCCGACATCTTTAATTTTCTGCTGGGTAATCATTTTGAGTAACCGTTCGGTAATCACATAGAGGCAGTACTCAGGTGCTTAATGAACGCGTCAAACGGACGTGGTTCAGGATATTCAGGACATGTTAGGGATATCGTTCAGGATATGTAGCCGACATCCTTCATTTTCCGCTGGGTAATCATTTTGAGTAACCGTTCGGTAATCACATAGGAGCAGTACTCAGGTGCCTAATGAACATGTCAAACGGACTTGTCTCCGGACATTTCAAGTGACAAAGAGAAATGTGGGAAACGTTTTGTGAATTGGGCAAAAGGTTTTGATTTATAGTAACCGGTTCGTTCTACTTGTCGCTAGTTTTTGCGATTGCAACTTACGGGTCGTTGTTATGTGTACACTGTACAGGTAGATTAGATGTGTTATCACTTGTTATCATCCTGTTATCAACATTATCTAAGGTTTACTATGGCCTGCTGCTGTAGGTCTACTATCAACTTGTTGAGTCTGTTATCAGCTTATTTCAAGCTTTATTCTTCTATGATAAGTTTACAATCAACTTGTTGAATCTGTTATCGGTTATTAACAGCTGTTATCGGCTTATTTCAAGCTTTACTCTTCTATAATAAGTTTATTATCAACTTGTGGAGTCTGTTATCGGTTGTTGTCAGTTGTTATCAGGTGTTATCATCATCATCCGAGCTTTACTAGCCTGTTTTAATTCTACTATCAGCTTGTTGAGTCTGTTACCAGTTATTATCAGCGGTTGCCAGCTCATTTCAAGCTTTACTTCTCTGCTAGAAAGTCTACTGTCAACTTCTTGTCTGTTATCACTTGTTATCATCGTATTATCAGCATTACCCGAGCTCTTACTATCTGCTATAAGTCTACTATCAACTTCTTGTCTGTTATCACTTGTTATCATCGTATTATCAGCATTATCCGAGCTCTTACTATCTGCTATAAGTCTACTATCAACTTCTTGTCTGTTATCACTTGTTATCATCGTATTATCAGCATTACCCGAGCTTTTACTAACCTGCTATAGTCTACTATAAACTTCTCGAGTCTGTTCTCACTTGTTCTCAGTTGTTCTCAGGTTTACCCGACTGAAAATTCTCATCGAGTATAGAGAATTTGGAATAGAGACTCAGTGAGATCTCAGTGAGAAACTCGAAAAAGTTGTGAGATCTCACTGAGTAGAATTCTCAACTTTGTATAGTTTCTCACTGAGATCCCACTGAGTCTCTATTCCGAATCCTACTCAGTGAGGTCTCACAACTTTTTCGAGTTTCTCACTGAGATCTCATTGAGTCTCTGTTCCAAATTCTACTCAGTGAGATCTCACAACTTTTTAGAGTTTCTCGCTTCGATCTCACTGAGTCTCTGTTCCAAATTCTACTTACTCTATGAGACTTTCCAGTCGGGAAACCTGACAACCACCAAGAACAACTGAGAACAAGTGAGACCTCACAACAGTTTCTCACTGAGATCTCACTGAGTCTCTGTTCCAAATTCTACTTACTCTATGAGAATTTTCAGTCGGGAAACCTGACAACCACCGAGAACAACTGAGAACAAGTGAGACCTCACAACTTTGTAGAGTGTCTCACTGAGTCTCTGTTCCAAATTCTACTTACTCTATGAGAATTTTCAATCGGGAAACCTGACAACCACCAAGAACAACTGAGAACAAGTGAGACCTCACAACAATTTCTCACTGAGATCTCACTGAGTTTCTGTTCCAAATTCTACATACTCTATGAGAATTTTCAGTCGGGTATTGCTGTTGGAGTTGTGTGATTTAGTTGTTGGTTGTGTTGCGTGCAGCTATGTGAAGATATCAAGTTGCCGTGCTGAAAGGACGACACAAGAGAAGCCCTCGACAAATGGCAGCTCAGCCAATCGACAACTCTGATCTCGATTCGTGATCCAGGGCCAATCCAAGGGCCTCCAAACACTCCCACAACATTCACCTGTTATCACCTGTTATCAATGTTATCACCTGTTATCAGTGTTATCTGTATTGTACGTTACCAGCTTCCCATAAGCTGTTAATAAAATTATACTTAATAGTTACCAAGGGGTCCGAAACTTGCTATAATCTTCGTACACCTAGGACGTGTTTGTCACTGTTATCAACCTGTTATCAATGTTATCACTTGTTATCAGCGTTACCTGCGTTGTACGTTACCAGCTTCCCATAAGCTGTTAATAAAATGATACTTAATAGTTACCAAGGGGTCCGAAACTTGCTATAATCTTCGTACACCTAGGACGTGTTTATCACTGTTATCAACCTGTTATCAATGTTATCACCTGTTATCAGTGTTATCTGCGTTGTACGTTACCAGCTTCCCATAAGCTGTTAATAAAATGATACTTAATAGTTACCAAGGGGTCCGAAACTTGCTATAATCTTCGTACACCTAAGTCGTGTTATCACTGTTATCAACCTGTTATCTCCATGTTATCTCCGTGTTATCACCTGTTATCAGTGTTATCTGCAATGTACGTTACCAGCTTCCCATAAGCAGTTAATAAAATGATACTTGATAGTTTAACAAGGGGTCCGAAACTTGCTATAATCTTCGTACACCTAGATCTTGTTATCATAGTTATCAACCTATTATCTGTATGTTATCTCTGTGTTATCACGTGTTATCAAATAATCTTCGTACACCTAGATCGTGCTATCACGTGTTATCAACCTGTTATCTCCATGTTATCTCCATGCTATCTCTGTATTATCAAATAACCTTCGTACACCTAGGTCGTGTTATCACTGCTATCAACCTATTATCTGTATGTTATCTCCGTGTTATCACGTGTTATCAAATAATCCTCGTACACTTTTCCCGGAGTTTCGGACCCCTTCATATATTAAATAAAATAAGATAATTTTTAATAGTTGGAACTTTCTAATCTTGTTAGCGCATGAAATGGTAACATAAACTAAAAATAGTTTGAAAAAAACTCGAAACACGACTAAAAATCTTGATTGGCTATCAGCAATCGAGATCAATCGACATGACCAATGAATGCTCACCTACATGCAAATCGTGACATCTGTTCAGCCAATCACAGGGCGAGAATCTCAACACCGAGTAATTCTCCATTTCAAGATTCTTGAAGAATCTGAAAAGAATCTCTGCTACAAACTATAGTCAAATTAGTAAACTATAATAATTAGTTAGGAAATAAGGCTAAACATTAATTTTATATTAATCATATTATTAAAATATTATCACAGGTTATCATAATATCATCAAGTGTTAGTAATAGAATTTTTTTGCAAATTTTTTTGCGATTAAAAATTATTGCAATAACTATAAAAACCAAGGGGTCTGAAACTCCCGATGAAAAGTGTACGAAGGTTATCTGATAACATGTGATAACACGGAGATAACATGGAGATAACAGGTTGATAACAGTGATAACATGACCCAGGTGTACGAAGATCAAGGGCTCTGAAACTCCGAGGAAAAGTGTACGAAGATTATTTGATAACACGTGATAACAGGATGATAACAGTGATAACATGACCCAGGGTGTACGAAGATTATTGGAAGTTCTCGACCCCTTCATAAAAACATAATAAAATCGTAATATTATAACACAACTAAACAGTGCTTCCACTTTTTTCCCTTTTTTCCCTTTTTTCCCTTTTCCCCCTTTTTTCCCCTCCGCTTGAAAATATCAAGTTCCCTTTTCCCCCTTCCGTGCTACTGAGTAAAGCTATATTTGTAGATTCACTTTATCCTTCATTTTCCCTTTTCCCTCTTCCCGATTTTCCTTATTTGAGGGAATTTCCCTGCAAAGTGGAAGCACTGCAACTAAAACAGTAAAGTGGGTATCATGTAGCGTATTGTTACGACACAAAGCGGCAAAGTGCAACAGGAAACTAACACCGATACTCTATTAAGAGAACATGACCTGACTTGACCTCTCAGAAGAGGCCCCGGACTGGGTGGGTGGTAAAGGGGAGGGTGGACTGTGGGTGGTATGGGAGGTGGGGTAGCTAAAAGGTATAAGTAAGTGGGTGGATTGTGGGTGGTTTGGGAGGTGGGGTACCTTGAAAGGTAAGTGAGTGGGTGGTTCAGTGCGTGGTTCAGTGGGTGGACAGTGGGTGGTATGGGAGGTGGGGTACCTTGAAAGGTATAAGTGAGTGGGTGGTTTAGTGGGTGGTTCAGTGGGTGGATTGTGGGTGGTTTGGGAGGTGGGGTAGCTTGAAAGGTATAAGTAAGTGGGTGGTTCAGTGGGTGGTATGGGAGGTGGGGTAGCTGAAAGATATAACTGAGTGGGTGGTTCAGTGTGTGGATTGTGGGTGGTTTGGGAGGTGGGGTAGCTTGGAAGGTAAGTGAGTGGGTGGTTCAGTGGGTGGACAGTGGGTGGTATGGGAGGTGGGGTAGCTGAAAGGTATAAGTGAGTGGGTGGTTCAGTGTGTGGATTGTGGGTGGTTTGGGAGGTGGGGTACCTTGAAAGGTATAAGTGAGTGGTTGGTTCAGTGGATGGTTCAGTGGATGGTTCAGTGGGTGGACAGTGGGTGGTATGGGAGGTGGGGTGCCTTGAAAGGTAGGTGAGTGGGTGGTTCAGTAGGTGAATTGTGGGTGAACAGTGGGTGGTTTGGGAGGTGGGGTAGCTTGAAAGGTAAGTGAGTGGGTGGTTCAGTGCGTGGTTCAGTGGGTAGACAGTGGGTGGTGTGGGAGGTGGGGTACCTTGAAAGGTATAAGTGAGTGGGTGGTTTAGAGGATGAGTGGGAGGAATGACAGGGGCGGGTGGTGTTATAGAGAGGGCTGATTCAGTGGGTGGATTGTGGGTGAGTTAGCTTGAAAGGTAAGTGAGTGGGTGGTTCAGTGCGTGGTTCAGTGGGTGGATTGTGGGCGGTATGGGAGGTTGGGTAGCTTGAAAGGTAAGTGAGTGGGTGGTTCAGTGGGTGGTTCAGTGGGTAGTTCAGTGCGTGGTATGGGAGGTGTGGGAGGTGGGTGGGTCGTAGTAGGTGGAGGTGTCGCCCGCCTCCCTCAATCAAGGCGTCATGGCGTCGCGACGCCCCTCGTAATTATCATGGGAGTGGGAAAAAATTTAGCATCTGGGATTTGTCATGGGATTTTTTTTTTGTTTTTACCCTCCACAGGAAGGTATGTACAGGGCGTTCTGCACGGTGTTATCAACATGTTATCAACCTGTTATCGTATGTTATCAGTTTTTTTGCAAGGGGTCTGAAATTTCCAGTAATCGTCGTACACCTAGGTCGTGTTATCACTGTTATCAACCTGTTATCTCCGTGTTATCAGTTTTTTGCAAGGGGTCTGAAATTTTCAGTAATCGTCGGACACCTGGATCGTGTTATCACTGTTATCAACCTGTTATCGTATGTTATCAGTTTTTAATACAAGGGGTCCGAAATTTCCAGTAATCTTCGTACACCTGGATCGTGTTATCACTGTTATCAACCTGTTATCGTATGTTATCAATTTTTAATACAAGGGGTCCGAAAGTTCCAGTAATCTCCGTACACCTAGGTCGTGTTATCACTGTTATCAACCTGCTATCTCCGTGTTATCAGTTTTTAATACAAGGGGTCCGAAACTTCCAGTAATCTTCGTACACCTGGGTCTTGTTATCACTGTTGTCAACCTGTTATCTCCTTGTTATCTCCGTGTTATCATACGTTGTCAAATAACTTTCGTACACTTTTCCTCGGAGTTTCGGACCCCTTGAAGTGGATGGATAGTAACTTATGATAATGAGTTGACAACTTTCTATATAAAATGGTAGGAATAACCAAGGGGTCTGAAACTTCCAATAATCTTCGTACACCTAGGTCGTGTTATCACTGTTAATAATCTGTTATCTCCGTGTTATCATATGTTATGAAATAATCTTCGTACACTTTTCCTCGAGTTTCGGACCCCTTGCACATAGATGCAAGTCTAGTTGTCGGGAGGTTGACAATTTGGGGAGGATTTGATAACAGAGGTGACAACAGTGATAAAAGGTAGAAAACTTGCTGATAACATCTGGTTACTTATCTATCATTTTCATTTAAATTATTTAATATTCTTATTATTTACTTAGTTATACTTGTACTTATTAATATTAATATTATATTAATTATTATTATTCTTTATATTATTACATTAGTATTATTAATAATATAATTATTATAATATTATGTTATAATAATATTTAACATAATAATCATAATATAATTATAATAATTAATATATTATATTATTATTAATTATTATATTAATTATTATTGATATTATATGTATTAAATTATTTTATAGACTGAATAAATCTGCATGAAAATCTTGTAAGCAGAGTGAGGAACAAGTATAAACCATGGTTACATGTAGATAGACTGAAAGCATGACGATAACAATAAATTAATAGTTATAACTAATAAATATAAATAAACAACATAAATAAATAGATAATAAATAATAAATAAAATTATAATAAATAACTAATAAATAGATAAATAATTTTAACTTAATAAAAAATTTTTTGTTGTTATTCCAAAGGGGTCCGAAACTCAGAGGAAAAGTGTACGAAGATTATTTGATAACACTTGATAACACATGATAACACGGAGATAACATGGAGATAATAGATTGATAACAGTGATAACAACGACCTAGGTGTACGAAGATGATTGCAAGTTTCGGACCCCTTGCCTATGTGTTATCCACATGTTATCAACACCAAAGGGTCCGAAACTCCGTGGAAGAGTGTACGAAGATTATTTGATAACATACGATAACACGAGGATAACATGGAGATAACAGGTTGATTCCGTGGAAGAGTGTACGAAGATTATTCGATAACATACGATAACACGAGGATAACATGGAGATAACAGGTTGATAACAGTGATAACAACGACCTAGGTGTACGAAGATGATTGCAAGTTTCGGACCCCTTGTTCTAGTTACAAAGTTGTGCAGACAAAAGTACCAAAAGGGCGCGGTGCTACAACTGAGAGAACCAGACCCCCGCATTTAAGTAACAACACACCGCAGCTACACACAGAACTTATTGGACGAACTTTGACCCGCGTTGTTTTTACCAAGGGGTCCGAAACTGGCAATAATCTTCGTACACCTAGGTCGTTGTTATCACTGTTATCAACCTATTATCTGTGTGTTATCTCCGTGTTATCACCTGTTATCAGTGTTATCTGCATTGTACGTTACCAGTTTCCCATAAGCTGTTAATAAAATGATAATTAATAGTTACCAAGGGGTCCGAAACTGGCAATAATCTTCGTACACCTAGGTCGTGTTATCAGTGTTATCAACCTGCTATCTCCATGTTATCTCCGTGTTATCATATTTTACCCAATAATCTTTGCACACTCTTCCACGGAATTTCGGACCCCTTGGTGTTGATAACATGTGGATAACACATAGGCAAGGGGTCCGAAACTTTCAATCATCTTCGTACGCCTAGGTCGTGTTATCACTGTTATTAACCTGTTATCTCCATATTATCTCCGTGTTATCACGTGTTATCAAATAATCTTCGCGCACCTAGGTCATGTTATCAGTGTTACCAACCTGTTATTCGTGGGTTCGATACCCAACGATGATATGTGTTGATAACATGTGGATAACACATAGGCAAGGGGTCCGAAACTTTCAATTATCTTCGTACGCCTAGGTCGTTGTTATCACTGTTATCATCCTGCTATCTCCTCATTATCTACGTGTTATCAATTGTTATCAAATAATCTTCGTACACTTGACCTCGAAAGTTTCGGACCCCTTGAACTAGAACACACTCTGCACATTTCCTACAGATTTACTAAGAGTCCATTAGGACCTGCCAGATAAGCTTTTCTCCATCACTTTACACGTTTTCTACCCCGACAAAGAAAAATCATTTATAACGCTATTTAAGTGTTATCAGCGTGTTATCATGCTATCGTGAATTTTACCAGAGTTGCAGACCCCCCGCTTGGGCTGTTAAGTGGCGCTTGATTGACGCGCCATGTTTGTGTGACACTGTGGCGATCCATTGACAAGCCGATTCATTCATGAAATTAAAGGCGATAACCTTGAATGACCTTTAAAAAATAGTCAATAGTACAAACAACCGAGGGGGTTGGCAACCCACCGGAAAATCTGAAAAAAACCTTACGAGTTATCAAATGTTATCGTAAAATTTCAAATTATCCGTGTCAACTTGAATTAGAGTTAAAATAATTAAGATTGATTCATTATATTCAAGTGTTAGTAAAAATAGTAAATAATAATAGAAATGAGAAATAATTAAAGAACTTAAAAAATTTCGCTGAAATTTTCAAGAAGTAATGTTTCAGTATACTTGAATTTGAATTTAAATGATAAAGATTGATTCATTATATTCAAGTGTTAGTAAAATAGTAAATAATAATAGAAATGAAAAATAATTGAACTTAAACATTTCGCTGAAATTTTCAAGAAGTAATTTTTCAGTATACTAGAATTTGAATTAAAATAATTAAGATTTATTAATCATATTAACACGGTAATAAATAATTACCAAAATGAAAATAATTAGAGAACTTAAAAATTTTACTGAAAATTTTCAAGAAGTAATTTTTCAGCATACTTGAATTTGAATTAAAATAATTAAGATTTCAAATCAAAGATTTATTAATAATAGTTACAAAAGCGAAAATAACTAGCGAGCTTAAATAATATTTTCAGTAATTTCAAATATTTATTCATATTGAATGAATAATGTTTCAGCATACTTGAACTTGAATTCAAATAATTAAGATTTACTAATAATGTTAAAACAGTAATAAATTATTACAAAACTGAAAAATAATTAGAGAACTGAAAAATTTTCGTTGAAACTTTCCAAAAATAATTTTTCAGTATACTTGAGCTTAAATTAAAGTAATTTAGATTTATTAAAGATATTCAAACAGTAATAAATAAGTAAAAAAATGAAAAATAATTAGAGAACTTAAAAATTTCGCTGAAATTGATTTTAATTTAATTAATTAATATTTCTTAATAATTTTCAAACAGTAATAAAAGATACAAAATTGAAAAATAATTAAGAGAACTTAAATAATTTTTCAGCATACTTGAACTTGAATTAAAGTAATTCAGATTTATTAATAATATTCAAACAGTAATAAATAATTACAAAACTGAAAAATCTTCGTTGAAACTTTCCAGAAATAATTTTTCAGTATACTTGAATTTTAAAGTAAGTAATTAATAGTTATTAATAATATTCAAACAATAGTAAATAAATAATACAAAAATTAAAAATAATTAGAGAACTGAAAAAATTTCGCTGAAATTTCCTACACATAGTTTTTTCGGTATACTTGGAATTTTAATTTTAAAAATTTAAGATTTCATTAAGAGAACTTAAAAAATTTTCGTTGAAATTTCCTAAAAATAGTTTTTCAGTATACTTGGAATTTTAATTTTAAAAATTTCAGATTTCGTTAAGAGAACTTAAAAATTGTCGTTGAAACTTTCCAGAAATAATATTTCAGCATACTTGAATTTGAATTAAAGTAATTAAGATTTATGAATAATATTCAAACAATAGTAAGTAAATAATACAAAAATGAAGAATAATTAGACAACTTAAAAATTCTCGTTGAAATTTCCTAAAAATAATTTTTCGGTATACTTTGAATTTTATTTTTAAAAAATTGAAGATTTCATTAAGAGAACTGAAAAATTTTCGTTGAAACTTTCCAGAAATAATTTTTCAGTATTATTTTTTTTTTCATTTTTCCTTGCCCAGTGAAAAAGGTAGGATTCGTGTTGAGCATACGAAATGAAAAACCTAAACCAGCACAGCAGCACCGGAGACTGGAGTTTGGGGACGAAGAAGTCGGTGCGCCTTTGAGAGGACAGCAGTGCTTCCACTTTGCAGGGAAATTGCCTCAAATAGGGAAAATGGGGAAGAGGGAAAGGGGAAAATGGAGGGAAAAGTGAATTTACAAATGTAGCTTTACGCAGTATCACGGAAGGGGGAAAAAGGGAAACTGATGTTTTCAAGTGGAAGGGGGAAAGAGGGAAACTGATATTTTCAAGCGGAAGGGGGAAAAAGGGAAACTGATATTTTCAAGCGGAAGGGGAAAAAAGGGAAACTGATGTTTTCAAGCGGAAGGGGGAAAAAGGGAAACTGACATTTTCAAGTGAAAGGGGGAAAAAGGGAAACTGATGTTTTCAAGCGGAAGGGGGAAAAAGGGAAACTGATGTTTTCAAGCGGAAGGGGGAAAAAGGGAAACTGATATCTTCAAGTGGAGGGGAAAAAAGGGGGGAAAAAAGTGGAAGCACTGGAGGACAGCTGAAGCAAATGTCACCTGTGCAGAGATTAATCTGCAGTCCATCAGGTAAGAAATCACCGCTGCTGAAAGCAATTAATCACACCAAGTGACCACTTTATATACAACTTAATCCCAAAACTGGAACCCAAAGAACCAAATTAATCAGCACCAAAGGGGGAGGGGGGGTCCGAAACTTCTAAGCATTAGGTAGTGTAATTAGGTAGTGTTATCAGCCTGTTATCTCTATGTTATCTACGTGTTATAAATTGTTATCAAATAGTCTTCGTACACCTAAAATAGTGTTATCAGTGTTATCAGCCTGTTATCTCTATGTTATCTCCGTGTTATCAATTGTTATCAAATAATCTTCGTACATCTAAAGTAGTGTTATCACTGTTATCAGCCTGTTATCTCCATGTTATTTCCGTGTTATCATGTGTTATCAATTGTTAACAAATAATCTTCGTATACTTTTCCTCGGAGTTTCGGACCCCTTGATCAGCACTATATACAAAACCTTTTATCCAATTAACTTGATTAATGGGCCCTTTTGATAATTATCAACTTTTTAACTTTCAAAACTTTGAATATTATTCGATTGAATTATTATTATTATTATTATTATTATCATTATTATTATTATCATTATTATTATTATTATTATTATCATTATTATTATTATCATTATTATTATTATCATTATTATTATTATTATTATTATCATTATTATTATTATTATTATTATCATTATTATTATTATCATTATTATTATTATCATTATTATTATTATTATTATTATCATTATTATTATTATCATTATTATTATTATCATTATTATTATTATTATTATTATTATTATTATTATTATTATTATTATCATTATCGAATTATTATAAGAATAATGTGAATTCGTAAGTAAATCACAAGGGGACGGAAACTCCGAGGAAAAGTGTACGAAGATTATTTGATAACAATTGATAACACGGAGATGACATATAGATAACGGTGATAACACTACCCAAGGTGTACGAAGATTATTTGGTAACAACTGATAACACGGAGATAACATATAGATAACGGTGATAACACTACCTAAGGTGTACGAAGATTGTTTGATAACAATTGATAATACGGAGATAACATAAAGATAACAGGATGATAACAGTGATAACACTACCTAAGGTGTACGAAGATTATTGGGAAGTTTCGGACCCCTTGCTAAATTATAGTATTTAATAATAATTCTATTTAAGTTTCTTGAAGATGTAATCGCTAAATTAATTTTAATCTTTTTAAAAATAATTATAATAATATATTTAAATAATTAAAGTTAAATTTTCAACTTAAATTTATATTTTTATAAAATATAAGAATAGTATAATATATAATTACATAAATATAATAAAATCTAATATAAAATAAATGTAATTATAATATAATATATAATTATATAAATATAATAAAATATAATATAATATAAACATAATTATAATATAATATATAATTTCGTAATATTTTTAAAAATCGTTTCTTGATTAAAGCGTTAATTAATTATTACGCTTTTTAATTAAGAGACTTAGGTTTCCATTTATAATTGACTTAATTAATTAAATTTCATTTTGATTGGGGGTTAATTAAAAATCTAAACGGTCAATGCAAATCAGATGGTCAACAGGTAAACCTTCTTGGACGGGGGTCCGTAACTTGGGGAAAAAATTATTGTCAATGTTATCAGTGTTATCGTCTGTTATCAACCTGGCCATTTGGTAGCCACGACGTTTCTAAAAATAGAAGAAAAAAAATAATTTGCGGATTTTTGGGTAAATTGGGGGTCAAAGGTCATTCGCCAGGTTTTTTTTCTAAGGGGGGTTCGCGACTTTTGTATATTTCTATCATTTCCAAAAACTAATTAAACATGGAAGAATCTTGCAAGAATCTTAAGAATCTTGAAGTTTTCCCTGCATCTTAAATGGCAAATGTTCGAAGGATCCTGAAACTGTGAATCTGGAAGAATCTGAGAATTTTACAAGAATCTTGCAAGAATCTTAAGAATCTTGATGTTTTCCCTGCTTCTTAAATCAGCAAAATTTGAAGGATCCTGAAACTGTGAATCTGGAAGAATCTGAGAATTTTACAAGAATCTTGCAAGAATCTTAAGAATCTTGATGTTTTCCCTGCTTCTTAAATCAGCAAAATTTGAAGGATCCTGAAACTGTGAATCTTGCAAGAGTCTTAAGAATCTTGAAGTTTTCCCTGCTTCTTAAATGGGCAAAATTCGAAGGATCCTGAAACTGTGAAACTGGAAGAATCTGAGAATCTTACAAGAATTTTATAAGAATCTTGCAAGAATCTTTCGAATCTTGAAGTTTTCCCTGCTTCCTAAATGTGCAAAATTCGAAGGATCCTGAATCTGTGAATCTGGAAGAATCTGAGAATCTTACAAGAATCTTGCAAGAATCTTAACAATTTTGCAAGAATCTTCAGAATCTTGAAGTTTTCCCTGCATCTTAACTGTGCAAATGTTTGAAGGATCCTGAAACTGTGAATCTGGAAGAATCTGTGAATCTGGAAGAATCTGAGAATCTTACAAGAATCTTAACAGTCTTGCAAGAATCTTCAGAATCTTGACGTTTTACCTGCATCTTAACTGTGCAAAATTTGAAGGATCCTGAAACTGTGAATCTGGAAGAATCTGTGAATCTGGAAGAATCTGTGAATCTGGAAGAATCTGTGAATCTGGAAGAATCTGAGAATCTTACAAGAATCTTGCAAGAATCTTAAGAATCTTGAAGTTTTCCCTCCTTCTTAACTGTGCAAATGTTCGAAGGATCCTGAATCTGTGAATCTGGAAGAATCTGAGAATCTTACAAGAATCTTGTTGAGTTCCTGGTTTGGTGACCCGAGGTCACGCGTGTGGGTCCCTGAATGCGGGTTCCTTAGGAAGAGTCGCCACGTGAGTGACCTCATGCGTGCTGTGACTGTTGCATGCGGACGAGGTCAGAGGTCATTCGTGCATCTGAGAAGCATTATAACTTCCTGAACTCTGAAAAAAAAAAAAATGGTTCCGTTATGCGGATTAGTTCACTTTGAAGTTGGGACTTTCCCCCTGTAGAACCCTCTATTTTCCCTTTTTCCCCTTTTTTCCCCTCTCCTTTTCCTAGTTTCCCCTCAACCTTCGCTTCCATTCATGAATAACGGAAAATGTAAGTTTTTTGATGATTTTACAATTTCTTCAATTTTCCTTGTTTTCCCCTCTTCCTCCCTTCTTCGTGCCCGTTTTCCCTGAAAACAGGGAATTTCCCCTAAGAGTGGAAGCACTGATTTGTAAAAATACTCAAATTTATTGATGATTTTACAATTTCTTCATTTTCCCTTGTTCTCCCCCCTTTCCCCCCGTTTCCCCCTTTTCTTCCCTTCTCAGTGCCCGTTTTCCCTGAAAACAGGGAATTTCCCTTAAAAGTGGAAGCACTGATTTGTAAGACTCCCTTTTTAAGGATTCTTAAAAATCTTTGAAGTTTGTAACTAAGAATCTAGCGGCTTCTTGTAACTGACACTTTCACATGTGACTGAATTCATCAAGAAAAATTGAAGAAATGAAGACTTGTGATGAAAAACACGGGCAGCATCAGATTCCTCCGGGCAAGTCCGGACTTGTCCGCCGGATCAGGGACTGCGGCAAGACATTTTCCCACGCTAATCAGCTTCAATTCAAATATAGAAAAGACAAAACAAAATATCAAAACTTACACTTTTAAATAATTCTTGAAGCCCCAGTTAATAATTCCGAATTAAGTAATATCTCAATTATTAATTTAAAAAAAATATTAATTCGAAAAAATTTAAATTAAAAAAAATAATTAGGGCGTTCGATTTGAAAAAGAATACTTTTTTTAAATCGATAGTTAAGGGAACCAATCAGGAAGCTCGCTTTCGGAAGGGAGCTCCGCCCCCTCCCTAAATCCTCCACTCCGACCCCATTGAAGCGGAGCCTGCTATTACCGTAGGCGAAAACCGGCGTTCAGTCGTGAGCGAACCTTCGACAAGGGTGGACGTACGCTCCCGCGCTATAGAAATTTCCAAAGTGACTTGAACGCTGTTCACAACAAATAAGCAAATCAATTTTGTGCAACTTATTTATTCGTCTTCTGAATAAGAGTTTCCAAAAAAAATCTATCGCACAATGTGGTTGTGATATTTTGCTGGTTGATTTTTTTTTCTCTTGCGAAAAATTTGGAATTAAAAAAGAGAAGAGAGTAGAAATTTCTGGTTGAAATCTTGAAGTAGAAGATGACGATAATGGCGGCTTCAGAAGAGTGTCGAATCAAGTCGAGAACACCGCAAGGTGACTCTATCATGGATTTTAAACATTTACGACACCGATTATCATGGCGGTTGATTGGCATCGGCGTACTGCTCATTTGCCTATCTCAAATCAAGGTAAAGTCTTTGATCCAGCAGCCTCCATTTGCATAGTTTTCAGAATTCTTTTTTTTTTTTTTGCCCCCCGGTTTTCTAGTTGCCAGTTATGTTTTGGCTATTCGGGTTCAAGTAGAAGAAGAAAAACCTTGTAAAGATAATTAGTGTTTTGTATGTGATTGGGGCATAAGCCACACCACACAGGTAGCCGAGCTGCAGTCAGCTCCGAAGCAGGCGAAATTCATTGATCTTCAGCCATCATTTGAAACCCTGTGACAGGCCCAGGGTAGAAAAAACCAACCCTCGGTGGTCAAAAGAAGAAGAAGAAGAAGCAAGAAGCAAGAAGAACGGAACGGCCGGTGAAAATGAGGGCCCTTCTCTTCTCCATCAAGGCTTCCCTCAAGAACCCCAGCCATTTTCTTCTATAATTAACGCTAATACCCTTTCAACAATGAACTTAGCCCTCAACCCCCACTATTCTACGCGCAAAACTTAATTGAATCTGTTTTTCCAACTGAATTTTTTGCTGTATAGGTGGTGAGCGGGACTGGTTTCTTTGAATTGGAAGTCATGGAGATGGAGAATCGACAGGGGCGATTAGCTAATGGCGACTGCTGCTCCTCTTCCTCGTCCAGTCAATGGCGGTCCGGGAGCCAAGTGTGTAGCGAGGAATGCGCTACCTACTTCCGCTTGTGTCTCAAGGAGTATCAGAACAATGTGACCGTCTCCAGTCCGTGCAGCTACGGCAACAGTTCCAGTCCCGTTCTCGGAGGCAACTCCTTCACTCTGCGGCAGCCGGAACAAGTCAGCGCTCGACTCGTTCTACCCTTCACCTTCAGATGGACCGTAAGTGCCTAGTTTTGAGTCTTAACGTAAACTAAGATATGGTAGTTGGTAAGTAGAGAGTAGCGAGTGCTGAACCCCTCTCGTGTGATTGTTATGCTTATAGTTTGATGTGCTGCGGCTTGACATGTGTGGAGTTTGAAACTCGTTTTTGTGGGCTGGCTGTTGCCTACTTTCGTAACGATCCACACAGCAGTGTTATGCAGACGGACAACAATACAATGCAACTTAAAGCTCTGGAGGGAAAGTCGACTCCTCAGATCTGGGACCATGGGTCAAAGGTCGTTTATGAGCTCCGCTCGGTGCAATTTTGTGCAATCTCCCAGTAAACTTGTTAGAAAGCTTTTGACACAAACTCTTGGCTCGCGTGATAACACTCGAGGATCAGGTTTTTGTTGTTTTCCAGAGGTTGCCAGCCTCGTTGGGTGCTAATCAAGGTCAAATCAACGAGACAAAAAACTGCTCAATTGAGAACGAGAACATGTAATGACTTGTCTTTGACGATGTACGTTTCCCACGCTGTCACTTGATTATTTGACCGGGTTCTCCTTATCTTGAGTATCTGTATCAGCTCTGAGGAAAAAGGTACATACGACTGTTTTGTATATCAGCGCCCCGTAATACCTTTTATCGCTTTACTATACCCAGGACCGTGAGAATTTTCCTGAACTAAAATTGTCCACTTACAAAAAAAAAGTTGATTTTTCGATATTTCATCATAATGATTAAATTTCTTAAAATTATCTTAATTAAAATTAATTTCTGATTAAAGTTGATGAATTTTTGGTCTTTTTAAGAGTAGGAAACGAATTTTAAGAGGTAAGAAGGTGTTTTGGGGACAGTGTGTGTGTGTTTTTTGCGAGAGTAGCGGACCCCACCGTGGGAAAAGGGTAAGTGTCCAAACACAATGGGTAAGTGTCGCCTTATCGCAGCTTGTCCACAACTGATAATCGGTCGACTTGAGAGTTTATTGGAGCAGTAAAGCTATTTGTACCTTTGGCAAGTTAAGATATTAGTCGTCGTCCCCCCAACCGTCCAGTTTTGGTCTTACCTTCTTCCCTCCAGGCCACAAAACTGAGATTCTTGGTCCTCGTCTCAAGAATCTTCGGTCCAACTGGGAGTTTCCCTATTGGGTTAGTTTAAGGAGAGATTCTGAGATTCTGAGATTCTTAGTCCTCGTCTCAAGATTCTTTGGTCCAACTGGGAGTTTCCCTATTGGGATAGTTTAAGGAGATTCTGAGATTCTTAGTCCTCGTCTCAAGAATCTTCAGTCCAACTGGGAGTTTCCCTATTGGGATAGTTTAAGGAGATTCTGAGATTCTTAGTCCTCGTCTCAAGAATCTTCAGTCCAACTGGGAGTTTCCCTATTGGGATAGTTTAAGCAGAGATTCTGAGATTCTTAGTTCTCGTCTCAAGATTCTTTGGTCCAACTGGAAGTTTCCCTATTGGGATAGTTTAAGGAGATTCTGAGATTCTTAGTCCTCGTCTCAAGATTCTTTGGTCCAACTGGAAGTTTCCCTATTGGGATAGTTTAAGGAGATTCTGAGATTCTTAGTCCTCGTCTTAAGATTCTTTGGTCCAACTGGGAGTTTCTCCATTGGGATAGTTTAAGGAGTTTCTGAGATTCTTAGTCCTCGTCTCAAGATTCTTTGGTCCAACTGGAGTTCCTCTATTGGGTTAGTTTAAGGAGAGATTCTTCGATTCTTGGTCCTCGTCTCAAGAATCTTCAGTCCAACTGGGAGTTTCCCTATTGGGTTAGTTTAAGGAGAGATTCTTCGATTCTGAGATTCTAAGTCCTCGTCTCAAGAATCTTCAGTCCAACTGGGAGTTTCTCCATTGGGTTAGTTTAAGGAGAGATTAAGGAAAAAAGGGCTGTATCGGATAAAAGAAGGATTAATGAGGTTTTTTGTCGGGGGTAGTAGTTTAGCCAGTTCCTGGGAATCACTTTAATCATAGGATTGCGGCTTGTTGAGGCGATAATGGCGGTTATGTAGGTTGTAGGGTTGTTGCGTTGTGTTGTTTGGGGGCTCTTATACTTTCCTTTTTTTTTCATTAGTACTATTATTTCAGGTTTTTTTTTCCTTGCAGAGAAGTTTGGATTAAGCAAAAGGTAACGGTGATTATCCTTCTAGCCAAATTAGCAAAAAAAAAAACCGGCATTTAAACATGCAAAGTAAGGTGATCTGCTTACTGCGGAAAAAAATGCTTGGTAACATGGTTTTAGGTTCGTTGATTGGTACAGCGGTCATCGAGTGTTGAAGCTGGGAGAGTTGGCTAATTGGGGAAATGAGGCAAAAGGTTCGTTTTTCAAGTCGGGAGATGAGTCTGGAGGAGACAGCAGACAAGCGTGCAAGCCACTGTTTCCTCATCACAGAAATTGGGGGCCCCTTTTACCTGCAAGGCCACAACTTCCCCAAAAGCGCCTCTGAAAACGAACCACTCCACGTGGGGTCCGCAAACCCTCGAGAATCCTATTCTCTCTGCTCGAGAATCCTGACGGACCATCCACCCACATTTACATGTGTGTGAATCTGAGATTTACACGGAGGGTCTTTTACTAAGAATCTGCTAAAATTTGGATTCAAGAGTTGTCAACCCCTTTCCCAAAGTCTTTGTCCCTCGAGTTTTCCCACAGCAGAAGAAGAAGGTGTGGCAGTCCAGAACCACTTTTAATTGGCAACCAACTTCTGGAAACGAAAGTTTTTTGGCTGTTTTTTTTTCTTGCCCGACATTTTGTGTACTACAACTTGAACCTAATGAATTTTTATAATTAATAACATTAAAGTTAACAAAGTCTGAAGAAACGAACTGACCTGTACTTCGTTTTCCCTCTGCCCGTTACCTTTCATTTCCTGCTGCTGTAAATTACCTGAAAACTTGGAAGAAAAAAAAACGCAAAAACCTTGAAAAGAAATGGACAGTTTATACCAATTATAACCAAGAATCTTGATTCAAGAATCACGGTCTGTGTTAGTCTGGGAAAGCGAGAATCTTGCAAGAATCTTGTAACGGTGGGAATGATTCTTGGACAAGAATCCCGCGGTTAAGTTTCTTTTTATTGCGGAAGGAGCATTATAAAAGCTCGGGGCTACTCACCAGATGTACATGGCGTGATTATTTTTCCAACCTGCTTCTTTCTGCAACTTTTTTTTTTTTTTTTTTTTTTTTTTTTTTTTTTTTTTTTTTTTTTTTTTTTTTGGTTGAAGTTTTACCTCAACCAGCCCTGAGGTAAGACTCACCTGATAACACTACGAGAACAGGTGAGAACAGCAGTCCGAGGTGTTTTTGGGTGAGTATCAGCTTATGGGAAAGCATTAAGAGTCTGAAACAAAAAATGGGAGAAGGTGATTGCCATTTCTGAACCAAACGTGGAGAAAACCAGAGAGCTTGGTGTCCTTAATGAGTCTTCTATCAGAACTCTTCCGAGTCCGCCCCGTAATCTTTTTTAATTAGACAGATTATGGGAAAGTTGATATGAAACTTATGATTTTATAATTGCACCGCTTTTCGCAGCTGTCTTGGGATAATACAACAATCGGGGTTAATTGACGAAAAAAACAAGATTTATTGTTGTTTTTTTATTCTGCCATTTGGGAATCGCCATCTTCCCAAACGGTGGGATAACATGGGAGAGGAGAATGGGAGAAAGGTCAGATTCTGTGTTGACCTCTCTATTATGAGATTTGGATGTGTACGTATTGTATATGGGGAAAGCCAGTAGAGCGTGTAATAAACACAAAAAGGGTCTTTTATGGAAGAGATTCATGAAAAGAATCTTGTGAATCTTGGTCTGAGAATCTTTTTTTTCTTTTTGGGCAAGGTTTCGTGACTCAGCTTTATGGGAAGCGAGAAATTGGACCAGAAATTGACTCAGAAAACTAATACCGCTGCAACCACTTGTTATGTGCTCATTCATCAAACTCTAGTGCTTCCCCCCGCTAAACTCATTTACTTCTTTTTGTTTTAACACGTGGAAAAACTATTACATTACCTAAAATTGGATTTAAATCTGCCAACTCTTTGACACGCAACTCTAGAAAACTTTATTTGCTGGTTCGCCGAATGTCGCGAATCGGTGAAACTCGATGGAGAGTCAATGAAGGACAACTTATACAGTGGAGAAATGGCGTCATGTGGTAAGTCCATCAAAAGTTCCCGTTGACTTCATTGACGGACTAACGGTATTGATGGCACTCCAACTCCCAAGTGCCGCGCTTTTCAAATGGAGTTAGACAACTCCGCACTAATCCAATTGATGATAGCACTGATAACCAAACGGGTCCCTGAGCGCTTTTTCGACAAAGTTACACACCCCACCCGCGATTTTTGGGGGTTAGAATCCGATTATGTTATCACTGATGTTACCCCATTATGGGGTTAGGGTGAAAGTGGAGACATTTGGTAAAGTTTGTCGAGAGAGGATTAACGTTGTGTTCAATGAAGTGTTTGTGGAAGGTATGCTGCAACATGGCCAAATGGGGAGAGATTCACAGACTGTGATCGAGAATCCTGGAGGAATCCTGGAGAATCGTTGTAAGGGCTTTGGTGGAAAAGTTGGATGCTGAAGGCAAAGGCGTCCCTGTGATATATCTCGAAATGTAACCTCGACTAAAGGCATCATCTGAATAGAGTCTCTAATTAGTTTTAACGATGGATCGAATGGGCGGAATGACATTTTCTCCCTCTCCCATTCGAGAGCTTTTTGAATAACTTCCAACGTTTTTAGTATCGCCTTGTATTCCTCCATAAATGAGAACTGACGTGAAAAATTGCTAAAAAATCAACTGTAAAAGTCCATTATAGATGTTTTCTAGCATAAAGCAAATAAGAGGGGAGAAGAGTCTAGGAATGTATAAGCGACGAAGGTCCGACCGGGTCAGGTCCTATGGTGGTTGACACGGTAGGGTCACAGAAGCGAGATTTTGATCAGCACCACCTGAAAAAGGAATTTTTCCCATGGATTCTGTCAGCGGGAAATCCGCTACTCCCCCTGTCGCCAAAGCCGAAATATTTGGCCTGTCACGGGCTTTTTCTCCGTAAAGGTCCCCACATTTTTTTTTTTCTGGGCTCGGCCTTTGCTTTGGGTAAAGGGCTGTAATGATGGAACCGAGACCACCTCGCTCATCTTTATAGCCCAAGCCACTGCCATACATAACCGTCCTTTGATTTATGATACGCACATTGTCTCCCGGTACCCAGGATCATATTTACTATCCGCTGATAAGAAACGCCACACAGAGAAAGAGAGAAATGGACGACCTCTTTTAGCATTCCGGTCCCCGGTTGCTGGATACCTTCCAGAAAATCAAAACTGAGGCTACATTTCAGCTGGGGGAATCGAAGTTTCGGTCCGGCGACCCTAAACTAAGGGTCTTTTTCTCGGATTTGAAGGGCTGTGGGGTCACGCAAGGAGTCGATTAAGTAGAAACTGCTTGAAACCCTGGCGGTTCTGTGAAAGAGTTTATGACGAATGGTACTGTTGTGCAAAGGTGATCTGAATAGGCGACCCGTACGTGTTGACTTGGATCTGAAAGGAGCTTTTGTGCTTTTCACAAGGAAAAAGCTATGCATTCTGTACAGTGTAGACTTAGGGTAAAAGATTGATTCAGTGTATGTGCAACGGTGTATTTTGCCCCTCTCTTGTGCTCCTTTCTTGTTGCTGTCGTTGTCGTGTGTTTGCCGTGGTCTCAGCTTGGGGTCCCTTCCAGACCTAGGGCCAGGTAAGGAGCATCTCGGTTGCGATAGCCATCTGTAAAAAGGCAATAGCTCGAAGGTCCCAAACGTATCGCACGTTACATTCCTGCGGCCAAAAAGAGTGTTGGCTTTGCATCCATACACCTTAACTGTGATAAAGCGCACATATCATCGCTATGGGAGGGCTGGCGACACACCACCACTCTCTCCAGCAAAACATTTTTCAGCAACACGTTTTGTCCCGCAGAAAGAAAAAGCTCTAGGAATGTTGATGATTTCGCTCGTTCGTGTCTCTGTGCAATTCACAGCATCTACAATACTTTACCACTAAAAAGTCAAACCCTGCACTACTGAAATCTCGGTCGACATCTTTTGAAGACGTTCGTGGGATTCGGCAGCTTTGGAAACTAAAGAGTCTCTGAAAAGCTGTCGAAAAGCAGATGTAACACGTTAGTGATTCCGTATCACTCGGCTTTTGTTAAAGGATTAGGGAGTCTGGCTTGTGCGGCGTGCAGACAGAGGTTTGCAACTTGTGAAACGACTATGGCAGTTTTCTTTGAAAGAGTCTAAGTTCGGTGGAGCTGCTTTTCATAAGCGCCAGTCTGCATGCCCCCCGCATTCCCCCTTGGTATAAGCATTCCCAATGCTAATTGTTGCTGCAAGGGTTGTAGTATATTATTTGAGATTCAGCTGGGAAAGCAATTAGCTGGCGGGAGAAAAGAGGTAAGACCAAATCAAGGGACTGGGTTGCTGTGATCTCTTTGCTGCCAGCCAGGATAACTAGAACCGGACATCCCGCTGCTTCTGAAATGAAACAGGCGAAGGGCTCGCGTGCGTTGTCCTCTCCATCATTGCTCTCATAAACTAGTGATGCTGTTAAACAACAACAACAACTCAAGTCCTTAATGCAGTACTCTAGTGCTATCTTGCTCAAAGAAAATTCCAGCCCAAAAAAAAAGTCGGAATGCCAGATTTTCTTCAGTGGAAACCGACTACCTAGATTTTGCTTGTTTAGCCACCGAGTTGCTAATAGATTTCGGGAGCGGCAGAAGCAAAGTGGCGCTTTTCCGACAGAAACGACTCAAAAAGTTGTGGTGTGTGAAATCGGTGCCCAGAGCTCTCAAAGTAAACGCGCCCAGCCCATGTATTTACCTTGTCGTGTCGGGTTGCACCCGGTCAACAAAACCTACAGGTGACGTCATATTTGACCAGTCCACTAGAAACTATAGACAGACAATATTCGGTCATATTTCAAAGCTTTTTCAATTGCCTTTTACGGTGAAGACCCAACACTTGAATGGAAACTCAATACTCGCAGCGCCTAAGCCGCCACAGCGGCGGGATTTCAAAACAACAACGAGAACACTTGGTCGTTATAACACGCGTATTTCAGTAAACGATCGTTGCTTTTCTCAGCTATTGTTGCTGTGGTGATTAATGGTAAGCAATCGGACCCTGGATCAAGACAATTTTTCGGTGGAGTCTTTATGAAAAGTGCGGGGGCCTCCGGAGGGCCTCTCGAGTGGACGTTAAGAGGATTAGTTGGAGTTTTCTAGCTGGTCCAAAGTCACCGAACCACGGAAAGATGAAAAAAGTCTTGGGAAAACTGACCAAAGGCGATAAGGCCGTCAGAGAAAAATGGACACAGGCCAACACTTTTTCTACCCCAATTTTCCCACACTCTTCCAAACGGGTCGTGATTCCGTATCGAAAAATGTGTTAATTTGACTCAGTCCCCTCTTGGGTCTCGTCTGCCCTTTTTGTGGTTCTGGGAAGGAAACTTAAAAGTAGAAACCCCCTGTGAAAGTCTTGTCTAATTGCCTCTGCAAGCCTTTCTCGTGACTCTATCCAATATACATCCTTCTTACGTGTTTACTTTGTGCGGGGCGAAAAAAAAAAGGCTAATACTGCTGCCCTTATACGTCCAGTTTGGCACAAAATGTTTTCTTACGTGATCAGCGCTGTGCCGGCGAGGAAAAAAATTGAAATTATCATGTACGCGATGTACCACGAGCCGCTAAAACTGTTGTACATGCTGTGGATTTTCGCGAAGCAGCGCCATTTTTCGATCTAGCGGCGAACTTCAGACTTTGTCGCTAAGGCCCAGACTGCTGGTCTCTGCGGTTTCGGTGGAGCGCCAGTTGGAGCAGTAGTGGTGGTTGAACGCACTGCTTGTAGGATTTTAGAGAGTTGGGGTCGTGTTAGTCCTTCTCGAGGCTACGTTACAATTTGATAAATGTTTATTGGTAAAGAAGGAGGATCCCTTTAAAGAGCGTTGCGATGCTCATCGCCATCACCCAGCATGCAGCGGCCCTATCATAAGGGTAATATTTGCATTCCCAATGGGCTGATCTTTTATTACGGAGGGGCTGCGTGAGAGCTCGTTGTGCAGCAGATTGGGAAGCCCGACCCCCTGCCGACACCGCCGATGGCTCCTCACCAACCGCCGTAAATAAATCCAGGGAAAATAATCAGCGAAATTTTTCTCCTTCCCTAGAGTAATTCATACTTTCTCAAGTACCCAAATCTCGCCATCATCATGGCCGTCAAAAGATTTCGAGTTATGAGAGGACCGTTTCGGTTGAGTCGTACATGGTGCGGGTTCCACGCATTCAAGTCGCTTAGCATCCGCAAGTTTACGACTCGCCTAACCACAACAGGAAATCAGTTAAAGTCAACTAAAACTCGTTTCTTCTGGATAACTGAATTGTTCTTACGAAAAGTGTAAATTATTTGAGAAGAATGAAGTTAATGCTTCAAATGTGAAGCATAAGGTAACTATGAAGTCGATTTGCGTCTCGTGCATTCAGATCACTCTGCTATTAATTTAATTTATGGGTTCGTTGGTTCTGGTTGAAGGAAGTGTCTATTAACGTCAGCTGAATAACTGAGTTTTCTGGTTATTTATCAATTTTTTCGTGAGGGTTTGATTAGGACTCCCACTCGTTTGCATGATGGCAAGGCTTTCATACCGGAGGCAGTGTTTTTAATATTATTTTTTTTTCCAACCGAGACGAGTCTTGTTCGGACAAAATGGAGAATTTGTTGACGGGCGAATTAATTGTACGTTGCAGGGCAATGGGCCGTAATTGGTTACATTGGTAAGCGATGGTTATCGCGTTTGGAAAGCGGATCCATTGCCTGGTTGAAATAACAGCAACGCTGTAAGCGTTTGTAATACAAGGGCTTCTCTTATTCATTGCAGCCTCTTGGGTTGTGTAGACTCAAGTTTTCTTATGCACCCAGCCACGCCCTCCTTATTGTTGAAATTGGTAATCCTAGACACGCCTTTTTCCTGCCGCTCGTATCTTTTCCAGCGATACGCCATCAGATTGCCAAGTTTTGCATAAGAATACGTGAAAGGAAACTTTCTCAGTCTGTGCCATTATTTGCCTAAGTACCAAAAAATGTGTTAATTACAACAGCGTTTTGTTGCGGTTTTTTTTTCACGAGAGTCTTTGATCGGTCAATCCCTTGGTGTTTCCAGGAATGTTGAGGTGCTTTTTTTAGAGCTTCTCCGAAGTCATCTGTGGAATTAATGAACCTTGAAAAGTATCAGCTCAGAAAATCGAGGCGGCGATAAAGACTACCATTAATCGAGAGGACGCATTGTTGTCTGTGGTGGATATACATTTTCTGCTTATGGAAGATGATGGATGCGAGGTCATGGAACATGTTGACCTGTCGCGGGACCCCCCTTTGAGCTGCTTTTACAAGGTCAAGCGGTCTATCTCTTGTTTCTCCGACTGCCAAGCAGAGAGAAAGATGGAAATAAAAAAATGTCCCCCCTCCTCTCTCTCTCTCTCTCTCTCTCCTGAAGGAAACCCAAAGTTGACGGTGTCGATGGCTGGACCAGATAGTGCACCACATGAGTCTGTAGCATCACGCACGTTCATATGAGCTATGGTGGAGCCCAAAGCAAAAGACGATATCGGATCTTCCCAAGGATTATTCCTCGAGATATTCCAAACGAGCCTTCCAGGAATTTTCTTTACGAAAGAAACAAAAATGCCTTAGCAATTCACTAAGTGATTGTCAGTTGTTTGTAAAGCTTCCAAACGAACCAGGATTATTTCGAAGAATTTTGACGAGTTGATAACAGGACTAAATCTCGACAGGAGGGAGAATGGTGAGGGTGGTTGCCACCCGATCTCTTGTGAAGGAGCGATTCGGTGCTGGGGCAATGAATCACGCGATGACTGGAGAAGGCAAACATATCCCCAGACCCCTTTCTCAGCTAAACTCTTTCATCACGCTAGAGCTCATCTGTGCTATAGCCATGTCGTGGACTGCATAATAATACGACGATACAGCCAGCCAGGTTTTATCAGCTCCCTTCATCAGCACACCACATACCAAACAAAAATATATTTCTAAAAAAGAATAACATTGCTCTCAGATTTCAATCAGCGCGCGGACAAGAGCGAAACTTGTGAACCAGTTGCCAGTAAAAAAAGAAAAAAAGCTCAGAAAAATCACCACCACTTATTGTAATAGACAAATGTACTCCTCAGTGCGGACGGGTGATGTTATCGTCTGTGGGAGCGACAGACCCAAGAGTCAGGTGACAAACGGTGCTGACAGGTGCGAAAGCAGGAAAAAAGAGAGAAAAAGAAAAGAAGAGAAAAGATGCAGCAACCTGAGAAATGAGATGACAGGAGAGAAGAATAAGCCCAGTCCATGCGGACAATTCATCAGATCCTCTTTTCCAGTCCACTGTGCGTCCTTATAAAGTGTGTGTTGGGGACTTGTGGCACAAAAGAGACGTTAACGCTCAGGAGATACAGCCCGTGAAATGGATATGAAACCACATATGTTCCGCTTCGTTCATCCACGCCAGAGTCCCTAATGGAAAGCTACCATTGTCGTTTTTGCCTACTGTCATTTAACTTACACCAAGATCAGTTTCTAAGTTTTATTTCAGACGAGATTATACAACAAAGACGTCGTAATATTTTGTACTCTGGAAGGATGAAGTAGCTTAAGGGTTGACGACGAGGTCGAGGGAAAGGTAGGAATCCAGATTAGAGATAATTGGTCCGGAAAGCCAAGACCTGTCGCAAGGGTCTGCCGCCATAGATTGAGTTGTTAAGTTCGATGACAATGATGTAGAGGCTTCACATAAGGGAACAGGATTCCGGGGAATGTTTCGTCAAGGGACTTTGAGGGGGAAAATGTCACAAGACCACCCAGCGCATTGTTAGCATAACGATGAGCATAATCGATAAGAGAAGTCTTCCGAAAATCCTTCACTTTCTTATCGATGATCGGAACGAGGGGAAAAAAAGTCTCTCGTTTTCCCGCATTCACCTGCATTTCTACATAACAAGGTTTCCAGATGAAGAAAATGTAACTTTTTGATTAAGATGTAAACCTTCTGGAAGCGAAACCGCCACTCGAGGGAGAAGAAAAAAACAAAGATTTTTTGTTGGTTTTCCTTTTCCCCTAAAGTGACTGAAGAAAAACGTCGACATTACGGCCAATCAACCCCTTTGAAAAGAAACCTGTCTTGATGTTATCGGTTTTTCGGGTAGAAAAATCATCAGCGATGAACACGACATCTTTATCCTCGAAACCAAACGACGTCATCAAGCTGGTCTTTTGAGCTGGTTTCCAAGCATTGCTTCATTTCCGCCACCTTGCACAATCTTTCCTGACAACAGAATAGTTTCTTAATTAACGTCGCACAAAGAAATGTCACCTACCAAAGACGGATTGCAAGAGACAGGAATCATTAGAGACATGCGGGAGAATCTTGGGAATTCTTACTGTCGGACTTTCTTGCTTTTTACAATGGTTTTACGAGCTAGAGGCAAGGAATGGCCACAAGAATGAATCCGAGAACTAAGAATCGTCTGGCTCCCTCCGTTACTATTATGCCATTAACGAGTCTCCTTTTCAAATGATGCAGCACTTTCGACACCTCTGAAGAAATGCCGCTAAAGCTTTTCACACACAAGTGCCTGGAACAATCGCCCGGATACTCACCTTTACATTCACTCGATAATTTACCGGATAATTCACCGGATGTGGCCTTTTTTTTTCTCTCTCTCTCTCACTCACCACCGTCTACACGTACCTGAAGGCTGAGAAATGGACTCCATTATCAGAACATCAAGAATTGATTCTGAGCATTCTTTTGTGATGGTGCTTCTTGAGAAGCCGCTTGAGCTGGTTCAGAATCTTGTTCAATGAAAGGAACCATATGCTTTGATATCGGTGATAACACGCTATGTAGATTAGGTCTTTTTCATGAATGGATTCTTTTGTGAGCTGATTCATGGACTAGGTGCACGCATGCGCGTCCAAGTTTTCACGCGAGACGCAAGAGACATTGCCGGAGCTAGCGCAAACTGACTGCGCATAAACCTTTGTAAATCGTCTTGGAGAGGAAAAAAAAAAGAGAAGCTTTTCTAACTCTTGTCCGATTGATACGTCAGATGCCATTTCAGTGGCGTAACCAAGCAGAACGCTACAAAAAAAATTCGGAAATGTTCTGGCAGTGTATAAGAAACGTAGAAAATCTCGCCAAATCATTCGTGCATAGATTTTCAGTGCAAAGTGAAAAAAAGTAATTTCTTGAACCAAGGTCCTCTCGTATAAAATGTGGACATTTTTCGGTTATTTATACCGGGTGGCCCGTCACGCTATTTACCCACGCTGGAATGCGCCATCATTGAGACGGCCATCTTTTCTTGGTCGGAAAATAAAAATAGAAAAATAATCAAAGGAGGATGGAAGAGGAGAAAAAAAAAGTTTTAACGGTTCCTTCGTTCACGACTGGCGTACACACCGGAGAACGGGTAAAATATAAATACATACCCTAGGCTATTTGGCGCTGACCCTCTATTATTTGCTTGTTTGTCGCCATCATTAAAACACAATCCCAAAAAATAATGTCGTGAAACTATTTCGGCTACAGTTTCCTAACAGTGGAATTTTTCTGTGGTCGCTAAAAAATGTAGTCATGCGTCTGGAATGAGCAAGTAGAAGGCGCGAAAATTGATAGAATAAATAAATGTTAATAAATGAATGAAAAACGAGTAGGAGAGAGTGCTGAGACAGAGATGGGCTTGGCACTAGAAGACGATATTACACACACTTAAACAGCCGGTTCCCGGGAAGGTGACAGAAGAGTTAGAGAGATTCTTGAGTCTGGGAATCCCAGTTTTAAGATTCTTGAATGTTGCAAACCTTTTGGTCTATGACTCGGCGATCATATTTCAATTTTCTATTGAGCGTCTGTAGGCGGTTACAAGTATCATTGCAAGTTTACCTATGACGGGCCCTACCTTTTCCTATTACCTAATGCCACAGTGTCCGGTGCCAAGGATTCTTTTGCCATTTACTTTGCAAGAAGATTCTTGCATTTAATTGCCGATCCTTAAAATCTTTACTTTGCGGGACCACACAAACGTCAAGATTCAAGTTTCACTTAAGAGAAATGTTGAAGCACAATCGGAGAATCTTAAGAAAAAGAATCTTTTCGGGAAGGCTTTCTTTTTAAAGAAAGAAGAAGAAGAAGAAGAAGAATCTCCGGTGGTTAATTGGCAATAAAAGTGGAAGGGAAGAAGAACAAAAAAAAAAAAAACAAGCGGTGTAGATTTGAATAGTAAATTGCTATTAGTGTGTAAGTTAGTCGGCTATTGAACAGTGACGAGTGCCATTCATTTGGAGCCCGCAAACGCGGGTGGCCTGACCCTTAAGCACACCCATTAGACTCCCAATTTTTTAAAAAAAATATTTTTTTAATGTTATTTATTATTCTCTTTTCTGTTTAATTATATATTTTTAAATACTCGTCAATGATTATTATTTTACTGTTTATGTATTCTAGTAGTTTATTCATTTATTGAGGAGAAAAAAAAAATGGCCGCGATTGTTTGGTCGGACTGAAAAGCTGATCGTCCTTGAAATTCCTGGGCTTTTTGTGGTGTGCATGATTTGGTGCTGCTGCAGGCAGATCATTTGCGCTGGAGAATCGTTTCTCCAGCCACAGCTGTTGCCCGTGATTACCCACAAAAAAAAAGCTAGTAACCGTTTAAATCCCGTAATCATGTAATCGACGAGTAATCATTTATGCTGCGGTGGTACAATTTTTTTTGTGTCTTTGGGTACAAAGTTTCAATTTTTCTGGGGTCTGCCAACAAAGTTGTTGGTTCCTGCGTGTTGCCTGGAGCTTCCATGAAGGCGATGTGTTCCAGAAGCAGCACGTGTTCCATGAAACTCTGGGCAATGGAATCTCCCGCCGTGGTGGGGCGCGAGGGGGTCATTTGCATGGAACAAAAGGCCCAATTGGCTATAGAAAAGACTTTTTATGCAAATCTTATTGGCGAAAAATTCTTGACCAAAAAAAAAAAATAAATAAAGGGGAAAATACCAGAAATTTTTGCTTTTTCGGCAAAATGGAACAAAAGGTTTTTCGCCAAGTCTTTCACCAGCTTGCGAATAGCGAATTTGCATCGGCGCTTTTCAGCGATTCGGTATCGATTGGACCCAGTCAAGATTCTCTCAAGATTTTCCGGTGGAATTATGATTGGAGCCTCTGGACGCGGTGTGTCGTCTTCTGTCATTACCTGGGCCCGACAATGTGACAATCTAGTGAAGGGAATTTTTCTGCGGAATCATTCTCTTTAATCGATCCTTTTTTCCAGAGGACCCAAAGATTCCAGTGTCTAACCTGTCGTTATGTCGTTAAGCACTTAAAAAACACTTTCCGTGGTTCGCAACTTCCATCATTTTCTCGAAAAATTTTGACTTGAACTAATGGCTGCCGCTAATCGATACATTAATCAAATAATTGTTTTTTTTTTGGGCGATAGTAGCCTCAAGTTGTTTACGAAAAATTCAGCACGTGTTTACACCTCTGCGCGTATCACAGCCTAAGGCCTAGAAATTTCCATTAACTCTGGAAACCAAGTCAAACTTTTCAATAATCTGGAAATTTTGCTTTTATTTGCAGAAATCGTTCACGTTGATCCTGGAAGCCATGCACCTGGACAATTCCACAACACCAGGTAAATTTTTACACTTTATGGAATTTTGATGGCCAACAACAGTATATGGTGTTCGCTATAAGGGAAAAAGTCATAAAATGTGTGTTTGAAAGGAAGGAAAAAATTGTAGAAACAAAAGGGTCGAAGGTTAGACATTTGTATTGTCTTTGCATGCAGCCCCCGCGCTTTTTATTGCCCTCATTTGCATACGGCATGGGCTACTGACTTTCTCCAGTTCTGCTGTGTGGCACCGCACTCTTTTATTTCTCCACCACCAAACTACAATTATCATAATGATTCACATTTCTTGCTGTCCAATGGGCCGAAATTAAGTCATCCCTTTTAATCCCTATATCATTATTAATTTGAAAAACTCGCCCAGCTTGCTCTTGTGGTTTAAGTGAATATACTGATACGACCAAGAGGTGCAGCTACGATTTTTTTACGGGACTAAACTGTTTTTGGAAGTGATGGAGAATTTATTCCGTAGATTTTGGTTTGGTCTATAATATAGCAAAAAAAAAAAAAAGCTGAGGTTGAATATGCAAATGAGCAGCACCTGAAGAATATATACCGCTCTCATTTGAATAATATGGCATCGGTATAAATAAATAATTAGTCTATTGAATTATCTCGCTCGTCATTGCATTCATTAGAAACCACAGATTCTACAGATTCTTGCAGAGATTCCTCTATACAAGATTCGTAGTGGCAATAGATCAAGCCAGGAACTTTGTATACTTTTATTGTTCCAGGTTATTTAAATATAATATATAAATATTATTTTGTTGGTTGGTTCGGTTTGGCTGGCTGGTTGGAGGAACCTCAAGAATCGGTTGGTAATTGCCGAGGAACGGACGGGGGCGGTACTTTGCATAAAAGAGCAGCTCGATTAGTCGTAATTTACGATTACTGCTATTACCTCTTCACAAGGCAAAATTTTTTATCGCATAAATTATGAATAAATAATCGAACAGGAAAAAAATATTCTTATATCCCGCTTTTCCTAAAAGCCACGTCCACACACACACACACACACACACAGAAAAAAATCCTTAATTAAATTAATAAGTTCTTTGATTAATTATAATTTAATTGTATTAGCTATTCATCGAGAAATCGTCCGAGCGGTGTATTCAGGATTGCTGGTCCCGTCTGCTGACTGGCACTCGGTGACCTACGACGGCGGGATGGCGAGGATCACTTACCGCGTCCGCGTCCAGTGCGACGCCAACTACTACAACGCGACCTGCATGAAGTTCTGTCGCCCGCGCGACGACAAGTTCGGACACTACAACTGCAATTACGACGGCAACAAGGTCTGCTTGCCCGGATGGACCGGAACCAATTGCGAAACTGGTATTTGCAAAAATCATTTACATATGTAGAATTTCAATCCAATTTTTGTGATTTTTTTAAATTTTATTTTTGCAGCGATTTGCAAAGAAGGTTGCCATCCCATCAACGGACGCTGCGATCAGCCGGGAGAATGCAGGTATATACAGAAAAATCAGCTTTTTTTTAAAAAAAAACTGTATTTATAAGATTTTGGGTGAGAAGTCTGGAGAATCTGACGGGGAAAGGTTCTCAAAATGTCTAATTAAGTCGATAAATATTTGGAAAATTGCGTAGGTTGCTGCGTGTTTCGGCTCCATTAATAGGGCCGCCTTAAATAAGCTGCCCTCTCCACGGTCCAAATAAATAAATAAATAAATCGTAAATTTATTTAACCCAACCTAATTTAGACTGATTCAAGTCCGGCCTAATTATATAGTCTCCCTCCCCGAGTAATCGATTTTACTCTGTGGTGGCTTATTTCCCAAGCTTCTCATTGGCCGGTTCCCCACACAGAGTGTCACGTGACTGGCTCGTCCAATCAACTCACAGTGCAAAAAAATAAATAAATAAATAATAGAGTCGAATTATTTTTTACAAAATAGTAAAATTTATGCACCGGAAGGGGCGCAGCAGCATTTCTTAATGTTAATAATGTTTAAGAAATTTAATAGAGGAAATGACGGGGAGCGTATCAAATCTTGCAGGCAATGACCCGTTTCTCCTCCAGTGTGTTAGAACTTTTTCTTGGTAATATTTTTGGACATTTTTGCGTTTTTTTTTTTCTTTTTCGTGTCGTATATAAGCGCGCAATAGACTTCCCCCTACTGCGGTGAATATTATTTGCATTGGCGTAACGATGCATGTGACACGCACATTTGGCACCGTGGGAAAATGGCACTTGTGAAAACGCTGGCCCGTATCACGCCTTTGTCAAATCTCAAATTCAATTATACCCCTTTGCTAAATTTAAACCTGCAATTCCACTTGTTCGTCTCTTGATCCAGCATTCATTTGTCCATATCATTACCACTACTTCACTGCTATTATTAGTGTTGATACTACTATTCAAAGAGTGTTGTTATTAATATTACTTATTGTTATTTTTTCTTCCTATTACTAGTATTATTTTCGTTTTTATTGGTTTAGCTAAAGCTAATTATGACCTATTTACTACTACTACTACAACAACTACTACTACTAATGTTATTGCTAATACTACTACTACCACTACTACTACTATTGCTACTACTACTGCTACTACTACTACTACTATTCCTACTATTGCTACTTTTACTTCTACTACTACTATTGCTACTACTACTACTGCTACTACTACTGCTACGACTCCTACTACTACTACTACTACTACTACTACTACTACTGATTCTTCTAGTGCTAATGACTGTTTGATTGGATCAGGTGTCGTCCGGGTTATAAAGGTGAATTCTGCGATCAGTGTATGACGTATCCTGGATGCAAACACGGCTACTGTAACGGATCTCCGTGGCAGTGTATCTGCGAGACCAACTGGGGAGGAATCCTCTGCGATCAAGGTAACTTTTAACTTCCATCAACTTTTATTAAAAATCAAGTTTTATTAACTTGCAAAGCAAAAAAGAAAAGATAGAAAAATGCGCGATGTTAGAAAGTTTATGCTTCGCTGTTACGTGTTGTGGTATACTGCAGTTTTGCAATGAGCCTTGAAGTAGGACGACTTAAATAGGACCCTTTCAACAGGATCCTTTAATATAGGACCCCCAAACAAAAAACACGACCTCAAAAGGTCCTACTTTATCTCAACATTCCTTAAAGAGGGGGTCCTAAAATTCAGGACTTTGACTATAATAGCCCTGATTGTAACATATGACGCGTTTTATGGAACATTTTGATCAATGAACAGGCGCTCTGTTTCCTTCCTTGCGAGTGGCTTATGGGGATTTCTAGGATCAGATGGAAGTGTTCCCCACGTAAGTGGATATCGAAGTTGTCCGGGGTCAGGTGGGGAGGATTACAACAAGTAACATGTGCGGATTACACTGGGGGCTCTCGAGCCGCGCGGGGGAGGAGAAGAGAAGAATAGCGATTTTTCTTCGGCGTTTTTTGTTGTGTGTGTTACTGACCAAATCGGATCATGTTCTGTGAAGCAAGTGTTTCTTTCTCATCATTTCCCAGCGCGGGGATCGAATTTTTTTTTTTCTTCCGCATGAGAACTTGACAACAGTAAAGCACTATAAGTCTAGGAATCTTGACATATGATTCGCCAGCTCGTCTCGAGTCACGTGATCATCGTTTAACCAATGCGGAATTGATTTATCGATTTTATTTTGCAGATTTGAATTACTGCGGGACTCACGAACCCTGTCAAAACGGCGGGACGTGCGAGAACCCAGCTCCGGATACGTATTCCTGCAAATGTCCGGAAGGTTTTTCCGGAATCAATTGCGAAGTTGTGGACAATCCTTGCGCTACCGCGCCCTGCCGTAATGGCGGTACCTGCGCTGAGAACTCCAGCGGCGGATTCAACTGTTCCTGCGCTGCCGGGTGGACTGGAACTCACTGCGAATCCAGTAAAGCTTAGTCTCTCTAGCTAAACTAAACTTTTGATTTATAAGCGAATACTAAATGAACCTTATAATGAAGCTGTGTAATTTTGATACTGGATTGAATGGGGTGGAATTACAGAGCAATAAAGTTGTGGGGGGAAACGCAAGAGTAACAAGTGGAAAGTAGAAGTAAAAAAGGTTGAGCAAACAAAAGGCGTCCATAAATCTTGATAGAGATGAATAAAAGAGAATTGTGAGAAGCAGACAGCCGTAAATCAAATTCAACTGAGAAGAAAGAACCTACCATAAGAGCCACAACTTAAAGAAATGAATGAATAAATAAAAATAAACTTTATATTCACATGCACCCGCGGGAAAAAAAAAAGATTTTAACTTCTTCCACGTTGAAAGGATTCCTTATGGTGGACAAAATGTTTCAAAAGGAATCTTAATTGCGAGCGAAAAGCGTAAAATTATATTGCCCGTGCAAAATTTAAGCGAATCAAAGTTAATTTACCGTTACCACATTTTCCATTGGTTAGTACGTTGATTGAAAATTGCAATAGTTTTAACTATCGATTTATTGATCAGATATCGATGAATGCCAGTCGAGCCCCTGTTTCAACGGTGCGACGTGTATCGATCTGGAAAACGGATTCCAGTGCCAGTGTGCTGCAGGTTGGCAAGGACCGGATTGCCAAACCGGTAAATAATCGATTATCAAATTTCCAATCAATCGATAATTGGATCGATTTTTTTTTTTTTAATTCTGAACAGACATCGACGAATGCAGCAGCGCCAATCCGTGCCGGAACGCCGTGAAATGCCTCAACACGATTGGCGGATACGAGTGCGAATGTCTCAAAGGATGGGCCGGAACCGATTGCGAAATCAATTTAAACGACTGTGTGGGCCAATGTCTGAACGGAGCTACGTGTATCGATTTGGTGGACGATTTCCATTGCGCCTGTGCACCCGGATTCAGTGGTAAATTTAAATATTCCCTGAAACCGAGATTTAATATTACCGTTATTCAATTGTTTTTAATTACTTGTTAGGCCGTCAGTGTGAAATCAACATCAACGAGTGTCACAGCAATCCGTGCAAAAACGGCGGGGAATGCGTCGACCTGGTCAACGGGTTCAAGTGCATCTGTCCCTCGGATATTCCGGACATCAGTGCGATGTAAATACAATTAATTTCTCTCATTAAAATTAACTTTCTAAAATTATCTAATCTAAAAAAAATAACATAATTAATTCAAAATATGAATAATCGATTAAGAAAACTATAAATTGATTAAAGAATATCGATTTAAGATAGAAATTTATTATATTATTATATTATATCGACTTAAGATCGAAGATCTACTTATCGATAATTCTGGTAGGTAACTATGATTAATTTCTTTCATTAAAATGATTTCTAAGTTTTACCTAATCTAAAAAAATACAGAATTAATTCAAAATGTTAATAACCCTTTAAGAAAACTATAAATCGATTAAAGAATATGTTAATCGACAATTCTGGTAGGTAACTGTAATTAATTCCTTTCATTTAAAAATAATTTCTAAGTTTTATCTAATCTAAAAAATACAGAATTAATTCAAAATGTTAATAATCGGTTAATAAAACTGAAAATCGATGAAAGAATACGCTTACCGATAATACATATAGATTATTTTTCCGGCTGCTTGTTAAGTATCGATGGATCTTAGTAATCGATTATTGCTTTTGCGGATTTAGATCGATACGGACCTGTGTCACCCGAATCCTTGCTCCAACGGGGCGCCCTGCTTCAACACCCCGGGTGATTATTATTGCCTCTGTCCGCCCAAATGGGAGGGCAAAAACTGCACCAAGCTGCGGTCACCTTGCGCCAATCCACCGTGTCCAGGTATTTCTCAATTTTTCAACCAAAACTCCACCACAATGGAAAACTTCGTATTTCTACTCGATTATCTTAAGCTGTAATTATGTATTATTATTTAGTTATTAATTTTCTAGCACCCGGTTTTTTTTGGGACGTACATCTCCAAAGGGGGTCCATTTACTTTTTTTCTTCTACTTTTTGTGTTACCTTTTTCTCTGTTGTGTGTGTGTATGCGAAGCTTCCCAAAAACCAGTTTAGTGGAAATGAACACGTAGAAGAATGATTATCGGTGGGGGTTTCCCTTATCTGTGTATCTATGGCCGAGAGAGAAGGTCTTTTGGGAGGTTTTTAAGTGTTTTTGTGCGACAGCCGGCGTATCAGTGGAGCAGCTTTTGTGCTCTTCTCTTGTAAATCTGTCACTAGTCCTTGTGCTGGTCATGCCGTTTGATGAGCTCCCTCTTATTCTCGCACCACCTTTTCAAATGCCTATAAAAAGCATTCCATTCTTTGTATCATCTTCCCTTTGACTCCTTTACGCTTTACTTAAATTATCCTTTATTATTATTAATTTTATCTTATTTTATGATATTTTACGGCTGAAACTAATTATTTCAATGTTTGTTTTAGTTCTGGATGGATGTTCGGTTCCTCCTGGAACAGGTTTCCGCTACAGTTCTGGGATTCGCTTGATACCCAGCACCGTCTGCGGTCATGGAAGATGTATCAGCCAGACTGGAGGCGGATATCGTTGCCACTGCGATCCTGGATACGAAGGCCAATACTGCCAAGAGAGTAATTTCACATACAAAGATTTCACAACGCATTAACAATTCTAATAATTATTACAATTAATTTAGATATCAACGATTGTGCCAGCACTCCATGTCTCAATGGAGGAACTTGTATCGACGGCATTAATTCGTTCCATTGCGTTTGCCCCAAAGGATGGGAGGGACCTCTTTGCAATCAGAGTAAGCATCAGCATTAATTTACTAGATTAAGTTAAGATAAATGTGCTATTTAACTATTACGGTATCAAAGAATCGATGATTTTTGCAGATAAAAACGACTGCGCCTCGGAGCCGTGTCGCAACAACGGGACTTGCGTCGACGGCGTCGCCGACTTTACGTGTCTCTGTCGCCAGGGATGGAAGGGCCGGACCTGTGCGTCGAGAAGCAATCACTGCGAGGAGAAGACGTGTCTCAACGGGGCACTTGCGTCGACAGTCCCACGGGTATTCCTGCAACTGTCCCGAGGGTTGGGGTGGAAGCATCTGCCACTTGGCGCAGAGCCTTCCGTGCGATTCGAATCCGTGCCTCAACGGAGCCACCTGCTTGAACACGGCCCAGTCGTTCACTTGCGTCTGCAAGGAAGGTTTCGAGGGCCACCGTTGCCAGACCAACTCCAACAACTGTCTATCCAACCCCTGCGCCAACGGGGGGACCTGCACTGACGGCATCAACTCGTTCCACTGCACCTGTGCTGACGGATTCACCGGGCCGGACTGCAGGATCGCCCTCAGCCGGTGCGCCGCTCATCCTTGCACCGAAGGGAGCACTTGTCTGGAAACCCTGGACGGGTTCCGCTGCCTGTGCCCACCGGGAAGGATCGGACCTCTCTGCGATGCCACAGCCCCGCCGACGAAGCTGCAGAGTCCGCACTCTTGTCAGTGGGAGGGTCGGTTTTATCCGGACAACGCCACGTGGGACGACGACTGCAACCGCTGCATCTGTCAGAGTGGCCGGGCCATCTGCACTCGAGTCTGGTGCGGCCCGAGAAACTGTCTCGCAGAGCCCCACGTTCCGTGTGGGGCAACAGAGGTCTGCGTTCCTACGACGAGGGAAGCTTGTTTCTCGTCTCCCTGCGTCCCGTGGGGAGAATGTCGTCCCCTCCAGGCCGGGCGACAAGTGGGGCTACCCTCGACTCCATCCGGGACAAACTGCTGGCCCAATCTAGCTCGCCTGAGCCCCTCCTGTGCCAAACTGAATTTAGTTTTGAACCGGGACAAAACCTCTCAAGGTCTCTCAGTCGAAGGCGTCTGCTCCCACCTGAGGAAACTCCTCGCCCTGCAGACCAACTTGTGGGACAGCTTCGGAGTTGCCGGGCAGCGGCCTCCCCTTGTGGTCCTTTGCGATTTGAAGGAGGCCATGAATGATGTTGTAGAAGTCACTGTGGTAAGATACCGTAAAGCATTCAATTCACAAAACATAATGTTAATATTCCTCTTTGTTTTATTCAGTCCATGTCAGAAGCTGCTGAATACAGTCGAGCTTCCGCAGCAGCACGCGTTCTGGGAGATACCATCACTGCGCAGCACAAAGAAGGGACCAGCACTTGGGCTTCTTTGGTAGAAGTTAAGGTAGAAACAGCTTTGGCTGGAGAAGAGTTCCCCAGTCCCAGCGAATCGAGCTACGTTATCGCGGTAGTCTGCGCTATCCTGGCCGGTATTGTGCTGCTCGTCGCTGTTCTGCTGCTTCTCCTCTGGCGGGCCAAGCAGAGGAGGGTCGATGCTGCTTCCCGGAATTTCGTACCTCGTTGTACAGCCGAGAGCCTGGAGAAATCCAACAATATCCAGAACGAGGAGAACTTGCGTCGCCTCAAGACGCTCAACGTCATGGAGCTGACTCGATCGGATCACTCAAGGCATTCGATCAGCGTCCGCAACAAACTGGGCGACCACGAGATCAGCGAACCGACGTCTTCCGACGGAGGGGGCCTTCGAAAAGCTTGTGCAAAGTCAGTCAAGAATCAGATTTCGACGCTGTGGTGGAGCCTTCGTTCAAAGGCCGACCCGGCGCCGGCGACTCTGTCAACATCATGACAGCGTCGATAGCGTCTTCCAAGGATGTCAATTTAAAAGTCCTGCCTCTGCAGAGGACGTCACTGCGCAGTGATCCCCAAAGTTCCGCGAAAGAAGTCGTCGTGTAAATTTTTTTTTCTTTGAAGCCTTTTTTTTGTTTTAGACGAATTTGCGAAACGTTTCTATGCAAAAAGATGAGATCTTCCAAGTTCTGATGACAAATGCTGTAACATCTTTGAACCAGAAAGACAAAAAGTGTAATTATGTCGTACCCCCCAAACTAAGAAATGTGTAATGCATGAAGTGCAGATGTCCAGTGACGATTTTTCTGTATAGCCAGTGTTTTCTACGTATGAGAAGTAAAAATATTTTTTTTTGTTTGTTTTCTATCGCATTTTGTGATATACAGTATCTCAGACTCGGCCTCCTCGAAAATTATCTCTTTTTGTAAAAGTGGCAACTTCGATTTTCTTGCGTTTCGCGTGTATATAACTTCAATGTTATAAATGAGCATGTATTGTACATACAAAAGAAAATGTATTGGTGGAATATTTTTCTGTGTTTCGGTTTTGTTGCTTTAATTTACAGACTTGTGTTTTTATAATTCATTGCTTATTTCCAACAGCTTTTTTTGACTTTCCTGCTGCATGTTTTCTATAGAGATGTCAATACCGGTTCCTTTCCAAAACAAGCAAAAACTGAAGGACATAAGACTGCGTTGCTTCTGTATTCGTTTCTGTATCCAAAATGACGAGCTGATTTTTCGTAAGATTGTGTTGAATTGCCAGTACGTCATTTCCGACATCTCCATTTTGTTCCCCCCACTCCCTCCACTGGGTTTTTCTCCCGTGTAATTCCGTGAATTCTTCTATGCAATGAAATAAATGAACTTGATACATTCAAACTTCTTTTCTTCATTTCTGGTAAGGAAACAGCAAGCGGGGAGACAACACTTGGAGAACTGGCATCAAATTCTAGCGGTGGTAGTCAGAACAAAGTCCATCCTGGAACGTCCGGGCTGGTGTGTGGGATAACCAAGTTTATTGGGAACCGTTCCGGAGCATTTGCCATCGAGAAATTCGGGGTACGAATATTCGTAAAAGACCAAATTTTTGCCGTTCTTCAGTAAAGCTATCGACAAACTAGTCAGTAGTCCGGCCATCCACCGACTAATGACTAGAAAGCATATTGGCAAAATGTGCCCTAGCTAACATATTGTGGGAAACTGAGCTAGTAGTGGTACGCAGTGTTTCCACTTTCAGTTTCCCCCTTTTCCCCTCATCCCTTATTCTCCCCTTTTTCGCCTCCGTACTAGAATAATGCTGTACTTGGGATTTTCCCATCTCGCATTCTTCACTTATTTTCCCCTGGTCAGATCGCAAATCCCCCTTTTTCAGGGAATTTCCCTGCAAAGTGGAAACACTGGTGGTACGGGTGTTTAACCCTTTCACTTTCCCCCCTTGACCCAGTTCACGTGACACCGACGGAAACGTGGCAAAAAACAGAGGGTTAAGGGTAAATGTTTGTGCCTCTGGTAAAAGGGTTTGGGGTACAAATACTCGCTGCAGCACAAGTTTTCAGCATCCAGTTCTCTAGCTTCAACCTAGTAAGAACTACAACCAGTCAAGCTGAAAAATGTTCGCCTTCAAGGTAATACAAACTTAATAATACTTAGTTAACTTTACTCGCACTTAATTAAATGAAAAGTTTGTTAACCAACTTGAATAATCAGAAAAAGTAATTAACTTAAAAAGGTCATTTCAAATTTCTCGATTCACAGGTCGCTGTCATGTCTCTGGCCGTGTGCTACGTTGCCGCAAACGCAACGGGGAAATTCAACAACGACGACGATGAATGGGTAATTTTTACTTGAATTTAAATCCGTTAGTCTCTTCATAATGAGCCTTAGCAAATCCAACATTTAAAATATTTAAATATTTCAACAGATTGCGTCCAACTACACATACCGTTGGGATGTTGCCGATCAGGAAGCCGGTATTGCCCAGAGCCACCACGAAACGAGGCAGCAATACGTTGTCAAGGGTGAATATCGCGTTCTTCAGCCTGATGGTAGTGACACTGAACCATTTAAATGTATAGTATGATTCATCAGTCGTATTCCAATAGGTTGTGTGCGCATCGTGAGCTACACTGCTGGTGACGAAGGCTTCAACCCAGTCGTCCGCTACGAAGGCAACTGCAACCCCGAAAACTACCAGGCCCCAATCAACCAGGACATCCCTGAAACCGCTGATATGGTCGCACCCACCCAGGTCGAAGTCAACACCAACGTCAAGGCCCCCACTGCCAGCCTGATGACCCCCGACGACAGTGCCAGCGCCAGCCTGGGCCTGGCTACCACCGGTGCCAACAAAGCCGCTGCGCACGCCGCTGCTGCCCCCGCCAAGAAAGCTGAATGGTCTCCTTACGCCCCATGCGCCAAGAGTACGCTGCTGCCCCTGCTTACGCCCCGGCCCCAGCTGCTGCCCCTAAATACTACTAAATCTAGACCCCTTTATAAATATTTTCTTCTTCTTCGAAATCGTACCGTGGACTTTTGTACAAAATCGCAAACGCAAAAAATATACACTTGTAAATCTTAGTTCTGCTTCGTTTTCTAATTGAATCGTGTTTTAAACAATAGAAGCGGACCTGAATCCCAACTCAGAGCCGGACTTCCCTATGGGTGAGGGTGCTGACGAGCCGCACGCCCGCAAAACTTGTAGACTTGACATGTTGAGGCATTTTTCCACTTTCTTAAGTATCAGGTGGACCCACATCAAATTTGACCAATTCGGTAAGGACCCTGATACTTCTGTATGGCCCTTGATCAAAGATTCATTCGTATATAAAATATAACGACCTAATTCATCTTGTAATTGTGTAAGATGTCAGCACGTCATTCCCGACATCTCGATTTTTCCTCTCTTGCCACTGTTTCGTCATAAAAGAGGCATATACTCCACAACTTTCTCAATGCAATGATATAAATAAATTTTGTATGATCCTTCAAATCCTTCAACCTGGTTTCCTTGTTTTGTACTTTCCGAGAAATATTATGTAGAATTCCAACATTTCCAACTCAAACAAGTCGTTATAACATATCAATGCATTACAATCAACAAAGACAGTTGGGATTTTAATATTTAATAAATTTTGAACCGGGCTTCAGCGTTACAGGTTTGTGATATTTTTCTTCGTTTCGGTGGGAAACAGAAGTGGGAAGACATGGGAAAACTGACGTGAAATGGACTGAAACGATCTGCAATTCTACAGTGATGCTGAAAACTACAGGCACGCCGCGAAATATTAAACGACGAAACATATAGTACCTAAGAACTTCTAAGAATATTCTATAGTTCTAAGAATATAGAACTTAGGAACTAACGTTCTTTAAGTATATTTGAAACACGTAAAAACTACAACGAATAAAAATCAAGTTTTGACTTTTTTTTTGCGTCTCTGCCGGTATCTTTACTAAAAACAGCTGTGACAATATCTGCGGCGATGTCCAGTCTTTCCGCGCGCAGCTTCTTCCAGGAGTCCTGTGTCGCGAGTTCCTCCGCTTGGTTGCGTATAAAATTTGTTGACCTCTGCTTCAGACGCTCCAGCCGGTGAGTCTAAGCGACCACGCAAAAATCCAGCACGTTATTCAGTTCCGAAGTGCAGCTCAGGAAGATTTCTTCGCATTCGCGTTTCAAACTCGAGACGTCGTACTGATCGGCCAGAGCGAGCAGAGCCTTTCTGTGCTTGCAAAAGGATCTCGTCCGAAACGTTGCCAGAGTATAAAAACCGCAAAAATTCCTGGACAGCTTCGGGTTCACTGTCCTTGAAGACGACTTCATTCTTGGTGTTTTCGGCCATCTGCACAAGCAAATTACTTTTAAAATAACTGAATACAATTCATAGAACTTCAGAGTGAAACACGACAAAGATGGACGCACTTACCTCGTGGGAAAACATGGCGGACAATACGCTGCTCCTTGCCGACAGAATAACTTTGTGAGCACGGCATTTTTGGTCTCGAAACTTGATGATAACGTCTAAGAAGCGGGGGTTGTTGAAAAATTCTTCGGCCGTGCTGTCTGTTCCGGAATGTAAGGGTCTTACTTGGAACGACTAAGCTTGGGTCCTTCGTTTAAGTGACTGGACGCAGCACTTCAGATACACGGTGGCCCCCATTCACGTCGCGCAAAGCATAAAATTTCGACCTGCCCAAGCTGGAAGTTTCCGGGTTTCGGAATAGATATGGTTGATCTACTTTAAAGCAGCAGAGCTGGCGGTATTCTGCATCGCGCAGGGACAGGCTGAAGGTGGCGCGAACACCTAGATAGAAAGAAAATCTGAGTATTAACTTTTTTTTTTACATGCGGGATAACAGAGCAAGTAAAACAGTTGATCGAGGAAGTATTTGTCATTATCTTTGTGTACATCGATTTTTAATAACGTACTTATCTAAGGTAAAGAGTAAATACTAGTCGAAATCAAGCAAGAACTGAAAATCTATACACATAATACTAACTTGCATGACTTTTGAGAAGCAAGAAAGCTGATAAATAAAGACCATTATCACAGCCGTCCCATTTGGGATAAAATCCCAGGCTCCATTCGTAGCCATCCTCTGCGCTAAATTTGTTGGATTCTAAAAACGAGTTCATTGGCATCTGACGTTACAATGAATGTTTGGATATTATCGATTCGCCGTAAATGACTAACGCTGTAAGTTTCAACATAACTGTACACGCCAGTACTGCTAACAAACATCTCCGAGAGCAGAGTATAAGTATAAACAGTACCGAGGCTCTCCCATCTCCCCATGCTAAAGCCGCGAGCAGGAAAGTAGCGCCAGATTTCTGCGGATGGCAATAATCGGAACTACGAATGCCTTCGGCGATCAAGGTTTGCACTCTGGCTCTATGCCACGATTGTGCGCACCTTACGATTTAGATACCTTGCGCGTTAGATCAATTGGGGGATCAACATTTTAGGGTATCTCGAGAGAAGGTAAACGACTGTCAGGACTGTTTCTACTTCTACAGTGTCCGAGGACGAATGGGTGACTGACAGAAATGCAAGGTCAAGGACGAAATTTTACATTGAATTTTCCATTTAGGAAAACAAGGTTAACCCCTTAAAATCCTGGAAAGTGAATAAAATTTTTTTTCAAGGGTGTCCCAAGTCCGAATTATGCCAGACAAAACTAAACTGTATTAAATCCATTTAAAATATTAACTGCGAACACTTCAAATCATCTCGTTAGTAAAGATTCTTCAATTGCCTGTTTTCAGTGTAATCGAATACAACCGAACATAGACCCACGTGGATCACTTGACATTTTAACCATTTAACCTGATGACGCTGCCTTCGGAGACCCAATTCACAAAACGCTGGATCTGAAGAATTATATTTTATACCATCTAGCGTGGTTTTAACCAATAATAAATCTACGTATCAATGGATATCATAATACATGCATCACTTATAGTATAATCTACCTAAACCTGCTCAGCTCGGTCCTGCAAATTACCTTGTTTACATGACATTTTGATGTACAGTTATTTGGCGGTTGATTTCCATTTAGTGCATCTGGCAACACAGCATTTCCTTCTTCATTCGTTACTTTGAGATAAATCACAAAGATTCGATGTTCTTGGTTCATTGGTTAAAGGGCAACTCCGGACAACTTGGAAAAAACATATGTGCTGACTATTGACGGTTGACGATCATGGCAAGATGGTAGCGGAAAAGAAAGACAGTGCTGATTGTGAAAGCCAGTTTATTTGCCAATGGGAAACGCAAAATGAAAGATTGAGAACATAAGGCAAAGATAAAGTTAACTTGAGAAAAACTAATCGCTATGACCGATTCGACCGAACTATGCCGTAGAACTGCTCGCCGACTCGGCGATTTGCAAAAAAGGATGACGAATAAACTAAGAACTCCTTGTTCTAATTTCCAAACGAAAATTAACAAAAATGCAAATTGCAATCCAGACCGCAGGATGCGGTACAATATGTGATAGAACTTTTTACGCTGATTCCGAATATATATGGTGTCCCTATCTCAATTTTCTGCCGTTTGGGCCGTTAAAATTAATTAAAAGTTTGAAAACGCACGTGGCAACGCTGGAAATTGAGCCGACGGTCTGAATGGTTGGCACTGGTCACGTGATCAAAACAGCCAATGAGGAAGTGTGTTGCCTCCTAGTAACAGACACGTAGTATGTTGTAGGGAGTAAACAGCAGTACGAAATCGTCTGCTACTAAGGAGGCGACAAACTTTCTCATGGGGACACCATATATATTCGGAATCAGCGTAAAAAGTTCTATCACATGTGTTTTTTCCAAGTTGTCCAGAGTTGCCGTTTAAGACCATAGCCCCATACCTCTGGGTCCATGGGTTCAAATCCACGTGACAGAATCAGAGTTGTCTAATCAAGGCACATTTTTTCATCAAAGGAAAATCTTGGGAAAACTGATATAAAATGTACTGATACTATATTTTCTGTACTCCCCATAAATGATACTAAAAACTCCAGGAACTGGAAGCTACTAACAGCATTAAAACTAAAGCAAATGCGAACACTGAGAGTTGAAATTGAATTTGAATATTTTCGTAGACTCGTAACTTTCCCGCCTCTTTCAGTGATGGTACCCTCCACCTTCTAACAAGTCGTTGGACGATCGAGTTCCCACATAAAAATGAGTCCAAGCACAGGTGTTTTGTACCGTACAAAGAAACTGTAAAAAGGCACCGTTACAGTGCTGTTTCGTAGTTTCTCAGTTCCTTTTTACAGTGCCTTTTCACAGTTGCCTGCAGCGCCGTCACGCTACTTAATGTTAAATTACCTTCAAATTATGCAGTTCAAGGTCACTAAAAAGGCACCGCAAAAGGCACCGTCATTTTAATGTGGGTTTCTTCGTAGTTTCTTGTAGATCTTAAATAAAACTAGGCTGCTAACGTAAAGTTAATCTGTTCCTATTGCAGAACAAGAAAACCCAGATAAATCGTCCAGTATTATTTACTAATTTTGGAAGAACTACTGGACAATTAATTTTCGGGTTTACTAAGAAAGTAATCCTCTAGGATAAAATAATTGGAGTTTTTCGTAAATGATTTAAATCGTTTATATCAAAGTTCGAAGTTTAAATGGCGTGATATCACATACAAACTCAACGTTCCTGTATTATGTAACGTAATTATTACAAAATATTCATTAAAAATTCATGTTTAAACAACTATTTGCATACGTTATTGAAAAAGACAATAAATCCATACTAGTTCTCCAGCTTAAGGGTGCGATACACGGGAGTCCGACTGGCAGAGCAACGGCGAAAGTCAAATCGATTTGAATTGGAAAGATCTGACGCTTGACTGCCGCGCCGTGCCGCAGGCTGGAAATTTTGCTTTTGACGGCTGACTTTGCGACTTTGACTGGCCGAGCAACGGCGAAAGTCAAATCAGTTTGAATTGGAAAGATCTGACGCTTGACTGCCGCGCCGTGCCGCAGGCTGGAAATTTTGCTTTTGACGGCTGACTTTGCGACTTTGACTGGCCGAGCAACGGCGAAAGTCAAATCAGTTTGAATGGGAAAGACCTGACGCTTGACTGCCACGTCATACCTCAGGCTGGAAATTTTGCTTTTGACGGCTAACTTTGCGACTTTGATTGGCCGAGCAACGGCGAAAGTCAAACCAGTTTGAATTGGAAAGACCTGACGCTTGACTGCCGCGTCATACCTGAGACTGGAAACTTTGCTTTTGACGGGCGACTTTGCGACTTTGACTGGCCCATGTATCGCACCCTTTACTGGTAAATTATTTTATCTCATTCAGGTTTACATGCTCAAAATTTTTCACGTTACAGGTTGATATCCAACTGGCATGTTTATGATTTGAGTAGGTTCTCATCTTAATTGTTCAAACATTCATCTTATTTCAATTAAATATTTTCGTGTCTAATTTCTATTTATTGGATCTGGCAACGCAGCTTTCTCTTGTTTACCCGTATTGTGTCACCACAGTATAGGAACAGTATCGCATCGAGTCCTATCTCTCCGTGTTAAAGCCGCGAGCGCGAAACTAGCGCCAGATTTCTGCGGGTGAGTGCTGTCGGCACTACGAGCGCTCAAAGCCTCAGCCACCCAGCCTTGGCTTTCTCAATACAGCCATAGTACCGACAACGCTCACCTCCAAAAATTTTGGCGCTAGTTTCGCGCTCGCGGCTTTAACATGGAGAGATAGGACTCGATGCGATACTGTTCCTATACTATCTGTCACTTCCAGTTCCACATAAGTCTATCTGAGAAACCTAATTCCTGTAAAATAAATTCAATAATCCAGATAGTATTCATTTGTAAGCTTTCATTGCTGAGAACAAAACGACATGGAAAAACCAAATGCACAGGTATGCGTATTAAGTATCCAAAAGAGTATTTTACAAATATGAATGTTGACTATGTTCTGATTCAACAGGTGGAAAACACTGAGGCTGCCATTAAGCAGCTGCATTACCGCCTGGAAACCATGGAGAGGAAACTTAGGATGACCGAGCTTACATCCGAAGAGCGGACGGTTCTGGACGCTGAAATCAGCCATGTTAAAGAAATCCTGAAAAAAAACGAGGAAGAGCTAAAGGAGCTTGGGAAAGATCAGTGGAAATCTGGCTTGCTAGCCGCGTTTCTTATATTTCTGTGTTTCTTTTTCTATGGTCTTCATGCCATGTTCTTCAGATGACCCTGTCCCGTCTCATGCACTCGCAACTACATTCCGTCTTAATTTGATTTGGTTTTCGTCTCGTGGAGAATTGAACAAAGTGCATTTTACCTACTTTGTCATTGAAATAGTTTTTTGTTACTATGGACATGTTTTTGCTAAACTTGATTAAAACTGGAAATACATAGTATATTTGAAGTATCACTTGAACTCAGACGTGTCATGTGTAAAATTTTGGTAAATAAAGATAGTTCTTATTTCTCCCACTAGATGGCGTTGAACAAATAGGAATCGCGCGGGAAAAAGCGCGGGTGTCTGCAGTGAAAACTTCAACCGTGGATTTTGTTGTGTATTTTATGGAATCACTAAAACTGAAACAAATTTCGCAATTTATACTGAATGAGACTTCCTGTATCTGGTGTATTTTTCGCTACCATCATGGATCACAATTACGCTATTAGCCCTGCTCGAGTCCCTACCAAACAAAGTAACCCAGCAACAACCAACAACATTAAACCTCTTACTGAAAGGCAGCAAATGGCACTTTTGCTCCAAATGACAGCAGAAACTTCACCCGTTTCAAATTCACCGAACACTACACCCAAATCTCTGATTCGACGTAACGAGCGGGCGAGACGCCTCTTCACGTCGCCGCCATTCGCGGGGACCTGGAAAAAGTCAGACGACTTGTTTGTCAGGGTGTCGATGTCAACACTACTGATTTTGCAGGTAATTTAAACTGTAACATAATGTCTCCTTCACATTTTTAAACATAATGAATGTATGTAGGATGGTCCCCCCTTCATGAAGCGGCAAATCGAGGACATACCGCTATCGTTCGAGAATTACTTTTAGCAGGAGCTTCTGTAAACGCATCTGGACTCGATAACGTCACACCTCTTCACGACGCAGCGGTCAACGGACACGACAAAATCGTCAATCTTCTCTTACGTCACGGTGCCAATGCAAACTTGACCACCAGTGGAAACAAAACAGCGCTAGATCTTGCCGCTTCACCTGAGATTATTAATCTTCTAGCCAAAGGAACAGCTGAAGTAACGGACGATGACAGATCGAGTGAAGCTGACGAAAATTCACCCGTATTTAACAGACTCGCCAGCACGCCGACTAACGGGACGAGCACCCACACTCCGTGGAGGGTCCGGACTGTCAACAATCCGAAGCAGAGAAAAAGTAGAAGGAACTTAATCATGGATCCCACTAATGCGGGTAACATTGCTTTGATGGTTTCACCTATGAAGTTTTGAAATATAAAATATATATTATCTTTAAATTAAATAGATGAAATATGGTTCTCTTTCTTTTATCTTTTTATTTGAAATTTGTATTTTCATAATGAACACAGCCTAAAACATAAAAATTCTAAGCTTTGTTAACGCCAAAGATTTTTTCAACTAAGTTTTCAAACTTAAGTTCAGTTATTATTGCTTTACCTATTCTAGTTTGGCTTAAATAACGGTTCAAAAAAGGTAACAAGGTCTGTGGGGATTAGTGAATGGCCTGGGGCGATACGGCTGCAGACAAAGATGGCGTCGCTTGTTGTTGTGGCGACCCTGTGAATACATGCGCTATTTTGTTATATAATTCCTCAATAAATCCACTTTTTCAGTGTTTTGTCATTCTACGATAAAAAGAAAAAGTTAAAAATCCAAAGTAAAGTAAAGGAATAAGTGAGAAGGTACAGTTAAATCAGTACTGCGTGGATTAGAAGTTTCATGTATCAACCCATATGCTTTTCACGAGTTTTCTAGATTATTAATCAATTATTCTTGATTTATCCCTGTGTGTAGAAGCTCTGCCTGTGACTGATAACACTACCGAGCTGTTTGCAGATACTTTAAATCTTGACGTCATGGAATCGTCAAACGCTGGAACAGCAGCAAACACGACTGAAGAGCGGGAGTCGAAACTTGTCGCTTCGGATAGCAAAGCTTTGTCAAATCATGAAGATGTGACAAGCAAAGAAGAAGTGAAAGAAGGAGAGATGGCCGAAACGCCAGGTCAGGCTCAAAAACGCAGTCTAGACGCCGAAGAAGACATTGAAGAGGAATCGAAAAGAAAACGAAAGAAGGGCGATGAAGCTAAGGAAACAAAAGGCGGACGGACGGCTGCTCCCAGAGGCAAACAAACAGATCGCAAGAGTCCGAACACTGTTCAGACGGATTCGAACCACTCCATTCCCGAGAGCGATGAAGATGGCCGAAAAGGTATACTGAAATTTAAAAAGAAATAGATTATAAGAAGTAGTTTTAAGTCAAATAAAATTAATTTATGATTTGCGAGCAGTTAATACTGTATTTCTTTTTTATACATAGTAGATTTAACTGATTAAATTGTCTCACAGGAAACGAGCTGAAAGTTCCTCCGTTGAAGATAGTTCTCTCGTCCAATACAACAGAAGCTGACACGGCTGGGATGAGGGCCAAGAGCAGCAACGGTCGTGGAACTCTTCCGTATGTTGTGGCCTCAAACGACGAGAAAGCCGAGGGAAGCGCCAGCGAGAAAGATGAAAAGCCAAAAGATTCGCTCGGAGATTCGGAGAAGGCCGTATCGACTGGCGGCAGAGTCACCCGCAGCTCGCAACGTGCCGCAGCCACTGCCAATAATCAAGGTAACATATATTTTAGAATTTCTGTTGAAATTACTATAGTTATTAGTAGTAGTAGTAGTAGTAGTATGTTTATGTTCATGTTTATTTCATCTCAGCTTAAGCTAAGAGCCTATTGCCACGTAATGCGGTTATACATTTCACACCAATGTATATAAATGACATACTATTATCATTATTAATCGTAGCCACTCCAACAACTTCGGGACCAAACAGTGCAAGCCAGTCCCCTACCTGCAGTCCTGTGCAGAACGCCTCGGGAAACACGAACGGTAGCTCAACACCTCCCGCTCCTGCGACTGAAAACAGCGAGACTCCCGCAGCACCCGTACCGGTAGCAAACGTCACGCCGGCTGTTACCAAAGAACCGTAAGCTGCAATGATCTGTGTTTCCACTTTCAATTTCTCCTTTCTCCCTATCCCCTTGTTTTTCCCTTTTTCCCCTCCGCGCAAGGATAAGGCTGTATTTTTATATTTTCCCTTTTCCCTCTTCTCTTATTTCTCCCTTTTCGGACCCCGTTTTCCCCTTTTCAAGGGAATCTCCCTGCAAAGTAGAAACACTGGCATCGATAGTCCACGTACTCAGATAGTTGTATTCGGTTTTATTTACAGGGTCAAAGTTGAGGATGTCAAACAAGAGGAACAGCCAGTCGAAGTTCATCCGAGAAAGCGCAAGCTTCGAGTCAAGGAACCCGAGCCTGCACCCGAACCACCTACTGCTAATCAAACTCTGCCGCAGCCTGAACCAGTCCCACAAGCCCCCATGTCGAATCCTTACGACATGTATTTCAGCATTAGGAAACAAGTGAGTTTGTTGTAGGTCTTATGAAATAATAATAATAAAATGTAATTCTTGACTACTAACATTGAAATTTTGAAATTTTCCATTTAATAGATCGAGCGACGCCATCGCAACCTGATTCCTGTGCAGCCAAAACCTCCACAAGGCTTCAAAGATTATCTCATGAACCGCTGCACGTACGTCATCGCGAGTAACGCCGCGGCACGCCTATCGGTACCTGTGGTTTCACCGCCTCCGACGCTGCCACCACCAATGCGAGACCTCTTTGCCGGCCAGGAGAAGGAGCGCTACCGCCTGCGCATGCAGCACCTTATCGAGAAGGAGAAGCTTGTCCTCTCCGTCGAGCAGGAAATCCTGCGCGTTCACGGCAGAGCTGCCCGCGCCCTGGCTAATCAGTCGCTGCCGTTCTCCGTGTGCACCCTGCTCAAGGATCAGGAAGTCTACTCAGCCCTCACGCCGGAACAGGAGGAGAAGGATCGCAATGCTCGGTCACGCTACAATGGACGACTCTTTCTGTCATGGCTGCAGGACGTTGACGACAAGTGGGAAAAGATTAAGGTATTTCTTTTCACTGTCCTTGTTTAATTGTTTCGTCGTTACAAGTTTTATCTTCGCAGGACTCGATGCTGTTGCGGCACCACAATGAAGCGGAATCTCTGCACGCAGTCCAGCGAATGGACTGGGAATGGAAGCTGAAGGATTTAGCTCTCTGCGATCCGCAAACAAAACCTGTTATCGAAGAACTGCATGTCCCCATGGTGCACGTCTCCGATGATTTTGATTTGCTTCCCGCTTAACTGAACACCGTTTCTTAGATTTGATTTTGTTTCTGGAATTACTATGATAATGTTACGTTGTTATTACTTTTGAAAGTGATTATTTTCCCTCTTTGGATATTGTACAGAATTATTTTAAATGTCTTCAGACGATTAAACGTGTCAATGAATTTAAGATGAAATATATAACTGTAACAAATAAATAAAAAAGTGTTGTCGTTCATGTATTTTGGAGAGCACTGTTGGACACGTTTACAAGATTTTAGCCATTTCAGTTTTTTTTTTCCTCGCGAAATGAATAGGTTTCTTATTCTAGTTGCTGCTGAGAGCCTTGCTGGCCTGTAGCGGCCTGCAGCATCAAGGACTGGCCTCCGTTGGCCCCTAGTTGCATCCGGATGAGCTGAAGCTGCTGAGGAGTCAGTTGCAACTATTCACATAACGAAAAATTGCTTCAAGTTATAGCAAATATTTAAGAAGTTGTAACACACATTGAAACTTACAGGGATTTGTTGAACTTCTCCATTGGGCCCAACTACTTGCTGCACAACCTGGATACCAGACGCAAGTTGTTGCTGGTTCTGTGCTTGCTGTTGTTGTTGTTGCTGCTGAGCTTGTTGCTGTTGCTGCTGCTGCACGGCACCTAAGTTCAATCCCTGCACTACTACCTGCTGTCCTGCTGCACCTGAAACTGCAGCTTGAGAAGCCTGGACAACCTGCGCGGCTGGAACGACATTGATGGTTTGAATCTGACCTCCAGGTTGAACTATTTGTATCTGCTGGGGTGTGGCACTAGCAACACTCGGCTGCTGCTGTGTTGTCTGCTGAAGGGCCTGTTGATTCTGCTGCGCCAGTTGCAGGTAGTACTGGACCTAATTTCAAAATTTAAACAATCAGCTCAATAATTTTATAAACAAAAAATATTTACTTGATCAGTAATAGCGGTAGCTCCATTCCGAGAAACTCCCTCATCTCGGGGTTTCGAGGGTTTCAGCTCGTCTCTCGGCACGATATCGATGAGGAAATCAAACTGGTCGAACTTTGATATGGCCATTGCGATATCGTTTCTTTGCAGGGTGCGGCGTTTGTTGTCTTCTGTGTGGACCCAGGCTCGCAACGTTAGTTCGGTGATGAAAAGTTCTGCGGCTTTCGAGAAGAGGACTGGAGCTTCAGCACTGATCATCTTGACGTCTTCGTCGAGCTTCATTATTTTCTTGATTCTGGCCAGCGGGAGTTCTTGGTGCTTGAAATCGTTCTGCAAGAGTCAGCCTTAATATTTTGCGGCGAGTAGCATGAAGTTTACAGTTTAATACTTACTGGTATCATGTTTTTGATGTCCTCCGTTGCTTTGGGCCAAAATGATGACAGAAGCTGACTCGCTTCAGAATTTGAGTTTGAAACTGTTTGGACCATTTTTCTGTACAGAACTCAAGTGTAAACAAAGACTCAAATCCTGGCTCAAATATTTTAAATTGTCGGTTATCCACAGATGCTCTAATTCAAACAAAAAATGAAGATTTTACAGAATAATATTATTTAGGCTCTAATATAATAAAACCCAAGCTTTAAATGAAAGCGAGTTAAAAAGTGACAATACACAAACATCAAGGACGCGTTATTTTCAGCGGATCCTTGGGGCATATGATTTGATTTTTGTCCGCTAGATGGTGCCGGAGTATGCCAGAAACAAAGAGAGTGATTGTTTTATATAGAAAATAACGAATTAACTTTGATTACTTATCAACGTATTATATTATGGCTACTATATAAATATATTTTCTGGATGCAATACTTAATTCAATGTTTCCACTTTCCCCTTTTTCCCCTCTTCCCTCATTTTCCCTTCCCCCCCTCCGTTCCAGAGTACAACGTTATACCTCAGGTTTTCCCTTTTCCCTCTTTCTTTATTTTTCCCTATGAGAGCCCATTTTTCCCTTCGTCAGGGAATTTCCCTGCAAAGTGTAAACACTGATCTTATTATCTATATCTGGCAACAGTGCACGGGCTCGCATGTTGAAGTTTGTTGTTGTTACGAAACCCTAGTTAATATTCAATTCAATAAAATAACAAGTTAAATTCATAACCTGATGTTTCAGAATAAGATTTCCACATTTATCATTAAAGCAAGGCTTTTTAATACATTTCATTACCCGTGCCTTGCTAGCGTAAGAGTTGATTATGGAAGGTACAGTTAAATTTTTTACATTACTCACTTGAAATCGTTAAATAAATGACATTTTTAACGCATAATGGCTTTGGTAGATGTTACAGAATATTAGGCCTTAAAGTTGACTGCGATGAAGAAGAGGTACGAGCTAGTTTCATCACGCTCGCCAAGAAATACCATCCCGACAGCGGGAGCGAAACGTCAAACGCAGAAAAATTTCAAGAAGTATTGCTGAGATAATTTCTGTCGATACCTAAATTTTCACGGTTAACAGCATAGGTAGAAGCAGCGTATCGCCAATTACAAGTGAAATTTGCCAACGAGCGACACAACGAATCGGAAAATGAAGGCGAGTACGGGCTGTACCACAAAAACAATCCCGCAGCGAACGAAACTAACGAGGAAGATGCTTCTGATGAAAAAGTATTATTTTATTAATTTTTTAAAGATAATAAAATACACTCTCGTTACGTATTCTGTTTAATTTATATTTGTATCATATTTTAATTCAGTACACAGCACCACAGCATCGGCAGTTCCTCAGTTACGGAGGGTTCGGCCATGGTAATCCGTTCCAGCGAGAAAAGCAGCACCAAAAGCACAGGGCCATGAAAGCGGTGGAAAACGTCTACAGCCACCGAGTCGAAAAGCTGCACGCCCAAGAGGACGAGCATGCACTTCTGGTGAAAGAATTCAAAGCTGCCAAGAAAATAAAGACTCAGTATTATTTAATTTTCTAAATACAAATACAATTTAATACTACCCTCTCAAAGGTTTGGCATGGACCGCCTTGTCGAAGACTTAATCCAAGAATCGATGGCGAAAGGCGAGTTTCAGAATCTGAAAGGCAGCGGGAAACCGCTAAAAAATCAAGCGCACAATCCGTACATCGATATTGTAACCCATAAAATTAATCAGGTAACTCATAATCATAAAAATTTAATTTAAAATAATCAGTAATTCGCATTAGGTGCTGATCGATAACGGATTTTCTCCGCGGTGGGTCATGCTCGAGAAAGAAATCCGGCAAGAGATGTCGGAACTTCGGGAATTGCTCGCAGAAGAACGAAGTTTTTTGGGGAGACAGCCTTTGGACCCTATTGATCAGCAGACTTGGAGCAGCGTTCTGGAACGCCATAGAGAAAAAGCTGTCGATTTGAATAAAAAAATCAGCGATTATAATTTAGTCGTCCCGTCGCTTCACAAACAGATGGTGCACATCAATTTACACAAACTGGGCGACAAAATTTTGAACACCGAACCTTCGAAACACGAACTCCCTCCAGAGAAAAGAAAAAGGAACCAACAGAAACTAGAAAATTTCAGTAGTTCGCAAAACACTTCGTCGCTCTTCGATTTGTTTTCCAGTATGTGGCGTTAAAATGTTCGTTTAAAAGTAAATTTATGTGAATAAATTTCTGACGTTTTCTTCAAGCCAAGTGTTTATTACAGAACATTGATAAAACTGAAATTTTACATACAACTTTAATGAAGAATGGTTAAAAGAGACATCGAGTACTTTGATACAGCGATACCATGTAAGCTGATGAAACATCAAAGAACTGCTGCGACATTGAATAACTTAATCATTTTTCGATCGTCTTGTGCAACTGAGATCAAATGTTAGATTAGATTAGATAGAATTAGCCTTTTAATTTTTTTTTCTTGAGAGTTCAGTGTTCTTAATTGTTGTAGTCAGTGTTAGTATCGGTTCAGAAGAAGAGCGGGACGACCCCAACCAGCCCGGGCCAACGAAGCTAGGTTCCGCTTCTGAACAACGGGCTCTGGCTCGTAGTCATCTAAAAATTACAAAATCACATTAAAATTAGCAAATTATAAATTGTGGTATCATAGTGTTATCTGATTTAAGCGTTAGGTTCCTCTTATAGTGATCTACTACTCACAAAAAAATTATAGTGCCTTTTGCGGTGCCCTTTTTACTGCTACCTTGTACTGACGTTTTAAACGTATCTTAAAAACTTGGACGCGATATAGAGCGATGCAAGGCAACTGCGAAAAGGCACTGTAGTGGTGCCTTTTTACAGTGTTTTGTACGGTATAAAGCCCCATTGCCCAGACCTGTTTTTTTACGTGGGTATCGCTTTATGATAATTGCTGAGGTATTGAAGCAGAGGATACGTAAGTACCTTAACATCCCCACGGAAGTTTGTCGCTTCAGAGATCCTATACCTACGAATGGTGACGTCAAAGAAGACCCCCAAATGTTGAGAGAATATGCAAATTTCTTAGTGTAAGTATCAAGGAATCTTTTTCAAGTAGGATCAATCCTTACAAACAATTCAAAGTCTCCGTAAAAATTCATAGAAAGCTACGATCTTTGTGTATAGTCCGATTTTGCTACGTGATTTGTTTCTTGATACGTTTTTTTTTTTTTTAAGTTGTGCGAGTTTTATTCGAACTAGGGAATTGTATTATAATACATTTTATATTGAAGATAAGTTTCTATTAACAAACGGTTTCGTATGAAAGAAAATGGCGTTGGATAGGTTTCTTCGGTTCTGGATACGACAACTGCATTACGTCAATGATTTACATAAATTCAGGGTTATCACTAACAGGATCTGATCCATCTTGAGCACATGAAGTAATATGTAGTATATAATACATCGTTCAAATGTTAAAATTCTGTCTATATCTTGATTTAATAGAGGACGTACATCTTTTTTGAATAACATTTTAGTAGTAGCAGTATAGAGTCGTAGTGATAGTAGCAAATAGTAGGTAGTGGCAGTATTAACTAGGAAGTAGTACAAGTAGTAGCAATAGTAGTAGGACAGTAGTAGTAGTAGTAGAAGAAGAAGTAGTAGTAGTATGCATAGTGGTAGACATAGTAGTAGTAATAGAAGGAGTTGTAGTAGTAGTAGTAGTAGTAGCAGTAGTAGTAGCAGTAGTAATAGCAGTAGTGGTGACAGTGTAGTAAATTAGTAATCATCTATATGCTTAGCTTATTTCAGTGCTGAAATTTTTATTACGTCTATAACCATCACTTTTTACCATTACTACTACTGCTACTACTGCTGCTACTACTACTACTACTACTACCGCTACTTAGCATCATTGCTACCGCTGCTGTTATTATTACTACTACCACTACTACTAGTAACAGACCTTTCAGTACTGAAATAGGCATTATAAATGATTCTTCACTACCGAACCGAAAGCTGGATGACAAAGCGTATAGCTGTGTTTCGCGTAATTTAATTTTGGGTGTCGATTCAAGCAGACAAAAGCTTTCATGGAAGATCAAAAGGTGTAAATTACGCTTTTAGAAACAGCATTAGAAATCCTGATGAAAGACATGTCGAAATCAAGCGAGAAAGCGTCAGAATTCAATTTTCCCGAGTCTTCAAATCTGAATGTTTTGACTTCTCACGTAAAATGGGCGATGGTGTTTTATACTGTACAAAATATTGTAAAAAGGCACCACTACAGTGCCTTTTCGTCGTTTCTCAGTTACTTTTTACAGTACCCTGCATCACCCTACAGCGTTTATACCGCCAGCTCAAGGTAGCACCAAGAAAAGCACCGCAAAAGTCACCACTTTTGCTATGCGGGTTTCTTTGAGAGTGAAACTTGTACTAACTGACTTAAGGGTTCAAATGAGTATTGCAACAGTTTTACCGTCATTGAGGTTGATGTCTGCTTCATCGAGAATATCAGCAATCAGTTTGTAGTCGTCGGAATAGTCATCAGCGTCAGGAATGCGATTCGTATTGACGACAACGTTCGGGTTCATGAAGCTGGTTCCTCGCTTTCCCGGTAGGGGGATTGCAGTCGATCCGCGGAACCTTTGCTGCTGGATAGGACGCTGAACAACGGTAGGCAGCGAGTTACTACGGGCCAGAGCCCCGAGAAATTTCTTGCTCTTGCTCGAAAGAGACCGAGGGTCCTGCTGCTGGAGCTCAGACAGTAGACGCACGAGTCGCTGAAGAGCTCGGGACCGGGCCTCGGTGTACATCGGAGAACTGAATTCTCGTTGCTGCTTCAGGAGGTTACCCGAGGAGAGGAGCCGCTGCTGGATCCTGTGCATTAGAGCAGAGTCCCACTGGTTTCGCAGTCCGCTAGCGAAAGACTCGACGGGAAGACCGGGCTCGGGTTGACGCTTGTCTTTCAGCTGCTCTTCCGACTGAAGCTCGGGCTCTGGGACGTTGGCCAGCAGTTTGTGATCGGCTTGGGCCTTGGCCGATTTTTCCGCTATGTCCCTATCGTAACAATCTGTTAGTACTTTACAGAAAAACGTCTATGACAACTGTTTATCCTTGTTTCTGTTTTATTAAACTTTTTGTTTGCCTCTTCAGTAGACAAGAACAAAAAGAAGTATCTTCTATTGTTTTTGCTTGGATAGCTCTGCTTATGACAATACATCATTGTCACTAAGAAACACAAGCACACTGTCCTAGTCAGAAGTAAAAGGGATTGCTTATCGTTTTTTCTTGTAGGTTCCAAGAACAAGGAAATCTCCTTGTTCCAGGTCAATAGAAAATTGTTGAAGGAATTGTATGTAAACCTTGTGGAAGTTGTGAGGGCTGACATTTGAGGGTAGAAGTTGAAACTTTTGCCGGAAGGAATCCCAGGAGGAAAACGGGTAAGTCCTCCGAAAGCTGCAACAGATCCAATGTGTCGCTTCCATCGTCCAGGCTGAGATTCCTTCACCGGTACTTGGACGTTGCTGATATCTTCAACGTAATCCTTGTTTGACTGGACAGGCCTCTTGGGATCAGCAGAATCTTGATGCTCCTGTTGCTGCTCAAGCTGCTGACCAAACAGCTGCTTCATCAAGCAAGAGACCACAAAACGTCAGTGAACGAGTAATCAATCATCAGACTTACAACTAAATTGTATTAGCGTAAAGAGCCATTAGCTAGCCGCCATGTTTATTGAGACGTCCTCTGAGGCCTTGTTAAGATGACGGTGCCTTTTGTGCTGTCTTTTGTGAGTGAAGATATCATGAAAGCACCGTAGTGGTGCCTTTTACAGTGCTTTCTAAGGTGTAATGTTTTGCTAGAAGACAACAACAAGTGGATTGCACAGACAAACAGCAAAATAACGAAATCTCTAGACGGTTCTCCATTACAAACCAAGTCCCCAAACTCCACGCGAAAAAGGCTAAAACTTAATGAAAATTCCTTGGATTCTCCCGATTCAATCGTGAATGAGATTAATTAAGAAAGGTTCTGTTTATTTTTTTCCCCAGAAATCTTTGATGCAAACAGATTAAAGGTCTTTGAATATATTTAATTAGACATATTGTCGATTGGTGAAGAGAGCTGGTCATTAAGGAACAAGAGCCGCCATTCAATTCCCTCAGCAAATAGATTAGATATCAAAGGATCTCCTTTGAGAATTTTCAAAAATCCTATTTGCTATCTTCCAGTTTTGCGTACACAAGAAATCAATGGATAACATCTACGTCATACAATTAAGAAATTAATGCTGTTGATGAATGGTTTCTATCAGCATGTCCAGAAAAGTTACTTGTCTGTTGTCTGTGTCTGTTACTCGTCCGGCAAAAGACTCGGAACACAAAAGCAGCAAAGCAATTAACAGTAATCTTCCTCGTCCCAGAACCTGCTGGCTTGTTATCACGTGTTATCAACATTTTCGTCTGCTATAGTAAACTAATGAAAGGATGTCTCGGTTTAATTACAGTGTTATAAGGTTAGGGACCATAAACCAATATCGGCGGAGAAACAAACAGTAATATCCTACCCTCGTAACCTGAACCTAACCCAAACTGAGATAATTAATATCTCTGTTTTGATCTTAACCAGTTTTTCTATTACCTTAACCATGTAATTATATTGTTAATCACGTAATCTAGTTTTTAAATTAAGCTCTACATACTTTTGTTGTTTGACTCATAGTGAACTAGTATTTGGAAACAGTTGGATAAATACTTTATTTAATAAATTTAGCAACAGAAAGTAAAATTCAACCAAAGATAATTCTATTGTATTAATCTATAATCCAATATCAAACCCAGATATAAGTGTGTTCAGAAAAAAGATCATTGCAATTTACCTGTGAAAAGCAGAGGAGCAGGACGACCATTTGTTTCTTCAGCAGAATCATTCTAAAGGCGAATCTTTTTTTTTGAATCTCGGAAAAAAAAGATTCTTGTGCTATTTGAAATTAGCTTTGGAGCTGGTGCCTGTTTGAAGGGTCGTCGCTTTTCCCGGGCCCCTTTTATACCGGAAGGAACGCCTTCTTTTGTTTTGACATAATAGAACAGCGCCATCTAGCGGTGAATTAATGAACTAAATTCAAATTCTATTATACATTTATAACAAAAACTTTGAAATAAAGCATATAATACGCGTTTAATAGAAATTAGAGAAGTATAATCATTAAAATCAACATTACATACATTACTTTTTTAATTACAAACAGTCAAAAGCTTCTTGCTAATTCTTAACATCTGGATAAAATTTTTTATGGAATAAAGATAAGTTGAATTCTTATGGAAAATACTCATATTAAATAATTCATAACAGCTCTTATAAAGATAAGAATAGTTGAATTCAACAAAAACTCTGAATTTCCTCGCCCCGCTAAGTGTGTATTAATAATCGTACCAAGTATCACATAACATGTATACGTTCATTACAGAAAACGAATAGGAAAAAAGAAGATTTAAAACAACTGCCGACGCGTTTCTTACCAAATCGATTACAAAAAAAGAAGCAAAAAATACACTCAAGAGTGCAGTGAATTTTTATTAGATATGGAACAAAAAGGTTATCGAAATTCTACTGCTCAAAGGCGTTCTCCGTAAACGCTTTCATCGCTGTAAGCGATGTATAGGAAAAAGTCATCTTCGTGGTGTTCCTGATACAGCGAACCCATCGTGGCGCAGGTCGGCGGGATGACGTTATTGACGAAAAAGAAAAGCGCGTCTTCGGGCCGAAGGTGAATTCTCTTCCGAATGAGGAAATAAAACTGACCGACAGTCAAGTCGGAAGGAACTAAGTACTTCTTCTTGTCGAGGTCCCCGATCCTGGCTTTCGGTGCTTTCTCCACGATCACCTTAAAATAAACGACAAAGTTAGTTGAAACTTTTCAATTGTTTTAAGTTTTGTAGACAAATTTTGAAATATTAAAGGTTATTTCGTCATGGCATAAATGGGAAAAGGGTAGAGGTTGCCCAATATGGCAGCCACAATACTCACAGGAACGCGGTCAGGGTATTTCCTACGAATTTTCTCTCCTTCTGCTTTACGTTTCTCGAACGAATGCTCTTCCTTGTATTGCCACTTCATCTTGAGATATTAATAATCTAAAAATTGATCAGAATTCAAGTTAATTTTCGTTAGAATATATGAAAACATCATGAGCGTTCTTACGGGGTCTCAACGTTTAAGCTGCAGATTGCTGAATCACAACAATCCACAACTACGACGCACTTTCCAGTGTTTCCCTTTTCCCTTCGGGAAAACGCTTTTTTCCCTTTTCCCCCTCAGTTCCCAAACTAAGCTATACTCCTGACTTTTCCCTCTTTCCTTATTTCCTCCGTTTCTCCCCTCCATGCTAGAATATAAGGCTCTACATACGTTTCCTTTCCTTTATTATACCTTTTTAAACCCATTTTACCCTTTTTCAGGGAATTTCCCTTAGAAGTGGAAGCACTGGCTTTCTTCGCTCAGCAATCGATTACAACAAGTATCGATTCATAATCAGTATAGTCATGTGTGATTATCGATATGAATGTATTATAATATGAAATCAAATTAATCAAAACAGTGTAGCTATTTTTAAATTTCTATTTCTATCTGGGCATATACAAAACATACACTATAAATATTTACTCGAGCCCTTCTCGTTCTTTCCACGCTTTTTTCATCTCCATTATTTTCTTTGATTTCCTAGAAAAGTTCTGACTCTTCTTCTCAAATATTCGTCTTTCCTGAGCCTCGACGCTCATTTCTCCATTAACGAGGTTATCGAGCTTCATCACCAGCAGCTGCCGGGCTATAAGTCTGTTTTGCTCGAGAGATCTGGTTTGATGGCATTTGATGCTGATTCCTGTAGGCTTATGTTGCAAAACTACACAATTCGCAGTTTTGTTCACAGCCTGGCCACCTGGTCCGCTGCCTCGGACAAATTCCTCCTCGATTTCGTCTTCCCGAAGAACGGGCACTCGAGATTTGTCTATCAAATGTTTGCAGCGACTTAAAACTGTAACGTTTCTTGATGTGGGCTTCAATAAATGAACTAAAGTAGGCAAGAATTTGAGAGCCATTGGTTGATTATGTAGAGACCTGAAAAAAATTTAAATGAAGATAATTAATGTTTATTTAAATTGACTGAAGTTATACCAGCTTCTCCAATTCAAAATAAACAGAAAATCAAATTCCTAGCGGCAAAGATATGAACTAATACCAAATTTATTAAAAAAATAATTAATAGATTGAAAATTAAAAAATTTTTTTCTATTTAAAATTTTAAATAATTAATTAAATTTATAATGATATTTATAAATCGAACAGACGATAATCAGTGAAAAATAATCGATTAATAAATATTGTCGGAAGTATCGATATACAAATATTCGTGCAAAGCAAAATCTTTTCACGTGGTTATGTCGAAACACTGAGACTTCCTAAATTTTGGAATATTCCTGTTCATTTTAAGTTAGTGTCATTACTGAAACATGGGGAAGAAAAAACAGAGTAACAAATCGCAACTAGGAAAAGCGATCATTCGCAACAGATTCGGTGGAGGAAGAGCGAGAAAGTCTGATAACTCTACTCAGGTTTGAAATATAAACAAAGTAGATATTTTCAAATAAAGGTTTTAATCTATTAAAATAAATTAACAGCTTCATACATCTGAACTGCAAGACGGTTACGACTGGGGCCGACTCAACTTGCAGTCAGTTACCGAGCAGAGCAACCTAGACGAATTTCTGGCAACGGCAGAGCTGGCAGGAACCGAATTCACTGTAAATAACACAATACTAAACAAGTTTTAGACACGTAAATCCTAAGTTCAAGTCTTGCAGGCAGAAAAGTTAAACATTTCATTCGTCCGACCCAACGCGCACTATGGCGTTTTGAACCCTGATGAAAAACGCAAAGTCAAGCAGGCCCAGGAATCACACAGATCTTTGCTCAAGGTTCCCAGGCGACCCAAATGGGACAGAACGACAAGTGCAGAAGAGCTCGAGGCTCTTGAGCGGGAAGCCTTCATGGAGTGGCGCAAGAATCTGGCGGAACTGCAGGAAGTTGAAGGAATCACGTTAACGCTGTACGAGAAGAACTTAGAATTTTGGCGGCAGCTGTGGCGTGTTATCGAGAGGAGCGATATTATCGTGCAGATCGTTGATGCCCGAAACCCTCTGCTCTTCCGCAGCGAGGATCTGGAACTCTACGTCAAAGATATCGGCTCGGAAAAGATGAACATGGTCCTTGTCAACAAGGGAGACTATCTGACGGAAGCCCAGCGGGAAGCCTGGGCTCAGTATTTTGATTCAGTCAATTTACCTGTAGCGTTTTTCTCTGCTCTGCAAGAAACACAGATAAGTCGAACAGAAAAGCTGCAGATTGTTGAAGAAGACGAGGAGGAAGAAGAAGATGAAGAAGACTTGGAAGAAGAAGAAGATTTAGAAGAGGAGGAAGAAGGAGAAGAAGAAGAAGAAGAAGAAGAAGAAGAAGAACAAGAGGAAGAGGAAGAGGAGGTTGTTAAAAGTAAAGAAGAGGAAGAAAAAGTCGAGGAAAAACCAGAAGTTTTAAACGAAAAGAAGGAGGAATCAGGACGGTTGAGAAATAGCTCAAAACTCCTTAGCCGAAGCGAATTAATTCATTTATTCAAGACGATGCACACGGGACCAAAGTTCACTGAAGGCAAAACTGTCGTCGGACTTGTCGGCTATCCCAATGTCGGAAAAAGTTCAACAATCAACTGTCTCTTGAATTATAAAAAAGTCTCGGTTTCCGCAACACCGGGCAAAACGAAACATTTCCAGGTATATCAAAAAGCCAGAAAATTATATTAATATTATAATTTGTGTTTTAAAACTATAGACGCTGATTATCGACGATGAATTGATGCTGTGCGATTGTCCCGGTCTGGTGATGCCTAGTTTCGTGTCGACCAAACACGACATGATCGTCTGGGGCATTTTGCCCATCGACCAGATGCGGGATCACGTGGGACCTGTCAACGTGGTGGCCAGCCTCATCCCGAGAAACATTCTCGAGTCGACCTATGGAATCTTCATTCCCAAACCTTCTGAAGGAGAGGATTCAAACAGACCGCCCACTTCCGAAGAGCTGCTGAACGCTTATGGATGTAAGTTTTCGCTTTCCGTAGTTTGTTTAGTGGCTGTGTGTCATATTGTGATTTTTTATACGTATAAAAATAATATATAATCTAAATAATAAATAAATGATATATAACATATAAAATAGTATAAATATAAATTATTTTAATATTCAGTTTATTTTACACTCTTCCTTATTTTATTGATTTTTATTAAATATATTATTATTGTTAAATTTATTATTAATTAATGTGTGTTTTAAATTATAAATCCAGTCATGCGAGGTTTTATGACGGCCCGCGGTTTGCCAGACGGTCCCCGTTCGTCTCGTCACGTTCTGAAGGATTTTGTCAACGGCAAACTGTTGTACTGCGTTGCCCCACCAAACATGTCTCAAGAAGAATACCACCAGTTTGTCGCAAACAAAAAGAGAGAGACTGCGCCTGTTAAACCTACTCCTCAGCAGCTTCGTGTCACAGCAGTAAGTGTTGAAAAACGTCAGTTGCTTCCACTTTGCGGGGAAATTCCCTGAAAAAAGGGAAAATGGTAATCTCAAAGGAGAAAAATAAGGGAAAAGGGAAAATTAAAAGCATAACTTTTTATTTTAGCTGGGAGGGGAGAAAGGGGGAAAAGAATTTAAGGGTAAATCTTTGAATTCTAGCACGGAGAGGAAAAAGGGAAAATAAGGGAAGAGGAAAATGGAGGGGAAAAGAGAAATTCAGTAAGTATAGCTTTGTATTTTAGCACGGAGGGGAAACTAAGGAAAAAGGGAATATATGGAGGGAGAAATTGAAACTTTGGTGTAGTTTTATATTTTATCACGATTGGGAAAAAGGGGGAAAGAAGGAAATAGGGAAAACGAAATTTAAAGTTTAATCTTTGAATTCTAGCACGGAGGGGAAAAAGGGGTAGGTAAGGGAAGAGGCAAAATGGAGGCGAAAAGGGAAATTCAGTTAGTATAGCTTGTTGTTCCAGCACTTAGGAAAAAAAAATCAGGGAAGATGGAAAATGGAGGGGAAAAGCGAAATTTTGGTGTATAACTTTAACTTTTAAAACGGAGGGGGAAAGGGGGATTTATTTTCAAGCGAAGGGAAAAAAGGAAAACTGAAAGTGGGTAACATGGAACGTTGTATAATTTTCCTTAAATTAAGTAAGAATTTTACGTTTCTTTCAGACTCCTGGAGTAACGAGCGATAAACTGGATAAAGCTTTCTTCACTCAAAGTTTTTCCACTTCACATGCAAAAGGACGCAGCTCAGCATCGGGCAGCGGGCCCAAGGACAGTTCCTCAGCTTCTAGCATATCTGGGTAACGTCCATAAACTACTTAGTGGCTTAATTCAACTAAAATTCATCATTTTTGGTAATATTCGCACTATAGGTCGATGATGTCGATCAACAGCGCTGGAATGGGAGAAGCTAAGCCGTGGAAGAAACACAACAAGAAAAACAAGCGGGAAAAGCTAAGACGTGTCTACTCTCATTTAGATCAGTAACATGTTTATATGTTGTTTGGAAAAGAAAAAAAAAGGAAAATATACATTTACCATGTATGAATTTCAAAGAAAAAAAATACCCTCAGCCCTGCATAGTTTAACATAAAAGTCGTGAATTTACGGGATGCACAGTTTGAATGTATTCAGTAGAATAGAACGCAGTGGAGCAGAGAACGCTGGCATTTTGCCTCGAAATCCTGGAGGAGTTCGTCAATGTCGTTATCAAGATCGTCACTGTCGGCAAGCTAATCGAAAGATTTAAAAAAAGTTAAGAAAGCCAGATAAATGAAAAGTTAAAATTTACGGATTGTGTGGGTTTACCATGCTAACGAGTTCGCAGATTAGAAAAGCTCCTATCGTTGCTTCCTCGTGGTTATCCTGAATGTCTACGTTTATGAGATGCACTGGTGTTGTTGACTCGGATTCCCGACTTTCGAAACCTACAAGCAAATTTCTTGTCAATATTTATTATTAAAATAACACTGTATGCAATTATAGATGCTTCACTACAGGACAGACGTTAATGAATGCAATCAAAATTATTAAAGTAAGGATTTACATTCAATGACTTGATCGTAGACTCGTTCCTCACAAGTAATCAGGACGTGGAACTGTTCTCGAGTGGCCTGGAACTTCTCAGGGCATAACTTTATCCGCCGGTTTCTGTCGAGCATGTGAAGTAGACCGTTTCTCGTATACCTTCAGAAATCAACAAACGCAAATGAGAAATGCATATACTCAGTAGTGCTTCGTTTAGAATTAAAAACGAACCATAACATTAAAACTTTAAACAAGTTGAGTAATCGTGATAGTAAATGAATGAGAAATGTTGAAAAGTAACCGAGAGTGCTAAGTTTATTACAATTCCGAGTCTTTTTGTAGAAGATCCTGATAAATGTCGTCATACGGAGTCCCGAACTCGTAAACGTTTGGTCTGTCGGGGGCTGAACCGGGTAGTTTCACTTTATCACCCGTACCAAAAGACATTACGTTGTAACCTTTTTTACTGCAAGCAAAAGTCATTTCAATTTACCTAAAATTTTAGGTTCTAACTATTTTATATTTTGTTAATAAACCTGAGGAAGTTGTGTGCTTCCATACTCCGGTTCATGTTACTGGAACAAATAACTGCTAGTTTCAGTGGAGGTGCCATAATTATTTTTTCAATTTATTAATTTTACACTAATGTAAATGCTAAATCAAAGTATTTTATAAGTAAAAGAGAAAAGAGAAAAGAGAAAACCCAAATGTGTGGTTTGTATACGAAGCAGACGATACATCAAGTGTTTCTACTTACAGTTTTCCCCTTGCGCTGTTTCCCCTTTTCCCCTTTTGCGTAGCATATCAGTTCCCCTATTTTCCCTCCATGATGGGATCTTAACATACATATCAAAATTTCTCCTTTTCCCTCCTCCCTTATTTCTCCCTTTATCACCTCTAAGCTGGAATATATACGCTTTCAAATGTCCCTTTAGTCTTGATTTTCCCTATTTGAGGGAACTTCCCTGCGTGAAAGTCTAAGACGCTACCGCTAGATGGCGCTCTTCATTGTTTTGAAAAATCGCAAACAAATGGCTTCTCCGGCATACACTGCCTACTGTTTTATTTGTAAAAAGAAATATTTAACCACGGATGGAATAAGCTGCTTTTCGTAATTATAATAGAAATTTGAATCTAATTAATCTGCTGAGCAAATATTTTCACTGAGTAGGTTCCCCTGGAAAAACAAAGCCAAACTCGATAAATGGTTCACTAGCTTAGGTCTCGACAAAAAACCGCAGAGTCTGCAGCCCGTTTTAAGTTCCCGAATATGTTCACTTCATTTCCCACGATCTGCATTGATTCTAAATAAAAGGAGAAATCAACTGCACCCAAACGCTGTACCTCGACTTTTACCTCCGCCAAGTTAAAACACATCTTAAAAATTATACCAGCCATTTTTAATACTTTAATTCATCTGCTTAGGTAAACCACAAGCCAGCAAACCTGCCAATTTACCTGAATACAATGAAATCCTGGCTAATTCCGTCTCCGTCATAATCAAAGAAGAGCCATCGAACCTCGATTTTTTGACATACAAACAACCCGAACATACACTTAAAGCAGATGAACGTGTAAATTGTACAGAAGCTAGAAATGGCTTTGTTAAAAACGTAGTTATTAAACAGGAACCTAATAACGAAACAGCAAAGACAGAAAGTAAAAACGCAAACCATGCAACTTTTGTAGTAAATGCACTGAACAATCAACCAGTAAATTCTTCTAACGCAACTGCAACTGTCGCACCAGACATTACTACAAATCCTGCTGACACGTCGCAATTACAGATGGTAATATTCCAATATTGTTTTCGTAAACTTAAGCGTGTAACATTCGAGCGTGTAAGCGTTGGCTCATTCGAGTTCAAGTCTGAATTTGGAGAAAAATTTTTTGCATCATTTTTTTTTTTTTTTACAAAGCAGAGACGCATACAAGGGACAACAGTAACGGAAACGAAGGATCACGGCCAAGCAACTCTAGTCGTCAACCTCCTCGACAATGCCTCGTCCGCTTTGTCGAGTCCGCCAGAAATTTCCGAGTCAGATAGTAAAGACGAAGAACGCGGATCGTCACGGTCACAGTCGGTACGATGCTGAAAAGTTATATTATTAAATTCGTAGCCTTTCACATTACAGTTAGTAAACTCAGCATTAAAAGTTACAATCTGTTCCGTTTTTCAGGACCTCGGGAAAAGTCCACGACGCGGGAACGCTAACCGATTGTGTCCAGCTTCGTGCAAGCCGGACGAGTCGGATTCACCGGGCCAAATGAAGCAAAAAATCTCTGTACTTTACACGGCATACAAAACCATTCGCCGGAAGAGGTATTCTGCAGAACAAGCTCTTCGCAGTCTTAAGAAAGAAAATACACTTCTCAAAAATTTGATTGAAGAACATCACAAGAAAGAAATGTCTGCCATTGACTCGGACAGCTCTGAAGAAATCGAAGAAGAAAGTGAAAATGAATAAGTATGATAAAATATTATTTTAATGGCAATTTGCGAAAACTTTGTTACGTTTATTTATGATGATTGTACGTTCTTGTGCTTGTTTGATGTGTAAATAACTAAAAATACATGGAAAAATTATTTTTTGAACTAACTAATTCATAAATTGTATTATATGGCGTTTCTGTATAACAAGGCTTAATGAGCTTCGTAGAAAGTTGATAACTCGAGGATTTTCTGCACGAGTAGTTCAATTTAGTTATTTCTTAGTAGAGCCACCCAAACTTGTTTCGTCCAGTAATTCAGCTATGGCGCAAGTAGGCCTACTTTTGCTTTTTCCATGAAATTTACGAGTCACTGGTCAGTTCAAGTTCAAGGTAACTAAACGACCAGTGAAAAGTGTCGCACTATAAAAAGGTAACCTCGCTTGAGAAGTAGCATCAGTTCAGCTTTCGAACTCGTAAAGCAAACTAAGTCTAAAAGCAAAATGTTTGTGCTAACAAGCGCTGTTCTTTTCACTCAGATTCTGCTGCTTACCCGTAAGTTATTTCGTATTTTAAATAATGAGTTTTCAATTGTATTTTAATTATTTTTTGTATTTTGTAGAAGCGGCAACGTTGCCCGGACGTATGGACTGCGAGCCGAGTCGCGTGCCTTACAAGTTGCCGCATCCACAGGACTGCGACCGCTACTTCCTCTGCCAGAACAGGACCCTCTCCGAACGCCTGTGCGATGACGGCATGGTCTTCAGCGTTTCCGACGAGATGTGCGACATGCCGCAGCGGGTCGACTGCACCGGAAGACCGGGACTCCAGCCGCCGAAAGGCATGGGTAACTGCCCCGACTCAACGGTGTCTTCCACCATCCGCAGTTCTGCGATCAGTACTTCTACTGCAGGGAAGGAAAGGAAATCCTCATCACTTGTCCTGTTGGTCTCATCTACGATCTGAAGGTACAACACATACCCGTGTTTCCACTCCTAGATTTCCCCCTTTTTCCCCCTCTCTTCCGTAACTATTCAGGTGTCCCTTTGCTCATGGAATTTCCCCCTTTCCCCTGTCTCTTCCGTAACTGTTCAGGTGTCCCTTTGCTCATGGAATTTCCCCTTTTCCCCCCTCTCTTCCGTAAATGTTTAGGTATCCCTTTGTTCACTGGAATTTCCCCTTTTCCCCCTCTCTTCCGTAATTGTTCAGGTATCCCTTTGCTCACGGAATTTCCCCTTTTCCCCCTCTCTTCCGTAACTGTTCAGGTATCCCTTTTTTCATGGAATTTCCCCTTTTCCCCCCTCTCTTCCGTAACTATTCAGGTGTCCCTTTGCTCATGGAATTTCCCCTTTTCCCCCCTCTCTTCCGTAACTGTTCAGGTATCCCTTTGTTCACTGGAATTTCCGCTTTTTCCCCTCTCTTCCGTAACTGTTCAGGTATCCCTTTGCTCATGGAATTTCCCCTTTTCCCCCTCTCTTCCGTATACCTTCCATACATTAATATACCAGTATTATAATTTTTGTATTTGTTTAGGGGGAGTGTGCGAGTTCCCTGATGTTGCCCTACGTCCGGGTTGTATGCCTGAGGAAGTTCTTCACTTCACCTGCCCACCTCTTCCGAGGAACGAGACGATGGCTCCGGCGGATGATCTTCGCTTCCCCAAGGCTGACGATTGCAGGTATTTCTTCAAGTGCCAGAAGAACGGCTATCCGCGTCTGGGAGGCTGTGAGATGGGCAGAGTCTTCAACCGCGAAACCAAGTTCTGCGACGATCCCAAAAACGTCAAGGGATGCGAAAAATACTACAAAGACATTGCAGCTCCTCTTTAACGGGTTCAAAGAATTTTAGCTAATTGCAATTTGTTCTTGTATTTCATCATTTTTTTTTCTCGTGTCTTAAAATTCTGTGCATTGTGTTGTGTTCGAATAAAACGCAGTTAAATTGTACTACCCGGTAGTTTTGAATATCAAGATAATATATATATATATAATACATACAAAATTATAAATAAAAATAATTAAGTAAGTAGTTTAAATACTACCGTTGTATCTAAACGGGTTAAATGCTACAGTACGTCGCCATCTAGCGGTGATTTCAGGAACTAAATGCAGGCCACAAATGATATTTTTAAATTAATATAAATTATAAAAGCAATAATTTAAAGTGAGGGGTCAAGAGGTTTTGAAACATGAAACGTTAAAGGCTGTATTGATATCTGTAAATAGAAGTTGATAAGCGTTTGTGAGCTGCTCGTTAACGTACGGGGAAAGCTTTTTGGTGGGAAAAGTTGTTTACGTCTGCGCCATTTTGTAACGTACGGGCGGAAGTGCGTCGCTCGAAAGTTCTTTTTCGTCATCTTTTACCGAGAAACAGAAACCGTAATTAACATTCCAAAACTTTCATTCACAAACTTAAAAGGTAAGATTTCTAATTCGAGGATTATTTAGCGAGAAGATTGATTTCAAACAGCGTGTTGTAGTATTCAAAGATTGCCAACAACAGTGAGTACATGACTGAAATTTTACAAAAATCCTTTTAAACTTCATTTTCCCACTTATCATCTTCCATAACTTCGTTTATTAATCCTTTTATTTTACGTATTTCATATAATTTCACGGTTTTGTTGCGAAAATTTCTGGCGAATGTGTTATGCGGGGACAGAGTGAACGCTGTAGCTTTCAACTCAGGCATTTTCTACACGACACAAAACTGCAGATTACGAATTTTATTTTACGAAACAAGTTTTACATATTATAGTAATCATCATGACACGCTACAAGTCTTTGTAGTATTACGAATGGACGCTTTGAGCTGAGACTAAATCATATGTTCGTTCTGGTCTGAGCTAGTCTGAACCAGACATGAAAACTTATTATTTTCACAGGCGTCGTATTACACTCTGTTCCAGTACGAGAAGAAAGCTGGAAGATAACAAGGTGATAACAAGGTGATAACAACTGATAACAATTTTACCAGTGAAAGGAGTTCGTGACCCCCCTCTCTCTTACGAGACTCGAGACTTTCCACGAAAAAGATGCACGAGACATAAACAAATGCACGTCGTGGGATACACAAGGCGAGACTTTGCCGATAAACTTTCCCACACCAACACAAACATGTTATCACGTGTTATCGGTGAACTTGTGTAGTGGGTCCTGTTGAATCAGGGGTTGGTAGCACTGCCGCCCAGAGGTAGAGGGTGGGGGACAAAAGGGGCAATCTATCCCGGGCCCCAGTATTCTAGGGGCCCCCGTCCTGATGCTACAGTGTGTCTTGGTATGTGTTCAAGGGGGGCCCCTGTTTGACCTTTTCCCCGGGCCCCAGTATTCTAGGGACCCCCGTCCTGATGCTACAGTGTGTCTTGGTATGTGTGAAAGGGGGCCCCTGTTTGACCTTTGCCCCGGGCCCCAGTATTCTAGGGGCCCTCGTCCTGTTGCTACAGTGCGTCTTGGTATGTGTGAAAGGGGGGCCCCTGTTTGACCTTTTCCCCGGGTCCCACTATTCTAGGGGCCCCCGTCCTGATTCTACAGTGCGTCTTGGTATGTGTTCAAGGGGGGCCCCTGTTTGACTTTCGCCCCGGGCCCCCGCGAAACCTCTGGGCGGCCCTGGTTGGTGGTTCGAGGACAGTGTTTCCTTTTTTGCAGGGAATTTCCCTGAAAAAGGGGGAAATGGAGTCTAAAAAGGGAAGACGAAGAGAAGAGAGTAAAGAGGAAATCTAAAACCCTGAACATGTCTTACACGGAGGGGGAAAAAGGGAAAAGATAAGGGAAGAGGGGGAAAAATGGAAGATAGAAAAGTGGCAACACTGTTCGAGGCAGTGCTTCCACTTTTTTCCCCTTTTTTCCCCCTCCGCTTGAAAAAGATATCAGTTTCCCTATTTTCCCCCTTCCGTGCTACTGAGTAACGCTACATTTGTAAAGTCACTTTTTCCTTCCATTTTCCCCTTTTTCCTCTTCCCCGGTTTTCCCTATTTTGAGGGGAATTTCCCAGCAAAGTGGAAGCACTGGTTCGAGGAGATCAGCAACTTTCTGAGGGTTCTTCGTAAATAGACTCACTGGTAATTGGATCCGATAAAGCGGCGCGCCAGTCTAAATTTAGAAAGCGCCAAGTTCAAACTTGTCGATCCCGAACACTCAACACTCACCAGTAGCCTTCAGAAAAAGGGCTACGTCCCTTACCCGACTGAAAATTCTCATAAGAGAATGTAGAAATCTGGAACAGAGACTCAGTGAGATCTCAGTGAGAAACTCTAGAAAGTTATGAGATCTCAGGTGAGATCTCACCGAGTTACTCTGTTCCAGATTTCTACGTATTTCTATGAGAATTTTCAGTCGGGTAACCCTAGTGGAAAAGACACTGCAAGATTACAAACTGATAACACGTGATAACGTATGATAACATGTTGATAACACAGCTGGTAAAGTTGCGAGACAATCTGATAACACACGATAATACGTGATAACGTATGATAACATGTTGATAACGCACTATAACACAGCTAGTCAAGTTGCGAGACAACGTGATAACACGTGATAACGTATGATAACATGTTGATAACACGTGATAACACAGCTAGTCAAGTTGCGAGACAACCTGATAACACGTGATAATGTATGATAACATGTTCATAACACACGATAACACAGCTAGTCAAGTTTCGAGACAACGTGATAACACGTGATAATGTATGATAACATGTTGATAACAGACGATAACACAGCTAGTCAAGTTGCGAGACAATCTGCTAACACGTGATAACGTATGATAACATGTTGATAACACACGATAACACGTGATAATGTATGATAACATGTTGATAACACACGATAACACAGCTAGTCAAGTTGCGAGACAATCTGCTAACACGTGATAACGTATGATAACATGTTGATAACACACGATAACACGTGATAATGTATGATAACATGTTGATAACACACGATAACACAGCTAGTCAAGTTTCGAGACAACGTGATAACACGTGATAACGTATGATAACATGTTGATAACACACGATAACACGTGATAACGTATGATAACATGTTGATAACACACGATAACACAGCTAGTCAAGTTGCGAGACAATCTGATAACACGTGATAACGTATGATAACACACGATAACACAGCTGGTAAAGTTACGACACAACCTGATAACACGTGATAACATGTGATAACGTATGATAACACGGCTAGTAGAGTTGTCTTTGTAATCAAATAGTACACAGAAAGTTAAAATAATACTATTAAATCCATAATTTACTTATTTATTAAAACTGCATTTATATTTTATTCATTATTATTAATATTTATTGTATTGAAATTAGTTATTAATTATTTTAATAGTTTTATTATATAATAAATATTATTTAATTATATATTTTACATTAATTAAATATTATGTGGGGTCTGTAACAGGGCGGTCAGACCAAGGGGTCCGAAACTCCGAGGAAAAGTCTACGAAGATTATCTGATAACATATGATAACACGGAGATAACATGTTGATAACAGTGATAACATGACCTTAGGTGTACGAAGATTATTGCAAGTTTCGGACCCCTTGTTCATAACACGGGGATAACAGGTTGATAACAGTGATAACACGACCTAGGTGTACGAAGATTATTGCAAGTTTCGGACCCCTTGTTCATAACACGGGGATAACAGGTTGATAACAGTGATAACACGACCTAGGTGTACGAAGATTATTGCATGTTTCGGACCCCTTGTTCATAACACGGAGATAACAGGTTGATAACAGTGATAACACGATCTAGGTGTACGAAGATTATTGCAAGTTTCGGACCCCCTGGGTCAGACATAAACACAAATACTTTTTGTTATGCGACTGTCTTCTACTTAACTTGGTCACGGGGGGTCTGAAACTTGTTCAAAGATTATTTGATAACAGGTGATAACATTTTGATAACACCTCGTGGACATGTGCTGCGTGGTGACGTGTTATGGACGTCGTGACCTTCAACTCCCGGGGGTAAACGATACGCACATTATTAATAATATAATAATAATATATTTAATTATTATTTAATTATTATCATTATTATAAATTATTAATTATGATCAATTACTAATATCACACATTAAATATATATTTAACTATTATTATTATTATTAATTATTAATTATGATTAATTACTAATATCAGATATTAGAAATATATTTAACTATTACTTTATTATTATTAAGGATTATTAATTGTGATTAATTACTAATATCATATATTAAAAATATATTTAACTATTATTTTATTATTATCATTATTAATTATTAATTATGATTAATTACTAATATCATATATTAAAAAATTATTAATAGAAATTTGTATTTTTTTTGCAAATTAATGGCCGACTTAAGTCTGTCTGTGCGAATATAATTAGATATTTATTCATAATTACAAATATAATTATGATTTTTTTATTGCAATTTTAATACATAATTTTAATATTTTAATACATAATTTTAATATTTTAATATATAATTATAATATTTTAATACATAATTTTAATATTTTAATATATAATTATAATATTTTAATACATAATTATAACATTTTAATATATAATTATAATATTTTAATACACAATTATAATATTTTAATATATAATTATAATGTTTTAATATATAACTATAATATTTTAATATATAATGATAAAATTTTAATACATAACTATAATATTTTAGTACACAATTATAATATTTTAATATGTAATTTTAATATTTCAATACACAATTATATAATTTTAATATATCATTGTAATATTTTAATATATAATCATAATATTTTAATAAATGATTTTAATATTTTCGAATTTAACTAGATTATTTCTGCATAAATAAATTTTGCAAATTTATGGAGAACTTGGCCCCGATTTGGTATTAAATTACCACATTCCTGAATCGAGGACATTCCTTATCAGTTTTTACCAAATTTTCGCCAAAATTTTGATTCGCGAAATCCAGAAAATGGCGAAAATTGAAAATTCCTAATACAACAATGTTAATAACAAAAATATTTGAACAGCCTATTATAACTATTAATGTTAATCAGTGTTTCCACTTTGATTTCCCTCTTTTCCCTTATTTTCCCCTTTTCTCCCTTCGTACTATAGTATACAGGCCGTTCTTTCGAATTTTTCCATTTCCCGCCTCCTTTATGTTTCCCTTTCCAGACCCCATTTTCCCTTATTTCCCCCTTTTCTCCCTTCGCACTATAGTATATAGGCCGTTCTTTCGAATTTTTCCCATTTCCCGCCGCTTTTATGTTTCCCTTTCCAGACCCCATTTTCCCTTATTTTCCCCTTTTCTCCCTTCGCACCATAGTATATAGGCCGTTCTTTCGAATTTTTCCCATTTCCCGCCTCTTTTATGTTTCCCTTTCCAGACCCCACTTTCCCCTTTTTCCAAGGAATTTCCCTGCAAAGTGGAAACACTGATTGTTAATATTCTAAAAAGGGATTTTCCCCATTTTTAGGAATTTTCTGGTCATTTCCTGGATTTCGCCAGTGCGGATATTTCCGCAAAATATTTCACTGATGTTTCAGCCAGCTCTATTCTTAACCTTTGACCTATTCAGATGAAAGGGGTAAGCAACGGGGGTGAAGATAACATACTTAAACATACTGATAACACTGATAACGATGTTGCTTGAAGGGAAACGTCCTTGATCTGTTTTTCGCTGAATCGTTGGGAAAATCTCGACTCAAAAGTCATACAACTTGGATGTACCAAAAAGTCATACGGTTGAGTACCGAATGACTAGGTAGCTGAACGCTAGCTTCCCTCTGAATCAATAGCTGAATAGTAGCTGAACTCACTTTTAATCACTAAAACTGAACCCTCTGAATAAGGAAGTGAATACTGCATGATTAGGTAGCTGAACGCTAGCTTCCCTCTGAATCCATAGCTGAATAGTAGTTGAACTCACTTTTAATCACTAAAACTGAACCCTCTGAATAAGGGGCTGAATACTGCATGACTAGGTAGCTGAACGTTAGCTTGCCTCTGAATCAATAGCTGAATAGTAGCTGAACTCACTTAAATCACTAAAACTGAACCCTCTGAATAAGGAAGTGAATACTGCATGACTCAGTTCTTTCAAAATTCGAGCGTACGATCCGTGTGAAAGTGGGCCAATTTCACACTATCATCTAGCTGAAACCATGATGGTCATGCATCATTCAGAGGGTCATTCAGACGTATGACTATCGCATCATTTTTCTATTTATTTTTTCAAACTAAACTTAAAAAAAATAATAAAAACTGCGGCTGGGAGAAAATGAAATATTTACTGAAATCGCAGTTTTTAATTGGGGTCATTCAGGGTCACCTTCGCTATTAATTAAAGGCGGTGTTTCCGCTTTGCAGGGAAATTTCCTGAAAAAGGGGAAAATGGGTGCCTGAAACGGGAAACATAAGGAAACAGGGAAAAGGGGGGAATCTGCAAAGTACGGTTTGTATTTAGTACGGAGGGGAAACATAAGGGAACAGGGAAAAGGGAGAAACTGCAAGTACGGTTTGTATTTAGTACGGAGGGGAAACATAAGGAACAGGGGAAAAGGGGGGAATCTGCAAGTACGGTTTGTATTTAGTACGGAGGGGAAACATAAGGGAACAGGGGAAAAGGGGGGAATCAGCAAAGTACGGTTTGTATTTAGTACGGAGGGGAAACATAAGGAAACAGGGAAAAGGGAGAAACTGCAAGTACGGTTTGTATGTAGTACGGAGGGGAAAAAAGGGAAAATAAGGTAGAAGGGGGAAAAGGGAAACTGAAAGGGGAAACACTGATTAAAGGGCCAGTTCTGCAAATGAGACTAACGAGTACCATAAAGTAGAGCCATACAGCTAAAAATGGCCGACTTCCGAGAAACTATTAGCTCTTGCTAATTTGTTTGGTTGTTTTTGAGTTAGTGTTTGTATTGGTAAGGGGTAGCAGTAGCAGTAAAAGTAGTGGTAGATGTAGGGGAAGGAGTAGCAATATTAGTAATAGTAGAAGTAGTTGTACTAGAAGTTGTAGTAAATTTATAGTAGGAATAGCAGTAGTATAGTAGCAGTGAAAGCAGCAGTATTAAAGTAGTAGTATTAGTAAATAGTAATAGTAGTAGCAATAGAGTTGTCGTAGTATAAGTAGTAGCAAGCAGTAATAGTAGAGTAGTAGTAGTAGTATTAGGGGACGTGATGGTAGTATTAGTAGTAATTAATTCATTAATCACTAAGTTGAATTAACGTTCATATTAGTGCCATTACTACTACTACTACTACTACTACTGCCATTACTATTACTTCCACTACTACTATTACTACTACTACTACTACTACTGCCAGTACTACTATTATTATTACTACTACTACTACTGCCATTACTATTACTATTACTACTACTACTGCCACTACTACTACTACTACTACTACTGCCACTACTACTACTACCACTACTACTACTACTACTACTACTGCCACTACTACTCCTACTACTACTACTCCTCCTCCTCCTCCTCCTCCTTCTCCTCCTCCTACTCCTCCTCCTCCTCCTTCTGCTACTACTACTACTACTACTACTACTACTACTTTTATTATTATTATTATTATTGTTATTATTATTTCATCATTATTAGTCTGTATGTGTGGGCGAGTAGCGAGCCCCCCGCATTAAGGGTTGGGGTATTGGGGGTGCGGGGAAGGGGCGGGGGGTCCGAAATCGCAGTGAGGAATTTCCCAATTTCCCATTATGGAAATGGGAAAATGGTCGGTGGAAAATGTTGCAGAAAAGAATGCGCTACTCGGGAAACTACAGATTTTGTCCCAACAGCGGTATTTCCACTTTTCAATTTTCCATTTTTCCCCTCTTCCCTTATTCTTCCCCCTTTTTCCCCCCCTCAGTGCAAGAATGTACAGGGTCTATAGATTTCCTCTTTAACCTCCTCTCTTCTTCTTCCCTTCTCAAACCCCGTTTTCCCCCTTTTTCAGGGAATTTTCCTGCAAAAGTGGAAAAACTGGTCCCAAGACATTCTTGGCGGCAAATACGAAGTGACTAAACGGTCAGAACTTTTCTCCAGTGCGGGGGGTTCGCAACTTCCAACTTTTTCCACAGAATTTTTCCCAATGAAAAAAATTATTTTAACCAGTTTTGATAAAAAATTATTATTATTATTATTATTATTATTATTATTACTACTACTACTACTATTATTATTATTATTACTACTACTACTGCTATTATTATTATTATTATTATTATTATTATTATTATTATTATTATTGTTATTATTATTATTGCGTTTTACATGAATTAAATATTAATCTGAATTTGTTTTAGATTATTTTATAATATATTTGCATAAAATACAATATAATAAATATTAAATTATTATATATACCAATAAATATATTATTGAATTCATATTATTTTTATGAATGATTATTATTTAAAAAACTAAATATAAAATTAACTTTTAAATTATTAATATTTATATTTATTTAATTGTATTATATTAATAATTTAATAAATTTATATGATTAAATTTTATATTTACATTTATAGTTTGTTCATTATAAAATCAATTATTGTAAATCGTATTAATAATTCTTAGATTTACGTTGTAATCATTTTTGAACAAATATTTGAAAGTTGCGAACCCCTCTGGGGGTTTAGTCCATTCTTTTTGTTACCTGAATTTCCGGTGGTCCGAAAAACTGTTGATAATTTGATAACAATTTGATAACACGTGATAACACCTTTAGGTAATAGGTTGAAAACAACGCCTCAGGTAAATTGGTCAGTTTCGAACCCCCCCTCTACTGGTGTTATACCAAGATTCTCAGTTTCAAGATTCTTGCAAGAATCTTAAGAATCTTGAAAATTCTTAAAATCTTTTACGAATATGGGTTCTTATGAGAGTCACTAAATGAATTATAGTATGTTATCAACAAGGGGTCCGAAACTTCCAATAATCTTCGTACACCTAGGTCATGTTATCACTGTTATCAACCTGTTATCAACGTGTTATCTCCTTACTATCCCCGTGTTATCAGTTAGTTATCAAATAATCGTCGTACACTTTTCTCCATAGTTTCGGACTCCTTTGTTATCTCCGTGTTATCATATGTTATCAAATAATCTTCGTACACTTTTCTTCATAGTTTTGGACCCCTTGGTTATCAACGTGTTATCAGTTGGTTATCAAATAATCTTCGTACACTTTTCTTCGTAGTTTCGGACCCCTTTGGTTATCAACGTGTTATCACTTGGTTATCAGCGTGTTATCGTATGTTATCAAATAGCCTTCGTACACTTTTCTTCGTAGTCTCGGACCCCCTTGGTTATCAACGTGTTATCAGTTGGTTATCAACGTGTTATCCATCGTTTGTCTCCATAGTTTCGGACCCCCTTGGTTATCAACGTGTTATCACTTGGTTATCAGCGTGTCCCGCCCTGTGAAAACCCAATATAGGCCTAGGAAAGATTTATTAACTGTAGTCAAATGTGTAATTTATTTGCTTAGTGTTCTTACAAGCCGCCGCAATTATTTCACGCATTAAATTTTTGAATAAATAATTTCTTTATATTTATTATTATTATTATTATTATTATACATATATTGAATGTGAATAAATTATGAACAAGTTAATTATATTATATAATACAATAATAATAATAATAATAATAATAATAATAATAATAATATAACATATAATATAATAATATATACTATATATAAATATATAATAACAATAATATAATATATATATAATATATCTATAATAAATATATAAATATAATATATAATCTGAATGCCCGTATTGGATTTAAAAAAATATAATAATAATAAAGTATATATTATTATTATTATATTATATACCATATATATTAATAATATAGTATAGAATTATGTACTAGACTGTTTACTGTGTTATTATCAAGGGGTCCGAAACTCGCAATAATCTTCGTAGACCTAGGTCATGTTATCACTGCTATCAACCTGTTATCTCCATGCTATCTCCGAGTTATCATATGTTATCAAACAATCTTCCCACACTTTTCCTCGGAGTTTCGGACCCCCCTGGTTATTACGTAACGTTACATTACGATAGTTAACATGGGATTACTAATCTACAAGGGGTCCGAAACTTGGAATAATCTTCGTACACTTAGGGTCGTGTTATCACTGTTATCAACCTGTTATCTCCGTGTTATCACGTGTTATCAAATAATCTTCCCACACTTTTCCTCGGAGTTTTGGACCCCTTCGCTAATCTACTGTCTCGTTGAATTATTATAATTAATATAATTATTATAATATAAATTATTGAAATTTTATTTCTTTGAATATGAATACATTTATTTATACGTTAGCACGCGTACGAGGCGTGATACGGGTATTTCTCGTGAAGGGGGTTGGCAACTTTCGGGAATCACGCTCAAGAATCTTGCCAAGAATCTCTACCAAGAATCACAGTTTCAACGACCCCCCCAAAAAAATCAATTAAAATAACTTTAAATTTTATTAATATTATTATTATTTAAATATTTCTTTAAATATAACATATTAATTAATTAATTAGTTAATTATATAAATTATATAAGAGTCTATGAAAAGAGTTGGGAAAATCCCAAAAGGTCATTTTTCACTTTTTTCAGCTGACGTTATCAACGTGTTATCAACGTGTTATCAAGTGTTATCACTGTTATCCCCGTTACGCTCTCCACACACAAAGTCAGCACTTGATACTCAACCACAGTCAAACGGGTAAGATATGACGAAAAAAAAATGTCACTGATAACACAGTGATAACACGGTGATAACACACTGATAACAGATACGAATTAAGGGGAGGAGGGGGTCGAAAACTTGCAATAATCTTATCGTACACCTGGGTCATGTCATCACTGTTATCAACCTGTTATCTCCGTGTTATCACGTGTTATCAAATAATCCTCGTACACTTTTCCTCGGAGTTTCGGACCCCCCCTTGTACAAGTTTTGCAATGGACAGGTTTTTGGCGGAAATTGCGAAAATGTCGTCAGTACTTTCTCTGACTCAATCTGAAATTAAATTAATATTATTAAATTATAATAATAATTATTAAATATTATATTAATATTATAATTATTTATTGTATTATTATTATAGTTAATTATTGTATTATTATTATTCATTATTATATTATTATAACTATTTATTAATTATATTAAATTGAAATTAAAAATTAATATTATATTATTAAAATTTGTTGAGTTCATTTAAATAGTCTGGTATGTGCCATTGACGTTTGGAAAAGTTTCCAGAAAGTCGAATCAGCAGAAAACTTTGAAATTTTTTTCCTGTCCTCTTAACGAAAACTCTTGACATTTAAATCGAAGCAAGAGGAAGGGGGTCTGAAACTTTGTGAAAAAATCGACGTGTTATCAACATGTTATCAAGTGTTATCAGGGCAGCTATTCTTTTGTGGGGTGATGAAATAGCTAAGACGGGCATTTGGCTACTTTTCAAGACTTACCTCCACGTGGTTAAGAGTCTTGGCCACTATAGGAATTAAGGATCCTGAAAGTGTGATAACACGGTGATAACTTTCTAGAACTGTCTGTCTGGTTTGTGGAATGAGTCAGGCAAGGTGGACAGAGAAATTTTTTTGTGTGTGTGCAGATAACAAGATAGTTCTTACTTCCGTAAATATTACTTATCAGTAGTTTTTTGTTGCTAGTTAGAATAATAGCAGGTAGTAGCAATAATAATACTAAACATAGTAGCAGTAGCAGCAGCAGTACTGGTAATAGTAGTAATAGTAGTCGGCGTTGTTAGTTGTTGTCGTCAAAGTAGTAAATATTCATTAAGTCATAATGAATGTTAGTAGTAATTGTTTGTTACTACTAATAGTATTATAGTTTAGTAGTATTCAGAGCTAATGTATAAGCTAAGTGCTGATAGTTAAGTAAGTGTAACTAACGAATATTTAAATTAAGTAAAAGTTAATAGTTAATGATGATATTGAGACTGATTATGTAATGATAAATGCACAATAAAACTATAGAAAAAAGAAGTAAAAATGAAAAAGTTTACATAATGAGCGAATGAATGAATGAATGAATGAATAAAGGTAAGAGAAGAGTGAATGAATGAGTGAATGAACATAGGTAAGAGAAGAGTGAATGAACGAATGAATGAACATAGGTAAGAGAAGAGTGAATGAACGAATGAATGAATGAATAAAGGTAAGAGAAGAGTGAATGAACGAATAAATGAATAAAGGTAAGAGAAGAGTGAATGAATGAGTGAATGAAGGTAAAAGAAGAGTGAATGAATGAATGAATGAATAAATGAATGAAGGTAAGAGAAGAGTGAATGAATGAATGAATGAATGAAGAACAGGAAGATGAAAAGGAAGAAGAAGGAAAAGTAAAAAACGACGAATAAAAGGAATGGAAATCTTAGAACAAGACGTAGAAAACGATGAAAGAAGGAAGAAAGAGAAAAGAACGAAAGAAGGAAGAGAGAGAAATGAAGGATAATAGAAAAATCGAGTGAAAAGGAAAGAAACGAACAAGAATAAACAAGAAGAGAAAAGATAAGAAGAACGAAAGTAGGAAAGAGGAAAAAACAAAAAAGCAGAAAGGGGAAAAGATAACGAAAAGAGGGAAAAGAATAAGGAAAAGAGGGAAAAGAAGAAGAAGATAAAAAAGAGGAAGAAAAGAAGGCAAAGAAGAAGATAAAAAGGAAATAGAAAGAGAAGATGAATGAAAAAAAGGAAAGAGGAAAAAAGCAAAGAAGCAGAAAGGGGAAAAGATAACGAAAAGAGGGAAAAGAATAACGAAAAAAGGAGATAGACAGAGAAGATGAAAGAAAGTAGGAAAGAGGAAAAAACAAAAAAGCAGAAAGGGAAAAGAATAAGGAAAAGAGGGAAAAGAATAACGAAAAGAGGGAAAAGAAGAAGATAAAAAGGAGATATAAAGAGAATATGAATGAAAGTAGGAAAGAGGAAAAAACAAAGAAGCAGAAAGGGGAAAAGAATAAGGAAAAGAGGGAAAAGAATAACGAAAAGAGGGAAAAGACGAAGATAAAAAAGAGGAAGAAAAGAAGGTAAAGAAGAAGATAAAAAGAAGCAGAAAGGGAAAAGAATAAGGAAAAGAGGGGAAAGAAAAATGAAAAGAGGGAAAAGAAGAAGATAAAAAGTAGATAAAAAGAGAAGATGAAAGAAAGTAGGAAAGAGGAAAAAAGCAAAGAAGCAGAAAGGGAAAAGTAACGAAAAGAGGGAAAAGAAGAAGATAAAAAGTAGATAGAAAGAGAAGATGAATGAAAGAAGGAAAAGAAGGTGAGAGAGAGAGAGAGAGAGAGAGAGAGAGAGAGACGGGAGCGGCAGCGGCAGCGCCACCCGTGTCTCACTATGCAGCAGCAGCAGCAGCGTCGGGCTCAATAAAGGCAAAACGTGCCGCCGACTCAGCTTCATTCACCATTGACTACTGTTCCAGTCAACTCGTCGTCTCCCTCTCTCAACCGAGTACACCTCCCCTTCAGCCCCACCAACTCTTGTGTTCCAGTCTTGCACACACACACCTTCTACAAAGTCCAATCTCAACTCTAAGCAAAAGGTAAAAAAACTATCGTTTAGACTTAAACTAAGACTCTTTTAAGACTGACCTAACTTTTGATGTGGATTTGCTGATAGATGTTGACACTGTGGCTGATTCTGACTGCGTCTATGGTGACAGCCAAGTGTTTGCCTGTGTCAACTCACAGCGACACGGGTCAAGGTCATCCAAGGTCAGCAGCGCAAGTGAGCGAGGACATTCTCAAGCAGTTCAACATGACTCGGCAAGATATCGAAGTTGCCAAAGGACGTGTCGTCGCTACTAAGACTCCCGACAATGCAGCGCTCAGGCTTATCAGAGAACGGTAAGTTTTGTCTCCAAACTTTTGTTTTACATAACTTTTCGTCTATTTTTGTCAAAGGGACACAGTTTTTGATACTTTTTTTCTCTCTCTTTTTACTTTGTTTATTGCTGGGAACTTTTTGATATTTCGAAATCTGTCTGTGATAGGCATGATGGGAGAAAGGGCGTCAGGTAAGCTTTGCACGTGATCTCCGATGATGCAATATGTTAATCACCAAGCATGCCCTTATAAACTCTACTAACTATGCCGTGCATTTCTTTATGGGAAATCAATAAGGCAAGAAAAACTTGCGAATGGAATGTCTGTATATCTGGATGCTAAGCAGTTCCAAGAACTTTGTCTGATTCCGTATCTAAAAGACAGGCCACGTGAACGTCAGACCTTTACTTCCACCCAACAGAGGCGTGTCCAGATTTCATACACTTTTGAAATGACTAAAAATTCGCCACTTTATCGACTGGTTAATCAAATAACCCAATCTGAATGAATGAATGAATGAAACGGGCGGTTGCGTCAGACTTGTCTAATCTCTTGGTGAATGGCCTCATGGGTAAAGTTCGTCATCTCGCTAGAACCATACGAGAATCTTTCAAGAATCTTGGGGACCGAGATCAAGAATCACAACGATGACTTGCAAGATTCGTGTGCAACTTGCATATTGCGATATACTTCCGGCGCTGTTCTTTATGGTCCACTGGTAGGGACTGGTAGGAAACTTGAACCCCCAACCATAGAAAAATATGCGACCCCCGGGTATTACTAGGTAGTATACTACGCAGTCCCTCATTCCCGCCAAAGAATCAGACTCTAAAAGAATCTCAAGATATCTTCAATTAGACGAATTTCGCCTAAAAACTTTTCAAATCAGAATAAAAAACTAGATTCCATAGGAATAAATTCTTGGAATTCTTTTTTTGGACGAAAAAGTTACGAACCCCTCCATTGACGTCTTACGAAACTCGTCTCGGAGCGTTTTCCCCAGTTTTCCGTCTTAAACTTTCTCATCCGTGCCGCTTATCTCTACAGAGAATCTTTGTCCCAAGAATCTTGGACAAAGAATCCCTAGACAAGTCCACACAGAGCGGCTCGGTCTCAAGAAGTTAAGTCTCAGGTGTTAATTAAAGTTCCCAGTCGAGAAATGGTGGGAAACAATTTTTCTCTTTTTTTTTTTTCTTGAATGGTTCTGTGAGTTGGGTGGGAGGATTTGGGAATGTTGGGTTAGTGGAGGAGGTGTTGGCTGGTGGGGTAGTTGGGAATGGGAAAGAGGGTCTGTGGGGGGTTGAGGAAAAAAAGAAAACGAGTCCAGACAGGCCGACAGACAGCAGACGAAAAACATTTCCTTCATGTTCGGGTTTTCCAAGGCCCCAAATGAATGGCAAGTTTGAATGAATGAAAAACCATTTACTATCAGGACCCTCCCTTACGCATACTTCACCCCCCGTGCTGTTTCATAGTACCTTTCTCCTGGGGGCGGTGGGGAGTGGGGGGTGGAAGGGGTAACATTGGTGATAACACTTGATAACACTTTTGGAGTGGAGAGTTGCGGACCTTCTCTTGAGAAGTTCATGTCCTGTCATTTTCATTGACCATGCGGCTTTTTTTTTTGCAAATAGTTTTACAACGTCCCCCACACATAAAACTTTCTTTCCCACCCATTTTCCCACGCCCCCCCTTCCCCCCGTCGGTGGAAAAATTTCCCCGATTTTTCCCCCCAACCCACATGGAAAAAGGTAAGCTAGAAGTTCTTTTTCTCACACCACACCGACAGAAATCTTCAGATAACACTTGATAACAGTTTTTGATGGGCGATTCGATAGCAGAGCTTTATCAAGTCTGCCGATAAAGATTTCTAGATTCTTGTGATTCTTGATTTGAGAATCAAGATTCTTTGGGATGGGAGATTGTGATCAAAGTTGCGCACCCTGAGACTGAGACGGAAACCTGGCAGACACAGACGGGACATGTCTGGTCTGCGGCGTGCTCGAGATCGAACATTTCCTATAGGCCCTTTTCTTTACAGATCGATCAGATGTGTGTTTAATGAATACTTTAATACACTACCACTTGAATCCCCGACTGAAAATTCTCATAGACTATGTAGAATTTGGAACAGAGACTCAGTAAGATCTCACTGAGATCTCACGAATGTTGTAGAGTTCCTCACTGAGATCTTTAGTTTTCTTTAGTTTTAGTTCTTTAGGTAATTTGGAACAGAGACTCAGTAAGATCTCACTGAGATTTCACAAATGTTGTAGAGTTCCTCACTGAGATCTTTAGTTTTCTTTTTAGTTTGTTTAGTTTTAGTTCTTTAGATTATCTGGAACAGAGACTCGGTAAGATCTCACTGAGATCTCACAAATGTTGTAGAGTTCCTTACTGAGATCTTACTGAGTCTCTGTTCCAGATTCTACGTACTCTTATGAGTAATTTTCAGTCGGGATCTAGTAGTTGATTTCATTGCTGTTTGCATCTTGCACGAGCACTTTTGTCTTGCTTTTTTGACTTGATACTTGCTAAAAATTGAAGTTCTACAACTAACTGCAACCCGTTGACTTTTTTTCAGGGCGCAGAATAATCGCAAACAAGAGATCCAGCAGCGCGTCTTGGACTTTGTCAAACTGCACGGAAGACTGCCTCTTGCAATCGATTCCTCGATGGTCCAGAAAGGCGAGAAAGTCGCTGAAATTTTCAACAACAGCGGAGTCTTGGGAATCGTCAATACGGGAAAATTCAGATACCTCCTTCCGTCATGTAACTTAACACAGTTAACTTTACTATTGATTGATATTAACTTGTTAATGTACCTTTTCCCAGGTGAGGTGCCAAAACATGTAGACGAAGATTTGTGGACTTCTAATGGTTCAATGCATTTATACTTCAACGTGGGACATATCCAGCCTCGCGATGGCTACACCTTGTCCATTACAAGTGCCAAGTTGCGACTCTATAAATATCCAGAGGTATATTTCACCTTTTAAAAAGTTTTCAGCAATAAAAAAACTAATCTCGGCTTACAGGGTGAACTCCAGAAAAGCGAAAACTGTCCGCAAGCTGCTGATTCGTCTGCTAGACTTTCCGAGATGTCTGACGAGGAAAAAATCCGCGTTTCGGTACACAACTACACCAAACCGCTGAGGAAACACCGAAGTAAGTCTTGTTGAGACGTTCAAGTAGTTGAATTAAGTTAATTAGAAGACAACTTCAGAGGTTTGAAGTGCAGAGAGTGGTGCTGGAGAGCTAATTTTGGGTTGCGAGCAGCTCGTTTGTTGCCAATAAAGCAAATGACCTTTTCAATCTTTTGCTTCTGTTTATTTTGATATGCGATTCAAAGCTTCTCGTTTTACCGCGACACAACCAGTTGCTTACAGATTTTTCTCGTTTTTCTATTGACTGTAGAGTTCAAGTCTGAAGGAGAACGTAGTAAATTTGTTTATTCTAGTAATTTTTTGTGTATCTCTCAATTGGGAAAGTGAGATTTTAAATGTGGAAGAGCAAAAATAACGAGTGTTACGTTTTCCTTTTCGGTCTACGCTTATTTGTATGACCTTTGGAGAAGAGGACGTGTCTCCAGTCATTCATTGCCACTTCTCTGCTCTTTTATTTATGATTTAATTACCGAAACTGCCGTTAATTAATGCCTTCCTACTTCATTCGTGGACGAACAGATCATAAACGGAAACTCCTGGACTCGCAAATGGCCTTTGTGAAGGAAGAGTTCCTCATGGAGTTGGATGTGCGCCTGGCTGTCCGGGGCTGGTTGTCCGGCGGTCGTAATCTCGGACTGGTCGTCGAGGTCGAGGACACGGAAGGTCAGAGAATCTCAAGCAGCACATTTTTCCGGTCACGTGACTGCTCCGCAGCTGAAGGTTCGTTTACTTTATCTGTCTCTCTATTACGCTGCGAGCTATAAATCTTCCAAGTAGCAGGTCAACTAATTTTTAACTGAATTTAGGCGAAGCAAATGACGAAGTATCGGATCCTGCAACTACCACGTCTCCATTACTGGAACTGGGTATCATGGAGATTCCAGAAGGCCGGAATTTGGAGCAGATTATAGCCAGTCTGCCGTCTAGCAGCGATTCGAGGTACCAACAAAATATCGAAGCGGCAGATTCGAGTCTGACTGTCGAGGAAAGCGTTCCGCAACGACGACAGCGACATCACAATCACCACCACAGTCAGAGCCACAACGACGAACAAGCCGATGACGCCAGTCGAGCACAACACGCTTCGTCTCGTCACCAGCAAGTGAAACACAGCAAACATGGCCACGTTATACACCCAGGTATGAAAAAGTACGCGGAATAAAAATAGGGAATGTTGTTGTATATCTTGTGCATTTTCCCGCAGCCAGTCACCTGTTCTCCCGTCCCGTGCCGTTCCCGACGCTGGCCACACTAGAGGATCACGACCTGATGGGCCCGTCCGAAGACGAAGAACCTGAAGAAGTTAAGGAGCCTGCGAAGGAAAAGCGACAGCACGTAATGGAATCGTTACCCATCATATCGCACGACAGTTTCATGCAGCGGATCTTAGAATCTCAACTGAGGCTGTCTCCTCCGTCGCAACGAGACTCGAGAAGGATATGAGGACGGCACATAATTTCGCAGTGATTGCACGAGTCTACTGCCAAAACTGCAAAATAAGAGAAGAGAAAAACTTTTGGTGTAAATAACGTTCTGAAGGAGAGGAAAAACCAAGGACAGTTCTGCAGTCCCGGTGTTTGCGCCAAGAATATTTAAAAAAAACGGTACCGAGTCTGTCGTCGAGTATAACTTTAGCTGTTCGTGCCAAGCGCTTCTTTTTCAACTTTTAAATTCAGAAATCAAAAATCGTTGTTTTCAATGTTCCTTCTTCTTTTTCTCCTCATGTGTTCTTGTTATGGATGTATCATTCCGGCACGGTGTGTTTTTTTCCTCAACATCAGCGCCATCTAGTTGTAAATAACCGAACTAAGTGTAGTGTTTTGGAAATCTGTCCGTTCTTCCAGCTTCGTTCCCAGATGGCTCTGCGTTCTGGATTCCATAAGGAAGATTCAAACGATCCTGGCGCCAAACTCGAATAATAATTAATAATAATAATCCCCATCATCCGTTGCTTCTTGTTCTTGTATCCCGTAAATTCGTGCATCGCTGATTCTCTCTTATTTATGGCCATTTATTGCTGTGTCCTGTTTTATTTTATTCTCGTCTTGTTTTCTCAAAACCGTGTATCAGTGGGTACTTGAAAATAATGAAGTATTTATTTCATACACACATAGTTCCCTAATTTGTTGATTGTTGGTAAATTTTACAGTAATTTGTAGTAATTGTAATATTAATAGTAATTTGATGTTAAGTCTATAGGGCTTATTCCAAAAGCGCGCGCCTCTACATAGCGGACACTTCTATAAAATTAACTATAAAGATTTTTACAACTTAGCTTATACCAAAATGTTTCTCGATTTCTTCTAGGATTTTTAGACATATTTTAAGTTGCGATTGCTTGGTAGACATATTTAATACAGCTGCCCGTAGTAGAGGGGTCAGTCTTTTACTGGCCATTTTGGAATAAGCCCCTCTACTACGGACGCTCGTGTAAAGTAATCCTTGTTAATTAATCGACTTGAAAATATGTCTAAAAATCGTCAAAAAATCTGAGAAACACTTTGATACCCGAAAAAGTTCAAAACTTCAATAAACTGATTTAATAGAAGTGTCCGCTATAGTGAGGTACGCCTTTGGAATAGGCCCTATAGACCTTATTCCAAAATGGCCCTCGTAGACCATCCTCTCTACTACGGACGCTCGTATAAAGTAACCTTGTCAATTAATCGACTTGAAAATATGTCTAAAAATCGTCAAAAAATCTAAGAAACATTTTGATATCCGAAAAAGTTCAAAATTTGAATAAACTGATTTAATAGAAGTGTCCGCTATAGTGAGGTACGCCTTTGGAATAGGCCCTATAGACCATATTCCAAAAAGGCCCTTATAGACCATCCTCTCTACTACGGACGCTCGTGTAAAATAATCCTCGTTAATTAATCGACTTGAAAATATGTCTAAAAATCGTCAAAAAATCTGAGAAACACTTTGATACCCGAAAAAGTTCAAAATTTCAATAAACTGATTTAATAGAAGTGTCCGCTATAGTGAGGTACGGCATTGGAATAGGCCCTATAACGAAACTACTGTGGATAAATGGTTGTTAACCCTTTTGCTCAGACATATGCTCTGCAAAGTTCAACGATCCTTTTTTTTTCTCTCTCTCTTCCTCCGACAACTGCTCTGTATAAACAAATGACTTGTGAGACATGAGGTCCATGACCTCAGATGACCTTGTTTACGTCAAAGACGCTCGTAGCCAAACTCACGTCTTCCTCATTCAAACTTACTCACAGTCTGTTCTGTGTTTTGTACAACTAAAACGAAGACAACATTATAAAAAAAAGAAAAAAAAACTATTATCTATAAAATGACGTCAGCAATGTATATAGGGAAAGCTAAAGTCTTTTTTTTAAAAAAACACTAACCCATGAATAGTTCAGCTTTTTGCCGCTTCATTGATCCGCACGGCGCTTGCATCGCCATCACTAATAAAGCGTGACGACGCTCGAAGTAGTTCATACTTTCGCCGCTCAACAGAAAGTGTGGCGCTGCAGCCACTTAGATCAATCAAAGCGGCGATTTGCGGAACTACGCGAGTACAAAGTGCATGCTGACGCATAGGTCATATTTGAATAGTGAAGGAGGGGGTGAGGGGTGGGAGAAGGGGAAAGGGTATGGGTGGAGGGGAAAAAAAAGGAGGGATTTGGGGGGAAGTTGCTTAGGTCGACACCCTCGGACGAGGTCATTACTCCAAGGCCGCGCGCAATGCTGCTTCAATAGCACTTAAAATTTGGCCCGGAGGGGCTAAAATTTTTCCCCGCACTTTTGTCCCGCTTTCCTAACTCGGGGCTTTTTCATGCGCTCTCGAACATGTAATATTGAGCAAATTGCTTTAACGACCTTTATGACCTCTTACTGTCTTGCCTTACTTTTTTTCCCCCCTCCCTCTTTATCCTCTTATAATGTCTTTAATTATACTATAATTTTGTGTAGCCCCACATTGCGTTTTAGTTTTGAAGGGAAGAAACAAGTTTGGCCGCGAGACCCCGACTACGAAAACGACATTTTTAGCACGGCACAGCAAATCGGGTGAACGTGCGCTATTCGCTCAAAGGAAATATTTGTTGTTTTTTTTAATCATCACATCAGATTGGGAATATAGGTTAACATATCCTTGATAAGGTAACTTTTTCAAAGTTATGATAGGGGAAAAAAAAGTCATGCGTTCCCCGAAAACAGGAAAAAAGAAGAAGCGAGCCATGTTGCCTCGCTTCGATGCAAAATGAGGGCACGACATTCTATCATAAATAATACCATAAAAATAACCTAAAATATTTCCAAGTTTAAATTATATTAAAATTCATTATTTAATACAATAATACTATTTTTATATTCCGAAAATAGTATTGCACGATTATTTATTTATTAAAAAAAAAGAAAATGAGTACTCAAGAAGTAACCGTGCTAAATGTGAAGAGTAACCGGGTTAATTTGGCAAAGCCAAGTGGGGCAAGTGGCCCAAACAGGGGGCGGGGGGGAACGGGTACCAGTGTTTCCATTTTGCAGGGAAGTTCCCTGAAAAAAGGGGAAAATAGTGTCTGATAAAGGGAAACCCCATAAAAGAGGGAAAAAGGGAAAATCTCAAACTACCAGCTTGTATTCGAGCAAGGAGGGGGGAAAAAAGGGGAAATCAGGGAAGAGGGGAAAAAAGGGGAAATTGGCCAATGGAAACACGGGGCCGAATGTTACGCGTCAGGGCGCAAGGCCATGCAGCGCTGAGGTGAACCCAACCTGAACCTTGGCGTAAGCTCGGCAAACAACCGTGAAAGGCCGCACTCTTCACGCAACCTCGGCTCTCCCCGTACGTCGAAGATCTTCGCTCGTCTGGCGAGATGCTGTAGTTGTTGCCCCCTATTCACTATCAAACTGCCAGTTTTTCTTCGTCTCGTTTCCTTTGTTTACCTTTTCAGTGCATTTCATTTTTATCGCTTCGTGAGACCCGATTTTGCTGTAAGGTAACATAACTTTAACCAGATTTTTCAAGCGAAATGTTTTTTTGTTGTACTGGGAATTGGCTTTTAATTGGAAAGTTAAGTCAAAGTTGTGTTCGACAGGAATGGGGGAAACAGAAGGTGCCCAACAGTACTGCCTGCGATGGAATAACCACTCGGAGAGCATTTTATCAGCGTTTGAATTACTTCTCGGCCAGGAAGATTTTATCGACGTGACCCTCTCGTGCGAGAAGAAGACGCTCAAAGCTCACAAAGTCGTACTTTCGGCATGTTCGACTTACTTTCGCAAACTTTTAAAAGTAAGTTCGTTTTTGTTACTAACTTCATAATAGACAATAAAACGTGCGTTTTTTTAACAGGAAAATCCCTGCCAGCATCCTATTATCATTCTGCGGGATGTTGGCTACTCGGAACTAGCAGCTCTTTTGCATTTCATGTATCATGGCCAAGTGATGGTTGAGCAAGACAAGATTCCTCAGTTACTTCAAACTGCCCAGCTCTTGGAAGTCCGAGGATTAAGCGAAGTATCAGAACTCGAAAGTGTAGCCAACGAAGATGGCGATTCATCTACAGGACTAAAACCCTCAAAAGGAAGCCAGTCTTTCCTCGCAGGTAATTTTTGCTCTCACGTTTTCTGGATGCGATATCACGTTTTTCATCAGCAAGTGCTGACATGCTACAAGTGCGTGTAACGTGATAAGGTAAACTCGATAGTCTGTTATAACAAGATCTGTATCTACAAACAGGTTTGCTTGGCACAAGCGTTTCAGCCACGAAACGTCCTGCAACTGCTAGCTCGTCCAGCACCGTTCCAACTAGCAGCCCGACTCCCCCGCCACTGAAGAAAACACGTCCCTGCCCTCGTCCTGTGCCCATGCTGCAGTCGATACTGTCGCAGCAGCTCTCCTCACCCGCCACTCCAACGTTCGACTTGTCCAAATCAATGGGCAGCTCCACTCGAGCACTTTCAAGTCTCGTTTCCAAGGCAAAGACCACAAACAACTCCACACAGGCAGCTGGAGCAACGACTGTATCGTTTTCCCCTTCACTCGAGAACCTGCTAGGCCTCGGCTCGTTAGCCGCAGCGACAGACAACCCCTCGCAGAGTTCAACCACTTCCTCGGAAGACATAGCCGACAAAGAAAGCAAAATGGATTCCTGTGGCAGTGAAATGGAGAACAGCGCTCAGGGAGGCGGCCTCGAGTTTGAGCCTGATACTGTCGTTCAGGTAATTAATTAAAATATTCAGAAAATCTGTCCGGATTAAGATTCAGTGTTTCCACTTTCAATTTCCCTTTTTTCCCCTCTTCCCTTATTTTCCCCTTTTTCCCCTCCGTGCTAGAATGCACGTGCTCCTACTTTTAGATTTCCCCTTTTCTCTCTTCTCTTATTTTTCTCTTTTCACACCCGTTTTCCCCTTTTTCTTGGAAATTCCCTGCAAAGTGGGAACACAGTTAAGATATGCTTTCACAAATGCAGAGTCCCAGAAAGATAGGAAATACCTACAGATCGAAACTAAGTCAATGAACCAAACTCATAAAAAAAGTGGAAAAACCAGTTTCTATGACCTTTTTTTTTCCTCTCTCTCCACTGTTTGGAAAGGGAAAGTTTTCAAGTCGTGTAAAATATTTGAAAAAGAAGGGGATTTCCCTAATCGTGGACGTGCATAAAATAAAACAAGAAAAAGTCATGCTTAACCCACTTCTTTTTTTTTCTTCAAATTTATAGGTTAAAGAAGAACCTTTAATGAATTTCGATGACGATTTCGGGGACGATAGTCGAGGCGGAATCACCGGAGACGAAGGCGATGATCAGAGCGAGTTCGAGGAAGGTGCCATCAGTGATAACAGCCGCAGCGATAGCGGGCTTCTCCCGCTTCTCGCCCAGCATTTAGCAGCACCAAGCATGCTCAGCGCCTCGGCCAAGCTGCGGGCTGCTGCATCTCAGGCCCGCGGGACCTCGGCAGCCGGCTCCGGGTCCCTGGACACGCCTTTCATCGCTCAGATCCTACTCTCTCAGTCCGGTGATTCTTTGTCGTCTCCTTCCGCTGGAGGGAACACTGGAAGCGACGTGTCGGGAAGCGGTAAATTTACTTTTTTTTTCTTTGGGGTGTTTTTTAAATTTTTATTTAAATTTTTTTAAAACCACAGATCCGCCCAGAAAATTGGCGTTTCACGAACCGCGTCCTTGTCCCATTTGTCGTCGAATGTACCGGGATGCTGCCACATTGCGAACGCATACTGCCATCATGCACGCTGAAGGACGTGACCCGTTCGCCTGCATGTGCGGCGAGTTATTCCGCACCAAATACGAGATGTACACGCATAAGAAGAACGGCCACAGGTAATGGACGGTATTTTCACGAGGCGGAGCAAAAGTTAGGGGAAATATGATTGATTTAAAAAAAGCTCCCCACCAGCGCGCTGCTGGCTGGACGCCTGCTTTTGAAACTTGAACGCAACCAATAGGAAGAGCTGCAACGCGATGCCACACCCTCCCAGTTTTTTAAATTATGAATATATTTTTTTCTTGGTGTTTGATGATATCACTGTTTTTGGAAAAATGCTGGTGATGTACTGGAACAAGGTTAAATGCTGCCACACTGCATTTCATTCAGACGCAGTTAAGATTATTGCTTTTTTCATTTTTTAAAAAAATTTCGATAAGAGCCAGTCAAATTTGTTTGAACGACTGCCGTTTTTTGTTTTCTTTGACATTTTCTGGCGTAAAATCTTCTATATTATATATCGATCTCCTTTCCGTTTTATAAAAAATGTGTTTTCCTATGTTTTATACGGGACTGTTTTATTTTGTTGCGTGAAGTGTTTGGAGAAAATGCTTAACGTACTTTTGGAAAATGTCTACTGCCTTAAACAAAATGTTCGTGTGCAAGTTCCCAGTGTCCATTGGTTCCTTTTATAACGATTTTTTTTTAGTCTATTATGTGTGGGCGAACCTCTGCATCCCCCCCCCAGTTTATCTATTCTTAAAGAAACATTCCACACTCGTATGTAAAATGGAAAAGTATTTAGATTTTAAATGTTTCCTCCCCAAACTCCTTTAAAGATTTCAATTGAAATGTAACCTCCCCAGCGACCAAATTCGTTTTGTTCAAACCAGACTAAATTTCATCGAGGGAAGAAAATTGTGTCGAGAACGGAAAGAAAAATATACCTAAGCCGATAGTTTTTCCTACGTTGTTTTTTGTATTGACTCTGTTGATTCGCGAATACCTATTCTTTATACTGACGAGGCAGTTTCACTTCGACGTAGCGGGAAGGAACCCGCAGAACGACGTACACCTCGTTGGAAAAGACTCGCTGCAGCGGTGCAGGGCTACCTTCAATTAGCAAGGGACATAATGGCGGCAAAGAACGGTTTGCGGGTTCTTCGATATCCCATATATCCAGCATACTACAGCCGGGCCTGTCGAGTCAAACAAAAAGTTTAGGGTTTACATTCAAAGTGCGGGTCCTTAGCGCTAAATTTACTAGTGTTTCCACTTTTGCAGGGAAACTCCCTGGAAGAGGGGAAAATGAAGTCTGAAAGAGGAAAAATAAGAAAAGGACCAAAAGGCAAAATCTAGAAGTACAGCCTTATGTTGTAGCGAGGGGGGGGGGAGGGGAAATAAGGGAAGAGGGCAAAAAGGGAAATTGAAAGTGGAAATACTGAAATTTACCTCTGCTGACCGTAACACCATTTATCCTCGACAACTAGGTACGTCACTTTCATCTCGACCAACATTCGGTAAAGTTTCTCCGTTCGCCCTCGGCCGAAAGCTCGGTAAACTTTTTTGGTCCTTTCTCTGTATGTTATAAACACAGAATATAAAAAAATTAATATTTCTAGGATTTCAGAAGAAGAAAACCTTAGCTGTGCGTCCTCGTAGTGAGGATGATTAACAACAGGTCTCTGCGTGGAAAGAAGTACAGACGCCATGATGGGCATTGGTCCTGCGAAAGCAGCTTCTTTCGGAGTTTCCGTGTTAATCCAATGGAGTAATTCCTCTAGCGGAGGATTGCTGAACTCCCCCATGATCTGACGCTGTTCCTGAATGTTTCGCAGACCTCCAATGGCCATTGCACTGATCAGAGCCACCAGGACGGAGTAGTGAACGAACTTGGACGAAATGAATCCCATATACTGTATCGAAAAAATGTTTAATTCTATACAAGAAGTTAAGTGAATTCTATACAAGAAGTATTTTAACGTTAACGATGATCGTAGAGTCATGTTCATTAAAAAAGGGTACAGGACGGGAAGGTTGAAAGTCTTTTTTCTGTGGTTTACAAAATTATTTATGCATTAAATCTAGTTAAGATACATTTAATTAACTATGTTTTTACTGAATTAATGCATTTTATCAATTATTATTATGATATTCTTACAAAAATTAAGAAAAAGTGACGTTTAACCTTCCCATGCTGTACTTTTTTTTTTAATGAATATGACTGTACCTTTCGAGAAGCGACTAGCGAAGCCATAAGGCAGAGATGGGGAGTCATGAACAGTTTGAGTCGCATCACCAGAACCGCCATAATGAAAAACGCACACGTCTGAAGCAGCGTGTAAAGCACTGCGGGATCGTGACTGCGACTGGAACTCGACTCGTCTGCTCGAACGTCTGCGGGCTGGCGGCCGATGAAGACTTCCCGTCCCTCCCGACCTTCCCGAGCCTTGAACGATTTCTGCCGTTCCACGGGTTTCTTCCCTATGAATCCAAATGTGTGTAAAATCACACATATGACAACAGCATAAACTGTCGGCAGCAGTAACGTGCGGCTGAGCTCGTATAACGTGGAAACGGGCAGGAAGTCGAATTCCGCGGCACAGGTGTAAAGCATCGTGTGGAAATCTTGGTAACTGGTGAACTTGGCTCGAAGAATGTTGAAAATATGGACCTGTAAAAATACAATATAACTGTCTGATTAGTAATCGAACAGGGCGATGACTTACATCGTCTTCTGAGCCAACGAGAAGTGCTAGAGCGTTTCTTAGGCTAATCATGGAAGTAGCGATACAGACGCCGATGACGATAGTTCTTCCGAAGTAGTAGTTCGAGTAGCGGCGAAGGTGAGGTTCTAGTAAAATCATCACTAATAGAGTAGCCATTAAGCTGCACGCGTAAAAGGAAGTCAGTAACATTTCGTTGGCGAAAAGCAACAGCACAGCATTCTGGAGCCCTATCTAAAATTAAACAATTCAAGTAAGTGGAAAATGTTTGAAAATATAGTTGAAATACCAACTGGCCGAGGAAAATCACGATAACGCTTGGTCGGGGGGCGTACTCAAGACTCCATAAAGCCACAAGAGCAATATTCTGGGTGAGAAAGGCAAACTGGGAAAATTGCCACGCGACCAGTGCTGCTGAAGTCGTGATTCCGATGGTGGCAACGTGTACCCAGTGCGGCCAGGATTTCCGCAAGCACCATACAACGCAGAGCATTTGGGCAAGGCAAATGGGATATGCAAAACTTTCTCGCAGAGGAGGGGTCCATTGCACCCTGGTACACTAAATAATGAAATACAGCTTTACTGATCTGTCGTTTAAAGTTTAGGTTTAGCGTTGATACCTCTTTGTGATTAAAAAAGAAGCAGGCGACTGTGATGATCCCTCCAATAGCAGACTCGCTTAGTAGAGTCCCATATAAAAATAATAGGGCTACTGTGATGCCTGCACATAGCCAAACTCCTGCTAAATAAAAATAGAAATGATCGCCAAGTCCCTCGCAACTCCAAACCGGCGGTAGATCTTCTCCTCGTTCAACCTGCCAGCATTGTTTTGTCTCAATTCCGAGAATATCTGCTAATGCATTGAATAATCTGTAGCTTCCTCCTAGGAAAATCTTAAAAAAAAAAAAGATCCTAAAATTTTAATACATTAAAGTTCTTTTGGTTAAGACGAGGAGAAATAGTTTACCTCAGGGTATAGATTAAACCTTTGGAGCGTGTTTATCGTGCTGGGGTATTCTGTGAGGTTGTCATTCATTATGTGTATGAGGCCGTCCATGAAACTGGGTGCCTGCACCAAACGCTTGTAATAATAAAAGTACAGGCCCATTTCTGTCCTGAACGTCATTTCCCGCTCCACTTCCGATAAGTGAGAAAAGTGCCTGTCGTTTTCAAACATCGTTGAGACATGATAGCTGTGTAGGCATCCCAGAGCAATGGCTACATAGATCAAATGATAAAAAAGTTTATTGGCAATAAAATTGTAAAGTTTGGTTCAAATTGAAGTAAGTGTAGTCCTTCGTTTCGAGCAACTTACCTATGCAGAGAATAAAGCCATAATAAAAATATCCTCGCTTGGCAAAGCTCTCCATTGCTTAATTTTCCAGAAAAATGAACCGATTACACTAAATTAATACGATTAAAGCAATTTCATTTTAAGTTTGAAAAAAAAATCGGCAGTGGAGTCCTCCGTTTTTATTTACGTCCAGTTTTCATGCAGTACTTCAAACAGGCACCGCTAGATGGCTCTAGCATATAAAACTATTAATCAACTACATATTACAAAAAATATAGAAATTATTATTTAAAAACTAATTAAATTTTAAATATAAAACTTAAATATAGTTTAACATTTTTTTATTTGATAATTGTTAAATAGATGGCGCTGGCAGCAATCAGCTGATGATGAAATCGAACGACCTCCACGTACTTGCATCCTACCTGTCATTCCGTGTCAGTTTTATTCTTGCTGCCGGGGGAAGAAGTATTCTTTAGATTTTACTCCACATCCAGGTGAATATCTGCTTCTTTTAACCTTTGCCATCAGTATACGTTACCTTAGTCATGTCATTACCTTAGTATCGAAGTATATTCTAATATCACACAATGGGTCCAACGTGGTTCAGACTTAGCCGTAAAGCCCTTTTTTATCTTATTGACCGTATGGAAGTGTTAGTAGATTCCGTCAGGTGTTACATGGCACATTCCATATCGCATGCTACTGCATTAACCCGTTATCATTTCACGGTACTTGAACAAATTCATCAGTAATTTGTTGATTTAATCTGTAAATTCCTGTTCATATCAATTGAGAAAAGGTCAATTTTTGAAAGGGTTACTATATGATGTACGTGGAAGAGGAGAGAGGAAAACTAGGTCGAGCAAGGTAGGTAGAAATCAGGTCGATATTTTTTGGGTTTACTCTTCCAGAACTTGTTTGCCTGGAAATTTTCACCCTCCGTTTAGAAAGGCGACTTTCTCCAACAAACCGCCATAAGGGGATTTTCGGTTCCCGTTTAGATTATTATTCAAAAAGGGGCAAACGGCCGCACCTCTCACCCTTTCCACCTGCAACGTTAGAAACCTAAACACATTGGCCATTCAAGTCATCAAGGTATGCCCTACCTTTTCTTAAAGAAAACAGTAAAATTTTTCAGTTACTATAGCAACGGGCCATTGACGCGAACGATCAATACGCGGTAACCTTTTACACACGTACACCTCCACAGCAAAGGTTCTCTGTAGATTTTCAGATACGATTCACAAGGGAAAAAGTCAGCACAATGCAAATCGATTGTCAAAAGAACTAAAAATAACTATTTTTTTTTTTGTTTGTTGTCTATTTACAGATTTTATAGATTTTATTCACAAAGATGTCGGCCCGCGCCATCCGCGAAGCTACGGGAAAGGACCTGATCAATCGATTCCTGACGAAATCGCAAACTTTCGCCAAATGCAAATTCGCAACTTTTAACGAAGACTCCAAATGGGACGAGCTGATCAGCAAAGAGCCTTGGCTACAAACTGAAGTAATTTATTCAATAGAAATGTATTTGATATAACTTAATAACATTTTCTCGAGTAGAAATTGGTGGTGAAGCCTGATCAGCTGATTAAGCGCCGTGGCAAATTGGGTCTAATTAAAGTCAACGCCTCCCTGGAAGAAGTCCAACAGTGGATTGCCGAACGCATCAACAAAGACGTTCAGGTTCCATTACATTCTGTCCATTTCATTTCGAATTTTTACTTAGAAAATATTAAGATTTGTTTAATGATGTTTTTGCTTTGATTACAGGTTGGCAAAGCTACTGGCAAACTGCGCAACTTCATTATCGAGCCATTCATTCCTCATCAAAGTGTAAGTTTTTCATTTACATATATTAGTGTATTAAATTACATTACACGATATTGTATAATATATTAATATTATTATCATATATCATTATATTATATTATATTATATTATCCACTTATACGATTTTTAAGTAATTTTTGAATTTTGTTTGACAGGACGAAGAAGCCTACGTCTGTATTTACTCTGAACGCAAGGGAGATGTGATCCTATTCCACCACCAGGGAGGGGTCGATATCGGGGATGTCGACGAAAAAGCCCTGCGACTCCACGTCTCCGTCGGAGAGACCCCGTCCATTGAAAATATTAAATCTACACTCCTGGTCCATGTTGACGATGCCAAGAAAGAGTAATGATCCGTTCAAATCCTTTTTTAACTTTAAAAAACTTAAATGTTATGCTTTGAAATGCTAGGAGGGTAGCAGAATTCATCGAGTCACTGTACGCTGTCTACGTTGACCTGTACTTCACCTACATGGAGATCAACCCTCTGGTCATTACAGCTGATTCTATTTACCTCCTCGATCTGGCGGCCAAATTAGACGCCACTGCTGATTTCGTCTGCCGCACCAAGTGGGGAGAAATCGATTACCCGCCACCCTTCGGCCGGGACGCCTACCCCGAGGAAGCTTACATCGCGGACCTGGACTCGAAGAGTGGCGCCTCCCTCAAATTGACGATCCTGAATAAGGCTGGACGTATCTGGACCATGGTAGCGGGTGGTGGAGCCTCTGTCATCTACAGTGACACCATCTGCGACCTTGGTGGAGCCTCTGAACTAGCCAATTACGGTGAATATTCAGGCGCGCCCTCTGAACAGCAGACCTATGAATACGCCAAGACGATTCTCAGCTTGATGACCCAGGAAAAAGACGAGCGAGGAAAAGTACTAAAAAAATTCTGTTTTAAGTGTTTCCACTTCGAGGGGAAATTTCCTGAAAAGTGGGAAAGATGGGCTATGAAAAGGGAAAAATAAGGGAAGAGGCAAAAGGGAAATCTTGAAATACAGCCTTATATTCTAGTATGGAGGGGGGAAGAGGAAAATGAGGGAAAAAACGGAAAACCGAAAGTGGAAACACTGTCTACTTCATAAATTCAGTTTTTAATTTAAATAATTTGTATTAGGTTTTGATTATCGGTGGTGGTATCGCCAACTTCACCAACGTAGCAGCTACTTTCAAGGGTATCGTCCGAGCTCTGCAGGAGTTTCAACCCAGGCTTGTTGAACATAAAATTTCTGTTTTTGTACGACGTGCTGGACCCAACTATCAGGAAGGACTTCGGTAAATCCACTGTATTCAATTAAAATAATTTTATTTCATATCATTGAAATGTAATTAATATTAATATTTTATTTAATATTTGTTTGAATCATTTGTAATATGTGAATTATTTATAGTTATTTCAATAATTAGTTTTTACTTTAATTATTTAGTTTTATTTTAATTATTTGTTTTGATTGTAATTATTTGTTTTGATTGTAATTATTTATTCATGTTTTGATTACTTATTTTTATTTATTTTTTAAATATTTTATGTACTTATGTTCAAATTTATTTATTTTTTTAGAGTCATACGGGAAGTGGGAGCTACGCTGGGGATCCCCGTCCACGTCTTTGGACCTGAAACTCACATGACGGCTGTTGTGGGAATGGCTCTGGGCAAACGACCAATTCCCAGCGAATCCGCCGTGGAATTTTCCACTGCCAATTTCTTGCTCCCCGGCGGACAGGACGTAATTTATTCTAATATTTTTTAAGTTTGATAAGTTTTTTAAATAATAATATAAGTTTTATAATTATACTTTAATAATTTAATAATTAATAATAAATAATTCAATAATATTAAATCATAAGTTTAACAATTATAATAAGTTTAAGTTATAAAGTTTTGTCGAATGTTTGTGAGTAAATCTTTAGTTTGTGAATTTATTTGTCCAACTTTCAGGTTCCTCGCAAGGGATCGGTGTCTTCGCAGGACTCGACTGCAGTAGCCAACGGTCCAGCAGTTAACGGAGCAGCTAGCAGCTTGTCCGTGAATGGAGAAGCAGCAGGTTCAGCAGCTTCAGCAGTTCCCGCTCAGCAAATGTTCACCTCCAAGACGAAATCGATCGTCTGGGGAATGCAGACCAGGGCTGTGCAGTCGATGCTGGACTTTGATTTCGTCTGTCGCCGCAAGGAACCGTCCGTAGTGGCCATGATTTATCCGTTCACTGGCGATCACAAGCAGAAATTCTACTGGGGACACGGAGAGGTCCTGATTCCGGTCTACAAGAACATGAGTGACGCCATGCGCAAGCATCCGGAAGCTGACGTTATGGTCAACTTTGCCTCGTTGAGATCGGCCTACGAAAGCACCTTGGAAGCCTTGGCCTACTCGCAGATTAGGACCATTGCTATCATCGCTGAAGGTATGATAAAACCTTATAAATTTAATATAGCACATAATAATAAATACGATAAATATTACCAAGTTCTAAAAAAAGTATTTAGTGATATTCAGTTTGAATTATTAATTAAGTTAGCATTAAATTAGTCTAAAAGACAATTGTAAAATTCATAATTATATTTTTTTATTAATAAATACAGTATAAGTGATCGAACAGAATCTTAAAAAAAAGCTTTTTAATGAAATTCATTTTTTAAATTAGTAGTTGTACTAGCCTGAAAATATATACTATAAATTTACATTTATAATTTTATTAACAAGTAGTACTAAATACAGCAAATATGACCGAAAAAATCTATTTAAAAAACTATTTCATGGTATTTAGCTTAAATTATGAAATAAACTAACATTAAACTAGTCTAAAAATTAATTTATTGAAAGTTAATTTAATTTACTTTTACGTAATTAATTAGGTATCCCCGAGAACATGACTCGCAAACTGAACAAAGCTGCTACCGAGAAGGGCGTGTCCATTATTGGACCTGCTACCGTGGGAGGTATCAAGCCGGGATGCTTCAAGATCGGCAATACTGGTGGCATGATGGACAACATTCTCCATTCTAAACTCTACAGGCCTGGAAGGTATAAAATATTATTAGTAATATAATGTATAATGATTAGTACTAATAATGATGTTACTTAATTAAACAATAACTCATTAATAAATTGAATGAATCCAAAATGATATATTTATGTTAAAGTCATAAAAGAATTGAATGAAAATTTCATCAAAGTTTCAAGTAATTAATTAATTGAATAATAATAATATATTTAATTACAATATTTAACGTAATACTATTAAACCATTTAGGAAACTGTACTGTTGCATGCTAGTCCATCTTAGCCAATGAATTGTTACTACTAATACTATTGCTGCTGTCTGAATTAAAGTATACTACAGTATTTAATTTATTTATGATGTATAATTTATATTTTAAACGGAAACGAGTATGGTACTACAACTATTATTATTATTTTACAATTACTGTTAATACTATTATCTCTATTAACTATTATTACTATTTTCTACTATTATTAGCTTTATTAATTATGCTACTGCTATTATTTATAATTATTTTTTTTTTTCTAGTGTCGCTTACGTATCGCGTTCCGGCGGCATGTCCAACGAGCTTAACAACATCATCGCTCACGCGTCTAATGGCGTCTGCGAGGGCGTCGCCATCGGCGGGGATCGCTACCCCGGTACCACGTTCCTGGACCATCTGCTCCGCTACCAAGCCGATCCTGACGTTAGTAGCTACCTCCATATACCCCTGAAACCCAGCCAAAAACTCTTATTCATTTGCTTAGGTGAAAATGCTGGTCCTCTTGGGTGAAGTCGGCGGAGTGGAAGAATACGAAGTCTGCCAGGCCATTCGCGATGGACGCATTACCAAGCCACTGGTCGCTTGGTGCATCGGTACCTGTGCTGGAATGTTCACGTCGGAAGTGCAGTTCGGCCACGCTGGAGCCTGTGCCAATGCCGAGAGGGAAACGGCCGTGGCTAAAAACAAGGCTCTGGCCGAAGCTGGAGTTTTTGTACCGGCCAGTTTCGACGACCTCGGAGAATGCATCCATAAGGTTACTAGCCACACTGAATTAATTATATATAAAATAAACACATAACAAAGATTGCATATAGATTAATAATATTACTTAATTAATATAGATAAATCTAATAATTCTATATATATAATAGATTAATTAATAGATATAATTAATAATATAGATTACATATAAAGATTAATAAAAACAACATATAATAAAAATATAATAAGGACTGTGAATTGACGTTTCTGAAAGCCTTGTTTGGTCTACAGAATGTCAATATCCCTCGTTTTTCACATTTAGTCCCTCTAGAGACTCGTCAGTTGACATCAATTGACGTAATTCTGTTTCTTGTTTTCTTATTGGCATTTCAAGACGTTCCAAACGGCCGTAGCGCTTAATATTATATTATTTTATTGGTTTTTAAGTCTATAAAACTTAACATATCCAATGTACAAAATTAACGAAACTTGTAAATTAGTAATTCAGTAAAAATTAATAAGTGATTTACGAAAGTAGTAAATATTAACATATTTAATGTCTGTTGTTCGTTATTAGGTTTATGACAGCCTCGTCCGTCAGGGAGTGATTGTCCCGCAGCCAGAAGTTCCTCCACCGACTGTTCCGATGGATTATTCGTGGGCCCGCGAGCTGGGACTCATCCGCAAGCCGGCTTCCTTCATGACGAGCGTCAGTGACGAAAGAGGCCAGGAGCTTCTCTACGCTGGAATGCCTATCAGTGAAGTACGGATAAAGCTTAAACACAGAGACGGGAGGGTTGACTAGAGTTTAAGCCGGTCCAGGCTCGGTTCAAGGAGTTGAGCAGCTAGCAACGGCTCGCTCCAACTTGGAAACTGGGTTCAAGTTCGGCTCAGTTTTGATTTGGTAGCTAGTTCTTTCTGCTTGAATTTTTTTTTCTGAACCGAGGTTTGTTTGGCTCAGTTAACGGTTGTTGACAAACTGAACCGGTTCAGTGGGTTTGGCTATAAGAAAGCGGTTTAAACTGCCCATCTCTCTGTATTAAAGATAATTACAGGAATTTGGAAAATACTTAAACTAATTTTTTGATTTTCTGTTTAGGTTTTGAAGCAGAACCTGGGTATCGGTGGAGTGATTTCGCTGCTGTGGTTCCAGCGCCGTCTGCCGGCCTACGCTTGCGAGTTCCTCGAGATGTGCTTGATCATCACGGCCGACCACGGACCTGCCGTGTCTGGAGCTCACAACACCATCGTCTGCGCCCGTGCTGGAAAAGACCTCGTCTCCTCCTTGGCTTCCGGACTTCTCACTATCGTAAGTCCGTTAAGGTCCTATTTTCCAGAAGAGGAGTACCTGAATTATAAAGAAGGGTCCTAAAATATGTAGAGGGGGTCTAGAAGTTCAACTTGATCTTTTGAATCAGGATCTAATACAAAATGTATAGTAATAAACCTTGAATAATTTAAAGGCGGGAACCCGGATTGTTAGGTGGGGTCTTAAATTAAAGAGGCGGTCCTAAATTTGTGGGTTAGCGATTATTTATTTGCAAACAGTTTGGCTGTACGCGTGATTTGCAAAAGGGTTCCTGGTACCAAGTTTCTGCGAGTTGATTGATGTTATCGCTTTATCAGTTGCTATTGCAGTGTTATCTCCAAGTTAGTTCGAAACTGTTGCAAGTTGCGAACCGTTTCTGAGATATCTTTATTTGTTTCACGTAAACCGCGCATCACGAAAGGTTCAAATTGACAAGGTTCGCTATATGAAGGTTTTTGTTTTTGGATTGAGGTGAAGCCAAGAGTGAGAACGAATGAATAAGTGAATGAAAGAGCGAATGAGGGAATGAATCAGTAGATGAATGAATGAATGCATGAATGGTGGATGTGAATTGATGAATGGAATGAGTAAGTCATTAGTTGAATGATAAACTGAATCACTGGATGAATTAGTGAATGAACCAATGAATTAATAAGCGACTGGGTAAATAAGTGAGTGAAGATTGATTGAAAATTGAATGAGTCGCTGAATGAATCGGTGAGTCAACGATGAATGATTGAACCAGACCAAGAAACTAGCTTTGAATCCCAGGAAAGTTTCATTCTTATTATTTACTCTCGTTCCAATTTATCGGATTGAAAGCTGCATGACTCGGTTTGCAGTTTCGTGCAGTCTGCGTTATCCGTGGACAAATCAGATTTCAATAATTCACTTTCCCATTACGGTGAATACTTCCTGGAACCGATACTTTGTTTCTACAGATTCATGGAACATCAAGGAATCATACGTCAATCGAAAGGCTTGAAATAGACAGCAAAACCATAGTTTCCTATGCTAAACCATAGCTAGTCACGTTTTTTTTTTTGCGTGTGCAGCCTAGAAAGATGAGTCGATCCTTTGACGGATTGCCTGGTTTGGTTACCATGACAGCACAGGGCCAAATAATTAAGTTGGTTTCTTTTAATTACAAGCCTGGCCATTGTTAAGTCTTGGAAAAGCCTGTGTTGTCATAGAGACGGAGCGAAATCGTACCAACACACTCGCATCCGCATATACTCACAACACACAACCGCTTCCATGGACGTCGATTTTTTTTAAACGAGCCAGCAACCACAAAAGGCGATAATCGTAAAAAGAAAGTGCAAGTTGAAATAAAAGACAAAATAGAAAATAAAAAACGGACCATTGCCTTTGTGCGGCCGTAGAAAAGGACGAAAAAAGGTTCGCAAACGACGTGATCCTGAAACAAATTTTGGGCCCTCAATCGATAAACTTATCGTTCAAAGTGCTGACCCAACAGCGTAAAAAAAAAAGTCCTGTATCTAATAATGGTAGCAAACAATATATCGAGTATCGATTTATATGTTGTGTTCGCAAAATTTTACAGGGCGATCGTTTCGGCGGAGCGCTGGACGCGGCGGCTCGGCAGTTCAGCGAGGCGTACGACGCTGGTCAACACCCGATGGAGTTTGTCAACACGATGCGCAAGAAGGGTCAGCTGATCATGGGCATCGGCCACCGTGTCAAGAGCATCAATAACCCCGACATGCGTGTCAAGATCATCAAGGACTTTGTCAAGGACAAGTTCCCCGCTACCCCGCTGCTCGACTACGCCCTCGAGGTGGAGAAGATCACCACCTCCAAGAAGCCCAACCTCATCCTCAACGTCGACGGCATTATTGGTGTCGCTTTCGTCGACCTGTTGCGCCATTCCGGATGCTTCACTCCGTAAGTTTTCATTCATATATCAACACAGTACGTGCACTGGCCCGTAGTGGAGTTACTTTCCATACGATTTTCAAACCCCACTACGGCCCAGTGCACTTTTGTTACGTGTTGTGCTAGAGGTGCACTGGATAGTAGTGGGGTTACTTTCTATACGATTTTCAAAACAATACTTATTATCTTTTTTTTTGGGATAATATTACATTTTGGCGTATTTCTAATATTGTAGATTTTTTTTTTGGAACTTTGCAATTTTATTACGTTTTGGGTGGGTAAAGTGGAGGTTTCAGCGTGTGCTGTGCGGATCGATACTTTGATTATGTGTCTCCGTTTTGCCATTGCAGAAGATATTTTTCTCTATTATCAGGTTTTTGCTGGGGTCCTTTGTTTTCTCTCGTAGCTGGGGACGTAGCGGCCAGACTAAACAATGAATAATAAATGCTGCACCGTGCTTAAGCATTAGTAATCATGGCCTTGTTTTTTGAAGACAAGGGTATTTTCTCTCCATTACCATATTGATTCACCCCGTTCCCAAAGGCCGACCTCTCCCGTAACCCCCAAACTCTTCCCGAAATGTTTTTACTTACTCCCGTTCTTCTTATGGAAGGCTTCTTACCTTGGAAAAATGCAAAAATATTGCTAAAAATAGATGGGATCATTAATTTGTAATTTTCCAAGCTATCCCAAATTTTCCCACGATATCCCAAACTTTCCCACGCTTTCCAAATTTTTCTCCACGGTCTCCCATGTACATTTTTTTGCTTTTTCCGGTATTTTTTTTGTTTTCAACAATTGGTTTATCCCTTTAAACGTCAATGCCATCTTAAACAAATTATCCCAACTCAGTTCCCACTGTCGTTGACGTGGACACTTTCAAGAGCGACCGACCGAGAAACTTGATCATCATAACAAGAGACCAATCAGCGTCCGAGGTCATTTCAGGTCATTTTTCCCCAACACGTCCAAACCTCATGTCCATTTTTACCCACAACAACAATCCAGCGAATATGAATCCCCATTGAAAATCCTGGAATTGTATTGAACACCGTCCCCATAGAAAAGTCATACGGTCGGGCACTGAGTGACTAGGTAGCTGAATACTAGCTTCTCTCTGAATCACTAGCTGAAGACTAGCTGAACCTAGTTTAGTTGCTAAAAGTGAACCCTCTGAATAAGGAGTTGAATACTGCGTGACTGGGTTCTTTAGCGTACGAACGGTGTGAAAGTTGGGCCAATTTCACACTATCGTCTGGCTGAATCCGTGGTAATCATGCACCATTCAGATGGTCATTTTGACGCTTGACTAGCGCGTCTGTTTTCTATTGGGTACAGCTTTCACAACTGAATTTGACACTATCGTTTGTTTGTCGTGTGTTTGCTAATGGACTGTTGTTTTGTTTAGGGAGGAAGCGCAGGAATACGTGGAGATCGGAGTCATCAACGGTTTATTCGTCCTGGGCCGCTGCACTGGCTTCATTGGTAAGCATCTCGCGGATTGTGCGGGATAGTTGAGCTGGATTGGCGAAACTAATCTGCACGCTACGCGAAAATAACATTTTTCTATGTGGAAGATTGCGTGCTATTGTTAGTAGTAGAAGTAGTAGTTGTAGTTGGAGTAGTAGCAGCAATGGTAGCTGTGTTAATAGTAATACTAGTGGAATTAGTTTCAGTAATAGAATGGAGAAGTATGGTAATAGAAGCATTAGTAGCAGTGGTAGCAGTACTAGTAAACGTGGGCTTTAGTATCAAAGTGTAATACTAGCAGAACGAATTAAGTAGTAAAAGTAGCAGCAATAACATTTCGGGTAGCAATACTAAAAGTAGCACTGGTACTAATAGCGGTTGTTAGTTGTAGTAGTACTAGTAATAATAGTAGGAGTAGTAGCAGCAGCACCAGTAATAAGTAGCTGTAACCAGTTGTAGGAATATTAGCAAACGTACTTTGACTAGCAATACTATCACTATTAACACCAGTGTAAGATAGTAGTAATGGTAATAGTAGTAATACTAGCAGAACTAAGAGTAAGCAGTCTGTGACTAAAACGAACTCCTTTATCAGTAGTAACAATATCAATAATAATAATGATAATAGAATCAGCAGTGGTTGTAAAATATCCAAGATAGTAGCTAAACTAGTCTCCACAATACAGTGCTATGAACTGGTGTAACGACGATGTTAATTCTCAAATGAATTATCTTCCAGGACATTATCTGGACCAGAAGAAATTGAAGCAGGGCCTGTATCGACACCCCTGGGACGATATTTCCTACGTTTTGCCCGAAAAGTTCTCCGAGTAAAAGGGCCAACCACCACCATTCCCCATATCCAAGTTCTCCATGTTTTACCATTGTTAATTACCACGTCATTGTCTTTTGAGACTTTAGAAAAACACAAAATTTTAGAAACGAACGGGGTCAATAAATTTACCCCCCATTATAAATGTTAACTCCGTTTTATTCGGTGTTGGATGTTGTATTCCCTCCCAAAAATTTTTTGCATTCCAAAAATTAATTCTGACTTCCCCCGGGAGTTATAGAATCCATTTTGATTTTAATTAAGTGTTTTTATAATATCATTTCCCACGCCCCCGAAAATTTTCCCACGCAAAAAAAAGAAAAAAAAAACCTGTATGATTCTTTATGTGGAAGTTATGACAAAGAGAATGCGAAAGCACAAGTATAAGGAAAAAAATAAGAAGAAAAAAAACAAAACAGAGCAATAAACGTATGTTGCACACATACACATAGTACAGAGAGTCCTTTTCCCTACCCGCAATTGGGAATCGATGTGAATGTTGCTACCCCCCGCTACTCCTATACCCCACCCATTCCTCGTAATAAGAAAACGGCACTGGGAAATAATATCGAGAACTGAAGAAAAGAAAAAAAACATGGGAAAAAAATATGCTGTGGGTATCGTTGTTGAAAGATTCTTGATTCGTCTTGGAGTATATGAGTAGCGTACCCTTTGGTGAGGGAGGAACAGAAAAAAGAAGCTGAATGGCTATATATGTGTGTTATGGCCACAAAAACGATTAACGGAGGAACGTATAAGCTTACTGTTATGTGGTTGCGTGATTCATTAGAACGAGGCGGTTGTATAAAGGTTTTCTTTTTTTTCCCCTTTCTCCTTTGATGTGGAGTCCCTTTTGCGGGAGGAAAATGTTGGCAATGCTACTGAAATGGGAAAAACTCTCCAATGGTCGTTTTTCCCCGAAAGCTTTAAGAGGTTTTTGTTTTCCCTCCCCGCAGAAACTTGGGAACTCGTCAAAGAAAACGACAAGTTTGAAGTGCACGCAGGTTGAGAATCCTAGAGATTCTACATTCCTGCACGTGCTGGATTAGTAGTTATTAAGAAGAATCAATACTTTGTAAAGTTTAGTTGTGCTAGATTTCTCAAAGTTGTCCTACACAAGTTGCCTGGGAAGCTATATCTACTACCTTTATGTATAATATGCTTTTACCCAGAAAGCTGTGCTTAACTTCTTAATCTTGGACAATCCTCTATGGAGACTTGAGATTCTTTAGCCGTTAATTACGTGTCGTAATCAGAACAGGAATGACTTGGAAGAATCTCAAGAATCTTACCGAGGAATCATTATGGAAGGAATAGATCAGAAACGCTTAGATTGGCGTTTAGTGACACGGGTTATTTGCAAAGCTAAGCTCATGGATCGTTAGTCGTGGCGTTAATGACAGCGCCCCCGTGTAGAATGAAAAGCAGACTTGTCATTTGCATTGACCATTAAACTTCTGCAACACACATAGACACATACACAAAGATCAAAAAATTTTTCGGGGGAAAAAAAACTAAGATTCTCTATATCTAATCACGTATTCACAAGGTAGCACATTCTTCCTACGCTCCATTTGCTAGTCTGTGTGCAGTGTTTCCACCTTGCAGGGAAATTTTTCCTGTAAAAAGGGGAAAACGGGACCTGAAAAAGGGAAACATAAGAAAACAGGGAAACAGAAAAATGTGTAAGTAAGCTTTGTATCCTTAGTATGGAGGGGGGAAAAGGGGAAATAAGGGAAGAGGGGAAAAGGGGAAGACTGAAAGTGGCAACACTGGTCTTATGACTTCATTATATACTCATTAAAAAAAAGACTTCGAATTTCAGGAACTTGATACGTAACGTATACCTCCTGAAAAGTGCAAAAAAAAAAAAGACAAGTTTCAATCTCATTAATCTGAAATAATTGACAAGCGTTTTCTTCCATGTAATGCGATCCGCTTTCGGGCAAAGTTTCCAGTTATCCTGGAAATTTTTTTTTAAAGGTGAATTTCCCATAAGAAGACTGTAATAAGATTCTCTCATATACTACCAGCCTATATGGACTTAATTAGATGATAACTCTCAGCGAGTTAATTAAGCAAAACTATCAGTTCAGTCGTATCGTGTTGTTCTGTGATCCTCTTACTCGTATCACTCATTAAGCAACTGTCCAAATCTTGCCAAGAACATGGAGGATTACTAATAATACTGATCGTATCTCATTTACCAGTGCAGTACTCGATTATTATTAGCTTTTCAAGTGTGTAAATGACTTTCTAAGGGAAATTCAAGGTTTGCTTTTAGAAGCGAGTTTGAAATTCCCGCCAACTGTTTGAGAACAGCTATTGCTAAAAGCTTGACTTTCTACTGTTTATGTCTTCTTTCTTTAATAGATAAAAAAATTAATAGAATTTATAATACAATTCTATGGCTCCTGTATTAATATTATTAAAATAAAAAAAATTTCGGGGTCCACAGGTTTGTACAGTTCCACAATGAATCGATTACATTCAGGAGGCAAAAAAAAAAAAAAATCACGCGTTGACGCAGGCGCGCTGCGTTAGTCATTTGTTTTGCCTTTCCGCCTCTTCGAATGACCTATGTTCCCGCCCTTTTTTTCGCCAGTTGCTCCTCGGCCTTCGTCGGAGGAAGACGTGTGCTAACCACCTCCCGCAGCTAATTGCTTTCTGCAAGACGTTCTACTTTTTTTTCTTAATTCGGTAAGTAGATTTCAGATAATAATTAAATATGAATAAAATAGCTAATTTTTTCTTCATACTGAAAATTTAGATTTTTTTTGAATGAAATTAGGATTTTTTGCATTATTTTAGTAATTTTCAAGATTCACACACTTTCAGCACTTGATCGCTTCATTAGCCCGTGTCTTTGGTTGATACTTAATTTAATTATAATTAATTGAGATTGGTTCAGGTACGACCTGTCAGCACCTCAATTGACAATAGACCATTGGGTGCCTTTTGTATTGCAAGGGTGCGGTTTTGTCGTTCGACTATTTTTGTGCTCCGAACAATGAGAAGTTTCGCCTGTGTGGTTTCCTCGTCCAAACACAACAAAATACAATCACTTGTAACACATGAAATTAATGAAAACTATAAATTTATTTTTGTTTCTGTTTTTTGCAGAGAAACAGATTAGCCACTACTGAGTTATTAATCACCGCAGAAGCAGCAGCAGCAACTGGAAGGTGTCGGGGAAAACCGGGAAAAGAAGAGCCAAGCCAAAAGGACAGGAAAAAATTTTTGCGGGGAAAAATCTAATGAAAAGACGAGCGCAAATATGGCCAAATGGATTTACGCTGGTCTCACGTGGCTTTCTATCTGTCTGCCCACAGTGAACACCGCCATTGGTAAATACAGCGTCAATCTCTTTTAATTAGACTATTTTTTTTTCTAATGTTCAGTCAAAGTTAAACTGAATTGATTAATTTAATTTGTTTCTTTTTTTTTAAGTAGTGTTTTCACTTTAATTTCCCCCTTTTCCCCCTTCCTCCCTTATTTTTCCCTTATTTTCCCTTTTTCCCGTTCGTGCTAGAATATAGGATGTACAATACTTCCAGGTTTTCCCCTTTTCCCTCTTCCCTTATTTTCCCTTTTTCCCCTTCGTGCTAGAACATAGGATGTACAATACTTCCAGGTTTTCCCCTTTTCCCTCGTCCCTTATTTTTCCTTTTTCCCCTCAGTGCTAGAATATAGGATTTACAATACTTCCAGGTGTTCCCCTCTCCCTCTTCCCTTATTTTCCTTTTTCCCCTTCGTGCTAGAATACAGGATGTACTTCCAGAACTTCCGCTTTCCTCTCTTCCCTTATTTTTCCCGTTTTCCTCCTTCGTGCTAGAACACAGGCTGTACTTCCAGGTTTCCCCTTTTCCCTCTTCCCTTATTTTTTCCCTTTTCCCCGTTCGTGCTAGAGCACAGGCTGTATACCTCCAGATTTTCCCCTTTCTTCTCTTCTCTTAGTTTTCCCTTTTCATACTAAATTTCCCTCTTTTTCGGGGAATTTCCCTGCAAAGTGGAACCATTGCTTTTTAGTTTGTTTGAAGGCAAAGAAGAGTGAAGATGGAAGGTCAAATGACTTTTTCCCGTGGGCATCGTAAGAAGAGCCGCCATAAATAACGTCGCATTAACTAATCTCAAGTTTAATTTACGACCCGGGAAATTGAAGGAAAGTTCCATTTACACTGATCCTACCCAGATTTGCCACCTTTCTATAGGGTCCCTCACAAAATCAACAAGTTTTTAGTCTTTGAAAGCAAGCCAAAAGATTCAGGAGGAAACAAAACTGCCGAATCCATGGACGGGCTGTTTGAGAAATAGGAACAAACGTTACTGTGTCCACGGATTCGACAGATTAACTTTCTTATTAGCAGTATAGCAGTAACAAAACCTAAAAATTTATTGGAAATAATATTAATCATTATAAATAACAATGGCAGTAATGTTGGAAACAAAGCTGCCGAATCCGCGGACGGGCTGTTTGAGAAATAGGACTAAATACTATTGTGTCCACATATTCGACAGATTCGCTTCCTGTAGTTACAGCAGCGTGATAGTAAATAATTTTGACAACAGTAATAACACATAATCTGTCGAATCCGTGGACGCTCCATGTAAGGAAAATAGGACCAAACGCTACTGTGTCCACATGTTCGACAGATTAACTTTCTTATTAGCAGTATAGCCGTAAAAAAACCTAAAAATTTATTCGAAATAACATTAATCATTATAAATAACAATGACAGTAATGTAGGAAACACAGCTGCGGAATCCGTGGACGCTCCATGTAAGAAGCACGACCAAACACTTCTATGTCCACGGATTCGACAGATTCGCTTTCCCACTGCCATTACAGCTTAATAATATATAAATATATTTTATAAATTTTCGGTCTGAGTTATATCTTTAATTTGGGGCCCAATGCTTTTGGGTGTTGTGATTTGGCACTGTGGAGCAGCTGCTGTCCCTCTTTCCCAATTGACTCCTTTCCCCTATAAGAATCCTTAGTTATGGAGATCCTACATATTAGACACACAAAGCATATAGGATCCTCTTCCACATAGAAAAAACCGAAACAAGAAAATTATCCTGGAATAAGTTATAAAAAAAAGTTTCTCTAATTCGTATCCCGACAGAAAATTCTCATAGGACTATGTAGAATTTTGGAACAGAGACTCAGTGAGATCTCACAACTTTTAGAGCTTTCTCACTAAGATCTCACTGAGTCTCTGTTCCAAATTCCAAATTCCTGGACGGATTAGAGAAAAATTTTCTAACTTATTCCATTAACTTATTCCTAACTTACCCCGAAAGAAAATTCTCACAGGACTATGTAGAATTTTGGAACAGAGACTCAGTGAGATCTCACAACTTTTAGAGCTTTCTCACTAAGATCTCACTGAGTCTCTGTTCCAAATTCCAAATTCCTGGACGGATTAGAGAAAAATTTTCTAACTTATTCCATTAACTTATTCCTAACTTACCCCGAAAGAAAATTCTCACAGGACTATGTAGAATTTTGGAACAGAGACTCAGTGAGATCTCACAACTTTTAGAGCTTTCTCACTAAGATCTCACTGAGTCTCTGTTCCAAATTCCAAATTCCTGGACGGATTAGAGAAACTTTTTTCTAACTTATTCCATTAACTTATTCCTAACTTACCCCGACAGAAAATTCTCACAGGACTATGTAGAATTTTGGAACAGAAACTCAGTGAGATCTCACAACTTTTAGAGCTTTCTCAGTAAGATCTCACTGAGTCTCTGTTCCAAATTCCAAATTCCAAATTCCTGGACGGATTAGAGAAACTTTTTTCTAACTCATTCCATTAACTTATTCCTAACTTACCCCGACAGAAAATTCTCATAGGACTATGTAGAATTTTGGAACAGAAACTCAGTGAGATCTCACAACTTTTAGAGCTGTGAGAATTTTCTGTTGGGGTAGAAATGCATTTAGGTTTACCAACTATGCAGTTTGCAATTACAATAATAATATATAATAATTCTTTTTCTATTATTTTCTTATACTTTTTACTTGTAAATAGTATGAAATAGTTAGTGATAAATTTGAATTGAAAATTATAGTTTATAGTTTGTATTGTAAACGATTATTTTTTAATGAAATGTCTACTCCAAAGTAGTAAATATTAATTAGTAATTTTATTTATAAATTAGTTAATTTATAAGTTATAAATTTATAATTGATTTATTTATAAATATTATTTATTATTTATATTTTTAATTTATTTTTTAATTTATTATTTATTTATATTTATAAATTAGTTAGTTATTATTAGTTTAGAAATTCGTTTAGTATAAAAGGTAACAGTTATTTTTACATTATAATATTTTAGATTTATTTGCTTATAAATACGAACTACGACTTAGTAAAATAAATATTTAAGTAGTAAATTTTCTTCATACATAAGTTAATTTCAAGGGGTCTGAAACTCCGAGGAAAAGTGTACGAATATTATTTGATAACACGGAGATAACATATAGATAACCGGTTGATAACAGTGATAACATGACCTAGGCGTACGAAGACTATTGGAAGTTTTCGACCCCTTGGTTAATTTATATTAGTTTAGACATTATTTAAGTTTGTAACATAGTTGCAAGGGGTCCGAAACTCCCATGTCAAGTGTACGAAGATTATTTGATAACATGTGATAACAGGGAGATAACAGGCTAAAGACAGTGATAACACGACCTAGGTGTACGATGATTATTGGCAAGTTTCGGACCCCTTTCATAGTTGTATATAGATAATATGGATATTAACCGATTTTTTGTCTCTAGTTGTTATCTACTTGTTATCCGGTTGTTATCACGTGTTATCACAATCATCTGATAGCCCAGGGAATATTTGATCGAAACTGAGCAAAACTTAAACAACACAAGAGGGTCCGAAACTCTGAGGAAAAGTGTGTACGAAGATTGTGTGATAACATATGATAACATGGAGATAACAGGTGGATAACAGTGATAACATGACCCAGGTGTACGAAGATTGTTGGAAGTTTCGGACCCCTTGCTTAAACAGCACAAAATTGGCTGTTTCGTGTAATAAGATTTTTCTATGTACAAATCCCATGTTTATATATATATATATATATATATATATTATTAATATTAATTATTATATATTTATTTTATGATATTATTTGTTTATTTATATTTAGTTTAGGCTCGCTACTTTCAAGAAATAATTTTATTTTTGATTTATTATTATTATTATTATTAGTATTTTAAGAATATTGAATAAATTTTGTGTCAGTTGCGAACCCTGACCTTTATTTATATTTAGTTGGGGCTCGCAACTTTCAACAAATAATTTTATTTTTGATTTATTATTATTATTATTATTATTATTTTAAGAATATTTAATAATTTTTGTGTCAGTTGCGAACCCTGTCCTTTATGTATATTTAGTTAGGGCTCGCTACTTTCAACAAATAATTTTATTTTTGATTTATTATTATTATTATTATTATTATTATTATTATTTTCAGAATTTTTGATAAATCTTGTGTAAGTTGCGAACCCTGACCTTTCTGTGGGGTCTTCATTCGCTAAAGGGGGGTCCGCTGACACTTAGAAAAAAAAAGTGAACAGCTAATCGATTTGTCTACTACTTTGGCAGTAATGAGAATCTTCTCCACTTTTTTGTTGCAGATTTCTCGTTTGATATTAAAGTCCAGTCGATAGGGATGAAGAGATTTTAATGTAATTAATGATAATAGCATAGTTAGGATGATGATGATGATGAGATTAAAAACACTAGTAGTAGTAGTAATATAAATGTAACAATATAATATAAATAACAATCTAGTAATATAAATAAACACTAGTATAATTAGTAATATAAAAGTATATGTATATTGAGTATATATTATATTACTCACTTCACTTCTTTATGACTAGAAGTATATTTTACACTGTACTACTTAAACTATGTATGAAGTTTCTTGTGGAAGCTTAAATAGATGATGATAATGAGAGTAAAAACAATAGTAGTAGTAGTAATATTTTAATTAGTAAGTAATTTTTTAGGTAAAGTAATTTTTAAGTAAGTTAGTAGTAATTTTTAATAGTAGTAATAGTATATTTTACACTGTTCTATTTAACTATGTATGAAGTTTCTTGTGGAAGTCTAAATAGATGATGATAATGAGAGTAAAAACAGTAGTAGTAGTAGTAATATATTCTGCATTAATGTTAATCTAGGATAGTTTATCTTTGCTCTTACATTATTGTCATTCATATATATATTATGGGACTACACTCCAGTAGTAGTATGTCCATCCTCTTAAAAAAAAATAGTAGTAGTAAGAGGAGGAGGACAAAGCGAAAGGGTAGTAGCAGTAAGAGGAGTAGTCGTAGTAAAGTAAGCAGGATTAAAAGGAGTAGCAGCAGTAGTAGCAGTAGTCTAGTAGTGGTAGCAGCAGTAGTATTAGCGATATTAAAAGTAGGAGTAGTAATAGCAGCAGTATTAGTATTAGTATTAGTATTAGTATTAGTAGTAGTAGCAGTAGTAGTAGTCAAGTAAGTAGCAGGGATAACAGAAGTGGCAGTAGTCTAGTAGTGGTCGTAGAAGTAGCAGCAGTAGTCTAGTAGCGGTAGTAGAAGTAGCAGCTATAGTAGCAGTAATAGTGGCAGTAGTACCAGTCGTAGTTATAGTTATAGTAGTAGTAGTGATAGGAGCAGTAGTAATAGTAATAGTTATCTTAACAGTAGTATTAGCAGAAGTAGTAGCAGTAACAGTGGTGGTATAGTAGTGGTACCAGCTGTAGTAGCAGTAGTAGTAGTAGTAATAGTAATGGGAACAGTAGTAGTTCCAGTATTTAAAGCAGTAGTAGGAGTAGTAATGGTAGTAATAGTAGTGTTAGTAGAGTGCTAGCAGAAGTAGTAGCAGTAACAGTAAGTAGTATAGTAGTAGTACCATTTGTAGTAGAAGTAGTAGTAGTAGTAATAGTAGTGGGAATAGTAGTAGTTCCAGTAGTTAAAGCAGTAGTAGGAGTAGTAATGGTAGTAATAGTAGTGTTAGTAGTAGTACTAGCAGCAGTGTTAGCAGTAACAGTGGTAGTATAGTAGTGGTACCAGTTGTAGTAGCAGTAGTGGCAGCAGGTAGTAGTTTCAGTAGTAAACGAATATGTCGTAATATTTGGACATGTCGCTCAAGGACGGGGCAATTTGTGCTGTGTCCACAGATTCGACAGATTCACTTTCATAGTGACATAGTGATAACAATAACTCGACAATTAGAAATCCAATAAAACAAAATAATAATTATTAATGATGCTGAAGATGTAATAGTAATAAAAAACAAATCTGTCGAATCCGTGGACATGTGGCATAAGTTGTAGGTCGTTTGGTAACATGTCCCAAGGGGTCCGAAACTCTGAGGAAAAGTGTACGAAGATTATTTGATAACATATGATAACACGGAGATAACGGGTTGATAACAGCGATAACATGGCCTAGGTGTACGAAGATTATTGCAAGTCTCGGACCCCTTGACATGTCCATGCATTCGACAGATTCGTTTCCTCATAACAAAGCTAGAAATTGTATTATCACCAGCTTCAAACGGGATAAAAATCAGTTAAAAATTAATATTAATAATAATAATAATAATAATAATAATAATAATAATAATAAGGATAATAATGATAATAATAATAATAATCATAATGATGATGATGATAATAATAGTAAAATAAGGATAATAATAATAATAATAATAATAATAATGGTAATAATAATAAGGATAATAATGATAATAATAATAATAAGGATAATGATAATAATAATAATAGTAATAATAATAATAATGATAATAATAATAATAATAATAATTTATTTTTTACAGGTTATTTCTGGCACGTGACCGATTTCCATTACGACGCTAATACTTCCTCAAACAACGCGGACCACGGAAGTAAGTACGCCCCCATCCTGTTATCAACTGTTATCAACTGTTATCAGCGTGTTATCAACATGTTATCAGCGAGTTGTCATCTGTTATCAACGTGTTATCGTCCAAACTCCCACCGTTTTGAGCGTCCGACTCGTTATACTTACGGCAGGGAGGATTGATAATGGGTTGATAACAGATGATAACACGTTGATAACACTGATAACATAGAGCAAGCGAACAGACTAATAATAGCAAAGTCAGAGAAGAACGGAGGGTTTCCCTTAATTGCTCTCTTGTTACCACTGTGTTATCAAGTGTTATCAACCTGTTATCAACCTGTTATCATCTGTTATCAACGTGTTATCGGCCATATTGAACGCTAGACTCCTGTGTTTTGCACAAGGGGTCCGAAACTTCTAATAACCTTCGTACACCTAGGTCATGTTATCACTGTTATCAACCTGTTATCTCCACGTTATCTCCGTGTTATCGTATGCTATCAAATAATCTTCGTCCACTTTTCCTCGAAGTTTCGGACCCCTTGGTTTTGCAGCAGGGAAGAGTGTTAATGGGTTGATAACAGGTGATAACGCGCTGATAACACTGATAACCTACAACGGTGTCCGTTTAATCCTAAGAAAATGTTTTTTCCCCTAACTATCATTGGTGTTATCAACATGTTATCACCTGTTATCATACCCTTGATTTTTTTTTTTACCGAATTTTGGTTCGATAAGAACGTCTCGCTTTGGTGGATTCTCATTTGCCGGTCGTCCGCATTCCATCAAACTACAAAAAAAATTATAAAATAAAATTAAATAAAATTAAATTAAATATAATTATATTTAATAATATTAATAAATAATAATATATTAATTAAAATAATAAAATATCGATAAAGAAAGTAACATTCGATAATATAAAATATTAAATAACTAAAGTATTGTTTGGAAAAAAGAAAGATTAATAACATGTGATAATATAGATAACATGTTGATAACACTTGATAACACGAAGCCTTGACGTACAAGGATAACTACAGAAAAGTCTGATAACACTTGATAACATGTTGATAACTTTTGATAACATGAAGCCCTGATGTACAAGGATAACTACAGGAAAGTCTGACAACACTTGATAACACTTCATAACATGTTGATAACACTTGATAACACGAAGTCTTGATGTACAAGGATAACTACAGAAAAGTCTGATAGGGGGTTGATAACACTTGATAACATGTTGATAACACTTGATAACACGAAGTCTTGACGTACAAGGATAAGTGCAGAAAAGTCTGATAGGGGATTGATAACACTTGATAACATGTTGATAACACTTGATAACACGAAGTTTTGACGTACAAGGATAACTACAGAAAAGTCTGAAAGGGGATTGATAACACTTGATAACATGTTGATAACGCTTGATAACACGAAGCTTTGACGTACAAGGATAACTACAGAAAAGTCTGATAGGGGATTGATAATACTTGATAACATGTTGATAACTTTTAATAACATGAAGACTTGACGTAGAAAGATAACTACAGAAAAATCTAATAGGGGGTTGATAACACTCGATAACATGTTGATAACACTTGATAACACACAGTACATGAAGCCCTATCCCGGATATGTCAGGACAACTAAATTGGCGTACACGGATAATTACAGCCAACTCTGATAGGAGTTAGCAACACTCAGTAACGAGTGATAACAGGAGATAACACTTGATAACAGCTGATAACACTGGATAACTTGAAGCCCTGGATGTATTCCTGGGCTTCAGGACAACTCATCTAACATGGATGACTGACCGGCAAAGTCGGACAGAAATTGACAAAGCTGATAACACTGATAACACCTGATAACACTTGATAACAGCTGATAACACTGGATAACTTGAAGCCCTGGATGTATTCCTGGATGTCAGGACAACTCAACTAACATGGATGACAGACCGACAAAGTCCGACAGAAATTGATAAAGCTGATAACATTGATAACAATTGATAACAGCTGATAACAGCTGATAACACTGGATAACTTGAAGCCCTGGATGTATTCGTGGGCTTCAGGACAACTCAACTAACATGGATGACTGACCGACCAAGTCCGACAGGAATTGATAAAGCTGATAACATTGATAACACCTGACAACACTTGATAACAGCTGATAACACTGGATAACTTGAAGCCCTGGATGAATCCCTGGATGTCAGGACAACTCAACTAACATGGATGACTGACCGACCAAGTCCGACAGGAATTGATAAAGCTGATAACATTGATAACACCTGACAACACTTGATAACAGCTGATAACACTGGATAACTTGAAGCCCTGGATGAATCCCTGGATGTCAGGACAACTCAACTAACATGGATGACTTACCGGCAAAGTCTGACAGAAATTGACAAAGCTGATAACACTGATAACACCTGATAACACTTGATAACAGCTGATAACACTGGATAACTTGAAGCCCTGGATGTATTCCTGGGCTTCAGGACAACTCAACTAACATGGATGACTGACCGACCAAGTCCGACAGGAATTGATAAAGCTGATAACATTGATAACACCTGACAACACTTGATAACAGCTGATAACACTGGATAACTTGAAGCCCTGGACGTATTCCTGGATGTCAGGACAACTCAACTAACATGGATGACTGACCGACAAAGTCCGACAGAAATTGATAAAGCTGATAACATTGATAACACTTGATAACATGTTGATAACAACCGATACCTTGAAGCCCCCCCCCCCACACACTCGAAAGTTATCCACTTGAGAAACTCGGTGAAACCAAAGCCAAACCTGCAACTCCAGCTTCCCGAAAATTCCACTTACAAATTGGTTCTCTGCTGTTACTTACTATTTTTAGCTATTTTTGAAAAAGTATTTTGACTACTTTTACTAGTTTTTTTCTTTTTTAAGTCAATAAGTTTGTGATAAGCCTCACAAGCAGAAGAAGCCTCCCAAGTTTTCAAGTGCAAGTTTTTGAAGTGTACCTTATGACTCTGGTAAGCTTTGATAATAATTGATAATAATAATAATAATAATAATATAATGGATACATATTGAATTACTACTAGTATAATATAATTATTTAGTAAATATAATATCATATTTTATTTTAGAACTATTAGAATAACATATACAATGGAATTAGATATGATCCGATTATTATTACTATAAATATTTTAATGTATAATAATATATTTTATTTAAATAGTCTATGTAATTTATTTATTTTGTTTTTATTTAAATATCTATTTCTAAAATTTATCCATCAATTTATTTACCAATTATTAAATCTAATTAATAATTTATTATATCGATTAATTATTAATTAATTTATTAATTTACTATCTATCCAGTTTCCCTATCTACTCTATTTATTTAGTATTTACATATCTCATTATAATTATTATATTTTATTTATTATCCACTTAATTTACTATTTATCCTTTTTCTCTGTTCCCATTTATTTATTATAATATATATTGTAATTACTTATTTGTATAATTTATATAATTTATATATATATTTTTTTACAAAATTTGTTTGATTCGTAGGCTGCTGGGGTATGTCGAAGAAAACGGTTCACAGCAGCAGCGATCGGTTCGGCAACTACCGCTGCGACTCGCCCTGGTCCCTGGTCTCCTCCGCCGTGCAGGCCATGCGGAGTATCACGGCCGAGGACATCGAGTTCATCCTATGGACCGGGTATCAATTATAATATCGATACTTAACCAGATTCTTGAATTATCGATTAAAATATAGTCAAATTTGTTTTAACGAATTTTTTTGACTAATTAAATGTAATTATATCAATATATTATAATTGGCCAATAAATATAAAATTAATTTAAATTAATAATTCAAATAGAGTGAAATTTGTTTTTAATTAATTTTTAAATACTAATTAAATGTAATTCTATCAATTAATATTATAACTGGCCAATAAATATAAAATTAATTTAAATAAATAATTCAAATACAGTGAAAATTAGTTTTAATTAATGTTTTATACCTTTTAATTGTAATCATGTATAAATTAAATATAATAATTGACTAACAAGTAAAATACTAATCTAAATTATTAATTAAAATATACTGGAATATATTGTTATAATAACCAAATAATTTTATTTATGTTTTATACTTATTACCTGTAATAAAAAATATAATAAAATAAATAATTAATAAATATATTATTAACTATTGTTACTTCTATTATTATATCAATTAGTATGATCCAATACAATAAGAATAATGTAATTTGTAAAAAATGTCCAATTATTATTATTATTATTATTATTATTATTAGTTAAGCCCTGGCTTCTGTTATTATAAATTAGACTAATCCAGTTATCTTACGACACTGTAATAAAGTAGATAACACGCTGATAACTTTCTGCGAGACGCAGAGTTGCGGACCCCCCAGGTTGTGTATTTGAAAGTAGATAACACACTGATAACTTTCTGCTAGACGCAGAGTTGCGAACCCCCCCGCTTGTGTATTTGAAAGTAGATAACAACGCTGATAACAACTCTGAGATGCGGAGTTGCGGACCCCCCTGGTTGAGTATTTGAAAGTAGATAACACGCTGATAACTTTCTGCGAGACGCAGAGTTGCGGACCCCCCCCCCTGCTTGTGTATTTGAAAGTAGATAACACGCTGATAACTTCCTACGAGACGCAGAGTTGCGGACCCCCTGGTTGTGTATTTGAAAGTAGATAACACGATGATAACTTTCTACGAGACGCAGAGTTGCAGACCCCCCCTGCTTGTGTATTTGACAGTAGATAACACGCTGATAACTTTCTACAAGACGCAGAGTTGCGGACCCCCCCCCCCTGGTTGTGTATTTGAAAGTAGATAACAACGCTGATAACAACCCTGAGATGCGGAGTTGCGGACCCCCCCTGCTTGTGTGTTTGAAAAGACGAGTTCTTGCGAGTGGAGCAAAACGGAAGGGAAATTATAATCGGAGCCATGTGATGCATACCAATGAAAGTGATGAGTCAAAACTTGCACCCAAATCGAATACCAATTTCATCCTCTGCGTATAGCTGTTGTCAACTGTTATCATCCGTTATCAGGTGTTATCACATGTTATCATCTGTTATCAATGCTGGGGCCATCGGTTCTGAACACAGAACTTTCAACTTCCAATGAATAACCTTCATTTTCTATGGTGTTATCATTGTTATCAGTTGTTATCAGGTATTGTAATCTGTTATCACATGTTATCATCTGTTATCAATAGTGGGGCTATCTGTTCTGAACACAGAACTTTCAACTTCCAATGAATAACATTCAGTTTCTATTGTGTTATTAGCTGTTGTCAGTTGTTATCATCTGTTATCAATGCTGGGGCTATCGGTTCTGAACACAGAACTTTCAACTTCCAATGAATAACATTCATTTTCTATTGTGTCATCAGTTGTTATCAGGTGTTATTATCTGTTATCACATGTTATCATCTGTTATCAATGCTGGGGCTATCTGTTGTGAACACAGAACTTTCAACTTCCAATGAATAACATTCATTTTCTATTGTGTTATTAGCTGTTGTCAGTTGTTATCAGGTGTTATTATCTGTTATCACATGTTATCATCTGTTATCAATGGTGGGGCTATGTGTTCTGAACACAGAACTTTCAACTTCCAATGAATAACATTCAGTTTCTATTGTGTTATCATTGTTATCAGTTGTTATCAGGTGTTATTATCTGTTATCACATGTTAGTAATCTTTTCTCAACACAAAACTTCAAACTTGCACTGAATTTTCTTCATTTTCCACTGTGTTATCGTCTGTTATCAGCTGTTACCAGCCGTGTTATCATCTATTATAAACCCTTTACCACTTGTTATCACAAATTATCATCTATCATCATCAGTTATCATCTTTTCTCAACAGAAAACTCCACACTTGCACTGAAATTTCTTCATTTTCCACTGTGTTATCCTCTGTTATCGCTAGTTATCAACCCTGTTATCATCTGTTATCAACCCTTTACCACTTGTCATCACATATTATCATCTATCATCATCAGTTACCATCTTATCTCAACACAAAACTTGAAACTTCTACTAGATTTTCTTCATTTTCCACTTGTGTTATCGTCTGTTATCGCTAGTTATCAACCCTGTTATCATCTGTTATCAACTCTTTACCACTTGTTATCACACATTATCATCTATCATCTTATCTCAACACAAAACTTGAAACTTCTACTAGATTTTCTTCATTCTCCACTTGTGTTATCAGCTGTTATCATCTGTTATCACGTATTATCAACCTCCAGAACTTTTAAGTTAACTTTTTCCTCCAGTGTTTTTCTCGGTCCTTTTTGCAGTAGTACTTTTTTATTTGCTGCCGCAAATGGAGGACCCGTACAGCACAGAAGCGAATCCTTTTAAAGGGATAATTTCGTTATAAAAGCACTCCAGAGACTCTTCATTCCATGGCCATTTTTTCCTCTTCTAATTGATCCACTTAACTCGCTTTCGGCTTAAACCGTCGTTTTTACCCCCAGGGTTTCCACTTTGCGGGGAAATTCCCTGGAGAACGGGAAAACGGTGTCTAGATAGGGAAAAGGGAAAAGGGAAATTTGGAATGTACCTTTATATTCTAGCATGGAGGGATAAAAGGTGGAAAATAAGGGAAGAGGGAAAAAGGGCAAATGGACGGGGAAACCCCAGTATTTTTACTTTGTGGGGAAGTTCCACGGAGAAGGGGAAAACGGTGTCTAAAAAGGGAAAAGGGAAATTTAGAATGTACCATTATATTCGAGCATGGAGGGATAAAAGGGGGAAAATAAGGGAAGAGGGAAAAAGGGGAAATGGAAAGGGAAAAACCCAGTATTTTTATATTGCGGGGAAGTTCCCTGGAGAAGGGGAAAACGGGGTCTGAAAAGGGAAATTTAGAAACGTACCGTTATAGTTTTAGCACGGAGGGGAAGAAAGGGAAAAATAAGGAAGAGGGGGGGAATGCGCTGTTCTCGTTGTATTAAACCAGCGGTTCATTTTACGGTTCATTTTACGGTTCATTCTGACGGTTTAGGGATTCCGCTGCCAGATGGATTGACCTTCCGGCGGAAGAATCTCATCAGCGGGTGAGAGGAGCCATCGCTACCGTCACCTCACTGCTACGCCGCTACTTCCCCAGCACTGCCGTGTACCCGGTGGTGGGTAGCACCGATATCTGGACCCATAATCACATAGGACCCTCGTCTGCTTCCCCTTACGACCAACTGGCTGATCTGTGGAGGATATGGCTTCCGCCAGAAGCTGAATCCACCTTCCGCAAAGGTATAACTTCATTTTCCAGTCGATTTTGTATGTAAACTAGTGCGTGTATGTGACAGGTGGCTATTACGTGATAGAGCAAGCGGGACTCCGTTTACATCTGGTAGCTCTCAACACCAACTTGTACTCGCAAATCAATCAGGTGACCGCCGATAGTGACGATATCGACCCAGGCGGTCAATGGGCGTGGCTGGAGAGTGTTCTCCTGAAAGCGCGACGCAGGAAGGGCACTGTAATTTCATTCAAATCAACCTAAACCGTCAACTCCGGTTCACTAAACGGCTCATTTCGGTTCATTTGCGGGATGTTATAGGTTTATATCTTCGGACATGAACCTCCTGGAGTTTACGAGAAAGTCTATAATCGCCAGGCTGTTGGCTGGTTCCAGGAGCGTTTCAATAAGCGCTACCTTCAGCTGGTCCGCCAGTACGCGGATGTCATCGTGGGACAATTTTTCGGACACACCCATAGTGACACTTTCCGTGTCATCTACGACGATAACGGTACTACTAGTAGTTTCTATAAAGTCAAGTTAGACCAATTACAGCTTTGCTATTGTCTTTTACATCATGTTCACACAGCGTATACTACTATACTGGAATAACTTTATATAGGAATAGCTCTCCACTTTTTGGTCTTTTCTCCCCATTGGTGATTTATATTGGAATAAGTCCTGCAGTGTGAACATAGCTGTTATATTATTATTATTATTATTAGTAGTAGTAATAGTAGTAGTAGTAGTAGTAGTAGTAGTAGTTTTCTAATATTTATTATTTCTCGTTAACTTAACTTATTTATTTTATAATTTTATTCTTAATATAATGTTTATTACGTACATTTCTATTATTAATATATTTATGTTACACATTATATTATTATTATCATATTAATTATATTATATTATTAATATATTATATACGATCTATATACTACGAACACTGCAGAGATGGGCGGGGTTGGCAGGAAAAAGGTTTAAGACGGTTCACGTTGGGTTCGACTAGTTTGGAGTTGCTGACGGTTCGCTTCGGCTCGGTTTGAGAAACCGAAACATACGGTTTCGGTTCGGTTTAACTCAGTAACTAGTTCAAGTTCGGCTCAGATGCGGTTCAAGGTGTTCTGAGATACTAACGGTTCAATTCGGTTTAACTCGGTAACTAGGTTCAACTTCGGTTCATTTTCAGTTTTGAACCTAAGAAAGTCCTTTCTGCTTATAATTTCTTCGAGATTGAACCTAAAAAAGGGGTTTGAATCCGATTCAGCTTCTTTGGTTTCCCATAGGTTTAGTTCGGTTTACCGATTTAAACAAATTGAACCGGTTCAACGGTTCGGCTTAAGGAAACGGTTTGATCCGCCGATCTCTGCTACTACATAAGCACATATAATATTTTATAAATTACTAGAAACAGAGATGAGCGGATCTGAACCGTTTTTGAGTCGTTCACTGAACGGCTCATCGGTTTGTTGAACCTGAACCGTAAGCCAGATCAGCCCAAGATCAGTTGAACTCTGAATCGAACCGAATCAAGCTCCCATGTAATGAACCGAAATTGAACCGAAAGCGGTTCAGAGAACGGTTCATTCGATATTGGTTTCCAGAACAAATATGCACTATGCCGAATGATTGAAATGAACCGAAAATTGAACCGAACTTTGAACTTACACACTTACGAACCTGAACCAGATTCGAACCGCACTTGTTGGAAGTGAACCGAACCGAACCGGACTAAACCGCGATCGTACTTTTCGTTTAAACCGTGAACCAAATCTGATCTCTGAGCTTGAACCGGATTCAGAACCTTACTAGCTGGAAGCGAACCGAACCGAACCGGACTAAACCGGGACCGTACTTTTCGTTTGAACCGTGAACCGAATCTGATCTCTGAGCTTGAACCGGACTCAGAACCTTATTTGTTGGAAGTGAACCGAACCGGACTAAACCGGGATCGTACTTTTCTTTTGAACCGTGAACCGAATCTGATCTTTAAGCTTGAACCGGACTCAGAACCTTACTTGTTGGAAGTGAACCGAATCGAACCGGACTAAACCGGGACCGTACTTTTCGTTTGAACCGTGAACCAAATCTGCATCTCTGAGCTTGAATCGGATTCAGAACCTTACTTGTTGGAAGTGAACCGAACCGAACCGGACTAAACCGTGAACCTACACTTTTCGTCTTAACCATGAACCAAATCTAATAGCTTGAACCAGATTCGGTACCGTACTTGCTGGAAGTCTGGAAGTCAACCGAACCGAACTGAAACTAGAGCCATACTTCTTTCATTTGAACCGTGAGCCTAATCCGGTTCACATGTTAACAAGATCCGCCCATCTCAGCACTGAGCGCGCGTGTATAGATCCCTGGGACGTTCATTATGGAAAAGGGCCCATGTAAATATTACTGCACATCTTCAGGATTACCGTTAATCCATAAATCCCGAACTTGAACGATCCTTGTATCGATTTTTTTGTTTAAGAACGTAGAACAACAAGAAACCCATAGACTGAAGGTAATTAAACAACATATGACATTATAAATAATCATAAAATACATTATCATATGACAGATAAGGAAAATTGAATAAATTTACGTAAAAAAATAATAACACGATTATAATAAAGGATAAATATTAATAAATATTTAAAACATATATTAGACAAAAAGGACACGAGACAAATGGTGAATATAATACTGAGATAATAATAGTAATATAAATAATAAATAAGATAATAGGCAATGATAATAATGCAAGTAAAAGTAAAAATAATCTTAATGCAAAATACTAGACGAAGAGAAAAATGAAGGAGGGTCCGAAACTCTGAGGAAAAGTGTACGAAGATTATTTGATAACATGTGATAACACGGAGATAACGGGTTGATAACATGTGATAACACGACCCAGGTGTACGAAGATTATCGGAAGTTTCCGACCCCCTGAAGAAATCCAGTACAAAATAGTAATTACTATGAAATATATTAGATTTAAAAAAATGTAAAGTAAATAACAAATAAGATAATAACAGTAATAACAATATAACAAATAATATATAATATAATAATAATATATAATATAATAATAATACATTATACGTATAATACATAATATAATAATAATATATAATATAATAAAAATATATAATATAATAATAATACATTATACATATAATACATAATATAATAATAATACATAATATAATAATAATATATAATATAATAATAATATATAATACATATAATACATAATATAATAATAACATAACAAATAATAATAACACATAGTAATTAATTAGTATAAAATATGTATATAAGATAACAAGATAAAGACGGTGATTGTATTAGGTGACATGAAGCTTCTTCCCCTCTGGGGTCCTGTAAGAAGGACAGGGTAGGACAATGTCGATATGCAATCGATTAGAAGAGCTAACGGTGAACCGTGAACCGTTTCCCACTAATGAGATTCCAGAACAAACATCAGGATCGATAGTGATAGATTCAGGAGTGATCGATAACCAATCGATTAGAATCTCATCTCCTCTCGGTTCACGGTTCAGTTTCACGAGCTGACGAACCGTTTTTAGTGCTCGGCGGTTCACTGAACGGTTCAAAAGGATCGCGTATAATCTCTTAGTCTGCTAATTAAACTGAGTTGTAAATATTGCAGGACGCCCCGTGTCTTGGATCCTGCTGTCACCTGCTGTAACTCCGCGCGAACCGAGTCGAGCCGAAGGCAGTGGACCCAATAATCCGGGCCTGAGATTAGTCAAATTCAACACCGACAGCGGACAAGTACATCAAATTATCCTTTCCCAACCCAAGTAAAAAATTTACTGTAGCTGTAAACTATAGTGCGATACTCTAGTATTTTGCAACACAGTGCACTATAGTTTTCAACTATAGTGAGGGACTATAGTGTAATATATATATTAGTAGTGTAGTAGTATATAGTAGATATATATTATTATATATTGTAATAGTATGGTAGTATATATTAGTAGTGTAGTAGTATATAGAAAGTATATATTATTATATATTAAAATAGTATAGTAGTATATATTAATAGTGTAGTAGTATATAGTAAATATATATATTATTATATATTAAAATAGTATAGTAGTATATATTAATAGTGTAGTAGTATATAGTAAATATATATATTATTATATATTAAAATAGTATAGTAGTATATATTAATAGTGTAGTAGGATATAGTAAGTATATATATTATTATATATATTATAATAGTATAGTAGTACATATTAATAGTGTAGTAGTATATAGTAAGTATATATTATTAATATATATTAGAATAGTATAGTAGTATATATTAATAGTGTAGTAGTATATAGTAGGTATATATTATATATTATAATAGTACAGTAGTATATATTAATAGTGTAGTAGTATATAGTAAGTATATATTATTAATATATATTAGAATAGTATAGTAGTATATATTAATAATGTAGTAGTATATAGTAGGGACTCTAATATTTTGCAACAGAGTATAGTCATGTTGATTAAAAATGGGTACAGCATGGGAGTTTAAACGTCACTTTTTCTTAGTTTTGCAAGAACATTATAATATTACTTGATGATATATATTAATTTAGTTAAAATACAGTTAACTTTATCTGTCTTAACTAAATTTGATGTATAATAATTTTGTAAACTGCAAAAAAGTGACTTTCAACATTCCATGCTATAACCCTTTTTTTTTATGAACATGAAACTGTACATAATTTTACTATAGTGAAATATAGTAAATTTTTACTTGGGCCTATATTCAGTGAGCAATTCAAATCATCATTGACACGAAATTCTAGGTTCTAGACTACACGCAGTACTATCTAAACCTTACCGAAGCCAACTTGAGCGGACGCAGCGACTGGCGGCTGGCGTACAACTTCTCGAGACAGTACGGGATGCCGAATATCAGCCCGCAGGGCCTCGACAGCGTGGCCGGGGCGTTGGTCAGTCAGCCGTACCTCTTCCAGCGATACCTCGTCAGCAACAGCGTGATGCGTGACCACTTGCCGCATTGTACTCATGCATGTCATCGCGTGCATTACTGTGCAGTAACCAATCTCGATTACGCGGATTACGATCACTGTCTCCAGCGTTCCGCTCGCTCAGACGGCTCGGCTGTCGCACCGTCGGGAAGCTCGGGTCTCGTTCCCACAGTGCAGAGACGGACCGTTTCTTTAACGAGTTCTGTATTATTTATTACAATCAATTTAATCAAGTTGTGATTTTTCCATAACATAATTTATTACACTTTTTTTTTCTCTTGATAAGTTATTGGATGAGGGAGAAATGCAGCGTGGCCTTTATTTGTTGTAAGTTTTCAGCTGATTTTATGTTTTACAAAGTCATTTTGCCTGCTTTCGTGAAGATCAAGGTTTTCGTTTAATGGAAAATGCCAAAAGCTACAGAAATTTGAGAAAAATACTGCTAATACTCGAAATGTTGTCTGATTTAAATACATTATATACCAATAACTCATATTCATTTTAATGTACAGTATCACGAAAAATGCGACTATTTACGAAGATGGTCGGAATTTTCTTTCCTTTCTTTCAGTTTGTTGAGCTGATTCTGTAGCGATTTTATGTGAGCTTCCATAGCGTTCATCAGCGGGACGCTGACTTTCTCGATAAGCTGGCAGGTAGACTGCACGTAAGCTGAGAAAACGAAGAATTGTGAAAACCAACTTAGTCGAGAGAAATTGCGAATGTTTACCGGCTTCATTGTGCAGCTTTGCGATAACGTCAGCCTCGCGATTAGCGGCAGCTTTAAACAAATCAACCTCCTCGTTGTGGAACACTTGTGGAATCTCTACTAAAGCCTTTGTCGGGCAAAATTTTGCTTTGAAATTGGGGCCGCATGTGTAAGTTAATTAGTACCTGTATGCAATGCTTGTTCATTTGCTTGGGTGGAGAAATGAAAACTGCGATTTCCTTCTTGACGGGATCTGCCGCTGTTCCTTCCGCTTGAAAGCATGTTAACCTTGTTGCTGCAAACTACATTTTCAGACAACAATTGCAATGACGTTTTGCGAAATTTGTTTTTTTTACCTTATCCGCACTTTCCTGCTCGTAAACGGAGAATATCAATCCAACGAAATCAGGATCCATCATCTGGTATGTTGCTTGTGTTTTTACATCTGAAAAGTGTTGGCGTTTAGATTTTAACCTTTTTTGTCTGAGTTTTAAAAAAATTACCAACGTGGGAAGGCCAGACAGTAATGTGGGGTGCGAGTGATACCACCCGAGCACTCGCAAAGGTCGTCCAAGGTCAGCGGATAATTTTTCAGCTTCCTGAGCTGCTGTAGTCAACTGAAGCGGAGAAATTTCTACTCGATCAGGTTTTCTGTCTGATCTACGCAAAACGACTATACTCTCAACCTGCGATATCTTCTCGCCAGTTTCAGAATCTTCGGTAACGTTTCCGATAAGAAGACCCATGACTTCTTCGGTTTCTGAATAAAATGCATGCGTGAGACATGCTAAGTAAGTATCTGAAGATAAATATACTGCTTTTACGGACATATCTGCTAACTTTACAGTGGCTAAAATTTCGAATATTTTTATTTACGTTCAGTGTGTAGTTCAAAATTAAGCCGCTAGATGGCATTTCTAGTGCTTGAATTTTACACGGAATTCGAAATAGGCTCTCGAAAAGGGAAAAATAAGGGAAAAGGCAAATTTAGAACCATAGCATTAGCAGCGTGTTTAAGTACGGAGGGGAAAAATGGGGAATAGGTTTCTTCGGTCGAAGGGAGAAAAGGGAAAACGGCAATAACAGAGCAGTGCAAAGGGATTTTCCCTGCTCCTTACATAGAAATCCTTCGTAAACTTGTGGACAAATCAGGCATGTCCTCGTTTACTTACAGACCAAATTTTTCTACAATAATAATATAACAATATATCAAGATATCAATTTGAAAATTTTAGGAATATTCTGTAAATGGTACCAGTAAACCAGTGAGCCATCCGGTTACCCATTCACTAATGACGAACGGTTCACTCCGGTAAAACAACCAGAGAAACGCACCTCACTTTATAACTTCACATTTTAAAATTAAGGTATCCGTTATGTACTGGAATATCGGTCTCTGGAAGAAATGGACCCTCGCCAAAATGGACCCTGAGAAAAATATCACTGGGGGATGTAAAAAGTAGGCTAGACACTACCAATCGAGTAGGCCTATGGAAGATCCATTGTAGGGCTGAGGTGGAGATGGTAGGGCTCGGACTGGGGGCGAAATCAAGTTAGGTTAAGTAAAGTAAGGTATAGTAACTTTTGCTAAGGCAGACTGAGAAGGGTCCATTCCGCCAGGATTCGGAATTATCTAGCGAAGCCAGATACACAAAAGTCAGTTGATGAAATGTAGTGACTTTTTTAATTGTCGTCTTTAGGCTGTTCTCGGAGTCTCTCGAAGCGGATAGTGGAAACTGTACAAGAATCTTCACGTCTGAACTCTCGTAAAGAAACAATACTGCAATGAAACTAATTAATACATTAGAATTCGCACTAATAATAATCATGGACTATTATTATCATGTTGTCGGTGAATATTTAGGTACCGTGTACTTTACCCTTACGTTCCGCAGAACGAAGACGAGCGGGAACTGCAGGAAGGCGACACCTTATACGTTTCGGAGATGTGTGACAATGGCTGGTCTGTTGGAACCTGTCACCGAACAGGACGTTTTGGAATTCTTCCTGGAAACTACGTGCGACGCCTCAGAAAATTCGCAAAAGTCTGCGAAATCTCCGCCATATTTAGAAAATCTACTTTTTCACAGCGCAAATATGATTTAAACTCTCGCATCCAATCTAAATTGCTATTATTATATTAACCATCCAATCAATATTTTTCAAACAAAGCATTTTTATTGCATTATATTTTTTTCAAGTCATTTAGTCGTCACCAGACCAAAGAGTTCGTTGTCTATTCACGTTTTTTAACATGGCACTCGGAGACAGAGAAAATTATATTACACGCTGTCAGGTTTTGCTAATGTTAAAGATTTCTTCCTCAAGAGTTGTCACTGGTGTAGAAGGGACTAGTAGACTTTGTTGTAGAAGAGACTAATGAACTCTGTTGTAGAGGAGACATGTTGTCACTGGTGTAGAAGGGACTAGTAGACTTTGTTGTAGAAGAGACTAGTAGACTCTGTTGTAGAGGAGACTAGTGAACTCTATTGTAGAGGAGACATGTTGTCACTGGTGTAGAAGAAACTAGTAGACTGTTGTATTCGAATAAGTGAGAACACGTGTGTTTGGGTTCGTCTGATAGTAGTGTATTGAGCCTTCGCACGACGGGAGCTGAAACTCGACTGCCGTGCGTAACACGTAGCTGACCCTATGTAACCCGTAACTGGCCATGTTTGCCCCAGGGTATGCCCTGCGGGCATAGTTACCCAACATAGACTTTGTTGTAGAAGAGACTAATGAACTCTGTTGTAGAGGAGACATGTTGTCACTGGTGTAGAAGAGACTAGTAGACTTTGGTGTAGAAGAGACATGTTGTCTCTGCTGTAGAAGAGACTAGTAGACTCTGTTGTAAAGGAGACATGTCTCTGCTGTAGAAGAGACTTGTAGACTTTGTTGTAGACGAGAGTAGTAGACTTTGTTGAAGAGGAGACATGTTGTCACTGGTGTAGAAGAGACTAGTAGACTGTTGTAGGAGAAACTAGTAGCCTGTTGTAGAAGAGACTAGTAGACTCTGTTGTAGAGGAGACATGTTGTCACTGGTGTAGAAGAGACTAGTAGACTTTGTTGTAGGAGAAACTAGTAGCCTGTTGTAGAAGAGACTAGTAGACTCTGTTGTAGAGGAGACATGTTGTCACTGGTGTAGAAGACACTAGTCGATTTTGTTGCAGAGGAGACATAAATTAGCTACAGGTCGAGTTAGGTAACCGGGCTTAGTTTTGACGGTAACAGCTCGGATTCGATTGTCAGGGTTAGGAACTGTTTCCGAGACTACTCCGGTTATCCATTGACCGCAAGCGGCGTTTTCATCGCTTATCAGGACTAAGTCACCCAATTTTAACGGCGGGCGCTCTTTCAGCCACTTTCTTCGTTCCAAAACGTCGGGGGTGTACTCTTTCATCCACCTTCTCCAAAAGTGGTCAGCGATTACTTGGGCTGTTTTCCATTTTTTCCTCGGACAAGCTTCATCTTCAGAGAAGATGTCAGATGGAATCGAGGGGTTTGGTCGACCCAACAGAAGGTGGTTCGGTGTGAGGGGTCCCGGATCACGAGGAACCACACTCACATGTGTCAGGAGTCTTTTATTCGGTAGCGCCTCTACTTCAGCAAAAACTGTCGTCAAGATTTCGTCGTTGACAGTGCGGTTTTCCAGAACTATCCGGAGCGCAGATTTTACAGATTGAATTAAACGTTCCCAGGCGCTACCGAAATTAGGCGCTGACGGAGGGGAGATTTTCCACCAGATTCCTTTCAAAGCAATGAAATCGGCGAGCTTCATCTGATTCAGCCGCTCCAGACCTTCTCGTAATTCACGTTCTCCGGAGGATAAGTTAGTACCGTTGTCACTATAGCACACGGAAGGAATTCCTCGGCGACTTCGGTTCCATAACGCTTTTCGGTTCGGCGATGGATGACTACTTGCAGAGGACACCGAAATAATCAATTCCGGTAACATTAAACGGTGGCTGGTACGCTTGAGCCCGGTCCCGCGGTAGGGTAGCAATCAGAGGGATTTGAGGTTTCCCGAACCATCTGCTGCACTCCAGACAACGCCGGACGATCTTTCGCACACCTGCGCGAGCTTTGAATGGCCAAACAACTGCCGCAACTCACTCAGTACCCGATCGGTCGATCCGTGGAAGGTCTTCAAGTGGAAGTGACGCACGAAGGCTTCGGTCAGCGGGTGGGTCTGGGGAAGAACTATCGGATGTTTGGCGGTCTCAGGGACGTCCGCGTTGTGGAGTCGGCCTCCAACCTGGATCAGTCCGTCTGGGTCTAAGAAAGAAGTTAACTGAACAAGACTAATTTGGGCTGAGACTGGCCGGTTTCTGCGGAGAGAATACAGTTCATCTCGGAAGGTAATTTCCTGTACAAGGAGAATCAGGCGACGGAAACTATCCTTCAGTTCAGCTGCAGCTAGTGGTCCCACGGCTCTCTCAGCACGACGCTTACGACAATTTGTCGCGAAGTGCTGGGCCCACGCGACGGTTCTTTTCAGGCGCTGAATATTCGACTTCCGGGAGATCAAGTCCATGACGGGGCACTTCCTCTCGGTGGTCACGCTGCCGGCCCATATGGGTCCTAGGGCTTCGGGGTCTTCCTGACCTAACAGTTGAGCCGGCCCGTTTGGTACGCACTTCTCACCATCCAGCAACCATTCCTGTCCCTGGATCTACTGACTCTGAATGAACGCCTTAGAAGTTAACCCACGGGTACACAGGTCAGCCGGGTTGAGTTTCGTAGGGACTGGTTTGAACTGGAATGGAAATGGGAAGACTGGGACTTCCATTGGCATCGGGAGGAGCGTTCGAGGATTGCAGCAATTCGATTCGCAACAAAAATGTGAAATTTCCAGCTTGTTGCGTTAATCCACTGGAGTACGGGGTCTGCGAGTCAGTCCAGTAGAACACAGCTTCAATCGGGAGCTTCAACTCATCCCTAATGGTACTGCCTAGTCTGGTTGCAATTTCACCGCCGAGCAATTCCAGTGGGGGAATAGTTGACGGCCTCAGTAGGGCGACACGCGTTTTGGCTAAGACAACGCGCAGTGTTGAGTCGGAGTCTTGGCACATTGTCTTCAGATAAGCCACAGCTCCGTAGGTCAGTTCTGAGGCGTCGGCGAAGACATGCAGCTCGTAGCTAATTGGTTTTCCCTGGTGCTTCCGGACACAGCGGGGAATGCGGAGCGATGAGAGGATTGATAGGTTTTTGACCCAGGATTTCCAGCGCTCTTGGATTGGATCCGGCAGTGAGTCGTCTCAGTCCGGATCATTAATACTGGAAATAGCTCGTAACAGTTGTCTCTTCGTCGTCATCGTCGGCGGGACCTTGAGGTTGAAGGCGAACTCATCGGATTGGCAGTTCCAAAGTATTCCAAGGGTTCGCTCGATCAGTAAATCGTCCAAGTCTAAGTTCAGGTTGGTGGTCGTCCGATCCTGGGCTGGGATAGTTGCTAGGACCTTCTATGAACTTGAGGCCCTTTTGGTCAACGGGAAACGTGCTCGTTGCAATAGATCCGTTAACTTAGCGCGGGTCAGGCAAGCCTCTTCTTCCGTCTCAAATGAATCAAATGAATCTACGTAGAAGTTCGAAATTATCTTTCCTTCCACGTCCGGGAACTCCTGCATGTCGTCTGTGGCTGTCCTCCTGAGCGCGAACATGCACAGCGTCGGGGACGACACAGCACCAAAGATATACACCGTCATTTAGTAGACGTCGATGTCCCCGTTGCAGTTCTTCGGGTCGCGCCACAGGAATTGCAGTGATTGCTGATCTTGCGGAGTTACTTGTACCTTATGGTACATCCTGACGATGTCCGACGTCAGCGGGATCGGTCGTTGTCGGAATCGGAGCAGCACTACTACCAGGCTTGTCAGTAGGTCGGGTCCCTTTAACAAGGCGTCGTTCAGCGAGACTCCATCGCATTTTGCGGCTACATCGAACACGACATGGAGCTTGCCAGGGCGGGCTGGACTGGTTACACCGTGATGCGGAAGAAACCAACGGCGGCGTGGGGCGCCAGCCGGATCCTCGACTGTTGGAGGCCTTTACGGCATGTCCTAGAGAAACGTACTCGTTGATAATCACTGAGTACCGTTCAGCGTATACGGAGTCTGCGCGGGATTTCCTTTCCAAGGCCAGGAACCGCCGCATCGCTGCTTCACTATTGTCTCCGGGAAGTTGGGACTCGGTTTCCTTCCACGGCAGTGCGATTTCATACCGGAGACCAGTGTGCCGAATGGAATATTCCAATGAATGTAGCATCCGAGTGTCTTCTGGGCTCACGAGACTTTTGGGTGCCACCATGCCGATTGAATCGGTCCTCCAGAAGTTACTGACCAGATCGTCCAAACTGGGGGATACTGCAACACTGAACACAGTCGGGTTCTTCGGCGGAACGCCGGATGGCAGCTTTCCGACGATGGTCCATCCAAAGGGCGTACAAACAGCTTTCGGCCCTTCAGATCCTGGCTTGGGTCGTCTGTACTCCAGTATTTCATGAGCAGTGTCGTGGTCCATCCCTATCAGTAATGATACACGTGATGGATCCACTGGGTTCAGGTCGAGATCCTTAAGGTATTCCCAGCGCTGCTTCTACTCTGGCCAATTGACGACTCTCTGGGAAAGATTCAGCGAGGGAAGACGTACGCGTCCGAAACGTTGAAATTACGAGTTCCATCCCGCGAGATCACCTTAAAGGACACGAGTTTCGTTTTTACTGGCTTGGAGCCTTGAGTGGTGTTGAATATAATGACGGTGAGTTCTCCTTCCATCCCGAGCTTCGTGGCCAGATTTTCTTGCACGATAGTAGCTTCGGAACCAGAATCCAACATGGCGTAGGTAAGCTTTTCCCTATCTTGATACTTGACGATCACAGGGACTACCGCAAGCGCCATCCTTCGGGATCTGGTAAACGCGGTTCCAACATGAGGCACTTCCTCACTGGTCGCATCTCGACCTGTCCACTGTTCCTCTCCCTTCGATGTGAAAAGATCTGCTGCATGAAGGAGGGGATGATGAAGTCGTTTACATCCGATCTGACCGCACGGGACATTTCTCTTGCATTCCTTCCCCGCATGTCCTGGCTGCAAACATCGGAAACACATCCTCTTTTCCAGGGCCAACTTTGCGCTCTCGGCGACCGGCAACATCTTGAACTGACTGCACGTGGCTGTCTCATGAGGGTGCATCACACATAGCACAGGAATGGGAAGTCTGCGTGTCTGCGGATGCGGAAGTCAACATGACCGTGGGGATTCTACCCTTTTGGGGCGGCGGTCTTGCACTCCGCTTCGAGTTGGGCTGATACTTGGCCTCGGGCTCGATTGAGAGTGGGGCTTCGGAGCAACAGCTTTCGGTTAAACTAGCGGGGCCACTCGCATTTCAGCGACGACCAGCCTGTTGAGCCATGCATCAAAGTCGACGAGACTGAGAAGATGATCCCGGGATTGGACTACTTGTCGACCCCACTCACTTCGGAGCCTCGACGGCAGCTTCATCAGAATCTGCTCGAGAGTAGCGTCGGCTTGCAGCAAGCGACCGTACTCACTATGCATCAACGTCACCACCGCGCTGTGGAGTTCCGCGGCGAAATCCTTTAAGCTGTCGAAGTCGTGGTCTCGCACCAAGGGCAGCTGACGAAGTCCTTGCAGATAAGCTCGAATGACTAATTGCGGGTGTCCGTACTTCTCCTCCAGTTCCTGAAGGGCTTGCTAGTAAAGCGCTGGGCTCAACAGGGTCTGGGCGATGCTCTTCCGAACGTTCAGAGCTAACAGTTCCCTTAACATCGCCATTCGTTGCGCGTTTGATGGGATCGTGTCGTGAACGAGGCTTTTGAAGGTGTCCTTGAACAACGGCCAATTCCTCGGGTCACCACTGAATGGCTACAGCTCCACTTTTGGGAGGCTGGAAGCTAATCATGCTGTCGCTGCTGCGTTAGCGGGTGCGGAAATCTGAAATTTGGTGGGTTGTCGATCCATGAGGTCGTCCAATTTCGGGGTGTATCCGGTCTCCTGGACATGGGCACGTCGTTGGAAGCTGAACTCGTAAACTATACCCTCGGTCGAGCTCCCAGAAAACCAGTTTCTCCGACTCCAGTGCTGGGCCTGCGAGCGGAGGCTACGGGTGGCGGAACGGACGCGGGAACAATAGGATCGCTGAGATGTGGAAACAACTCACCTAATCGAGCGAAACATCTCATCATAGGAGCATCGGTTGTGGAGCGTGGCGGATTGTCAGTTTGGGTCCCTCGCGGCATCTCGGCGTTTTCAGCTTCCATGCCGTCGTTGACTTCACTGCGCAAATTTTCCTCCTTGAGCTGATGACGCTTCAGGGCATCTTGTAACTCGCGTCGCTCTCGTTTATCCTCCTGCCGCTTCTTGTCTTCTTCCAATTCGAGTTCCCGTTTTTCCAGCTTCCTGGCCTGCTCGATTTCTTCCGCTTCTCGTCTCTTGCTTAGCTCCAGTCGCAGTTCAGTTTCTTTCGGCTGTTGTTTGATCTCTTTCAGGCGGGTCGAAGCTACAGACTGACGAGAACTTACACTTGATGATGCTGCACTCGTCCTGGTTGCCAAATGATTGTCCAACGCCGCGTAGCAGTCCATGGTCTCCACCTCGAGGTTACTCCTATGGGGGTAAGTTTGTGAGATAGGACCTTTTGGTAAAACATGTGTCCTCAATAGACAATTGCGACTCTTCTAAAATGGAAAATATGAGGTTGGATGTACAGAGATAGCAGTGTTCACCAAATCGCCAGGTGATTTAAATCAAATTCGATTTAAATCCCGATTTAAATCGAATGCAGGTGATTTACGATTTACGATTTAAATCGTTTTCAAATTTCACGATTTACGATTTCATTTTTCAATTCAGTTTCGATTTTTTCCAAATCATTAGCCAAATCATCCCTCAGGCTGTTGTAAGTAAAACTTTTTGTTAACTCTTTGAAATTTTTTCAAAGAAAGTTACTGATAAAACTCCCCGGTTGGTTGGGTTCAACGTTCCAAAGATAAAAGAGGCTAAAAGTAAACAGAGGTCGTCGAAAGGGCGGATCTTACCATCTAGAGGCATATTCAGTTGGAAGTCCTAGCTTATAAAAAGGAGAATCGCTTCAAAAGTTTGTCTTTCCCTCCTCACAAGCTGGCAACAAAGATGGAAAGAAACGCCGCCAACGGGTCGAAAAAAAACTTCTTAGATATTCAGCATATTTTGACACATTTTAGCTTGCGGCTTTTAACACATTTTCTGACACAGTTCTAATTTTCTTCCTTCATTTTCGGCGGTATCCTAGAAAACGATTTCAAAGTGATTTGAAAAGGATTTAAATCGTCGGTTACAAAAAGTCAAATCGTTCGATTTAAATCGTGATTTAATTCATGGCTTCAAAAATGATTTACGATTTGCGATTTAAATCGTTCTATCGGGTGATTTGATGAACACTGAGAGATAGGATGGGAAGTCAACAAATTAAAATTTACACTTAAAAAAGCTGCCTGTCCCCATGCTTTAAGATCCAGAGGAAGTACACCTGCTAAAACTAGAGATGCATTGGTCGAGACTGTACGAAAAGGTTTGTTAATCATAATAGACGCGAGTGGTTGCACTGACGTTAGCTGTTTTTTGCACAATTTATATTGTACCGCTTTTACCCCTACTGTAACCTCATATAGTATAAAGGGTTCAATGATCGTGTTGTATACTCGTTTCAATCTTCTTCTTTCAAGACCATAAGAAATTTTGCCATATCTTTTTGTTTCTAGAGTAAGTTTTTAGCTGCAATACAATTCTGTTTTACATGTTCCCTGAATGTCAATTTCCTATCTAAAATAACCCCTAAGTATTTCGTATCGTAAGATGGTGAAATTGCGGAATTTCCCATCAAAATTTGGAAGTTAGTAGGTGTTTTGCATCTCTTACTAAAAATAACCAGTTCCGTCTTTGAGGCCAAAAATCCTAAAAAATGATCTCGTCCCCACTTCACCACTCTGTTGCTTCTTGTAACTTTTCCTGGAGTTTTTCTGCCGGCTTGTGTTTGTAACGGAGCGAAACGTCGTCAGTAAAAGCTAAACTCTTAACCTCTCCCGGTAAATCGAGTCTAAGATATCTGTCCACAAACAGTTTCCAAAGGAAAGATGATAAAAATACCTCCTTGCGGACAGCCTCTGTTGATATTCTTCGATAAAGAAGTACCTTCAAGAGTAAACGTAGCTCTTCTGTTTTCTAGGTACGATTTAACAGCAAAGAATAAATGAGGTGGACAGCCTTTCTTAATCAGTGTTGATAAAATCGACAAGTGCCAAGCCCCGTTAAAAGCTCCTTCAATGTCTAAAAATAATACGGCTACATGTTCTTTTGATTCAAAACCATCCTCGATGTAAGATACTACCTCGTGTAAAGCTGTTAACGTGGAGCGTTCCTTCGTAAAACCATGTTGGTTTCCGCTAAACCAATTCTCAACTCTTGCATGCCATTCCAATCTAGCGAGCAACACTTTCTCATATAATTTACCTATAACATCTAAGAGGCTAATGGGTCTATATAGGAGGACAGCTTGGAGTGTTCTTTATTGGGCGTGGGGATAAAACGCACTACAGCTTCTTTCCACTGCATCGGAAAATATCCTGTTCTGAAACAATTGTTAAACATTTTTTTTGCAAATGTGGTTCAAACACGTCGTAAAAGTGCTGAAGGTATTTCACTGTTAGAGCCTTCTTCCCTGGTGCTTTCCCCTTTTTTCATTTGAAATAAAGCTTTTATTATTTCTTCGTTGGCTAATCTCGAAGCATGCCACAGATAATGGTTTTAGTAAACTATCTTGCACTGCAGATAGCATTTCTTGGTGAATTGTAGATTTAATCGATATGTCTTGCGAATTAGGGAAAAAATGTTCTGCAAAACTGCATAAGATTTCTGCTGTGTCAGAGACAGTTGCACCCTTAGTTAACTGAATGGACTGAATAGGTCTATGGCGCGTACAGTTTCCTGAAAGCTTCCTCAAAACTGAAGAAGGATCTGTGTTAAATTGTTCAGTAAGATATGTCTTCCAGTTTACTGATATTGCTCTCCGTACATGTTTTTGGTAGTTACGTTTCTGTTCTTTGATTTGTTCTTTGAGATCTGACCTATTCGTCCGTAGAAACTTTTTACGTAAGGCGCGTAACTTATTCCGCAAACAACGTAGCTCAGGATTCCACCAGGGCTTGTCTTTGGTATATTTCCCTTTGTAACTTAACGTTTTTTTTTCTTTCTTGGTATAATGCAGAGTTTTGAAGCGCTTCAGAGAGCTGTGTTGCAGCCTCATCGATTCCTAAAACAGAAGGATCATCTAAGTGGAGTGCTGTTAAATTTTCTAGGAGCTCCTCTCTTAAAATTTCTTTATCAAGCTCTGATATATCGGGTAATTTAAAAAGCACATCCTTATACCTCTTAAAAAGCTGAAATGCTTATTTCAAAACTTTTAAAAGGGTGGTCTGATAAAGATGGCTGGTCGACGTACTTCCATCGCTCGATGAATTCGTACAGTACATCACCGCTTAAAGTGAAATCGACAAATGTCTGTTCAGGGGTATCTTTGAAGTACTGTAGATACTGATCGGGAGCTACAACATTATTCAAACTTAATTTGATTAGAATTCAATCTAATTTAATACGTGAATACCGAGATTGATGTAGTCAGGACAAGCGTCTTGTGTTGCTTTGATGTTCTGGGATCGAGACATGTTAGCTGTTGTAGTTATTACAGAAAGCTGAAGACTGTCCGTTGTTGTACTCATGTCCAGATACAATGTTAATTTTATCAAGTGTTATTATCTGAGATAATATTTAAACAAGATAATATTTCTAGTGTGATTGTATTTAAATTTAACTATTTTCTGGTTTAATGTTAGTTGATCAATTTTTTTTAAGCTTAATAACATTTGTGAATATTAATAAATAAATTGGAGACAGTTGAGATCTATAGAATCCTGGGCGGAATGGACCCTAGCCAAAATGGACCCTTCTCTGTCTGCTGTAGCAAAAGTTACTACACCTTACCTTACCTAACCTAACTTAATTTCGCCCTCAGTCCGAGCCCTACTATCCCCCACCTCAGCCCTATAATGGATCTTCCATAGGCCTACTCGATTGGCAGGGTCTAGCCTACTTTTAACATCCCCAGTGATATTTTTCTCAGGGTCCATTTTGGCGAGGGTCCATTTCTTCCAGACACCGATCTATAATTAATTAATCGTGAAAGTAGTTTCCTAGTAACTCCTCTTCAAAGTAGACATCTTTGCTTGTCGTAGTTCAAAATTAAGTTGAGTTTTTCAAGTGATGACAGTCATTTCTGGTCGCAGAATGTCTTGAATTTGTACTTACCTAAGTAAGCTTGCAGGTCTTTTGCTTTTTTTTTCTTTTGGCCTGCAACGAAAATCCTTAACCGACTTAACCTTTATGAGTAATTGAGCATTATGCGGAACGCAGCTTTACAGTGCTTCCACTTTGCAGGGAAATTCCTCTAAAAGGGAAAATGAAGGGAAAAGGGGAAATGAAGGGAAAAACGGAAATTTCTTAGTATGAATATGCACAGTTAAGCAGTATACGGCTGAAGTAGGTTTTTGAGCTCTTATGCAGTGCGGAAAAGGGGAAGGAAAATAGACGTTTTAGGAAGGGGGAAAAAAGGGAAATCAAGATGTACCGGGCGAAGGGAAAAAAGGGAAAACAGAGGCCTTTGGAAGGGAAAACCCAAAACCTAAAGTGGAAGCCCTCCAGCGGTAGGTTCTGGTAAAAGTTCCTTACAAAATAACAGACCTACATTTTCCCTTAAACTAGTAGATATTCCTGTTTACATCCTATTGTACAGTACTAAATTTGCTGATTTACTCTACGTGGTGTGTGCTGTTTGGTTTAGATACAATGTATTGGTGAAGTGTCAACGATAAGTATTATATACCTTGTAAATAATAGGGCCTATTCCAAACGCGCACCTCACTGTAGCGGACACTTCTATTAAATCAGTTTATTAAAATTCTGAACTTTTTCGGATATCAAAGTGTTCCTCAGATTTTTTGACGATTTTTAGACATATTTTCAAGTCGATTAATTGACAAGGTTATTTTACACGAGCGTCCGTAGTAAAGGGGGATGGTCTACAAGGGCCTTTTTGGAATAAGGTCTGTAGTCCTTAATTTATTGTTGATGCCTTTCCCTAGAATTCCCTCACTAACTTTCACCTCCAATTAACCTTAACCCACAGCTATATAAGTATGTTCCCTCTTCAGCCCTTCCAGTCCCGAACACTGCTTCCACCAGTGCTTCCACTTTGCAGGAAATTCCCTTAAAAAGGGAAAACTGGGTGTCAAAAGGAAAAAATAAGGGAAGAAAAACACAGGAGTATGTGTGTGATTTCCTAGATGGAGGGGAAAAGGATACTTTATATCTACAAGGGAAGGGGGAAAAAGGGAAAACCGTTCCCTCCTTAAGGGAAAACTGGAAACTGAAAGTGGAAGCACTGGCTTCCACTTCTGAGGGAAATTCCCTCAAAAAGGGAGAATGGGGTCTCAAAAGGGAACATGAGGGAAGAGGGAAAATCGAGGGAAAAATGACAAATGGTATTTTACCATTGGATTTTTTAAAAAGTCATTATAATCCCTAAAAACAAGTATTCACAGATGGGAATGAGTAGACAGTGTAAAGGAGAGAAAAAAGGAAAACTGAAATTTTCAAAATGAGGGAAAAAGAAGGAAAATGGGGCCCTCTTTGAGGGAAAACAGTAAACTGAAAGTGGAAGCACTGGTCCTGAATCAGACCCCCTGACGTTAAACTATCTTACAAGTCTGTAAAATAAACATTAGCTTCATTCGTAATTCGCATTAATTCGCATTACAACAGAAATGAAAACGCGTTTTCGGAACCTAAATAAATAATTATAAGAGCAAGAGCAAGCAACAAGCTTTGCTTGAATATGGTGGCCAGTAACTAGGAAACAACGCCATCTATGGGCTTGTTTATCAACTATTTAGACTAGCTTCTCTGCTCCACCTTTTCTCTATGAAAGGAAAATGAGGGAAACACGGAGCCCTCTATGGAGGAAAAAAGAAAACTGACAGAGAAACAAAAATGGCGACCCCGGCATCAAACACCAAAGCGGCGCCGGGCGATGCCCAAGTGATTATTTCGATTTTAAAAGAAATGGGAATTACAGAATATGAACCAAGAGTAGTAATTCAGCTTCTAGAATTCGTTTATCGTGAGTATTTTTAACTAAACGTTGGTTTTCTGTTAAAATTACGTGTCCGCTGTAACAGGTTATGTTACGTCTGTTTTGGACGGAGCCAAAGTATACGCGGGACATGCCAAGAAGAAAAACGTAGATTTGGCAGACATTAAACTTTCTGTGGCAATGCTGATGGAAAGATCCTTCACTACACCACCTCCTCGAGAAGTACGAAACCTTAAATTCTGCAAAATTCAACAATAAATTCACGTCCGTTTTTCTGTTAACAGATCTTGTTAGAAGTCGCTAGAACGAAAAACAGTGTCCCGTTACCTGCGATAAAGCCTTCGTGCGGTCTGAGACTACCGCCAGATCGTTACTGCTTGACTGCGTGCAACTATCGACTGCACACAATTAAAAAACCTACGGGACGAGGATCCGCTCAAATAACGTTGGGCGCTTCAGCGATGGGTCATACGGGAAGTACGATCAGAGCCTCAGTTTCCAGACCCACAGCTGCAGCAAAAGCTACATTGAATCCCCCAGCCTCTGCGTCAACTCCAGTTCCACGTTTCCAGATAGTCTTACCGTCACAGCCTTCCGCAGCTTCAGAAGCAAATCCAGTAACGATTGAGATCAAGCAGGAGACTCCCGCACAAGTTCGCGGAATAAAACGCGAGCGGGAAGACGACGACTACGACGCCCTGTAACTTCCAACCGCAGATTTTGTCGTGTCTGTATTCTATTATTTACTGTTATTTTATCTCTTATTGTGAAAAATCAATACATTGCTTCGACTGAAAACGTAAACTATAGATTTGTAGAACCAGTGCCTTTTCATACTTTCCCTGTTTCTTTTTACAGTGCCTTTTCCACAGAAGCTTGAAAAGGCTGAACTTGTCGCAAGTTTTCGACGATTTTATTCCCAGTTCAAGGCCATGAAAAGGCACCATTGTTTTTGTAAGGGTCTTGTTCTCTGGCCTTGTCGTTTAACTTTATCGGCAAAGAACAAGTCATGACGGGACGACAGCATGAAAAGCAGGAAGTGAGAAAATCTATTCATCATCGTTTGCACAAAGTTGGGAACGTTTCAAATGAAGATTGAATGCAGCTACACCAGAACCAAACCCCTTTTCCTTTCTGTCAGTGTCAGTTAGATTGTTTACCAACGTGTTAGATACCAAAGTATTATTGCTGAGTTTACTTGGTTGGGACTACTGCAGCAAAATAAAGGAACATTTTTACGTTTAGGGACAGTTATTACGTCTTGTTTCATTTAATAACAATGAAATAAATATTAATCGTTAAACTGAAGTCACAGGGGTTTCTTTACGTTGGGTTAAGCTGATGTCAAATAGCGCCATCTAGCGGATTCAGCTATTACTATTTCGTATATCACGCCACCTAGCGGTAAGATTGAGAACTAAATACAGCATTATACTTTCAAATCTGTGGATCTGGCTAACTTCTTTACTACATAATAATTCTTATACTTGTCTGAGATAAAATAACGTACACATTAGGAAATCAAAATAGGGTAGTTTAGTTTTCTTTAAAGATTATCTTTTATAACTGTAACCAGTTACCAGAAGAAAAAAAGGGATAAGCTTTGGGGTTAAAATAAAATAAGCTTTGGGTCTGGGGTGTAAGTTTCAACAAATGGGCCCCAGTGGCTTGTTACGGGGTTTTCAGATGAAAACGGGGGGTTACAAAAACCCAGCTGGGGCTTGGTTGACTGTTTTACGATGTCGGTCGAGGGGCCCCAACCGAAACTAATTCGTCAATTGACGTCAATTAACTCACAGAACTTCCTATACAACCCTACAGAAGCAAAGGAATGACTCGATAACACAGGGATAACATTGTATCAATTGACGTCAACTGATTTAGTCATTTTCAGCTAGTGAGAAACCTGTTTAACTCGTCTGGCTCTACGGAAAAGAAAGTCTGCTGTTATCTTATGTTAATATGTTATTATCTTCATTAGCAATAGCTTTTATTATCTGCGGTTATCACTAATTATTGCAGAAAACACGGAAAGACCTCCCACGAAGTTATTTTAATTAGATATTTGCTTGGGGGGCCTTAGATTTTCCTCAGTTTTCTCAAATCTGAACTGGACCTTAACTTGGTAACTTGAAATATCGAAGAGCAAGTGGGAATTCTAAGAAAGACTGAAAAATGTAGGAAAATGGACCTGGTTTGTTGACACGATGGTGTGGGCCCATTAAGTTGTCACCACGTGGCCAAGTGAAAACTTTCAAACATCTGTATTGATTCTAGAATGGCGTCCACATTTTGTTAAACCCTCCTAGTTAAAGAAAATCACATTACAATTACATTAAATGTATTCAGAATGGCACTGAAACAAACATAGGGGCATAACCGCCATCATGGCCGATCAATCAAAGGCTAATTATAGAGATTTTATCGGTAAAAATACGTCAGAAACTATCAGTTTTTGTAGAATAATGATTAATGATTCTGTTCATGTAAACTTAGAAGCTAATTCAAGATTTTTTCTTACTTTATGACGCAATAGCTCCGAGTCCATGTTGTCTTTCGTAAGGGTTTGTTTACACGTTCGAAACTAAAAAGAACGTCCAGCGGGGCGTTCCACGCCGGAAAGAACACTTTCGATATTTCTTTTAAAAAATGTTAAAAATATTAAAAAAAACTATTAAATAAATGATCAGAATAACTAATTAATATGTGTATTTAATAATAATTTGTATTAAATATAGTAAATTACAAAATTAGAATTTTAATGATAAATTATAAAAGATTCGAAACCAAATCGAACGCAGCCGTTCGAATTGCCCCAGGCGCTTCCACTTGACTCATTCGGTCAGTCCTTCAGTCGAGCGCCAGCCGTCGTCGAGTGAAGACGTCTTCTCCCTCTCTTCCTCGATTCTTTCGCAATGTTAAGCTGAAGCCTTAATTTCGAACGAAAACTTGCAAAAATTCGATGTAATTGCACAAAAAAAAAACTGGAAAAAAGGAACTGAAAAATAACAAATGGCGGCTGTAATTGTTTTAATTTTGGCCTTACTTCACGGTTGGCCGGTCTGCAGCTTTAATTTGGAACCGCGGATACCCGTCGTGAAACAAGGACGTCCCGGCTCTTATTTCGGATATTCAGTTGCGCTTCACCAGATCCTCGATGAAAACACTGGATCAACTATCAATAACTGGTAAATTAATCAGGAAATATTTATTTTCCTTCCTTTATAATCTATACAGAGACCTAATACACCGTCTCACAAGTCTGCTTTGATGAGACTTTGCTGAGTTCTGGTTCAGAAGTCTCATCAAACTTAAGTCCGATAGTTTGTATTTAACTCGTTTCTCAGCTGAGAATTTTGATATTTTTGCTGAGTTTTGGACAGGACTCGAGTGAAAGTGTGCGGTGATGGATGTATTATTTATTCTTTGTCGTCGTTTTTCTTGTTTATTTCGTACGAAGAAAATTTCTCTTTCTGCAACAACTGAGACTCTTGACGCATCAGTGAACAGTAATCAGGGGATTGTTTTTCCATCTGCGGGGAAATTCCCTGAAAAAAAGGGAAAACTGGGTGGATAAAAGTGAGAATGAGGGAAGACTGGAAAGGGAAATTTAGAAGCGTATGTTTGTATTTTAGCAGGCGGGGGAAATAGGGAAAAATAATGGAAGAGAGGAAAAAGAAATTTAGAAGCGTAGGCTTATATTCTAGTATGTAGGGGAAAGGGGAAAAATAAGGGAAAGGGGATATTTAGAAGCGTTAGGCTCATTTGCTGGCAGGGAGGGGAAAGGGGGAAAATAAGGGAAGAGGGAAAGGGGAAAGGGAAATTTAGAAGCGTAGGCTTATATTCTAGTATGGAGGAGAAAGGGGAAAAATAAGGGAAAGGGATATTTAGAAGCGTTAGGTTCATTTGCTGGCAGGGAGGGGAAAGGGGGAAAATAAGGGAAGAGGGGAAAGGGAAATTTAGAAGCGCAGGTTATATTCTAACAGGCAGGGGAAAAAGGAAAATAAGGGAGAGAAAAGGGAAATTTAGAAGCGTAAGTTAACAGTTCATCAGGGAGGGGAGAAGGGGAAAATAAGGGGAGAGAGAAAAGGGAAATTCAAAAACACTGGTTGTATTCTAATAAGGAGGGGAAAAAGGAAAATAAGCCAAGAGTGAAAAGGGAAATTAGAAGCCAGCGGGAGGGGGAAAAGGGAAATTTAGAAACACTGGTTATGTTCTAGCAGGGAGGGGAAAAAGGGGAAGATAAGGGAATACGGAAAGGGGAAATTTAGAAGTACAGCTATATATATTCTAGCAGGGAGGGGGGAAAGGGAAAATAAGGGGAAGATGAAACTTAGAAGTACAGCTATATATTCTAGCAGGGAGGGGGAAAAAGGGGAAATGAATGTTTTCAATCGTAGAGGGAAAAAAAGGGAAAACTAAAAATGGAAACACTGCTCGAATCTATAGTGAAGAACAAAGTATAATTAGAATCTCAAGAATCTCACCAAGAATCTTACCAAGAATCTTACCTGTACAAGTCGTGCAATGTTTTTCCGCCGTTTGAAGCGTGAGAAAGCCTCAACCACAGCACAGCCATTAACCGAGCCATTTACAAGAAAAAAAAAATCTGCGTGACCTTGAATGACCTTGGATAGAAAATTACAGGGAAGTATACCCCCGCACACTTAAGAAACAAAAAAAAATTCCCAGTGTTTGCACTTTGCAGGAAATTTCCCTGGAAAAAGGGGAAAAATAAGAGAAGAGACAAAAGGGAAAATCTAAGTACAGCCTTATATTATAGCAAGGGGGAAAAAGGGAAGAGGGGGAAAAGGGGGAAAACTGAAAAATAATTACACAACCCCGGGGTAAAGTATACCTTTGGGGTAAACACAAGGGAAAAAGAAGGGGGCGAGTTTTTATCAGGTAAGTTGGAATAACAAAATGTCTTATCTGAAAACTTAAATTTAATTGAATTAAAATTACATTATGTATTAGTCAAGGGGTCCGAAACTCCGAGGAAAAGTGTACGAAGATTATTTGGTAACGTATGATAACACGGAGATAACAGGTTGATAACAGTGATAACAGGACCCAGGCGTACGAAGATTATTTGGTGACGTATGATAACACGGAGATAACAGGTAGATAACAGTGATAACACGACCTAGGTGTAGGAAGATTGTTTGGTAACGCATGATAACAATGAGATAACATAGAGATAACAGTGATAACATGACCTAGGTGTAGGAAGATTGTTTGGTAACGTATGATAACACGGAGATAACAGGTCGATAACAGTGATAACATGACCTAGGTGTAGGAAGATTGTTTGGTAACGTATGATAACAATGAGATAACATAGAGATAACAGTGATAACACGACCTAGGTGTACGAAGATTATTTGGTGACGTATGATAACACGGAGATAACATAGAGATAACAGTGATAACACGGCCTAGGTGTACGAAGATTATTTGGTGACGTATGATAACACGGAGATAACATAGAGATAACAGTGATAACACGACCTAGGTGTACGAAGATTATTTGGTGACGTATGATAACACGGAGATAACATAGAGATAACAGTGATAACACGACCTAGGTGTACGAAGATTATTTGGTGACGTATGATAACACGGAGATAACATAGAGATAACAGTGATAACACGGCCTAGGTGTACGAAGATTATTTGGTGACGTATGATAACACGGAGATAACAGGTCGATAACAGTGATAACATGACCCAGGTGTAGGAAGATTGTTTGGAAGTCTCGGACCCCTTGATATCAGCTGATAACAATGTTGATCAAATAAAAACTAATTAAGACATTTGTTGGGGGTTGTTAGATTCTTGGCAAGATTCATGGTGAGATTCTTGAGATTCTTCTATGATTGTTAGCAAGATTCTTGTATGATTCTTATTACGATTCTTGGTAAGATTCTTCCATGAATCTTTGACAGGATTCTTTGTCAAATTTTTAGGCATAAGAATTTAAGTGAGATTCTTCTATGATTCTTTGATTCTTCTATAATTTTTATCAAGATTCTTTGTAAGATTCTTCGAGATTCTTGAAGATTCTTTTATGATTCTTGTCAAGATTCTTAGTGAGATTCTTCGAGATTCTTCTATGAATCTTTGACGGGTTTCCTTTTATAATTTTTAGGCATAAGAATCTAAGTGAGGTTCTTGGGGATTCTTCTATGATTCTTATCAAGATTCTTAGTGAGATTCTTCGAGATTCTTTTATGATTCTTAGATTCTTCTATGATTCTTATCAAGATTCTTGGTAAGATTCTTCGAGATTTTTCTATGAATCTTTGACAAGATTCTCTGTAAAAATGTTAGGCATAAGAATCTCAGTGAGATTCTTGGAGATTCTTCTATGATTCTTATTAAGATTCTTGGTAAGATTCTTCGAGATTCTTCTATGAATCTTTGACAGGATTCTTTGTAAAAAATTTTAGGCACAAGAATCTAAGCGAGATTCTTGGAGATTCTTTTATGATTCTTTTCAAGATTCTTGGCAAGATTCGTGGTGAGATTCTTGAGATTCTTTGACAGGATTCTTTGTAAAAATTTTTAGGCAAATGAATCTCACTGAGATTCTTGGAGATTCTTTTATGATTCTTAGATTCTTCTATGATTCTTATCAAGATTCTTAGTGAGATTCTTCGAGATTCTTCTATGAATCTTTGACAGGATTCTTTGTCAAATTATTAGGCATAAGAATCTCAGTGAGATTCTTGGAGATTCTTTTATGATTCTTAGATTCTTCTATGATTCTTGGCAAGATTCATGGGGAGATTCTTGAAATTCTTTTATGATTCTTGGATTCTTCTATGATTCATGGGGAGATTCTTGAGATTCTTCTATGATTCTTCCATAGGATTCCGAGATTCTTTTAAGATTCTTTTGAGATTCTTGTTAAGATTCATGGTAAACATTAGTCTTCAAGTATAGTCTTGTCTGTTACACAAATGGAAGTTCGAGTGGACAGCGGCCATTTATGGCGGCCATTTTGTACTGATGGGGCCAACTTGTCCGTTCAAGAATCTTGAGATTCTTGATTCTTGAACCGAGATTCTTGATTCCTGAACCAAGAATCATTCCCGGATATTCATTCTCTTGTGGGATATCGTAAAAAAAACAAGAAAAATAGTTGGAAATTACCATGACGTAAGTGAGACAAAGAAAGAAAGTTCACTACGAAAGCTGTTATCATGTGTTATCAACGTGTTATCGTGTGTTATCAACGTGTTATCAACTGTTATCATATGTTATCAAATGTTACCAACGTGTTATCAGCGTGTTATCAAATGTTATCAACGTTTTATCACCTGTTATCATGTGTTATAAACGTGTTATCAACCGTTATCAACGTGTTATAAACTGTTACCAACGTGTTATCACCTGTTATCATGTGTTATCAACTGTTACCAACGTGTTATCAACCGTTATCATGCGTTATCATTGTTATCACCTGTTATCATGTGTTACCAACGTGTTATCAGCGTGTTATCAACTGTTGCCAAAGTGTTATCATGTGTTAGCAACGTGTTATCAGCGTGTTATCAACGGTTATCATGTGTTATCGTTGGTGTACCCTTAGAGCAGAAGCATCTTGCGTGGTATCCAAGGGGTCTGAAACTCTGAGGAAAAGTGTACGAAGATTATTTGATAACATATGATAACAGGTTGATAACATGACCTATGGTGTGCGAAGATTATTGCAAGTTTCGGACCCCTGGGTGGTATCGTTGTTATCAGCTGTTATCAACACGGATTTAAGTTCGTTAACCGATGATAACATGTTGATAAAACGTTGATAACACAATAAAAATTGTTGACAGTTTCGAACCCCCCTTGTAAGTTCTCCACGCTCGATTATTATTTAAAAAAAACACTCGATTTCCGGTGTTTTTCAATTAAAATTATGACAACACACGAGTTATCAGTGTTATCAACATGTTATCAACATGTTATCATATGTTATCACTGTGTTATCACAGTATCACCTAACGCGGTTAAAAGTCCTGTTTAAATTTTTTTGGGTTACCGACCCCAGTGATAATACAGTAGTGTTATCAACCTGTTATCATCTGTTATCAACTGTTATCAACTGTTATCAACGTGTTATCACTATGTTATCAGATAATCACCTGACGCGTTTCAAGATCCTATTTAAATTTTTTGGGGGGTTACCGACCCGAGTGATAATCCAGTAGTGTTATCAACCTGTTATCAACGTGTTATCAACTGTCAAGGGGTCCGAAACTTGCAACAATCTTCGTACACCTAGGTCATGTTATCACTGTTATCAGCCTGTTATCTCCGTGTTATCATATGTTATCAAATAATCTTCGTACAACTTTTCCTCGGAGTTTCAGACCCCTTGTCAACTGTTATCAATGTGTTATGAACATTATCACCTGTTTGGGACCGGGGAGAGTTGCAGACCCCCCGCGGACGTGACTCGCACAAAGTGCAGCTCATTGAAAGTCTCCAGGCACGCGCTTCTTCTCTGAAATTTATATTTTTTATATAATAATATTCTAATTATAATATAAATTTAATACGAAAATATATTAAAATAAGTATGTATTTAATATAAGTAAGTATCAAGGGGTTCGAAACTCCGAGGAAAAGTGTACGAAGATTATTTGATAACATATGATAACACGGAGATAACAGGTTGATAACAGTGATAACATGACCCAGGTGTACGAAGATTACTGGAAGTTTCGGACCCCTTGAATTAAATAATATTATTATTATATCCTAATATTATTATTTTGGTTTGTTGTCATTTTATTACTATAATAAATAATATTACTTGAAATTAATTGTTTTAATATTTGATATATATTACTTATTATTATTTTATTTTGTTTTATAGTAAATTGGATATTGAATATATTTTATAAACATCAATTAATTATAATATTTTAAATTTATTTTTATTGATATTAGATATTTTTTTATAAGATTTGTGTATTTATTTGCACAAAAACGTGAAAATATTGTCGTGACTTTGCAAGGGGTCCGAAACTTGCAATAATCTTCGTACACCTAGGTCGTGTTATCACTGTTATCAACCCGTTATCTTCGTGTTATCATATGTAATCAAATAATCTTCGTACACCTAGCTCGTGTTATCACTGTTAACAACCTGTTATCTCTGTGTTATCATATGTTATCAAATAATCTTCGTACACCTAGGTCGTATTATCACTGTTATCAACCGTTATCTCCATGTTATCATATGTTATCAAATCATCTTCGTACACCTAGGTCGTGTTATCACTGTTAACAACCTGTTATCTCCGTGTTATCATATGTTATCAAATAATCTTCGTACACCTAGGTCGTGTTATCACTGTTATCAACCTGTTATCTTCATGTTATCATATGTTATCAAATAAACTTCGTACACTTTTCAACGGAGTTTCGGACCCCTTGTGACTTTGTGAACAATTGACGCTGGCGTGACAAAAGTGGACACTGAGCTTCAAGGACTTTTAGTCTTTTGTCAACATGCGATAACACGGTTGATAACAAATGATAACACGATGATAACACGATGATAAATAGTTGTTAACTTTGTTGGTGGGGTAGAAAGCTTTGCATTAGTGGTTGATAATACAATAACAGGATGATAACAGTTGATAACTTGGTTGGTGGGGTAGAAAGCTTTGCATTAGTTGTTGATAATTAGTGATAACAGGATGATAACAGTTGATAACACGATGATAACAGTCTATAAATAGTCGTTAACTTGGTTGGTGGGGTAGAAAGCTTTGCATTAGTTGTTGATAGTACGATAACAGGATGATAACATGATGATAATTAGTTGTCAACTTGGTTGGTGGGGTAGAAAGCTTTGCATTAGTGGTTGATAATACGATAACAGGATGATAACACTAATCTCTCTTGTTTTAAATTGCCACCCCGAGCCAATATACGAAGAAACCTTACAAAATAATAATATATTTAAATATTTCTATAAATATTAGTTATTATATTTATATTATATTCAACTATTATTTTTACTCTTTATAGACTAATTTAATTAATTATATGTATATTCTATATTATATTATGTATTTTTAAACTAATACTCCTACCAAGGGGTCTGAGACTCCGACGAAAAGTGTACGAAGATTATTTGATAACATATGATAACACGGGATAACATGGAGATAACAGTGATAACATGACCTAGGTGTACGATTATTGCAAGTTTCGGACCCCTTGACTCCTAGTTATTATATTATTATTTAGTTATTATAATTCATAATCATATTATTTGTCTAGAATTTTGATACATTATTTGTATATTATATACAGCAATAGGTTCAAATTTCCCTTTTTCCCTTTTTTCCCTTGTTTTCCCCTCACTGCTAAAATATGAAGCAATAACTCTGAATTTAAATAATTTTCAAAATAAAATTTTAGAGAACTGTATAAAATTTAAAATCAATTTTAAAAACTGAGTTACATTTATAAATATACATAATATATATAATAATATATATATATATATATATACATAATATATAAACAAAATATAAAATATAAAATGACAGAATGAATGAAATATAAATTTATATTTTTTCCTCCATTGAATTTTTTATAATTTAATTCTAAATTTAAATATCTTAAAATGAATGAAAAAATTTAAAGATATTTATATACATTATTTAATTACATTTATTATATTATTTATATGAATATATTATTTATTTTAATATATTATTTATATGAATATATTATTTATATGAATATATTATTTATATGAATATATTATTTATATGAATATATTATTTATTTTTAATATATTATTTATATGAATATATTATTTATTGTTAATATATTATTTATTGCTAATATATTATTTATATGAATATATTATTTATATGAATATATTATTTATTTTTAATATATTATTTATATGAATATATTATTTATTGTTAATATATTATTTATTGCTAATATATTATTTATATGAATATATTATTTATTTTTAAGATATTATTTATATGAATATATTATTTATACTAATATATTATTTATATGAATATATTATTTACTGTTAATAATCTTATCGTAGAAGTGAAGAGCATATGCTGTAGAACACGTGGCCCTCTGTTCGTAAGCATCTGTTTAATATTTGATTGATTTACTATCGACTATTTTTAGTGAATTTATCTTCTATGGAGGTCTCGGAGTCCATAGAATCAGGAATCACTCTCAAGGCTGCCAGAAAATTAAGGATAGTTTCAGGATCCTGAAAACAATCAGCCTCTGAGTGCAGTGAAATTGTCCCACTTCCAGGGTGTTTAGGATCCCTGACATTGGAATGCCTGAATAACACAGGTTCAGGGTACTTAACAATGTCCTGAAAAAAATTCTTTTCAGGATACTTAATGGTGCCCTCAATAATCAAGGTTCACAATTCTCAACACAATTTTTTTACTCATCCACGATCGGACGTGGTTCAGGATATTCAGGATATGTTAGGGATATCGTTCAGGATGTAGCCGACATCCTTAATTTCCCGCTGGGAGATTCAAGAATCTTGCCTAAGAATTATATGTAAATAAGTAGGCGAAGGATTAGAAGAAGCCCTACGTTTTTAAAGGCCCAAGGAATCCTTGGACACTATAGGGATTGGTCCTATATCGTTTATGGCGTGTCCACGTATTCGACATATTTGTGTTTTCCTTTATTATTGTCGGTATTACTGCGAAAGAAGTTAATCTGTCGAATCCTTGGACACAGTAGGTCTCGCCCTGTACCGTCTATGGCGTGTCCACGTATTCGATCAGATATATTACTGTTTAAGAACACAGTGTTCCCACTTTCCATTTTTCCCTTAAAAGAACCCAGTTTTCCCTTTTTCCCCTTCCCCTCATTCACCGTTCATACATAAAGCAATACTTCCAAATGTCCGTTTTCCCTTTTTCCCCTTTTCCCCCTTTTCTACCGTCACTGGCAAAATATAAAGCAAGACAAGACAAGAACCAAATTTCCTTTTCCCTTTTTTTTCCTTTTCCCCTCACTGCTAAAATGCAAAGCAATACTTTCAGTTTTACTTTTTCCCTCATTTCCCCCCTTTTCGAGTTCCATTTCCCTTTTTGTCCAGGGAATTTCCCTGCAAAAGTGGAACAAACACTCTGAACTCTGAACGGCCTATTGGGGAAACATGTGTGAATGTTGTGATAGGCTGTGTGACGGGGAGGAATGATGAATCTGTGCGAGTTTGTATCAGTGTTTCCACTTTGCAGGGAAATTTCCTGTAAAAAGGGGAAAACGGGGCCTGAAAAGGGAAACATAAGGAAACAGGGAAAACGTAAAGTGTGTAAGTAGGCTTTGTATCTTAGTATGGAGGGGGAAAAGGGGGAAATAAGGGAAGAGGGGGAAAGGGGAAGACTGAAAGTGGCAACACTGGTTTGTATGCAACAAGGAGTCCGGAACTCCCAATAATCTTCGTACACCTCGGTCATGTTATCACTTTTACTAACCTGTTATCTCTATTTTATCTCCGTGTTATCATACGTTATCAGATAATCTTCGTACACTTTTCCTCGGAGTTTCAGACCCCTTGGTATACAAAAGTGCAGCACGACGAGAGATACGGCGAAGCTTGAGAAAGTCGTAAAAATGTGTTGTTTGCGAGGGGTCCGAAACTCCGAGGAAGAGTGTACGAAGATTATATGATAACACGAAGATAACAGGATGATAACCGTGATAACAATGACCTAGGTGTACCAAGATTATTGGAAGTTGTGGACCCCTTGTTTGTTTGTTTGCAGTCAAGTGCATAGTAGTCGCTTCTATTTGGGAAAAAGCTTCCAGCCATTGGAATGCATAAACAAGCGCACGCGCCATAGATGTGTCAAACCGCTACAGATTCCTAAGATTCTTGAAAGATTCTTGAAAGATTCTTAAGATTCTTGGGATGTTTCGGGTAGAACTAGAAGAGTAATGGACACTTGGATGAAGATTCTTGGGATGTTTCGGGTGCATAGAGAAGAGTAATGGACATTTAGATGAAGATTCTTACAAGATTCTTACAAGATTCTTAAGATTCTTGGGATGTTTCGGGTGGATAGAGAAGAGTAATGGACACTTAGATGAAGATTCTTGAAAGATTCTCACAAGATTCTTAAGATTCTTGGGATGTCTCGGGTGCATAGAGAAGAGTAATGGACACTTAGATGAAGATTCTTGAAAGATTCTTACAAGATTCTTAAGATTCTTAAGATTCTTGAGATGTTTCGGGTGGAACTAGAAGAGTAATGGACACGTAGATGAAGATTCTTGAAAGATTCTTACAAAATTCTTAAGATTCTTAGGATGATTGAGGTGCATAGAGAGGAGTAATGGACATTTAGATAAAGATTCTTGAAAGATTCTTATAAGATTCTTAAGATTCTTGAGATGTTTCGGGTGGAACTAGAAGAGTAATGGACACTTAGATGAGGATTCTTGAAAGATTCTTACAAGATTCTTAAGATTCTTGGGATTTTTCGGGTAGAACTAGAAGAGTAATGGACACTACGATGAAGATTCTTACAAGGTTCTTAAGATTCTTGGAATGTTTCGGGTAGAACTAGAAGAGTAATGGACATTTAGATGAAGATACTTGAAAGATTCTTGAATTATTCTTAAGATTCTTGGGATGTTTCGGGTGCATAGAGAAGAGTAATGGACATTTAGATGAAGATTCTTACAAGATTCTTAAGATTCTTGGGATGTTTCGGGTAGAACTAGAAGAGTAATGGACATTTAGATGAAGATTCTCGAAAGATGCTTACAAGATTCTTAAGATTCTTGGAATGTTTCGGGTAGAACTAGAAGAGTAATGGACACGTAGATGAAGATTCTTGAAAGATTCTTAAGATTCTTGGATGTTTCGAGTGCATAGAGAAGAGTAATGGACACTTAGATGAAGATTCTTACAAGATTCTTACAAGATTCTTAAGATTCTTGGGATGATTGGGGTGCATAGAGAAGAGTAATGGACACTTAGATGAAGATTCTTACAAGATTCTTACAAGATTCTTAAGATTCTTGGGATGATTGGGGTGCATAGAGAAGAGTAATGGACACTTAGATGAGGATTCTTGAAAGATTCTTACAAGATTCTTAAGATTCTTGGGATTTTTCGGGTAGAACTAGAAGAGAAATGGGTAATTATGTAAAGATCCTTGGAAGATTCTGAAGATTCTTGTGAGAATTCTTGAGATTCGTGGAAGATTCTTACAAGATTCTTATAAGATTCTTAAGATTCTTGGGATGATTCGGGTGGAACTAGAAGAGTAATGGGTAAGTGTGTGAAGATCCGTGGAAGATTCTGAGGATTCTTGAGTGATTCTTGCAATGATTCTCGAAAGATTCTTAAGATTCTTGTGATAATTCTTGGGATTCGTGCAAGATTCTTGAAAGATTTTTTTACAAGATTTCCAAGATTCTTACGATGATTCGGGTGCGCATAGAAGAGTAATGGACACTTAGCTGAAGATTCTTGAAAGATTCATACAAGATTCTTAAGATTCTTGAAAGCTTTTGCGACATTTTCCCCAGAGTTTCCAACCCCCTTCTATGACTTGCACAGAGAAAGTCTTTCAATTCAAGAATCTTACTGAGAATCTTATCAAGAATCTGACCAACGATCAAGTCTTACGTATATCTTACAACCCGTCCACGGATTCGACAGATTTGTTCATTTCCACTTTAGAACCACGTAAGTAACCAAGAATATTAAGAATTCCCGTAAGGGGGTCGGAAACTCGTATAAAAATATTTTCCCAAGAGTTGCTAACGCCCTCTTATCACAACGGGAATCTTGTCAAAAGCCAAGAATCTTAGCAAGAATCCCAGGGGTCCGAAACCTCCAATCATCTTCGTACACCTTGGTCATGTTATCACTGTTATCAACCTGTTATCTCCGTGTTATCATATATTATCTGATAATCTTCGCACACTTTTCCTCAGAGTTTCAGACCCCTTGCAATAATCCTTTTCGTTCTTACAGTGGGGGGGGGGGGGTCGGAAACTCGTATAAAAATATTTTTCCAAGAGTTACTAACCCCCCTGTATTTGTTACAATGGTGAATTGAGGCATTCCTATGCAAAGTCACGTGCCCGACTTTTACGTGCCCTAGAAAAAATTCTAGAAAAAAAAAACTAGAAAATATTTGAATTATAATCTTAGAGTTTTAATGCACTAAACGTGTCCCGGGATAAAATTATCAAATTTGATCGAAATTTGTTACCAAGAATCGTGACGAGAATCTTGAATCTTGAATCTTGAATCTTAGAAGCAGTGCTTCCACTTTGCAGGGGAAATTCCCTCAAATAAGGAAAAAGGGGAAATGGAGGATAAAGGGAATTTACACATGTAGCTTTACTACTATAGCACGGAGGGGAAAAAAGGGAAATTGATATTTTCAAGCGGAGGGGAGAAAAAGGGGGGAAAAGGGGGAAAAAGTGGAAGAACTGCTTAGTAGCGAAACTGAAAGAGAATAAGTGTTTTAAGTTAAATAATGTAATTTATGTAATAATTAGTATAATTAATTATTGAAATGAATTTAATATAATATTAATAGATTTAGTTAAATTTAATATTACTTAAACTATTATCATTACTTAATAGTTAATATTTTATTTGAGTTCAAGGGGATCGAAACTTGCAATAATCTTCGTACACCTAGGCCGTGTTATCACTGTTATCAACCTGTTATCTCTATGTTACCTCCGTGTTATCATATGTTATCTGATAATCTTCGCACACCTTTCCTCGGAGTTTCGGACCCCTTTTTTTAAATTTTATTAGGGAAATCAAAAACGGTTTTTGACTCTGAGGTGATAACAGGTTGATAACACGTGATGATAATATGTTGCAAACCCGCCGTTTTAATTATTTTTTAATATGAAGTTGAGGGTTGTTACAAAGGGGTCCGAAACTTGCAATAATCTTCGTACACCTAGGCCGTGTTATCACAGTTATCAACCTGTTATCTCCGTGTTATCATGCGTTATCAAATAATCTTCGTACAATTTTCCACGAAGTTTCGGACCCCCTTGGGTTGTTAACCCCTCTGGTTCAGTGAGGGAACCGCGGTTCGTTAATTCCCCATTGAAAGTAATTATAGGGGAATTACTAATTGGCCTATTACGTCAATTAAGAATAATTGAAATTAAATTAATTCAATTTGTTGTTATGGCGTTAGCGTTTAATTGCTTTAATTATTGTTATTATTCATTATTTTTGATTATTTTGTTATTTTTCCGAATTATCATTATTACAATTAATTAGTTTTATTATTATTATTATTAAATATATTATATTATATTATATATAATTAATTTTTCATTTATTAACTTTAATAATATAACATGTATTACAATATAATATATTATTATTAAAGTTTACGATGTTATTACTGGATCACCCAGCAGAAAATTAGGGATAGTTTCAGGACCCTGAAAATATCCTGAAAAGGACATTTTCAGGATGTTGATCGGGACTCTTGAGTGCAGTGAAATTGGCCCACTTCCAGGGTGTTCAGGACCCTGATGTTAGAATGCCTGAATAATACATGTTCAGGGTACTTAACAGCGTCCTGAAAAGAACGCTTTTCAGGATACTTAATGGTGCCCTCAATAATCAAGATTCACAATTCTCAACCATTTTTTTTTTTTTTACTCATCCACGAACGGACGTGGTTCAGGATATTCAGGATATGTTACGAATATCGTTCAGGATGTAGCCGACATCCTTAATTTTTCGCTGGATACTGTTATGTTACTATTTATAGTTATTTTTAGCAATATTGTTGTGTAGAATCATCATAGATTTAGACATTGTAGAAATGAATCTGTCGAATCCGGGGACACAATAGTAATTAGTCCTGTGCTTCATATAGAGCGTTCATAGATTCGGCAGAATTAATATTTAGTAACACGTGTAATTTTTATAGAGAATATATGTCATAAACTAATCTGTCGAATACGGGGACAGAAGGCTAATCTCCCCCCATGCCTTCTACAAACTGTCCACGTATTCGACAGATTAACTTATTTTCATCATTATTTTCATCAGCATCAGTTTTCGTTCCACAGGGCCTAATCTGTCAAATATGTGGACGCGATGCTAATTTTCCGTGTACTCTCTATGGAGTGTCCACACATTCAACATATTTACTATTGTCACCATTTTATTCCTATTACTTTTTAAAAAATATTATTATTATTTTTACTTCCGGAAGTAAACAACACTTTACAGGCGACAAACTTGAATTAAATACTAAATAGGAACTACACAAGCTAATCTGTCGAATACGGGGACACAATGCTAATCTGTCCTATTCCCTCTATGCTCTGTCCACACATCCAACAAATTTATTCTATTTCCACCATTAGTACAGCTATTATTCTTATTACTTTGATTATGACCATTCTTATTATTACTCTCCGGAAGAAATAAACACTTTACAGGCGACAAACTTGAATTAAATACTAAATAGGAACTACACAAGCTAATCTGTCGAATACGGGGACACAGTGCTAATCTGTCCTATTCCCTCTATGCTCTGTCCACACATCCAACAAATTTATTCCATTTCCACCATTAGTACAGCTATTATTCTTATTACTTTGATTATGACCATTCTTATTATTACTCTCCGGAAGTAATAAACACTTTACAGGCGACAAACTTGAATTAAATACTAAATAGGAATTACACAAGCTAATCTGTCGAATACGGGGACACAATGCTAATCTGCCCTATTCCCTCTATGCTCTGTCCACACATCCAACAAATTTATTCCATTTCCACCATTAGTACAGCTATTATTCTTATTACTTTTGTTATGACCGTTCTTATTATTACTCTCCGGAAGTAATAAACACTTAGTTAATGAGTGTTTGTGACAGTTTTCGTCACTTTTCAGGCGACATTAAAACTTTGAAACTGGAGAAAAGTGTGACTTTTTCCCGGGGCGGAAATTGATCCACTGTGGGTGTGGGTGTGTGTTTACTCACGTGATTGTTTACACCGGTTTTTCTCCGGTTACAAACCCCACGGGGGGGTCCGCAACTCTCGCTATGCTGTAAGTTGATAACACGTTGATAACATTACCAGGGATGGTTTTTCTCGAAGGTTCGCAACTCTGGCTATGCTGTAAGTTGGTAACGTTATCAGGGTTGGTTTTTCTCCGGTTACTAACCCCACAGGGGGTCCGCAACTCTCGTTATGTTGTAAGTCGATAATACGTTGATAACATTATCTAGGTTGATTTTTCTCCGGTTACGAACCCCACCGGCTCCACAAGTAAGAGCAGGTCCGCAACTTCTCGTAATGTCAGAGGTTGATAACACGTCGATAACACGTTGATAACAGGCTGATAACACTATTTCTAGGCTGATTTTTCTCCGGTTACAAACCCCCTCCGCAAAGAAGAGGAGGTTCGCATCTCTTGTTTACTTGTAGGTTGATAACAGGTAGATAACTGATGATAACTTGGGCTGAGGTGTTATCAGTGTGTTATCACGTTATCATTGTAGATTTTGGAGAGCTGCGAACCCCCTCCTCTGTTGACTCGCCCTCTTCGTAAACTGCACCGGCGTCTATTAATTTCACCTAAAATGTTTAGAATGAAAAAGAACCAAGAATCTTACGAGAATCTTAAAAGAATCTTGAGAGAATCCCTGAATCTTGTAAGAATCTCACCAAGAATCTCTGAATAACAAGAACTGAGAATCTCACAAGAATCTTCAAAGAATCTTGAAAGAATCTCACCAAGAATCTCTCATTGTAATGACATCCAAGAATCTTAAAAGAATCTCTGAGTAACAAGAACTGAGGATCTCACAAGAATCTTGGAAGAATCTCCAAGAATCACAAGAATCTTACAAGAATCTTAAAACAATCTAAAAGTGAAGAGTACCAGAATCTTGAGAAGAAAGTCTGTACGGTTGTCCCAAGGGGTCCGAAACTCCGAGGAAAAGAGTACGAAGATTATTTGATAACATATGATAACACGGAGATAACAGGTTGATAAACACTGATAACACGGCCTAGGTGTACGAAGATTATTAGAAGTTTCGGACCCCCCTTGGTTTGTCCAAAGGGGAGAAGAACCTTGTGAAAAAAAAACAGAAACTAGCTGATAACACAGTGATAACATATTGATAACATTTGATAACAAATGGACTAGTACCTGATTACACGTGATAGGACGACGATAGCACTCGATAATACATTATTAATGCCAGATAACATAGGATTTAGCACCTGATGATATTAGATTACACCTGTTATCACATTGATAACACTAGATAACACAAGAAGTAGTACCTGATAATACACTGATAACGCTTGATAACACCAGTAGAGGGCGGCTTTTCCCTCTAGACAACCTATAACGGAAAAGGCAAGGGGGTCCGAAACTCCGAGAAGTGTACGAAGATTATTTGATAACTTATGATAACACGGAGACAACATGGAGATAACAGTAATAACATGACCTAGGTGTACGAAGATTATTGCAGGTTTCGGACCCCTTGAAGTTGATAACACGTTGATAACACTACTGGATTATCACTGGGGTCGGTAACCAAAAAAAATATAAATAGAATCTTGGAACACGTCAGGTGATAATATGATAACACAGTGACAACATATGATAACACGGAGATAACAGGTTGATAACAGTGATAACAGGGCCTAGGTGTACGAAGATTATTGCAAGTTTCGGACCCCGAAGGGAAAAAGGTAAAAAGCTCTCATTGTGTGTTCGTCATTCACCTGTCAACCATCATTTCACCCACACGCCGAAGAAACATATTATTATTATAAAATATTACAAAAATTGATGCAGAGTTACTGTAGGTAGTTTTGCAAGGGGTCTGAAACTCCAAGGAAAAGTGTACGAAGATTATTTGATAACATATGATAACACGGAGATAACGGGTTGATAACAGCGATAACGCGACCCAGGTGTACGAAGATTATTTGATAACATATGATGACATGGAGATAACAGGGAGATAACGGGTTGATAACAGTGATAACTCGGTCCAGGTGTACGAAGATTATTTGATAACATATGATGACATGGAGATAACACGGAGATAACGGGTTGATAACAGTGATAACATGGCCCAGGCGTACGAAGATTATTGCAAGTTTCGGACCCCTTGTAGGTTTGTCAATAAACTATTATTAGAAAATATTTGAAATTTGCATAAAATATAAGAATGATCAAAAATATTTTTATAAATAAAGACTAATTTTATATTACACTTTTATTATTATATATAAAAAAATAAATATAAATATATTAAATAAAATATTATCTATTCATTAATTATTTAATTAAGTAATAGATTTATTGAATATGTTAAATTTAGTTATTTTAATTTATATATTATTATTTAATTAATTTAATGAATTAATTAATATATTATTAGTATTAAATAAATATTAAATAAAATATAAATATAAAAGTGAGCATGACGTAAAATATTACAAATATTATAAAGGAATAAAAAAATTATTTAATTGATTTTTGTACGTTTTTTTTTTCAAAGAATCTTTTCGAGAATCTTGGGAATCGTAGATTTTATCGTTTGGTAACACTGATAAGAATCTTAACTTGCCAGAATCGTAGAGTTCAGTCAAGATTCTTAGCCAAGATTCTTGAGAATCTTTTGAAAAAAAGTCAAGATTCTTGTACGTATTCTGTAAAGAATCTTAAAAGTCCAAACCAAGATTCTTAAATGATTCCTACAATTCTCACAAGATTCTTATATCAATCCTAGAAAGAATCTTAAAATTCCAAGCAAGATTCTTAACTAAGATTCTTGAGAATCTTTTGAAAAGAAGTCAAGATTCCTACAGTTTAAAGTTCACAAGATTCTTATGTGTATTCTACAAAGAATCTTAAAAGTTTAAACCAAGATTCTTGAAAATCTTCTGAAAAAATCAAGATTCCTACAAGATTCTTATATTAATTCTAGAAAGAATCTTAAAATTCCAAGCAAGATTCTTAACCAAGATTCTTGAGAATCTTCTAAAGAGTCAACATTTCTACAAAATTCCTACAGTTTGAAGTTCACAAGATTCTTGTTTGAATTCTAGAAAGAATCTTAAAATCCCAAGCAAGATTCTTAGTCAAGATTCTCACAAGATTCCCATTTACTGCATGAAAGAGTTTGAGTTCAAACCAAGATTCTTAACCGAGATTCTTGAGACTAAATCAAGATTCTCGCAAGATTCTTGTACCTGCTCCATGAAAGAATCTTGAGATTCAGACCGAGATTCTTGTGACTAGTCAAGATTCGTTCATGATTCTTGGTCTCTATTTTACCCTCTCACAAGATTCTTAGAGCGAATCTTGGAATCTGAATCAAGATTCTTAACCAAGATTCTTGAGACTAAGTCAAGATTCTCGCAAGATTCTTATACTTGCTCCATGAAAGAATCTTAGAATTCAAACTGAGATTCTTGTTACTAGTCAAGATTCGTTCATGATTCTTGGTCTCTCTCTTACCCTCTCACAAGATTCTAGAAAGAATCTTAGAATCTAAATCAAGATTCTTAACCAAGATTCTTGAGACTAAGTCAAGATTCTCGCAAGATTCTTATACTTGCTCCATGAAAGAATCTTAGAATTCAAACTGAGATTCTTGTGACTAGTCAAGATTCTTTCATGATTCTTGGTCTCTCTTACCTTCTCACAAGATTCTTAGAGCGAATCTTAGAATCTGAACCAAGATTCTTGACACTAAGTCAAGATTCTCGCAAGATTCCTATCCACTCCACGAAAGAATCTTAGAATTCAAACCAAGATTCTTGTGACTAGTCAAGATTCGTTCATGATTCTTGGTCTCTCTCTTACCCTCTCACAAGATTCTTAGAGCGAATCTTAGAATCTGAATCAAGATTCTTAACCAAGATTCTCGCAAGATTCCTATCCACCCCACGAAAGAATCTTAGAATTCAAACCAAGATTCATGGCCAGGATTCTCGAGAATCTCCCGTGAATGTAGTAGTATGTGGTCGAAAGAACTACTACTACTACCATCAAACAGCCATTGACTTTACCCAAATGAATCTTTAATGGAGTTGTTGGTGGTTTCAACGAAAGAGATCCAATTAACACCAGATATCCATCAACCCCATCCATCAGTGCGACTCTGCAAGAAAAAATCCTGCAGGATCGTCTTCTAAAATCAGCAATTTATTAATAATAATAACAATAATACTAGTAGTAGTAGTAACAGTAGTAGTAGTAGTAGTAGTAGTAGTAGTAGTAGTAACAGTTGTAGTAGTAGTAGTAGTAGTAGTAGTAGTAGTACTAGTAGTAACAGTAGTAGTAGTAGTAACAGTAGTAGTAGTAGTAACAGTAGTAGTAGTAGTAGTAACAATAATAATAGAAATAGTAACACTATTACCTCTACTGCTACACCAGTTACTACTACTCCTACTACTACTGCTATAGAAACAATTAGTACTTGTGTTACTACTACTACGACTACCGGTATTACTACTACTACTGCTATACTAGTGCTACTATATTACCACTACTACTCGCACTACTACTCCTCCTACTACTACAACTAGCACCACATTAATCCATGTTGCTACTTAGTAATAATAATGATAATTTTATAGCAATTAAATCGTAATAGTAATATTCATATTACTTTTAGTAGTTATACTTAGTAAATTTACGGTACCACTTAGTTTTACTAATAACAGCAAACACAACTACTAGTACTGTATTGATGCTATTATTGTGGTTAGTAGTACTACTACTCTTGTCACTACTGGAGGTATAAGTATTACTACTACTACAAGCACTGCTACTACTATTACCGCTACCAGCACTATAACTTCTACTACTATTACTCTACTATCGTTACCGCTAGTGCTATTAGCACTAGTACTATATCACTATTACGATGTACTACTACTACTACTACTACTACTACTGCTATAGTATTATTACTTTTGTTACTACTGCTACGACGACTTCCGCTGGTATCGCTATTACTACCAGCTAATGTACTCCCACTACCACTACTACTACTACAGCTGTTGTTGTTGTTGTTGGTAGGTTGCTGGTAGGTGCTCCACTGGACAAGAACCTACAACCCGGAACCAACCATTCGGGCGCCTTATGGAAATGTCCCTTAACAACCAACCGCAACGACTGCCAGCAAATCGTCACTGACGGAAAACGGAGTAACTTTTCCATTATCATGATTCATTATATTAATTATATATATTATAAATCCTAATTAGTTTATTTTAATTTCCTATTTTTTATATTGAATTAAGTTGTAAATATATTATAATTAATTTTTAAAATCTTCGGTTCTGTCCAAATCCGTCGATTTTGCAAAATTTATTTAAGTATTTATTATTCATGAATCAATATTTATTAAAAATTTTCATTTATTATATTAAATATATTTATTGTAAGTATTATTTCACTTATTTTTAATTCCATTTTATTATATTAAGTTGTAAATGTATTTTAATTAATTATAAAATCTTCGATTCTGTCAATCTTTCAATCACATAAAATTAATTAAAACAATTAAATCTTATAAATATAATTAACTTAACTATTATTTATTATTAATAATTAATCAAAATTTAATTAAATTCAGCAAATTTTTCTGTAAATTTATTATAAAATCTTCATTGCTGTCCTTTAAATTTTATAATATTTATTTTAAATAAACTTAATTTAATTAATATTAATTTTCGAGTGTTAATTTTTCATTGACTTCACGATTCTATCTCATTTTCTGATAAGTTCAAATTAACCAATCAAAAATTAACTCATTTTTTCCCGCTGTTTGCTGATTGGTGTTGTTTGCAGATGTCGACGGTTACTATGACGAGAGTAAGTGTTTGAATTTTTCCCGCCAAAAAAAAAACAACAAAATGGCGGAACTGTTTCCTTGGTTTCCGGTCTGTGTGTCTGTCACCTTTTCATTTCCTCATTTCAAATACGAAAATTAGCTACTTCCGCCGGCAGTGCCGATTCTTGGGAATGATTCTTGATTCTCTTGTTTCACACCTTGATGGCGAATTTGGATTTTTGCAAAGTTTTTCGCACGGTTTTCGCACTTTCTTGTTTCTCTTAGTCTTGAGGGTCTATCAATATTTTGCCTCTTCCTCCTGTTATCATCTCTTTCTTTCATCTGTTTATCATCTCCTTTTCTTCCTTTCGTTCACTTGCAAAAACTTGATGTCTGTGGTGTTTAGCCCTAGTGGTGTGTGAATCGTTGCATGAAAACTTTTCGCCAAACTTTGTGGCTCATTTTCGCGTAAACTGTTTCTCGCACGAGTTTTTCGCCAATACCAACACATCGCAGGATGTCTAAACAACTTGATCTGAAATTTGCAAATTTTTGCAATAATTAGTAACCGAGATAATAGCGAGAAAAGCGAACGAAGTCGTAGTGCGCCAGTGCTTCCATTTTACAGGGAAATTCCCTTAAAAAGGGAAAACGGGATCTTTAAAATGAAAAATAAAGGAAAAAACAAAGAAGTATAGCTTGATGTTCTAGATGGAGGGGAAAAGGGTACCTGATTCCTACACAGGAAGGGAAGAAAAGGGGAAAATCGTTCCCTCTTTCAGGGAGACGGAAAATTGAAAATGGAACAGTGCTTCAACTTTGCAGGGAAAATCCTTTAAAAAGGGAAAACTCGGTCTGAAAAAGGGAGAAGAAGGGAAAAAAACATAAAAGTACAGCTTGATATCCTAGATGGAGGGGAAAAGGACACTTGATTCCTACACAGGAAGGGAAGAAAAGGGGAAAATCGTTCCCTCTTTCAGGGAAACGGAAAACTGAAAATGGAACAGTGCTTCAACTTTGCAGGGAAATTCCCTTAAAAAGGGAAAACTGGGTCTCAAAAGGGAAAAATAAAGGGAAAATAACATAGAAGCGTACTTGACATCCTAGATGGAGGGGAAAAGGATACTTGATTCCTACTGGGGAAGGAAAGAAAGGGGGAAAATCGTTTGCCTCTTTAAGGGAAAAAGGGAAACTGAAAATGGAAGCGCTGTAGTCCGCTCTATGTTTTTCTACGAGTCTAAGTCTCAACCGTTCAGGTTTCTCATTCGAAAAACACATTAAACGTTATTAAAATTTGAATTAAACCTAAACATCCTGCGATAGTGAGTCTTAAGATTTATATTTTGCTTTTGAAGTTGATTTCTAACTGAGATTTTGTTTGAAAAATGAAAAGATTTGCGCTCAAACGAACTCCTGCCTCCGCGAGCAGACGAAATCAAAGATGGCCAATGGCTGGGTGTCACTGTCAAAAGCCAGGGACCTGGCAAAAAAGCTATGGTAACTAATTTTCAACAAATTTTACGCTATAATATCAGCAATTCCTAGTTGGGTTATAGTTATTAAGGAAAATTTAACAAATTTCAGGTATGCGCACATCGTTACATTCGTCGCGGGCTCGACTACCAGTGGGGCCAGGGTCTGTGCTACACTCTCACTCCGCAGTTGGAGTTTAACGAAGTCTGGGAGCCGTGCAGAGGCCGTCCGACCAACTGGTATCGTCACTTAACGTTAGTTGGTCCTGAATGATGAATAACGTTTTTTGTTGCGAAGGGCCCACGAACAGTTCGGCTACTGCCAGGCTGGAACGTCTGCAATTTTGCTCGACGATGACACTGCGCTTATGGGAACGCCGGGACCCTACACATGGCGAGGAACAGTTTTTGCGGTTTCAGTTTCTGACGATTTCTTGCACAGAGACAAGTCGTATTATTACGGACCGCTGAGCAAAGAAGAATCGCCTGTCGATAAATACAGCTACCTAGGTAAGCATAGACCAGTGTTTCCATGTTCAGTTTCCCGTTTTCCCTTAAAGAGGGCATGGTTTTACCTTTTTTCCCTTCCCCTGTAGATACCAAGTATCATTTCCCCTCCATCTAGGATACCAAGCTATGCTTCTATGTTATTTTTCCTTTATTTTTCCCTTTTGAGACCCAGTTTTCCCTTTTTAAGGGAATTTCCCTGTAAAGTGGAAGCACTGAGACTAATCCACTAACCTAGTAACTAGTTTGCTTACCCACAGTGCCTTTTGCGGTGCCTTTTTTGGTTACTTTAAACTTTTAACTTTGTTCACTCATTGATATCTCTCTTCATTTAAAGGTATGAGTGTAGCGGGCGGTCGTTTCTTTGGTTCTCGAATGAGTTACGTTTCCGGAGCCCCTCGTTCAAACGGAACGGGACAAGTGGTCTTCTTCACCAAGGTCTACACGTCGACGGGAAAATCCGACACGCAACTCAAGGTGCAGTTGATCCTCAGCGGCGAACAGTTTGCTTCGAGCTACGGATATGAAATCGCAACTGCAGATTTCAATGGCGATGGGTAAATCCTCTTAATCCTGATTTTCTAATAAAATAATCTTAATATTAATTTGTAAAGACGTCCTGATTTGGCTGTCGGTGCCCCGTTCTATTACGGCAAGGATTCGGGCGGTGCTGTTTACTTATACCTGAACCCGCTAGAAGGTTTTACTGCCGAAACTGCTTATGTTAAACTTACAGGCAAACCAGAATCTCGGTAAAAATATTTAAATATATAGAATTTAACCAAAACCTTAGTGTTTGTTGTGTGGAAAAAGGTTTGGCTTCGCTTTAGCGAACTTGGGCGATATCAATAAAGATCGCTACGAAGATTTGGCTGTCGGTGCTCCGTACGATGGTCGAGGTGCCGTTTTCATATACCTCGGCTCGAAACAAGGAATCTTAACCGAACCGTCACAGGTACATCTCCAGTAACTTATCCTAAAAATTCCAAAATTTAACACTTTTGATGAATTTTCCAGGTTTTAAGGGCAGAAGACATGCCCGGGATACCTCCAGTGACGTTTGGCTACTCGCTGAGTGGTGGGATCGATATCGATGGGAACGGGTATCCCGACCTGTTGACTGGTGCCTATGATGATGATAGAGTGTTCCTGGTCAGGGCAAGACCGATCATAGGGATCAGCACCATGGTCCAACCTGAAGAGAATCTGAGGAATATTGACCCAGTGCTGCGGGATGTGAGAAATATTCCAACTCGACTGAAGTCTGGTAATGGAGTAAAAATAGTTGTCGTAGTAGCTAACAGTAGTAGTAGACGTAAGAGGAAGAAGAGGGGGAGTAGTAGCAGTAGCAGCAGTAACATCAGTAGTAGGAGGAGGAAGGGTCATAGTAGTAGTTGCAGTACTAGTAGTAGTAGTAGTAGCAGCAGCAGCAGTAGTAGTAGTGTAAGTTGTCATAGAAGTAGTAGTAGTAGTAGAAGTAGTGAAAGTTGCCGTGGAAGTTGTGGTAGTAGTAGAAGTAAGTAAGTACCATTATTATAGTAGTAGCACTAGTAGTAGCCGTACAAGAAGTACCGGTCGCAGTAGTAGTAGTAGCATTATTATTAATAGTAGCAGTAATAGTAATGCTACTACTACTACTACTAATACTAATAATAATAATAATAATAATAATAATAATAATGGTAAAAGTAATAATAACAATAAAAATAAATACAAAATAATAGAAATAGTAATAAGTGTTAGAAAAATAATAATAAGAGATTTACTATCCCACGCCATATGGTAGAAGAGTAACTGGTGACTTACCGCAGTTTTGAATGGGCCATCATTTACCCGTGAGAAAAGCATGGGAGCCAGATGAATGGCACTGGGAAAAATTACGACTTAATTATATAGAAAACTTTTTCCCACTCTTTGAAGACTTCTTTAACTTTTGTCATTTATTTTTTTTCAATATTTATTATATTTCTTAATGTTTAAATTTGTCTGTGTGAATGAACTATATTTTTTAGTAAATATTATTATCATTATTATTATTACTAGTACTACTACTATCACTACTACTACCACTACTACTACTACTACTTCTACAACTACTATTACCTCTACTGCCACCACTACTACTACTACTTCTGTTATACTGTTACTACAACCATAACTGTTAACATTACTACTACTACTATTACTATTATCAGAAACTGTTACTATTGTTTTATTTTTACAGTTTCACGTTCAATGCCTGTTTCAAAATGGATTCATCGGAAGCTTCGAGAAACAACCTGGAATTGAAATACCGAATCGAAGCAGAGACTTTTACCGGACGCAAGTTTTCCCGAGTGCGTTTCAATAACGGACTTCCCGATAAACCGCACGTTGTCGAGAAAAACATTCAACTGCGGGGAAGGAATGCAAACGAGCAGTGCTCTGAAGAAACCGTCTTCGTCAAAGTATTCATTTTACACAGTTATATTTTAGTATTAATATTATAATGAATTATGATTAATTTTAATAAATAATTGAGTAAATTATATATCATGTATTTATGTAGATATTAATGAATTATGTGAGTTTTATTTACGTTATTAATTGTTATATTTCTAACAGGAAAATACTCGGGACATTCAGTCAGCCATTAAGTTCAAGATGTCCTACACCCTCGTGCAGCGGGAGCCTCGACCAGTTCGGGACGGTGAACCTTTGGCCGACATCAACAGTTTCCCAATCCTCAACATGCAGGAAGCCTCGAAAACCTTCGAGGCCACGTTCGAGAAAGACTGCGGCAGCAACGACATCTGCGAGAGCGATATAGAGATTGCGGCTAACCTGAATCTACCCAAAAGTAAAATAATCAACATAAATTTACGAAATATTTTTCAAACTTTTGTATTTACATTATTATTTAAAAATGTATGTATATGTTTAATAATATAATAAATAAATAAATAATAAAAATAATAAGTAATTAATAATAAATAAAATGTATACAATATAGATGAATATATTATATTATGAATATTTTATTATTTACATTATCTTGGAACTTTGTATTGCAGATGGCCAAGGATCCTGGGTCCTGGAAATAGGTGATCACCAGGAAATAGCTCTGGACGTTTCTATCGCTAACCGAGGCGAATCGGCTTACGAATCCGGGCTCTACATTTCGCATCCCGAGGACTTGAGTTTCATCGGCCGGTCCTCGGACTCGAATCAGCTCGTCTGCAGCTCGTACAACAGTTCTCTGGTCGCCTGTTCCTTAGGAAATCCTTTCAAACGGGGTTCAGGACACTTAAAACTGCGGTTTAACCCTTCGGGACTGAAAGACTCGCAGTCGAGTTTTCGGTTCAATATTACTGCCAATACCACGTCACACGAAGTCAAAGCTCGAGGAGAAATATCGTTGGAGGTTTGTGTTTTCTCGTTAAAATTTTGTGAATTTTTTTCCGTAATATTTTACATTTGAAATCAGGCATTGGTGCTTCGTCGTGCTGAAATCTCAGTCAAGGGTCTTGGCAGACCGGAACAGGTTTTCTACGGAGGAGAAGTCCGAGGAGAATCTGCGATTCAGTATAGGGACGAGGTGGGGCAACCCGTTCTCCACAGTTACGAAATCTACAACGGAGGACCTTGGAGAGTGTCGAGCCTTTCTGTTGTCGTTTCGTGGCCTTACCAAGTGGAAAACGGGAGACCGCAAGGCAAATGGCTGCTTTACATGGATGAGAAACCTACTGTGGATGGTATATAACATTAAATCACATATTTGTAAAAAAAAATCTTCATTTTAAAATTAATGTCGTAGTAACATTTAACAACAATAGAAAGTAAGACTTCAAATTCAGAAGTTCAAATTTATGTTTCAGTTTTGAATTTCCTCATTTTGAAAAATTAATTTGTCCTAAAATAAAAAATATTATTATGAAAATAAATATAAAGAGGTAAAAATGATAAAAAATTAAAAGTTGAAATTAAAAAATTCAAATTTATGTATATTGATCAAATTATTTATTTTAAAAATTTATCTTACCCAAAACAAAATAAACTAACAATAGAATAGAATATAAAACAAAAATTTTAGACCAAAAAACTCGTATTGGTTTGACTTGTTTTTCATTTTATTTATTACTATTATTGAAATTTATTTTTATTATTATTATTATTAGAATTATTTATTGTATTTACTTTTATCTGCGTTGGAAAAAGGTGACGGAGAGTGTCTAATGGACCCGGGACAAGTCAACCCGCTGCAGCTTCCCAAGCGGCCAGGACTCGTCGAGGCAGCCCTCGAACATCTGATGGAGCGGGACGACAAAGCACCCGCAGACTTGCTTCTCGCAGAAGAGTCACCTGACACAAACGAAACGGTGAAGCGAAGGAAACGAGAAACGGAACTGATAGTTCTTCCCGAAGCTTTCACAGATAACGAGGGAAAAACCAAACACATGGTTACTATGGTAACTATTCATCCTATTAAATAAATTAAGTATCAAAAATTGTGTTATTTTTTGGCAAATAAATAGTAATTATATCAATGTGTTCTATGTAAATCTGTCGAATCCTCGGACAGGCCATAAGAGTGTAGGGACGAATCACCATGGTGTCGTGAATAATTATAATGATAAATAATAAAATATTAAAATTTGTTATTTTTTTACAAATTTTTCAAGGACTGCGACCGAGGTACTGCAAAATGTTTCGTTTTCCGCTGCAATATCCGCAATCTGCAGCGCAGGCAGTCTGCTGTTATCAAAATTCGCGCCCGACTGTGGAACGCGACGTTGGTCGAAGATTACCCGCGAATTCACTCAGTTGTCATTCGGTCCAAGGCCCACGTCGAAATCGATCCTTCACTGGACATCACCCAACTGGTCGACAACGATTTCGACTACGTAAAAATCATTAAAAATCATTAAAAACCCCAATTAATAGAATTTTTTTCACCGTGAATTTAGGCTTCCACAATGGCCTATCCCGATAAGCTGGACACAGGCGAAGCTCGGGAGGTCCCCTTATGGATTATCATAGTCAGCGTGGTAGCAGGGATCTTGCTGCTAGTCATCCTGATCCTGGTTCTGTGGAAACTAGGATTTTTCAAGAGAAAGAGACCCGACCCTATGTACAGAGGCAATCTGGAGAAAGACCAACTCAATGGCGACTATATATCGTGAAAATCCGCAGTGCCTTTGTTGTTTTCGTGTACAGTGATCTCGTCTATTCCCGAGATGTAATTGAATTTTTATTTTTTACAAATTTATTGTGTCTTTTTTAGCAGAAATTAAAATTGCAAAGTGCCATGTTGTTTTTCTGTTCATCTTTGCTGAGCTTTAAATTTTCACTGTATTTCCCATTTGCTTTTTCTTTGTTCGAAAAATCGGTGCTTTTCCGACTCTTGCAGAGAAAAAAAACGAAAAATTTGTAAAAATTTTTGCAAATTTTTCATAACAAAGTGAATTTTGTACATAGAAAACAGAAGAAATTACTGAAAATTCACAACAGAGATTTGTCATTTTAATATTTTAAAGAATCAGGTTTTGTCCAGTACGTAAAGATATCACAGACAACTATTTCCAGAAAAACTTAAAAGAAATTATTCAATTTTTAAATTGTTAGAAGACGTAGCAGAAGCGGAAGAACCTGGAACACTATCCTGGAACATTCTGGAACAAATATAACCACTACAAATCATATTTTCAGTTAATTAAAGCTTCTTTTAATACCTATTGGTTAACAGCTCAGCGTATTCTGCAGGAACGGTTCCATAAGGATTCGTTTCTTGTCCGCATAGTCCTGAATCACGTGACCACAGGTCTTCGCAGCGAGGATTGGGGTTGCTGAATGTGTTTAGGGATTTTCTACGGGCCCAGCGACGCTTTATAACAATTAGAGCCGTAATGAAGAAGAGCAGGATCAGCAGTCCAGCACCGAGGATCACAACCATCCATTTTTCTTGCATTTCGACGATCCTGTCATCGTTCGGCCTTTCAGTGGTTCTAGATCCCATAGGGACCCACAGGATTTGGCTCAGAGGACCCAATCCTGATTTGGTCCACGCAGCAGCCCGGATTGCGTAGCTGGATCCCTGGATGAGGCCTCCAATGACTACAGATGTCGGAACCGATGGAAGCGTCAGGTTGGCTAGGATGAATCCTGATTCCCCAAGAAATACGAAAATCTGAAAAAGCAAACAGAAATAAAAATACAACTTAAATAAATTCGAATATTAATTTAAAAAAATAATAATTACTTATGAATAAAAAGACGAATAAAAAAATAAATAAATAAATTAAGATAAACTGAAATAAAACTGAAAATAATCAATTTTGCCGGAACTGAAATTAATAATAAAATAAATAAATAATCTCAAACAGCAAAAATTTCGATACAACCGAACAACTTATTTGAAAAGTGTATGTAAATCTTGTGTGGTAATAGGCCTACGGCCTACGCCTGAAAGAAATAAATAATAATAATTAATAATATATATATTTTTTACCTGATATCCTGTAATGAATCCGTTCCTGTGATAAGGATCAGGTTGATCCCAGTGGATTAAAACACTGCTGGAATTGATGCACTGCGATGTCAGATTCAATGGCGGTCCTGATGGAGCTGTAAAATAATTTTTTAAAAATTAGAATTATTTCAGAGTATGAACAACAATTAGCTGGATTAAAATCAGGGGGTCCAAAACTTTCAATAATCTTCGTACACCTAGGCCATGTTATCACAGTTATCAACTTGTTACCTCCATGTTATCCTCGTGTTATCGTATGTTATCAAATAATCTTCGTACACTTTTCCTCGGAGTTTCGGACCCCTTTGTTAAAAAATCGTAACAAGTTAATTCATCAATTATGAAAAATCAACTTTTACATTTCAAACTATTTATTCAATACCTAATCAAACTTATTCATGGAAATTATCGTTATTTTATTACATTTCCTTAGTTAATTTACGTTACTGTTTTAATTACACAATTGGTTCCAAGCCAGTAATAAATTAAAAACTAAATTCAATACTCTAACTGAATCAAATTATCATTATTTCAAAAGAATATAATAATTATCTTAACTAAAATTAGTAATTATTCAGTTGGTTAATCATAACTTATTAGTTACAAATTTATTATTATTTATTCTATATCTACAATTAAACAATTATCTATTTATTTCGTTAATTTATTCTGCAAGTCTACTTACAGAATTATGTTTCAAGTTATTAATAAATTACAATGAATTATATATTATTATATATAATTATATATTAGTGTAATTTAAATTACAATAATTAACAACCGACAACTGAATAAAACACACTAGAATTTACTATTTTCTCTATTATTGAAAATGAATGAATGAATTATTATTTTAAAAGCTTGTACCAGCTTCAGGTGTAGTTTCGGTCCTGGAGTTTGAAGGACATCCTTCGATATTCCGGTAAAACGGGACGAGGAAAAATATGTATCTCGTGTTCGGATTCAGTCCGACTAAAGTGTAAGCTCTAGCATCAGGACTAACGATTGTGGCGATCTGAAAGGATTGCTGATCATCGAATGAAGGTCCTAGTTTGGAGTCCCATTCAAGAAGCGGTCGGTACCAGAGATACAGTCCTTCAGCAGGATCGCTACCTAATAATGAATAGGTATTAATTTAAAATTCAGTTTTAGTAGTAGTAGAAGTAGTAAAAGTAGTAACATTAGAAGTAGTGGTGGTAGCAGTTGTCATGGTAGTCGTAACAGTAGTAGTAGTAGTAACTGTAGCAATAGTAGTAGTAGTAACACTAGGAGTAGAGGTAGTAGTAGTTATGGTAGCAGTAGTGGCAGTAGCAATAGTAGTAGTAGTAGAAGTAATAGTAGTCGTAATAGTAGTACTAGTAGCAGCAACAGTAGCAACGGTAGTAATAATAGTAAAAGTAGAAATAATAGTGATGGTAGTAGTAGTAGCAAAAGCAATATTAGTAGTACCATTATAAGTAGTGGTAGTAGCAGAAGTCATGACAGTCGTAGCAGTAGTAGTAGTTGTTGTAGCAAAAGTAGTAGTAGTATTAACAGTACAAGAGGTGGTAGAGGAAGTATAGTAACAGTACATGTGGTGATGGTAGTAGTAGTAGTAGTAGTAACAGTAGGGGTTTTCGTATCGGTTTCCCAGTTGAGATTATTGCAAAGATTCCAATGGAAAATTCCATTAACAAAGAAATTAACAACTAAATCAAACATAACCAAGAAAAGTGAAATCAGCGAAGACTAATAATACCGGTACGTAAGTAACCAGCTAATCAAGTAGCACTACCTAAGTACTAAGCAGTGTTACTTAGCTTACTTATTACTTGCTATTAGCTACTGATTCTAGAGTAACGAGTTGTGTGAAGTCTACTACTAATTAAGTACTACTATAAATTTGCAACAACAAAATGGTGACAACTTTCCTCGACGACAGCCTTAGGTGGGCTGTTTTCCAGTGCTTCTACTTTTAGTTTTCTGTTTTCCCTTAAAGAGGGCACGGGTTTTCCTTTCTTTCCCCTTCCCTTTTAGATATCAAGTATCCTTTTCCCCTCCATCTAGGATACTAGGCTACGCTCCTATGTTATTTTTCCTCTATTTTTCCTTTAAAAGACCCAGTTTTCCCTTTTTAAGGGAATTTCCCTGCAAAGTGGAAGCACTAGACTGCTTTGACCTGAGCGGAATCAGGTCAAGTCGGTCAAGTCGGTCAAGTTCAAGGTTATGCAAATCGTTTCGTCTATTTTGAAGAAGGGGTTTTCAAACGTAAATAAGTTTGGGGTTCGCAACGTCCCAAATCGTATGTAATATACGGAATAATAGTAGTAGTAGTAGTACTAGTAGTAGTGGTAGTAGTAATAGTAGCAGTGGTAGTAGCAGTAGTAATAATAGTGGTGGTAATTCTACTAGTAACAGTGGAAGCCGTGTTAGTAGTAGCAATAATGGTAGCATTATTAGTAGCAGTAGAAGTGATAATAGTAGCAGTAGTTCTAGTAGTAGTAGTAGTGGTAGTAGTTGTAGTAGTAACAGAACTAGTAATATGAGCAAAAGAAGCAGTAGTAGTAGTAATTTTATTAGTAGTAGTCGAAGCAGTGCTATTACAGGTAGTACTCGAGTAGTCAAAATATTAATAGTCGTAGTCGTATAGTAGATGTAGTAGTAAGTATAGTAGTAGTAGTAGTAGTAGTAGTAGTAGTAGTAGTAGTAATAGTAACAGAGTTAGTAATATAAGCAAAAGAAGCAGTAGAAGTAGTAGTTTTATTAGTAGTAGTCGAAGCAGTACTATTACTGGTAGTACTATAGTAGTCGTAATATTAATAGTCGTAGTTGTAGTAGTAGCAGTAGTAGTAGTAGTTTTACAAGTAGTATTCGACGCAGCACTATTACTGCTAGTACTAGTAGTCGTTATATTAATAGTCGTAGTAGTAACAGTACCAGTAGTAATAGTACTGGCAGTAACTAGTTCATCATTCCTAACCTTGTACCTAATGCATCTGCATTTTCTAATTTACTACCTCCTTCCACAAACTTCCATTCAAGTCTAGCAGCAGAACAGTTCACACTCCTCACTCGAACAAGCTCGGCCAACGGCTTCCTCATCCTCCGCTCGACTTCCCGCAGTCCAGGCGAGTCACTCTCCACGTCACGGGGCACCGGCACACGAAACCAAGGGGAAACAGGGCTCGGCAGTGACATCCCGTGCAGGTTCTCCGCTCGGACTAGAAAGACGTACGCAGCCCCCGCTTTCAGATTGGTTATCGTAATTTTCTCAGCTTCCAGTCCCTTGATCGCGATTCGCCAGCTTCTTTCGGCTCCGCCCACTAGCCCCGCCCACGTCCAATAAGGATCCTCACGTTGGCTGGAAGAATAAACCTCAACCGTGTAACCGAGAAATCTAGAAGCTCCAGGTCGAATCCCAGGTTTCCATGAAATAGTCAGTGAATCAGGCGTTTGGTGAACGAGTCGGGGCTGTGATGGAGATCCTGGAACAACCAAGAGATCGCTGGAACTTTCTTCAGGTCCTGGAACATCAGATACATCCTCAAAATGTCCTGGAACTTCTGGAACAGTTTTAGAAACAACGTTTAAGGAAGCAGACCAAGACGTAGAGGGACTTCCTCTATCAGCAACGCAGGTATAGATTCCAGAATCAGAGAATCTGAGATTCTTGATTCTAAGATTCTTGCGATTCTCCAGGAAGATTCTTTTAGTGGAAGATGAAGGTTCCAGATTCAAGACAACGCCATCCTTGATCCATTTGACTGGAACACCTTCCGTCTGGCATATCAATGAAGCAGTGGATCTTTAATTCGTAAAAAAATGTATATTTATTATAAATGAACATGAAATAATATAAAAAATCATAAAACATCATAAAAATAATAATTCAGCCCAAATAGTAATAGGAATAATAGCAAAATATGACTAAATATCAACTAATGGCAAATTTACATTAATGAATAATAGTATATTATAGTAAAACGATGATAATTAACAAGAATAATAATAATAAAATACATCATAGGTAATAAAAATAATAAATTATGATAAAATGATGTAAAATGATAATACCATTTAAACTACAGATTTTGATAATTATAAATTACCCTAGGACTAGAGTTTGGTTTCTAGGTCCTATTTCAATCACTGGCGGGTACGTTTCCATGGCAGCGTCGACTTCCAGCCTGGTTTTGGCAATGAATCCACCGGCTTCATTGATTGCTCCGCACCAGAAGACTCCAGAATCATTGTGGCCAAGATTCTTGATGGTAAGAATCCCGCCAGAAGATTCAAATCGATCAGAATCCACCAACAGTGACTGGGGACTTCCTTCTCGGTTCCAGAAAACCAGCGGAGCCGGAATTCCGGAAACAGGGCAATGGAGTTTGACCTCTCGACCAATCACGGCTCTGGTAACCTTCGGGAGACGTGGCTTAGTCCCACTTTCCAGCCAATGAGGTGCTGCCATGACTGTAAGCTCCGCCCAGGCCGATGCTGAGCCAATAGCGTTCCAGGCTTCGCAGATGTACCGCCCACCGTCGTTGGGTGTCACGTTTTCCAGCTTCAGGATTCTCCCACGGCCTGCGATTCGGATTCTTCCGGGATTCTTCCGCCACGTGATGGAAGGAATGGGGTCCCCGGAAGCCGTGCACTGAAATATCGCTTCCTGGCCCATTGAGACTGTCAGGTTCTCTGGTGGATAAATTATTACGGGACGTTCTATAGAGAGAAAAAAAAAATCAATTATTAGTTATGTTTAATTATTGTTTTATATTTTATTATTTGTATGGTATATTACATTTTGAGATTATTACAATTTTTATGTTATTTATAATTTTAATAATTTAGTTATTTCTATCATTACGTATGATACTCTTATCTTTTGATTTATTTTGATTAATATATATTTTATTCTGACAACCTTACTATTGGTTTATGTTTACCTCATCTCGGCTTAGGGAAAGAGCTTATTGCTACAATATTATTGGTTTATTTACTACTATAATTATTATTTTGTATTATAATTTGAAGAGATTTGTTATAACTATTATTATGTATTTTATTATTTTACCGGAAATTTTGATACTGTGGGTAATTTTTATTATATGAATGATTCAGTTGTTATTATTATGTATTAAATTATTATCCTTACAATTTATTTTGATCATAATAAGTTTTATTCTACCAGTTTTACTGTTGTTTTATTTTCTATTAAAATTACTATAATTTTAAGAATTTTTTTAAATTGAGTGAATTTGAATTACGGTGAACTGAGAGACGAACTGGTAGACTTTCTCGTGTTCCAGCAACGTTTCCAGCAAGGCATTGGTATTCAGCGCCATCTGCGAACGCCAGTTTCGATATCGTCAAACTTCCCTCTTCGTCCACTCGATACCTTTACGAAATGCATTTAAATAACTGTGCAATTAAATAATTTAATCAAATATAAATTAATGAGTTATATTACTTTGCAGAATTATTATATTAATCAAAAGCTTCTTAAAGTAGTCAAGAATCGTGCTTAAACTTATTTTATATCTTTTGATTTATATTATTTATTTTAAATTGTTCATTTATTATTTTATATTTATTTTAAATATGTATTCCTCATTTATTTTTTTTTTGCTATCCGTTTCATTCATTCAAACGAGCGGAAACTTCAAAAATCCCTGCAAATTGTATAGCTATTCTAACATACGTTTCTATTATTGTTATATAATTTAAATGCATGTTGGATTTTCTGATAAATAAAATAAATAAACCGTACAAAATAAAAAGACTGATTCGTCACAGTCAAAGAGGAACGAAATGCACAGGAATTGCCCATGAAAAGAACTGATGTTTACAAATGGACGCTTAAAAGCCATTGTGCAGTTTTTTCGCACGTTGACGCAGCTTTCCGCACACTTAACACCCAAAAAGCTCCGAAACCAACTGCTGTTATCATTTGTTACCATCTATTATCATCTGTTATCACGGTTAACGCATCTTGTATGAAAGAGATGTGAATGGTCTACAAATTCCCATCTTAAATGGCAGAACAAAAAACAAGACTGTGCTTTTCTTCCAGTCGATGAAAATCCATTAAGATATTACATGGGTTCTTTATTGTACTACAGAAGCAAAATTACGGGGTACACTTAAGTGTCTACGTTGTCTGCAAGGGCCTAACCCACGTAAAAAAGACGGTGCCTTTTATGGTCGGTGCATTTTGTGGTGCCTTTTTGGTGACCTTGAATCGGCTACTGTGAACGTGTAGTTTAAATTGGGACCCTTAATGCCAGCAACTATAGGAAAGGAACTGAGAACCCACGAAAAGGTACCGTAATGGTGCCTTTTTACGGTGTTTTTTAGCGCGGTATAAAACACGATTACTCCGACTTATTTGTACGTACATACGACTCTGACTGAATTCTTGCTTCCAAGTGGCTCAGTTTATTGGCATTTTAAGGCTAAGTCCGACGAATTTTAACTTAAAAGTTGAAAAATTTTAAGTCTTCTGTCCTGGGACTTGTACGTTCAACTTACTTCGACCGGCAAGACCTCGGGAAGTATCGACATATCGTTTTCCCCGCTAACTTGTTTCCCAATTTACTTCATACCTTAAACTTTATTTTTCTTAGACATGTCTTTGTTTGGCGAAATCCTGTCCTACCAAAAAAAAATCCTTTAACTTTTATTTGGTACCGAGGCTCACCGAGTCTTCGTTTTCTTTGTGTCGCGAAACTCTTCGAACGACATTTCCTCGTGCACGACACCCACATTAATAATTCACCAAAATGCCTCAATTTAATGCAAATTTTTCTTAAAAATCAAGTAATTTGGCGAATTTTAATATATTTTAGAAAAATTTTTCTTAAATTGAATTGAACTGAAATTGAATTTTGCAAAATCAACTCAACCTAGCATCTTGGTTTCTTTTGCTCTTTCAAAATTTCTGCTATGTAATCTTCATCATTAAAGTCCTTTTCATATACTACGGCTCTTTCTTTGAACAAGTTCCCAGGAACTCTTCAAATAATAAGAACTCAACCTTGAAATTTGCGTGAAATTTACAATTTACCTCTTAAAAGTTGATAAATCAAGAGGGACGCCATTCTTTTTCCACGTGATTTCTGGTTTTGGTTGTCCACGTGGTGGCCGGCAGTGCAGCGTTGCCAGATCTCCCAAAATGGCTCGCGTCTCCGCAGGAACTGTCCGAAAATCCGAATCCAAATCTAAAAATTTAATTGAATTACATTAAATAATATTAAAAATAATAATAAATAATAATCATTCGATAAAGTAAAACTGAACGTAAGCATTACAGTATTTCATTAAATATACTGCGCACATAATACATATACATTTATACTTAATCAATGTTACTCAATATCACTAATAATTTACTAAATTAATATTTTCTATCAACTGAGTTAAATTTTCTCTAAAATCATTATGCGTCTAAGCGTACAGTAGTAGAAGTTTCCATTGCCGTATAATGGGACAGGACAAGCGTTACAAGATAAACGCGTTAAACTTCGAATTTCATTAACAGTTTTCTTCTTCCAAGTCTTTCTCTCTGGACACTTTTTTTCACTCGTCTTTTGTTACCAAGTTAATGGCCGTTTCGAATAGGCCCTGACAGCAGACGAATGTCTTTATGCAAAACCAAAACTTTTGACGCGACAAACGCCACCTAACAAAAAATAAAAAAAGCCACAATTTCTCTTACGGAGAATCAAACTTTTGGTTAATAAAGTGATAACACCTGATAAAGAAATGATAACTGTATGGTAGAATATAATAACATTACATGCGACGGTTAGGGTAGCGTTTCGCGAGGTAGCGATTCCTGCGGAGTTGCGGGCTTGGCACCGGTAGACGCCCGAGTCGCCGCGCGTCCGACCGCGGATCACCCGCAGGAAGAAGAGGCTTCCGCCCGGCAGGACCATCCGGCGGCCGGGCCGTGACCCGCCGGAGATACGGCGTCCGTCCCGGAACCATGTGATCACTGGCGGCGGCTGACCATCCGCTGCACACTGCAGCGTTGCCGGATCGTTCGGCAGGACTGTAAGGTTATGTGGATGCTCTGTAATACGGGGCGGAATCTGCTGGATAGTCTTGATTCCTGGATTTGGGAAAAAGTAAATAAGATTCAAGATTCTTGTTAAGATTCTTGTAAGATTCTTACCTTCCACGTTATTAAAACTTATCAGCAGTAAGCAAGAAACAACCAATAGTGTCATTTTTTCTTCGTTTCAGTAAATGGAATGATTCATTGTTACTATTTGAAGTAAGTTCATTCAGGGTTTGGTTAAGTACACTTGTACTGAATGTCAAGTACACGTGTACTCGCGCTGCCTACAACTTGGTAACTGGACGTGTATTTACAATGCATGGCGTTTTCTATAGGCATTCAGTGCGGCCTGCGTGCAACTACCGGTCTTCATAACACTACGATAACACCACAACAGTATTATCAAGTGTTATCAAGTGTTATCAGGTGTTATCAAACGATACCAACTCTGTAGACATCAAATTCGAACTAAATCTACAAACATTAATTTAGATTTTACACTATTTAATATTAAATTTTTATGTTCAATGTACCAATATAATATTATTGAAAATAGCAGACCCCTCGTAGTACATACTCCAAATATTTTCACAATTTCCAATATTTCACGTAGTTTCCAGTTGCCTGGAAAGAGATTCAATTTCACAAGTCAAATTTTTCTCATAACATTCTATTAGTAAATAAATTAGATAATTAATTCAACTGGACATTACTTAATTAAATTATTTATTAAGCGTCCATAGGGTCGTTTGGTAACATATACCAAAGTTGTATCGAGATTTATGGCAGACATCGTCAGTTTCTTTCGTATACAAAGAGGGTTCGTAAACTTTGATAAAATCGTAAAATCGATAACTGACCATGAATCTCACGATTCATGATTCCCTACGATTCTTGAATCTAAATCTTAGCCAGCAGAGGTCTTACAGTACCAGGATTCATACAAGATTCATACAGGATTCTTGAGAGATTCACGAACCCCCGCTCTGTTGAAGTTTGAAGGAGGTTCGACCGTAGACAATACGATAAAGCAAAACGATTTCTTGATAAGCTTATAAAGCCAGAAGATCGTGCGAAATTTGCATGTTCACATTTCCATAAACATACGCAAAAAAAAAAACTTAAGAAAAAAAATTCTTAAACAAATACTGCGTATAAATATGAACGTCACGGTGGGCCATACAAATTTCATATTTACTATTAAATTAAAATTTAAATTCATAATTAATAGCCGTCATATACAATAATATTAATAATTTGTAATTAAGTTATTTTTCTCCAGTGGTGTCTTAATGATGGACTACAACAATTTTGAAGGTCCGTTGGAAAATCAGTAATTACACGCACGTACTTCCAATAATCTTCCGATACCCAGCACCGTATATTATCAACTTATTATCATATGTTATCAACAATTTTCAAAGACGTTGGATTATAATATTTTATTCTAATGATTTGTTAATACTTTGCTATTTTTGTACTGTACGTTCGTGCGGGCGTCGAGATTTCTGAAATTCATGTGAATATTTTTCTGGGTTTTTTTGATAATTTGAAGCAAATTATAGCGGTTTAGAAAACCTTCTTAAAAGCAATCAATCATCATTCGTCAATGGCGGACGTTTTCTGCAACCCTTTACCTACCACAGCGCGAAACCAGCTCGCCCAACGTAAGAAATACACCAGAATTTACTATCAGATCTTAATTATAACAATATCAAAACGTTACCAAGACTTAGATTATTGACCGAATAAAGTATTTTATCGAAATTTTAGGTTATTTAAACGCTAGATTATAATTTAATTTACCGACAAAAAGTGCCCGTCCTTATGGCTCGTGTGAACCGGACGACCGCACAGCAGAAACGGCGGCCAGACCTTGGTTGATTTCTTTTTACTTTTCTGCAAGAACACGTGAATTATTTTATCAAATTTTTTTCCGTAATTTGGGGTATTATTATCTTACCAGACTGTAATTATGTAATTAAGGTAAAAACTTGCATAAAATTTGATTGATTCAACCTGCGAAAGAAACGAGCCGTGTTGTTGCTTACGCCTGCTATATCCGCGTTCTACAGTCCAGCGTTGCCAGATCGTTTTTAAATTATTCTGAAAAATATGGAATTAAAAAAAAAATTAATTATTAATTATCTTATTATAAATAGAATTTAGCACTTAATTACTTAATAATCATAAGATTTTAATTTATAATTATCATGCTATTCTGCGTTAGATAAAATTAATGAAATAATTCTAGATTTTAGTTTGAGTTATTTGAGCTATACTCACAGAAACAGTTTAAAACGAGATACTATTATTACTTAATATATAATATATTGGATAGTTGTTATCGAGTCTCTTCAGTGTTCATCTCTGTTTATTAACTTTTTCTCTTCCATTACTGGAAACGATCCATTGATTCGAGCGAAAACTTATATTCCCTGAAGATGGTCGCTCCCAGGTCTGCTAAGATTACATCCACTCAATAAAACACTATTACTATATTGATACAAACTCTAACCAGTCCTTCCACTTTGCAGGGAAATTCCCTCAAATAAGGAAAACGGGAAAGAGGGAAAAGGGGAAATGGAGGATAAAGTGAATTTACAAATGTAGCTATACTCCGTAGCACGGAGGGGGAAAAAAGGGAAATTGATATTTTCAAGCGGAGGGGAAAAAAAGGGAAAAAAGTGGAAGCACTGACTCTAACTCTATACACTCTATATGCCAAACGACAGTAGCGCCAAGCAGCCGCAGCGGCCACAGTTGGACAACTCGTGTCGTCCGCTGTTTTACTTACAAAGTTACAAGCCTTCCGATGTTAACGCTGTTTTGCTTGTCCTACAACAGCAGACGACGTGAGTTTTCCAATTGTGGCCGCTGCAGCTGCTTGGCGCTACTGTCGTTTGGCATATAGGGTCTAATTGTTACTACTATTGATTAATAAATATAATAATAATAATATTAATTAAGTTTTAGCATGCCATATAGTGGATTGTGTGTGGTCTTGTAGGGTTCGTCTAAAAGAATAGAGAAAACAAGTCGGCCGGTTCTTGATTAATAGTAGCTTAGATTCATTAAGAATTAAGTCGGGACTGTGTGATGGGGGTTAGGGAGGGAGAAAAACGAGAAACAAGGCAATTAGATCGATAGTCTCATTACAAATGCCGTTTGTGTCTCGTTCTGAAGCTCCGACATAATCTAGACGGCCTACTTTACTATGCCTCCTGCTTATGCCTACGCTCCCTTAGGGTTAATCACGGGTGTTCCCGCACAAAAAGTTAAACATTCATTCTTCCCTCTTATTAGATTTGCCAGATTACTACCGAACTAACTCTACTACAACAGTAGTAGTATGCACGAGCAATGGTACGAAAGATTAGGTGTAGTACTTTATCTTGTAGGTCCATACAACAGTAATACGCATAAGGTAAGCAGTGTTGCCACTTTTCAATCTTCCATTTTTCCCCTCTTCCCTTATCTTTCCCCTTTTTCCCCCTCCGTGCAAGAATGTACAGGGTCTAGATTTCCTCTTTATCCTCTTCTCTTCGTCTTCCCTTTTCAGACTCCATTCCCCCCCCCTTTTCAGGGAACTTCCCTGCAAAAGTGGAAACACTGAAAGTGAGCATGATGTAGTAGTAAGAAAGGTTAAGATGAAGTGTTCATTCATTGATTCATTCAGTATTCATGCAGTTTTCTTTCACTCCCACTCCCGAATGAGCCCTACTCCCGGGCCAGCTATCCTAAGCAGACCGACGAAAAAGGTCTGCTAAAAACAGTGCTTCCACTTTTTCCCCTTTTTCCCCCCTCCGCTTGAAAAATATCAGTTCCCCTTTTTTTCCCCCTCCGTGCTACTGAGTAAAGCTACATTTGTAAATTCACTTTTCCCTCCATTTTCCCCCTTTTCCTCTTCCCCATTTTCCCTATTTGAGGGAATTTCCCTGCAAAGTGGAAGCACTGGCTAAAAATCCCTCCCTTACGCTTCGCACTGGGCAGTGCTTCCACTTTCCGACTAAGACTCTCCCCACTTGAGGACTCCGGTTTCCCCTTTTTTCCCCTCATAACTGAAATGTACTTTTCCTCTTTTTTCCCCTCGAAAATAATAAGTTCCCCCACTTTTTCCTCCGAAAATGCGAAATTTCCTGTTGCTCCGAATTCACTTTGTTCAAAATTCTCTTTTTTTTCTTTTCCATAAAAAAACGTATTCTGAACGACAATTTCCCAAAAGAAATATCTGAACTTCGGTCTAGATTCCCCAAGTTTCCCCTTGAAAATCTCAGTTTTCCCCTTTTTCCCCTTTCCCCTTTGCGGACGTCGGAAAAGTCGATTTTCCCCACAAAAGGGGAAAATCCCCACGAAGTGGAAGCACTGCACTGGGGTCATGGGCGTAGTACCTGCGTACCCGACACTGAAAGAAACTGCAACTTACGCTACCTGGATCACTTGGTTCTACTATGCGAAATTTCCGCGCTCTGAATGTCTGAAGAGACTAAAGACATATTTAAGGATGACAACTGGACAGTTGCTTCTCATACATTTGAGGTTATTGTGTACTAATCTCACAGAAAGCTACTCAAACTACTACTACTATACTACGAGTAACTAGTACGCGTAGAATATACTACTTATATGACTGTTGTAATGGACCAGCGTAGTAGTACAATTTGTAGTTAAGACTAAATTTGATGCTGTACAGTTCCGACAACAGTAAAGTAAGTAAATGCTGCAGCACATGTAAATCCGTACACCAACAACAGTTGTTGTAGTAGTGTAACGTAGTAGTAGTAATGAAAGTTGAGAGATAAACAACTGTCGTAGCAATAATCCTAGCAGTTTCAGTTATGAGTATTTAGTGTATGTATTATGAGTGTTTAGATGTATACGTTTAGTAGTAATAGCAACAACAGTTCTTGTAAAACTGTTGTAGTCAGTTGTAGTAAGATGTTGTAGTCAAAAACCACTTTAGCAGTTTGCAATGATATACCTGAACAAAGTAGTAGATAATAACAGAAGTAACAACATTTACGGTTGATGTTGTTGTAGTCAGTTGTAGTAATATGTTGTAGTAGAAAAGTTAGCCTGGTAATTTACAACTGTACCAGAACAAGTGGGTTGTATGCACATGTACGTATAGTAGTAGTGACTACAACGCTTCACGCTCATAATGTTGTAGTCAGTTGTAGTATGATGTTGTAGTCGATAAGCTATTTTACCAATTTAACACATAACCACAGCGAGTAGTATTTTATGTACACAGCACTAGTGATAATTAAAGGTCTCGTTCAAACTGTTGTAGTCGGTTGTAGTAAGATGTTGTAGGCGATAAGCTGCTCAAGCAATTTACAAATAACCACAACGAATAGTAACTGCAAGCACATATGCATAGTAGTAGTAATAGTGACAACAACAGTCCCCCTTCGTATTGCTGTAGCCATTTGAAGTAGTAGTATGCTCTAGCCGATAAGCTATCCTGGTGATTTGCAATATTATTAAATTAAAAAGTAGTTGTGGCGTGAACACATGTGTAATAGTAGTAGTAGCAACAACAATTCTCGTTCTTAACGTTGTACAAATTTATATTAGTAAGATGAAGTAGTCGATAAGCTAACCTGGTAATTTACAATTATACTAAACTAATTAGTAGTTGTTTGCATGAATTCAAGTTTACTAATAGTAGTAGCAACAGCAGTTCTCGTTCTTTATGTTGTAGCCAGTTGTAGTAGTCAAACTATTGAGGACTACAAACAGCAAAAGCCAAACAGCATGTTAAGTCAATAATCTAAGTGCATCAAGCGTAAGCGCATTAATCAATACACGCCTCAACGGATGCGTATATACACCGAAAGTAAACAAAATGGACAGGCCGTGGAGAACCTAATGACTGTCTAACAAAAACCCTTGACACTGATCTCATCGTCTTGACTTTATTAACCAATAATGCAGTAACAATGTTGCCCGCACTCTTACCGGCTTAGTCCCGCAATCCCTCAAGGGATTCTTCCATAAAGCCTCCTTTTAGAGTAGTAAATAATAGTAAAATGATAAATATTTTGTTTTAGTTGGTTTATTTTCCTCTGTAGTCAAACTCCAGCTAGAAATCGGCTAACGTTTTACTTTCCTTTTAGTTCTTCTTTTTTTTTTTACAAACAAAAATATTTCAATTAACCGGATCCAGCACGAAGCTCAACGATCGACTTCTCCGAAGACGATATCCAACGTACCTAAAAACATGAAAAAACATAAAGTAATCCAGTGTTTTGAATATATTCAATCCAAATTCGTATTTTCTAATTAACCGAAATTGGATACTTTGGATTGCGAACAACAATAAAAGTGGGAAATGGTCTTACCGATGATGGCTACGATATCGGCCAACATGTGGTTGCGTCCGATTTTGTCAAGAGCAGCCAAGTGCGGGAATCCCGGGGCCTTGATCTTGCAGCGGTACGGGCGGGAAGAACCGTCCGAGACAAGATACACTCCAAACTCACCTATCGATAAACTCCACATTACTACAATATAAGAAGATAAAAGTTAATCGGACAAATGGAACCTTTAGGATTTTCCGTAGCCATGTAAATAGAGCCGGGCGGGACGTTGTATCCCTGAGTGAAGAGCTTGAAGTGATGGATGAGGGCCTCCATGGAAGTCTAGACAAATAAAACACATAATTTTTTATTATATTTCTCATCATTTTTACTTTTTTTTATAATAGAAGAAAAAAATATTTTTTTCCCCTTAATAAGTAAATTACCTTCATCTCAGCTCGCTTCGGTGCCATGATTTTCGCATCGTCGACACGGACTTCACCTTCGGGCATCTGGTTGAGGCACTGCTCGATGATACGCAGCGACTGTCTCATCTCTTCGATACGGCAGAGGTAACGGTCGTAGCAGTCGCCTTTAGCGCCAATGGGGACCTCGAAGTCGACCAAATGGTAAGCATCATAGGGCTGTGTTTTCCTCAAGTCCCACTTGATGCCCGAACCGCGGAGCATGACCCCGCTAAAACCGTAGTTCAGAGCGTCTTCAGCGGAAACGATACCGATATCAACAGTACGCTGCTTCCAGATACGGTTCTCCGTTAGAACGTCCTCCATCTCGTCCAAACGCTCGCCGAACTTGCTGATGAACTCGTAGATGTCGTCCATCAGACCCAGCGGCAGATCCTAAGATTATACCCAGTAATTTTAAAATAAAAGCCACAGTTAATTTAATGCTAAGTTTAACTTACACTGTACTAGACACTTAGCCGAGTCTATCAAATACGTGAATTTGAATATTAATCCTACGATTCCATTTATTAAATTTGAAATAAATTCAACAATTAGATTAACGCTGTGCTTAACTTGTACTGTACTACACACTTAACCGAGTCTATCCAATTCGTTAACTTGATTATCATGGATTTAATATTAATCTTACGGAAGAGACTCCGCCAGGACGAACGTAGGCCGCATGCATGCGAGCACCTGACACACGTTCATAGAACTCCATCATCTTTTCACGTTCCTCGAAGAGCCAGAAAAACGGAGTCAGGGCACCGATATCCAGAGCGTGAGTACCCACTTGCATCAAATGGTTCAAGAGTCGGGTAATTTCAGCAAACATAGCTAAATAGTAAGAGAAAAATGTTAATTGAAGAAAACACAAAATAGCAGGTACAGGACTGCATAGATCTTAATGTGCATTTACTTACTTCTAATGTATTTTGCACGCAGAGGGATATCGATGTTGAGAAGCTTTTCTACAGCCAGAGAGTAACACTGCTCGTTGCACATCATGGAGACGTAATCGAGACGATCGAAATAGGGCAAAGCCTGGGTGTACGTCTTGTACTCGATCAGCTTTTCTGTGGCACGATGCAGAAGTCCGATATGAGGGTCCGATCGAATGACAGTCTGAATCATATTAAACCTTAAAATACGAAATCGTTGCTAAAAGTTGACTTGTTCTTACCTCTCCGTCCAGTTCCAGGACGAGACGCAGCACACCGTGAGCGGCGGGATGCTGCGGACCAAAATTCAGGGTCATGTTGCGGATTTTCTTCTCAGGCGGAGGGATTATGTCATTAAGAGCCGGCATCTTCCACATCTGCTTTTCATCCTTGTCTGGCAACATTACGGGACCCTCGAACTGTTTAAAAAATTCCACGTCGGGGAACCACTTCCCGGCATTTCGTTTCGGACTAGAGGGAAGACGATAACAAGAAAACAGTTAATAACTGTCTTGATTTTTACTTAGAATTATATAATAAGAAAATTTACGGGATGGATAGAAGTTGAACGACATTCAAATACAGAGTTGAATAATGCTGAAAATAATCTAATATGGTTGCTTTGTGTGTAGAGTTTTTCTTACTTGGCATAGTACAAAGAACCGGCATTCTGAAATAGGGTTTTAGGCGCAAAATTGGCCAAGGATGAGGCTCCTTTTTTCACAGCAAGTCCCAGAGTGGCCGCCATGTTTACTCTATACTTCTGCTACCAGCCTTACAGGGCGAGTCGGCGAGTGTTCAACTCGCCCATTCGTTTCGCCCATTGAGGGCGAGTTACATAGAGATTAAAAATATATAATATTTACAGGAGTGAGTTATAATTAAAATTAAAACGAATAATTATTATCTCAAATCTTCTTTTCAAATCAAATTATTATATCTCAGATAAATCAACCATAAATAAATAAATATTAGTGCATCTTTTTTACTTAATGCATGTGGCTTTAGTTTAATACAATTTAGTTGCTTGATTTTACTAGCTATGTTTGATTTGAATACTACGTTCAAAAATAAGGCTTGTATATGCCTATTAAAACATATATGTAATAATGGTAGGGAATTTTCCCTATGAATGGTAGAAAGACAGATAGAGGGGGTTAATCTCTCCACTTGTTTTGTTGTTGTATACATTGCCCTAATGTGTGTTACAGACTTGAGTTAAATTTGTTTCTATGGTAATTATTAGATTAAAATGGCTACAAAACATAGTATTTTGTATTTCCACATGATATACCTTATAAATTTCATTAGGTTCCTGCAGAATCATCCTGTTCGGCATGAAGTGTCATCATGAAGACTTCCTCAAAGAAACTGTTTCTGTGGACTACCACTCTTGGCATTTCTTCACTAGTTTTCTTGTCGTATCTCGTTCATGACAATCGAGGACAATCAAATGCTATTCCATTGCCTGCAAATGAAAACCAGGCTTCCCGTTCTACAACAAGAACTCCAGAAACCTTAAAAACGTTCAGATGCGGACAGGAGGGGGTAATAACCATAAAGTCTGGGGGACGACTGGGTAATCTTATGGGAGAATACGCAACCTTGTGGGCCATAGCAAAACGTGATAAGTTACAGCCTGTATTACAACCACGCACGTATAATACTCTTAAAAAGTATTTTGCTAACTTCACGATACCTCCGTTACAAAGTCTTCCATGTGCGAATCTCAAGTGGAAAAGCTTGAATCTCAAAGAATATAATGCCCTGAATAGAAAACAAAGAACAAAGTTAGCCAAAGAGGGAGTTTACATAGACGGGTACCCAACGAGCGTTTCTCTGTTTCATCGCTACAGACCGAGCGTAGTTCGCGAGTTCACGTTCAAATCCGAGCTGCAACAGTTGGCACAGCGCAAACTTTTTCAGCTGTCGAAGCAGCGGAAAAACGTCACATTCATTGGCATTCACGTTCGCAGGACAGATTACAAGAGTTTTCTGAAAGAACGCTTTGGCGGGGATCTCGTCAGCTCGTCCTACTTTTCCCGCTCGATGGACGAATATCGCAAAAAATTTACGGACCCCCTCTTCGTAGTAGTTAGCGACGAGATGGACTGGTGCATGAATAACCTGCACGATAAGCATGGTGACATAGAATATGCGGGAAATAGCAACCTACAGAATCCTGCAGAAGATCTCGCGCTTTTGGCAGCGTGTAATCACTCAATTATAACGTATGGCAATTTCGGGTTCTGGGGAGCCTATCTTGCTGGCGGGGAGACTTTCCTCGTGGCTAACGTTTCTAACGTTCCTACGGAATTGATGCACTCCATTGCTTCAGCGAGAATAAGTGACTGGACGTTTCTGCCTGCATAATAGTACTAGACAATCACTCGAAACTAACAAAATCTTACTTTCCACACGTTTTGCAATATTCACGTAAACATTTCGTGTTATTCAGTTACTTAAAGTGCTATATGAATGCAATATGTTCCACAGTAATGAGCTTTAATGTTGTGTTGTCTGGGCTTCTTTGTTTTTCTGTTTGTATTTGTTGGCTGTCTATGAATTCCAAATCTTCATTTAAGTGAATAAAGGCAGCATTTAGAAATGTCAAGCATCAAGGTTACGATTATACGATTATTATGAAACGAATAAACTGAACACAACTTCTCATTTGGCACGATTTGACTAAACATCAACGCTACAAATTCCCCAAGTCTCGGAACTTTTTCAAGTTATCGGGAACGTTATCTTTATAGAGAACGGGATCAGCTCTGAACTCTACACGTTGCAAGGGTAGAACACCATAAATCTGGACAAAGCGGTTGATGCACTCGGACCTTTCAACCATGTGCGAGGCATCCACTGAGAGCATCTCTGTGTTGGTGCATTCGGGACACTTGAACTTCTTCCTCGGCGCTACTTTGATTGGTGCCTTGCCGGTGGCGTTCGAAACGAGGAAGTTCATCGCAATGTCCTCGCAGTTCATGTGATCGTCAACCCATGATCTGATATCGCCGGGCATTGAGGTCGTGTACAAATAGTTGAAGTAGCGGTGGTAGAAAGCCGCCCCCGTAAGAACCATAGAAATATCGTTGGTCCATTCCGACTCGTATCGCCAGCGACCAGTCGAGTTGTCCCAGACGTGGGTTCTCGACGGAAAGCCTACGATGCGGTCGGGAAACTGTCGCCAAACCTCGAAACCGAATTCCAGTTCGTCGGTGGTGAGCATAACGATATCGTCATCCATAGCCAAGATGGCATCAGTCTCTATCTCAGGAAACGGGTAGAAGCGATTACTCAAATGATTTTCTTTGGTACGAACCACTTGAAGGGGTTTGGAAAGACGAGGCCAGGCTGACGCGGGTGGAGGGGCTTTACGCTGGTTGTTCCAGACGACGAGGATTTTGGCTAGGCTTCGTACTTTGGAAAGTCGCTCCAAGACCTGGAACAAACTGTCCAAGCGATCATAAGTTAGAACAACGGCAGTGAAGCCTTGCGAACGAGGAGGTCCCATTGGCAGAATCAAGGGATTTTTAATTTTCTGAGTAAACGGTGGGTCATTCCATTGATCGTAAGAATGTGCTTCATGAGGAAAAACGCGGTCGTTAATGATACGTAACGTAGTTAACGCGATATTCTTCATGGAGGAGAAGTATTTCTCGTAAAAGAACTGTCCCGTTCTCTGCATCTCTGTGATTCGCTTCGACGATACTTTGCGCAAAATGTCCGGCAGTTGGGGGATTTCTTCTTCGTGGATTTGAATGGCGGCCCTTTTCCAGTCCAAAATATCAGAGAACGGGAGTATGTAGGAATCGGCAATAACCACTGGAACACAACCAGCCGCTAAAGATTCTGATAACGAAGGCTGTCCTAAACGAGCAGCTCGGAAAACTAAACAAAAAGTCCCCGTCTGCAGAGAAAAAAAAAAATACTAATTTCATAACCAGTTCGTTTGGGAGTATCGAATACCTCGAGAATGTTTGGATAGGCAAACATTTCTTCGTTTCTGCATCGCAAAGTCATGTTGTCAGGATTACTCCAGCATCGATCTAGTATCAGGAAATCGGGATGTTCCAGAGACAGTTCAGTAATCTGTTCCCTAAACTCTGGGTGAATGTTCGTTTGTGGTGAAATGACGAACCATTTTTTTGTAGAAAGTAACGACAGCTTGGCTATGGGACTGTACACGGGAATTGAAATGTCGAAACCAAGGCGGTGAGTCAAGGAAGAAAAGCCTCCTCCCGCTAAAACGGCTTGGCCTGACGGGACCTCGAGAAACGAGGAATACTCAGGCATCCCTCCTGGTAGCATGTTGAAAAGAAGGTGGTTCCTTCCTTCGTTCCAGCTGTTTGCAACAAAACGAGGCGTTAAACGAGGAATAATATAAATTCATTTGTTATTATGTTAAGAAGGATTCTTACTACTGAAGAGACGCTAACGCTTTTCCCGCAGCATTGACTTGAACTCGATTCTGGTTCAGTAAATCGAGAGACGGGATGAAGAGACAAGCTTCTTCTGGGCGACTGGTGAAGTAATCACTGCCAATAACGGCCTGCAGCATTTCGTAAAATTCTTGCGTTATCTTCTTGCCGATCGGGACCCGTTCTTCGTCCACATATTCTACTAGCGGGTAAACGTAGACCGCGATTTTTGAGTTGTGAGTATGGGCGCACTGGTAAACATTGAAGCAAGTGTAGTACGTGCAGTTGGCCTGCGTCTGGGTCAGCTGTACATCTTTCCTGATTACGACTTCTGGTAAGTCATCGATCGAGTTAAAATTTAGATGCAGATTTTTAGCCTGGTTATATTTCCAAGAAGAAGTAACTTGCGGCAGAAGAAATGCACAAATTCCCAGCAAGAAAAGTAGGAAGAAAAAAACAAAGAAAAACTTAAAATGGCTCTTTATCGATGCCCGCCCGGCCAGTGTTTGGTAGGATATACTTTCCTTCATTTCTGTTCAACTAATTTATTTGTGAATTGTTAAATTTAATCTATTACTTTCATTAACATTTTATTTTTTGTAATGCAAAATAATAACAATTCGAGAGATGACAGAATCAGATGGTAGGGTCTCTTTCAATTGTTTTGGATAAAGCTGTGTTGCCAAATTGTATTTTATGAATGAACCCCATTTCGTGTAAAATCTAGTGTTAAATTTTAAATTCATATATCTCACTAAAATAAAACTAAAATTTAATCACAGTAGTAAATTCTACTTTCTGAATAATTAAAATCGCTAAGTTTTATAAATATTATTAACCGTACTTCGATGCAAGCAAGGATTCGACGTGCCCTACATCCTGTAACTTCGATTATATTTGTTATTTTTATTCTAGTGTATTACGATCAAATATAATATTTTTTAACGATTAAGTGTATCTTAACACGGCTTTCTTACTGTAAGTTGCAATTACTGTTTGCCCTAGTTTAAGCAGGTGTAAGAAATTAAGGAAAGCAGCTTTTGAATAGCTGCCATGACCCACCTAAAAGTGACTCTGGGCGATGGTGTTTTGTACCGTAAAAAATCTGTCAAAGGCACCATTGCAGTGCCTACCCGTTGTTTCTCAGTTCCTTTTTACAGTGCCTTTTAACAGTTTCCTGCATCGCTCCAAAGGGTTCAAGTTCTGAACTACGTTCAAACTTCCTAACCCAAAGAAACCAAACTAGACACCACAAAAGGCACCGTCATTTTTATATGGGAAGCAAGCAAATATTTTGCTAGTCAATCCACATATTTGATTTAACCTTTACTTTGCTACTGGACACCGGGTGCTGTCTTCGTCGTCAGTTCTTGTCTGATGTCTGTTTGTCTGATAGACAACTATTCCAACTCTACACTACGACGCAACTCTCCTTTGAATGTAAATCCGTAACGCAGCGACAACAAAATCCTTTCTACCGTCAATAACGAAAATTTTTTATCAACAAATTATTATTATTGTATAGTTTTTCTTTCATAATCTCAACAACTAAATGGGTGACAAATACGGCGCTTCTCAGCTTTGGACATCAACAGCAGACACTTCACGTGCGATTCCTGTAAACAAAATAAAAACTATCACTATAAGTGTCATTACAAACTTCTTTAAAGTTGTTAAGATTTTAAACGTAGCGAATGTACGTACCGCACAAGTTTTTCCCCATCTCGATATGAACGTACCCGTCGATCCCAAAATCCGTTCCCCACGAATTTCTCACAATATAATAAGGCACCTAAGAAAATCACAAATGATTAAATTCTTAACTTAATAAAAGTATTTAATTAGTTTTCAAAAGTAAATTACTGGCCCGGTCTTGTCGTATCCGACAATCTGCACAGCGTGGTTGACTGTTGTCTCGCAGTGATAGCGTATGATTCCTCCCAGATAATCCTGCCACATTGCTGCATCTACAGCAACAGTAAGAGGCCCGTGATTCGCCAGGAGATTCTCTATGACTTCTTCGTTAGGCACCAGACTTTTAAAAACCTCTTATTAAGACCCACACCAAGTTTTCAACGTATATTTTGTACTTATAGCAGGTATAATTAGCAGTAATGCGGACACCATCCTTGTCCGGCACAGAGCTGCAGAAATCCTTGCGGAATTTCAACGGATACTCGTAATCGGTGACCAAACTGGTGTTCGAGATAGCAAGCCACCTTAACGCAGTGCATGTATCGCCTCCCAGACAGCCCATATTCCCGCTTTGTGCACAATCAATCATCTGTGAAACAAAGTTCATAAAAAATCATAAAATTTCCTCAGGTTTGACATTACCTGCTGAACGCTAAGTTCGGTCAAACGGCCTGTAGCAAGTGCGTGCATAGTCTCGACTGTTTCTACAGTACTGAATGCCCAGCACGCTCCACAGTTTCTCTGATTTTTGACGGGTGTTATGACTCCATGATCTCGCCTACAACACGAAATGTTAAGGTGTCCATTCCGAGAGACTTGAACACTTACCAGTCTTTTTTGAGCGGAATTAACGACGAAACTGCAGCCCGTTTTCTTCTCGTCTTGGTCGGCAAAAGGTGGAAAGGCAGACTGTCTAAACACGACGAAGTGGAATGGCGGTGCTTTAACAAAGTTTCATGAAATTCGTCCGGAGACATGTCTGAAAACTTTGTAAGTCCAAATTTCGCTCGGTGATGATGATGTTGGACTTCGTCTTGATGAGCCCTCGTGCGGTTTTCAATTCTCTCTAATGTTTTCTAATTGAAAAAACTGTTAACAACCACAACACTATTCATTATATGAGAAAATACCTGAAAATTACTTAATCGCAGGGAGTACTCGCTAGTTCCCTTCAGGTACGTTCTGTTGAACTGTTTCATGTACAGATTAAAATGCGTTTCAGCGTCTAAAACGAGATCATTTATAGTGCTGGGTTTGTCTATTCTGAATGGTATTCCCACGAAACATAACGCGAAAAGACCAAGCGAGTACAGCACAGTCTTTTTCGATATTGCCATTTCACTGTTTCAAGACGACCCTCAGTTTATTGTACCGAAAAATAGAACGGACAACTTATATACGGGATTATGTAACTTAAAAGTATCACTTTTCTTCTTTTTCCTGTAATCTCATTATATGCAAGGGTTTCCAAATCCTTGTTTGTTTACAAAAGTTGCGCGGATTCGAAAAGTTATCGAACACCTTTAATAATCGATTATTATGATAATTGATATTAATTATAAAGAATAATAATCAGTATAATGAAATTTAAATTCATGAAAATAAATAACAGTTATAAAATAATATTTTATGTTATTATTTTTTATTATTAATTATTGATTTTGTGTATGATCGATTTAAAGAGCTGTCAAACATAGAAAATGGCGGCGCGCTTCATCGTTTCGCTGTTAGTTGGATTATTAGCTTTTCACAATATTTCGGTAATAGGAAATTTTCTTATTTAATTTCCCTTAAAATTTGTTTTTTTCTCAGTTTTATATCCCTTGCATGACAAACCTAATTCCAGAGGGTTTTAAATGCAACTTCTACTTTACCTGCATAGCAAAGTTTTTTTCTTACTTAACGTCAAAAACTTAAGTGAAGTTTGATACATTGTCTTAATATTGATTTTTACTCTAATTAGGCGGAAGTAGACTTTGACGGTCAAGCAGTGATAACACTATCGCACACATTCGGAAAACGAGACGATTTCACACAACGCGGTCAGATAAACATCCGCAGTTTGCGAACGGGCCAGTCTCAAGTAACTTCGGATCCACTTTCCGATGACGACATCCAAGCCTTAAAGGTAAATTCAATTAAATTTACTTATTTTTTGGAAAGTTTCGTGTAACCCTCGATTTTTAGGATGCCGCAGAAACGGGACAGTTCTACAGAATCAAAGCTGACGTCCATAGCCAGGATCAACACAGGACATTCATATCTTCAACCAAAGCTGTAAAAATATGAAAATATTTATAGAAATACTTTATAAGTGAATAATAAAATAAGCAAAATAATTGCAAAGTATAGTTCAAACAAAATTTCAAGTGCTAGTACAAGAAAAATGTAATTTATTGTTGTTATTATTCAAACAGTGTCTGGTTTACGGATCCAGCCTTTCCGATATTATCACGGTCAGTCTGGACATTTCTGGAAACATAGTCGGAGTTTCGATCGCAGCGAGGGACACTCACTGCATTATCCAGGATGTCGAAGTTCCCAAAACGTTTAACACTACCGTCTTAATATCTCACACAGAACCAGGACCAGTGTAAGTTATATTTGACTAGAAATGAATGTTTTCCTTTGTAAATGTAATATTTGAATATTTACAGGCCTGATGTAGGATTGTACGTGCAGAGAATGGAGCAGGAAAAACTGGCCAAAGAACGAGGAGAAACGAAGGATAACAGATCGTTCTTCGCTAAATATGTAATTTCTTAATTTTATTAAATTCAAATTATTAAACTGATAAACGAATCTATTTTCCATATTTTTGCAGTGGATGTATATCCTGCCCGTTGTTTTGCTGTTTATGATGTCGGGAGGTGCGGGCAACGCGGAGCAAGGAAGCCGTTAACAAAATTCATCGATCCACCCAGTCATTTCGAAGCATCTAGTTTGAAATACACTAATTTTAAAAGTCCAGAAACGTATGTTTTTCACGATTTTTATTTGATATCTGAGCTGCAAGACAATACGCAAAAAGTCATCTGACAAATATAGTGCATACATTAGAAAAATGCAAAATTTTGGAGAAAAAATTACGTCAATTATCTTAAGTTATATATAAAATAGTTTACGGACGGCATCAAATATTGAAAAATCCACAAAATGTTATATTACAGTATTTCGTAGGAATAAGAAAGAGGGTATTCGTCCCCGAACAACATCGATGAGGCGTCGGGCTCCGCAGCGGCAAATGGGTCGAAGCCGACATCGGTCTGCATCTGTTCATTGTGAACCTGGAAATTATAAACTGATTTAATTCCTGAATTTAGTTTTACTAGGAATTATTAAAAACCTGTATATGGCACTGATCGTGCTGTTCAACAGTGATCTGCGAGAAAGGATCCGGAAGAGTGAACAACCCTGATTCAACCATTAGTTCGTCTCGGGGTATCGGGTTCAGAAATTCTGCATAAAAGTCAACATTTCATTATTAGCCGTTATTATTTAATGAGTAAAGTTTATAATAGAAGTTACCAGGTGAAGCTGAGTCATCGTGACTTTGTATCAGGGGCCTGGCAAGAAATTCCACGTGGACCCTGTCGTGGCCGTGAATGTTATCTGCCGATGACAGCATCAGTTCAGCCGCCCGTTCAAAAGATAAAGGACTGCACGGTCGATCGTTCTAGTAGATACAAAAAAAAAACGTTGTGTCATAATTGTGAGCAAAACATACAATATCATGGAGTACCGCTGTCTCGTTATGGTCCGAAAAATCTTCAGACCGCAGCAGTTCGAGACAGGCTCGTGCTGCTTCGTCCTGCAGTTCCTCGATACTCGAATCGTTGGCTTTTTGCTATAAAAATCAATGCAAATTTTAATACTGCAAATATTATATCTACATTAAATATTAACTATCCCTTGTAATTGATAAACGGGTAGGTGATAAAGTACGTATCTGTGCTACTGTGCTGTTCATTAAAGCATGTAAACTCAGTTATCTTGTATGTTCAAATTGCCCATATGCTTTTGTAAAGGGACTTTTAAACGGTGCAAGTTTATCTATGAAACCTTATGGACGTTTCAAGGTTTATTATTGCATCATTAAAACGTAAAAGTTTTGTTATTTCAAACTTACCGCCATGTTTGCGGCGATTGTCCGTGCTGAAGGCGGTAAAGCCAGGGTCCAGAGATGTCCGGTTCCTGTCCGCGCCTTAACGCTCTTCCGGAAATGCGGACTAATGGACAAGTTATGACGGACGGAATTCTTCCAGCGGTCGTCATTAGCCTTGAAATACGGAAACCTCTCCCTGAAAAAAAGAAAGCGGTTACAAAAGCAACAAATTTATCTCGAAAATGCGGTCTCTGTGTTTGTTGTTCAGTGTTGCCACTTTTCAATCTTCCATTCTTCCCTTCTTCCCTTATCTTTCCCCTTTTTCCCCCTCCGTCCAAGAATGTACAGGGGTCTCGATTTCCTCTATACTCTCTTCTCTCCTTCTTCCCTTTTCAGACTCCATTTTCCCTCTCTCTCAGGGAATTTCCCTGAAAAAGTGGTCAATCTTCCATTCTTCCCTTCTTCCCTTATCTTTCCCCTTTTTCCCCCTCCGTGCAAGAATGTACAGGGGTCTAGATTTCCCCTTTACTCTCTTCTCTCCGTCTTCCCTTTTCAGACTCCATTTTCCCTCTCTCTCAGGGAATTTCCCTGCAAAAGTGGTCAATCTTCCATTCTTCCCTTATCTTTCCCCTTTTTCCCCCCTCCGTGCAAGAATGTACAGGGGTCTAGATTTCCTCTATACTCTCTTTTCTCCGTCTTCCCTTTTCAGACTCCATTTTCCCTCTCTCTCAGGGAATTTCCCTGCAAAAGTGGAAACACTGTTGTTGTTGTTGTGTAGGAGCGTGTACGTTCATCGAAAGTGTCAATCATGTGGAGGACGTTAAATATACGTGTATGCGGAGAGGAGAGGAGAGGAGAGTACAGGGGTCAAGCCGTATAATCACAACATGCGACACGAGACTTTTTACGAGCAAGGGGGAGGGGGGGAGGCACGGGGAGTCGTCCATAAAAACCCAGTGCGCGGGGGACAATAGAAGCGCCGTGCCCTGGTACCGCCTGATCAGGGGCCGGAAGTGGCGCTTTAACAACACCAGTACCAGTCGGTATCATCACGTGACCTGGTGCAACGGTCGCCGCTCCGACTATCAGCCAAACAATTGTTGACCTGTGAAGTTCTTTGACAAACATCAACCCACTCTTCTTTCTCCACTCCCCCACTCAACCTGCCCCCCCGGAAACATTTGAAAAATTTTTTCCTCTTGTATAATCGACTCGAAATAAAAATCGATACATATACACACACCTCCCACCATTGTATTCTGCAATGCTATTAACACAGCATTTTCATATGTTATCGCATTGTCTCGGTAAGTTTCTAAGGTGAAAAGTGCCGGACCCCTCGATCTGTAACATGCAATCTATCATGGCCGTGGAATAGCTTTACAAACAGTAGCTCACGTAACGAGATTTTGGCGTGTTCTCAGTACACTTCAAACAGCACTAGTCTACTTCATAACTTCTAGACTAAGAAAGTCACAACTTAGAAAAAAAAAAGTTTCATGCTACACATGCAAGGTTAAGTTTGAGTGAAATGAACTTACGATATCCATCGGTAGATTTCAGCAACTGTTAATGGCCCTTTCTCACTGAGTGCTTGTTCGATGAGCTCAGTGTAAGTATACGGAGGTTTAACAGCAGGTTTACACGGTACTGCTGCTGCTGCTGCTGCTACTGGATGACTTGCGAACTCCCTGCTATTCACTACACAATAGATTACATTGTGCGTTAATTAAATGTTTGTAATGTAAAATTTAATGTTTTGCTAACCTTCCATGTTGCGTTTGTCTGGATTGTTTCCATCGTTGGGGATGATGTTATCCAGCCTGAAATCGAGTAGCCAGAGCAGGTTTGCGGAATTGTCTGCAGGACCAGGTTCAGGTTGAACGTTTTCTTTGCCGATGTGTTCCAGTATGCTGCTGCCGAGATACTCTCTGCTGGGCAAACGCATTCTATACTCCAAGTCTGGACTAACTCACGCTGCAAAATGACTCCAGCACCAAGTCTTGCAGCAGGTTTTAAGGCAAATGTGTTGTAAAGATCAACACCGGCCATTTTGATGTTGTCAATTTTGTTTCTCACACAACAATTGGCTAACTTGAAATTGCAGATTCCCCTCTATTGGTTGCTCGGCTACCAGGTGCTGGCCCATTGGCTGCCACAGCTGGCGCAAGCCCACTATCACCCAGCATTATCAACTTGATATTGACAAGTTATGATCATGTTATCAAATTATAAATACAGGTTATAATAGCATTTTCACTATGTATTGCAAAATCATTGGCTAAAATACTACGAAACTAACAAGTAAATTTGCTGGAAAATCTGGATTTTATAGTGGAGTTTGAGGACGAGACTCGATCCATTTCTTGATTCTTTCAACAGAACCGATTTTCTGGTAAAGTTCTGTGAGTTTTGTCGAATGGGCCAGCCAGTCCTTGCCGAAACGCTGACTGATAAAATCGTAGAAATTGAACACAGCCAGATCCGCCCAGGTAACCTAGAAATTCATTCAAACTTAATGTTAAAACTTTAAGTTAATTATAATTAATTTACTTGATTGCCAACGATGTAGCCGCTAGGATTCTTATTCAGGTAACCCTCGATGGTTTCCAAGCCAGGATTCAGGATTTCCACTCGAAACTTTTCAGCTAGCTGACGCTGTTTTTCAGGATCCTGCTCCCAGATGAAAGTGCTAACCTCTGCAAAATGAAAAGTAACCAAATTAAATCCTTTTTAAATTCAAATATGTTAAAACAGATCTGTTGCTTAGTGGGGATTCATACGTAATACTTTATTTATCTATTTGATAACAGCAATGTTTTCACTGCGGCTGAATTCAAAGATTAAAATGTAGTTTCGTTATCGCAGTCTATCTTTCTTATCATTTTGCACGTGGGGGATTATAAACGTCTTATGAAATGCCTTAATAAGTGAATAAACCGATTTCAAATGTGTGAATTACGAGAACTGATGTCGAGGATGTAGTCGACGTAAGAATCAGCAAGCGCAGCTTCCCAGTCATTTTGTCCAGTCAGACCAAATTTTCTGGACAGGTATCGAGCAATGGAGTGAGACTGTCCGAGCTTCTGACCATCAGCCTCCAGCGCTGGAACCTTTCCGAAAGGCATGTCTATGTGAAAGTTTACAGAATATTGTACTGGATTTATAGATTTTCTGGAAAAAAAAAAGAAAGGTTACTTGATTTATGCTGGAGCCAGTCTGAACGTTCAATGCGGACATCCTCGTAATCGATACCGGCGTAGGCGAAAATTAATCGCGAAAGTTCTGCACGGCCTCGCAGGTTGAAATAATACAGTTTGTACTGTGCCATTATATCTAAATATCAAATTAATTAACTTTAATTAATGAATGATGTGTGATTAGAAGTTTTACCGCGGGAGTGACTCTACGGTTTGCACCTTCACGAATGAATAGATCCGAGTGCATGCGACATTTACTTATTTGTTTAGATTTATCACTAACTTTGATAAAGAATCAAGAAAAATAGTTAAATATTTGAATTACTGCTTCAAGTGGGTACTAAGATATCCAACTCTAATTAAATGGCAACTCCGGACAACTTGGAAAAAAATATATGTAATAGAAATTTTTACGCTGATTCAGAATATGTATAGTGTCCCTATATCAATTTTCTACCGTTTGGCCGCTAAAATTAATTAAAGAGTTTGAGCAACGCTGGAAACTAAGCACACGTTCTGATTGGTTCGCACAGGTCACGTGGTCAAGACAGCCAATTAAAAAGTGTGTTGCGTCACACTAGCAGAAATGTAGCAAGCTGTAGAGAGTAAACAATATTACGAAATCGTCTGCTGCTATGTGGAGACGAACTTGTGTTATTGGCTGTCTTGATCACGTGATGTGTGCGGACCAATCAGATCGTGTGCTTAGTTTCCAGCGTTGCTCAAACTCTTTAATTAATTTTAGCAGCCAAACGGTAGAAAATTGATATAGGGACACTATATATATTCGGAATCAGCGTCAAAAGTTCTATTACATATATTTTTCTCCATTTTGTCCGGAATTGCCATTTAATGATATCAACTGATAAATACTGATAACATCCGCGTGTGAGCGCGGGATAAGGATTTAATGTTAACTTTTATAATGTATTGGTCACATGATAACTTACTTTTAGTCGCAATTGGGAAATTATTAATTAGTTTATTACATGTAGAGTTCGGCCTTTGGACTGGACGTGGCAGGTCTTCGGTCATGCAATGATTAATGAATGAATAACAATGCAGCGTGGGCACCTGCCGTTGTTGATAACTGAACTGCAGTCAACCTTTTCTTAATATTAAATTATTTCATCAAGTTCTGTGTAAATTTTATTTTATTTACAGTCTCCAGTTAACTATTACCGTTATTCAGCATCAGTCTATGTTTCATCCCACATAGTTGGTTCGTGTTATAAATCTTTACTATTCAACTGTAATTATTACTATATGTATTTGAAAGATAAATTCACGTTTTTAAATTTTTTGAATAAGCTCGAAAATTAGATTATTTTGTTAATAGTAAATATGTAAAGAGATAAAAGAAATATGTTTTTATTAAGCCACCTAGTGGTCATTTTAAGAACTACGTGCTAATTTTGCGAACGTAAACAAAAGATTTGAAAGTGGGAACACCGAGTCCGTTACCAAATATAAATCTTAATAAATAATTATTAATTTTCCACTTGAAATACTTAGCTTTGTTTGTTTTTTTCAATACCAGGAGTTAAGAAGTATTTTTGCCGTAAAGTTTTTTTTTTTTTAATTTGCGGCTGTTTGTTTTCTATCACTATTATAAATACCGAAATGAATGTGAGTAGAAATTGATTTTTACAGCTTTGTCATTTATTTTATTCATTTAAATTTTTTGAATTCCAAGAACGAGAACTGGCTCCGAGAAGTTTTGTCAGCGCAGGACCCGAAAATTAAATCCAGCCTCCCAGTCTATGAGAAAAACGCAACCACAGAGAGTGTACTCACAGTCGTGCGGGAGCTCAACGAACAAGCCGATTCACGAGCCAAAGTCCAGATAGAACTGTTAAACGCTCTAACAGCAGAGTACGAAGCGCAAAGTATATTGATGTTACCAAACTTAATGTAATAAAGTTATATATTTTATTTTTGACAGGTGATGCACTGAAGAAAATTCTCGGAAATATTGGACTCGACATCATCAGTTTACCTGACGACTTGCAAGAACTTGCCAAAAGTGCTGTTGCTGCTCAGAAAGTACATACAGAAAATTTAAAACCGTAAACTTGAAACGAACTTTGACAAATTGTAATTTTGCAGCAAAAACAGAAATCCGTACTGAACGAACAAGCAGAACTTCATCAAATCAGCAGCCCACCTTTGTTGCATCAAACTTCTGCAATTCAGTTGCTTCAGAACTTGATAAAGTAAGTACAAAACATTATTTTGATGAAGCTTTATGTATTCGATTTACTGCGTTTTAGGTTAAAGCAGCGGATCGACGAAGCAACTCCTGTGGAAAAGCAAGAACTACTTAGAAAGAACAAGGAAACAGAGTTTCTATTAAAGAAAGAAAAAGAGTACACAACCAAGACAGTGCATCTCGAGGTAATAGGATTGCTCAATCTTATTATAAATCATTATTCATATTAAATGTTTTAGAGATGCCTCGAGACTGTTGGCTACACGAGCACAATAAGCCACGGAACTTTAGTACAGCGTTCCAAAGAACTAGATGGTTTGCAGGCTAAACTGAAAGAAATTCGATCAAATCTAAGCGGCTATGAAGACATCGCTCCCGACATAAACCTGGCTCGAGTACAGGTCGAGAAAGCGAAGCAGGAACTTGCAAACCTGGAAAGCCAGATTGCTGCTAAACTTAGTGGTTTGGAACTTTAATTGTCAGTTTGGTTACTTTATGTTTATTTAAATGGAAATTCCAGGAAGGTTGAAATACAAGTTTATTTTTTTTCACTTTGAAAGATAATAGGAAATTTTAAACGTATTCACTTTGTAATGAATCTATGTATACTGATTGTCTTAATAGCATCTTTCTGTATTTTGCAAAAATATTTAATTATTTCCTTTACGCATTGTGATTTCGTACGTTAAGGTTAGATTACACGCTAACGGACGTGGTTTTGTGGAGAAGGGGAAACACAGGTTTCCAGGATATTTTGAAATTTTCACTCTACTTATTTTTCTTATGTAATAATTTACATGTGCGCTAGTTTACATTCATTCAAACAAGTAATTATTTACTGCGTTTCTTAGTTCTAAAATAAATACTATGAACTTGAATATAGGCCTTGTGGCCAAACACGCGCCCCTCTATAGCGGACACCGTTATCAACTCAACTTGAAAATATTTTCAAAAAGTCTTTACGTTAAAATACTTCGCAAAATTTTCTTGATTTTCTGGAATATTTTGATTTTAAGAATAAGCGTATTCAATCCGTCTATCCGTGGTGGAGGGGCTGACGGGTAAGGAACATTTCGAGTTTTACTTGCAAATAGTTCTCGAATTCGCCGCTAGATGGCGTGTGATCAAGCTACCTTAACCCGATTACCGTTACGTACGGAAAGGAGTACGCGCCGGGACGTCGAATATTATGACAGAAGCCGGGCGTATTCCACGCAGTGTGTTGAGAACCCCTACAACTTTACCGGCCTTGCCAGAATCTGTCGGCAAGTTCAGTTTGCTGACGTAAACGTGCAATACAGATTGAAGGTAAGTTTTCTTTTCCCTCTATTTCAGCTTGGGTTTGATAAATGTGAAAAAGTAGTTTTATTTAACAAGATGGATTCAACTACCGGCATTCGCGCCAACGTCTCCAGACACGAACTCATCAAACATGAAGGCTACGATCTATCGCCCACTCAACTTCAGGATGACGGAATCTTTCGCAAAAGTGAAGGGACCATCGACTCCTCGACCTCGGTCTCCAAATCGGGCAGCAGCGAGTTCACCCCCGAGTCTTCCACTAAAGCCGTCAGCGGGAACAGCCCCATGACCGGTCGAGAAATCATCACAGTCGCAGTACTCTGTTTCATCAACCTAATCAACTACATGGATCGCTTCACCATTGCGGGTAAAAATTTATTCGCTGCCGATTTCTCGAGACTGACATTCATATCTCGAAGGCCGTTCGACTTTAAATTTATACGATCAGAATATAATGATAGTTGTAGATGTGTTGTTGGAGGAAGTGGGTTTATTTTGATGTCTAGATTAGAAATGGTGAAAAATTTGAAGCCTTTCGGGCTATGGCGCGCCGTACGTCAGGTGTAACGTCCTTTTCTACGAGAGGTTCATTCATCTGACGTTTCTCCATGAAAGCCAAAGCGCCTGCGGCGACTGGAAAATCACGCGGTCGATGACGTCAGGTGGTGCCATACGTAACCCAGTCATCCCATTGGCTGCCAGCGAATCGATAGTTTTTCTTCGGGGGCTTTTCACTATCCTCCAACCCCCGGGGTGTGCGCAACGGATGAACCCAACATTCCCCTTCCTAATGCGTAGCGTCTTTGTAATGCAATTAGGTTTAACGGAATTATGATGAACTAAAACTAGCCCGCTTCTAGTTATCATTAGTAAGCTAGTAGTAGGTAAGACTTAGTAAGTGATACCTTTTAGTGATAAATTTAGTAGTTAAAACTTAGTAACGAGATAGTAGCCACTATAACGTAACTAGAAGTTAAATCAATATTCCCTTCCCAGTCCTTGGCATCTTTGTAATGCAATTAGGTTTAACGGAATTATGATGAACTAAAACTAACGCGCTTTTAGTATTTTAGTAGTAAGCTAGTAGTAAGTAAGACTTAGTAAGTGATACCTTTTAGTGATAAATTTAGTAGTTAAAACTTAGTAACGAGATAGTAGCCACTATAACGTAACTAGAAGATAAATCAATATTCCCTTTCCAGTACTTGGCATCTTTGTTATCCAATTAGGTTTAACGGAAATTAGATGAACTAAAACTAACGGGCTTTTAGTATTTAGTGTTAACTAGTAGTAAGACTTAGTAAGTAGTAATCTTAAGGGATAAATTAGCATTGTAAAGGTAAGGTAACTTCAAAGGATCTAAAAGAATCTTGATATTAAACAGGCTTTTAGTGATTAGTAAGTAAATAGTAAATTACTAGAGTAAGTAATGATGATGAAGTTAGTAGTTTAGTAGTTTAAAATAGTAAAGACTAATTAACTCTAAATATGCTGAATATAGAAACTTCAGGGTCAGTAAGTTGAGTTATACAAAATGAATGATTATTTCAGCAAATTTCGTTTTCTTTTCGCTGATTCCGAACTTTTTGCATTTCTTAAGAGTCTTTGATAATTGCTAACTAATAAGTTATCAGTTTATCACCTCGTTATCATCATGTTATCAGAATGTTATCAGCATGTTAACAGCGACTTTGATAGGATTGCTAGACAGAACAGCAGTTGAAAATGTAAGTTTTAAATAATTAATACCTGAAGATTTGCTGTGTTATCATCTGTTATCATGGTTATCATCCAATGTTATCAAATGTCGACTGTTTTATCATCAAATTTCTGGTTAAAAAGCTGTTTGAATGAGTCGTAGTGAATTACAAGCTCGGATTTCGAATAAGCTATTGTACTAACAAATGTTATCAAGTGTTATCAATGCGTTATCTTATGTTATCATCCATTATCGCATTAAATCTTCTGGATCAAAGCTGCTTTATCGAGTTTGGAACGACTACAAGTCGAGAGGCTGTAGTCTTACCATATGTTATCACATGTTATCAAGTGTTATGATGGTGTTATCACATGTTATCAAGTGTTATCATGATGTTATCACATGTTAACATCCATTATCGTCTCAAACGTACTGTATAAGTAACTTTGTCCAGTTGAAGTAGATCTCAAATCGTGTATCTCGCCAAGCTAAAGTGTTATCACATGTTATCAAGTGTTATCAAGTGTTATCATGGTGTTATCACATGTTAACATCCATTATCGTCTCAAACGTACTGTATAGGTAACTTCGTCCAGTTGAAGTAGATCTCAAATCGTGTATCTCGCCAAGCTAAAGTGTTATCACATGTTATCAACACGTTATCAAGGTGTTATCACTCACGTGGACGGTACGCTTGTGTAGGGGTGTAGTTTGTATCCCTGACCTGGAAGCAGGGTTGTGTCGAATGATCGCCGCGTCACGTTAGGTACATGCGTCACGCGTGCCATTTGGCCCTACGTCAAGTCTGCCTATTTATAATGGCAAGATTTGCAGCAGACTGCACATTTTCTTTTAATTTTTTATTTTAAACCAGGAAGTTGCCAATTTCTGCGAAAATACTCTTTTTTTCTTATAATAATAGCAGTGAATTAAATAACTAAAATAATAATCGAATAATAAAATTAGTGTAAATTGATTGGTCATTCATATTTATTCATGTAAAATATTCAAATGAATTTGTGTCTGAAGTAAAATCGGCTACTTTTAACCTTTGTATATATGAATATATATAATTTCTATATATTTTTAATGTATTTTGATATTTCTTATTGATTGGTTTGTAATAATAATATCGATATAATTAGCTTTGGACTTGTAAAGTTTCCAATGAAAGCGAAATCCAAAAACCCGTTTAATAGTTTTCTGTGGAATTTACTGAAACCGGTTTCGTCAGTCTGATTTCTTGAATTATTCATGAATCCGGTTGTTGTTTTATTATAATAAATTAACGTAACAGTGTTCAAAGAACTTATTAAATTTCAAATCATGTCTCGAACTGGACTCTATGACGTGGACATATTCCGGAATTTCTGGAATTTCCTGACTTTCGCTTATTGAATATTCAGACTTGAATATTATTAAATAAAATATATTTCTAACTTATTAATGTGTATTTTTGTTCCATAGGAATTTTGACTGATGTCCAGTGCCAGTTTGGAGTTGGTGATGCGGAAGGGGGTCTTCTCCAGACGGCCTTTATTGCCAGTTACATGATATTTGCACCTCTCTTCGGTTATCTGGGGGATCGCTATTCCCGTAAGGCCATCATGGCCCTAGGGATCTTCATTTGGAGCCTTACCACTCTGCTAGGATCTTTTGTGGACCAGAACTTCTGGATGTTCCTCACCTTGAGAGCCCTGGTAAAAGTCTTACTTACACTGGAACTGAATGACTGGAGTTATGATTGGTTGGTTGGAACTGATAGGTGGGCATTGGAGAAGCCAGTTACTCGACTATTGCACCGACGATTATCAGCGATCTGTTCGTCAGTGACCGCAGGTCTAATATGCTGGCCCTCTTCTATTTTGCCATCCCCGTTGGAAGGTATTAAAAATGTTTTAAATTTCTTTAAAAAAAACGGTACTGTAAATCTTGTAAATACAGTAACAGTGAATGATAATAGTATTAAGTATTACGCTATGATGAAAATTTTTGTAAAATGCAGTTAAAAATTAGATTATATTTAAGTTTAGATTAAATTATGCAAATTTATAAATAAGTTTATATTAAAAGTATACATTATTTATTATTTATAATTTTATATTTATTATTTATATTTTATAATTTTATTATTTATAATTTCACTAATATTTTTATTTTGTTGATTATTTACATAAAATTTTGTTATATTTGAATTAAATACATATGATTTATAATATTTAGTCCAAAGCAAGTCAGTTGGTAGATATTAGTCGAATTATGCAATATATCTAAATATTTAGTGGAGTATATATATCGCTTACGTGGGATTAGAATGGTAAGTTTGTATGGTCTCATACAGTTTTCACAAATAAGGCAATAAAAGGATTAAATAATAGTTTACAAGCATAATTAATCTGTACAGTTAATTTATATTTTTCTCTTTATTATTTTTTGGATTATTTATTTTATTGGTTATTAATTATTTGATTATTATTATTTATATTGTCACTTTAATGTATAAGCTATATATATTTAATTAATATTTTAAATATGTTTTATTATATGTTTTGTATTTCAATTAAATTTATTATTATTATTATTATTATTATTATTATTCAGTTACTTATTTATTAAATAATTTCCCTTTCCAGATATCGTACGGTTTACAATGAAGGATTTAAACATTGCTAAGTTTCTGTATTAGCCTTATCAGCTGAAAGAACAGGATATGGGTCCATTCCGCTAAATTATCTTATCTTTTACTTAAGCAATCCTGCAATTAGGTTTTTACCGCCTAATCGCCATTTCGTTCATAAAAAATTAGCTGAAACTATTTATTAACTAATTTTTTAATCTGTTTTCAGCGGATTGGGATACATCGTAGGATCAGGAACAGCTCAACTTATGGGCGGATGGCAGTGGGGACTTCGAGTAACCCCTATTGCTGGCGCCTTGGCAGTTATACTGACCATGACAGTTGTCCAGGACCCACCCAGAGGTAGCAGTGAAGGATCCCATCACCTGGTCCCCACATCCTGGGCCGACGATATCAGATCCCTCTGCAAAAAGTTCGTATTCCCTTCACTATTATTAATTTTTTCTATTTGAATTAGTTTATTAGCTAAATGAACTAGCAGCAAGTAGTTGGGATCAAGTTAGTAGAGGTTTTTAATGAGCTCTTTGATTATGTAGTCGGAGTTTTATGCTGACTACGTGGGCGTCGACTGCTGTGGCTTTCGTTGCTGGAGCGCTAGCCTGGTGGGGACCCAAGTTTATCACTCTGGGACTGGCTCGCCAGGGAAACAAGGACGCCTCCATGGGAGAGTATGACAGCTAATTACCTCGTTTATTACTTATTAATTATCTTTTTAAGCTAAACACGATTATTAACTAGTTATAACTTTACTTGATATTCATATAATTAATAAATTATTCAGTTACACAATAAAAACGAAATTGAGTAAATTTATTATTAAAGTAATTTACTAATAATTTATAAACATTTACAAGAACTCAATCCGTAAATTCATTAAGTTATATTTAATGGAAACAAAACAGAGAAACTGAGTAAATTAATTATTAGTTAACTGGTTAATGATGTATCATCATTTTAAATAATATAACTAATACTGTTTCCATTATTAATTACTCCTAGATTTAGCCACATTAAAAGATAATGGTAGAATTTTTTTTTGTAAGTTAGCCTGTAGATTTTTATAATCATTAAAGTACTGTATAAAAGTTAATGTGTTTTTATGTTCGTTTTTCTAGTGTTTCGTTCGTGTTCGGCATCATCGCCATGACGGCCGGGCTGCTGGGCGTGCCGCTAGGATCTCTGCTCGGCCAGAAGCTGCGAGTCCGCTACCAGCGGGCCGATCCCTTGGTCTGCGGCGTCGGACTGTTGGCCAGCGTCCCGTTCATGTTGGCCGGCCTCTTCGTCGCTGACTGGAACACGAACGTCTGCTACGCCCTCATCTTCTTCGGACAACTGCTGCTCAACATCAACTGGTCCATTGTGGCGGATATCGTCCTGGTAATTTCAGATTTTTTTCGTGAAATTTCAGAAATAATTCACGTTTTTTGGTTATTTTTTTTAGTATGTTGTCATCCCAACGAGACGTTCGACTGCAGAAGCCTTCCAGATTTTACTCTCGCACGCTTTTGGAGATGCTGGAAGCCCGTATCTCATTGGACAGGTATCAAAACGCTATTCAAGCTCTCTTTTTACTTATTTTAATCATTTTTCGACTATTTAAGGTTTCGGAGATTCTCAAAAAAGTCTTGGCCGCCCCAGTAGCCGAAGCCACAGACGCAGGAACCAACGAATGGCTGAACGTGTCGACAACAGTCAAACCCGAGACGAGTTGTTTCAATTCGACCATTGATTTCGACAGCGTGGACGTGGACTTCCCCGCGCTGGAGTATTCGCTGCTCATCACGATCTTCGTCGAAGTCCTGGGAGGCCTTTTCTTCCTCTTCACTGCGTGGTACATCGTCAAAGACAAAGCCAGAGTCGATCGTGCTGTCCAAGGTACGATTTTACAGTCTTATACATTCGTAATGCATGTTTCCTTACGGCTTATGCTTCTTTTCTGTCTCGCTTTCCTATTGGCTTTACTATCTTTCGGCTTGAACCAATCACACGCATGCGCAGATGAGATTTACGCCCTCAAGGAGAAGCTGTAGACCATGTTAATTTGCTGCTTTTTGCGACAATTTTTCTGCTTGATTACGTTGTTGTTTTATAATTGGTATGTTTGCCATTTGCTGATTTTGTATCTGGACTGTTATCAACTGAAACGTGTCTGTGTAGGCTGCTATGATCCTGATGATTCGTCGTCCACGTCAAGTCGGAATCGCAAGCCGCTCTATTCCGGAGAGTGTACACCAGAGGAGGAAGAACCTATCACCATTCGACTGCCCTGAAAAAAAAATAGACTGAGAAATTAAGACTATTATACAGTATGGCTCTAGTCCAACCACAGTTCTCTCCTCCTTTTCTCAGTTCTCAAGTTAAATTCATTTAATGTTATTTTTAAAACTTAGACTTTTTCTGGTTACTGCAAGTGGTTGCCCATGTCAAGATTCTCGTTCGAAAGTTCCCTCCATTTTTTTTTTTTAAAGCCCGGTTTTTTAATTTATTAACTATCGTTTCGGTGATTAAAGTATTGAAATTTGTTTGCTCATTTGTAAAAGAAGAAAAAAAATCGCCGTTTGTGTGAATATGGATGTTTGAAAGTTGAAAAAAAAAGTTTTGGATGTTTCCCTTTGAAAGAAGAAAATGGAAGAAAAAAATTAATTGCTGTTCGGTGCTTCTGACTTGTCGTATAACGTGTTTAAAAGCAAGTGGGAAAAAAATAAATTTGTTATATTGAAACTTGTTTAACTTAACATGTTCAACACTTGGTAGTGGGACTTTGCACATAAGCTCACTTCGATGCGTGTTGTATCAAAATATTTTTTTTAAAAATTCAATTAACTGGTATTAAAGCTTTCCGGGCTTCACTGGCTAACACAGGGCAATGGTTAGAAGATGTACATATAAAAATTTGTAATTATTTTTTCGTATAGTTATGTGTATAATGTATTGGACTTTGTATAGGGATTGATAATGGAGCTGCTGGACTTTCTCAGGACACGCTGAATCAAACAGCCAGTTCTCAAACGACGATTTCTACCGTTTAATATGATTAAATTCCGGATATATTTTATATGTTCATAGTAACACACGTTATATTTTTCTGGGGGAAAAAATATGTTTTTATCGAATACACGTTATGCGAACTGTTATAAAATTCAAGTAGTTCAAGGTGAATATTTTTCCTATAGACAAATTGCATTAACAAGATTATATAATACAGACAAAAAAATGTGGTTTTAATGGGATTTGGTGCTTTGTTGAAGCCCTGTGAAGGAGAAATATCCTGCATAAAAACAAATAAGCAGCTTCGTTTTCCGCAGCAGTTGACTCAGTTGACTCAGTGAGAGCAAAAGTGATGTCTTCCAAGTTGATTTCAATGAGCGAGAGTCTGAAAAATATCAGTCAGAAGCTGATACAAGTGAAAGTCAACCAGTACGATGACTACACTCGATTCAACGATCCAGTCTACTCGAAGGCTTGCTCCACCATGAAACCCAACGGAGGAGTCTTGAACGGCTCGGAGAAAACAGCTGAAAAAACGCGGGAAAGGACCCTGAAAAATTCTGCTTCTCTTGAATCGGTACCGAAGATACCGAAGAAAACGAAAGTATCGAAAAAATCGACAGTTTTGCAGCAGTTTTGGACGAATTTGTCAACGCCATCTAGCGGATCTGCTGCTCCGACTCCAGTGCAGATTCCGCCCGTACTGAAAATCTACTCCATGAATAATCAGATTCAGCCTCTCTATGACTGAAAATTTGACTGTAATTCGAACAATGGTGTAGAGGAAAATTAAATATAATGCGACTGCGTTTTGTCTGATTTCGATTCATTCACTCATTCACTCGTTCATTCGTTTAGTCATTCAATAATTCATTTATTGGTTCAATCATGGATTCGTTCATTCATTCATTCATTCACTCATTTATTCACTCGTTCATTCGTTTAGTCATTCAATAACTCATTTACTGGTTCATTCATGCATTTGTTCGTTCGTTCATTCATTCATTCACTCGTTCATTCGTTTAGTCATTCATCAATTCATTTATTGGTTCATTCATTCATTCATTTACTCATTCATTCATTTACTCATTCACTCGTTCATCCGTTTAGTCATTCGATAATTCATTTATTGGTTCATTCGTTCATTCACTCATTCACTCGTTCATTCGTTTAGTCATTCGATAATTCATTTATTGGTTCATTCATGGATTCATTCGTTCGTTCGTTCATTCATTCATTTACTCATTCAATAATTCATTTATTAGTTCATTCATGCATTTGTTCGTTCGTTCATTCATTCATTCACTCATTCATTCACTCATTCATTCAAAATTACGCATTTCATTAAGCTAAATGTATTAAATTAACACAAAACTTGACGGTACATTGCAAATTATTAACTTAAAAGTTTAAATCCAGCTTAAAGTAAACGTTGAATCTTCGCAAATCCAGGTTTTTGCAAAAATTCTTGGAAAACTTCGGTAAACGTTGGAGGCTAAACCTACTTTGCAATAATCTTATTTCAACGTTGCTTACATTGAAATTTCATGCCAAACTTAATTTTCTTTCATCAAGCAGAATGTAAATTAAGTATCCTGATTCCATCTGAAAAAAAAGTGAAATGTTCAAAACGTCCTGAAAAATTCTGAATTTGCAAAATCTGAAACGCGGAAATTCAGACTAAAGGGGTCCTTTGGGCAAATTCCTGGAATCGGAATTGCTTCGCAACTTTAGTGCTAGAAAATTTTATTACTAAAATATACAACGTTTTTCAGCTTTTCACATTGCTCATTTATTATTCATATTATACAGTCAATATTATAAATAACTTAATAAATAGATAATTTAGTAACTGCTATACGTTCAGTGTCTATTAGAACTTGGAAACTGTAGAAATTTCTAATATTCATTTCCGAGTTTATGTTAAAGATAATAGCGAATACTATAAGAAAATACAATTTCTAGTTTATTTTTACTTAAAGGATTTTCAGGATTTTTTCCTATTTTTAGCACAGCTCTTAATAGTAAAAGCGATTTAAGTTTCGTAGCCAATAATCAAACGTTAGCAGATCGTTGAAAAAGGTTGTCTTTAATACTTTGCAAATTGCCTATAAAAATATATTTCATATATATATTTATCAGTATACATTTCAGGATTTTTCTATTTTTAGCACAGCTCCTAATAGTAAAAGCGATTTAAGTTTTGTAGCTAATAATCAAACGTTAGTAAATCGTTGTAAAAAGGGTGTCTTAATACTTAGCAATTGCCTATAAAAAGACAGTCCCGAACCATTGCGAATCACAAGCATTTCTTTCGTCGTTTCTAACACATTTCTGTAAGTTTACATTTGTAGAAATACTTCTTATTGATTCAGTATTAAATTCTAGTTTTTTGTTTAATTCAAGGAAAAGGCTAGAAAAATGGCTATGTCACCGTGGGGAGGATTCGGTTATGGCCCTATGATGCCATATGGTGGTTATGGAGGATTTGGAGCTATGGATCCGTTCCAGGATCCGTTTGGACTTGGCGCCATGGACGTCTTCGGTGGACGCACTCCCTTCCGCAGGATGTTCAGGGACCTGGACCGCTTTGCCAACGAGCAGTTGCAGAGCGTTCGCGAGGACGATAAGTCTTTCCAGGTAAGAAATATTTATCATGGTTAAATATTATTATATTAATCGATTACCTGTCATAGGTTATGGTGGACGTGAGTCAGTTCCAGCCGAACGAGGTGACTGTTAAGACTACCGACAAGGATATCATCGTCCACGCTAAGCACAACGAACGCTCTGATCGCCATGGCTTCGTTACCCGAGAGTATGTCTTGTATATTCTGAATTTACTATCAAATTTTAACGAAATGTTTGATTCTTCAGGTTCCGTCGCCGGGTTGCTCTACCGCAGGGAGTCAATCCCGAGACTGTGACTTCGACCCTGTCGCCCGATGGTGTGCTGACCGTCATGGCCCCCAAGCTGAGCATCGAAGGTGGCAGGAACGAGCGCGTCATCCCGATCAAGCCGGCTCCTGCTGCGGGATCTATTGGCGGGACCAGCTTCCCTCAGAAGGACGTTCAGCAGGGAACCCAGGGCACCACTCAGCCGCAAGGCGCTACCAAGACCCAGGGTACCACTGCTACTGCGGCCTAAATGCATTCAAACCCGAGAGGCCTTTATATTGAATTCCATGGTGTTATTGATGTAATTGTTATTGGGATTAATCGAAAAATATATTGAAAGATGTTGCAAAAACTTTGTTCCTTCTTATATGAAACTTAAAACTACCCACGCACCGTGCCGAATACAGTAAAAGGGCACCGGAAGGGTGCCGTTTCCATTCCTTTGTTTTTAACAGCTACTTAGGCTAACAGGGCGAAATTAAAGCATCAGAATAATCATAACTCACCAACAAATGACAATTTTATGATATAGTATACATAAATATCTTAAAATTAATTCAATTACTTCGGAAACATGTGTTTGTAATAAATAGTTTTTTTCTTGACCGCTAGATGGCGAGAAGGTTATTGTAATATGTTCTATTTATCCCTTACGGTGCCGTTTCTCCCACAACGGACGGTGCCGTTTCTCGGTGCCGTTTCTCAGTGCCGTTTCTCCTACAACGGACGGTGCCGTTTCCCTTACAACGGACGGTGCCGTTTCTCAGTGCCGTTTCTCCTACAACGGACAGTACCGTTTCTCCTACAACGGACGGTACCGTTTCTCAGTACCGTTTCTCAGTACCGTTTCCCTTACAACGGACGGTACCGTTTCTCAGTGCCGTTTCCCTTACAACGGACGGTGCCGTTTCTCGGTGCCGTTTCTCCTACAACGGACGGTACCGTTTCTCTTCCCTCGGACAGTGCCGTAATTAGAAAAGTAACTCAACTTATTAGGAAAACTTGAAGTAACTTAAACAGGATAAAATTCATGTAGAAAAATGAAAAAAATCAATTTTATTATTACTTATCGTTGGTTAAGTTCTTGATGTAAGTTACTGAAAAGTTTAAGAGTGACGATGAAACAATATGAGAAAACAAATGAATAAAATAAACAAAAACTTTAAAGATCATACAAGGTAAGTACAAAAAAGGAAGTGGGCAATGGCCGAATTGAAAGGTTGGATATGAGAAAAATTCAGTGTTTCCACTTTTGCAGGGAATTTCCCTGAAAAAGGGAGGGGGAAATAGAGTCTGAAAAGGGAAGACCAAGAGAAGAAAGTAAAGAGGAAATCTAGACCCTGTACATTCTTGCATGGAGGGGGGAAAAGGGGAAAGATAAGGGAAGAGAGTCAAGAGGAAATCTAGACCCTATACATTCTTGCACGGAGCGGGGGGGAAAGGGGGAAAGATAAGGGAAGAGAGTCAAGAGGAAACCTAGACCCTGTACATTCTAGCACGGAGGGGGGAAAAGGGGAAAGATAAGGGAAGAGGGGAAGAATGGAAGATTGAAAAGTGGCAACACTGGAAAAATTACACTTTATCAAAGGCCGTCGAGTTCAACTGTGGATCGAGTCCTGAGAAGGAATGGTTAATGCTATTGGCACGGAGTTTCCGTGGTAATTAATGAAACCATATGCTATTGCCACGGAAGTTCCGTGGCACTTGTGTCATCCAAAGCTATTGCCACGGAAGTTCCGTGGCACCAAAGATACTCAAAAGCTATCGCCACCGAACTTCCGTGGCACTTGTGCCATCCAAAGCTACAGCCACGGAAATTCCGTGGCACTTATGCCATCCAAAGCTATTGCCACGGAAGTTCCGTGGCACCAAAGATACTCAAAAGCTATCGCCACGGAAGTTCCGTGGCACTTGTGTCATCCAAAGCTACAGCCACGGAAATTCCGTGGCACCAAAGATACTCAAAAGCTATCGCCACGGAAATTCCGTGGCACCAAGGACACTCGACAGCTATTGCCACGGAAAACTGCGCTACATTTAAACTGCATTACGGAAAACTTACTATTTTCCGTGACACCATGTTTATTCAGGAAGCCAGTATCACGGAGTAAAATTCTACTAAGCTAAGCTCTATTACTAAGCTTACCATTCTATTACTTCTATTCATTCTTACTATTCTATTGCTAAGCTGTAATTACTAAGCTCTAGTCAGAAGTGAATCGATAACAGTTATCGTCAACATGGCATAAATGTATCATTTATAAAATGTCTTTGAAACTTATTTTTACTTTTCACCGTGTATTCGTTCACCACAACATTACTTTTTCTCCAAGCTAATTTAACATTTGCAGGATATGACAAGTTAAGCTTAGTAACCTAAAATCTTTACAGAGTAGAGCTAGTTTTGATCTAGATAAGTCAGTGTTTCCCCTTTCAACTTCCCCTTTCTTCCCTCTTCCCTTATTTTTCCCTTTTTCCCCTCCGTGGCAGCATATGAGGCTGAGCTTCTAGATTTTCCCTTTTTCCCTCTTCTCTTATTTTTCCCTTTCTCCCCTCCGTGCTGGAACACAGGCCGTACATATAGATTTTCCCGTTTTCCCTCTTCTCTTATTTTTCCCTTTCTCCCCTCCGTGCTGGAACACAGGCTGTACATATAGATTTTCCCTTTTTCCCTCGTCTCTTATTTTTCCCTTTCTCCCCTCCGTGCTGGAACACAGGATGTATTTCTAGATTTTCCCTTTTTCCCTCGTCTCTATTTTTCCCTTTCTCCCCTCCGTGCTAGAACACAGGCCGTACTTCTAGATTTTCCCTTTTCCCTCTTCTCTTATTTTTCCCTTTCTCCCTCCGTGCTGGAACACAGGATGTATTTCTAGATTTTCCCTTTTTCCCTCTTCCCTTATTTTTCCCTTTCTCCCCTCCGTGCTAGAGCACAGGCCGTACTTTTAAATTTTCCCTTTACCCTCTTCTCTTATTTTTCCCTTTTCAGACTCTACCTCCCTGTTTTCAGGAAATTTCCCTGCAAAGTGGAAAAACTGAAATAAGTAGAACGTGAGTGATTTGGTTCAATCACTTGCTGTATCACGTGTTTCATCTTGTTTCAGACAGTAAATAGTTTCCCCTTATAGCAGTGTTTTTCCACTTTCAGTTTCCCCTTTTTCCCCACTTCCCTTATTTTTCCCTTTCCCCCCTCCGTGGCAGCATATGAGGCTGAGCTTCTAGATTCCCCTCTTCTCTTATTTTTCCCTTTTCAGACCCCATTTTCCCTTTTTCCAGGGAATTTCCCTGCAAAGTGGAACACTGCCTTATAGAACCGATTTCTTGGTTTGCTGGGGGAAAAAAAGTTTGACTTGATTGTTTAGAAATATTTTTAAAGATTTTGGATGAATTGTTCGGGGAAAAACGTTGTTATTATTATATTCGCATATTATCAGTTGTTATGATTAACTGCTACAGTGGATTCACTCTCAGTTTTACGTTTTCCCCATGAAAAGGGCAGAGTTTTCCCTTTTTCCCCTTCCCTTGTAGATACGAAGTACCTTTGCCGCTTCCATCTGGGTTATCAAGCTTATCAAGTTCTACGTTATTTTTCCCTTATTTTTCCTTTTTGAGACCCAGTTTTCCCTTTTTAAGGGAATTTCCCTGCAAAGTGGAAGCACTGAACTGCTGGAAATAACGTTTGTCTCATGTAATCTTCGCACTTGTCTTCTTTACTTGCCTCTTCCCTGTTTTACTTTTGCAACTCCCATGGGAATACGAAGGGAAAATGAGGGAAAAATCGTAAAAACCCTCCCACACATCCCCCGTTTCCCCACAACTTTTCCCACGAAAAGAGCCCTCGGCAACTTCGGGGCGGTACTTCCACTATGAGGGGAAATTCCCTGTTTTCAGGGAAAAAAGGCACTAGGAAGGGAAAAGAGGGGAAGAGGGGAAACTGAAGAAATCTTGACTTCTTTCTATAGCTTCATGTTATTTGACGATTTTTTTGGTCATTCAGTAATTAATTTCCCTTTGGAAATCAATAACTGTGTTTTTCGATAATTATAAATGGAAGGGAAGAACGAGGGAAAACGTAAAAATGAGAGGGGAAACTAGGGGAAAAAAGGGAAAATAGAGGCTACTACCAGGGAAAGTCCAAACTTGAAAGTGGAAGCACTGCTTTGGGATAATCACATATTCCAGGGCGTTAGTCTAAATTAGTCCGAGCAACTTATTAGTGGAACTAAATCCTGCAGATTTGTATTCATTAAACATTTGCCAAAGTCCTTAAACTGATTCGGTAAATAGTTTTAATCATCTGATGAATCTGCTGTGCTGAAATTACGTTCGGATTTCGTCAGCAAACCGAGAAGTTGAAGCCTGCGGGTGAGAGACTTTTGCTTTACTTTTTCCCGTTTAAGATTTAAGATAGTATTTTAGTTTTATCTTCGCATCAAATGGTTCTCTTAGAAAAAGTTATGTATTTAGTATTGCTGGTTGACAAAAATGGCGTGTTCCTCGTATGTTTACCAACATTGGTGACTGAATTGATTGGTAATGAAGCCGTAAGCCTAAAGTGTATATCTAGTTCATTTTTTCACCGCTAGATGGCAGCACCAAGCGGTTAAAAACTAACTTTTTCACATTAAATTTATTAAATATGCACCAACTTTAAACTAATTAATATCTAAATACTTAATTCATATGCTATGTCGCTAAATAATAGAGAAGTTTTATTTTCAAAAGGGCTGCTGTTAGGGGTTCTACTTCCGACGAAGGCCGACTGAGTTCGTCGAGCGTTTCGGAACACGTTCGAGGTATGTTTAAATGTCGCATGTGATTTTCATTTATCTTTATAGGACTTTTGAAACATCAGCGTTACTTCTGACTGAGAACACTATAAATTGTTGCGGGTATCGTTTTGTGTTCAACCTTTGTACACGCATGGGGTTCGGCAGTCCGCGGGTTTCGTTCAGGTCGTTCAGCGATCTGAGCCGCGGGAACGAATAGGATCAACCAGCTGCATTGACAATAGAAAGTATAAATCTAACTTGCTTGTACAATTTTTATTGCCTATTTGAATGTTCATCTTACTTGTCGAAGGTCTTAACACAATCAAATATTTTATTTTCATCGCTGAATAGTACTCAACGACTAAGCACTGCGTTCCTTTTTTATATTCTAGTAATTATTTAGAAAGGATTAGGATCTTGAAAATAATAAATTTATGTTTATTTGCAGGGAGTAGAACTGAGCTTTTGACATTCTGAGCAAAACCAGCAGCTATTTTGAATTTCCCGCGCTCGCGTTCGATTGGTCGGCTGCCGTCAGCCGTAACCAATGGGGTTGCGTGGATTTTCGGCCGCTATCTCGGGGAGGGACTACACCGTCCTCACCAAGGACCTCTAAGTCCTCAAATTCGTCATTTTTAATGGAGAAAATTAAAATAATACCAAAATAATATTTTTCATAGGTTTCAGGACTCCATAAATTTCCTAACATTTATGGAATGTCTTAGAAACAATCTACATGCCAGTTCGGAGATTATAAAGCGGGGAACCCCAAAATTCAGTCCCTCAGATCAGGATTTCGTGCAGCATAAGTAGGAACGCTGCTACACTTCATAGATGTATTCCAACGCGAATACACATACTAAAATTGGAACGATACAGAGAAGATTAGCATGGCCCCTGCGCAAGGATGACACGCAAAATCGTGAAGCGTTCCACATTTTTTGACATTTCTAACAATTTTTTTGACTCGCCTAGGTCAAACGAGCAAAAACGAGCAAAAACGAGCTCTCAGTGTATACAAAATGGGCAGGTAATGGTTTATCCAGTCTTTTTCTCATGAACTTTCACGAAAACTGCGTTAACAGTATATTCTGACAGATTAATGTAATTAAAATCAAAGTTATAAACTCAAAAAATCGAAAAAAGTAGCACAACGCTGCGATTTGTGTTGTAGCGTTCACTTTCTGGAAATTTGTTTCATTTTGACTGTAGCAGGCTTCCGAATATGCAGCAAAATACAATACACACGAGAATTTCCGATTAATTTGCGTAAAAAGTTCAAAATGTTAATTATATAATTAATTGTTTTAATTATATTGTGCAGACTAACTTTCCTACGCACACGCCACCTAGTGAGCGTCTCTAGAACTATGTCCAAACGAATGAAGTTTTTTTATTTTTACGTAAATCTAATACCTTAATTAATTAAAATTTATTGATTATATTGATACCACTGTTTATTGAGTTTTTAAATTATTTCAAACAAATAGTAACTTAGCATTTTGATATTTCTCCATATGTGAATTAGAGCAACCCCTATTTGTAAGCATTAGTTCCAAATGACCAATGCTTCCACTTTGGCGGGAAATTCCCTTATAAAGGGAAAACTGGGTCCCAAAAGGGAAAAACAAGGGAAAGGAAGTATGGAAGTGTAAGCGCGTTATCCTAGATGGAGGGGAAAATGATACTTGATATCTACAAGAGAAGGGGAAAAAGGGAAAACGGAAAATTTAAAGTGGAAGCACTGCAAATGACAGACTCCATTTCAAAGATTTTCACAACACAACAACTGAAAAACATTATGATTCATCACAAAACATAATATCGGTAAAAAATTGAAATAATCTATAATATGATTATACACAACTAATGCCATTTGCCTCCTTTAAGATAAAAGTTTCGACCATTCATCGTCTTAACAACAACAACAACAACAACAACAACAATGACAACGAACGTCCCCGAGCCGTATGAAGAAAACATTGGTCCGAGTCCAGAACCGTAACAGTCGTGAACAAATTCTGAATTTTTACGATAAAATCTCTGGAGGAAGTTGAGACAAGCCTTGAGAATTCCAGGATTCTCGAGACGTTCGGCTCGGGAAGACGCTGGATGACCCGCCAATATACTTTTCGAAGATTCGGTTGGGGAATCTACTGTTATGCAGACACCTGAAAAAAAAAAAACGAGAGCTGGAGGTATTACTTTTCATATGAATTCTCATGTAAAACACAAATTTTTGTTGAAAAATGTAATAGACGAGTGCAGACGAAGCCGAGGATCCCGCAGATCAAACGCACTACTGGAAAAAACGTTGGCGTGAAAGATGCAGAAATAACTAAATGGAAGACTTAAAGTGACCGAACCACTGTCTCGGATCATTCGGCTCGAAGCGCTGGCAAAGGAGAATCAACTATACACTGAATGCGCTGGGCAAAAGACTTAAACAATGAACGGAACTACTGAAAACCCTCGTAAAACTGGATCAGAGCGACGGTTTTTCTCGCTGTGACAAACACCGCAAAAAGTCACGCTCACGGTGACTTCTTTATTCGCTGCTATATCCGGGAACTTTGGATTATTTAACTATATTTCGTGATCAGAACCTGTAAAATTTTTAAATGGACAGCAAAATCTAGAGGAAATCGCAGTGAATTGAAATAAATTTGACAAAATTGTCAACCAACACGTGGATTTATTGAATAATTGCTTCTTTTTTTTACCGCTAGATGGCAGTAATGTCGAACTTTTTCGTTCTTCTTCGTATGTTTCTTACCACTCCGTATTGCAGAAACTAAGAAATTGGTATTTATTGAAAAACACAAAATATTAGCTGTGATCACTTATTCCCTGAATACAAACAATGATACAAGTACAATAGAAACAAAAAATAATATTAATTTGTGAATGTTTACTAACTGCCGGTATGGTGACTTTTTAAAAAGACGAGGATGGTGACTTTTTAAAAGGAGCGCGAATGGTGACATTTTGAAGATACTGGGATGGTGACTTTTTGAAGATACGGGGATGGTGACTTTTCGAAGGTACTGGGATGGTGACTTTTTAAAGAGACGGGGATGGTGACTTTTGAAAAGGAACGGGGATGGTGACTTTTTAAAAAGACGAGGATGGCGACTTTTTGAAGATAAGCGGATGGTGACTTTTTGAAGAGACGGGGATGGTGACTTTTTAAAAGGAACGCGGATGGTGACTTTTTGAAGACAAGTGGATGGTGACTTTTTGAAGAAACGGGGATGGTGACTTTTTAAAGAGACGGGGATGGTGACTTTTTAAAAGGAACGGGGATGGTGACTTTTTGAAGACAAGCGGATAGTGACTTTTTGAAGAGACGGGGATGGCGACTTTTTGAAGTGTACACCGTGCGCCAAGTATTTATTGATTCTTAACACAAATCACGGATCATCACGGATCATACACGAACTTGGCAAAGAGGGAGAAAATCTCAAATTTCTATATTAAAATGCCCACACCACAGTTCTTCTACTTTCTATTCCATTTTTTTTTTTGCACAACTGATACTTGAAACTAGGCATCCAGACAGACAAACAATATGGAGAACAGGAAAATAACTGCATTTCACTCGAGTAAAAGTCTTCGTATTAAATGGGAACATGGCAGTGATGGGCGATTCCAAGAATGATTCGTATTACATTTGGCAAGCACATATCCGTCTTATTTCAGCCGTCTCCGGTAGTGTAAGTTCACCTGTAAGTCAATTTCGAGTCATTCGTAATGCATTCGCGTTTACAAATAGCTCAGTTGATATTCCAAAAAATATTGTGTCCTACTTTATGCTGCTCTCGACTCCTTACGCAAAATGCTTACAACTAGTAAATGTCCATTTGTTTCTGGAGTTCCTTTGATGAACTTCTCACGTAATACAACCGTGAAACTGAACACTTTGCCGAGTTCAGACAAGTATTCTACGGTCGTTCACTCGATAATATACTGCGCTAATTAACAATAATGTTATTTACTTGTTCGGCTCAGAGGGAAGGTTTTCAGCAGGAAGGTTGCGGAGTAACTCGATCGTTTCTTGGTGAGATTTGTCGGTGGCACAATCAAGTGGAGTTTTCCCCTCCGAATTTTTGCAGTTGACTTCAGCGCCACGTTCGATGAGCAATGTTGCAACTTCTGGGTGACGACTGAGTGCGGCTTCATGAAGAGGAGTCGATCCGCCTGTGTCTTTGCAGTTGACTTCAGCACCACGTTCGATGAGTAATTTTGCAACTTCTGGGTGACCTTCGCGCGTGGCTAAATTAAGAGGAGTCCAACTATAAATGCTTTTGCAGTTGACTTCAGCGCCACGTTCGATGAGTAATTTTGCAACTTCTGAGTGACCTTTTGATGCGGCTAAACAAAGAGGAGTCTTTCCATGTTTGTCTTTGCAGATGATTTCAGCGCCACGTTCGATGAGTAATTTTGCAACTTCTGGGTGACCTCTTGATGCGGCTTCATGAAGAGGAGTGTCTCTAAATCGGTTTTTGCAGTTGACTTCAGCGCCACGTTCGATGAGTAATTTTGCAAATTCTGGGTGACCTTTTGATAAGGCTAAATGAAGAGGAGTATCTTCGTATCTGTTTTTGCAATTGACTTCAGCCCTCGATGAGTAATTTTGCAACTTCTGGGTGACCTGCTGATGCAGCTAATTGAAGAGGACTCCATCCTTCATCGTTTTTGCAGTTGACTTCAGCGCCACGTTCGATGAGTAATTTTGCAACTTCTGGGTGACCTCTTGATGCGGCTTCATGAAGAGGAGTGTCTCCAAATCGGTTTTTGCAATTAACTTCAGCGCCACGTTCGATAAGTAATTTTGCAACTTCTGGGTGATCTTCGTATGCGGCTAATTGAAGAGGAGTCGATCCAAAGTTGTTTCTGCAGTTGACTTCAGCGCCACGTTCGATGAGTAATTTTGCTACTTCTGGGTGACCTGCTGATGCGGCTAATTGAAGAGGAGTCCATCTATATCTGTCTTTGCAAATGACTTCAGCGCCACGTTCGATGAGTAATTTTGCGACTTCTGAGTGACCGTTTCTCGCTGCATCACGAAGAAGACTGGTAATGCAATGTTTATATTCGACGTTAGGGCCGGTACCGTCTTTGAGCAAAACTTCAACGTATTCTTTTCTCCCTTTCGCAACTGCAGAGTATAACGCCCTTTTCCATACTCCCAGTCGTTTGACTTGGTTTGAGAGCTCTTGAGGATCTCCCAGGGTGCCTTCATCCATAGTTTGGAGTAAGGCTGTTTCTGCTTTTGTTCTGCGAACCGATTCTGGTGCATAGTACCCGCTGAAATGGGTGGCCAGGCAGTGGCGTGGCTAGGGACTTCTGGGCCCTGGGCAAATTTTTTGCTGTGGGCCCCCGACCTTTTTTTACACATCAAGAATTAGGGTTATTTTTCTGAAGTGTTACTGTTTCTCTTTTTTGATTCTGTGTGGCTCTAAAAAAAGCCGTCAAAAGCTCCGCCTATACGGGACTTTGGACATATCCGAACCTATGACTCCTTACGTTTCTAAGCTCAACGAATCTGAATCACTTACTTTGCTTCCCAAGTACGAGTTCGAGCCAATAGAATCTTTCCCAAAACCAGTGGCGTGGCTAGGGTCTTTTGGGCCCGGGGCAAAACTTCTACCGTGGTCCCCCCCTTTTTACATATCACAAATTAACATTCTCTTTCTAATATGTTACCGTTTCTCATTTCTAATTGTGGGTGGCTCTGAAAAGAGCCGTTGTTTTGGAAGTAAGTTAGGCCAGGGTTCAGTCTACCTACAAGAAGTACTGGTGCCAGCGCGAAAGCGATACTTTGTTAAACAGGAACTCTCCGAAACTTGAGCGAAGCCCAGGTGTCAATTAATTCATCCCAGTCAATCCCTCTAGCTTCATCGTTTTCAATAGATATAACTGCCAAGTCGCTAAGGCGTTCCTGAGTCATGGTGGAGCTCAAATAGTTCTTAATTAGTTTCAGCTTACTGAAGCTACGTTCGTTTTCGGCAACAGTCATAGGAAGCGTGCAAAACAACCTGAGAGCTATATCTACGTTCGGAAAACACGGGACTATGGACCTGGAATGAATCATACTCAGTAAATCGAGTGGCTTTTTTTTCGGCAAATCATTCCCGAACGTCCGCTTTGCCAGAATTGCAAATAAACCTAACTCGGCAGAAAAGGAAGAAGCATTTAAATCGTCAGGATATTCATCCGACAGAGCCTTGGCCTTTTCCCGCAATACCTGTTCAGTTGCCAAGTCAAGAAATTTGCCGGTCACAAAGCCAAACTTCTGAGCCACCGCGTACTTTGCCTTGAGATCATCAAGCTGGGAGATTAACGTGTCAACTACTGGATTAAAAACCTCAACTTGGAATCTCCTTGCTGGGTCCTCTAATCGTTCGTCCCTAGCTTTCTCCCCTGGCATCATTTTCCTCCGTCGAGAACGCAACTGTGGAAAACCCTCAGGTACGCCTAGAACGTCAGCCTTCTCGCAAGCTGATTTATAGAAGCCATTGAAACCTTCCTCGCGAAAGACCGTAATGGACGTGGAAAGAGATTCTAAAAGATCGCAAGCCGTTGCAAGATCCACGTCAATGTACTGCAAGGTTTTGTTGAAAATATTAACTTTCATGAGTATTTCATACCATTGTTCAAGAAGAAAGATGAAAGAAAACTCAGTAATACTGTCAGACAAACTCTTAGCTTCGGATCTTGCAGCAGCTATAAATTTGTCAGAATCAACGATGTCCTCAAGAGCTTGCAAGACTCCTTCGTGCTGATCACGCAAAGGCTTTATGGCCTCTATTCTGGCCGACCAACGAGTGGTACTCTGGGGCTTCAGTGAAGCAGAAACTCTTTTCTTGAGAACTTCCCACCGTTCGGTAGAGGCCGAAATGAAGTTATAAAGCCTTTGGACAGTTCCAAAAAAGAGAATGGCTTGAGGAACAACGTTCGCGGCTGCCTCTGCTACTAGGTGCAACGAATGTGCTGCGCACGGTACGAAACTAGCAAATTTGTTAACCTGAAAAATTCTGTTTTGTACATCTTTTGTAAATCCCTGCCATATTAGCATCGTTATCGTAACTTTGACCCCTACAGAAAGAAATATCTAACCCATCGTGCCCAAGTTTCTCTAAAAATAACTGCGCATAGATCCTCACCTGACTTGGAATGGATATCAATGAAACCTAAGAAAACCTCCCGAATTTTGGCACCGTCCTGTGATACCTCGACATACCTAACAACCTGCGACATTCGTTCCGTGCGTGAAATGTCAGGTGTACAATCAAACATAACAGAAAAATATTTGGCTTTGCACACCTTCGAAATCAAGTTTTTACGTACTCGTGTCGCAATTGCACCTATGAACTCGTTCTACGTGCAACTGGACAAATAGTTCACCTTCGTGACCCTTTGTTTACGTCTTCAAGATGACTCTATAAACAAGAGTCATATTTCGCTAGTAGTTCGACCAGCCCAAGAAAGTTACCGTTTCGACTATACCCTAGTTTCTCTACGTGACCTCGGAATACTAGTGTTCGCTCACCAAGAAACAGAACAATATCCAACAGCCTCCGAAGAATTTTCCGCCAAAAGTCTCTGCGTTCTCGGCAGCGACTTTGAAAATCCTCGTCAATTGTGGAGGAATTTTTAAGCCTCCCTGCAAATTCGTCCCGGCACAACATGGAGAGAACGTGTTCTCTTGAATGAACATGTTTATCGACTTTTGCGCGAAAGTCACGGAAACGCGTGAAGCCCTTCTCCCTATTCGCAAACGCCGTTTTGGAACTGGACGATGAAAATAAGGGACACGCGAAACAAAATAACGAGCAGAGAGTCCTACTATAAATCAACCAGCGTGTCTTTTCTTCTTCCCCGTTCAATTTTTTAGAAAAAAAACCACGATTTGGAAACCTTACGCTTATCGTTGCAGCTAGCAGAAAAATCCTGATCTAAGTCGACGATTGGCCCTGCCTCAACAAGATAACTCCTCACGGCATCGTTCAGAATTCTGGGCCATTTAGCCGGACCAGCCTTGTAAAAGTCTAGTGGAACATTTTGAGTAACACTATAATTTTCAGGGGCCTCTGAAATTTCGATCGATACCGTAGTTGTCATTACGGAAGTTTCAACATCCGAACTGACAACTCCTTGTGATTCTAAGCTCAACAAATCTAAATTACTTACTTCGCCTCCCAAATCGGAGTTGGAGCCAATAGAGCTTAACTCAGGAGTATTGGAACCGGACGCTGTTGTCGACGAAACAGAACTTGCGCTCTCCGAATCCAATCGAGGACATTTGACGAACCTGTCCATGGCACCAGCATACTTTTTGGCTTCTTGCACCCTAAGCTCCTTTAACTCTCTCTTCTGACACCCGCTTAAATGCTTGCCAACTATGATGAAAATTTGTGCATGCGCACGAGTCGAAAGCTTGACTTGAAATGCAAGTAGTCACTGACTTTGTCGTCTATTACGACTCTGTTTCATAATCCTACAAAGCTTTCTAGAACTTTCAGTCGACTGTGAAAAAAAAACTTAAACCACGTTCTTCGAATTGTGCTAGTCAACCAAAAAAAATAAGATTTAAAATGCACAAATTGTGATGATTTTCGAGGAATACCCTATTAGAAAGCAAACGAAATACGAAAATAAGTAGACAGACCATGTAATGCGTGGAAAACAATGCATGGATTATTTCTTGTGCTCAATGTCAATGTCATATTCAATGAAATAAAAAAATCCCTTTTCGAAGGCCTAGGTTGCCTTACTAGGACCTCGCCCAACCTAGGACGCATCAAAGCCCTTGTCTTTGGCCCATTTGGGACCATGGTTTCTGGCTGGGGCCCACTTCAAGACCGTGGGCCTTGGCTGGGCCCCCCCAAGACCGTGGACCCTGGGCACGATGCCCCATTTGGCCATTCCCACGCCACGCCACTGCTTTGTAGCCACTAGCAGCAGCAGGACCAATATCATTAGTAAAGCCGGGCCACATTAATCAGAGAAGACTGTGCCAGGTATATATTTTACAACACCAATAGGGACCGTGCGTGGCCTATAGAGGCGCTGCAATCGCATCTCCTAGCGGCAAGTCGCTAAAGTTTTGGGGTGATCTGTCAATAAGGCGAAGATACAAAAACAATGGAAAACAAGCGAATTTTAGTTCTAAAACACGGATTTAAGCCGATATTTATCCATGACATGCGTCCTAGTACTGAAATGAAGGGGGGAAAACTTATTAAGCACGTTTTAAACTTGAAAGAGACCATAATAATTGATTCGGATAACTTTTCAACGATAACCTCGTCGGTCCTGCGGCAAACAAATATCAGAGAGCCTCCAGTCTCCGTTGAACTGAAGGCAAAGAACATCCTATTTGAGCTTAAATCGAATTCATGTATCACTGTTAAAACAAGGGCCCTAAAATAGGTACAAAAATGGGTCCTACGGAATTTAGGACCCTAGGGTTTCACTTTGGGACCCTAGGGTTTTGCTTTAGGGCCCCAGAACTTTTAGAAACCTAGTAGGATTACGCTTTAGGGCCCCAGAACTTGTAGGACCCTAGGGTTTTAATTTAGGACCCCCGCTAAATTTTAGGGACCCCAAATTTTAGGACCCTCGTTTTAACAATACTTATTCCGTTTTAGAATATCTTTCTTATTATCCTTATACATAGGTTCACAAGGAAGACCGAGAGGTTTTGGAACATCATTGCTCTTGCCAGGCTGGTAACTCGCTGTGCAAACATATTGCAGCAGTAATTAATGCTGTTAACCAGCCATCCATCTCCAAGACAAATTCTGAGCAGGAATGGGGTAAGCCTGCTGCCGTTCTCCGTAAGGAATATAGTTCTGCAAAACAAATCCGAGACTGCTTCCCACTGAAACTAACATTACATGCTCAAGATTTGCAGCCATCTGAGATGCGTTGGATGTGTGCAAGTAACGCAGAATCGGCTCTTGCAAAAATGATTACTGCTGAAACTGCAGCAGAGTCCCAAAAAATTATTTATCCTTTATTGCTTGCCATGATTAATGCTGTGATCGAAGAGGCAGCTCGAAGAGCCATAGCTAGGATTTTTACCGGAATTTCAGCAAGGCATGGATCTTTCACCAACTACAGCGGAGCCCTTCTACTTTCCAAAAATCTTGCCATGCCATCGACAGCGGTTGACCAAGAGGTAAACAAAATAGATGAAAATTAACTACAGAACTGCAACTTATGTGTATGAATACATTGATTTTTCTTTATCAAAGGAATCCTTGCCAGAAACGGTGGAACTTTTTTACACTGCTAAAATTAGGCTTACTGAACAAAGGATCTTTGAAATATGCTGTGACACCATTAGTCAAAGTGCAAGCGAGCTATGGAGGCAGGAGCGGAAAGTCAGAATTTCTAGTAGCAGTGCGGCACACAGGATTAGAACTCGTCAGCGTGACTTCCAGGGATTGACTGCAGCTCTTCTGCAAGCCAAATCTTTCACTTCCAATAGCACTCAATATGGGTTAAGAAATGAACCAGTGGCTATCGAAGAGTATGCAAGTTTGATGAGAAGACACGTCGTTCCTTGCGGACTTGTGATAAAAGAAAATCAACCGTGGATTTGCTGCAGTCCGGACGGACTGAGCTATATGAACCCACTAGATCCTTCTGAGGAACCTATCCTGGTTGAAATTAAGTGTCCATCTTCGTGCTGCGATACAGTGATTGTGGACGTAGAAAAGAAAACAGCAAACGTTCCCTATTTGCTGTATTCCAATGGAACCTTTCAGCTGAAGCAAAACCACGCATATTTTACTCAAGTTCAGATTTCTATGTATATTCTGAACTTATATTTGTGCCATTTTGTTATTTATTCTCCTCACCAACTCCTGGTTGTGCACGTCGATAGAGAAGAACGTTTCCTGAGTGATTTGGTACCAAAGATGGAAAAATTTTATTTTGATTCTTTTTTACCGGCCATGATTCGATGAATGTGTACTGCCTGTCTTTGATGAACCTTCCTTGGTTATTTTTCCAAAAAAAAAAAAAAATCAAGTAACTGCCAATATAACATTTTCATAAAGTAAGTGTAAGTGAACACATTTGTATTATGACACGAAACTACGACACTGGCATGATACTATAATGGCTACAGCATTAAGACACAACTGGAGAACTCATGTTAGTCAAGATGCAACAAATTCTAAAAATGGGGTCGATGTACGGAAGTAAGTCATTATTCATTTCCTTTAATATCCTGAAACGTTTGACGTACCCGATTATTCTTTCAACATGTATTCGAACGCTGGCGATTTTGTAAGTATCATCCATCTCTGCGGCGCTGAACTGTGGTTTTTCCTTGCTTGCGAACGGAGGCATTATAAGCTCTACTCGCTTATCTGCTAACGAAGTTTTTATCTGGGGGAACCCTTTATCAGCAAGTATGACGTCTCCAGGTTCCACTAACTCTAGAAAGGAGGAATCAACAGTGATGTTGGAATCAGTAGATCTTCCACCGTAAGCATGTGACACGAAAGAGATAAAACCGCTGGGTGAAATTGCTATTAAAAATTTCGCTGTAAACTTTCCTTTATACTGCGAATAAAAGTAAATTTGTTGCTCTAGAGTCGGCGGTCGCTCAAGGGAAATCTCAGTACAATCGATGATGGCCCGACAATCTGGATACTTCTTTCGAAAGCATTCTGGCATTGTATCTTGAACTGCAAAACGGCTAGGGCAAAAAACGCAGTTCCAAAATTGATTACTCAGCGTCTCCAGTACTTCTGTAAAGATCCTGGCAGTAGTAGTCCTGTGAATCCCAAAAAGAACTGATATCGCAAGGAAGGGGAGTCCAAGTTTCAACTTGGTTAAGAAAATCATCAGCCTGTTTTCATGCGATATTTTGCGCACATCTGCATTTTTCAATGGCTGAAGAATTGTGAGAAACAGGGCAAGTGGCACCCCACAAAGTGCGACCATGGTCTCATCATTCCTAATGCTTGAAAAGCCTCGAAAATAACTCCCCCTTTAGAGACCACATCATCGTCAAATGCATCGTCAGGTCCAACTGCAACATCTGCTGTTAGTCGAGTTTCCGTCGTTTGGGTTCCTTCTGCTGCAGGTGGTGGTATTGAACACATAGTTCCAACTGAATTTCCTTCCATATCGCAACTAAATGTGAACGAGCCCATAAAGATATCCGCGGTCAAGTCAGCCTAGAAGACAAAATAGACATTAACAAAGGAACTAAAATGTGAGGTGCATGCAATAAATACCCTACCTGCACTGATTTCTCCATACTTTTCTCCTCAAGGTATTCGTGAAACTCCTAGTCTTCTTGAAAGTTCATGACTTCAGCTTCACGCGATGAGGCAGCAGAATCAGTCAACGGATTCTGGCGCATTCTTTGATTTCGTTGTCGCTGATGTTTCTCGAATCGGCGTAAAGCACTGTCAATATTCTTTCGTGCTGTATTGTAAACTTCCGGAAAAATGCTGGGGTGATAGGAGGGTGATAAAGGGTGGTGGCTCCTCTTCCCGCCAACAAAGTGTTGCGAGCAAATGCGCGAGCATTTAGTTGGGGACCACTTGGACGAATCTAACCTAAGAAGTCAATTAAAAATTAAATAAAGATTTAAAACACTTTACACTACACTTAAAAAATGTGTAGGTACTATACCTTGAAGTTTGACGACGAACCAAGTTTATCCAGTGTTCCCTTCTGCCTGGAAAACGAACATCATCTTTCTGAGGGAACGAATAAAATATAGTGCCTTCCGGGCTATTTTCCTAGTGTTACTACAATTTACAACACAACAGTTCCTTCGACTCATCCTTTAAAGAAGTCAAAAAACGTTTTGAAGTGAAATAAAATGATCTGAATTTCAATGTTTTCTTATAGCGTTTGACTAACGTTGCACCCCCGTAGTTCTTACGTTGAACCGCTTGGGAGGCGCTGCAGTCTACGCACGGTCCCTATACTAGCGCCAATCTAGAATACATAATGATTTTGGTTTGTTCGTAGATGCCATACGGACAAGCTTCTTTCTACAGCTTTCAACACTCTTTCTCCAGGAAGGAAGAAAATCAGTAGGAGGACATAAGCAGTTATTGTTACCGCAGAAAAAAACTTTGGAAGCTGCTCCGTTCATCAGCTCCAAGCAATTCTGATGCTGTCAAAGAGCATTTCAAGATGCTTGTACGATTCTCAAAGCTGCAAGCTTTCTTGTGCTGACAGTGATACAGACGTTGACACTGATGATTCTGCCGGGAATGAATGACGAAGATGAAAACGGAGTTGGTGATATCATACCGTTTAAATAGTTGATGCTGGAACATTTTTCCCGTTGTTACACCATTTTATGTATTATCTTTTCTCTCGTGGTTTGTATCCAGCTATAGAGTTATTTAAGAAACAAATGAAAAAAAGTGAAATTACACAGTTTTAAATGTTCACCAGAATTATTAATAGGCTCGTAATCATTAATCTAATCGTGCAGCTGTAACATAGCGAATTTCAGGAATAAGAAAATTCAACAGTTGAAAGTAGCGGATAGGAGACGAGCTACGAGGAATGTACAGTCCTGTTCATAAAAGCGCGGGAAATATAAGATGCCGCTTTGTTCAGCGATGGAGGTGGGAGATAGCGCACGTCCCAGTTTATAGCCTTCGTTCATTTATGTTCATAATGATTCATGTTGGTGTTACTTAAATATAGGGGTAACTGCAGCATTAAACTGATAGCATGGTCCAGAACAATATAGTACCCGTAAATACCGAAACCAGGAAGTATCTCCCTTAACACTAAAACAGAAAATGATTCACACAGATCATCTAGTAATCAGTGCACTATACCCATAACTTTGGTGCCCACCAAAGTAATATACTTTCATATTTACTTAATGGAATAGGCCTATAGCCTGCAAATCTGTCAAACTGGCAGCAAGTTTGTTTTTTTTGTTGAATGTTTGATCAATATCTACTTTGGTTCATGGACAGTTTCCGTATTCCCGAATTTACCATTGCAGAGGTAAACTCGCGTCTTTCCTCAAAATAGTTGACAGTCGCAAAACCAAATTGACTACAGTCTATTCATGCAACTGAGAACGTCAAAATTAACCTTAAAGACGGTTTTTACACATTGTAAATCATAATTAAGTTTTGAACATGTTTCTGTCCTATAGTAGTTGAAAAGCTAGTCAGTTTGGTAGCAATCTAGCTTCCTTCTACTCATCGTCAGGTTCGTTTCTTGTTCTTCGTTTGGGAATAGTAGTGGCTATACTATTATATATTATAGTATAGAACTGGATTTTTGGCAAGAAACTGATGGAGGATTATGCAAAATGACTAGATTATTGAATATATTAACTCCAAGTTCACGATTTCTCAGTTTGTTAGTTCTCTCATGGTTGAAAGAAATGCAACGGACTTTTCATCATTCCAGATTATTCAATATTTACTGATACAAGAAAACGGAAACGTGCAAGAAACAGTTAACCAGACTATCTTCCAATTTAGGAAGAGAAATGTTTTGTTGTTTAACACTTATAGCGTTCAAGAAATGTGTTTCATCTAATAAAACACTTACACAAGATAGTGTATGGTATTTAAACGTAGTAGGACCACACGATGTAGAGCGCATTAGCTCTAACAAATATGGCGGTAGTTTGTTTTGACATTTCATCAATGACATTAATCTTCTTTCGCCTTGAACTCGTTTCCAGAGCTTATAATTCACTGACAGTAAAGTAAAGTATTAAAGCATAAATCAGCAGAGTTTATGAATAGTTGGCAAATTTTGTAACGTATCCAGTGTTCTGTTACTATAGTATCAAGCCTCCTATTTATGTAAAAATCCTGTCTCAAAAAGAGTGCTCTTGTGACAATGTGTATTGATACATGTTCAAGAGGAAATGCAGTGCATTCATCGCACACATCTTTTATTTCATATTATAATTTTTTTCTGTGTTCCAGTGCCATAGTTCTTGAAGTTGCGAACCTCTGCTCTGGCACCATGTATAACATAATAAACGGCATGATTCAACCGGATCAAATGGATTGTAGACTGTTTTTTTCAGCTTCATATTATATATATTCCAACTGGAATCAACGAGCTTGAAGAAAAACTTAAATATCAAAGAAACGAGAGAACCGACACATAGGCTCTTCTTTGACCAACACCTACCCGACAGAAAATTCTCATAGAGTATGTAGAATTTTGGAACGGAGACTCAGTGAGGCCTCAGTGAGATCTCACGACTTTTTAGAGTTTCTCACTGAGATCTCACTGAGCCTCCGTTCCAAATTCTACATACTCTATGAGAATTTTCTGTCGGGTAGACTGCACTGTTAGCATTACTGACTGATTCGAGCTTGCATAAAGAGCAGGAAGCCTACGAAAACCCCAAAACAAAATAATGATGCTACGATTTTATTTGTTCAGAAAAGAGACCTATTCCTGTCCTTAAATGTGAGTGAAATAGAGAACGAAGCAGATTCTCGGAGCTTATGAAAACTTTATCGTTCAAGGTGCTTAGGAAGCTTAATTGTTCCGCTGTCTTTCGTACTATATACAAATTGATAAGATCAACATATACGTCATTACTATACAAGATAATGTTTTATTAGACACCATAGTAAAGTTTCGATATCTGCCGATTCGGTCACATCGTTGCACGAGGACAAGTATAGATATTTATCTGTGTCACACGCCATCATTATGCATATCAGCATGGTTGTATCAGAGTTGTCTAGATGAACAGCCATGTAAACCAGTGATTAGGTAAACGAACAACATTCTGGAGCGCAGCTTGCTTCTGCCGAGGGCTCCATTCATCGGGACGGTCCCCCAATTTCTTGTTACTTGTCATTGTAATTATCCTTCATGTTGAAGCCAGCTATTTCAAGTCCCATATCAAGTGAAAGTCATTCCAGTCTTCTAAGCGGCAGGCTGATGAGTAGGACGTTCGATCTAAGCATTGCCACCGTTACTGTCGTGATGATAGTTACTGTTCGTGCCCTGGTTCATAGTCATGTAGCTAGCCATAAGTTAGTGTTTGCATAACCTGTAAAATAAATGTAATAAGTCACTGATAATTCAATCTAACCTGAATTTTCTAGAAAATAACCTTCTAGTTTGAAGTTACATCTTCACCGCGTAAATCGTAAACCTAAAGTCATAAACAATCAACGTTGCAAGCTTTTAATTTAAATAAGCTTTAGTAAGTTTTTGCATTCGTATTTGGTGTCATTTCACTAGTTATTGTGTTTTAAACATGAAATAAAATTTATGATAATTTCCTATTACTACATCTTGAAAATGTACAGAATATTTGGCAATGTTCAGAACTCACTGCTTCAGACATTCACAAGAAAACCTGTGGTAAGGTTATTTACATATATCAGATATTCCAGAGCAAGGTTAGGGTGGACTGGCAGATAACCTCACAGACCATTGTCGTAGCAGAAATCCCGTATCCTCCCTGTAGGTTAGCCCATTTGGAGATCGGGCTGGTATTGAGAATGCTGCTTAACTTGAACTAATATGATTAATAAGTATGATGACCAGAACGTGAACCATCAGTTGAGAAAAGACGTTTCGCATTGCACAAGTAATCTGGCTATTTTAGAATTATTCCCGTAGAGAATTTTTGCAAAATGAAGCAGCGGTAACTTTTCAGAGATAATGTTATTGGGAGGAAACTGAAAAGTGTTCAGAATAATCATGAGAAAGTCGAACATAGTTCCACATTCTACAGGTAGGTGGCTCCAAGTTGTTCGCGCCAGAAGACGGTAAATCACACAGGCGTTTATTGTTTTCTCTCCTTCGTGTTTTTGATTTGAAATCAGAGTGGAAAATTCAGAAACGATTCGTGGTAATTACCTCTTTCACAGTACGTATCAGCCTTCTTCAAACTTTTCTCCCCAAATGTTTGGAAGACTGGCTTCATACAAAATAGCTGCATAGATGTACGGCGTATGTTAAAAATCGCGTTGTACTTTATGGATTACAAAACTTTACAGTAGGAATCAGCACAGCAATTTACTTGAGTTTGTACGTCATTTATGCGAAACAAAACTTGAACTTTTTATTCACATGTCCGTTTGCGTCATGGCAGTCCGCACACACAACGTAAGAGGGAATCGTCGTAGAAAGTAAACTGGTGAATAATGCTCAGTTTACTTACAGCAGAAATGGTAGTGGACGGTCGGTGAAATCGAACTTTCGACCCTCTCCCAACTTATCCCGACTTTTCCTAACCAAATTTGTTTCACTCCCAATCTTCCCACTGCAGAACAGTGTTTCCACTTTGCAGGGAAATTCCCTGAAAAATGGGAAAATGAGGTCTGGAAAGGGAAAAATAAGTGAAGAGGAAAAAAGCAAAATCTCAACGAACGGCCTGCATTCTAGTGCGGAGGAGAAAAAGGGAAAAACAAGGGAAGAGGAATCAAATGAGGAAATAAAAGTGGAAACACTACTGCAGATTCTAGCATTCCCATTTTATCCCCACAATTTTCCCATTTCACTGACGTGTGAAACAGACACACCTAAGTTATCTAGATATTCCAAAGTTCAGGTTAATTTTATACTCTTACACTGCTCTCAAAAGTGAACGAAATATTCGTGAACATGACAAAAGGCCGAGGCATGAGTAACCTAGTCTCTAATTCCGATGTTTCTAAATAGTTTCGTTAAGTATTTTCTGTCTGGTCTTGACGTGAACTAGTCCAAGCGACGAAAACCATAATCACTTCCGAGTTACTGAAGTAACAATTAAATTAAGTCAACTGGTATGTGGATTCTGAATGTTTTATTTCATCATAAACAGAAAGAAAACCACCGTTTCAGCATCTGTCAACAGTAGCATGAATTCTAACATGGATTGAAAAACAGCATAGGAATTTCTTATTGAGAAACGAAATGACTGACTCAAAAAAAGGGTCCTTGAGCGATATCTATTTTTTCCTACCATGAACTGATTTAAGATGGAGAGCTAGACGGGATTTTAATCCAAATTTTTTACCATAGACGTCGCATGCAAATTTTTTCACTCCATCGTGAACTGTGCTCATGTGCCGAGTCAGGTCGCCTTTCTTGGTGAACTGCTTGCCACAGGTGCCGCATTGAAACTTTTCTCCATCATGAACTGATTTAAGATGGACAGCTAGACAGGATTTCAATCCAAATTTTTTACCACAGACGTCGCATGTAAAATTTTTCACTCCATCGTGAACTGTGCTCATGTGCCGAGTCAGGTTGCCTTTCGTGGTGAACTGCTTGCCACAGGTGCTGCATGGAAACTTTTCTCCATCATGAACTGATTTAAGATGGACAGCTAGATCGGATTTTAATCCAAATTTTTTACCACAGACGTCGCATCCAAAAATTTTCACTCCATCGTGAACTGTGGTCTTGTGCCGAGTCAGGTGGCTTTTCGTGGTGAACTGCTTGCCACAGGTGCCGCATGGGAACTTTTCTCCGTCATGAACTGATTTAAGATGGACAGCTAGAGTGGATTTTAATCCAAATTTTTTACCACAGACGTCGCATTTAAAGTTTCTGTCGTTCTTGTGTACTGCACGTAGATGGTTAGCCAAACTAGGCTTCTTCGTAAATACCCTCCACATTCTTTACATGTGAACAAGTCGAGAGTCGGAACAGTTCCTCTTGATTGACACTGCGGATCGTTCTCTTCCGTTCCTGCTGGAAAGTACAAGACGTTAAAGTCCTGTTTTGACATTTTACTAGAAATCAAAGTAACAGAGACTGTGGCTAATTTTAATATGTTACCTGGGTGAACATCAACAACTCGGCAGCAAGTGTCATCGGTAGAGTTACTCGAATAACTCCCGTCCAGGTCGCTTCCAGATCTACTATTGTTGTCGCCTTCAGACATGAAATAATTTAAAATCTATTAAACTGCAAATGTGTTGTCAGTTTTTTTCATACTGCTTTTATCTGTACCTTCTTCCGATGACTCTGAAAATCCTTCCGGGACTGCAGACAGCGACGATACCTCCTCCGTTGAGGGAAGTGAAGCCATGACATCAACTTATAAGTGAATCTAAAAATGGTAAACTATGTTTTACTAACGTATCAAAATATAGACCACATGTGTTTTTCTGTAATCTGCTAGTTCTGACGAAGGAAAACGAGCTCTTCGATAACTCCGTAACTGAAAGACGGTTACATCAACTGAGAAGTGAGTGAAAAATTTAAAATTCGATTTAGTATTTTACAAAATCAAGGACACAGAAATGCTTACTGTGACAAGACAAGATAAATGAAAAGACAAACAGAATTGTATTTTCTTGGATATTGTTTATTGTTCTCCAGAAACTGACTCTATATGTCAATGCCTCCACTTTCAGTTTCGGGTTTTCCCTCTAGAGGACTCTGTTTTCCTTTTTTCCCCTTCGTCTGGTAAAACTTAATTTCCCTTTTTCCCCCTTTTTGAAATGTGTGTTTTCCTTCCCTTTTCCCTTCTATACAACATATATTTATTCCCCTTATTTTTAGTCGTACTTACTAGCAAGTTCAAATTCGAATGACAAGACTGAAATACGAAATATGTTTTTCGTAAACGTATCACTAAGAATTTGAGGAGCCTTTCATAGTGTACAATATATCCATAGTGCCTAGAATAAAATATACATGATGTTCAGTGGTAGAATGTTTTCCTTGTCGCTTCCGTGTCAAATGATTACAAATGATTCCAATTGAAAATATCTGTATTAACTAAGAATTAACAATCACCGTATTTACCGAAGAGAAAAAAGGAATTGAACGAAAAATATTTACTTTAGAATGCGCAACAAAAGGAGGGATAACTTTACTCACCGACGACCCTAGGTGGACTCCACAGTGTGATCTACTAGACAGTGAGTTCTGGATTGTAACTTTCCCATTGTAGTCTTTTCAGACAGGAAAATGGCGCCGCCCGTGGTAGACTTTCGAAGCTCTGTCTATCATCAGCTATTGTTACCTTCGCTTTAGGATAGGCAAAGCTTCGAGAATCTGCCATAGGCGGCGCCATTTTCCTGTCTGAAAGCGTTCAAAGATAGGTAAAGCTTCGAAAATCTGCCATAGGCAGCGCCATTTTCCTGTCTGAAAGCGCTCAAAGACAGGCAAAGCTTCGAAAGTCTACCACCGGCGGCGCGCCATTTTCCTTTCTGAGAACACTATAATGGGAAAGATACAATCGAGAACTCACTGTCTAAGTAGATTACACTGTGGTGGACTCTTGACTCCCTGTAGTCTTCTGACCCTGCTCGGCCCCGAGCAAGGCCTTTTAAGCCCTCAGTCGACTCCTGATCGCTTTGCATTCGCATACAAGGATTTCTGATCAGAAGTCAACCTCGGGCTCCTAACGATAAACTCGCAATAACAAAATTAAATTAACTTAAAACTTCCGGCATCGTCCGGAACACAGGATACATGTAATACCTATATCAAGGAGTGCGAAACTTCCATGAAAAGTGTAAGAAGACTATTTCAGTATGATGAGAATGACATAATAGGTAAACGTAAAGAAAAATCGAGTCGAAAAGAACACATCCGTAAAAATCGTCAATGAGACCATCTTCGCACGGTAACCGTAAAAATAGGGAACCCCCCTGACTATATCCGGCATGGACATGAAAACCTTTGATAACGTGTGACAACACGTATAGATAACCTGAAGATAAGTGATAACACGACCTACGTGTACAAAACCTACTTGAAGTTTCGATCCCTGAATCTACATGTATATTCATAATTAAATACGACAGTTACAAGTAATACGCATAAAATGAATCTCTGTTTTATACTTTGAAATACTGAAGACAGCATATATGTAGCATGAATACTGTATTAATATTTAATATTAATTTCAATGTAAATAATTTTATAATAGCACTATACACATCATATATATTATATATGCATATATAATAATACAGCATAGTATAGTACATGTGTATATACATACACCAGTTTCTTATTTAAACTTAAGTGTAACTAATACGTTTTGTATTTGGTTCTTGTTGGTACAGTTTCAGAATCTTAAAGACTTCGCTACAACGGAGATCTCATTGAGAACTAAAATTCAGGTACATTTAATGGACAACTCTTCTTGTTTAATTAAATTAACTATCTGCAACTAATTTTTTGTTAAAACCTTAGCATGTGATTTGAACATTTAAAAAACTTACCGGTAGTGGGGGCTGATGATCCAAACCCTGGGACGTTTTGTTCGAATTGTGAGCGCCGCGCGGAACTGACAATTGGCAGCCTGACAGCCTGATTGTTCACTACTACCACAGTATAGAAATATACAGTACGACAAGGCTCCCTATCTCCCCATGTTAAAGCCGCGCGGTTGGAAATCAGCGCTCGGACGGAGGTATATGGTACTAAAACCAGCTTTTCGCTGGTTGACGCCACGCTATCAAGATACCTTGAGCGTCTCACCTTCCCATTTTACACCTTGACTGCTTTAGCCACTGAAAAATTCCTTGCTTGGGTGGGTATACCGTTCAAACTTTCGCAAAATGTCAAAATACGACAAAAATAAAATTACGGGAGCCCGTATAAATACAGGCACGTTCACGTAAAATGTTTGATGTTTTAAAAGCCTTGTGATGGCATCATAGCTAACAGTTTCCTTCTTGTTGAATATTTGGAGAAAACAAAAAGTAAAACAAACGTGTAAACAGCAGAGCAATGCCATGGAACAACAGTTGGGTAGCTACTAAGTGGATTTGTTAGTTATTTCGGAAGAGTTACGAATATAAACTGAATCCATCCGTCCGTAGCATTGAAATAAGTTTGGAATTACGACGAATAATAATGCTACTAGTACTAGCAGCAATAATAACAAGAAAAGTAATAAAACTAATAATGATAAAAATAATAATAAAATTAATAATATAAAAATAATAAAACATTTTATGTGAGCGTGCGTGTATTTATACGGGCTCGCGTAATTTTATTTTTCTCGTATTTCGATATTTTGCGAAAGTTTGAACGGTATACCCACGGGGGTGGAACTGCGTCCGCTACCTCTTTGACTGCGGCGTGTTTCATTCTTTCCCCACTATTTAAAAAATAGCAGTGCTTTTGAAAAATATCCTGTGAGTCTGTGAATTATAAAGTTAATTTTATGAAGCGAACTGCATGTATAAATAGGTATTTTACGTTTTTTTTTTGTATTTGTCAAACAATAAACAATTTGCTTCGTGCAATGTGGCAACGTCGCGCCAAGTTTGTTTTTATGACAAATGAGCCTTCGCAAAGGACTTTTTCCGATTTTAGGAAATATTTCATTAGCTTGAACGTTTCCTATTGAATCATAAATATCACAGTCTGGTAGAGAATTGAACGGGCTTTCGTCTGAGCCACAGCATATAATCAGAAACAGTTTCCTGGAAAAGGAAATAGACATTTTGTGAACCAGCCTTGCTTGTAAGTATTATAAGCAAAATCTCTTTTGTCTTTGTCGTGGTAAAACATTGGCTGCCTTTGCTTGTCTTGCTTGAAATCTCAGTAAAGCATTTCCTAAATAGTAACAAGGTGTAACAGTATGCATGGCGAAAATGTCACCACGCCACTAATTTACTACGACATTGGACAGCCCGATACACCAGTAATGTGCTTTATTCCCTTCGCCTGATAAAGTAATTTTATTTCATTCGATTACTTAAGCACTGAGAAATGCCGAAGAAGCGAAAGAGAGGAAACAACTGGGGAACTAGCAGCAACAAACTAAGCACCCTTGCCAAACGAAGAAAGTTGCGGGAACAAGAAAAGTTAGACTCGATCACATACTTCTGATGCAGTACATGTAATCGTGAAAGCAATCAGTTTATCGAGGTATTTGTAAAATATCTTTCACTTAATCTTGGATTTTAAACTGTAAATAATATTTTTTTTTACAGATTGATACACCTCGAGACCCATGCCTGGGTTCTGACAAGTTTCATGGTACAGCAGGTGGAAACGTCTTGTTTCAGTTCAAGAAGCCGTCGCACTCATATTTCTGAGAGTTCGCATGCATTCGGTTATGGGCAGCCATATTTCTCTTCAAAATAACAGCTTGACAAATGCCACAGGTCTGCCTGAAGTAGACAAAAAAAACATATATTAGCATTGGTGTTCAAATGAGTAACTAACAGGAATAACAAGCAACTTAAAGATAGCAGATAATAATAACAAAATGGAAATGAAACAATAAACATAATGCACTGTTTTGTAGAATCGTTCTTCTCGGCCATTCCAGATGAACAAACTTACGAGTAGCAGGTGTAATAATCAAAATGGAAATGAAAAAAATAAAACTGATAAGTCGCTGTTTTGTCGAATCCATTTTTTCTGCCATTTTACGATTTTGCTAAATAGAGTGCGACGACTAATGTTGGTTCACAAAATGTCTCTCTCCTTTTCCAGGAAATTGTTTTTGATTATAAGCTGTGGCTCAGACGAAAGCCCGTTCAATTCTCTACCAGGTTGTGATATTTATAGTTCAATAGGAAACGTTCAAGCTAATGAAGTATTTCCTAAAACCGGAAAAAGTCCTCTGCGAAGGCTCATTTGTCATGAAAACAAACTTGGCGTGACGTTGCCACATTGCACGAAGCCAATTGTTTATTGTTTGACAAATACAAAAAAACCGTAAAACACCTATTTATACATGCAGTTCGCTTCATAAAATTAACTTTATAATTTACAGACTCACAGGATATTTTTAAGAAGCGCTGCTATTTTTTAAATAGTGGGGAAAGAATGAAACATGCCGCAGTCAAAGAGGTAGCGGACGCAGTTACACCCCCGTGATATCCACCCAAGCAAGGAGTTTTTCAATGGCTAAAGCAGTCAAGGTGTAAAATGGGAAGGTGAGGCGCTCAAGGTATTTTGATAGCGTGACGTTAACCAGCGAAAAGCTGGTTTTAGTACCATATACCTCCGTCCGAGCGCTGATTTCCAACCGCGCGGCTTTAACATGGGGAGATAGGGAGCCTTGTCGTACTGTATATTTCTACTAGTAAACAAAAACCTTCTTACGAAGGTAGTGTTAGTGCAGTATATAGTTTACACGTCTGAAAGCCCACGTACACGAAAACCACAACGTTCCCAATTTACCACTTGAACTATATATTCGACGCCCGTCCACGTCACTTTATTGGCGTCTGCTTTCGAGATCTGTAGTGAAATCGTGGGGTTTACGGTGTTGATGTTTTTTTCTTGTCATTTTAAGTGAAAGCTGATTTCGTACCACGTTTTAATATGAGGTACGTTATTGACGGAGGTTTGGTGGTTTCCTTTATGCGGCAAGTTTTTGAATTGATGTCAGTTAGGTTTGGATGCGGAATTGGAACCGGTAGTCGCTTTCGCCATTGGACGGACAATGTGAGGTGGGGATAGGTGTATGTGGAAAAATGTTTAATGGTCGAGTATTTATGAAGCCAGTAACTCTGGTAGCAATATTTGCCAAAATAAACAGGAACTAAAAAGTTGTTGGAAATTAATTAAAATATTCGCAGGGAATAGGCGTAGCGTGGTAGCGTTTGTGTGGGTCATTTCATATGCTTTTATGGTTTATCTAGAGGGGCGTCGAATATATAGTTCAAGTGGTGAATTGGGAACTTTATGATTTCCATGTATGTGGGCTTTCAGACGTGCAAACTATATACTGCATTGACACTACCTTCGTAAGAAGGTTTTTGTTTGCTAGTATGTACTATTTTTGTATGTATAGCCAAATTATCTTTTGAAGTCATGTAAGACTGATGTCTGCATGACAAAGTGGAACAGTTTAGCGATCTAAGTAAGAAGTACGATCAAGTTGAGCAGAACTGTAATCGTAGAAGAGTAGTAACTGAAACGGTGAGTGATTCGCCAGTAGATAGTAGCTCCGAAAAGAAAACAAGTATATTGTAGTGCAAAAAAAAAAACAAAAAAAACAAAGTGAGTCACTAGTACTAGGAGTGCAAAAAATAAAATAAGCGAGTTACATGTATCTGGAAGAGCCAAAAAAGAAACGTTTTGTGGGATGGATAAGTAGTAGTAAAGGGGAAATACGGAATGTCTGGGATATGTTTTGTGTGGTGCAGGTCAAGGTGTTAACTGGTTTAGGCGTCCGAAAAAAAGGCAATTGCCTTCTTTGGAAGGTTTTTGTTTACTTGTATACTGATAAAATGTAAAAGAATTGAATGGGCATCAGGACATGGAAAGCCTCTCTCTTTCCGCGAATGAGAATCAAATAAGTAATACTCGTCATCCAATTTGCTTTTTTATGATGGGAACAGTATAGTTACATGTTACTAGCAAGCAACCGTCGAAACGGCGATCAAGCATAATAGAATCTCTTAACATTTTCGCTGAATCCAAGAAACAGCGATCACTGAGGGTCCCAAAACAAGGATAATCGCTCGATTCTATAGTGCTTCTACCCTGAACTTTAGAGAATGGCAAGTTGAACTGTAAGGGAACTTGAGAAGGAGCAAAATATGATGTTCCACTTAGTTTATGTTTGTTCTCGTTATAAAGATAATCGCCATCCATCAAAATTGTATCCAAGCAGTCAGTTCCCCAGTGGAAATATCTTGAATTTACTAGCAATAACTGCACAATACGCATTCATAGTACACTGAGAACCACAACTGCTAGAAACGAATCTAGTAGACCCTTGATGGAAGGACCCTTATAACTTTCAACATCGCAAACCTATTAGTAAAGAAACGCTTGAGTCCATGTAAATGTAACAGGAAAAACACAGTCAAAAACGTGAATTACCTATGCTGTTGCATGTAATTTCACATGGTGATCCAAACTAGTGAGTTAAGCAGTATTGCTCTGTACAATGTACAATAGAGAATCACCACCTGAAAAAGGAAAGGGGGGGAATAGAAGAAATGCTTCTTGGGAGATTGCACTGGTTTATACGAAACATTTACGTTATATCAAAAGGGGATGGGAATAAACGAAAAAGGACAAAGTTAAGTGATTTGAATTAATATTGGGATGCCGTGAGAAACACATCATAAAAATAGTGAAATGCGAAAGGGGATAGCTAGAGGAAATGTTGCTTGAAGTGTGAAACGTAAGCCGACGTAGATAGGTCGTCGATTGTCCTCTTTGAAACTAAAAAAAAAATTCGTTCGTAGAAGAAATGGAAAGGAAATTAATTAGAAAAGTGTAAGAATCGCTGTACTATACTAACTGGTAAAGAAGAGACGAAATCCACAATGAAGTGAGAAGAAACATGAAATAACGGTTTCAATAATAATGCAATTTGAAATGAATAAAATGTACAATAATTAGAAGACAATTGTGTTAGAGGCCCGTGCGAATGGAATATACTGCCTGATGAGGACTAAAACGATTGACCTTATATATGCAATGAACGGGTTGATCATCAAAAGCCAAGATTCGATTGAAAGCAAGCAAAGGAAGAGGAAAGAAAACAGTGAAACAGTGGGAGCGGATGGACAAGTAGGAGTCGTCGAAACCACCTATTCCTAATATTCCTATATTCCTGCTAGTTGCTAACGGTTGCTTACGGCAACCAGCACAAGAATATAGCTATATATACAAGAATATAGCTAGCGGCAGGCGAAAGAAAAATGTTGCCAGCGGCAGGTGAAAGAAGAACCAAACCACGATTTCATGTTTTGATCTATATACTGGGCTTCCACTTCCGTGGACGCCCGACATCAGTGGTTCCACTTTTAAATTTGGGCTTTCCCTGGTAGGAGTCTTTATTTTCTCTTTTTTCCCCTCTCAGTTAATAAATTTTGGATTTTCCCCTATTTCCCCCTCTCATTTTCCCCTTTCCCCTCGTTCTTCCCATCTACTTATAAGTAGTGAAAAATACATTTATTGATTTGTAAGCTTTATTTCATGATTAATTTGCAGTTCCAAAGGGAAATTTAATTACTGTTGAAAAAAATGCGTCAATTAATATGTCGCTGTAGGAAAAAGTCAAATTTAATAATGAATGTAAGATTTCTTCAGTTTCCCTGGTTTCCCCTCTTCCCCTCTTTTTTCCTTCCTAGTGCCATTTCCCCTTTAAAACAGGGAATTTCCCCTAAAAGTAAAAACACTGCTTCTACCTGCGGTGGGTAAAATGCAAAATGAAACATGCAAAACGAAGAATTTGTTCTTCGTAATTGTAATTAGTTAATTTGTGTATAATTAGTAATAACTAAATAATAATAATTAACTAACAATAATAGTTAATTAGTCAATTTGTTTAATGACAACTTTGGAATCAATTCTACAAGTCGTGTGACTTGGACTTTTTTTTATTGTAAGTTTCTTAATGAAAACATTTTAGCTTCAGAAAAATAAGAAAAACTCGAGACCAAAAGTTGTGTGTTTCGGTAATTCTAAATTGTATTTGATAATTTTTCTGGGAAACTGAAAAAGTGAGCGGAATAAGATAGCATCGTGTACTGAATCCTGAATCTTCCATACGAGTATCTAATCCCAGACCAAGGAACTGAAAGACAGGCCTTTGTTCTCCACCACACTGTGGCGAAAAAGACACTTTCACCGGGTAAAACAGTGGTGAAAGTTTTTTTTTCACCCATTGAATATATGATGAAAGTTTCTTCACCTCCAAAGTTGCGGTGAAAGTTTTTTTTACCCCTTGGATTTGCGGTGAAAGTTTCTCACCCCCTGAATTTGCGGTGAAAAGGGCCTTTTTCGCCACAGTGAATAAGCAGCTATTTGCAAAATTTTGGGTAGATTCCGGATTTATGAAAACTACTAGAACCTCTGGGACAAGCACGTTCAACAAGAAATTTTGGTCATTCTGCGTAGGTGAGTAGGATTTTAACCGGTGTTTCCACTTTTGCGGGGAAATTCCCTGAAGAAGGGGGGAAAATGGGGGTTTGAAAAGAGAAGAAGAAGGAAAGAGGGTAAAGGGGAAATCTAGCCCCTGTATATATTCTGGCATGAAGGGGGGAAATGGGGAAAGATGAGGGGAAAAAGGGAAGATTGAAAAAGTGGGAACACCAGTGTTCATCAAATCACCCGATAAAACGATTTAAATCGCAAATCGTAAATCATTTTTGAAGCCATGAATTCAATCAAGATTTAAATCGAACGATTTGACTTTTTGTAACCGACGATTTAAATCCTTTTCAAATCACTTTGAAATCGTTTCCTAGGAGACCGCGGAAAATGAAGGAAGAAAATTAGAGACTGTGTCAGGAAAATGTGTTAAAAGCCGCAAGGTAAAATGTGTCAAAATATGCTGGATATCTAAGAAGTTATTTTTTCGACTCGTTGGCGGCGTTTCTTTCCATCTTGGTTGCCAGCTTGTGAGGAGGGAAAGACAAACTTTTGAAGCGATTCTCCTTTTTATAAGCTAGGACTTCCAACTAAATATGCCTCTAGATGGTAAGATCCGTCCTTTCGACGACCTCTGTTTACTTTAGCCTCTTATATCTTTGGAACGTTGAACCCAGCCAACCGGGGAGTTTTATCAGTAACTTTCTTTGAAAAAATTTCAAAGAGTTAACATAAAGTTTTACTTACAACAGCCTGAGGGATGATTTGGCTAATGATTTGGAAAAATCGAAACTGAATTGAAGAATGAAATCGTAAATCGTGAAATTTGAAAACGATCTAAGTCGTAAATCTTAAATCACCTGCATTCGATTTAAATCGGGATTTAAATCGAATTTGATTTAAATCACCAGGCGATTTGGTGAACACTGGGGAACACTGATTTGAACTTCCTTCATGCTGGTCTCGAGGATCTTGCAAATGGCGGAAAAACAACTGACAAAATAAATAACAGTTGCTTAAGTTGAATTTAAATATTAATAGAAACTGAAACAAACTACAAAGCCATCGGCACAATTTTGAAACCATTTAATTCATGTACAGATTAACTATCTATCCAATTAACCTTTATTTTGTACAAGGGGTCCGAAACTCCGTGGAAAAGTGTACGAAGATTATTTGATAACATACGATAACAACGGGGATAACATTTCGAAACTTTGTTGCAAATTGATTCTTTCTTTAAAGAGGAAACATCCTTCAATATTATTGTCAAGCCTAGAAAGTTCCCGGGCAACTACAAAATGGTAGTTGCAAAACGTAAAATACAAAATCCATACCGTTTGCAAAATTTTATTTTTGGGAATCCGATTTTCAACGCCCACAAATACAAAACACACTGCAGAACAATAAAAAATCAACATCAATAATAATAATAATAATAATCAGTGTAAAAGCAATCGCCAAATGGAAGCTTGTCCACATATTCGACAGATTGACAATAATACCAGTAATCTGTCGAATCGCTGGACACTTCATACAGAAAGCAATCGCATAGTCTGTCCACATATTCGACATATTTACAGTAAGACAAGTAATCTCTCGAATCCCTCGCCACTTCATACGGAAAGAAATCGCAAAGTCTGTCCACATTTTGCAGTCATTTTGCATTTTACCATTTTGCATTTTCCTTTTTGCAGTTTACTCAGACCCGATTACATTTGCCCTTTCCTAAAATCTGTTAGAATTATATGCTCGCCATCTAGCGGGCGTTTCGTGAACTTATTATTTACTGAAATACAAAAGAGAATGTTTTGGCGGGAGATGAGTTTGAAGCGAGACGGAGAATATACAGAATCATCTTTTCAACCTAATCGTTATTTCCTTACTTAATTTCACGGGATTTTTAACGTAATTTACAACACTATTTTATATATTCGTTCATTTTGGTGCAAATCAACGGCATTAATGTGATTTGTTGGTATTTCCAAACTATTCTATCCACCATTATGATTATTGGAACTATAAACTGCTATTGCTACTTGATCTATATCTTCATCTTTTATATTCAATCGATATATATAGCAAAATAAACTTTTTTAAAAAAGCTAAACAATGAATTATCAATATTGGCACATTATTGCTACAACTTATGATTCCAGTTGCTATAAATTACTATTCATTTTGTTTGCACTATGTTGCTATTTTTAATTTGTTATCGCAAGTAACTGTATTGAGATTGCTGCTTAACTTGAAGTAGTATGATTAATAAGTATGACGACCAGAACGTGAACCATCAGTTGAGAATAGACTTTTCGCATTGTACAGGTAATCTGGCTATTTTAGCATTATTCCCGTAGAGAATTTTTGCAAAATGAAGCAGCGGTAACTTTTCAGAAATAATGTTATTGGGAGAAAACTGAAAAGTGTTCAATAATCATGAGAAAGTCGAACATAGTTCAATTATTCTACCGGTAGGTGGCTCCAAGTTGCTTGCGCCAGAAGGCGGTAAATCACACAGGCGTTTATTGTTTTCTCTCCTTCGTGTTTTTGATTTGAAATCAGAGTGGAAAATTCAGAAACGATTCGTGGTAACTACCTCTTTCACAGTGCGTATCAGCCTTCTTCAAACTTTTCTCCCCAAATGTTTTGAAGACTGGCTTCCGTACAAAATAGCTGCATAGATGTATGGCGTTTGTTAAAAATCGCGTTGTACTTTATGGATTACAAAACTTTACAGTAGGAATCAGCACAGCAATTTACTTGAGTTTGTACGTCATTTATGCGAAACAAAACTTGAACTTTTTATTCACATGTCCGTTTGCGTCATGGCAGTCCGCACACACAACGTAAGAGGGAATCGTCGTAGAAAGGAAACTGGTGAATAATGCTCAGTTTACTTACAGCAGAAATGGTAGTGGACGGTCGGTGAAATCGAACTTTCGACCCTCTCCCAACTTATCCCGACTTTTCCTAACCAAATTTGTTTCACTCCCAATCTTCCCACTGCAGAACAGTGTTTCCACTTTGCAGGGAAATTCCCTGAAAAATGGGAAAATGAGGTCTGGAAAGGGAAAAATAAGTGAAGAGGAAAAAAGCAAAATCTAAACGAACGGCCTGCATTCTAGTGCGGAGGAGAAAAAGGGAAAAACAAGGGAAGAGAAATCAAAGGGGGAAATAAAAGTGGAAACACTTCTTCAGATTCTAGCATTCCCATTTTATCCCCACAATTTCCCCATTTCACTGCCGTGTGCAATAGACACACCTAAGTTATCTAGATATTCCAAAGTTAAAGTTAATTTTATACCCATATACTGCTCTCAAAAATGAACGAAATATTCGTGAACATGACAAAAGGCCGAGGCATGAGTAACCTAGTCTCTAATTCCGATGTTTCTAAATAGTTTCGTTAAGTATTTTCTGTCTGGTCTTGACGTGAACTAGTCCAAGCGACGAAAACCAAAATCACTTCCGAGTTACTGAAGTAACAATTAAATTAAGTCAACTGGTATGTGGATGCTGAACGTTTTATTTCATCATCAACAGAAAGAAAACCACCCTTTCAGCATCTGTCAACAGTAGCATGAATTCTAACATGGATTGAAAATGGTATAAGAATTTGTTATTGAGAAACGAAATGACAGACTCGATAAAAGGGTCATTGAGCGGTATCTATTTCTTCCTACCATGAACTGATATTAAGTGCCGAGTCAGGCTACTTTCCCTACTGAACTTCCCCGCACAAACTCTGCATCAGAACTTGACATCGTCGTGAACATATTTAAGGTGTCTAACCAAGTCGCTTGTCGTCCCGAATCTCTGTCCGCAGACGTCGCATTCGAAGTTCTTCAGTTTTTGTGAACTGTGCTCATGTGTACAGTCAGGTTGCCTTTCTGGGTGAACTGCTTGCCACAGACGTCGCATGCAAAATTTTTCACTCCATCGTGAACTGTGCTCATGTGCTTAGTCAGGCTGCCTTTCGTGGTGAACTGCTTGCCACAGGTGCCGCATGGAAACTTTACTCCGTCATGAACTGATTTAAGATGGACAGCTAGATGGGATTTTTTTCCAAATTTTTTACCACAGACATCGCATGTAAAATTTTTCACTCCATCGTGAACTGTGCCCATGTGCAGAGTCAGGCTGCCTTTCCGGGTGAACTGCTTGCCACAGGTGCCGCATGGAAACTTTTCTCCATCATGTACCGATTTAAGATGGAGAGCTAGATTGGATTTTAATCCAAATTTTTTACCACAGACGTCACATGCAAAATTTTTCACTCCATCGTGAACTGTGCCCATGTGCAGAGTCAGGCTGCCTTTCCGGGTGAACTGCTTGCCACAGGTGCCGCATGGAAACTTTTCTCCATCATGTACCGATTTAAGATGGCGAGCTAGAGTGGATTTTAATCCAAATTTTTTACCACAGACGTCACATGCAAAATTTTTCACTCCATCGTGAACTGTGCTCATGTGCCGAGTCAGGTAGCATTTCTTGGTGAACTGCTTGCCACAGGTGCTGCATGAAAACTTTTCTCCATCATGGACTGATTTAAGATGGACAGCTAGATCGGATTTTAATCCAAATTTTTTACCACAGACGTCGCATCCAAAAATTTTCACTCCATCGTGAACTGTGGTCTTGTGCCGAGTCAGGTGGCTTTTCGTGGTGAACTGCTTGCCACAGGTGCCGCATGGGAACTTTTCTCCGTCATGAACTGATTTAAGATGGAGAGCTAGAGTGGATTTTAATCCAAATTTTTTACCACAGACGTCGCATGTAAAGTTTCTGTCGTTCTTGTGTACTGCACGTAGATGGTTAGCCAAACTAGGCATCTTCGTAAATACTTTCCCACATTCTTTACATGTGAATAAGTCGAGAGTCGGAACAGTTCCTCTTGATTGACGCTGCAGATCGTTCTCTTCCTTCCCTGCTGGAAATTACAAGACGTTAAAGTCCTGTTTTGACATTTTACTAGAAATCAAAGTAACAGAGACTGTGGCTAATTTTAATATGTTACCTGGGTGAACATCAATAACTCGGCAGCCAGTGTCATCGTTAGAGTTACTCGAATAACTCGCGTCCAGGTCGCTTCCAGATCTACTATTGTTGTCGCCTTCAGACATGAAATAATTTAAAATCTATTAAACTGCAAATTTGTTGTCAGTTTTTTCGTACTGCTTTTATCTGTACCTTCTTCCGATGACTCTGAAAATCCTTCCGGGACTGCAGACAGCGACGATACCTCCTCCGTTGAGGGAAGTGAAGCCATGACATCAACTTATAAGTGAATCTAAAAATGGTAAACTATGTTTTACTAACATATCAAAATATGGACCACATGTGTTTTTCTGTAATCTGCTAGTTCTGTCGAAGGAAAACGAGCTCTTCGATAACTCCGTAACTGAAAGACGGTTACATAAACTGAGAAGTGAGTGAAAAATTTAAAATTCGATTTAGTATTTTACAAAACCAAGGACACAGAAATGCTAACTGTGACAAGACAAGATAAATGAAAAGACAAACAGAATTGTATTTTTTTGGATACTGTTTATTGCTCTCCAGAAACTAACTCTATGTCAATGCCTCCATCCTCAGTTTCGGGTTTTCTCCTCTAGAGGACTCTGTTTTCCTTTTTTTCCCTTTGTCTGGTAAAACTTGATTTCTCTTTTTTCTCCTTTTTGAAATTTGTGTTTTCCTTCCCTTTTCCCTTCTATACAACATATATTTATTTCCCTTATTTTTAGTCGTACTTACTAGCAAGTTCAAATACGAATGACAAGACTGAAATACGGAATATATTTTTCGTAAACGTATCACTAAGAGTTTGAGGAGCCTTTCATAGTGTACAATATATCCATAACGCCTAGAATAAATTATACAGGATGTTTAGTGGTAGAATGTTTTCCTTGTCGCTTCCGTGTCAAATGATTACAAATGATTCCAGTTGAAAATAACTGTATTAACTAAGAATTAACAATCACCGTATTTACCGAAGAGAAAAAAGGAATTGAACGAAATATATTTACTTTAGAATGCGCAACAAAAGGAGGGATAACTTTACTCACCGACGACCCTAGGCGGACTCCACAGTGTAATCTACTAGACAGTGAGTTCTCGATTGTAACTTTCCCATTATAGTGTTTTCAGACAGGAAAATGGCGCCGCCCGTGGTAGACTTTCGAAGCTTTTTCTATCTTCAGCTATTGTTACCTTCGCTTTAGGATAGGCAAAGCTTTGAAAATCTGCCATAGGCGGCGCCATTTTCCTGTCTGAGAACACTACAATGGGAAAGATACAATCGAGAACTCACTGTCTAGTAGATTACACTGTGGTGGACTCTTGACTCCCTGTAGCCTTCTGACCCTGCTCGGCCCCGAGCAAGGCCTTTGAAGCCCTCGGTTGACTCCTGATCGCTTTGCATTCGCATACAAGGATTTCTGATCAGAAGTCAACCTCGGGCTCCTAACGATAAACTCGCAATAACAAAATTAAATTAACTTAAAACTTCCGGCATCGTCCGGCAACACAGGATAAATGTAATACCTATATCAAGGGGTGCGAAACTTGCATGAAAAGTGTAAGAAGATTATTTCAGTATGATTAGAATGACATAATAGGTAAACGTAAAGAAAAACTGAGTCGAAAAGAACACATCCGTAAAACTCGTCAATGAGACCATCTTCGCACGGTAACCGTATAAATAGGGAACCTCCTCCTGACTATATCCGGCATGGACATGAAAACATTTGATAATGTGTGACAACACGTATAGATAACCTGAAGATAAGTGATTACACGACCTACGTGTACAAAATCTATTTGAAGTTTCGTTCCCTGAATCTACATGTATATTCATAATTAAATACGACAGTTACAAGTAATATGTATAAAATGAATCTCTGTTTCATACTTTGAAATACTGAAGATAGCATATCTGTAGTATAAATAATGTATTAATATTTAATATTAATTTTAATGTAAATAATTTTATAATAGTACTATACACATCATATCTATATTATATATGCGTATATAATAATACAACATAATACAGTACATATGTGTATATCAGGGGCGTAGCCAGGATTCAGGTAAGGGGGGAGGGCCAGGCCTAAAATTTTTAAGGTCTATATAATACAATTTATTCGTGTTGCACCTGTTATTAAAAGAATGAAACGAGATACACAAATTGATCAGTTATTTTATTCCTCTTTGTCTAGCCAAACATAAAAGTGAAGATGAGTAATGCACCGACAAGCAATAATGTTTATCCAAATCACTTCAGTAGTAGGCGTCGAGGTTTCCTCGCAAATCTTTCCAGTACTTCTTCTGGGTTTAAATGAATTTCCTTGTGCAAAGCAAGCGAAGCAAGACCCTGCAACCGCTCTTGACCCATTGTTGCCCTTAAATACGATTTTAAACGACGCAGACAACTAAAGGTGCGCTCGGGTGTCGCGCTGCTGACTGGTAGGACGCAAAAAATTTTTAGGAGAACGTAAAGATTCGGGAAAAAAGAATGGTCACACGAGTTCAGAGCTTCGCATGCGTTTGTTGGTTTTTCGGAGTCGGGAACTTCACTCCACTTCGCCTGCCATCTTTCATACTCAATTCTGACAATTCGGGAGTTGTCGATATCTAGCTTGTAGGTTTCTAAGCATTTGTCGACAGTAGAATCTTTTGCCGAGTTCAGAAATGCCGGGATCAGACATTGCAACGAGGCAGCTCTATTGTTAAAGTCATCAAAACCGACCTTTAAGTTCCTGGATTAAATGATCCAGGTAAGGAATGTAAATAGATTGCCGGAAGAAAGTTTCAGGGTCATCCGACGTACAATTCGCTCTATTTGTTTGTCGTTGAGCCCTTCGCGAAATTTTAATTTCAGGGTCTTGAAATTTAGCAGTTTCTCTGGCATTCATAAACAGTTCGTGGAAAGTTTCCTCGGCAGAACTCCGCTTCTCTTCCAACATGCCTATCAAAGAGAGACTTCGCTACCGACTTGGACGAAATCTGCTTTGGCTGACTGCAGCACTTGTGATTTTGTTAACAGCAAGAGGGACAAACTTTCAAGAACGTGCAACGAAATAACGAAATCTGAATTCTGAATAGAAGTAAGCAAACCCTGTGCCTTCACAGCCGTGTCTTTGTCAAGGCATACGACTAGATCTTCCAGAGAACTGGAAATCGGTTCGATAAACTCGAGAAATCTAATTATCGCATTGTGCTTTTCTACCCACCGTGTAGGTGAGGGGGAAATTAATTTGCATGCCCTGGACTGGTTTCCTTGGCGTGTTTTAAGGGTTTCAAGATGCTTACTGAATATAGCCAATCGCTGAGCTGACGCAGACATAAAATTGCAAACTTCTTTAATAATACCCACAGCATTGCGCACACACACTAACTCGCATGAATGATTGACTGCCAGGCTCAAAACATGACTAGAGCAATGAGTGTAGAATGCAGTAGGACACTCTTTTTTCACTTCGACGTGAACCCCATTAAATTTCCCGCTCATTGTGCTGCAACCGTCATGTCCTTGTCCCCTTAACAGACTGGTATCAAGTTTATGTTCTCGAAGTGTCCTCAAAATAACTTCCGCCAATCCCTTTCCTGTACGATCTTGTACCTCCACAAAAGCCAGAAACCCTTCTATGATTTGTCCTTGATAGATAGTTCGTAGGTAGATCGAGCACTGGTCTTTCGTTGATACGTCTGTTGTTTCGTCAGCGAGAACACTAAAGATACCCCCTTCTCTGATTTTTTGAAGAAACTTTTCGATGACAAGCAGGCCGGACTCGCAGATTAATTCGTTCTGAATTTGGGGGCTCAGGTAAGTCGCATTCCCAGCTGCAGACATCAAGTGTCGAGATAGTAGATAGTCTCCACCTCGGAGTCGAAATCTCAGAGCTCCTCGAAATATCCCGTCATTTGAATCGGGGTCATCGAAACTCACTGCCCCATGATCTCTGTGGCCCCTAAAGGGCAACTCGTGTCGTCCGCAGAACAAGATGGTTTCGATAATAGGTAGCAGCCTACAAAATTGAAGATGTTAAACATGCAGTGCATTCTATGCATCGTAATTTACCTTTGACGATTGTCTTGGATTTGCCTGTTTCGTGCAGAGTCTATGACATTGACTATTTTGTTCCTTTGCCCTTGGTAGCATGAAAGGAAAGCTTTTGCCTTTTTCAATGCGTCCGTGTGGTAGCCTTTTTGTTCATGTTCACGGAAAGTTGTAGTCGCATCTTTATACTTCCGAAACGGCTCTCTTACCAAGCTTTTGAGTTGCTGCCCTTTTGCACTGCTCGGGGACTCTGGAGAGAAAAGCACGCAAAACCTGCAAAGTGCTCCTTCAAGCTCATGGCTATAAGACAGCCAACTGAATGTCTTCAATTATGGAAGCTGAAAATTTCGTTGTCTTTTATTTTTCCCAGTTCCAGACGGGTATACCGGAAATGCGTAGGCCTCGTCAGGTACCCAGCAATGTGTTAGTAACTGGTACCTGATAAAGCAAAAACATGACAAGGTTAACATGAAACATGCTTACATTGTTTAATCAACACGTCTATATTACCTGTCATGGTCAGATAATCCAGGGTTTTAGTCCCTTTCCTATATCGATGTTTGGACTAATAATTTCAGCCTGTGGACGAGCCCTTGAGTTTTTGGCACGAGGCTCTGTCTCCTCAACCTGGGCTTCTTCCTCACTTTGTATGTCTCTCGACTCGCGTTTTGAAATCACGCTGCATTTTCATTACATTATTTCTATTCTTTAAATTTTATTTCGTTTGATTTTTTTCAAGATTCTGTATTTTTCCCTTTACTTGATGTTTAGTTTTTTTTTGGAAAAAAAGTAAAAATGAGCTGAAAGTTATTACGAAACATATATTTAATCACGGCTAGTCGTTTAATTCCATTGTTGATACTTAAATTGCGACAAGCAGTTTAATGTTTTTGTTGCTATATTGCGCAAAATACGGTGAGACTCTTGCACCCACGAAGCCAAAGCGCTTTCTCCTGTTGCTTCTTTCGCAAGATCGCAAGTTTCCCGTAAAAATATCTTTTTAAGAATCTATTTTTCGCACGTAAATGTGATATAAACTGAAAAATGTCACTTTCAGCATTTTGGGACGCAAGATTTTCCTTAATTTTACGAACTATTAAACAGTACTTAAAAACGGAAGGGGGGCCATGGCCCCCTGCCCCCCCCCCTTGGCTACGCTCCTGATCGAGACCCTGTACATTCTTGCACGGAGGGGGAAAAGGGGAAAGATAAGGGAAGAGGGGAAAAATGGAAGATTGAATAGTGGCAACACTGGCTGAAATCCCGCTTTCAGTTTTGCTTCCCCCTGGACCAAGTGGCTGTTCCAGTGTTTCCACTTTTGCAGGGAATTTCCCTGAAAAAGGGGGAAATGGAGTCTGAAAAGGGAAGACGAAGAGAAGAGAGTAAAGAGGAAATCTAGACCCTGTACATTCTTGTACGGAGGGGGGGGGGGGAGGGAAAAGGTAAGAGAAGAGGGGAAAGAGGAAATCTAGACCCTGTACATTCTTGTACGGAGGGGGGGGGGGGAGGGAAAAGATAAGGGAAGAGGGGAAAGAGGAAATCTAGACCCTGTACATTCTAGCATGAAGGGGGGGGGGAGGGGAAAGATATGGGAAGAGGGGGAAATGGAAGATTGAAAAAGTGGCAACACTGGTAGTAGCAGTGTTTGGTAAATCACTTGGTTTTGGTGATTTAAATCAAATCAAAAATCACCGATCTCAGAACTGATTTAAATCGCGATTTAAATCTAATTGATTTTGTCCGGGAAATAAGTGATTTGGATTTTCAAATCGCAAAATCAAAATCATTTTTAAACCCAAAATCGATTTAAATCGCGATTCAAATCGGAAAATTTTCTCCGTCATGAAACTCATTTCTAATGAAAGAAACTTAACTAGTTTGAATCTTACGTATTTACATTTACACGCAATCGTTTAAGTAAGAACGATGAAACAAAGTATTAGATTCATAATTTTTTTTCCTTTTTTTAATTTGGAAATCCCAAGCTTCACTTGAGCTGCTCCACACAAGCTTTGATCTAACATTATGTTCACGCTAAGCATGCTGGTATGACTTCGGGAATAGCTATCTCCTCATCGTGTGATTTGTACCTGATTCGCAAGCTGTACTGGAATAAGTCCCACGTGAGGACATACTATAACTTTTACTGAAATGACTGCAACCTTATGAAGAAGAAGCGCAAGAAGGTCACAAGTCAATATTACAAACGTTCGTAATATACCAAAGAAACTGCTGGAATTATGGGCAATTTAAAGATATCTCGAAGCTGTAAGTTCTAATGTCGGACGGTGTAAAAGAAGAATTAAGACTGCAACTAGAGTGCATTCTGGGACGCGATTTAAAAAGTGATTTTGAATTTTTAAGGTTTCAAAATCAAAATCAAAATCGAAAATCGAGAAATTTGCTGGCGATTTAAATCAAATCGCAAAATCACAGAGGAGCGATTTAAATCGCGATTTAAATCAAAATCGATTTAAATCGCCAAACGATTTACCGAACACTGGGTAGTAGTGACATTAAGTGAAGAACAAGTCAAATCAATGGTGCAGAAGACAATTTAAATGCCCAGGGAGATTAAAATTATATTATATTATATTACAATTATATTATATAATATATATAATATGATTATAGTAAATTAAAAATGATATAAAATAGAAAAAATTCCAGCTTAATTTTAATACATTTTTGAGATACTCTTTAGAAACTTCTGTACTGCTGGGAACAAGCTATTGGGAAAGTATTGATTTGCCAATTATTATTCTAGTTTATAGATTTAAGTTCTAGTATGAATGATTTTTCGTGAAGAGGCTTGTATTCACGATATACGTTAGGTTAGGTTAGGTTAGGTTACATTAAAATCAATCAGTTAATGAAGGAGGCAATTTAAATGCCAGGGAAATGAAATGCAAAAATAAATTATTATATAAAATAGAAAATATTCGAGCTTAATTTTAATACATTATTAATTAACAATTAATTAATTAATTAATACATTTTTGTGATACTCCTTAGAAACTTCTGTACTGCTGGGTAAAAGCTATTGGGAAAGTATTGATTTGCCAATTATTATTCTAGTTTATAGACTTATGTTCTAGTACAAATGATTTGTCGTGAAGAGGCTTGTATTCGCGATATGCGTTAGAAACATCTTTTGTGTCCTACTCCGAGAATTTGTAAACTTTGTTAGTGACATCAAAGAAAAGTTTGTGATAATATTTAATAATCATCAATAATAATAATAATAATAATAATAATAATAAATTCCCATACAATCGAACAACTTCTTAGAAGTGTATGCAAATCTTACGTGGCAATAGGCCTGTGGGCTAAGCCGAGAATAAATAAATAAGTAAATAAATAAATAAATAATAATAATAATAATAATAATAATAATAATAATAATAATAATAATAATAATCTTGGGCTACTCTTGATAATCTCTGTCACATTTGATAATCTGATAACCTATGGGAATTCCAAGTCTTTTAGTTGTCGTACACATTTTTTGGGGAGTTGCAAACCCCCTTGCTCGGCGATCTCGAAGATCTCTCTACTACTCTCTGCTACTACTACTACTCTACTACTCTCTCTGTTACTCTTTGTAGCAGTTTTTTTTCAAAATTATTTTTTATTTGCTTTGAAATTTTCGGCCGCCTCCACCGGCTAGCGGCTCAGAAACGGAGAGCGGCTCCGCCAGGGGAACTGGAGTCTCCCTTCCGCAAACGTGATCCGCCCGTGACTTGAACGTATATTCTTAAACAATTTAGTTGAACAAATGTCTTTGACAAAGGAAAACAAATAAGAAACTTTAACCGTGCCTTAAAACAATCTATTTATATGAACTTAGTAAAACAATATCCTTCAGATAGAGATAAAATATATTTAATCTGCTTTGAAATTTTCGGCCACCTCCACCGGCTAGCGGCAGTGGCATCGGAAGATGCAGTAAGTAGGGGTGGCGAAAAGGCATTATTACATGTATTCGTATGCAAAATACTAAACAAATGTCCAATTCTAGGGCTGGCGGTCGCCCACCCTGCCACTCTGGTTCCGACGCCTCTGGCTAGCGGGGCTCAGAAGCGGAGAGCGGCTCCGCCAGGGGAACCGGAATCTCCCTTCCGCCAAACGTGATCCGCTTGTAATTTAAAAAAAATGTTTTTAAATAATTCAACTGTTGTTACATTAAATTAAAAATGTAAATTTTAAATTAATTAATTTTTGATTTAATTAATGTAAAATGTAATTTACGTTAAATTCAAATGTTATTATTACATTCTTAAAAAAAGGAAAACAAATAAGAAAATTTAATTATTCCTTAAAATGAATATATTTTAAATTATTTTCTAGTGAAACAATAACTCTGAAATGGAGATTAAAATTAGAAACCTTTATAGTGCGTTTAAAAAATGGATCTATATTTTATATAATTTAAGTTATATTAAAATAATTCAGATGAAAATATTTGCTAAAAAATTTATCTACATTTTGTATAATTTAAATTCTATTAAAATAATTCAAATGAAAATATTTTGCTAAAAAATGGATCCATATTTTATAAAATTTAATTTATATTAAAATAATTCAAATGAAAATATTTTGCTAAATTTTGCTAAAAAATGGATCTATATTTTATATAATTCAAATTATATTATAATAACTAAAACGAAAATATTTTGCCAAATAATTATCTATATTTTATTTAATTTAAATTTTATTAAAATAATTCAAATAAAAATATCTTGCCAAAAAATTGATTGATATTTTATTTAATCTAAATTATATTAAAATAATTCTAATGAAAATATTTTGTCAAAAAATTGATCTATATTTTCTATAATTCAAATTATATTAAAATAATTCAAATTTCAATAATCAGTTTAATAATTAATTAAAAATTATTCAAATATTAAAATAATTAAAAGGAAAATATTTTGCCAACATGCTACCATATCTGCAACATTACACATGAATGGGCCTTCATTTCCCAAGTTGATTAACTACGAAAACTACTATTTACCATGGTAAGTTCCAATGTTCGTAAAAGCTAATGGAAACGAAAAATTCAATGTATTATCTACTAAATAGAGCTTAGCAGTCCAGCCCTACAAATCACTTTAGCCCCTCCTTAAGTGAACTCTATTCCCTAAAGCGGAAGAGCCTTTCTTCGACGTGCTCAGTCAAGCGAGGAAACGATATTCTTTATTTTCTCGTACTAGCGCAACCTTTGAGTATGAATAAGACTAGAGAAGCCCTTGGCTATCTCTCCTTAACAAACCACCCGGTCGCACCAACTTTTGAAAGAAACCCTGAGGTGCTTCGCTCTGATTGGCTACTGCACAAGAAACAAAACACTATCGCTTATGTAAACAGAAAAGCAGACGAAGTCAGAGGACAAAGTGAAAGCGCGCCTATGGGCAAATTAAATATTTTTGCGGACTGCGTTCGTCATTTATTTCTTCTGTTTTAAGCCCCTCCTACAAAATGGGTGGTTGAGGGAGGAATACGCGCCTGCTGAGACCGGGTTTGCCGTACTTAGGGCCTCTCCAGTCTTATTCATACTCAAAGAGCGCAACCGTACTTACAGAGAATAGCCTAGCAGACAGCAGATAGCAATAACAACTAAAAGATTCAAAATCTTGTACCGCCAAATATGCATATTTTCATTACGCTTGTGACAGATGCAATTATGACTCGCGACTCAAGGTATTGATAACAAATTAATATTTTGTCCAGTCCAGTTTTAATTTAGATAGAGGGGTAAATGAAGGTGAACGAATGGTTGAATCTGGAAACGTCTCGAGTTGTTAACAGGTGCGAGACAGGTTTGCATGCCGTGAACAGAATAACACGTATATATTAAGTCCTAAAGTTATAGCAGCCCAAGAAAATTCGTGTATTGCATTGAATTTAAAACGTCGGGAGCACGAGAACCAGCGACAAACCGGAGTTCTGTCCCGGCACGCTCGTTGAAGCACGAGCCTTGTTCTCCGTTCACTAGTTCAAGTTAACCCAAAATTTGGTTTTTGAATTGGCTACTATGCGAATATAAATAATGGTAACTTTATTTTCATTAATTTCTGAAAATCAGGTGAATTTATTAAATGATACACCAAACTTCAGGAAAAGAAACTGACAAGCACGAACACAAGATTGGACTCACTGGCTCGTCACTGCAAAATGAACAGTGGACAACGAACTGCATTCAATGTGAAACCAACGTTCTTTAAATTTTTCGAAAAAGCAAAATAACAAGCATTAATTATTAACATTTCACTATCAAGGAAGCCAACAGCCATGTTTGAAGTTGTACAGGAATAAACAAACTGGAGTTGTACCTAAACGGCACCCTGTCAGTCAGAAGCGTATCACTTGGGTTTTTAAAAATTATTTAAAAATCAAAACTACCTTGTCCCACCTTGGTTACTCACGACAAAAAATAATACCAATCGTGATCTACATGAAACTGGACGTCTTTTTCATAACAAACTGAGCTCTCATCAAGAAAAAAATAAATCAAAGTTTTTCGTCCGTAAGAGCCCGTGTTGAGTTTTTTGACGTTGTACCCAGCCTTTCTTGGAACGTTTTACTACCCTTTGACTTCTCCAAGAAAAACACCGCCTTTCAGGCGGCTGAATCAATGAAAGAAAGAAAGGGAGGCTGAGGATGGAGCTTAATTAAGCTCCATTAAGACCAAGAATAAGCTTAGGTCTATTCCATGACCGGGCCTGTGGCTCGTCGCCATACTGGCCCATAGGGAAGTCCGGCACTGTCAGGAAACTCATTCATTTTGCTTCAGTTGCTTCATTTCATTTTCGTCCATCAGACTCGTTATGAAGCCAATTGTTGATTTTTTTAACTTTTATTCAAGGGGTCCGAAACTTCTAATAATCTTCGTACACCTAGGCCGTGTTATCACTGTTATCAGTCTGTTATCTCCATGTTATCCCCTTGTTATCATGTGTTATCAAATAATCTTCGTACACTTTTCCTCGGAGTTTCAGACCCCTTGAGCAAGGGGTCGAAACTTGCAATAATCTTCGTACACCAAGGCCCTGTTATCACTGTTATCAACGTGTTCTGTCCATGTGTCCATGTCCTACGTGTTATCACTTGTTATCACATGTTATCAGATAATCTTCGTACAGTTTTCCTCGGAGTTTCAGACCCCTTGGTATTGTCTTGTGCCAGTTATTGTATACGGGCCATGGCCTCGGCCTACATGCTGAGTTTAAATTTTAAAAAATGAATTTAAAAAATATTCAAATTTAAAAAATATTAAAGAAAATCAAATTCTTTTTTTCCCCGTAACGGGTGTTCAGGCCAAAACGGCCCATGATGCCATGGACCAGTGCTTCCACTTTGCAGGGAAATTCCCTTAAAAAGGGAAAACTGGGTCTGAAAAAGGAAAAAACAAGGGAAATATAACAAAGAAATATAGCTTGATATCCTAGATGGAAGGGAAAAGGATGGCCGATATCTGCAAGGGAAGAGGGAAAAAGGGAAAAACTGTGCCCTCTTTAAGGGAAAACGGAAAACTGAAAGTGGAAGCACTGGAAAGGAGTCAAGGGGTCCAAAACTTCCAATAATCTTCGTACACCTAGGCCGTGTTATCACTGTTATCAACCCGTTATCTCTGTGTTATCATATGTTATCAAGTAATCTTCGTACACTTTTCCTCGGAGTTTCGGACCTCTTGAAAGGAATCTAGTCTAGGCAGTCAAACCGTTCAGACGTGGCTTTTCAGGGCTCTGACTTTCCTAAGCTTCGCCAGTCAGTAGAATCAATTAACTTTTCTTAATTCTGTAGATTCTTTGTTCTTAATTCTTGATTCTTAATTCTGTAGATTCTGTATTTCTTAATTCAGTAGGATCAATTAACTTTTCTTTGTTATTCAGTTCATTTCATTTACTACGAAGAAGGAAAAGTAAACACGAAAAATCTATTTGTGTTATCCACTTTCTTTTGGCGGCCATTATTGTTTATTATTATTATCTTATTATTACTATTCATTATTATCTTTATAGGTGTTATATACATATATGTTATACAAATATACCTGTGTTATATATATATATATATATATGTTTTCTTAGTTGCTCAGTTCATTCCATTTACTACGAAGAAGAAGTGGTTATCAACCTGTTATATCTATGTTATCTCCGTGTTATCATATGTTATCGGATAATCTTCGTACACTTTTTCTCGCAGTTTCAGACCCCTTGGTTGTCCATATATTTCATCTATTTGTGTTATCCACTTTCTTTTGGCGGCCATTATTGTTTATTATTATTATCTTATTATTACTATTCATTATTATATTTATATGTGTTATATATATATATTTGTATTTTGGGTTTTCTTTCTTTTTTTAATTTTTCCCGCTTATTTAAAGGTTATTTAAATAAATGTTGACGAACTGTTTAAATGCCAACAAGCCTTCCATACCGTTGGCCATATATTTCATAACTGCAGCATTTTCAAGGGGTCCGAAACCTTCAATAATCTTCGTACACCCAGGCCGTGTTTTCAGTGGTTATCAACCTGTTATCTCTATGTTATCAGATAATCTTCGTACACTTTTTCTCGCAGTTTCGGACCCCTTGGTTGGCCATATATTTTATAACTGCAGCATTTTCAAGGGGTCCGAAACCTTCAATAATCTTCGTACACCCAGGCCGTGTTTTCAGTGGTTATCAACCTGTTATCTCTATGTTATCAGATAATCTTCGTACACTTTTTCTCGCAGTTTCGAACCCCTTGGTTGTCCATATATTTTATAACTGCAACATTTTCAAGGGGTCCGAAACCTTCAATAATCTTCGTACACCCAGGCCGTGTTTTCAGTGGTTATCAACCTGTTATCTCCGTGTTATCATATGTTATCAGATAATCTTCTTACACTTTTACTCGGAGTTTCAGACCCCTTGAGCATTTTAGAACGAGAAAGGAGAATGTTCAAAGTTTTTTTTTTTTTTTTACAACAGCTTAAAGCAGACTACATTTTAGAAAAGATACTAACGAATCCAGCTACTTTTATGTACACGACACAATTTTTGAAAGTAGCTTTACTTAAAACGGGGGCTGTCAACTTAGTCAACCAATAGATAGCTGACGTATCAAAATAAGAAAATTTCTATTGCCACGGAAATTCCGTGGCAGCTGCTACACGGAAAAGCTGTTGCCACGGTAATTCCGTGGCACGAAGGGAACTTGGAAGCTATTGGCACGGAAATTCCCTGCCACTTAATGCAGCAGATAGCTGTTGCCACGGAATTTCCTTGGTAATAGCTTCCAAGTTCCCTTAGTACCACTGAAATTCCGTGCCAATAGCAATAACCCTTACGATCCATTACTCTTACTCAAAATTCAAAGTTTCAGCAAAGTTTCTCAAGATTCTTACTCAAGATTCAGAGTCTTAGCGTAGGATTCTTCAACTATTCTTAAGATTCTTAGTAGATTCAAGATTCTTAGTCAAGATTCATAGCTTTTTCTTGTTTATTTTTCTAAAAATCCCTCAAAAGGATTTCCACATTTGATAAAAATCCCGCTTTATGTCTTCCAGATTTTCCCGTCCAGAAAACCGGAAGCGGAATTGCATGGGAAAAATTTTTCCCACTTCCTTCCTTCCTTCCGTTTGGTCCAATCACAAGCCGGAATAAATATTTTCCCCTAACCAATTAGAGAAGAATTTAAGTACGAAAAAATTCGCTAATTAATTAACTCGTTTCATTGGTTTAAAATCAACCATGAATTAAATTAATTATAATTAAAATTATTGTATTTTATAATAACATATTAATTGGATTCTAATAATATTATGATATTTTATCCTATTATTAATATTTTCCAATTATTTAACAGTATTGTATGCAATTCTACTATATTTATTTTAATTATTTAATTATTTTAACTATTTTGTTATATATTAGTATTATATTTAACTCGATTCAAGTCAATTGAATTATGATGTTGAATAATTGCGGTGAATATAATGACAGTATCTCGAATAACAGTATGCACTCGTCGAATTCGTTGGTCTGAAAGTCTGCCGTTCGACTCTCCGGTTGATCACTATACCTTTCGAGAGCAAAATTCACGAGGGAACAGAACCGCAAGAATGGCAATAGTGCCCTGCTTGCTTTGTTTGTCAGGGATTATTAGCCTACCCGAAATTCAGGCGATGCTCAACGGGCAATTCAGGCGGTAGAACACTGCAAAAATTCAAACGGCCTTAGATGGTGGTCACACACTAGCTGTATTCGGACGACGTTCAGCACATGATTCAGACGCTCTCGAAGTCCGAAAAAATTCAGGCGATGCTCAACGGGCAATTCAGGCCGTAGAACATAACAAAAAATTCATTCAGCTTTAGACGGTATTCATACACTAGCTGTATTCGGACGACGTTCAGCACATGATTTAGACGCTCTCGAAGTTCGAAAAAATTCAGGCGATGCTCAACGGGCAATTCAGGCGGTAGAACATAACAAAAAATTCAGACGGCCTTAGATGGTGGTCACATAGTAGCTGAATTCAGACGATGTTCTGCGCATGGTTCAGACACTATTGAAATTCGAGAAAATCCAGGCGATGCTCAACGGGCAATTCAGGCCGTAGAACATTGCGAAAATTCATTCAGTTTTAGACGGTATTCATACACTAGCTGTATTCAGACGACGTTCAGCACATGATTCAGACGCTCTCGAAGTTCGAAAAAATTCAGGGGATGCTCAACGGGTAATTCAAGCGGTAGAACACTGCAAAGATTCAGTCGGCCTTAGACCATAATCATACACTAGCTTTATTCAGACGACGTTCAGCACATTATTCATGCGCTCGTAAATTTGAGAGAAATTTACGCGATGCTCAACTAGTCGTTCAGACGGTAGAACATTACAAAAACTCAGTCGACCTTAGACAGTAGTCCCACACTAGATTTATTGAGACGACGTTCAGTGCATGATTCAGGCGCTACTAAAAAAGTGAAAAGTAGTATGGCGGTATTCAATGGGTTGTTCAGACGGCCCTCTTTTCGTCTATAAAACTTACTCACCCAACGGAAAATTAACGATGTCGACCACATCCTGAACGATATCTGTAACATGTCCTGAACATCCTGAACCACATCATGAATGCTGCCGAGTAAAAAAAATACAATTTTCGCGGATGTTGGCCACATCCTGAACGATATATGTAACATGTCCTGAATGTCCTGAACCACATCATGAATGCTGCAGAGTAAAAAAAATACAATTTTCACGGGAAGTTTTCAAACCAAATATTATCCTTAAAGATGTCCTTAAGGACACTGAATCAGTAAGTGTCATAGTCAGTGTCCTGACTAGCACCCTCAGCGGGGGTCCTTAAGAGCATCCTGAACAGCGTCCTAAGACAGTGTCCTGATCGGTATCCTGACTAGCAGTGTTTGGTAAATCACTTGGTTTTGGTGATTTAAATCAAATCAAAAATCACCGATCTCAGAACTGATTTAAATCGCGATTTAAATCTAATTGATTTTGTCCGGGAAATAAGTGATTTGGATTTTCAAATCGCAAAATCAAAATCATTTTTAAACCCAAAATCGATTTAAATCGCGATTCAAATCGGAAAATTTTCTCCGTCATGAAACTCATTTCTAATGAAAGAAACTTAACTAGTTTGAATCTTACGTATTTACATTTACACGCAATCGTTTAAGTAAGAACGATGAAACAAAGTATTAGATTCATAATTTTTTTTCCTTTTTTTAATTTGGAAATCCCAAGCTTCACTTGAGCTGCTCCACACAAGCTTTGATCTAACATTATGTTCACGCTAAGCATGCTGGTATGACTTCGGGAATAGCTATCTCCTCATCGTGTGATTTGTACCTGATTCGCAAGCTGTACTGGAATAAGTCCCACGTGAGGACATACTATAACTTTTACTGAAATGACTGCAACCTTATGAAGAAGAAGCGCAAGAAGGTCACAAGTCAATATTACAAACGTTCGTAATATACCAAAGAAACTGCTGGAATTATGGGCAATTTAAAGATATCTCGAAGCTGTAAGTTCTAATGTCGGACGGTGTAAAAGAAGAATTAAGACTGCAACTAGAGTGCATTCTGGGACGCGATTTAAAAAGTGATTTTGAATTTTTAAGGTTTCAAAATCAAAATCAAAATCGAAAATCGAGAAATTTGCTGGCGATTTAAATCAAATCGCAAAATCACAGAGGAGCGATTTAAATCGCGATTTAAATCAAAATCGATTTAAATCGCCAAACGATTTACCGAACACTGCTGACTAGCACTCTTAGGAGGATCCTTAAAAGCACCCTGGATCGCATCCTAACAGTCTCTTGATCAGTATCCTGATAGCAACCTCAACATGGTCCTCAAAAGCATCCTGAAAAGCGTCCTAGAAGGTACCCTGGACAGCGTCCTGAATTGTATCCTGAATAGTGTCTTCATTCGAACAAAAAATTCATGATTTGCAGATTGCAAATTATCAGTTACGTATATATCAACGTGAAATGTGTACAAGTGTTATGTGGCTATAGGCTATTAGCTTTAGCCGAGATGTAATAACAAATAAAAAATATTAAATATTAACGTTGACTTAAAAAATTTTGAAAATGTCATAAAGTTAATATTTGAATATTCTAAACAGCTTCGCAGTAGAAAATATTTATTATAATTTAATCAATGACTGTAATTTTAATTAATAAGTGTGGCAACAGTGTTCTCCTTCCCCACAGACCTTCGTCCTCCTCCCTCCTCCCTGACCTCCCTGCAATGCATACTTGAACTGTCATGGCTGTCACCTGTCAGCGCTGCACTTTTCATTTCTCATTCGTGACTTCTGTTTTAAATCGAGATTTGAAGAAAACTGTAAAGGTAAGCAAACTTTTCAGCTCAATATTTAGTTCCACTGTAGAATATTTTTGTGGGACTTTTTTATGTGTTCTTTTTTTCATTAAAAGTAGAGGGACCAGGAGAAAAATGGCGCCAATCACCGGAAACATGAAAATCACAAAACCAGCACTTCATGGGCCCAAATCATGGGGACTAAGGACAGGAGTAAATCCTTTGAGTTATTCTTTGTGAAATGTGAAGCGCTCGAGTACTTTCTGTGAACATTAACAAATGTTGCTTTCTGTAAGAAATATGCAACACCATAGTTTTTGGAAAATCGTTTTCAGCTTGTAAGGACGTTCTGCAGCAGTTCAAAAAGTGGCTGTGGATTGAGACTCATCAAGATGTTCAAGGTATGCATCTATTAGCTGTAACAGTTTCGAACTAATATCAAATTTTTTACGCAGAAACCAACCAAATTCTGTTGGATGGAAGAACCGAAATCGACTTGTCCTAGAAGCCGGAAGACAAAACTAGCTGAAGCACGAGACGCTTTCTGCGAGAAAGTTAAAGCGACTTAGGAAAGAGTCAGAAAGCGGGGGCAACGTAAATCAGTTATTCTAACTGATTTATCATAAGTAAATTTCCATGTGTTAGAAAACATTTACTGCAAAATTTTTTTGTTTGCATAGATGTTTATATTTATTGAAGTCAAAATATGTCATAAATTAGAATAAGTAATATAAATATTTCTCATTACTTTGTACATATTTTTTAAAATTTTTTTCTAATCCATACATTTTTTAATTGATCTGTAATGTTAAATGCTACATTTCACTTGAGCAAAGATTTACGTTTCCGAATATTTCTGTACTTCTCGTTAGTTAATGATAGTTTTTTTTCATAACAGCATAGTGCGCAAAGGGTGGACTATTGAAGAGAATGTATAACCCTGAAGCCAACCTGAAGGAACTTGCCCGGAAAACTCGAAACAACTTCCTAAGCGTCTGAAAAAAACTATAACGGGAGGAAGAAAGTAACAGTTGGTTTACTGTCCAGACCGCTGAAGATCCAGAAGATGTGCTGCATAAATTATGACACATTGGACGTCTACGAACGAGAAGTATTTATTAGTGGCCGCCAACCTGTTTCTTTGTTGTTAATACACTCTCTTGCATTTCTGCTTTCGTGTTACTTCAGGACATCGTGAAGGTTGCTGAATATTGATATTGTTAAGGGCACTGTTAAGGATCCTGAATTTTAATCATTCAGGCCACAGCTGAGAATCTTGAAAACTGATCATTCAGGGTATCTTTAAGGATCCTGAATTTCGACTATTCGGGGCATCGTTTAGAATCATGAATTTTGACTATTCATGAAATCATTAAGGATCCTGAATTTCGACTATTCGGGGCATCATTGAGTATCATGAATATTGATTATTCAGGATATCGTTAAGGATCCTGAATTTCGACTATTCGGGGCATCATTAAGTATCATGAATATTGACTATTCCGGATATCGTTAAGGATCCCGAAATTTGACTATTCAGGACACTGATAAGGACACTGAGTATGTGTTATTCAATGTTGTAATTTCAATGTCATGAACATCCGGAAAGTGGGCCAATTTCAACGCGTTCAGAGTCCTGACTGAGCCCACCTGAATAATGTCCATTTCATGATATCTCTCAGTGTCATGAAAACATCATTAATTTTCTGCTGGGATACGGTTGATATATAGCTGTAATTGCTCTGAAAAAAAAATCTAATGTTACCTCGTGATCTTAAGTCTTCTGGGCGTCTTGCAAGCGTTTGGGATGATCACTGAAGTCGAGGGGGATGAAACGAGAGAGGGAACAGCGTCTGATTTCAAGGGATTTCCTTCAGCGCGGACAAAAGCGGACACAGAACGGACAAGGAAATGTAGGTTTGGCCAACTCATCATCAGTTTGAACTTTTTTCCATTTCTCATTTGCTACTTGAGAAAAACTGAGGTTTTTTCCTCTGCCGTTTCCTCAGGAAGTGTACCACGGTTCCTTCTTAAGAATCATACTGGACGAGAACAGACCAGGAGTATTGTTATAGTCGGAGGAGAATCTTTGAAGAATCTTAGACGAACTGAATGATACGTTCATAGGGCCAGATCATAAGTTGAAACCTTTTCAAATTCGAGAGATAAGCTCGGGACTTTTTAGGATGCAATCAACTTTCCACATAAGATAAACGACAAATGAGGTCAGAAAATTGATGAAAGAGTTTCACGAGGGTTTTTTGCATTTCACGATAACTTGAGATAACAGCTAGAGTTGGGAATGACGAAGTCAAGATGAATAATAACACTGTTAGCGTGCATGAAGAGGTTTGCTTGTAAAGTGTGAATATTAAATCGTGATTCCTTGAAATGGAACACTGATAACTGGCATCAATTTATTCTTTCAACATCTGGGATCAAAGTTGCGATATTTGCTAGCACTTGTGCAATTCTGTTTATCAACTCTAAAAATAAGGGGATCATATCAGATTTGGGTGATAGCTAGAAAGGTTATCGGCTACACCAGACGCTGTAATCAACTGAAAGCCTGTGTTTGAAAGTCACGTACGACATACGCTCATCAGATTCAGTGGTCTGCAAACGTCGCTCATCTGAACCTCCACGTTGAACCTGGTAAGAGAGTCTCAGTTTCTCGTACAGCGCTATCTTATATAAGGTATAAAATCTTGGAGAAGTACTGTTTCCAGCAGAATTCAAGTGAAGTATTATCTAGTAGAAAGTATTACTTGTTGATGAGTTGTTCTCAGTTGACTATATTCTTATTAATTAGTAAAACAGTAATAAGAATAACATCATCAACTGTTGCTCTACTGTTGGTTAGGTCTTTAGTTGGCAGTTAATTAAAAAATGAGCCTAAGAAAAACAATAACGCCTGCAGAAAACTTATTAAAACGAGTCAAGCGCAAAACACCCTTTGTTCAAAATTGACTTTTTGTGGTTTAATAGGGGCTGTTTTGTTTTGAGTTCTGTCTCTCTGATCCAGCGCCTAAAGCAAAAATTCAGAGGAAATCGAAAGCAGAAAAATGAGCCAATCGTCCTCCACCACCACCAACCAGACAGAAGACTCGTGGGCCAAACTTGAAGTATCGCCGCTGGCCATAGCCTCGATGCCATTTCTTACTTACCGCATCGATATATACGCAAGCTCAGGAGGATTGACAAACGTTGATGCGAAAGACAGAAAATATTACTACGCTCCTATTTCTCTACTAGATCCTCAAAGCGCAGTTAGCGGATTCAACAATGCCACCGGCGAGGCCGAGATGCGTTTCCGAATTTATCTCTGGACCGAGTCGGTAGAAAAAGAGATCTTCAGCTACTTGACAGAAAAGGTTGGCATTGGGACATCTATTCATCAAGTCCGTGTGATCCCCTTTGAAAAGGTTATTCTTGTATCGACGCAGCAAACCGTCAATTACCGGGTTCATAAAGAATGGATCCCGTACAAATCGGATCAGTATCTCGAGTTCCGAATTATCTGCGACACTCTAGAGTTTTGCAGCCACTTGGCTGAACAGATGCGTCTCAATCCGGAGCAGTTCGCGCACCTTAAACTGCAGTTCAGTTTGGACTCGCAGCGCTCTAAACGCCGGGAGACAGTCATCAGAATCGAGAACATCGTATCGGGATCCATGTTCTCGAAGCTCGACCAAAAACTTCCCAACAGCAAAGAAGTTTACTTGACTGCAGCTGATACGAAGCGTCTCCTCTCTGAGACCGTTACCAGCGTCCTTGCCGAGACATTCAGTGATGACGAAATCCTTCATCAGAGCGCCGAGTCAGCCATCTACAAGAGTCTGGAACAATTTATCGTCTCTGGAAAGACTGAGATTAACGAACAGAGCAAAACCATGTGGGACTCTGTATTCTGGGACCAAGACAATTATCGTCCCGATCGTTCGAGTAAAGAGATCTCGGAAGTTTATCGCAATTCAGTGAGCGAAGCCAAGCAAAAACTAGTGGACACATTTGCTACGAGCAACAAGTTTATCCCGATATCGACGCCACGTTTGAGGGATTTGGTTTCAAGCTTGGATTCACAACGAAAAATGCCAACCCGAACAGTAAAGAGAAAGAAGACTTTCTCAAGCTGATGAAAGAAAGTAAGGATCACGTTCAGTGGGAAGGACAAAAGTTTGTTCCCAAACCCATGCAGTTATCGAGAGTCAACCTGGCACAAATTCGCAACGCTCAGAACTTTCGGGATATTAGAACGCAGGTAACCTATACGCAGTCTGTCCTGTCGACAGCTATCAAAACGCCTATTCCTTCCAATGCACAGTCCCTTGAACTCTTTGTGACGGAATCCAAATTCAGTGGTACGTAGTCCTTTGTTTTCCAATATTCGATTTACCTGGTACTCACTAATTAGTATTATTGTAATTTAGATACAACTGCTCAACTTCTGCAAAAGATGACCGGTCTGGAGAAGAGTAAGTACCCAGATAAGCCAATGCTCCATTCCAATCAATTTGGTATGTTCAACACTTTCATTTATATTTAGACACCGCTGCTCAACTTGTCCAAAAGATGACCGATCTGGAGAAGAGTAAGTACCCAGATAAGCCAATGCTTCATTCCAATCAATTTGGTATGTTCAACACTTTCATTTATATTTAGACACCGCTGCTCAACTTCTCCAAAAGACGGCCGATCTGGAGAACAGTAAGTACCCAGATAAGCCAATGCTTCATTCCAATCAATTTGATATGTTCAACACTTTGTCACCAACATAAATTGTTCGTTTTACTAGGAACACTTCAAGCCCTGCACGCGGTGACAGTACAACTCGATAGCCTGAAAAAGGTTAGTTGTACCAATGGGGAAATTGCATCAATTTTGTTTTCTTACAAGTTATACATTAATCGATAGAGCAGAAAACATAGATTTCAAATATATAAGTATTATGTGTAAGAAATCAATAGAAATAATTAATCAAGGGGATAGAAAACCCTTTAGGTGGCGTGAAGTCGTCAACTCGGTTGTATCCACGGCTGCTGTACGGATTGCCTAATTTTGTTGAATTTCGATTCATTTTTACTGCTTTTCTTCGAACTGAGTCTGATATTTTTGCTATATGAATATCTTATAGTTAGTTTTTCGTAGGTTATTTATAATTATAGAATTATAATTAGTGATGAAAACAATTAACGAAAATGAAGGTAAAAAATGAAACCATTACGAACTGTTCTAGGTAATCCAAATAATAATTGAAATAATAATAACAATAATTACGATCATAATGATTTACAACTTCTTTAGAACAAAAACATAATAATAATCAGGGGGGCCTATATGTTTCAAGAGGCAAATGCCTCGTTGGAGCTCAGGGTGGGTACTTCGACTAAGTTGGTCAGTAACTTAATTCTTATTAGTTTTTCCTATTTCACAGTAAAAAAAAGATATTTTCAAGTGTACGCATACATCCCTAAATGATTTGATGTTCTTTAATCGCATTCTCAAGCGAGATTTCTTTACACACATATTTTATTCGTTCGTCCGTAGTAGAGGAGTCGGCCCTTAGTGGGCTCAGTACGTCCGCGTCCGGCTAGCCAGTCACGTTCCGTTCCGAGGGCACGTGACATTTACTTAACTTGAAACCATATTTTAAAATGGTTCTGGTCCTCAAATAATGTTCCAAATTGCATTTTCGGATTTCTGACATCGAAAACTATGGTTTTCAAAAATAAAAAAAAATTCATGCAATTTCCCCATTGAAAGAGAAACTCAGTCTGAATGTGGGTTATTATGTGTGTTGAGTGACACTTTCAAATGTAGTTATAATCGATTTTTCGATAGTTATAATAATGTAAGTTATAATCGAAAAGTAGTTAATAATCGATAATAATAATTGTAACTATTGCACATCGAATGCTAAATGATACATGAAAGCAGTAGGACATTTACTACTGACTTTTCAGTTAACAGTACGACAGCTTTGTTTAAGAAGTCCTTATTTCTTTTCCCCAGAATTTGAGGCTCTTTATAAGAAACAGTCTTTTACTTCTTTTTATAGGACCTCAATGATCAAATCGCATCTCTGAAATCAAACTTTTCTTCCGAGCCGAAGAACCTTAACACCTCAATCAAGGTAACTTTGCAAGTAAACTTAATCTTACTGATACTTCCAGTTTTTGTTTCATCTTTTTATAGGACCTCAATGATCAAATCGCATCTCTGAAATCAAACTTTTCTTCCGAGCTGAAGAACCTTAGCACCTCAGTCAAGGTAACTTTCAAGTAAACTTAATCTTACTGATACTTTTTCCCAATATATCGTTGAAAATGAGATCTGTAAGAAGTTTTTAATCGGAATTTTGTAAGATTCACTAACCATTTTTCTTATTTTTTTTAAGGAAATTCTTCGGACGCTTCCAGGTAAGACGTCTTCATTTATCAGGCCTTTCAGTTACGTACTCTAGCATTGTCCAATGAAAAAGTATAGTACATATGTATAGTGAGTATAAAGACACTATTGTTATATTACGTGATGAACGTGGTCTTTTAATGTGGCTCGATTTAGGTATTTCGAATCTAACGGAAACGGAAAAGAAGAAGAAGTTTTTCAAAGCTGCCGAGAATGGAGACATAAGTTTCGTTCGCGGTTGGATTCAGCAAGGGCTGAGTCTGGATGAAAAAGACCCGCGCGACTATAATCGTACTGCTTTACATAAGGCTGCGAAGTCAGGGCACACACCAATAGTGGAAGATCTGCTAAAAGCCGGAGCTAATCCAAACGACAAAGATAAAGACGGAGAAACTCCATTGCACTGGGCTGCAAGGAATGGCCATAAGGAAGCAGTCGATCGATTAATTCAAGCAAGAGCTAATCCAAACGACAAAGATAAAGACGGAGAAACTCCATTGCACTGGGCTGCAAGGAATGGCCATAAGGAAGTAGTCGATCGATTAATTCAAGCAGGAGCTAATCAAAACGAGAAAAGGAATGACGGAGAGACTCCACTGCACGAAGCTGCACGGAATGGCCATAAGGAAGTAGTCGATCGATTAATTCAAGGAGGAGCTAATCCAAACGAGAAAAATAATGACGGATACACTCCACTGCACCTTGCTGCACGGAATGGCCATAAGGAAGTAGTCGATCGATTAATTCAAGCAGGAGCTAATCCAAACGAGAAAAGGAATGACGGAAATACTCCACTGCACGAAGCTGCATGGAATGGCCATAAGGAAGCAGTCGATCGATTAATTCAAGCAGGAGCTAATCCAAACGAGAAACAGAATGACGGATGGACTCCACTGCACTACGCTGCATGGAATGGCCGTAAGGAAGTAGTGAAGGCTCTTCTGGGAGGAGGCGCAAGTACCACAGTCCAGAACAATGACGGTAAAACACCCAGAGACGAGGCGCTGAGAAACAAACAACACGAAATCGCTCAAATTCTGGCTGCCCACAAAGTTTAACTTTCTTTACCAATGAAAAATCAAGATTGTCATTCTCTTCTTAAATGAAACAAACCTCTGAGTAAAGCGCTGGATCCAAGATGTTCATCGGCGTCTAAAACTACTTCAATTAAACCATATAATCAATTTAATTCGGGGCTTTTATCTTTAACTGCTTTAACATTTAGTTTTACTTGAACTGATGACACATTTCAACTGTTTTCATTCCATGCCAATACAAAATGCTGAAATGAAAATGAATAAATGAATCAAGCTTAGGCCGAAGGCCCACCTCACTATAGCGGACACCGTTATTAAGTCAAATCTTGAAACATTTAATACTTTGATTATACCAAACTGTTTCTTGAATTTTTTGGTGATTTTTAGACTTATTTGAAAGTGAGATTTCCCTATACAAGTATTTTATATGGGTGTCCGCAGTAGCGGAGTTAAGGGCTTAGGCCACAGCCCACCTCACTATAGCGGACACCGTTATAAAATCAAATCCTAAGATTTTCAAAACATTGATTATACGAAAATGTTTCTTGAATTTTTTGGTGATTTTTAGACTCATTTTAAAATCATATTTCTCTAAATATGTATTTTATATGGATGTCCGCAGTAGTGGGGTTTAGCGGCATAGGCCAAACGTAAACCTCTCTGTAGCGGACACCTTTATCAAATCAAGTTCTAAGATTTTCAAAATTTTTTTAATACTGAAATGTTTCTTGAATTTTTTGTGATTTTTTGGCTCATTTTAAAGTCAGATTGCTTAATAGTTCAGTTTTATTCAGGTGTCCGTAGTAGCGGAGTTAGCCTACCTGTACAGACGGACCCCTCTACTACGGACACGCGAATAAATTCGTTTATTGGAATATTTCGCTAAATCAGTTCCAAATAATGGCAAAAAAATAATCAAAGTATTGCTAAATAATGCAATTTATTGAATATTTTAAAACTGATTTGATAATGGTGTCCGCTGTAGAGAGGCACGGGCAAGGCTCATTGAGAACAGCTTCTCTACTACGGACAGCAGTATAAAATAATTTTATCGCAAAGTTTCGCCAAAAATGATACCAAAAAAATTGCAAAAAATTTGCAAAGTATTTCTACATAAAGTAAGTTGATAAATACTTTTAAGCGGACTTAATAGAGGTGTCCGCTGTAGAGAGGCACGCGTTCTGTATGAAGATTGGCCTCTCTACTACGGACAGGTAAATCAAACACATTTATTGCTATATTTCGCTAAAAATGGTTTCAAAAAATTGCAAATAATTCGCAAAGCATTTCTGTATAAAGTAAATTGATAAATACTCTTAAGTGGATTTAGTAGGCGTGTCCGCTATGGCGAGGCACGCATTTTTAATTAAGAAAGACCTCTCTACTACGGACACCGGAATCAAACACATTTATTGCAATATTTCGCTAAAAATGGTTCCAAAATTATGGCAAAAAATTTTCAAAGCATTTCTACGTAAATTAAGGTGATAAAACTTATAAACTGATTTAATAGAGGTGTCCGCTATGGAGAGGCGCGCGTTTGCCACCAGGAGTGACCTCTCTACTACGGACACAGGAATCAAATACATTTATAGGAATAATTGACCAAAAATGGTTTCAAAAAATTGCAAAAAATTAGCAAAGTATTTCTATGTAAAGTAAATCGGCAAAAGTTTTAAAGGTGATCTCATAAAGGTGTCCGCTATGGTGAGGCACGCGTTTTGCGTATGCCCTGTAACCAGGGCCAGTTTCGCCAGTTTTGCATATCACACCTAAAAATAATTACTTAATTATAATAAATAACTAATTATCTAGTAGAAAATCATTGAAATAACTTATTCAAACATAGTATGTCTCAATATTCATGATTATATAATATTGATTAAAAATTTTTTTAACAATATTTTTTTCTGGATTTTGCATAAATGCAATCTGGCAACGCCGCACGTTCGATTTGTATTTCATTAAAGGCACTGGGCGAGCGAGGCGGAGAGTTCAGTCGAGCGCCTATCACAGTATAAAGGGTCCCAGTAGTGACACGGGGAGGGACTTGCCATAAGCCTTCACAGTCAGTGGAAATTAGCGCCGCGGGTGTGGGATCCCTTGAACTATAGGTATATGAAGCCAGGAGTTTGCGGGAAAATGTATTCGGCTCAAAACTACTCGCCACCTTTTGACGCCCTTCTGTACTACAGTACCTTTCCAATAAACAGTGGTTGTTCGTTACTCCTTGTATTGATGTGTACCCTTTCATCAGAATTCAATGCTCGTAATTAAATGTCAAGATACATGTGGTCTTCTCAATCTAATTCCAATTTCAGTATTATGTTATGTACAATATTTATGCATAGTGCGCTAAAGTTATGATCAACGATTTAGTTAATCATTACGAACCAAAAATGCAGCAAATCTTAACAAAATATCAAATACATGAATGAACTCATAAATAGCATAATCATTGACGTGTTCTCTCAAATTTGCATGATTCCAAATAAATAAGGAATACAGTTGCTCTGCAGTACCACAAAATATTTGCATTAATTAGGAATAGTTTGCAAGGCTGAATAGATTGCGTAGGCTTTTAATTAATAATAGTACTTCAGTTCTCAATGAGCTGCGGTGTACTCAGTAACCGCTGTCATTGAGCCATACAATGCCACTTCGTAAAAAATGAGTAGTAAATGGTTGCGACAGTACCGACAAATCTCACGATGATATCAAGTTTCATAAATTTCCCTCGGATCACGGGTATGTTTTGTTTACGTCTTACGACGCAGTTATTCAAATAGTTTTATTAGGCTTTACAGGCAGTGGGCGTTGGAAATAAATCGTGAGGATCTGTTACCGCAGTACCACACATTCAAGAGACGGTCCCTTCTGATTTGCAGTCAGCATTTTGACGATACCATGTACGCGTCGACTGATCGAAACAGGCTTCGGCGATTCGCTGTGCCTAGTAGGAATTTATCGAACGGTATGTTGCATCAAGGGTCTATTCTCGTATTAATTAAAACACGTAACCTCTATTTAAAAAATAATTGAAGTCGCGCTAATTAAACCAAACTATTAGGTGAAGAACGATGTGCTCGGATGGAACTGGTTGCCGGAGAAATCTGCAACGAAGCTTATCCTATGCCAACTTCAGGTATAACATTATTCAAATACACTTGTTTTTATCCTAACAAATGTGCTACATAAGGTGGTATCACTGCAGCCAGAGAAGTAACTGCTGGGGAACCAGGAGGGGCTGGTACGGACGTCAGTGAGACTCCTGCTTCTCTTCTTGCGACTAGAGACTGCGGTACTTCTGAAGATACTAATGAGGTCCCTCCACACGTAGATGCACCAGTACTTATGGACACCTCCAATGCAGGTACCTTTTGCATTAGTTGTACAGCAGTGTGGGGTATTAACCTATTTTCCTGGAATACAGGCGTCTCGGAGGGAACAAGAAATCGCACAGGGACATTACAATCAAATGTTAAATCATTCGCTCGTCGCGGGAGACCAGTTGGTGGTGGAAAAATACTGTCGAAAGCGGAAGCTAAAATGAGGCTAAAGATAGCGCAATTGACCAGGAAACTTAAGGAATCCAAGCGCAAGCTCCGCAAGGCAAACGAAAGGCTGGACTCCCAAGCTAAACGAATCCAGCAGTTGGAAAATGATTTGAAGGACTCGTCAAATCGAAACATCGGACAAATTTTAAGCGACGCTGGGATTCATTTGCCCCAAACAGTTGTTGCATTCATTGAAGGCCAGATCAGGAACAGCTCCGTACCTCCTTCTCAGCGAACGTACACAGATCACGATATAACAATGGCAGTTACGGTTTACTTAGCAAGCCGCCTGGCCTATGAAAAACTAGCCCAGTTCCTTATTCTGCCATCTTTGCGAACTCTTCAGAGAAGGTTAGGGAAGTCTGACGTGCAGTCCGGGATTTCTGAAGTCGCTCTTCTAAATTTATCACTTCAGTTAGAAAAGTGCGAATCGCTCAATGAACGGATCCTCATTTTATCTATTGACGAGATGAGTTTGAAGAAAAACTTATACTTTGACAGATCTAGGGACCAGATTTTTGGATTTCAGAGCTGCGGAACCGGAGGTTCTACCGAACTTGCCGAATCGGCCATGGTTTTTATGGTCCGCTCTTTGAAAGGCAACTGGAAACTTCCAGTTGGCTATGCCTTCTGCAGCAAATCCATCGCGGGTCATTGGGTACTAGAGATCCTCCAAAACTGCCTGACAAAACTACAGGACATTGGGGCGGATGTAAGAATGATTGTTTCTGATCAGGGTTCCGCCGTGTCTGAAGCTGCACGTAAAATGGGAGTAAGCACCGAGGCCCCGTATTTTTTCTATAAAATGAAGAAATACATCTTTATGTATGACCCGCCGCACCTGATAAAGAGTATCAGAAATAACCTAGAGAAGTAAACCTTCGAGTTCAACGGTTTGAAGGCAAAATGGAAGCACTTGGTGGCTTTTTTTAACCAGGATGTCAGGCGAAGATTCCGCCTAGCTCCTAGATTAACACGTCATCATATCCCAAGAGAAAAGCTTTCATCCTTCGCCAAAATGAAAGTTAAATGGGCAACACAGACTGTAAGTAGCTCCGTAAGTGCTGGTGTCCGAATTTCCGTCAGCATGGGCTGTTACCTCCAGAAGCTTCAGGTCTTGGAGTGCTTCTGAAAAGTTTTGATCGCCTTTTCGATATTTTTAACTGTAGCAATCTTCACGAAAAGAAGAAATATCGCAGGCCAATTTTCTTGGATGGCCAATCGAAAAATGATACGCTAGAACAGCTGTACGAGCTCAGAAAATTCGTATCGTCCATTGCCATATTTGACGAAGTGAAGAAAAAGTATGTCACTAACTCAATTAAGTGTCTGGGTGGATGGGTTCTCACAATCAACGCTTTGATTGAACTTATCAATGATTTATCCAAGCTTTAGTTTGGATTTTTGTTCACACGGAGACTCAATCAAGACTGTCTGGAGAATTTCTTCGGGCGTATTAGACGTGTTGGTGGCTGGAATTTCAACCCTACAGCATATCGTTTCTTTCACTCTTTCAAAAGATTAATTTCTGTCAACTCCTTACCTGAGAAACAAAGTTCCGGTGCAAACTGTGACGACGACGAAGGTAGCCTAACAACTGTGAGCTCCAGAAAAAAAAACTCCGATGAATGAAGACTCCTTTACTGAAACTAGCAGGTCTGATACAGTGTTGGAAATCCCCCCGCCTATAATATTTCCTACGCACAATGACATGGAAGAAGCGGAGAAGGTCGGTTTTGTGTATTTCTCTGGTTTTTTTATAAAACGGATTCAGTCCATGCATTCGTGCACTGAATGCAATAAGTGGTGCTCCGTTCAGGGCAATGAGACTACAGAATCGCTTCTCTTCTTTACGTACAAACAATATGATAACGCGAAGGAATTCGGTGGCCTTTCTATGCCAAGCGTACAGTTTGTGAATTATCTGAACTCATGTGAAACAATTTATGACGCTGTTTTCAGCAAAACGGGACACAAACAAGGAATACTCCGAGGCATCGTTTCTGAATTATCATCTGCTCCTTTCCCCAGTGGCTGCGCTGAATTTCCTTTAACGAAATTCTTCAACCTATTCGTTAGAACAAGAATTTATTATACGTTGAAATTTATAAACAGGTCCCTTGTAACCAATAAGAGTCAGAAGCCTAGTCAGAAGCTACGAAATATACAACACAAATGAAACTGGAAGATCCCCAAAATTTTGGATGAATATTGTTTCAATCTTTTGATTGCAGCTAATGAACCGGACGATTATGTTTTATCGTCGAAATAATCATGAAGCTATAATGTTCAAACAAATTCCTGTTTTTTTTTAAGTTGGCAATACAAATAAAAATTGGGATTAGATTGAGAAGACCACATGTATCTTGACATTTAATTACGAGCATTGAATTCTGATGAAAGGGTACACATCAATACAAGGAGTAACGAACAACCACTGTTTATTGGAAAGGTACTGTAGTACAGAAGGGCGTCAAAAGGTGGCGAGTAGTTTTGAGCCGAATACATTTTCCCGCAAACTCCTGGCTTCATATACCTATAGTTCAAGGGATCCCACACCCGCGGCGCTAATTTCCACTGACTGTGAAGGCTTATGGCAAGTCCCCCCCCGTGTCACTACTGGGACCCTTTATACTGTGGCGCCTACCGCCGTAAGGAAAACATCTCCGCGCGTGGGTTAAGTTTCTTCGCGTGCAACTCGCAACACTTGTCCCCGCACCGCGCCACTTGCTCTTCACACGCTTTTTCAAACACTAGCACCCGTTTTCAATCGCCTTTGACGCGATTTATGAACAGTTCAAGTGCCTCTGAGTGAAACTCTTGCCGAATTTTGTGGATTTTCCGAGAAATAAGATGCGATCGGCGTAACGAAAAAGTTGCGGGACTTTCTTCTCGTGTGGTGTTTGGTCCCAGTGACAAGTGTTGGGTCTGTGTGGGAAAAGAGATTGCCGGCCTTTTTTGCAGCTTTTTTATTTATCCTGGAATATTTTCTCGAATAAAACTTGTTCTTTAATCGAGACAGCCCGCAGATATCGAGTTTAATTTGTTACTGGAAACAGAAAAAGGATATTTTGTGGGCCCAAATTTGGCCGTCGCCATTTTCCCCAAGTCCCATTATCTTGCGGAAAAAAGACGCGCCAAACTTTAATGTGCGAATTTAAATATTTAACTCAGTTTTAATTAAAGTTTATTGATATCAAATGAAAGCTTATTGATATTTATTCAAGATTTTCCGAGTTTTTGTTGTTGATTCGAGTCTAGACGATTTTTGTAGTAGTTTCAAACTTCATCTCTTGGCCTGTCCTCTTCTGGTTTCGCCATTTTCTCTTTTATTTTTCTTTTTCTTTGTGTATCTGCCGTCAATTGACATCAATTGACGAAAATTTAGCCTGGATCTGATCTAGTTTTTATCCAGTTTTTTATCCAGTTTTTATTCGGTAGTATTATTTTTCGAGTATTATCCAGCAGCGGAGTGATCTGAATAATGAAGAGTGGAAGGGAAATTTGTAATTTTTTTCCCTTCTTCTGTGGCTTATAATATAATTTAATATTAAATTTAACTTAATTAATTTGGTAATTAATTAATTGATTAACTTATTACACGATTATAACACGATTGATTAACATCACGTGGAACAAAAATGGTTCCCACCATTTTCGCTCCACTTGAGTTGGAGTTGTGGGCCAATCTTCCCGGGACCCTTTTTCCCATCTTCCCTTATCTTTCCCCTTTTCCCCCCTCCGTGCTAGAATATACAATGTCTAGATTTCCCCTTTCGCTCCACTTGAGTTGGAGTTGGGGGCCAATCTTCCCCGGACCCTTTTTCCCATCTTCCCTTATTTTTCCCCTTTTCCCCCCTCCGTGCTAGAATATACAATGTCTAGATTCCCCTTTCGCTCCACTTGAGTTGGAGGCGGGGCCAATCTTCCCCGGACCCTTTTTCCCCTTTTCCCTTATCTTTCCCCTTTTCCCCCCTCCGTGCTAGAATATACAATGTCTAGATTTCGCCTTTTACCCTCTTCTCTTCTTCTTCCCTTTTCAGTCCCCATTTCTTCCTTCTTTTGAGGGAATTTCCCTGCAAAAGTGGAACACTGCTTTTTCCCCCTGTCGCGGGGCTTCTTCCCATTTCAGTCCCCATTTCTTACTGTTTTCAGGGAATTTCCCTTTAACAGTGGAAACACTGCTTTTTCCCCCCGTCGCAGGGCTTCTTCCCTTTCCCCATGTCTTCCTTTTTTCAGGGAATTTCCCTGCAAAAGTGGAAACATTGCCTTTTCCCCCTGTCGCAGGGCTTCTTCCCTTTTCAGTCCCCATGTCTTCCTTTTTTCAGGGAATTTCCCTGCAAAAGTGGAAACACTGCTTTTTCCCCCGTCGCAGGGCTTCTTCCCTTTTCAGTCCCCATTTCCTCCTTTTTTCAGGGAATTTCCCTGCAAAAGTGGAAACACTGCTTTTCCCCCTGTCGCAGGGCTTCTTCCCTTCTCAGTCCCCATTTCTTCCTTCTTTTCAGGGAATTTCCCTGCAAAAGTGGAAACACTGCTTTTTCCCCCCATCGCAGGGAAAAAAGAAAACGAGGGGAAAAAAGAGGGAAAAGGTTCGATGAGCCTATCATGACTCGCTCTCCCACTCCTCTCTATCATTTCATTTCTCTCATTCTCTCTTCTTTCATCATTTTCTCCTTTCTCTCTCCTTTCTTCCATTACCAAGTACAGTAGCAAATTTAGCGGACTGTGATTGGTGCTTAGGCTTTTTGGTTGCCACGGCAACGGCCAATAGCATCGCGGCGACCACCAGATGGCGTTACTGCATCATTTTTTTTATTTGGCACAACAACTTCCGGGATTCACCAGATTCAAGATTCTCGGCTCAAGAATCTCGCGCCAAAATTTGAGCAAGTCATCTGCGGAAAAGCCTCCGAAGAAAAAAAAAATCAGAAAATTTGTCGGGGAAATTTCGTAGGCCTAGAATTTCGGTCCAGATAGGCCTACCGGGGAAAATGGCCACTTGAAATCAAGGCTCTCTGCTGTTGGTGGCAAAAGTGGCCAGTGTTTCCACTTTTGCAGGAAAATTCCCTGAAAAGGGTGGAAACGGGGTCTGAAAAGGGAAAAAGAAGAGAAGAGGGTAAAGGGAAATCTAGACATTGTTTATTCTAGCACGGAGGGGGGGAAAGGGGAAAGATAAGGGAAGAGGGGAAAAATGGAAAGTTGAAAAGTGGAAACACTGAAAGTGGCACCAACAGCCACTTAACTTAAGACTTGTGGGGAAAAAGAAACCTTTTACCAGGGAAAACTTTTCCCCGGGACAAAAACAGTAAAAAAGACTAAAAATAGTAAGAAATTGTATCTTCCCATCCACATTTTAGTTAAAATCACTATATCCCACATTCTGTTATTGTCATTATTCTTGTTTCAAAAAATTCCGCCAGAGGGCTAACGATTTGACTCCCGCCGTTTACCCCAGAAGAATAGTTCCGATTTCTAACACTTGGGTAAACGTCGGGAGCCACTGGGAAAAGGTGAGATAGTTAGATGAGCCGGTGGGTGTCAATGGAATAATAAGCATAGGTCAAGGCTCGTCAAAGATGGGTCAATCCCGGGGGTCAAAGGTCAGTCCCCTGTCGCCTTATCATCCCAACAAGACGAACCCAATTACCCAAAAACAGAACGGCCATTTAAATCTACAATGTTATCACTCGTCTACTGCCACAAGGTCGAAAATCGCACGTTTTCCCATTAGATTTAATAGACCCTCCAACCCTTAGCGCTTTTAAGTTTACTATAAGGTCGACAATCGCGCATTTTCCCATTAGATTTAATAGACCTCTCCAACCCTTAGCGCTTTTAAGTTTACCATAAGGTCGGAAATCGCGCATTTTCCCGTCAGATTTAATAGACCCCTCCAATCCTTAATGGGCCATGGGCGAAAGCCTGAATGCTCTTGTTGAATGAAATAAATAAGTAAATAAATATTTAGTTAAATATTTACAAATAATTTAACCAATAATATATAAATGATATTTCGTAATACAAGAATTATTCAGTAGAAAAACCTGTAATTTACAATATAATAATATATAATACAATAAGAATAATATAATAATAATAATGATAATAATATCAAATGTAATAATACAATATAAGTATTAAATGAATAATAAAGTAATATTCAATAATAACAATGTTAATACTACAACTACAGCAAGTAAAATAATAAATATAATAATAATAATATAATAATAATAATAATAATAATAATAATATATACTGTAATAATACAATATAAATAATAAATGAATAATAAAGTAATATTCAATAATAACAATGCTAATACTACAACTACAGCAAATAAAATAATAAATATAATAATAATAATAATAATAATATAAAATGTAATAATAATAATACATACTGTAATAATACAATATAAATAATAAATGAATAATAAAATAATATTCAATAATAACAATGTTAATACTACAACTACAGCAAGTAGTTGTAGTGTTGTTAGTTAATATAATACATAATATACATATAATACATGTTAGTTAATATAATTATTGTAGTGTTAATACTACAACTACAGCAAATAAAATAACAAATATAATAATAATAATAATATAATAAATAACCAAATACAATTTTCATCTTTGATTGTTATATTTCCTTACCACTATTATGAATTAATTTACGTTTCTCTCGGTAGATGGCTCTTTAAATTATTATTATAATTATTTAATGTGTTAATTCTTATTTTTATTTATTTTACTTGATTATTTTATTATTAATTAATTAATTAATTAATAATTAATTCAAATATTTTATTAATTATTTTACTTTAACAGAGTCGGGCAGTTTTTCCGTTTTCTGCTTGGACGCGGGATTGTGAAGAGTGGGGTAGGTACAACAACTGATACTTACACTGCTACTTCAATTTTTGCTACTACCTCTGCTCTGTTGCTACCGCTTTACTTCCAATGCTACTATATCTCACGTTACTACTACTGCTTCAACTGCTATAACAACTACTACTACAACTACTGCTACCGCTTCTCTTACCGTCCTACCTCCTACTTGCATAACAACAACAATTAATACTAACATTACTACTTCAAATTTTGCTACTGCTACTACTACTACTGCTATAACAACTACTACTACAACTACTGCTACCGCTTCTCTTACCGTCCTACTCCTACTTGCATAACAACAACAATTAATACTAACATTACTACTTCTATTTTTGCTACTGCTACTACTACTACTGCAATTCCTATTGCTACTGGTCTACTTCCACTACTGCTATAGCTCTTGATTACAGTTGTCCTTTGTTTCGCATTAAGGTTTCGATTTGCATTTTCTGACGAGCGATTTCGCCGCGGGCTTGGCGCAACTGTCCCTCGGTGGCGTCGAGACGCTTGAGGACGTCGTGCGTCCGCTCGGTGAAGCAGATTCGACCCCGAATCTCGTCCTGGAGCCGCTCGTCCAGCTTCTCGACCTGTACCCTGAAAATGACGGAAAAATAAATAAATGATGATGATTAGCGTTACATGAAATCTGTCGAATACGTGGACAGCATGCAAAGTTTCCTATTGGTGTGTAAGGACTGTCCGTCTATTCGACAGTTTTGATGTGTATTCTATTATTGCTCTTATTATTTATTATTATTATTATTATTAGTGTTAATTGAAATCTGTCGAATAATTGGACAGTATGCAAAGTGTGTACTGGTGTATAGGGACTGTCCACTCATTCGACAGTTTCAGTGTGTACTATTGTTATTATTAGCGTTAAATGAAATCTGTCGAATACGTGGACAGCATGCGAAGTGTCCATTGGTGTGTGCAGGGACTGTCCACCCATTCAACAGTTTCAATGTGTACTATTGTTATTATTAGCGTTAAATGAAATCTGTCGAATACGTGGACAGCATGCGAAGTGTCCATTGGTGTGCAGGGACTGTCCACCCATTCGACAGTTTCAATGTGTACTATAATTATTTTTAGCGTTAAATGAAATCTGCCGAGTACGTGGACAGTATGCAAAGTGTGTACTGGTGTATAGGGACTGTCCACTCATTCGACAGTTTCAATGTGTACTATTGTTATTATTAGCGTTAACTGAAATCTGTCGAATACGTGGACAGCATGCAAAGTTTCCTATTGGTATTTGGGGACTGTCCACTCGTTCGACAGTTTTAACGTGTACTCTATAATTGTTATTATTATTATTATTAGACGAATGATATGAAATCTGTCCAATACTTGGACAGTATGCAAAGTTTCTATTGGTATACAGGAACTGTCCGCATATTCGACAGTTCCATTGTGTAATCTATTATTACTGTTATTGCGATTATCATTAGTATTACATGAAATCTGTCGAATACGTGGACAGTACGCAAGTTTTCTATTAGTGTATAGGAACTGTCCGCATATTCGACAGTTCCATTGTGTAATCTATTATTACTGTTATTGCGATTATTATTATTATTACATGAAATCTGTCGAATACGTGGACAGTACGCAAGTTTTCTATTGGTATACAGGAACTGTCCGCATATTCGACAGTTCCATTGTGTAATCTATTATTACTGTTATTGCGATTATTATTAGCATTACATGAAGTCTGACGAATACGTGGACAGTACGCAAGTTTTCTATTGGTATACAGGAACTGTCCGCATATTCGACAGTTCCATTGTGTAATCTATTATTACTGTTACTGCGATTATCATTAGCATTACATGAAATCTGTCGAATACGTGGACAGTACGCAAGTTTCCTATTAGTGTATAGGACCTGTCCGCCTATTCGACAGTTTTATAAATCATATTTTTTCGAAATACTTATGTTCCTCCAGTAGTTCTTTGACCCACAGGCCCTGGATGGCAGACATCGATGGCAGCGTTTCCACTTTTGCAGGGAAATTCCCTGAAAAAGGGGAGAAATGAGGTCTGAAAAGGGAAGAAGAAGAGAAGAGAGTGAAGAGGAAATCTAGACCCTGTACATTTTCTTGCACGGAGAGGGAAAAAGGGGAAAGATAAGGGAAGAGGGGAAAAATGGAAAATTGAAAGTGGAAACACTGCATTGATGGCAGAGGTTTTTCCTTTTCTCGTATACTGTCTGCAGCAAACGCTGAAACAAGAAATTTTTTATTAAATAAACTAATTAGGACATTTACACAGTTTATCTCTGAATATTATTAATATTAAGTTAAATTATGTTAAATAATAATAATAGTAATAATAATATAATAATCAATAATTATAATAAATTATAATATTAAATTAAATTATATGAAATATTTACACTTTTTATTATTTCAAAAATAATAATAAATCTATAATTAGCTTAAATAAATAGTTGAAATCAAAATTTTAAATTGTTTTTGACTATTATTAGTACGCATTAAAATAGTAAATCGAATTAGTAAATTAAACGTAAAAACAATTTACATAAAAAATAAGTATTTCATAATTATGATAAATTATAATAACCAATTCTATATAATCAGTCTATCAAAGATAATATCTAGTATATATAATATTAATTATAATAATAATAATATTTATAGTCCTGATCACCAGTGCATACTGGGTAACGAAATCGCAGACAGACTTTCCCGACAGGCTGCTTCAAACCCCCAAAAAATGTTCCCTTAATGTGGACATGGGTTACCCATTGCGAGAAATAAAGAACCGCATCAAAAGGAAAATCTCAGATTGTTGGAATCAGAATTGGACTCAGGATCCCAAGAGCCGCCAAAGACTGAGAAATTTACAAATATCTCCATATTATCGAAAATGACTCTTCACAAACTTGACATCCCGAGGAAAACATCAAACATGGTCGTGAGATTAAGGTCCACGCATTTCCCGACCAAAGACTACCTATTTCGATTCAAACTTTGCAAATCAGAAATATGCAACTGTCGCCTAAACCAGAGGCAAACACTGGGACATGCCTTCGTTCAATGTCCTCTTCTTAATAAGGAACGAGCGACACTTATCCGACAATGTACACTAAATCGCCCAGTAAAAAATTAAGTAGTTCAAGTAAGCAGTTTTTGCGCTGTTTACTAGTGTTGACTCTGCTGACTCGGGTGCTTACCACGGCTTACTCGAAGTGACACGTTTGGATCTGCCTACCACGGCTTATCCAGAGTAAGTCTTTGGTAGGTGCTTACAACTACTTAATCGAAGTAAGACGTCTTATAGACTACTGGAATCGGCAAATTTAAGTACCGTAAGACGTCTTACACTTACATCTTACAGCCTATTCTGACAATGTTAAAGTAAGTACTTGCAAGTGTTTACGTACGACTACTTACCACGGCTTACTCGAAGTGACACGTTTGGATCTGCCTACCACGGCTTATCCAGAGTAAGTCTTTGGTAGGTGCTTACAACTACTTAATCGAAGTAAGACGTCTTATAGACTACTGGAATCGGCAAATTTAAGTACCGTAAGACGTCTTACACTTACATCTTACAGCCTATTCTGACAATGTTAAAGTAAGTACTTGCAAGTGTTTACGTACGACTACTTACCACGGCTTACTCGAAGTGACACGTTTGGATCTGCCTACCACGGCTTATCCAGAGTAAGTCTTTGGTAGGTGCTTACAACTACTTAATCGAAGTAAGACGTCTTAGACTACTGGAATCGGCAAATTTAAGTACCGTTAAGACGTCTTACACTTACATCTTACAGCCTATTCTGACAATGTTTAAAGTAAGTACTTGCAAGTGTTTACGTACGACTACTTACCAACTGATTAATTACTGACTTTACTGGGCGTTGTAACTATAACCCCTGAAATATCTTAACCATCCCTAATTTGTTTGCCTATGTCAAAAATCTTGTAGATAAACTTTTGGAACTTAATCAACTTCCGTGAGGAAATTGCAGCACTTTGGTATATAAAATAATCGTTACTATTTTGATTTGTATCACCACTCCCATTTTCGCTATGTAGTTCGTTAAACTAGCTTTCATTTGTTCTGTCATCTAAGCGTTTCCTAATTTTAGATTTTTCTCTCCAAATTATTTCATGATGTTTATCCAACAAGCCGTTATAGCTTAAGAGTTTTGTTCCTATTTTCGCATGCACTTATCATCTTCCACAACCCCTTAATCCTGAAGCCAATGTATCGTTTGAATCAGCCATAGGCCTTTGGCCTGATGCTTGGATGGAAATTAATCAGCGGTGATTTCAATGCTCACCATACCACGTGGGATAAGCGCACAGATGTATATGGACAGGAACTGATAGCCTTCATCCAATCAACAGATTCAACCATGGTCAGCAAACCGTACGAATACACCTACCTGAGCCCCTATGGCAGCACATCCACAATAGATATCACAATAGCCTCATTGACAATATCCCCTAAAATCGGCCAAGTGCAGGTATGCAGAGAAGACGTGTGGGCTACCTCCTCGGACCATTATGTGTTGCAGGGACAGGTCGATTACTCACATAATACGTTCCAAGCATCACGCAGGACTCCCAACTACAGAAAGGCTAACTGGCATCTCCTAAGTTCCTTCGTGTCGACGGAATTAGATGCCACAACAATATTTAAATCAGAAATCAATTCGCCCGACATGCTAGATATGCACGTCGAACACCTCACAGACATAATCCAACGCGGTATAAATACGGCAGTTCCCAAGTCTAAGCCACAAAAGCGATACCAGCCGTGGTGGACAGAAGAATTAGATCTACAGAGACGGAAAGTAAACCGGCTCGAAAAAATATGGCGCATCAAGCGAGACACCGCTTCCCTGATAAACCTCAAAATAAGCAAAGCCCGGCTAAAGAAAGATATTCGAAAGACAAAAAGAACCTTCTTTCAGGAAAGCATAGACACCGCGGACCTCGAAAGGACCTGGGATTTGTATCAAAGACACTCAAGAGGGAACAAGAAGATAGGAGGAAAGCTGGATCTCAAAGATGACAACGGGCAGATCGCGAAGAGCGCGAAGGAAGCATTGAACATAGCGGCAAGAAAACTCAACCTGGGGCTACCGAGCTCGTATACAACCGACCTGTCTACAACAAGAACTGGGTGCAGTGCGTTCCCCCCAGTCACAGCGGTAGAAATACACTTAGCGCTATCTACAACAAGACAGAATTCAGCCCCAGGTGAGGATGGCATACCGGCTATGGTCCTAAAACAAATTCTTCCAACTATCCAAGACATCTTAATTAAGATATACAATGCGTCAATCTCCTTGGCCCACTACCCGGATTCATGGAAGTTCGCCAAAGTACTACTCTTTCCTAAACCGGACAAGGAGGACTACACCGACCCCAAGAGCTTTCGCCCCATTTCACTGCTAAATACAATGGGAAAACTTCTGGAGAAAATCATCGCGAAACGCCTCTCCTTCATGGTACAAAGAAACAACTCACTTCACCCCCTCCAATTCGGATTCCGGAGGGGAATCTCCGCACAGGATGCCATACTTAATCTGATTGAAAACATTAAGGTGAGCTTCAAAAAACATGGGACACTATCGCTGGTCAAACTAGACATGGAAAACGCATTCAATAAACTCGATCACTCGTTGATCGTAGCAGCCCTGGAACGAAAAGGAATTCCTAGCTACTTGCGTAACTGGATCGCGGCCTTCCTCAAAAACAGACCCTTGCAGATATTCAACTATCTCGGAGATCAGAGCGACTTGTATAGGACAGTCGAAGGTGTTCCCCAAGGCTCACCCCTATCACCTATCGCGTTCACGATAGCAACCGACAGCTGCCTAGCTAGGCTAAATGCAATACCAAACATCATAGCCCAGGCTTTTGCGGACGACACAACCATACTCTGTATGGGGAAAACAGTTGAATCCAATAAGCCACACCTGGAGAAAGCTCTGATAGAGGCAGATGGATGGGCAGAGGAAAACAAAATGATATTCGGAAACGCAAAAAGACAGCTAATTCACTTTTCGCGAAAGCGAAAAAACAACGAAGTCCCGATAGAGCTAAACGGAGAGGTATTGCCTGCCTTGCCAACAGTAAACTACCTGGGAGTCATTCTGGATAAAAAACTAAAATGGTCATACCACATCGATCACATTACAACGAAAACATCCAGATTGCTCACCAGGTTGAAATGCTTTGCGCGACAGAGATGGGGTCTCAAGCAGGACATCCTCCGAACCCTCTATAGATCGGCAATTCTACCAATATTGAGGTACGGCTGCCTGGCGTGGGCTGACGTAACCCACACTCGAGTGGGAAAACTAAAGCAAGTCCAGCGACAAGCGGCTCTTCAAATTACGGGATCCCTCTGCACAAGTCCGTCAGAGGCGCTTGATGTGGAGGCACGACTGATGCCGGTCGATCTACAACTGGAGTTGTACCGTCTCCACGAGATCCTCCGCATAATACGGTACGGAAAACACCACCCTTGTCATCAGTGGCTACAGAAAGAGCCAACAAAAAAGAGCATCGCCCACTCACCAACGCTAGCCAAAAGAGCCTGCATAGAACGCATCGCCCCACAATTTGGACAGGTAGAAAGAAAACCGGCAGTAATACCACCATGGAAACTGCCCAAGATAATAACTAATGCTTCTCCGAAACAAGGGCAGCTCACAAGCAGCGGAGACACCGGCAAACCAGTCATTCACATTTTCACAGATGGATCAAAAGGCGAAGGGGGTGTAGGGGCGGCCTTCGTCATTTACAGTGCGGAGCTACCGCAGCCAATCCGAAGGCCTTCTAAAATCCGGCTACCGAATACAACCAGCGTCTTCCAAGCAGAGGCCACGGCAATCAGGAAAGCAATAGCTCACATATCCGCCACCAAGAAAGAACAATGTACCGTTAAAATATACACCGACAGTCAGTCAGTGGTGCGCGCGGTAAGCACTCTCAGAACTTACGACAAGTGTAGCAATATATCGAACATCCTAAGAGCGTGTGCTTCATCCCAACACAAAATAAGCATAAACTGGATCCCGGGCACTGTGGGATCCCTGGCAACGAATTAGCAGACACAGCAGCCAAGGAAGCAGCCACAGAAACAGCCCTGCAAATAACACCAATGCCAATACCGGAATCCTCAATCAAGATCCAACTAAAGAATCATTATATAGAAAGATGGCAGAGACACTGGGACCAGGCGCAGAAAGGACGGCACCTATACAGGATCCAACCAAAAGTCACATCATCGAGACTGCAACTACCGAAAGCAACATCACGGAAAGAGAGCAGCATCGTCTCGCAACTGAGAATGGGGCACGTCCCTTTGAATTATTACCTACATAGATTTCACTTAACAGAGTCCCCCTCCTGCCCAAACTGTCCGGGAATCAGGGAAACAGTAGAGCATTTTCTGACAGCATGCCCAAAACACGACAAACAAAGGAAAGAACTACTCAAAGCCACCAAAACAAGCCGCATCGAAACTTCAATACTGTCCGACCCAGGGCACCTCAGAGCAATAGCCAACTTCAGTAGGAAGTCTGGACGCCTAACAAAAAATTGATCCAATATGTGTACCAATTCTCGAATCAGATTTGAAACCTAAACCCTTTGTTCCTTTCATATTATTAAAAAATCCACTAATTCCGCGATAATGTAACAGAGTTCGACTATGGCCCGCGAGGGCTTCAGTCCAATACACAAAAAAAAAAAAAAAAAAAGTAAAATATTTTGCCAAAAAATGGATCTATATTTTATATAATTTAAATTATATTAAAATAATTTAAATGAAAATATTTTGCTAAAAATTGATCTATTATTTATATAAATTAAATTTTATTAATATAATTGCCAAATAATTGATGTATATTTTATATAACTTAAATTATATTAAAATGATTCAAATGAAAATATTTTGCCAAATAATTAATCTATATTTTATATAACTTAAATTATATTAATATAATTAAAATGAAAATATTTTGCGAAAAATTGATCTATATTTTATTTAATTTAAATTATATTAATATAATTAAAACGAAAATATGTTGCCAAATAATTAATCTATATTTAGTATAACTTAAATTATATTAATATAATTAAAATGAAAATATTTTGCGAAAAATTGATCTATATTTTATTTAATTTAAATTATATTAATATAATTAAAACGAAAATATGTTGCCAAATAATTAATCTATATTTAGTATAACTTAAATTATATTAATATAATTAAAATGAAAATATACTCTTGATTTTTAACATCTACAGATCATGCGACCTTACGTTTAGTGCTTTTATCTCAGACATCTGGGATAAGTATAGAACGTACGGCAAGCATTTCGTGTGGATTGGCGACTTTAATGCACACCATTGGCAGTGGGACACCTCACGTGCGCCTAACCAGAAGGCGAATTTTTATCTGATTTTATGATTCAAAATAATTTCGTTCTCTTAAATGAACCCGGTGTTCCAACTTTTCGAAACAGCCGTGGGCAGGAATCCACAATAGATCTAGCCTTCATCTCGAATCACTCAGTGCATTTAATCGAGTCTTTTAACATTTTACCCCACTCGGCTGGTTGGTGTTCCGATCACTATACATTGCAATTAAAGGTTAACCGAGAACACATTTTAACTCCAAACATCCAAAAGTGGGACTACGAGAAAGCAAATTGGACAGGAATGCGGGAGAGTTTTTTATCATGGTTCAAGGCTAAAGAGACCCAGCTGAATTCGATTTACAGTTCAACCATTTTAAATGAAGTGACAGTTGACTTAGAGGTGGAAATTGTTGCCCTCATGAATGAATACATACCTAAACGAACGATCTCACAATTCTCAAAACCTTGGTGGAACGAGGATATTTCTCGGGCACGAGCCGAACTCAAGCACTTGAAAAAGCAGGCTAGTAGGCTAAAAACAGCGGAGGCGGTTAAGGTATGGAAAGCGAAACGAGAGGAGATGAAGAAATTAATACGCAAAGCAAAGCAAGAGCATTGGAATACCTTTTTAGATCACATTGACATTCAGGGAATGTGGAAGTTAAACAAAAAATTCAAAAGTCAGGAAAGCCACAATAAGATAGATCTCCTCGTGGGGTCCCCGGACAACCCTCTGCATTCGATGGAGGACAAGTTAAATTTTTTAGCAACGAATCTTTTTCACAGTCAACCACTTCAACACCCACAGTGCAACAAAACACCTCTAGTCATAGGGATAGAAGGCCTCAGATAGGGGATATTTTAGCGGAAGAAGTCAGTCGATGTATACATGAGGGTAGGCCAGAAGCAGCTCCAGGCCCAGATGGCATTCAGTTGTTTGTTTTGAGAAATTTGGGTAACACTCTAACTCGGATTTTAACCTGTATATACAATGCCATTTTTAAACTTGGATGTTTCCCGGATCGTTGGAAAAAAGCAAAGGTAATCTTAATCCCTAAGCCCGGTAAAAGCAACTACAACGATGCCAAAGCTTTCCGTCCCATATCTCTATTATCAGTACTGGGAAAAGTTTTCGAAAGAATCCTAACAGATAGAATTAAAGTTTTATTACAAAAGCACTCCATCCTCAGCGATCAACAATTTGGTTTTAGAGAAAAACGTGGTACAGAGGACGCCCTGCTAGTTTTTACGGAGAACATACACAAAGCTTTTAAGAAACGAAACACGACCACTGCACTTTTCCTAGATATTCAAGGTGCGTTCGATAATGTTGACCATGAGAAGTTAGTCGCTACTTGCAAAAAGAACAAACTGCCTTATGAACTCACATCTGTGATAAAATCTTTCCTCGAGAACAGATCTTTTAGCATTTGCCAGGGTAGTTACGAAAGCAACAATTTTCTTTTATCGAAAGGTGTTCCTCAAGGTTCTGTTTTATCGCCAATTTTATTCATTTTGTACATTAATAGTGCACTTAACATGCTTAAATCAAAAAGAATTTCAGTGCAAGCGTATGCAGACGACATCCTAATATACATATCTGGTTCATCAGCCCGCACCAACTGCAAAATTTTAAGAAATGCCTTAAAAATGTTTGACAAATGGAGTGCAAAGGTGTCGCTGGTCTTTTCAAAAGAGAAAACAGTTTTAATTCATTTTTCTCGTAAAAGAGTGCCGGAAGCGGACTCTATCACGTGGGGCACTGAGGAAATCAAGCCCAGTAAACAGGTGAAATACCTAGGCATTTTATTTGACTGTAAACTTTCTTGGAACGTACAGGTAGAAACGGCGGCTAGAGCGTGTCTTGGTAAAATTATTTTAATCGGTAACATCGCCAAAAAATCGAAAGGTGTGAGAAGTTGCAGACTGAGGATTCTAGTGAATGGCACTATTTTACAAACATTATTCTACGGTGCGGTGGTCTGGGCGACGGCTCCCTCCAGAGTGATGGCAATAGCATCTCGATTCTATGTAAAGCCATGCTTCTCGTCACAGGTGCCTTAAAGACTACCCCTACTGATGCACTTGAAGTTGAAGTTGGCTGGCCCCCACTACATTTAAAACTAAAGCAAATTATTTTAACCAAGCTTTTATCAATCCAATCCAAGAAGTCCTCCCCGCTTCATTCTCTCATTAAAAGGAGTCCCCCACAAAAAAGGTCGAGGCACAGCTCCCCCGTAGACCTAATGCTTTTAGCAAAAAAGGACACACCCCTCGAGGATCTTTTTAACCGGGTAGAGCTGGGTGATGATGACTCTTTCGCAGTCCCTCCAATCTGGCCACCCAGAAATGTAGAGTTCTTAATCGACCCCTCAGAAAGCAGTGCAATACAAGTAGTCAACACGACAGAACGCAGTTTTACCCATGTAGCTTTTACAGATGGTTCAAAAGACGAATCCAACGCGGGTTTTGCCGTCGTCGTCCCTCTAGAGCTGAACAATGTTGTGGTTCTGAAAGGCAAATTGGTTGCACCCCTCGCAAGTTATTTTACCGAGATTGCTGCACTGCACCAGGCTTTTAAATATTTCTTAAATACGGATGCCAGAAAGGTGGCTTTTATCACGGATTCGCAAGCTGCAATCTTAGCACTAAAAAACCCCACCTTTTCGTATATTGACAACTACACGTTTCAAACGAAGGTTCTTTTATACAATATAAGCCGCAAATTCGAACATGTTTTAATCCTCTGGTGCCCAGGGCATGTAGGGGTATGGGGAAATGAGCTAGCGGATCATCACGCCAGAGCTGCTGCCAGAGAAGACGGGCCTATCTTAGACTTCGGTTTACCTCCCAGTTATGTTTTATCGGAAGTGAAGAAATTCGTAAAAGAAACATGGCAGCAGTTATGGGCGAGGCCGCAAAATAATAGATGTCTCAAGCAGCTCACCGGCATCCCCAGTAAGCCATTATGTGCCCTAGATCTTCTAAAATGGGTGACATCCATTATTATCGGACTACGCAGTGGCCACGTCCCCACAAGAACGTTTTTAAGACGCTTCTTGATGGTGGACAAACTCTGCGCATGCCAAAATGCTTACCATACGATCGGCCATCTGTTTTACAACTGCGAATTGCTAAAGAGTATAAGGGTAGAGTACGCTCGATTTTTACGCAAACTGAATATTCCGCTGGACTTGAATAAGGTGCTATGCAACCCAAAGACTTTTATGGAAACTGCGTCATTTTTTACTAAGGCTCTGCATCTCACTAAAGACGACAAGCGAATGTACTGTGATACAGGTTTTTAGGATGTATTTATTATTTTAGAAAACTCTCACCGATGAAATGATTTTAAACACAATTAGTTTGGGGTCATGGGCCTTTCAGGCCTGTATACCCGTCAAGGAAAAAAAAAATAATTATAATAAATTATAATATTAAATTAAATTATATTAAATATTTACACTTTTTATTATTTCAAAAATAATAATAAATCTATAATTAGCTTAAATAAATAGTTGAAATCAAAATTCAAATTGTTTTTGACTATTATTAGTACGCATTAAAATAGTAAATCGAATTAGTAAATTAAACGTAAAAACAATTTACATAAAAAATAAGTATTTCATAATTATGATAAATTATAATAACCAATTCTATATAATCAGTCTATCAAAGATAATATCTAGTATATATAATATGAATTATAATAATAATAATATTTATATTCCTGGTCACCAGGGCATACTGGGTAACGAAATTGTAGACAGACTTTCCCGACAGAATAACCAATTCTATATAATCAGTCTATCAAAGATAATATCTAGTATATATAATATTAATTATAATAATAATAATATTTATATTCCTGATCACCAGGGCATACTGGGTAACGAAATCGCAGACAGACTTTCCCGACAGGCTGCTTCAAACCCCAAAAAATGTTCCCTTAATGTGGACATGGGTTACCCATTGCTAGAAATAAAGAACCGCATCAAAAGGAAAATCTCAGATTGTTGGAATCAGAATTGGACTCAAGATCCCAAGAGCCGCCAAAGACTGAGAAATTTACAAATATCTCCATATTATCGAAAATGACTCTTCACAAACTTGACATCCCGAGGAAAACATCAAACATGCTCGTGAGATTAAGGTCCACGCATTTCCCGACCAAAGACTACCTATTTCGATTCAAACTTTGCAAATCAGAAATATACAACTGTCGCCTAAACCAGAGGCAAACAACTGAGACATGCCTTCTTTCAATGTCCTCTTCTTAATAAGGAACGAGCGACACTTATCCGACAATGTACACTAAATCGCCCAGTAAAAAATTAAGTAGTTCAAGTAAGCAGTTTTTGCGCTGTTTACTAGTGTTGACTCTGCTGACTCGGGTGCTTACCACCGCTTACTCGAAGTGACACGTTTGGATCTGCCTACCACGGCTTATCCAGAGTAAGCCTTTGGTAGGTGCTTACAACTACTTAATCGAAGTAAGACGTCTTAGACTACTGGAATCGGCAAATTTAAGTACCGTAAGACGTCTTACACTTACATCTTACAGCCTATTCTGACAATGTTAAAGTAAGTACTTGCAAGTGTTTACGTACGACTACTTACCACGGCTTACTCGAAGTGACACGTTTGGATCTGCCTACCACGGCTTATCCAGAGTAAGTCTTTGGTAGGTGCTTACAACTACTTAATCGAAGTAAGACGTCTTAGACTACTGGAATCGGCAAATTTAAGTACCGTTAAGACGTCTTACACTTACATCTTACAGCCTATTCTGACAATGTTTAAAGTAAGTACTTGCAAGTGTTTACGTACGACTACTTACCAACTGATTAATTACTGACTTTACTGGGCGTTGTAACTATAACCCACGAAATATCTTAACCATCCCTAATTTGTTTGCCTATGTCAAAAATCTTGTAGATAAACTTTTGGAACTTAATCAACTTCCGTGAGGAAATTGCAGCACTTTAATTGGTATATATAATAATCGTTATATACTATTTTGATTTGTAACACCACTCCCATTTTCGCTATGTAGTTCGTTAAACTAGCTTTCATTTGTTCTGTCATCTAAGTGTTTCCTAATTTTAGATTTTTCTCTCCATATTATTTCACGATGTTTATCCAACAAGCCGTTATAGCTTAAGAGTTTTGTTCCTATTTTCGCATGCACTTATCATCTTCCAGAACCCCTTAATCCTGAAGCCAATGTATCGTTTGAATCAGACATAGGCCTTTGGCCTGATGCTTGGATGGAAATTAAAAAAAAAGTAAAATATTTTGCCAAATAATTAATCTATATTTTATATAATTTAAATTATATTAAAATAATTCAGTGGAAATATTTTGCTAAAAATGGATCTTTATATTATACAATTCAAATTATATTAATATAATTCTAATGAAAATATTTTGCCAAATAATTGATCTTTATATTATTTAATTCTAATTATATTAATATATTAAAAATGAAAATATTTTGCCAAATAATTGATCTATATTTAATATAATTTAAATTATATTAAAATAATTAAAATGAAAATATTTTGCCAAGAAATTGATCAATATTTTGTATAATTTAAATTTTATTAAAATAATTAAAACTAATATATTTTGCCAAATAATTGAACTATATTTAATATAATTCAAATTATATTAAAATAATTAAAATTCAAATAATCAATTTAAGAATTAATTAAAAATTATTAAAATATTAAAATAATTAAAATGAAAATATTTTGCCAACATGCTAACATATCTGCAACATTACACATGAATGGGCCTTCATTTCCCAAGTTGATTAACTATGAAAACTACTATTTACCATGGTAAGTTGTAGTGTTTTTTTATATTTCATTAAAGCACGTAGGCCTAGGCCCATGACTAGTACACAATTATATAAGACGAGACGATTTAAATACCCAGGGAGATTGGATGAATAATATAAAATAGAAATAATTCGAGTTTAATTTTAATACATTTTAGTGACACTCCTTAAAAAATCCTGTACTGCTGGGAACAGCTAAGATGCTACGTTTTTTTTTTATTTCATACTAGCATGTAGGCCTAAGCCCATGGATGCTATGTTTGTAAAAGCTAATGGAAACGAAAAATTCAATTAATTATCTACTAAATTCTCTATTTACTACAATAGTTAAACTGTTTGTTTCACACCATCTTTTAGCGTTACTATAAATAGTAGTAGTTATACTTTTGTGGAATTTTGACTACTATTAGTAACTGCTAACAGTGTTATTTAACATTATTTGGTTGTTGGTACCAGTGTTTCCACTTTTACCAGGGAAGTTCCCTGAAAAAAGAGGGAAATGGAGTCTGAAAAGGGAAGACGAAGAGAAGAGAGTAAAGAGGAAATCTAGACCCTGTACATTCTTGCACGGAGGGGGAAAAGGGGAAAGATAAGGGAAGAGGGGAAAAATGGAAGAATGAAAAGCGGCAACACTGGTTGGTACTCGAGAAAACGGGAAAAATTGACGAGTAAATCAACGGAAATTTTTTGGACACCGTAGCAGTGCTTCCACTTTTTTCCCCTTTTTCCCCTCCGTGCTGAAGAGTAAAGCTACGTTAGTAAGTTCACTTGATCCTCCATTTCCCCCTTTCCCTCTTCCCCATTTTCCTTATTCGAGGGAATAAAGAGTAAAGCTACATTGGTAAATTCACTTTATTCTCCGTTTCCCTTTTTCCCTCTTTCCCATTTTCCTTATTTTAGGGAATTTCCCTGCAAAGCGGAAGCACTGCACCGTAGGATGGACGGAATGAGGGGCGGAAAATCTCCCCGTTGGCGGAGTGTATATGGGGAGTCTTCCTGCAGCAGTGCTTCCACTTTGAGGGGAAATTCCCTCAAAAAGGGAAAATGGAGTCTCAAAAGGGAAAAACGAGGGAAGAGGGGGAAATGAAATTTGTACGGTAAATTGTTTATTTTACCATTAAATTTTTGAAACAGTCGTTAGAAATCCTTCAAAGAAAATATTCAAGGATGGGAAAGAATGGACAGTGGAAAGGGGAAAAAAAGGAAAAACTGAATTTTCAAAATGAGGGGAAAAGAAGGAAATGGGGCCCTCTTTGAGGGAAATTCCTTTAAAAAGGGAAAACCAGGTCTCAAAAAGGAAAAATAAAGGAAAAATAACATAGAAGTATAGCTTAAAATCCTACATGGAAAGGAAAACGATACTTGGTATCTTCAAGGGAAGGGAAAAAAAGGGAAAACCGTGACCTCTTTAAGGGAATACTGAAAACTTAAAGTGGAAGCACTGACTGTCCTGCAGTTAGCCGGTCAGTGACTGTGATTGAATGCCAGTCAGTCAAACTGTACGGGGAATCAGTGCTTCCACTTTGCAGGGAGATTCCCTTAAGAAGGGAAAACTGGGTCTCAGAAAGGAAAAATAAAGGGGAAAAACAGAAGTATAGCTTGATATCCTAAATGGGAGAGAAAAGGATACTCGATATCAACAAGCGAAGTGAAAAGAGGGAAACCGTGACAGCGTTTCCACTTTGCAGGAAAATTCCCTGAAAAAGGCGAAAGTGGAGTCTGAAAAAGGGAAACATAAGAGAAGGGACAAAAGGGAAAACCTAAGTACAGGCTTATATTCTAGCACGGAGGGAAAAAAGGGAAAAATAAGGGAAGAGGTGGAAAAGGGGAAACTGAAAAAGGGAAACATAAGAGAAGAGACAAAAGAGAAAACCTAAGTACAGCCTTATATTCTAGCACGGAGGGGAAAAAGGGAAAAGTAAGGGAAGAAGGGGAAAAGGGGAAACTGAAAGTGGAAACACTGCAGCAAATGACAAAGCAAGGGGTCCGAAGCTCCGAGGACAAGTGTACAAAGATTATTTGATAACATATGATAACACGCAGATAACATAGAGATAACAGGCTGATAACAGTGATAACATGACTTGGGTGTACGAAGATTGTTGCAAGTTTCGGACCCCTTGTGACAAAGCCAGTAGGACCAGTAGGATCACTGGGCGAACACGACACACCATCCATGATAATTCTGTAACAGAATCAAAGTCCTTGTTTATTTATTTTTTCTGTAATGTAAACTACATTATATAAATAATAATAAATAATAAATGAATAAATAAATAATAAATGAATAAATAATAATATAAATACAGAATTCGTGGTCGTTGCTGAAAAAAATATGTATTAAATAATTTAAAAGATTTCTTGTTTGGATCTTTCTATTAATAAAATATTGTGCAATAAATTCTGTCCATCTTAAATCAATTAGTATGTGGTTTTAATAAAAGTAACTGACACGCTTCATTCAAATAACTGGCAACACTGGATTTTTTTTATTTCTTTTTTTAAACAGATGAATTTCACATACTGGAAAGTGCTTCTTGGCAGGTACATAGAGCAAGTGTCTCGTAAGTGAAATCGGTTAAGATAAGAGTTCAAAACGTTGTGGCCAGTTAGAATTTGAATTACTTCATGGTCTAAGTTCCTCTTATGGAACACCTTGGTTGCACTGACTGTCGGAAGAAAAGTTTGGTACCGTTCCCCGTCCCCACATCTCTGCCATTCATCTTCCCGTAGCTGCATTAATTAAATATTTATCTATTATTTATTGTGAGAAGATTGTTTCTCATGGCTAGCAGTATATGATTTTCTTCTTTGTGTTCATTACGAAAGCCAGCTTGTCAAGTAGAGCACGCGTTGCCACATTGCTTCATAGCAACATACATTGAAACGATCCTAGTTTTAATTCATTTTTTTGTTAACTGATACCCACAAAAATTTTTTACTTTTGGAAATAATTACCTTTTGTACCTTTACATAACACTTTGGAAGGTTTTTTCCTGAAATATGTTTCATTGTTTTATAAAAATTAAATATATTTGCCCCGATGCGAGTTTTAGCAGGACCACGCGCGCTTCAACAAATATTTTACCACTAAATTTCAACCAAAAACCATCAGTAATTATACCAATCAATTCATCTTGAAGAGCAGAACGCGTTTCTTTGATAAAAAGTTGGGGTTACGGATCACTTAACAGAGTTACGAACGAAAAACTCTCAAATTTGATCCAAAAAGTGGCCTCCAGTCGCGAATTTTTTTAAATACGAAAACTTCAGTTTAAAATTCTAATTTTAATGTGAAAAAGAGTAGGAAGATAGAGCTGTTCGAATATATTTTTGTTTTTGGCATCGTGCTTTAACTTCCCGAGATAATCGAGCACAAACGGATGCGTAAATCGGCGAAAATTTCGTGCAACATAGCCGAGGGTACAGCCACCCACTTCGCGAGCATATACACCCGGTGCAGTGTTTCCACTTTTCGATTTTCCATTTTTCGCCATCTTCCCTTATCTTTCCCCTTTTCCCCCTCCGTGCAAGAATATACAGGGTCTAGATTTCCTCTTTACTCTCTTCTCTTCCTTCTTCCCTTTCCCTACCCCATTTCCTCCCTTTTTCAGGAAATTTCCCTGCAACAGTGGAAACTCTGACCCGGCGGGACAAGCGGCGGACATTTTTCTCAAGGCTCTTATGGAGAAACGGCCAAAAATCACGAATTTCTTTCAACATCCCACGAAGTAAGCTACTCACACCGATAATACCGGTATGGTTTTGTTCCTGGGAATCCCGCGAAAAAGATCCTTTATACAAATAAGATTTATTTGCCTTATTTCTTCAGTGTTTCCACTTTGCAGGGAAATGGGGCCTGAAAATGGAAACATAAGGAAACAGGGAAAAGGGAGAATCTGCAAGTATGCTTTGTATTCTTGTACGGAGAGGAAAAAGGGGAAAATAAGGGAAGAGGGGGAAACGGGGAAACTGAAAGTGGAAACACTGTATTTCTTTTAGAAAACTGAAGAGACTGGCAGAGGCTTTCAAATTTTGAGAGAAGCGCGCGTTGTTTTATTTTTCAGCGCCGTTATATCAATATTTTATTTTTCATTTATTGAATAATGACTGAACTTATGATTGATAAGTATTTTTTAAAATGCACTATTATTTCAGCACATTAGAAATCTCAGCTGCAAATTTTCAGTTTAACTTGTAGCTCTGACTTAATCTGATTTATTCGTCAATCATAGGTTTCTAGTTCATATTAAAACATATGATTAGTCTGTAATGCATTATTGATATGTAATATTATTTTGTATTACACGCTAAATATTCTATTTTTGCAGTTTCTTTGTCTAGTTGTGTGTATTATAATTTTTCTTCCCTATTTAACTCTGCCTACATCTTTTTATAAATGTTATAGTATTACGACATTATTGTCACTGCATTAAGATGAATCTTCAATAACATTTAGTGAACTGAATATTTCAAACCCGGTTGTCTATTGCCTCTTTTAATTTTACTACACAGTGCCAAGATTTGCCTATTACGACCGTATGTCCGCATCCAGTTTTTCACAAGTTCATGTAAATTCCTGGAACACAATTTTTGGCGAATAACCCAGCAGGTCTTTTCCTCAGGCTTAACTTCATTAGATACCCCCGTAAATCGAAATAAAAAAACCTTTTTAAATAATATTTAAATCACTTCAAAAATGTATTGTGGCTTATGGGAAATCGCTCCGCTTGTCCGCCGTTCGGGTCGATTCTAAAATGCATCCCGCGATGCGCATCGCTGTGGGCGACGCCGAGAAAAGTGAGTGGAGACTGGAACGGTCTATACCAAAACTCTGGAACACTTTGTCCACGTTGGATTGCTCCCTTACAAAAAAAAAGTAAGAAATAAAATTCTATCAGCTAGAATTCTAGTAGCAGTAACTAATACTACTACTACTTTTACTAATACAGCTCCGCTACTACCACCACCGCTATTTTTAGGACCATTATTATTCCAGTTAATGGCGATAATTCATTACAAAGGAGGAGGAGATATTAGTACTGAATGATATTAAATTAAAATCATTAAATTTTATTATTCTTTAGACGTAATTAATACATTTTTGTTCTATTAACAATTATAATCTTTTAAGGGAATATTAAATTAATTACTTTATTTGGTCCAGTGTCACTGCCAGAGAGCTACTGCTGTTGGTGGAGTAAGACATCATGGAGGAAGCAGATTTCGTTGTTCACGTGATCAAAGTCATCCACTCACAGCTCAAGGATAGTCTTATTGGAATTCGGTCGGCGAACTAGATTCTTTATCGTCACCACGTATTTTGCACTGCAAATATGACCGTTACCCATGCGTCTCTGGTCCGCTGGAAACCATGTCTGCCGGTTACCAAGGAGAACATCACGTGTAATCGACACTGCGTTCCCAGTTTTCTCGCCAGATGTCTGATTAACTGTCAATGAAATCGAGGAACCTGTATCTAAAGCTAAACTTATTTCTATCAATCACAATTAAATTGCAGATCCCACTTACCCGAAAAGAATCGTTTAATTTTATCCCCAAAGATCTCTTAAGATTCAATATCTAATAGTGTACCTCGGCCCTATGGAAGACTGCCCTCATGGCCCTATGGGTGTTTCGGCGCTGCATTTGAGATCTAACAATATCTATCTTATATTGTTTATAATCTAATAAAATTTTTCCTTTACAAAAATTACGTCCGGAATGATCACGTGACCTAATACGCGCGAAATTCGAAAATTAGCGTGGAAAGGTACAGAGCATGGTTTTCAAGTTTATCTTCCTCTATAACACTTTAATTGTACATATTTCATTCTATTTCCTTATATTTATAATATAATTTATAAGAAGTGTAACAACATGTTTCCTTTTATTTGTCTAATTTTTTTTATTCGAAGTAAACATCACATTCGAAAATAATCACGTGACCCAAAACGCGCGAAACTCGAGACTCTGAATGATTTTTTCCAACCGATCATGCAGCACGAACTTTAATGTTGTAAATTAATTTTATTAAAATAATTTTTAGTTTGCTTTTGTGTTCTTATCTATTTTACTTTTATCTAATTGATAAGTAACGGGGAATTTAACTCACGTTATCAGGTGTGTTTAAGCCTGATAAATGCCTCAAGCTTGCAACACTTACTTACCAGTTTAACCAAGGAATCACAGCACACGAAATCTAGCCCTTGAAAAAGGTATTTTCCCCTTCTTTTCTGCTTTAGTTCATACAAAATTTTACTTAAATTATCCCTGTAATATAAGATGAAGTTTCTTCTGTAGGTTTTACCGTTCTTGCTAAAGGTTTCATCCAGAAACGATTATCTTTTTCCCGTTTTTTTATGGTAACTTTCTTATCTGTGTATTTCGATAGTGCAAGATAAGTCGGAAACTGCGCTGTCTTCCCCGTGTACTGGACTGAGCGAAACAGAATAAAAGGGCGTGCTACTTTGTTCAACACTACATTTGAACCCACCTAAGATGGCCGACTTGAAAAATGAAAAGATCACAAGAGGAAAAATTGAGTTTTGGAGAGACGATGTAATTGGTACAACTCCGTTGTCGATTATTTTCAAGGGTAAATTTGAAGGAAGGATTGACGTTGCCGTTAAGAGAATTCCACTCACCTTGGCCAAGTTGGCAGAGAATGAAATTGAAAAGCTCTTGGAAAGAGATGACCATGAAAACGTGGTCAGGTATTACTGCAAAGAAGAAGACCGTGATTACTGGTATGTATGGCTATCTATATACAAAATTAAACTTAACATCTTTGATCACTCTTATTCCAGCTATATCGCCATGCAACTTTGTCCGTGCAACTTGGAAGAATACGTTGAGAAGAAGGGAAACTACAGCTCCAGTTTACCCAACACGCCTGTTGAAGAAATCCTCCGAGGAGCGGCTGAAGGACTTTCTCACATCCACAAGAAAGACATCATCCACCGAGACATCAAACCCAGTAACATCCTTCTCTTTGTCAAGGAAAACAAGTTGGTTGCTAAAATCAGCGATTTCGGCATTTCCCGCATCATACCGGCTAATCAAACTGTCTTGGCCAACTTGAGCGCAGGAACAGACTTGTACAAGGCTCCCGAACTGCTGACTCCGCCGTTTTCATGGCGGAGTGACGTTTATGCTTTCGGCCTTGTCGTCTTCTACGTGCTCAGCAAAGGAAAACACTTGTTTAATAACAATCTTGGCCATATAATCAAAGGTAACCCTGTGAACCTCCAAGAGCTGAACGGACAGCCAGATGCCCTTTCGCTGATCAAATGGCTAACTGCTTTCAACCAAGAAGCGAGACCCAGGATGACTGAAGTGGTTCACCACTCTTTCTTTTGGGACGACGAGAAGAAGTTAAATTTTATCAGAGATGTACACCAAAAAACCGAGGACAAACAGAACGGCCTTCTCGTCAAGGAAGTGATAGAAGAAGATTCTCATCACATCATCTGCTCTTCACCTGAAAACTGCGGAAACCAGCGAACTCCTCCTGATCCTGCCGCGTGTGCTGACTGGACAACTTCTCTGACGCCTTCAGTAAGAGCAGATTGTCCTCGTAACGTAAACATCCAATCCTGCGCAGAGCTGGTCCGCATCGTAAGAAATAAGGTAAAAAAATAATTTCCCAATCCAGCAGCTAGTACTAAGTAAAAGATGCATGGGAAGATAGATCAGATTGTACACATTTAAATTCCACAGTAATTAAGGTTTTATTGTTAATCTTTTGCCATCATATGTTAGTTTGCTTTTCATGCTATAAAAAAAACAAAAAACTTTTCAACAAAACTGGACATTTTTTTCTTTTTGACAGTTGACTCACTTCTACGATCTGAAGGACCCCGTGAAAGCAGAATACGGAGGCAGCATTGAAAAGTTTCGGCGTTACTGGTAGGACAGATTCCCGTCTCTTGTCGTCCATTTGTGGGAAAAAGTGGAAATAACGCACCTGACTGCCCTTTTAAGTGGATATTTTGCACCAGAATCGGTTCGCAGAAGAAATGCGGAAACAACGTTAATCCGGGCTATAGACGAAGTCGAACTGGGAGATCCTCAAGAGCTCCAGAACAAAGCCAAACGACTGGGGAGCACAATATGGGAAAGGGCGTTACGTTCCGCTGTTCGCAAAGGGAGGAAAGAGCTCGTTGAAGTTTTGCTTAAAGACGGTACCGCCCCTGACGTCGGATATAAAGATTTGATTAACAGTCTTCTATATGACACCGCGGGAAAAGGTCTCGTAGAAATCGCACTGTTACTCATCGAACATGACGCTGAAGTCAACTGCAAAGACGAATATGGAAGGACTCCTCTTCATGAAGCCGCATCATCAGGTCACCCAGAAGTTGCAAAATTACTCATCGAACGTGGCGCTGAAATCAACTGCAAAGACAGGATATTTGGAGTAACTCCTCTTCATCGTGCCGCATCAAGAGGTCACCCAGAAGTTGCAAAATTACTCATCGAACGTGGCGCTGAAATCAACTGCAAAGACGGAAATGGAAGGACTCCTCTTCATTTAGCCTTATCATCAGATCACCCAGAAGTTGCAAAATTACTCATCGAACGTGGCGCTGAAATCAACTGCAAAGACAAAGATGGAGAAACTCCTCTTCATCGTGCCGCATCATCAGGTCACCCAGAAGTTGCAAAATTACTCATCGAACGTGGCGCTGAAATCAACTGCAAAGACGAAGGTGGATGGACTCCTCTTCATTTCGCCTCATCAAAAGATCACCAAGAAGTTGCAAAATTACTCATCGAACGTGGCGCTGAAATCAACTGCAAAGACGAAAATGGATCGACTCCTCTTCATTTCGCCTTATCAGAAGTTAACCCAGAAGTTGCAAAATTACTCATCGAACGTGGCGCTGAAATCAACTGCAAAGACGAAAATGGATCGACTCCTCTTCATTTCGCCTTATCAGAAGTTAACCCAGAAGTTGCAAAATTACTCATCGAACGTGGCGCTGAAGTCAACTGCAAAAACAATTACGGAGAGACTCCTCTTCATACAGCCGCATCAAAAGGTCGCCCAGAAGTTGCAAAATTACTCATCGAATGTGGCGCTGAAATCAACTGCAAAAACACGACGTTTGGAACAACTCCTCTTCATCGTGCCGCATCATCAGGTCACCCAGAAGTTGCAAAATTACTCATCGAACGTGGCGCTGAAGTTAACTGCAAAGACAAAGTTGGAAAAACTCCTCTTCATGGTGCCGCATGGTGGGGTCACACAGCAGTTGCACAGTTACTCATCGAACATGACGCTGAAGTCAACTGCAAAATAACAGACGGGTGGACTCCTCTTCATTTAGCCGCATGGAATGGTCGCTCAACAGTTGCACAGTTACTCATCGAACATGACGCTGAAATCAACTGCAGAGATGACTCTGGACGCACTCCACTTGATTATGCCGTCGAGAAATCTCACACAGAATTGATCGAGTTACTCCGCAGAATTCCTGTAGAAAACCTTCCCTCTGAGCCGAACACGTAAGTAAAACTGTATTGTTAATTTGCACAGTAGCTTATCGAGTGAACGACCGTGTAATACTTACCCGAAATCAGCAAAGTGCTCGATTTCACGGTTGTATCACGCGAGAAGTTTATCAAAGAAACTATAGAATCTACAAATGGACATTTATTGTAGTTTTATGCATTTTGCGTAAGGAATCAAAAGCGGTATAAAGTAGGATATAATACGTTCTGAACGTCAACTTAGCTATTTATAAAAGCGAATGCATTATACATTACTAATGACTCGAAATTGACTTACAGGTGCTCTCAGCCTAAGCGGGGACGGCTGGAATAAGACGGACCAATGCCTGCCAAATGTAATACGAAGGGATACTTGGAATCACCCATCATTGCCATGTTCCCAGTTAAATAGAAGATTCTTATCCGAGTAAAATGTAGGTTTTTCATGCACCCAGTTTTGTTGCTCTGTCTGGATCCCTATAGTTTCAAGTATTAATGGTTGAAAAAGAACACGAAATACTTAGTAAAAGGACTGTGGTGCGGGCATTCAACTACAGACTTTCCCCCCTTATTTGTCAAGTTCATGTCCCGAGTAAAAATTTTCTATGGTTCACTCTAGTAAAACTAAGTACCGTGTTCCAAAATACTAGACTACTAGTCTACAGTGTCACACTATAGTTGAAAACTATAAAATTGCGCTAGAGTAAAACTAGTGTAAAACTATAGTGCACTATGTTAGAAAATATTAGAGTGCCACACTGTAGTTTACAGTCTGAGTAAATTTTTACTTGGAGTATCGTGCATCCATCATATTTTATGTTTTCGTATTTTAAGAATCAATAAATAATTCGGCAATGCTGTAGAAAAATACGTAAAGTCATATAGAAATGATAAAAAATCAGTAATTGAAATCTTAGACTTGAGCTATACAGTGAATTGTGTTAATTTTAATGAAGGTATATTGCGCTTTATTCAAACAACTGGCAACGCTGAAGTTGTTTGGATCACTGTTTCAAAACAGATAAACTTCACACTGAAGGAATGATATGAGGGGAAAGAATGATGAAGAGAGGGGAAGGAATGCGAGACCAGCATCCGCCGGACCAGCAACAGCACTCGCCGGACCAGCAACAGCACTCGCCGGACCAGCAACAGCACTCGCCGGACCAGCAACAGCATCCGCAGGACCAGCAACAGCATCCGCAGGACCAGCAGCAGCACCCGCCGGACCAGCAGCAGCATCCGCCGGACCAGCAACAGCATTCGCTGAACCTGCAACAGCATCCGCCACAGCCGGACCGCAACCTGCTTGAAAAGTTTCCAACTCACTTTACTACTTACTACACTACTAACTTTACTTACGTTTGCTATTAGTAAAACCCAAGCCAGCTAGCGATAGTTAGTCAAATGAAGGTATTAGTTTTTCGCTTCACCTTTGACATTGTCTCTTCACCAACTGACAAAAAAAAATACAAAAAGAGTTTGCAAAAACGAAACATTTTCTTGTTTATTTCTCTCAGCAGGAAGAAAGTGAGTTACTTTCTATTATCTTAGAACTATAATTAATTATAATAATAATACTATATTATTATAGATATACTATATAATAATATAGATGTATATACTGTATATTATAGAAATTATAATATAGTATAATAAAATATTTTACAAATTATAAGAAATAATATACTATATATTATAGTGGCTATTATTATATCAAGAATAATATAATAATAACATATTATAATAATGTTATTGTGGAACAGCGCTGAGATCGGAACCTTGTCCTACAACAGCAGACGACGCCAGTTTTCCAACTGTGACCGCTGCAACTGCTTGGCGCTACTATCGTTTGGCATAGAGTCTATGCTAATACCATAGTACAAGTAGATTCGCCATTTTAGTGATTTTAAACAAAAATTATGTCTTGAATTGACTAATAGTGTTTTTTTTTCTCGAAGCAAAATGTTATAATTAAATGTAAATTAAATGTATTAAAATGACTAGATTTATGTTGTAAATATTTTTCATCGAGTATGACTTTACACAACGTTGTTAGTTACTTTAGCAGCACATGATTTTATATATATTTATATTTGTATATTATATTTTATTATATTATGTTATATTATACTATACATATTATAGTATTATATATTTGTGTATAGTATATATATAATATATCATGTTAATTACTATTATAGTTATTATTTTTTATATAGTTATTAGTTATTATTTTTATTTATTTTATATAGTTATAGTTATATAGTTTATATAGTTATATTTTTATAGTTATTAATAATTATTATTATAATTAGATTATTATACTATATATTATATTATATTAAATTGTATAATATTATATTCTATTATATATATTATACTGTAATATTTATTTAAAGTAAATGTATAATATATTATACTGCAATATATATTTATAGTATATATATTTATAATATAGAATATATTATTTAGCATTGGATGTTAACTGAAATAAAACTATATTATATATTATATTATACATATTATAGTATTATATATATTTGTATAGTATGTATATTATATTAAAGTGTATAATATTATACTATATTATATAAATTATACTGTAATATTTATTTAAAGAATTAAATAAGAATTAAGAATAAGATTAATTAAGAATTAAATAAGAACTGGCTTATCAAATATTATATATTATACTGCAATATATATTTATAGTATATATATTTATAATATAGATTATATATATTTAGCATTGGATGTTAACTGAAATAAAACTATATTAGCAAATTACAATGGGTCCGAAACTTCCAATAATCTTCGTACACCTGAGTCATGTTATCACTACTGTCAACCTGTTATGTCCATGTTATCTCCATGTTATCATGTGTTATCAAATAATCTTGGTACACTTTTCCTCGGAGTTTCGGACCCCTTGGCAAATTATTTATTCATTAGTAATTACAATCAATGAGTCAATTAATTCAATGGAAAATAATTACCGGTTAGATTAATTAATTTAATTCAATTAAAATATAATGGATTAAATTATTTCATGATATAATCGTCTAAATATCAATTTTTAAAGAAATTCCATAAATTTTAAATTTTTGCAAACCGTTGCCGTAGGTTCGCTTCATTGTAAGTGAAGATCCTTAAACTTAAATTGTATTGCACTGAAATATTAATTTTTACTTAAACATTACTTACTTAAACTTAAACATCGATTTTTAACTTAACTTAAATTGTAATTAATTGTAATCCTAAACTGAAAAGAGTTCGGCATTCGCTTAGTAGTTACATGTGAGTCAAATTTTCTCTCCTATTTTCGAAATTTAATTCTATTTCTAGTTTAATTTAGATTTAATTCTATTTCTAGGTTAACTTAGATTTGATTCATTTTCTAGGTTAACTTAGATTTGATTCTTCTTCTAGTTTAATTGAGACTAAATTCTATTTCTAGGTTAACTTTGATTTAATTCTTCTTCTAGTTTAATTTAAATTTTAATTCATTTTCTAGTTTAATTCAAATTTAATTCTATTTCTAGTTGAACTTAAATTTAATTCTATTTCTAGTTTAACTTAGATTTGATTCTATTTCTAGGTTAACTTAGATTTAATTCTATTTCTAGTTTAATTGAAATTTAATTCTATTTCTAGTTTAATTGAAATTTAATTCTTCTTCTAGTTTAATTCAAATTTAATTCATTTTCTAGTTTAATTGAAATTTAATTCATTTTCTAGTTTAATTGAAATTTAATTCTATTTCTAGTTTAATTGAAGTTTAATTCATTTTCTAGATTAACTTAGATTTAATTCTATGTCTAGTTGAATTGAAATTTAATTCTATTTCTAGGTTAATTTAAATTTAATTCTTCTTCTAGGTTAATTGAAATTTAATTCTATTTCTAGTTTAATTGAAATTTAATTCATTTTCTAGGTTAACTTAGATTTGATTCTTCTTCTAGTTTAATTGAAATTTAATTCTTCTTCTAGTTTAACTTAAATCTATTTCATTTTCTAGTTTAATTTAAATTTAATTCCATTTCTAGTTTAATTTAAATTTAATTCTATTTCTTGTTTAACTTAGATTTAATTCTATGTCTAGCTTAACTTAGATTTAATTCTATTTCTAGTTTAATTGAAATTTAATTCATTTTGTAGTTTAATTCAAATTTAATTCATTTTCTAGTTTAATTGAAATTTAATTCTATTTCTAGTTGAATTTAAATTTAATTCATTTTCTAGTTTAACTTAAATCTATTTCATCATTGTATAAGTGTATAAGCGGCTACCGCTACCGCACATCTTTAACTTTTTTTGGGGTAACAAACTGCTTGAAAGGTTTGCTACTCACTTTACTACTTACTACTTACTTCTTACTACTTACTTACTTCTTACTACTTACTTACTTCTTACTACTTACTTACTTCTTACTACTTACTTACTTCTTACTACTTACTTACTTCTTACTACTTACTTACTTCTTACTACTTACTTACTTCTTACTACTTACTTACTTCTTACTACTTACTTACTTCTTACTACTTACTTACTTCTTACTACTTACTTACTTCTTACTACTTACTTACTTCTTACTACTTACTTATTTCTTACTACTTACTTCTACTTACTACTTACTACTTAACTTTGCTTACGTTTGCTATTAGTAAAACTCAAGTCAGCTAGCAAATTCAAATGAAGAGAAACTAGTTTTTCGCTTCAACTTTGACATTGTCTCTTCACCAACTGATCAAAAATAATACAAAAGAGTTGGCAAAATTTTTTCTTCAAGTTTATTTATTTATTTTTTTTTACATTTATTATTAATATTATTATTATTATTTATTATTATTATTATTATTATTATTGAAATTATTAAAGTTCTTCGGCAGGAACGACCGCCGAAGTCCAAAAGGGAAAAGGGAAAGGGAAGATCTAGGGAAAATCTAGGGAAAGGAATCTAGGATCCTAGGTGTAGGATTCCTAGGAATCCTAGGAATCTAGGATCTAGGGGAAAAAAAAGGGAAAATCTAGACCTTGTATATTCTAGCACGGAGGGAAGGGAGGGAGGGGGGGAAGAGGGGAAAGATGAGGGAAGAGGGTAAAAGGGAAAATCTAGACCTTGTATATTCTAGCACGGAGGGAGGGAAGGGAGGGGGGAAAAAGGGGAAAACCGGAAAGTGGAAACATCGGTTTTGTACTTAATATAGAGTTAATTAGGTTTTAATTCAAGTAATATCTATCTGTTACAGGACGTCCCAGAAATCCCCGATCCTGTGAAACCAACTATGATGATTTAATGGATGATGAAGACAATCCAACAGCAGAAAAAGGTTGGAAGGAGGGGTCCGAAACTCCGAGGAAAAGTGTACGACGATTATTTGATAACACGGAGATAACACGGAGATAACATGGAGATAACAGGTTGATAACAGTGACAACACGGCCTAGGTGTACGAAGATTATTTGACAACATATGACAACATAGAGATAACAGGTTGATAACAGTGATAACAGTGACAACACGGCCTAGGTGTACGACGATTATTGCAAGTTTCGGACCCCTTGGCTCGGGCTTAGTACAACTTCGTAGCTTTCATTCGAAGTGCCAAACATAAAAATTAATAAAACTTAATTAATTTAACATTAAAATACTTAAACTAAAATAATAATTTCTATTCATTAAGACAGAGAGCTACCGTTTCACAAAGTAGACATCATCTGAATGCGAACACATCGATATGGTGGGCGGTATTTCCACTTTTCGATTTTCCCCTTTTTCCCCTCTTCCCTTATTTTTCCCCTCCCCCCCCCTCCGTGCTAGAATATACAGGGTCTACATTTCCCCTTTTACCCTCTTCACACCTTCTTTCCCTTTTCAGACCCCTCCTTTTCCCTCCCTTTTCAGGGAATTTCCCTGCAAAAGTGGAAACACTGATGGTGGACATCTTCCCTACTAACTGTGTTGAGGTAGCACCAACTAAAATAAACTTTAAAATCATTAATTAATAAAATGGCTTTCTCTTAGAAGATTATATCTAATGAAGGTACGCAGACATTACACAAGAACCGCGACGAAGGAAACCAGTGTTTCCACTTTTGCAGGGAATTTCCCTGAAAAGGGGGGAAATGGTGTCTGAAAAGGGAAGACGAAGAGAAGAGAGTCAAGAGGAAATCTAGACCCTGTACATTCTAGCATGAAGGGGGGGAAAAGGGGAAAGATAAGGGAAGAGAGTAAAGAGGAAATCTAGACCTGTACATTCTACCATGAAGGGGGGAAAAAGGGGAAAGATAAGGGAAGAGAGAGGTAAGAGGAAATCTAGACCCTGTACATTCTAGCATGAAGGGGGGGAAAAGGGGAAAGATAAGGGAAGAGAGTCAAGAGGAAATCTAGACCCTGTACATTCTAGCATGAAGGGGGGAAAAAGGGAAAGATAAGGGAAGAGATTCAAGAGGAAATCTTGACCCTGTACATTCTAGCATGAAGGGGGAAAAAGGGGGAAAGATAAGGGAAGAGAGTCAAGAGGAAATCTAGAACCTGTACATTCTAGCATGAAGGGGGGGAAAAGGGGAAAGATAAGGGAAGAGGGGGGAAATGGAAGATTGAAAAATGGCAACACTGAAGGAAACGCTAGAGTCAAATCAACGGGTCCGAAACTTCCAGTAATCTTCGTACACTTAGGTTATGTTATCAGTGTTATCAACCTGCTATCTCCATGTTATCGCCGTGTTATCACATGTTATCAAATAATCCTCGTACACTTTTCCTCGGAGTTTTGGACCCCTTGAGTCAAATACAACTTCACTGCACCAAGTCCCATTGCGAGGACTTGGCAAGTCGACGAAAAGATCTACGAGCAGAAAAATCAGGAACATTAATTTTTTGGATTCCTCTTTGATTATTTAGACTTTTTGGATTTTTTTTAACGTGATAATTAACACTACCTACCGTATTAAATACTGTGATATACTAAAACATACATGCACATTTACAAAACATAATCTTTTAGTGGCAACATCTAGCGTTAGTATACGGTGTACTTGTATTTCTTATCAATATTTTTGCTAAGATTTCTTTGTAATCTGCGTATCCAGTTCCAAAACACTTGGGTACCCTGATATTTCAGTTTATTTTAAGTATTTTGATTCATGTCATTTTATTTTTCTGTCCAGATTTTCTTTGACTTGTTACGAATAAAGGTAACATGTTTATAAACACTGTATCAAAGCAAACTATCTTCACACCAGGGTATTCAGGAAATTTAAGAAATGTAAAGCGTGTGGTTTGAATTTACGGTTTAAATTAATAGTATATTCACTCTAAATGACGATACAATTAATTAAGATGAGGATGATAAAATAAAATGTACGATACTTGAACAGGGGGTTATGGTAATTTGTAGTTTCAAATTTTCCCGCCTTCGAAAATTCGAACACTACGTGGCGCTGCAAGCATATCAACACCAAGTGAACGTCGTCTGTAGTTTCAATTCAAATGCCTTAAAACAACCTGTCACACTGAAACTTAAAAAAATTTCTCGTAGTAATAACTGAGCATCAATAAATGATGGAAAAAGAAGGCGCCAGTTCGTATCTGAATGACGCTCAAGTAATCGCAGCCTGCGATGAATCGGGAAACACGGTTGTCAACGAAGATCTCACCGTCATGATCGGTGAGAGTGGCCCTGTAGAAGTCAACATCATCAATATTGACGAAAATATGCTACTGTCAGAACTGGATTCGATGAAATCTACTGAAATGGTATGTATACCTATTTGCCGTTTAAAAACAAGCTAAATCTTTCTTGAAATTATTTCTAGATTTTGTCTGACATAGTTCCAGTCGCTGGAACGAGCAGTACAACAACAGACATTAATGACGAGGCCCAGTTGTTGATGTCAAAGTATCTGAGTGGAGAGCTATCGTTTTCTGAATACGTGGCGCAAGTTGATAGCGAGGAGGAATACGACATTGCGGATGACAAGGCGGACGATTCAGATTACCGCACTAGCAAAGGAAATGAGTCGAAAAACATGAAAAAGAAAGAAGAAATGGAATCGGAGGAATCGCAGTTGCAGAAACGAGGACGCAGGAAAGGCGTCCCTGTTGTTAAAAAACTTCCTCCCGTTCTTCAGGGTCTTATGGGGGAAGCCAACTTAAGATTTGCACGAAGGGAATGGGACGATGCTGTTACAATGTGTTTAGAAGTCGTTCGTCAGGTAATAATTTTTCAGCATTATTTCTCACGGAAATTTATGTTTTTATCGTTCAGGCTCCAACTCATCCTGAGCCTTTTCGGACTCTGAGCATGCTGTACGAGGAAATGGGCGATAGCGAGAAAGCTCTTCAGTTCGCTTTTATCGCAGCCCATTTGTCGCCCAGTGACTCGGATGAGTGGGTGCGACTTGCAGAGGCTTACCTAGAGCAAGGCGATCATCAGCAGGCTCTCAAGTGCTATACAAAAGCTGTAAACGCTAATCCTTCTAATTTAGAGCTTCACCAACGGTAAATGAGAGTTTTAGGCTACGATTTTCAAAGTTCCGTATTAATTCTTTGATTTTCTCAGACGGTTGGAGCTTCTCGAAGGTGTGGGGTCGAATGAGCAACAGCTTTTGCAAGCGTACACCAAAATGCTGGTCGCTTTTCAGCCAGAACAAGGGGAACAGTGTATCAGTCTAGCGACAACAATTGCTCGGGCTCATTATGCGAGTGGACACGTCAACCAGGCTCTGCGGACTCTGTCTTTGGCTCGGAGGTAAGCTTGGCTAAACCCTTCTGTTGATTAATAATTCATAAGATGTTTGTGATTGGTAAATACAGACAATTTCCCTCGCACTTTTCTTCCGAGCATCTGAACCTGCTGCTCGAGCTCCTCATCGCTGCGAAAAAGTATCCTGATATTCTGGAGGCTCTCAAAGAACATTACAATATGCCCGTTGATGAAATCTGCGTAAATTCACAAGTTCCATTAGATATTAAGGTGAAACTAGGCGTGGCACTCGTTCACCTGAAAATGGATGCTACTCCTATCTGCAAGCAGCTGAAAGCTGTAGATGTGAACGAGTTCGGAGACCTGTTTCTCGACATTGCTGAAGCCTTAATGGAAAACGAGGTAGCACGGTAGTATAGGAATATATTAATTTATATTTAAGAATGTTAATTTGTATAACAGTAATTTATACATGGATGAATTTTCAATGTGTAATTTATCAACAGAACTGCTTTTAGGTAGTTTTATCTTTGATTTAGTTTAATTTAATTAACTGCTATATTAAATCCTCCTTTTGGTAAAACAATCCAGACTGAATGCACTATAATTATTTATAATTATTCTTATAAATTTACGAATAATATTATTCTTTTCTTATTTATCTAAAAATGCTCTTATGTATCTGGTCTACGTTAATATTCATATAGACTTTATTTCAATGTTTTCCCCCCCTAATTAATATATGATTTTTTCTTGTGTAGGAATATGGCAAGGCAGCTGAAATGCTTGAACTTCTTATTCACAGCCGCGATTACAGTTTGGCTGGAGTCTGGCTTCAGTACGCTGAATGCAATCGGCATGTGGAAAAATACGACACAGCCATCGAGGCATACAAGTACCAAAATTTTTGTTCCCACGTTTAATAAAGAAATATTACTCGTAATATTATTAAATGTCCACTTGGGGCAAAGTCACGTGACTGAAGAAGCCAATGGAAACGCACGGAAAATTGGCGCTAAAAATGATAAAATCTGAATTATTCAAATTAGCTCAAACTAACTATTATTATAAATTAATTTCACAATATTTATGAAAATATTGAATATTAAAATCTTAAGTAAATAGTAAAATGCAGAAAAATGAGAATATATTTGTTCATGAAAAGTAATTTGTTTCAAGGAAAGTTATCGAGTTGGCTCCTCAGCATTTTGAAGCTCGGATGAAATTGTCCAGCTTGTTCCAGAAGCTCGGACGAAAAGAAGAAGCCCTGGAAACAGTGACCCAAGAAGCTGAAACAGTCATAGACCCCAGTCTATTATACGAGAGATGCCATTTGCTGCTGAATGAACAGCACTACGACGAATTCATAGAAGCTGCTAAACTACTGTTTTCCAGACATTTCAAAACTATTCGGTATGAATGAATGATTGAATGAAGAAGCTACTTCTTTACATTTTTTATTGATTAAAAATTAATTAATACTTTATACAGGTCCAGGAATGATGCTCTGAGTGCGTGCGGAACTAGGCGCTGGGATCCCGAAGACTATGACGAGCCGGAAGCTGAATCAGACACGGAACTGGAATTTGCCGGATCTTCCATCAAACCTGAAGATGAATTCCAGCTTTTCAGGATCGCCTGTGATTTGCTTTACGAGAGGAAACGTCTTGTCGAACTTGAAAGGCTCTGCATATCTTCGCTCACATCGAAAATCTTCAGGAAACGAGCGGATTTCTTTAAAGAATGCCGTTTCCTTGCATTACAGGTGATTTTTTTACTGCATTTAAGTATATGGTTTTTATTAAGTTATAATTATACTTATTTTATTCATAAATATTTAATTTAATTTATTTGATTGTTGGTTTATAGGCTTGTATGGCTCGGCGAGATTCGTATTTGTCGTATACGTTGGCCCGACAGTTTCTTTTGTCGAATTTCAGCAGCAGTCGAATGTGGAACCTTTTCGCTCAGGTAAAATAAATCTAACTTTAAATTCTAATATTCGTTAATCAGGTTTGATTTTGCATTTAAGGTCATGATGCAGCCCGACGATATTCGACACAATCGTTTCCTGATGCGACTCATGATGAAAAATCCTGACAACTTATGCATCAGCCTTTTGAACGGACATGCTTGTTTAGCAGCGGGAACTTACAAGTACGCACTGAACGAATATCTCTCGGTTTTTCGTCAAGAGCCGTCCAACCCTTTAGCTGCGCTTATGGCCGGACTTGTATTCGTTCATATGGCGTGCCAGAAATACTCTGCTGGAAAACATACGCTCGTGAATCAAGTACTAGACACTTACAACTTTTTTGGCTTTATTTTCCATTAAGCTCTTTATGTGTTTTAGGCTTGCTCGTTTCTTGCGACGTATCAGCAACTGCGGGGAGAATGTCAGGAGAGTTATTATAACATGGGGAGGGCCATGCATCAGCTGGGTTTGTTTCCTGCCGCCCTGCATTATTACGAAAAAGCGTTAAGTTTTCCCATTGTTCGAGATGCGAAGAAAGGCTGCAACCTTGACCTGCGTAGAGAGATAGCGTTCAACGTAGCGCTGATCTACCGAAGCTCAGGAGCGTTGGACATGGCCAGGATGTACCTGTACAAATATATTACTGTGTGAAAAATTGTAAATAAACTCTGTTGAGAGGTGGGTTTCTGCATTTGGTTTCCCTTATTCCCCTTTTTTGCCCTCGCTTGAAAATTTCAATTTCCCCTTTCTCCCCACCATGGTTAAAGCTGTACTTCTAAAATTCCCTCCATTCTCCGTCTTCCCTTATTTTACCCTCCTTGCTAAGATGTACTACTTTCCTTATCCTTTCCCTTTTCCCCCTATCTTCCTTTCCTTATTTTCCCCCTTTTCCCTCCACGGTTAGACTTTAAGCATCTAAAATCTCCGTATCTCCTTCCAATTCCCTCTTCCCCCTATCTTCCTTTCCTTATTTTCCCCCTTTTCCCTCCACGGTTAGACTTTAAGCATCTAAAATCTCCGTATCTCCTTCCAATTCCCTCTTCCCGTATTTTCCCCTTGAAGAAAAATAATTAATTTTGTTTACACACACACCATCTAGCGGACAAATTTCCAACTATTATCTTTCTTGTTATTTTGCTGTTCTAGTGATTCGCCCAGTCGGCCATTGTTGTTTCTGGTGTAACATTCCTTGCTCCAATTTAACGTATTTACCGTCTAATCTTACGGGTTTTTGTAGCTTCTGTTAACTCTTTTTCATCTGCAAACTCTCATAAAGCCAAAGATGTCGGCAAATAACGCAGCAGAAGAGGTAACAGAAACAAATTTCTCATAGTTGACGTTATGTGACGTGTAAATAGCACACACGGCTCAAGTGTACGAGTCTTGTGCAATAAATTTTTTCCCCCTTAATATCTTGTTTCCTTACTTTCTTCAGGATCTGCGGGACCTGCCCAGCTACGAAGAAGTGGCAGAAAAATCGCCAAACGCTAAACCTCCCGCTTACAGCGTAGCTGCGAAACTTCCGACTTACGAAGAGGCTCAGCAGGAAAAATCGGGAGGTTCGCCCGCGACTAATGGCTTTGATCATTATTACGAATTCGTACCATTCCCTCCGCCCAACGTGACTGAAGACGATGCAGAACAGCGAAACCTGATTCTCGGCACAGACACTATTTTCCTGGCCTCGTTTTTTGGTATCTTACATCACTACAGTCAAAGTTATATCCGACTTTATTATCGTTTTTGTTTAGTTGCATTCTTGTTCAACTGGATCGGCTTCCTCGTTCTTCTGTGCGGGTGCCACACTATTGCCGGACGTTACGGAGCTTTATCCGGTTTTGGACTTTCCCTTGCCAAGTGGGCTCTGATCGTCAAACACTCGACCGATATTGTCTCCAGTGAGAACAACTGGCTCTGGTGGCTCATTATGGCAGTCGGTAAGACTTTTCTCTCGACAATTTTATCTCTTATTCGTCATTCGTGATTTCTGAGTTTACTTTAAATCGCAGGTCTGCTGCTGTCGGCCAGGGCTTTGGTGCAGTACCTTTCGATCAAGCGCGAGTGGAACCGTTTGTCGCGCGCCGTCCACGAACCAGCCGTTTTGATCTTCTGAAAAAAATAAATCGACTTTTTTTTTTTTTTTTTTGCTTAACACCAGTTTAGAAAAAAAATGTAGATTTTTTCTTTCTATTTTCTTGAATTTTCCCCTTACGATAGCATTGACCCGGAATAGTCGTGAATTTATGTTTAAAATTTTTCGAACTTAAAACTTTTATCTCTTTAAAAATTTACCCTCGTCTCAGAAAAAAAATTTTGGAGGGGACGTGAAAAATAATACATTCGGTGTTTGAAAAAAAAAGCAGTGTTTCCACTTTCAGTTTCCCCTTTTTCCCCTCCGTGCTACAATATAAGGCTGTACTTGGATTTTCCCTTTTGTCTCTTCTCTCATTTTCCCCTTTTTTCAGACCCCATTCTGCCCATTTCCAGGGAAGTACCCTGCAAAGTGGAGACACTGATAAAAAGACTAGCACTCGTCAATATTATCCAGTTCCTGCAGGATTTGGTCAGTCAGATCCGTGGGATTTTTCTTGTAGCACACGGCTAAACGCACAGCGTCTCGGAACAACTAAATACAAAAATTAATTTAGGAAAACGAAACATCATTTAATATTTTAGATTTAATTTCTGAAATATCTATTAGATACCGTTTACCTTGACTACGTTCGTGCCATTTGCTGCGGAGACGTAATATAACGGGATATTGTTTTTCGTCGAGAAAGCGAAAGTTTTCTGCGTGACGTCCATATTTTCTATAAATCACGAGTTTTACTTTCAATAAATATTTTGTTGTGTAAATTAAATATTATACCGTCTATCTTGTTTGCTGCACACAAGCAGGGAATTTCTGGACGATATTTACGCAGTTCTTCGTACCAAGTGGAAAGATTTTTGTAAGTGATTTTACGAGATGAATCAAATACAAATACTGCACAATGGGCTTGATGGTAGTACGATGGATGCAGTGACTGGAACCGTTCCTGACCTGCTGTATCCCAGAAATCTAGAAATATTCAATTTTCCAAGTTAAAGTCAAGGATATAATTAATGTCCTACGATAAGAACGAGTCCCAGCAATAGTGTTTTATACCGTGCAATTTAAATAAGACAGTACTGCAGTACCTTTTCACCTGGAACTTGTCCAGGTTTTTTTTTAAAATATATTTTGTCTTAATTTGCGCTAGATTTGATTTGATTAATCCTGTATCGTTTATTCGCTTAATTTATTTACATTTAATTAGCTTTATTATAATTAATAAAATTTTGAGAATTTTTTAAAAAAATTTATTTTGTCTTAATTTGCGTTAGATTTGATTTGATAAATCCTGTATCGTTTATTCGCTTAATTTATTTACATTTAATTAGCTTTATTGTAATTAATAAAATTTTGAGAATTTTTTAAAAAATATATTTTGTCTTAATTTGCGCTAGATTTGATTTGATTAATCCTGTATCGTTTATTCGCTTCATTTATTTACATTTAATTAGCTTTATTATAATTAATAAAATTTTGAGAATTTTGTAAAAAATATATATTGTCTTAATTTACGTTAGATTTGATTAGATTAATCCTGTATCGTTTATTTGCTTAATTTATTTACATTTAATTAGCTTTATTATAATTAATAAAATTTTGAGAATTTTTTAAAAAAATATATTTTGTCTTAATTTGCGGTAGATTTGATTTGATTAATCCTGTATCGTTTATTCGCTTCATTTATTTACATTTAATAAGCTTTATTATAATTAATAAAATTGTGAGATTTTTTAAATAGAAATTTACCAACTAGGATGTCATCCTCCTTCACTGTGGTCCTGTAGCGGTATAAATTTAAAGCGTACGTAGACATTTGGTGTGGTTTGTAATCTCCCATCAGAAAACGTTCCAGCAATCTATTAAAATTGAATATAATTACTATTAAATTTAATTCATCTTTGTTAATTAGGCCTCACAACAGATCTCTTGAAAAATTCAATATAATTACTATTAAATTTAATTCATCTTTGTTAATTAGGCCTCACTACAGATCTCTTGAAAAATTCAATATAATTACTATTAAATTTAATTCATCTTTGTTAATTAGGCCTCACTACAGATCTCTTGGAAAATTGAATATAATTACTATTAAATTTAATTCATCTTTGTTAACTAGGCCTCACAACAGATCTCTTGGAAAATTCAATATAATTACTATTAAATTTAATTCATCTTTGTTAACTAGGCCTCACAACAGATCTCTTGAAAAATTCAATTTAATTACTATTAAATTTAATTCATCTTTGTTAACTAGGCCTCACAACAGATCTCTTGAAAAATTCAATTTAATTACTATTAAATTTAATTCATCTTTGTTAACTAGGCCTTACAACAGGTCTCTTGGAAAATTGAATATAATTACTATTAAATTTAATTCATCTTTGTTAATTAGGCCTCACAACAGGTCTCTTGGAAACCCAGTTGATTCAGCCATAAAGGAAAATACAAATTTTTGCAAGAAAAATTTGAAATAAAACTATTAATTTTAAAATAATAAATACAGTTGAATAAGCTAGATTTTGCTTCTTAATTATAGTTAAAACAGGACATATTTTACTTTGATTTTCCCACGGCGCTGTCTCCAAGGCAAATTATTTTTACCGGGACTTGATTTTGAATACTTTTTTCATCGTAATTAATCACCATATCTTCAATATCTTTTTCCATTTTCTAAATAATTTTGTAGTTTTAAGCTAAGCAACTATATTTCCTCCAAAAAGACAATATTTGTTGTATTTCCTGAAGCGGTTGTCATGGCAACAAGAAAGTTTACTGTTTAGCAGTACCACTCTGCAGGGAAATTCCCTTGAAAAGGGAAAACTGGGTCTCAAAAGGGGAAATGAAGGGAAAGAACACAGAGCCGGAGAAGACGGCTTTTTATCTTGGAGGGGAAAAGGATAATCGATATCTACAAGAGAAGGGAAAAAAAGGGAAAATCCTGCCCTCTTTAAGGGGAAACAGAAAACTTAAAAGCATTGATGTTTAGCAACAACCCGCAAACGCCAAATAATTTGTTTTCACATTATTTTCATACGGCAAACAACACAACTTGCAAGACACTTGAAAACTATTTCTACTTAAATTTATAAATTTTTACCAGTAATGTCCGTTTCCAAAAGAAAAGAAATCTACAAGTACCAAGCGCCATGGACTTTGTACAGCATGAACTGGTCGCTAAGACCCGACAAAAGATTTCGGTAAGTAAATCTGGTAAAGCTACATTGGGGAATTCGGAAATAAATTGGAAAATTTGATTTTTAGCCTCGCCATTGGTAGTTTTGTGGAAGAGTACAACAATAAAGTTCAAATAGTGTCACTCGATGAAGATAACGGAGAGTTTACGCCAAAGAGCACTTTTGATCATCCTTATCCGACCACGAAAATCATGTGGATTCCTGACGGGGTATATTTATAATTTATTCATTGATGTGTCACTAAATTAAAGTAAAACATTTGAATTTTCAACAGAAAGGAACCTTTCCCGATTTGCTGGCGACTAGCGGAGACTACCTTCGCATTTGGCGGGCCGGAGAACCAGACACACGTCTCGAGTGTTTACTAAATAACGTAAATATTGCAAAACAATTTTTAAGGCAAAATACTATTTTTTTTCCATTAACTTACTATCGTAGAATAAAAATTCGGACTTTTGTGCTCCGCTAACATCGTTCGACTGGAACGAAGTGGACCCTAACTTAATCGGTACATCAAGTATCGATACAACGTGCACTATATGGGGCTTAGAAACCAACCAGGTAAAAATTATCTAATAAGAGTATTACTAAGTGCTAATATGACATTTGAAACGGTCCAGGTGATAGGCCGTGTAGGAGGAACTGGAGCCGGGGTTTCGGGACATGTAAAAACGCAGCTTATTGCTCACGATAAGGAAGTTTACGACATCGCATTCAGCAGAGCAGGAGGTGGACGCGACATGTTCGCTTCTGTCGGTGCCGACGGCTCAGTCCGAATGTTCGATTTGCGTCATTTGGAGCACTCGACGATTATCTACGAAGATCCGCAGCACAGGCCTCTCCTGCGTTTGGCCTGGAATCGTCAGGACCCTTCGTACCTGGCAACGATTGCTATGGACGCTTCCGAAGTAAACTTATTGAATAAAACTTTTAATTATTTAATTTATTGATTTAAATTTTTTTACTAGGTTGTCATTCTGGACGTACGAGTCCCGTGCACTCCAGTCGCTCGACTCAATAACCATCGTGCTTGCGTCAACGGCATTGCTTGGGCTCCACATTCCTCGTGTCACATTTGCACTGCAGGTATTTAACTTATACAAAATATTCTTAATCTGGAAATAATTTAATTTTGCATGCTCTATCATAGGTGACGATCATCAGGCTCTCATATGGGACATACAGCAAATGCCCCGCGCCATCGAAGATCCTATACTGGCCTACACAGCAGCTGAAGGAGAAATCAATCAAATCCAGTGGGGAGCTACGCAACCAGACTGGATCGCTATCTGCTATAATAACTGTCTGGAAATCCTCCGAGTTTAATTTTGCATATTTATGATTTGCTTGCTGAATTTCTCAATTTTTTAAACGTTTGTTTTTCTGATAAATACGTGTTTTGGCTTTATAAAAAGCTTTCGATTTGATATTGTAATCAAAGAAATGAATTTTTTTTTACAACAGTTTATTTTGTTGTTTCAAATCACGCGTCGTTTTAGGAACCCGTAACGAGATGTAACTGACTACGATACTTTAAAGGGCAAAAAAAGTACTATATTTGTAGTTTCCTTCTTAAAATCTCCTCAGTTTTTACAATGATTCGGTTTTTTGTTGCATGGCGGCTTGGATGTTTTTTGCCAAAAGTTTGTATTTCTCGACGATCTGCTGTTTGTGGATCTCTTCCTCGCGATCAAGAACCCGCAGAAAGCTCGACAACTCTGCTGTAGTGAACTCCTCCCACTAGAAAGAGGAAAAAAAATGGAAAAATTCATTTCCGAACTTTTTACAAAGCAGTGAAAAAACTTACAGGAATGTCTCCACTTTGGATTTCCTGGAGAAGTAGCGTTTTTGTGGATTCGCTGGCTTCCTCGGCCCACTGCTGTGCCAGCAAAAAAGGGTAATCGCTGTCAGCCAACCGTTGTATGCGAGCTGCAAGGCCACGAAAGCAAAAAACGTGATTAAAAAACGTAAAACTTTTTGCGTATAGTGAACGAAAGAATGAATACCTCGACTGGTTTTTCCCGGACGCCACGTCTTCTCGTACAGAGCGATTTTTTCTGAACTCTTGGATATCGAAGGGAAGAGAAGCAGTATGGCACTTAGCAGTTCTGAGCACGTAGATTCGCTATTCAAAATAATATATATTTTAAGTTCAACAAATAGCAAATTGATCAACCATAACCAACCATAGGTAAGGGGTAATTAATAATAATAACAAATTTTTACGTTAAAGAGAAGTCCCAATATTTTTTCATGATTTAATAACTCTAAAAATAGAGAAAAACATTTGACTTCCACATATTTGTTTCTTTTTCTGAGTCAGGAAAAGAAACAAGAAGCAGCTAAACGTAGCAGCTATTTTGACCTGCTGATTTTTGCCGTTACAAAAAGGCGGGAAATTTAAATGATCGATTTAAAATATATATCGATTACTAATCATTACATACAGATATATACGAATAGCATTATAATACATAATTATCCTTAACTATCGAAAATTTAGCAATCGATTAAGCTGCTCGTGTAATCTATCGATTATTTACTATTACCGATATCGATGATTGATTACGTAGTGGCCAAGGGGTCGGAAAAACCCCGAGGAAAAGTGTAGGAAGATTATTTGATAACATGGAGATAACAGGATGATAACAGTGATAACATGACCTAGGGTGTACGAAGATTATTGCAAGTTTCGGACCCCTTGGTAAGTGGCCTTTGATCGATACAATTTAGCTATCGATTATTTGTTTAATTATACCGATCAAGGACGATATTGTTATCACAGTCGTAGGGCACAATGGGGTGATATTGGATCCTGCCGTCGGAGGGAGACGTGATCCGTCGAAAATCAATAAAAAGCGGCGTGTCCTCGTGCGTTTGTCGGAAAATGCGGACATGAACGCGGACACTCTGACAAGAGGCCGTTACGTCCTCGTTCAAATGCTGCCGTGTATTGACCTCGTTATCGACCGGTAGACTCGTCGTCTGAACGCTGGTTTCGTATACCTCTTGCGCTGCGTCTTCCGTATGAAACATCCATCGTAACGTCACTTCGTACAGAGATGCCCTCCAAGGATCAACACTCTCCGGAGAAGCCTCCGGACAAGGTTGCGGACAAGGTTGCGGACAAGGTTCTGGCGTATCGCTACGCGCGTTACTTTTCTGTCGTAAGGTAACAGGCGAACTTGAGGCGGACGCGTATCCGCTGCTTCTTCTCGATCTCTGTCCGTTCTGTTCGTCTTCTCTGTCCGTCTGCGTCTCGACTTCTTTTTTACGTAACGGTCCGCGGTGAAAGACCCACGTATCCTTGCCGAGCTGGATCACCCGTCCGCTGCTACTGTCCGCCGCCGCCGCCGCACCGTCGGACAGGTCCGCTACCCAGCCCCGCCGTTTCGCCCAGGTGGGCCACTGCAAATCCAGGTTACCGAAAACCGATTCAAATCCTTTGAGAATCGAATTATTGTTGTTGGGTACTGTCGTCTCCATGGCGTGGGGCGAGATGCGCTGAACGCGACCTCCCGGAGAGGCCGGCAGAGACTTACTGCCTCCTAACGTTTGGCTCGGACCTATTTGCTGCTTTCTGCTGTACGACCGTCTCGTCGAGCCTCGATTTATCTTGGGCGAATAAGTGCCCTGCTGGCTGTTGTTACTCTGTAACTGTCCCATTTGTTTAAAGACATACTCTTCATACAACTCGAATACACTTTTCAATTGATTTTTATTACTTAAATGTTAATTTTCTTTTTTTTTTTAAGATCGATTTTTCACGTCGAAAGAGTCACGTTACCGCGCAGGTCTCTGGGCCTTGTTGGCTCGGTCCGCGTTCCCTTAAAGGCAAAAAGATAACGATGGACCAAAGCCAAAAAAGATTTTCTCGTAGTTTGTAGAGCTCGCTCAAACCGGCTTTCTTCGGTCAAATCACCTGAACTACTGACTACTGCTCTCTGTCTGCACGTTGATCTTATCAGTCGAAGGGACTCTAGCGACCAGCTGGAAATTTAATTAAAAATTTATCAGTCATTTACAAGTTTATTATAAATTAGTTCATTAAATTTTATATTGATTTCTATAGAAAAAAATTATATTTTTAAGAACTTAAATTATGTCTATAGAATTATTACTATTTAATTATTTAATTAATCTATTTATTTATTATTTTTATTTATTATTTATTTATTTGATTATTTAATAATGAATTATTGAACTATGTTTATAAATACATTATTTATATATATATTATATATATTTTATTATTATATTAACATTTAAATCCTTCGTTTTATATTAAATGGAATTTAATCAATATATTAAAACTTAAATGAAGATTAATTATAATATTTATTATTTATAGTAATATTTTCAAATTTTTTTACCGTTGCTAGGTAACCACCAGGTGCGTGAATCATAAAAAGTTTTGAATCACGCAATATGGCTGGGTTTTTTACGGAAATATTTAACTGATTAGTCATCCAGCTTTATCGCCTATTATTATTAATACTACTATCTAATCTAAATCTAATAAAATTTTGATGGTTAAGTAATAAATAATGATAATATATAATAAAAATAAGCTTGCAAGTTAGTTGAGCTACAAAAATCCGACTGCAGAATAGTGTTTCCACTTTACAGGGAAATTTCCCTGAAAAAAAGGGGAAAATGGGGCCTGAAAAGTTGAACATAAGGGAAAAGGGAAAATCTAGAAGTCTGCTTTTGTATTTTAGTACGGAGGGGAAAAAGGGGAAAATAAGGGAAGAGGGAAAATCTGGAAGTCTGCTTTGTGTTTTAGTACGGAGGGGAAAAAGGGGAAAATAAGGGAAGAGGGAAAATCTGGAAGTCTGCTTTGTATTTTAGTACGGAGGGGAAAAAGGGGAAAATAAGGGAAGAGGGAAAATCTGGAAGTCTGCTTTGTATTTTAGTACGGAGGGGAAAAAGGGGAAAATAAGGGAAGAGGGGGAAAGGGGGACACTGAAAGTGGAAACACCACTGCAGAAGATCTTAATACTGATTAAACTAATTAAAATAAATTAATTAATAATATTAAATTAATTATAATAATATTTTATATTGTACAAGTCATGTGGGGTATGCAGGGGGGTCCGAAACTTCCAATAATCCTCGTATACACCAAGGTCGTGTTATCACTGTTATCAACCTGTTATCTACGTGCAAGGGGTCCGAAACTCCGAGGAAAAGTGTCCGAAGATTATTTGATAACACGTGATAACACGGAGATAAGAGGCTGATAACAGTGTTAACATGATCCAGGTGTACGAAGACTATTGCAAGTTTCGGACCCCTTGTCTACTTGTTATCGCATGTTATCAAATAATCTTTGTACACATTTCCTCGGAGTTTCGGACCCCTTGTCTACTTGTTATCGCGTGTTATCAAATAATCTTTGATCACATTTCCTCGGAGTTTCGGACCCCTTTCTACTTGTTATCGCGTGTTATCAAATAATCTTTGTACACTTTTCCTCGGAGTTTCGGACCCCTTGTCTACTTGTTATCGCGTGTTATCAAATAATCTTCGGACACATTTCCTCAGAGTTTCGGACCCCTTGTCTACTTGTTATCGCGTGTTATCAAATAATCTTCGGACACTTTTCCTCGGAGTTTCGGACCCCTTGTCTACTTGGTATAGCACGTTATCAAATAATCTTCGGACACTTTTTCTTGGAATTTCAGACCCGTTGTCTACTTGTTATCGCATGTTATCAAATAATCTTCGGACACATTTCCTCGGAGTTTCGGACCCCTTCGGGGTGTGTGTGAGACTTTTTTTTAAGTAATTATAAAGAGAAGAGAAGGTTGGATGTAGCCTTGAAAATTCAAAGCAAGCGTTTCTATGACCTTCACTCTCAGTGCTTCCCCTTTTTTCCCTTTTCCCCCCCTTTTTCCCCCTTTTTCCCCTCCGCCTGAAAATATCAGTTTCCCTTTCCCCCCCTCCATGATACTGAGTAAAGCTACATTTGTAAATTCATTTTCCCCTCCATTTTCCCCTTTCCCTCTTCCCCGTTTTCCCTATTTGAGGGAATTTCCCTGCAGAGTGGAAGCTCTATTCACTATCAAACTATCCACTCTAACAGATTCCGCTTTTAATTATAAAATGTAATTATTATTAATAGTTGATAGTGAGTTAAAAAATGATGCGCTAGCCATGCGTCTGAATGACCCTCTGAATGGTGCATGACTATCATTGATTCAGCTAGACGATAGTGTGAAATTGGTCCACTTTTACACGGTTCGTACGCTTGAATTTGGAAAGAACTAAGTCATGCAGTACTCATGCCCTTATTCAGAGGGTTCAGTTTTCATTAACTAAAGCGAGTTCAGCTACTATTCAGCTAGTGGTCAGCTACCTAGTCATTCGGTACTCAACCGTGTGACTTTTCTATCGGCTAAACTAAACTAACCTAGTAAAAAAGATGCACTAGTCAAACGTCAGAATAACCATCTGAATGGTGCATGACTATCATGGATTCAGCTAGACGATAGTGTGAAATTGGCCCACTTTCACACAGTTCGTACGCTTGAATTTGGAAAGAACTAAGTCATGCAGTACTCATGCCCTTATTCACATGGTTCAGTTTTGATTAACTAAAGCAAGTTCAGCTACTATTCAGCTACCTAGTCATTCGGTACTCAACCGTATGACTTTTCTATCGGGAGGCCTTGGTTTATGGTTTGGCCTTCATCAAGTTTTCCTGGTTTAATAATCTCAGATTCACTCACCATTAAAACGTAATACTAGATTATAAATCGATTTTATTAACTAATTAACTAAAAATAATCTTAATTAAATATTTTCTGTCTGAAATGTAACAAATTCCGGATTTAGAAAACGTCCTTGACCAGTTGCAAAGGAACAGCTTTCGCCCGTACTCTCACAAATAGCACGGTGCCTTTTCTGGTGCCTTTTTGGGTATAGGTACCGCCGTGAAGTCGCCTAAAAGGCACTGCAGTAGTGCCTTTCTAAGTATAAAACACTGTTGTTAGGATTAATTTTTCCATGCGTGGGAATTTGTTTTTGTTATAGACCCTATTCCAAAATGGCCTCTGTAGACCACCCTCTCTAGTGCGGACACTCGTATAAAATAATGTTGTCAACAAATGTGGCTGGGAAAAAACTCTAAAAATCACAGAAAAATTTGAGAAACATTTCGGCACCAAGAAAGTTGAAAAATATTAACAACCTGATTTAATATAAGTGTCCGCTGTAGTGAGGTGTGCGTTTGGAAAATGCCCTATAAGTTCATGTTGTCTACAAGTCCTTTGTGTGTCTTTGACACGTTCGTTTGTTAGTCTACATTTCAATTATAATCTATTTTTAGAGTCAACAGGAATGCATACACGTGAATAATGAAGTTTTCAGAAGCTTCACTAACATGAGCCAACAATGTAAAGAGCCTACTAAAAATGACGGTGCCTTTTGTGGTGCCTTTTCGTTGACCTCCAACTATAGGTAGTTTGAAAGTAGTTTAAAAGTAGGGCACTTAAGGGCGATATAGGGAACTGTGAAAAGGCACTGGAAGAAGGAACCGAAAAACCACTGGAAGGTACTGTAATGGTGCCTTTTGTGGTGCCTTTTCGTTGACCTCCAACTATAGGTAGTTTGAAAGTAGTTTAAAAGTAAGGGCACTTAAGGCCGATATAGGGAACTGTGAAAAGGCACTGGAAGAAGGAACCGAGAAACCACGAGAAGGTACTGTAATGGTGCCTTTTGTGGTGCCTTTTCGGTGACCTTCAACTATAGGTGGTTTGAAAGTAGTTTCAAAGTAAGGGCACTTAAGGGCGATATAGGGAACTGTGAAAAGGCACTGGAAGAAGGAACCGAGAAACCACTGGAAGGTACTGTAATGGTGCCTTTTGTGGTGCCTTTTCGGTGACCTTCAACTATAGGTAGTTTGAAAGTAGTTTAAAAGTAAGGGCACTTAAGGGCGATGTAGGGAACTGTGAAAAGGCACTGGAAGAAGGAACCGAGAAACCACTGGAAGGTACTGTAATGGTGCCTTTTGTGGTGCCTTTTCGGTGACCTTCAACTATAGGTAGTTTGAAAGTAGTTTAAAAGTAAGGGCACTTAAGGCCGATATAGGGAACTGTGAAAAGGCACTGGAAAAAGGAACCGAGAAACCACGGGAAGGTACTGTAATGGTGCCTTTTTGCAGTGTTTGGTACGGTATAAAACACCGTGATTTTTACGTGGGAAGAACTTGTGAAATTATTTACTGTATTAATATATACAATTTCTATTTTTTTTATTTAATTATTGTACAACCAGTGCTTCCACTTTCAGTTTTTTGTTTTCCCTTTTTTCCCCTTTCCTTATAGATATCAAGCATCCTTTTCCCTTCCATCCAGGATATCAAGCTATACTCCTCTGTTTGTCTTCCCTTATTTTTCCCTTTTTTCCCCTTTCCTTATAGATATCAAGCATCCTTTTCCCTTCCATCCAGGATATCAAGCTATACTCCTTTGTTTGTCTTCCCTTATTTTTTTCCCTTTTTTCCCCTTTCCTTATAGATATCAAGCATCCTTTTCCCTTCCATCCAGGATATCAATCTATACTCCTCTGTTTGTCTTCCCTTATTTTTCCCTTTTGATACCTAATTTTCCCTTTTTAAGGGAATTTCCCTGTAAAGTGGAACCACCGTGTACAACAATTGTTTCTTAAAAGGAAATCTGGTTCTTGGCTAATGGTTCTACATAGTTGCAGCATTCCATTCATAAAAGAAATTTTAAATAATATTTTCGTATTAAATATAATTAAATTTGATTGAAGAACAGTTTAGTGTAATAATCCCGAAAACTTTTGTGGAAATATTTCATGGATTTACTATTACAAAATTACATCCCAAAGGGGTACGAAACTCCGAGGAATAGTGTACGAAGATTATTTGATAACATATGATAACATGGAGATAACAGGTTGATAACAGTGATAACATGACCTATGGTGTACGAAGATTATTGAAAGTTTCGGACCCCTTGTTTCGTACGTGGGCTTATAAAACAAGATTTAATTTTAGTTTTATTATCAATTTACTAATTTAATTATTCAACTTTATTGGTTTATTTATTATCAATCGTATTTTCTTCATTATAGTTTTGATATTTTATTATTTTTATATCGATTTTTTATTTGTCCTTCATGAATTATTTTACTTATTTACACTTTTCCATAAAAACATTAAGAAAATGCATTAAAAAAATTAAAGAAATAATTTACAGCAATTTAATTAAACAGAAATTAATAAATCAATTTAGAATATTTTGTGATATTTATCTACACCGAAAATTGGTGAAAAGTCATCGGTAAAATTTAAGGATCTGGCAACGCTGCAGACAATAGCAGACGACAGATAGCAGCACAGTACAGAGAACGTTCAGTAACACGGCAAGTCCCATCTCCTCATGTTAATGCTGCGAGCGCGACACTAGCGCCAGATTTCTGCGGATGGCTGCTGTTGGTACTAAGGCTGCATTGAGAAAATCTAAGGCTGGGCGGCTGAGGCTTAGAGCGCTCGTAGTACCGACAACACTCACCCGCAGAAGTCTAGCGCTAGTATCGCGCTCGCAGCATTAGCATAGGGAGATAGTACTTGTCGCGGTCTTACTGCATGTTCTCTATACTGTTAGTGTATAGCAGACAATTTCAAATTGTTTACTTTTTCACGTGCGCCTAAATTTTGACATAAAACTTTTTCTAAATTAAGTTCTACCTTAAGATGTCGTCAGAATACGAGTAAATCTAATTTTAGTAGTTTTAAAAAATAATTGAAAATAATAGATATTTTTGCATGCATATTTTTCCATATATATTTTTGTACTTGCAGGATTTAAAAACACAAATTGCATAGTTATGACCAGCCAAAAACCAAAACACAAATACAAGTGTTTTAATGACATTTTTTTCAACAGGACTTTGATGCCAGTTGAGCATTACAAATCATTTGTCAGCAACAACAAACGACCGGATGGCAGAAACCTGGACCAGTTCCGCAAAACAGTTATGAGCGCGGGGACGATCGGCACTGCAGACGGTTCGGCCGTTATCAAGATAGGAAGTACAAAAGTAGTTTGCGGAATCAAAGCGGTAACCCCTAATTTAAATTAGTTTAGTCAAATTTGTTAAAATCTGGAACTATTTACAAAGGAACTTGCTCGGCCGAGTGCGGAGAAGCCTGACGAAGGCTATTTAATACCAAACGTTGTGCTGCCCCCCTTATGTTCCCCTCGAATCAAGTCAGGTCCCCCTGGAGAAACTGCTCAAGCGGCCAGTCAGTTCATCGCTGACTTAGTTTCCAGCGGTTCCGTGCTGAAACTTACGAGTCTGGTACTGAAATCGGGACAGTGGGTCTGGGCCCTTCACGCAGATCTCATATGCCTCGACCTCGACGGAAGTCTACTAGATGCCTGTGTTATAGCTCTGGTGTCAGCCCTGCAGAACTGTAATAAGCTCTCTTTGTTATTTGTAAAGTTTTTAAAAAGTTGTTCCATGTTTAGTAACGCTTCCCGAGGTGCAGATTGACGAAGACAGCAGCGATATCTCAGTCGGAGAAACGAGACAGAAACTGGAGAACGAATTAAATCCTGTGGCTTCGACATTTGCCATGTTTGAAGGGTAATTTCACAATTTGTAATTATTAATTCATAAATTTAAACTTATTTTTCTACAGAGGAGCCATTATTAGCGATCCTACGAGCAAAGAAGAGCAGTTAGCGCTCGGGACGACAACTATCACGGTCGACGGGAAAAATATCGTTAACATTTATAAACCAGGTAATCTCAAATTTTTTATTTTTCCAGTTATCTAGCAAATCCACTTAAATATTATTGTTTTGTGTTAGGTGGTTATGGACTAAGTGACGTAGACCTTCAGTCGCTCATCAAGAAAGCAACCAAACGCGGCAAAGAAGTTTCCCATCTATTAAAAGAAGTTGCTATTTCTTCCGTTGATCGATAGATGACATTCAAATACACAATCACTCCAACACATGAAGCCTTTTTTCATCTAAAAGCAAAAATTAATTGAATGCTAGAAATATACGCGTTGGCATAGCAACAAGGTGGATGGATTCTTCTTAAAAGAAACTAACGGGAAATACAGGTGAATTTTGTATCCACACAAATGTTGGATACCTGTCATTTTTTTTTTTTTTTAGTTGGTCCCTGTTGCTCATATAGGTCAGGTTACCTTTACCTGCTCCGACCATTTTCTCCTTGAATTACAAGCCACATCCGTCGACCTTTTTCAGTTACAACTGGTTCTTTGTCAGTTCCAGACACTCGTCACAAGTAGTGAAATTCCACCGAAACTTTTTTCTCAGATTTTTAGACTATGGTTCCTACTTAATTCACTTCATTATTGAATCCGGTACTTAGAATATTGATAAGATTAATGTATTATAATAATTAAAATGTATTTTAAAAAAAGGTTGAATTACCAAGTCAGAGATGGTTAATAACGGAGAAGGGCTGTCAACAATCAAATCTTCAGGTGTTTCCAACAATCTAGAACCAGAACAGGTAATCTTATTTTATCTTAATATTTATATTAATATTAATTACAACATTTAAAGACTTGCTATTTGAATCGCAGGATAGGAAAATGTCTGAAGTAGAGGACGATAATGGAGGATCGTGCGGATGGTTTTGTTTCAGGCCCAAATGGCTACAGAAAACACGTTCAGTCAAAGTTTTCCTGTTCATTGTCAGCCTTGCTAGCATTATCCAAGGTCACTTTCCATTTATTTGATTCTATCTACCCCCTCTTACCGGATAGAAAGTCTGTTTTTATTGTGTGGAATAGGACATTCTCACGACAGTATAATAAGCATATATATATATATATACGTATACAATTTTTCGTAGCTCTCTAAAAAAGTGAATGAAATTTTAGAAGAAATGTAATACTCTAATTCACAGTCACGTTTGCTTTTGTTACGAAAAAATTAGGTCATATCAGTTATATCATACATTTCATTGTCTGGTAGTAATTTTTTTTTTTATCAATAATTCGATTTATTATTCAATTCAGAGCAGGCGTCTTAGTGAACGGATTTATTAATGTCTTCGTCACGAGTCTGGAAAGGCGTTATGGAATCAGTTCAACAGAAAGTGGGATTATTATAGGAGCTTACGATATGGCAAATTTCGTAGTCGTTCTACCGGTCTCTTTCTTCGGAGGAAGACCTGGAGCCTGTAAACCGCGATGGGTAGCCGTGGGAATCGTGACACTGGCCCTAGGATCGCTGATCTTTGCCTTACCGCAGTTTACCGCCGGACCCTATCAAGTATAAGCAAATAAACTACTACAACTACTACTACTACTATTAGTGTTGCTACTACTAGTGCTCCTTACTACTACTGCTACTACTTACTATTCTTCTTATTATTATTACTATATTATTGTACTACTACTACTACTACTACTTTTGCTACTACTGATCCTAATACTACTTTTACTACTACTGCAGCTATTACTATTATTACTGATGCTACTACTACTACTACTAATACGACTACTACTATTAGTGCTGCTACTACTTACTATTCTTCTTCTTATTATTACTATATTATTGTACTACTACTACTACTACTACTTTTGCTACTACTGATCCTAATACTACTTTTACTACTACTGCAGCTATTACTATTATTACTGCTACCACCACTATTACTACTACTATTAGCATTTCTACTACTACTACTACCACCACCACTACCACTACTACTACTTTTACCACTACAGCTATTACTGCTGCTACTGCTGCTGCTACTACTACTACTACCACCACCACCACCACTACTACTACTTTTACTACTACAGCTATTACTGTTGCTACTGCTGCTACTACTACTACTACTACTACTACTAAGTACTGCTCCTACTACTATTACTAATAATACGATTTACTACGACTTCCGCTACTACTTCTACTTCTACTACTTCTACTACTATTTATTTTAACAATTTCAGATTTCGAAGGGAGACACCGGTAGTCTAGAGACTTGTTCCACGACCTCTTCCAGTGGGCAGTTCCAGTGGAGCAATTCTTCTTCAGCTGCTGAAAGCAATCAAGAATCAATCCTTAATAACTATAAATACGTCTTCATACTGGGACAACTGTTACACGGAGCTGGTGCTACTGCACTATTTACTTTAGCTGTCACCTTTATTGACGATAATGTCTCCAACAAGATGCAGCCACTCTATACAGGCAAACTTTTCCATTATAATATTTATAAATATAATTAGTATTTATTAAATTTCCAATATTCAGGATTGTTTTACATGACGGGGACAATCGGACCAGCCATAGGATTCGTTGGCGGTGGACAATTACTAAGGATTTACACGGATTTTCTTACGGTTCCCGCTGAAAAGTGACTTAACAAATATATTATAATATTTTGTGTATATAATTAATACATTAAACTAGGATCGGTATAGGACCAGACAGCAGTCTCTGGGTCGGTGCATGGTGGCTAGGATTTCTCATAACTGGAGTTGCAGGATTCCTTATTGCTATTCCTCTATTCGCGTTCCCAGCAGAACTGCCAGGCACAAAATAATTAAAAATTATTTTAAAAAAATCCTAAAATCTAATGGTAAATTTGAATTCAGGATCGAAAGCCATGGCTAAGAAGAAGCTCGAGGAAGGCCAGCAGAGTCAAGACGTAGAAACTATACCCAAACAGACTTCTTCATCTCTGAAGGAAAGTCTGAAAGAAATACCAGGAGCTATTAAGGATCTAGTTTGCAATCTTCCGTTTCTTTTTATCTGTCTGGCTTCCTCGGCGGAGGCTTTCATCATTGCAGGGTACGGAGGCTTCCTACCCAAGATCATCGAGAGCCAGTTCTCGGTACCCGCCAGCACGGCTGCTTTCATCGTGGGTAATTCACGCCCACCTCGTACAGCGGACACCTTTATTGAATTAACTCAAAAATATTTACAAAACTTTATTGGTGTAGATGTGCTTCACTAATTTTTTGAAAAATTTTACAAGTATTTTTTAGTAGGATTTTTTGTATCATTTATTATTATTTAACATTATTAGGTGTGTCCCTGGTTCCCAGTGGGATTATAGGAACGCTGTTAGGCGGGTACGTCATCAAGAAATTTGACTTGAAATGTGAGGGAATCCTGCGGCTGGAAGTGCTCATCGTCGCTCTGAAATTTGCCGCCATTTTCTGCTTCATGGTCTACTGTCCCGAGATCAATTTCGCTGGCGTTAACGTCCCTTACACGAATGGGTAAATCTAAATTATAATAGGCTCAATGCCATACGACAGTAGCGCCAGTGGCAGCCACAGCGGCCGCAGTTGTAAACTCGTGTCGTCTACTGTTTTAGGAGAAGCAACACAGCGTTAAGTCCTATGACGCTAACAGAAGCTTGTCGTAGAACAGTAGACGACACGAGTTTACAACTATGGCCGCTGTGACTGCCACTGGCGCTACTGTCGTATGGCATACCAGTCTGTAAATAATGTATATAATATAATTATGTCAAATTTTAAGTACTGCTGCGTTAAACATCAGCGACGACTGCAATCTAAGCTGCGGTTGTTCACCAGAGACTTACAATCCAGTCTGCGGAATTGACAATAGTCTCTATTATTCGCCTTGTTTTGCTGGGTGCACTGTATCGAAAGGAAGAGGACTCCAAACAGTAACTACAATACTAGTAAACATGAATTATAATCAAATTCTGTTACAATATACTAGGTTTACGATAACTGCTCTTGTATAACCGGACCCCCACACTCTGCAGTGATTCGCGGGACCAATACAACGTTCATGGCTTCTCGACGAAACTGCACTTCGGGTTGTAACAATCTCGGACTCTTCGTTGGACTTCTCGTTTGCTTTTTTCTAACGCTTTTCCTCGCTACCATGCCTGCTGTGTCAGCCATTTTAAGGTAACTCGTCAGGCAACAAAGATAATAATAATTAATAATTTAATAAATAAATGTAAGGGTAAAAATGTAAAAACATAATGTAGTAGGGCATACAATAAAACGCTCGCCTCTCTATAGCGGACACCATTATTAAATCAGTTTTTTTAAATTTCAACATTTTCTTTGCACAGATATGTTTCGCTATTTTTTTCGTGATTTTTCAGAATATTTTTAAGCAAAGTTTCCTAAGTATTATATTTTATTGACCAGTCCGTAGTAGAGGAGTCGGTCTACAGTAGTTTTTTTTTTGGCGTAAGGCCTACATTTAAGCACGTACTTAGTATTTAAGTATATTTAGTAGACATTCTAAGGCAATCTGATAAAGTTAATTAATGTATTATTTTAATAAGTTGTTAATTGAAAAAAAAATTGAAGGTGCGTGAAGAATGAGCATCGGTCTTTTGCGCTGGGAGTCCACACTTTGACGGTGAGAGTTATCGGGAGTATCCCCGGGCCGATCGTCTTCGGGATCTTCATAGACGACGCTTGTCGCTTATGGCAAACTGGTTCAGACGGGACGGGATCCTGCGCTTTCTACGACAACTACAAATTCAGCAGGTGATTATTCAGGGCCTTTTTATACGTAAATTATGTCTTATTCACGTTGTGTGGACTTGAATTATACAGAGCAATGCTGACTGTGGGTTTAATCGGAGCTGGAATCGTCGTATTCTTCATTGCTGCTGCCTATTTGGCCTACAAGAAACAGTCCCAGCGAGAAAAGGAACCGCCCAAAGATACTGTTGTTGCTTATGATAATCCCTGTGTCGACGAAACTTAATTACGTTACGGAATTATTCGAAAAATTCAGGAAAAAGTATTTTTCTCTACTTGTTGTTATAGTTACAATTATTTTGGAAGTATTACAATAAAATCGTTCCATATTCATGGTACAGGTGAACTGGACAATGCAAAATGAACGTTTGTACTGCATTTCACCTCTGGGAGTTAACACCTACGTAAAAATAGCGGTGCCTTTTGCGGTGCCTTTTTTTGTGAGCCTAAAATGTTGTTTAAAACTTGGACGCTTCAAGTCGATGCAGGCAATCGTGGAAAAGGCACTGTAAAAAAAGAACTGAGAAATTATGAAAAGGCACTGTACTGGTGTTTGTTCACAGTTCTTTGTACGGTAAATGACGGTGCCTTTTGCGGTGCCTTTTTTTGTGAGCTTGAAACGTTGTTTGAAACTAGGACGCTTTAAGTCGATGCAGGCGATCGTGGAAAAGGCACTGTAAAAAAAGAGAGAAACTATGAAAAGGCACTGTACTAGTGTTTGTTCACAGTTCTTTGTACGGTAAATGACGGTGCCTTTTGCGGTGCCTTTTTTTGTGAGCTTGAAACGTTGTTTGAAACTAGGACGCTTTAAGTCGATGCAGGCGATCGTGGAAAAGGCACTGTAAAAAAAGAGAGAAACTATGAAAAGGTACTGTACTAGTGTTTGTTCACAGTTCTTTGTACGGTAAATAACGGTGCCTTTTTTGTGAGCTTGAAACGTTGTTTGAAACTAGGACGCTTTAAGTCGATGCAGGCAATCGTGGAAAAGGTACTGTAAAAAAGAACTGAGAAACTATGAAAAGGCACTGTAGTGGTGCTTTTTCACAGTTCTTTGTACGGTATAAAACACCATTGCTCGGACTTATTTTACGTGGGTTGTAGGTTATATTATTTCAGCAAATGTTGTGTATTATTGAATAATTATCCCGTATTGAAATTTCAACGTATTTAATAATCTAGAAAATAGCCAATAAACATGGTTAATTAAATTCGGGATCATAATTATGGCACATATGAATCCCAGCAATAAATTAAGGATAGTTTCAGGACCCTGAAAATATCCTGAAAAGGGCATTTTCACGTAGCCAACCAGGGCTCTGAATGCAGTAAAACTGGCCCACTTCCAGGGTGTTCAGGACCCTGACATTTGAATTCCTGAATAATACATGTTCAGGGTACTTAAAAGTGTCCTGAAAAAACGCTTTTCAGGATACTTGATGGTGCCCTCAATAATCAAGATTAACAATTCTCAACACGATTTTTTTTCCTCATCCACGATCGGACGTGGTTCAGGACATTCAGGATATATTAGGGATATCGTTCAGGATGTAGCCAACATCCTTAAATTTTCTGCCGGGATCATTTGGACAAAAAGTTGTATTTATCAGTTCTACGTAATTTTACTCAGATTTTGTTAAAACGGCGCCAAGGGGTCCGAAACTCCGAGGAAAAGTGTACGGGGATTATTTGATAACATGTGATAACACGGAGATAACATGTTGATAACAGTGATAACATGACCTAGGTGTACGAAGATTACTAGAAGTTTCGTACCACTTGAACAGCCCTTCAACTGGAGACATTGGGACCATTGCATTCGCCTACTACATTTTTGTTCCGTCGAAATAACGATATTTTTGCAATAGCTGCAAATTCAACTATTTGGAAGATTCACGAGATTAAAATACACACATACACAGGAATTAAAGAGACAACAACCCAAAAGGTAGTAAGGTCGTCGAACAAGAACGTCCCATAAACGTTGAATTGAGGAATCGTTTTCTTGCAGTTTGCGGTACGGTAAGTAAATCTTCATTTCCAGCTTTTTAAAAATAACGAATTAAAGTTTTTGTCTGTGTCAACAGCCTTGTCTTCGGTTGAAGAGTAAAAATAAACCAGTTTTGTGAATTATAGTTAAAATTTTGCTTCAGGAAAATGGAGGTCTGGCAGGACGAACACAAGTTTCAGGTACGAATATAGTGAAAAATTCAATTATTAATTTTGATGATTTGATTAATTATAAAGAATTATTGTAGAGTATTCAAATTTTGTTGTTTATCAGTCGTAAAATATAATAAATACAATTAATTATAGGAAATACATGTAAATAAATTTATCCCAGGAACAGAATTTATTTGAATTAGTTTTATAGAATAAATCTACAACTTTTTCCAACTAAAAATAGTAATTTATTTATTTAATACCCAAAACTGTAGGTTATGCTCGACGTTTCTCCGTACAAGCTTGAAGAAATCCGCATCGAAGCATTCAGCACGGAAATAATCATCCACGCGAGTCATGAGGAACGTTCCGACAAGCACGGCTACATCACCAGATCGTAACACGTCAAAATTTTATTGTTGCAGTTTAACAATTCAAATGTTTTGTTTTGTAAAGGTTTCGGCGGAGGATCGAGCTTCCGGAAGGTGTCAGAAGCGACTCCATCACATCGTATTTGACTCCGGAAGGATTTTTGTCCATCGTGGCCCTCAAAGGACCTACCGAAGCGAGCCACGAACGAGTCGTCCCGATTCGTCCTGCGAAACAAGTGCACTGGTCGGGCGATCCTTCGCACGATCTACAGCGCGTACAAGTGATTCCCGAACATTTCCCGACTTACAAAACCTCTCGTGAAGCTTGAAGAAATCCTCATTGAAGTTTTCGTTGATGTTTCAGAATTTTTATATTTTCCGAATCGCGTATACCAATCGAATATAATCAAAAAGCTTGTAAAAATTTGAGGTTGTCTTAATTTTATCGGCTTTGGCGGATCTTCCATTTGAGTACAAAATATCCCGCGACCCTTACAATTAGAAACTGGACCAATAAGCAAATCACATCCAGCCAGTAGTCACTTTCTGCCATATCGAACTCCTCCAAAAACTTGGCGGGAGATTTGAAATGACAGTAAGGCTCGTTGCATTCGAGTTGAGGCCTCTCTCCACTGTAAATCGACAATAAGGATCCTTCGAAAACGTAACGGATGAAACTAATATACGAAATCCAGCGCAGATACGAAGGAATGGCGCTTAGTGCCAGGAAAAATCCAGAAAATAGGAGAAAAGGGATCGTTAGGGCGGGACCTAGGAACACAGCAACCTAGAATATAGTCAATATATTAATAATATTGTTTGTAATGATGGATTTTTGTTACCTGGATGTCTGCTGCTGCTCCTATGAGTAAACCAATGCCTTGTGCAACTAGACTGAGAAGGATCGACATGAGTAGCAGCATGAAAAATCGGTGGATTTCGCCGATTTGGTTGGTCATGAAGTAGACGATAGCCAAATAGATCGTTGGGAACACAATCTGAGATAATAATTAATAGTACATTAGTGATAGTTAACAGTAAATTAGTAATTTTTCATAATAAATGAACAATGAATAACAGTACGTTTATAAATAATAAGTAGTAAATTAATGAAGTTAAGGGATTTTATATGAATTACTTACTTGGAAAGGAAGATCGGCTGTGGTTTTAGCCAGATAGTAGGATTTGAGCGAGTACCAGTGATTCAGATGTTCTCGCACAAGAACGTACCTCTCCAGGGGAACTGAAAATAATAATAATAATAATAATAATAATAATAATAATAATAGTAATAATAATAATAATAATAATTATAATAATAATAGCAATGATAATAATTCTACCAGTCCACAATACAACTGTTGCTGCTGCTCCTACTGCTACCAGTACTACTGTTGCGATACTAGTGCTACTACCGCAAAACTAGTGCTACTACCAATACCAGTACAATTACTGCTGCTAGTATTACTCATGGTACTACTAGTGCTATTACTACCACCACCACCACCACCACTAGTACTACAACAACTACTATTAGCTATTTGAGGTGTTTATACATGTAAGGACTGTGGGCATCATAGCGGTGAACAGCAGGAATAGCTGCGTGAAGAAAATGAGTCCTGCGTTATTGTGAACGCGGGACGCGTCGTTGCCGATCCTCCAGTAGAGAAATCCCATCAGGATCCCCACGACGATGTGCGTTACAAAGCGAAGCAGTGTCACCATCTGCAAAATCGACCAATCAAGTACGCTGTTACATACTTCACTAATGCAATATAATAAATATTATAAACTAGACATTAGTATAGGAAGAATACGAAAAAATTACATCAATTAATTGATAATAATAATAACAGAACTAATATTATAGGCAGATTAGAGTAATAATAATAAACAGCAATAATAAAACTAAGAAAACATACGTGCCATTAAAATAAAAACAGAAAATTGTACGGATAAATATCCGCAATACTTAGACTTCAAAAATACTTAACATAAAATTCTCTTATTTCTCTGTGACGTAATAATACTGAATTATTATCATAAATATTTATCAATACAAATAATAACTATAATTAAGTAATGGTGATTTGGGTTATAATATATAAATATCTATACATGTAAATATAAATACACGAATAATACAAGAAATATTAATATATAAACAAAAGATTGAATACTTCTCCACAGTACTGCTGAATAAATGTAACAAATGCATCTTTAGTTGGTCATAAATAATATAATTAAACAGAAATGTAAAATAATTCCAATCATTTAAATAATATCTGAAATAATGTAGAAAAATTACCTTTTCCCTCCATATACAGAGGAAGGTGCGGTGAAGGAGTACGACGAATTGCTTCCAGAAGGGCACTGTAAAGGATCCATCGAAATCAACGGGTCCGTCCGCATTGGGCAGCAGTGCTGTTGTTTCGCAGCCTTTCACATTGCTGTTCACTTCTGAAATTTTAATAATAATAATAATAATAAGTAATTCAGTATTGGTAGGTAGTAAGTAGTAATTAGTTGGTTTAATAGTCCAAAATCACATAATTCTCAATGTATTGTCAATACTATTACCGACAGTTATAATATAATTACTACTAACACTATTGCAGTTACCGTTATTACTATCATTACTGCTACAGCTGTTACTACTACTTTAACTACTAGTAGTACTACTACTGTTACTGCTGCTCTAGTTACTACTAATACTACTAACTAATGGTGCTTGTACTCTTAACAACTACTTTTGATTCTACCATAGCTGCTACACTGTTACTATTACTGCTCCTACTACTCCTCCAAAAGCAACAACTACTACTGGTATTACTATTACCACTTCCGCTGCTACTAGTATTCTCACTACTGCTATTACTACTACTTTCACTGATAATATTAATTTTTCTACCCTTACTGCTATCCAACTGCTACTACTGCTATTTCTACTATTAATACTGGTAATGGTGCTTTTACTCTACTACAACTACTTTTAATGCTACCACAGCTGTCGCTCCTACTACTACTACTGCCGGTTCTGCTACCACTTCTTCTAGATTACTACTGTTATTGGTCCTATTACTACCGCTACTACTAGTTCTACAACAGTGACTACTACTACTACTTCTACTGCTACTATTACTGCTTCTACTACAACAGCTACAACTACTTCTACAGTAGCAACTACTACTACTAATACTACTACATAGTAAACTTCAACCAACGTGTAAGGTGTACCTCTTTCTGCAGAGTTTTCGAGAAACAATCCATTTGCTCGTTGTTCCTTCTTTCCGTTCTCGATTTGATTCACCAAGAGAGTAAGAACACTCTCTTCTTCACTCGAAGCTATATCGATCACTGCAAAATTCACAAAAACCCACACATCATTAAAACAAAATGCAGTAAATTTATAATTATTTATTACAACCATTGTAGTTTTTATATATGTATGAAGGTTACGGTAAAACAACAGGGGAAATAACAAATCAAATAACTTTATCTCCAATACAATATAATAATAATGATAAAATGTATACGACTTAATCCAGCGTAGTATCAATACAGAATAAATAATAATAATTATAGTAAATATGTATAAAAATATACATAGCAAAATTATATATGCAATATAAAAAATTAGAAAATATTAAATTCTATAGTAAGTAGAATTCAATGGAAGGATTTCATAACGCGATACCAAAATCCGCAGGATTGTGGAAGTTGGGACATTTGAGACTGAGCGAACCGAGGAAGGGAACCAGCTGGTCCACTTGTCCGTTAAAGATACATTTCCCCTTGGAAATAACGTAGAGATTGTCGAACTGTTCCAGCAAACGAGCGCTGGGCTGGTGGATCGTCGCTACGATGACGCGTCCCGACGCAGCAATCCTCTTCAACAGACCCACGCACTGAAGACTCGAACGACTGTCCAGTCCGCTATTAGAAAATCAATAAAAAACTATAAATAAACAATTTTACATTATTAAGTAAACTGATTAGTAAAATGAGTAATAACTGTATATTCAAATATTACATTAATACATAACTTTAATAATTATTATAATTACACTTAAATATAATTTATTGATAGAAAATTAAAATATGTACGAAATAAATCAACAAACGAAACGAGTTATGGATAAATATATGAAAAAAATAAATATAACACTAATTTTATTTTATTATTAACTGTATATTTAATTATTATTTATTCTGATAATACCTTGTAGGTTCGTCGAGAAAAATAATTCTGGGGTTGCTGACCAGTTCCAGGGCGATGGAGAGTCTCTTGCACTCGCCACCGGAAAGATTCGCCACTCTGGTTGAGCGACAAAGGTCCAGACCCAAAATATCAATAACATGGTCAACCTATATAAATTCAAATATGCATTATGTATTTATATTATTATACTTAATAATAGTAATAATATTAAAAATAAGATGTACAGTCATGTTCATTGAAAAAAGCTGCAGTATGGGATGGCTAAACGCTACATTTCCTTTGATTTTGCATAGAAATTACGATATTGCTTGATAATGTGCATTAATTTAGTTAAAATGAAGTTAATTTAACATATTCCAAGTAAATTAATCGCATAAATAATGTTATTAATTGGAAGAAAATGAATTTTAAGCTTGTCATGCTGCAACCTCTTTTTAATTAACATGACTCTGCGTGTAGGTAATTTAATTATATCACTATTAGTTTTCGTATTATTGATTATCCAAAATTTTATTCTATTGTACTGGAATTTTTATATTTATTTTTCAATTATTATTATTATTAATATATCGCGTATATTTTACGATTATATATTAAACAGAAAAAGAGCATTAAATATCCAAAATTCACAGCTATAATTACAATAATTCAAATAATAAATTTATTTTAAGCCTAATAATGTGCTTAGAAATCATAAGTTCCTTAACCATAGTATTATAATACTATACATATTTATTATGAATATTTTTATAATTTAAGATAAAGAATACGCTAGTATCATTCAAATAGCGAAAATCACAAATTTTATCGATTTTTTTTTAGAAATTGAGCTTACGGCTTCCGTCTTTTTGGCCCATGGCATGGAATGGGGTAACTTGAGCTGTACCGAGAAGTTCAGGTACTCGAGAACCGTTAGGTGAGGCAGCAGGTAATCTTTTTGGGTAATGTACGCCGTAATCTTACGATACTGGCGGACGTCCCTCTCTCTGTTGTTGACGAAGACTTTGCCTTCAGCGCTGGTCGTCCTTGACCGCCCCGCAAAGAAAAAATAAAAATAAATGCCAAGTGTAGAAAATCGTAAAAATATTCATACGTAAAATGTAACTTAATATTATATTTAAAATTTATTTTTAGATTATTATTTTGTAAAAAAATGATAATAATAATAAAACTTCATAACTCTCACTTGGCCCCAGCTAGAATGTTCATCAAACTTGTTTTCCCAGCACCGGATGGTCCCAAAATGGCAGTCAGTTCTCCAGATTTGAATCCACCGCTTACCGAGTCCAACACAGTTTTCTTATCTGCGTAAATCAACAGGCAAAATAAGACAAATTAGACCTTATTTGGACAGGACATATTTATTATATTACCTTTTTTCAGTCCTTTCCGGACGCTATACTTCAAGTCGCAAAAGCGGATATCTACAGTGGTACCCATGGTTTGGTTAGGGACCCATCAGTACCTTTCACTACCTGTTGCTATACTGTGTCCTGGGGTTAATGCTCACTCGGCACATAAATTTGCAGAGAAGTCCGTTATATGCCTATGGAAAAAAGAAAGATTTAGAAAGGTTCGTCTTTTCGCGTTTGGTGAATTGTGATTTGACGAAACAGGTTTTTAGTTGAGAGTGAACTGAAACCATGTCTCACTTTTGGGAGCCGTCAGGCCGAGATGAAGTGCTATCAGCTTCAACTGAACGCATATGGAGATGATAACCCAAGATAAGACCCTTTCAAAGGTTCAATTCATGACCTTAGCACAGAAACAAAGTTATTTGCATTCAATAAGCGATAACAGCAACTGCAACCCTACGAAATAAATACAATTTTTTTTTTAATTTCGCTGATGTATTGTGAAGGATTTCCATTCTCTGTGGAAATAAGAGAAACAAACAGAGAGATTTCACACTGAAACGTAAGCTTGGATATGATGAACTTAAAAAAGTAGGAAAAAAACGTGAAAAAGATACGTTCATGCGGATCGAGTTGGGTAGGACTTTTCGCTGCTTCTCTAAAGAAAATCGAAAATACGGAATTTTGTTTCAAACAGTTGCGAGGAATGAGAGGGAAAAAAAATCTTAGACGCGTTTTTTCTTGCCGCGACCTTTGCCATCGGGCAGGGCGGCGGGGCCGTTTCGCTCTTGCGCTTGGTGCCGCCCTTGGTGGGCGTGTTGTCGGCTTCGGCAGCTTCGTTGCCCTTGGAAACCATGCCCGGTTTAGGGCCTCTCTTCTTCTTCTCCACCTTCTCCTTCTCCTCCCACTCCTGGACTTCGCGCTCGATGAGTGTGATTAGCGTGTTGCAGCGCCGCTGAAGCTCCATGGCAGTGCGCGACTTGAGGAACCAATCAAAACGGAACTGAGGAGCCGACCTATTTACATACCCAAATCACAATGAAAACTTGAATTTGTGCATATCAAGGTTGGTTATACCTGACAGCAGCACGTAGTTCCTCATAGACGTTCTCTTTATCGAATCCTAGTCTATAGAGCATGCAGACCAGGAACCTATCTTCTTCTTCAGTGTAGTTTTTCCCCTTGTTGGTTCCGTAAGCGATACGTAGCTGGTGGAAAGGTGCGCGATACCTCGACATCTGCAAAATAACATTAATTAAGATGAATATATTTTCTAGTAATATTAGTTTTAACCTTAGAGTCTAGCGCTTTCTTGATAGATGCCCTGCGCTGAATTTTTGCTTCTCCTCGCTCAATCTGCGCCATGATGCGGTCGATATCCTGCAGTTCGTGGCATCTCTCCCAAAACACGGCACTGTACTCCATTACTTCCTCAGGAGTTTTACCTGGTGAAAATGAAGACATTATTATAAATACTAATTCATTAGTTATGTGAATAATCCATAAAATTCCAATGATGAAAAAGGAGTTTGAACACAATAAATAAAACAATTCAAGTTTACCTTCGACTTCTTTGGCGATGTTCTCGATATCGTCCCGGCCGTATTTCTCGTTGGCCTTGATGAACTGGTTGAAATCTCGCTTGGTCCACGTGGTGAATCCCTGCAAATCAACAAACAAAAACAAAACGAATTTTAAGAAAGGAAATTTTTATAAAAATTATGAGCAAGTTTCACCTGAGTGAGCAGCTTTTCCTTTTCGGCCAGTTCTTCCTCAGAGAGGGGCTCGGCCTCATCGATCTTCCGCTGCTCTTCCCGCTGCATCTTCACAGCCTCGGGACCGAGTTCAGTGTTGCGGGGAACCTAAAATTACACAAATCACAATCAACACGAGTTTGTATCGATATAATTTAAATCCAATCATCAGAGTTTCCACTTTCAATATCCTTTTTTCCCCTTCGTACTAGAGTACAAGGCAGTACTTTCAGATTTTCCCTTTTCGCCCTTCCTCTATTTTTCCCTTTTCAGACCTCATTTTCCCCTTTTTCAGGGAATTCCCCTACAAAGTGGAAACACTGCCAATCATACACTAGAACTATTAGTAAAACTACAATGAAATAGAAATTTACTTTGTATCCGACAGTTTTGCGGTAGTGGTAGATCTCCTGATCGAGCAATTCAAACAAACGTGGCGGGAAAAACTGGAAATCTTGCACTATGGGCTGCTTCGGGGGCGGGGAGCCTGATTCCAATACAAAATCAAAATGTAACAAAAATTAAATAATATCTAAAACTTATAAACTCGCACCTTTGGAGCTTTTGGCTCAGAAACGCGCAAAGCCTCTCGGAAATAGGCATCGACAGCGTAGTTTGCTTTACGTTCTCGTTTGGGCGGTTCAATCCAGGCTCCGACGATAGACTTTTGCTTCTCTCTGTAGTCTTCGCCTTCAAACTGATACACCGACTCCATGGGGCGTCCATCGTAAAGTTCCGCAGAGAGGACTCGCCCAGTTTGTCCAGACGCTCCTTGACCTCCATTGTCTAATACCCAAAAATAATTAGTTCAAAATAATTTCGGATTTGTAAGTATTAGCAAACGAACCTTGGCTTCGCTCTTTGACAAGATCGTATCAATATCTTCATCGGTAATCTCAGAATCCTTTGAAGCGAAAACGTGATCGGCACCGTGACGAATCATGCTGAGCATTTCGTCCTTGTTGAGAGCGTTCGACGTCTTGTCCAGCAATCGTCCTGGAGGAAAAATCAGATTCCAAAATGTTATACTAACTTATTAACAAAGGAAAATCTAGTTTTTACCTTGCTGAATAACGAGCTTGTCCAAACGGAGCTTTACTTCAGCCCTTTCAACAATTTTCTCTTCGACTGTGTTATCAGTTATGAAACGGAAAACTCGCACTTGTTTCTCTTGACCAATACGGTGAGCACGATCCTAAAATACACGAAAAAATGTAGAAAAATATCTATGAAACTAATATAACTGCAATACCATGGCTTGGAGATCCATCTGAGGGTTCCAGTCAGAATCGTAGAGGATGACGACATCAGCAGTGGCCAGGTTAATACCCAAACCTCCAGCACGGGTAGAGAGCATGAAGATAAACTTGCTACTTCCAGGTTCGTTGTACTCGTTGATCTGGCGCTGGCGATCCTCGTGGGAGTGCTACCGTCCAGGCGACAATACTAACCAGAAAGTATAACTAAATTATAAATATGCTTCACATAAGAATATGCAGTCTTACGCTATGTGCACGCCAGAGACAGTAGTCTTCCAAAATGTCCAGCATTCGGGTCATCTGACTGAAGATAAGAACCCTGGAGCCTTGTGCGCGCAGCTTGGGTAGCAGCTTGTCGAGGATAGCCATTTTGCCGCAGTTGAATACCAAGTGTTCGTCAGTAGTGTATGGAGGTCCAGGTTCCGCACCATCGAAGAGATACGGGTGGTTGCAGCATTTGCGCAGCTGCATCAGAATGTTCTGCAAGCGCATTTTCTCCAGTTTGCCAGCACCGTTGACGATATCGATATCTCTCATCAGGATTTTCGTGTACCTAAATTCATAGTTAAATTTAAGATTAAAGCTTACGGGTTAGGATTCTGAAAACTAACATTTCGCGCTGCATTTTGCTCAGTCCAATGTAGACCTTGAGCTCCTTCTTCGGTTTGAGTCTCTTCTCCACTTCGGATTTCAGACGACGTAGCAAGAAAGGCCGTAATACCTGGAAAGGTAACATTACACATTGAAATCATCGATAACTTGCTAAAACTTTTTTTTAAACAGTCAAATATCATACCGCGTGAAGACGTTCAACAAGGGCGTTGTCTCCGAGACAGGAATTGGTGTTGAACCAGGTATCAAAATCCTATTCAAAATAAAACGCGTTTTAGATACTATGGCCAATAGAGTCTAAGGTTATCTATAATACCTCGGAGGAGTTGAAGACATCGGGGAGAAGGAAATTCAGCAGGGCCCACAGCTCGTGCAGGTTGTTCTGCAGCGGCGTACCCGTCAAAAGGAGTCGGTTGGAGGTTTTGAACTCGCGCACGATTTCAGACAGTTTGGATTTCTCATTCTTGATACGATGGGCCTCGTCAATGACCATGTAGCGCCAGTTGAATTTCCTGAAAACTGCCCGTTCTTTCATGACCACTTCGTAAGACGAAACGCACACGTCCCACTCTCCGGGAAGAAGAGTATCCCGGATGATATTGTTCTGTTGAAAAATCACCATTAGCACTTACCGATTTTACTGACAATGAGTTTAGAGTAGGTCTGAATGAGTAAGCTTCGTTACCCTGGCTTCCTGGTCTCCAGTCAGGCAGACAACACGCAAGGTAGGGCACCATTTCTTGAACTCGTTCATCCAGTTGGCAAGTGTAGACTTCGGGACGATCACCATGTGAGGCCCGCTGATGTTGCGATAGTGCTTCATGTAGCCGAGCAGCGAGATGGTCTGCAACGTTTTGCCCAGGCCCATTTCGTCGGCCAGGATTCCGTTGATCCCGTTCTCGTAGAGCGAGATCATCCAGTTGAGACCTCGGACCTGGTAGTCTCGCATCTCGCCTCCTATATTAACACAGAACAAAAATTATCAAAAATCAATTTGCCATTCTTCTTCAACTTAAATAAACCCTATATATCTTATTACATACAATTGACTAGTTATATGCAGATTAATTTTAGCTGTACATGTTTTAGTTCTAGAATGTATTCATAGATGGCGCTAGTGTAGACGGCTGAGTTTATTCGGAAAGACCAACCCCTCTACTGCGGACAGACGTTTTAAATATGCTTACAGAAAAAAAAACTCACTTCAAAAAGATTCTAAACATCCCGCCAAAAATCAAAAAGAATTTGGTATGAAGAAAGTTTTCAAATTAGTAGCATTTAATTTAATCGTCATGTCCGCTATAGAGAGGCACCCGTTTGGAATATTCCCTATCGATTAGCCGCGCTGCCAAGCCCTTAGGGCAAAAGTCGGACACCTCAGGCTTGACGGGTTGCCTCGATGCGGGGGCATATCCCCCAGTGCTTCCACTTTGCAGGGAAATCCCATAGAAAGGGAAAACGGGAAATGGAAATTTCCAAGTACGAAGACGTACATTCAAGCAGTATACGGCTGAAGAAGCTTTCTAAGCTCTTATGCAGAGCGGCAAAAGGGAAATAAAGTTGTACAGACGAAGGGGAAAAAGGGAAAACACAGCCCCTAGAGGGGAAAACCCAAAACCCAAAGTGGAAGCATTGCATCCCTCCCACCCCACGGCACGGCGATGAAACTGGAAACGCAGAACGCAGGAACGGTTCAATGCACCGCCAGGCTAGAACACAAAGGAACCGAATCGAAACCGAACCGGATCCGACCAGTTCGCATCTGACACTCGTTAACGAACGCTTGGGCAGGCTAAGCCAAGCCAAGAAACGTTTACGGAAAAAAGAATCGCAAATCCGACCTAAAAGATGCCCAAAACATCTTTTCATTCCGTGCATAAATATTTCCATTACTACAAAGATCAGGACTTGTCAATATGCAAAGTGCACGGCTGCGAGAAAAGCTTACAGGTACAACAACAAACAAACAAACGGCAAATTAAAAGTTGTTACATTATTTTCTTCTCTTTTATCTTAGGGTCGCCATGCTGGTAACTTATCGAAACACCTGAAACAGCATCCCGAACTGTACATGGAATTTCTTGCCACTGAGGCAGAGCGAAGACGCAGCTCGACAGTCATCCCGCAAATGCTCGATCTCGATCAGCTGTCGAGCGATGGCGAGCCGAAAAGTAAAATGATGAAAGTAGACAACAAGCCCAAAGCTTATGTCACAATTCAAATGGATCAGTCAACCTTTCTCAATGGTTGGTGTTAGAAAACTACTCTCAGTTTTTCGCATTTTCTATCAAAAGCTTTATACAGATGGTCGCTTTTTATTTTTCAGGACTGATCACACTTTGTTCAGCAAACGGGCATCCCTTCAGCATAGTGGACGATAGCGGCATGCGGCAGATAATTGATCCAATTTGCCGAGCTTTCCGCATGAATATCGATTCTACGACAATTTCTCTGTTGGTCCAGGAAAGGGCAAATCACATTGTACAACTGATGAAGCAAGAAGTGGGTAATCGCGCCATTTGTCTCAAGCTTGACACAATCCACAAAGATGGCAAAGATATTATCGGTACAAACCAAACAAGTAAAAAACGATAAATTTTACCAGTTTTTTTCTGTTGTTAGGAGTGAACGCTCAGTTCACAGAGGGTGGGACGATTCACAATCGCACTTTGGCGGCCAGCGAAATCAATTTCTCGAGTCACGCAGAGTTTTCTGAATACATTACCAGCGTTCTTCAGAAATATGACATAGACGCCAACAACATTTTTGCTTTAGTCGTCGACAGCTTTGCTACAGTAGCTGTAACCAACAACCTTCTCGACCAGCTTCCGGTCGATAACGATTCAAGTTTCCAAGCAGAATTTCAGGTGATCCAGAGGATCGAGCAAGAGCCATTTCACCTCGGCAAGACTCTGCAGCCTGTGCGTTGTGCTGCTGAGCTTTTCCATTCGGCAGTGCGCCAGGCAAACGAAGTAAACATTTTTTATTTCTGATTGTGCAACTTTAAATCTAAAATTATATTTCACATCTAACAGGCCATGGAAAACTGCACTTCTGGCTATGACCAGTCAGTCTTGGAGGTGATGCGAGTTCTGGCAAACTCCCTACAAAACGAAATTTTCCTGCCCTCGGACTTTTTCGCTCTGTGGACCAAAACGCTACAGGAGATCAAGAAAATGACTTCCGAATGCGCAAAAATATTTTACAGTTCACTGTCCAGACATCAGAATCTCTTGTCCAGTAATTCTGTATTGCTCTGCGCTACGTATTTGGATCCCAGGTACCTTAGTAGCTTTACCAATTTAAAACTTTTTTTCAATGTTTTTTTTTTCTTTTGCTGTAACAGATTTCGAATGCTTTTGGCCGCACCGCAGCTAAGTATCGCCAAGGAGTACATTCTGAACAATGTGACAATGAATAGCGAGGAAGAGAGCCAACAAGAAACAGAGAGCAGCCAAACAGCAGAGGAGGACGATTTCGAGAAGCTGCTTGTGGCTGCGGGAAAGCAGTGGCCCTGCGAGTCTAACGGACGGGGCCAGGTCCGCAGAGAGATTGATTGCTACGACACCTTGCCGCATTTGAAACGAACAGACAACCCAGTGAGCTGGTGGGCAGAACAGACTACTTTTCCTGCTCTGAAAGACTTTGCATTGGCCACACTGTCTTTACCAGTGACGCAGTTTTCTTCCAAGAATCTCAGCCTGCATTTCGCGACTCAGGCGGCCGATGCGGCAGCTGCAGAACCGTGTCAAAACGAAAACGTTTTTCTCGTGAAAGCAAACAGCTCAGCGTACCAGAACGCCGTGTACTGATATTTCTTCGCGTTTTTTTGTTACCCGATGTACTCTCCCGCCTCCCTACAAACTTTTTTCGAACAAATGCCGTTGTCTTGTATAAAATCTTTGTGCTTCGTCCTAATTTCAGCAAAATACATGCTAACCCTTCCCATACAGTTCAGCAATTACTTTTTTCAATCATTAAAATTAACGTTGATAAAATTAATGGAGAAAAAAATTTACCTTTGATGTAGAACGGGGAAGCATCAAACCGTGTTATGGTTTTCTCCGAAGCCTTTGCTTCTTCCATTAGCTCTTCGTCTTCTTCTTCCTCGGTCATCCTATGTCGGTGACTGTAACGCGAAAGACACAATTAGCTGAATTAGGACAAAAAACTGAATACAGACTTACTCTGCAGCATTTCCCGAAGGTTGGCGTTGAGCTTTCTTGGGTCTTCCAGGTTTGACTTTCAAGGGACTCGTTGGTGGCTTTGAACCCGCGGACATGAAATGGTTGAAGATTTCCGTCTGTTGAAGAAGGTACTCGAAACGCTTTGATTTGTCAGTTTCCTGCAAGAATAATCGCTATTAAAGTAAATGCAAATGGCAACTGGTGAATAGTATACCATTTTCTTGCTGAAATCATCTTTTCCTTTAACGGACGAAGCTTGAGACGACTCGTTCTAGAGATACAAGACACAGTTGATCAACACAAAAGGACAATGCCACCACTTGCAACATACAATTAACGACACACTTAACTTCAAAAATCCTACTCAAAGAAAAGACAACTTACCGAGTTTTCTCCAGTCTCCATTGGAGTTTCGTCTCCTTCAGCCTCTGGCTTACTCATTTTGCTAAAAAGTTTTCGAGGAAAGCTAGCGGTATTGTTTTTTTCCCAGGTGTATCTGCCGCCAAAGTTTCTACACAAGTCCAGGGCTAAGCAAGGCAGGCGTGCAATACAGCGTTGCCGGATCGCTCAATTTAATCCATGCGTACGCATTAGGGCTCATGCTAAATGCGCTCCTTTCTGTAGCGGACACCATTATTAAATCAAAATCAAAATATTTCAGAATTTTCTTTATGAATATGTCTTTTGAATAGTTTTTACAGTTTTTTCGAAGGATTTCTGAACAAGATTTTTGTTTAAATGTATTCAACATATCTGTCCGTAGTTGAGGGGTTCGTCTTCAGTACCCTTTACGGCATAGGCTGTACAATAAATTGATAAATTTACCAATGATTGTAACTATATACTTAATTTGCGATTCAATATAATGGTAGATTTAGAAATATTATTTGGATGGCTTTTTAATATGAAAAGAAGTTATTAAGAGCCGCAAAATAATTTGGGTTTCAGGAAAACCAAAAGTCGTACTGTTCGAATATTTATTTTCTGCTTCTGTTATTTCTGTATCAATTAAAAGTTAATTTACTTAAACATAACAGTAAATAAATCTTATAGAACTTTAATTCAAAATTATATTTCTTAGTTTAATCGGTCTAGCAAAGCTTCGTCAGGCTAGAACTGTGTCAAAACGTAATTTATTAGAAAATTTATGATCCAGAAAACTAAACAAGATATTCACACATTAACATTTCATAGTTTTTCATATAACTAATGATATTTTTCCTCGAAGTACCCAAAATTACTCTACTGGCCTAAAAATAGTTCACCGCAAAAAAAACACATATTTCTAAAAATAAACTCTCCAAACACTACATTTGCGATTCCTTATATTTTTATAAATTTTAATCAACTAAAAGCAACTATTAGTAGTTTTTTTTATAAAACATATGTAAAACGTAGTGTATCCTCGTATGACCGGCAGTTTAAGGTAGCATCACATCTGCTGTGAAATCTTTAATTTACCATGTCCCGCTATTCTTTGTTGATTGTTATGTGGAAATTTCATATCAAGTATAAAATGTGTTGCTTCCTTGTCTAAGAAGAATGGCAGGTGGAAATAAATCAATCAGTCGGCTTTTCAGTTGGCTGATTATTACAGTTACTCGTAACGAAGGTTCTAATTGGAACAGTTACCGTCACCGAGTTGATAAAAAGCCTTGCTTTCTTCAGACTTCTGGTTAATATTTCTGCGGACTTTTTAGAGTAAAGACACAATGGTCAAGATGCTCCGAAGATTGCTGCATCTTATTATTTTCACAGGATTTATTTTCCGTGCAGTGTTCGCTTTGCAGAGACTCCATGACAACGTATCACTGGATCGAGTAAAGACATCGGATATAGCGGACAATAATGCGTACCTGATTCTGGATTCACTTAGACGAACTTCAAGGAATACTGCAGCTCCAGGTATATGAATTAATCAATCAGAGTACGGAATAATAAGTTTCAATATTTTTAAAGGCAAGAAGCACTTCTATAGTTTTCTTATGGACGATCCCGCAAGAGGCAAGATGGATGGATCTGAAAGCAAACAACTTGCCAGTCCTCCAGGATTTTACTTAAGTGTTGCTGTAGTGACTGGATTGCTTGCAATTATCGTTGGGGCTGTTGTAGTAAACGCCTGGATTAATACAAGTTCCAGTACAGGATCCTCTACAACATCTTCGTCGTCGATTGTATTGTTACCTTCCCTGAAAGTGGAGGAAATCGTTCCAGAACCTGTAATTTTATTAAGAACCGCTGCTCCTCTACAAACGACAACAGAACAGCTTTCACGGGATTTAGAACCAACAACAACTACACCAGAAGAAACTACAACAGCTACTACTACTGTTACTACTACTACTACTACAACAACATCAAGTCAGAGTACTAAAGATCCATTTCGGAGACCTTTGATTGGAAGTATCGTGGAGTCTCTGTTCCAGGATCAAGCCCAGTTCAAGGATTTAGTGGTGATTGCTTTTATTAGTGGACAAAATCGTACGGACCTCTTAAAATCAAGAAACAGTGGGATTGCAAAATAATTAATGATTGCCTGAACGAGAATTATTGTAAATGTTATTTATAAATTAAGCTTTTTTTGTGTTCGTATGTAAATCTATTACAAGAAAATAATACACATTAACTAATTATATAAAATATATTTAATATTTAGTAAAGTTTAAAATTTAAATTAAACTTGTGAATTTATTTCATAAAGTGGGGCAACGTCGCATATTTTCAAATTTATCAGCGGCAGACGGAAATTCTTTATTACAAAAAATATAAAAATAAACAAATAAAAACACAATCAGTAATAAATAAAATACACACTTATCATTCCAATATAAAACTGTTCTTTATGAATTTACATTATGAAAAAATCAGTTTTGATAGTTTGCGTCTTCATCGTTACGTTGTCGGGCTACTCCGAAAAGGCTGAAGCAAAAGCCCCGAACATTATTTTCATCTTGGCAGATGACTTTGTAAACATTAGCTTCGTTAAAGTACAATAACTGTTAAATAACGGTACTTTTTGAGTTGTTATTAGGGATGGAACGATGTAAGTTTTCATGGCTCGCTTCAGATCCCTACTCCAAACCTTGACGCGCTGGCCTATACGGGTGTCCCGCTACAGAATTACTACGTCACACCACTATGCACGCCTTCGAGAAGCGCCATTATGACAGGGAAATATGCAATTTACACTGGTAAGGCTTCATATGAAGTGTTGTAGGATAAATAAAGGTAGAATGATTTTTGCTGTAGGAATGCAACATGATGTGATTTATGCAAATGAAGCTTACGGCTTGCCGCTGAAAGAAAAAATTTTGCCCCAGTATCTAAAGGAATTAGGGTATAAGACGCACGCCATTGGAAAGTGGCATCTCGGTAACTACAAGAAGGACTACACCCCAACTTATCGAGGGTTTGACTCTCATTTCGGTTACTGGACGGGTCACAAAGACTACTACGATCATTCAGCAATGGATTCAGTAGCTAGTTTCCAAGCAGTTTATTGGGAAGTAGTAAGATGTGATTTTTTTTTCCCCAGGGAATGTGGGGCTACGATCTTCGTCGGAACATGGCAGTAGACTGGAAGCCTTTTGGCAACTACACGACAAGACTCTTGGCAGAAGAAGCTGTTAGCGTCATTCAGAACCATGATAAAGACAAGCCACTGTTTTTGTATCTAGCACACCTTGCCGTCCACTCGGCCAACCCGCACACGCCGTTACAAGCTCCCGAGGAGACTGTTGCCATGTTCAGTCATATAGAAGATATCCAACGTCGCATATATGCTGGTAAGTCATCACAATTTAACCAACATAAATCATTTAGCTATTTGCTTCTGCTGTAGCGATGGTCTACGAACTAGACTGCTCTGTCGGGCTTGTCGTGAAAGCCTTGAACGACAAAGGCCTGCTCGAGAACTCCGTCATCGTCTTTAGCACTGATAACGGAGGTCCCGCTGCTGGTTTCAACCAAAACGCTGCGTCCAACTGGCCGTTGAAAGGGGTTGCGTACCTTAAACTCTCAAAATTATTAATATTTCAGTCTCTATAACTTTTCTCATCAGGTGAAAAACACTCCGTGGGAAGGTGGAGTTCGAGGTGCTGGTTTACTCTGGTCTTCGCTGATTCCTCCCGAGAAACGTGGCCAACCGATGAACTATCTTATGGACGTATCGGACTGGCTACCTACGTTATACGAAGCTGCTGGTAGCTAATCAATAAATATAAAATTAATAAATAATAAGTATGAATAAATAAATATAAATATACAATATAAATACAACATATAATAAAGAAATATCCTAAAAATCTATTTCTTTTTAAACAATATATTTCAGGTGGCAATATCTTAACCTTGCACCATCTCGACGGAACGAGCCACTGGAAGTCGCTGTTGTACGACGTAGAAAGTCTGCGAAAGCACACGGTCCATAATATCGATGATATCTGGGGATACGCTACGGTCCGCAAGAACCAGTACAAACTAGTCAAAGGTACCAAACTTAATAAATCGCATTTAATGATTTTGATTTTTATTGTTTGGTTAGGAACAACGTATTCCGGCAAATGGGATGGATGGTATGGACCTTCAGGACGAGAATCTGCATCTGCACATGGGGAAGAGCTCAACACTAACGATATAGGAGAATATACTGTTAACAAACTCGAAACTGCGTATGAACAACTCGTAAAAACAAGCTTAAAAAATTCAGTGTTGGTAAATTTTAGTAAACTATTGGTTGTTTTGTAGGTAGCATCTAGTCTAGTCAGTGAAGAACTTAAAAAATCCGGAATGAAATTACCGCAGAATGTGAAGGATTTGCAGCGACAGCTTACCGTAGATTGCGGTATCAAACCAGTCAATGCCACTCCCTGCCTACCATTGGAGAGTCCCTGTTTGTTCAATATACTTAACGATCCCTGTGAATACGCAAATCTTGCTGCTGACCTACCCGATGTGGTAGAGGATCTTACCCGCTTAATGCTGTGGTATAACGCTACCGCACTACCACCCGCAATACTCCCGGGGATCCTGGTGCTAATCCAAAGTACTGGGGCTACGTGTGGACCAATTGGGCTGATTTTCAGTTGCAATAAACGAACTGTGATGTTGTTTATCCACTTGATTGATACTTAAAATAAACTTGTGGAACAACGGCTGTATAAGAGTCACAATCAAGAGTTTATTGAAAAATCCAACTTTGAGGAAATCAAGAAATATTAAAATGAGTAGTTGATAGTAATTTAGTAGTTGAGATATCAGATTGGTAGATACAAACAGAGAAAGGACAGGCAGTGTACCATTGTACGTTGTTTTAAAATGATAGAAAAAACTATTAGTTACTACCCGATGATAAATACATATTAACTAATAAACTATTGCTCAAAATCAGCAAAAGAAACTTGGAAAACTATCTAATAGTTCGAAACCGTTTGATTCTGATAGATTCAAATGATTGGCAAAGTTCATAAATAATTATTTTCTGAAAATTTTCAGTTTGAAATGAAATCGGAAATGACCCGAAAGTGATCCGGAAGTAAAATTTCAAACGGAAGCTTCGCCGGACGTTTCGATTCCGCTCTCTTTGACGGAAGCGGCGCTGGACGTGGCGTCTTCTTCGGCGTCGTCGACGTCGTCATCGTCGGAGGTATAGGCGCAGGTCCGTTCCTCGCGGATCGAGAGGCGATGCTTCATCCGACGACTCAGTGGCGGAATGCACTTGCGCGGGATAATGTAGGTGGACAGGTTGAACAGATCCAAAAAGACTTTGTAACGGTCACTAAGAAATAAATTTAATTTATTTTAATTCTTATATTTTAACTTTTGGTTTTTTAATATTCACTCCTTCATATTTTTTTTTAATTAGTAACTTATTATTTTTTATTAATTAATTTTGGTTATTCAAAAAGTGAATGAAACTGAATACCTTAACGTGGATCGGAGGTATTGGTACCCGGAAGATCCACCGGTACCCAGTTGCTGTGAACCGATCATACGCTGTACCAGCATGACGTGGTTATCTGTATATTAATAATAATAATAGCCATAAGCAATAATAATAAGTAATTATAATAGTAGTAGTAGTAGTAGTAGTAGTAGTAGTAGTAGTAGTAGTAGTAGTAGTGGTGGTGGTGGTGGTGGTAATAATAGCAGTAGTAGCAGTAGTAGTAGTAGTATAGTGGTAAAAGTAGCAGTAGCAGTAGCAGCAGTAGTAGTGGTAGTAGTAGCAGTAGCAGTGGTAGTAGTAGCAGTAGTAGTAGTAGTAGTAGCAGCAGCAGTAGTAGTCGTAGTAGTAGTAGTAGTAGCAGTAGTAGTAGTAGTAGTAGTAGTAGTAGCGGAAATTACAGCGCCATTTGGTGATGAGGGAATCCATGTCCATGAGAAGGCACAGCAACTGGTGAGGCTGGTTGAAACGCGGCTGGTCCCGGTAGAATGTTATCATTATAGCTCCCTTCAGTTATAACGAAAAATAATCAATTTAAGTGTTACATTAAAATAAAAAAAATATGATATATATATATATATATATATGTGTGTGTACAAGATTTACGGTAAAATAAATATCTACACATAAACTAAGAAACAGTAAATAAAATCATAATAGTTAATATTTTTATATATAAAAAATAGTATAAATAAATAAATAAATTGACTAGGGCGCTGGTGGAGCAGTGGTTAAGACCTTAGGTCAAGACCATCACCCTTCACCTCTGGGTCAGTGGGTTCGATCCCACTCGACTCCAAGTGCGTCTTTTCCAAGACCAGCGACCTGACCTTTAGCAGTTCCCAAGTAAAAATTTACTATAGTGCACTATATTAAAACTATGTACTATGTTGCAAAATACTAGAGTATCACACTATAGTGCAACACTATAGTTGCAACACTTGAGTAAAACTATAGTTTAACTATAGTGCCCTATTGTAAAACTATAGTGCCCTATAGTGCACTATGTTGCAAAATACTAGAGTGCCACACTATAGTTCACAGCTATAGTGAATTTTTACTTGGGTTGAATCTGCAATACCCCTCCCTGGGGTCTGCATACCCGTCAATGAGATTTTTAAAAAAATAATAAATTGACTGATCCTGATGAGTAATAATCTAACACAATACAGTATTTTAATTAGTAGAATAAAAGATTCTGTATTGTGATCTGTGTCATGTTACTGTTATTAAACTGATTATGTTATGCGTATTAATGCGATCTTTTATTTTTACATATGTTTGATACGTCTCCAAATGATAATATGAATAAATATAATATGGCGACTTCCTGCGCCGCTGATAGCCCAGTAAAAATTAAGTAGTTCAGGTAAGTGGTTTTTGCGCTGTTTACTACTGTCGACCCTGCTGACTCGGGTGCTTACCACCGCTTACTCGAAGTGAGACGTTTGAATCTGCCTACCACGGCTTATCCAGAGTAAGTCTTCGGTAGGTGCTTACAACTACTTAATCGGAGTAAGACGTCTTACACTACTGGAATCGGTAAATTTAAGTCTCGTAAGACGTCTTGCTACTGGAATCGGTAAATTTAAGTCTCGTAAGACGTCTTGCACTACTGGAATCGGCAAACTTAAGTCTTGTAAGACGTCTTGCACTACTGGAATCGGTAAATTTTAAGTCCCGTAAGACGTCTTGCACTACTGGAATCGGCAAACTTAAGTCTTGTAAGACGTCTTGCACTACTGGAATCGGTAAATTTTAAGTCCCGTAAGACGTCTTGCACTACTGGAATCGGCAAATTTTAAGTCTCGTAAGACGTTTTGCACTATTGGAATCGGTAAATTTTAAGTCCCGTAAGACGTCTTGCACTACTGGAATCGGTAAATTTAAGTCTCGTAAGACGTCTTGCACTACTGGAATCGGCAAATTTAAGTCTCGTAAGACGTCTTGCACTACTAAAATCGGCAAATTTAAGTCTCGTAAGACGTCTTGCACTACTGGAATCGGTAAATTTTAAGTCTCGTAAGACGTGTTGCACTACTGGAATCGGCAAATTTAAGTCTCGTAAGACGTCTTGCACTACTGGAATCGGCAAATTTAAGTCTCGTAAGACGTCTTGCACTACTGGAATCGGTAAATTTTAAGTCTCGTAAGACGTGTTGCACTACTGGAATCGGCAAATTTAAGTCTCGTAAGACGTCTTGCACTACTGGAATCGGCAAATTTAAGTCTCGTAAGACGTCTTGCACTACTGGAATCGGTAAATTTTAAGTCTCGTAAGACGTGTTGCACTACTGGAATCGGCAAATTTAAGTCCCGTAAGACGTCTTACAGTTACGTCTTACAGCCTATTCTGAAAAATGTTAAAGTAAGTACTTGCAAGTGTTTACGTACGACTACTTACCAACTGATTAATTTTTTACTGGGAGGTGAGGATAGTAGTATACCTGAAGAGCTTTGTGCGAGAACCTGCGTTCACCCCTAGCGACCAGGGCGTTGTGGATGTTGGGGTCAAAGATGGAGTCGAACAGCTCCTGGCGACGTTTGTACTCAGTCAGCAAGTGCTGCCGATACACTTCGTTCTCCGTAGCCTTTCAGTTGAGAGAATTAAATCGATTAGCATTCAGTAGCAGAAATTAGCAAAAGACTATTGCTTACTTGCTAATACATACTAGTTTAGTAACTGAACTATAGCTCATTATTAACAAATTAGTCGGAAGAATAGTCGATTTAACATAAGTAGTAAAATTAACCGAAGACTACTACCTACTACTACTACTACTACTACTACTACTACCACTACTGCTATTTACTAGCGCTTTTACTACAACAACAATTTGTATTAGTACTATCATTAGCTTTACTGCTACTAACACTGCTGCTTATTGTTTTTGCTTATTCACTAACAGAGTATCTGGGTTGCAAATTTTAGTTTTTAGCAAACCTCTGCTTCGCGTTTCTGCTCACGTAGCATGTTTTGGACAACTTTTTGGTATTGCCCCCAGAAGTTGAATCCGGTGCTTTCCAAACCGGGAGTTCGTTCCAGCCATCTTTGGACAAGCAGACAAAGTGACGGCTCCTCTTCTGAACGCCGTAACATCTCCAGGGCCTTGGGATCTTTTCCAAACACTTTCTGGTAGTTGTGCTGGTTGTAGCGCACGCGATTGTCCTGTGTAGTAGCAACAAAGTAGCAATTACTAGACTAGTTAATAAGCTGCTAGCTCGAGGTATTCAGTATCGGATAATAATAGTGAACACTGCGAGTAAGTTTCCTAAGTAATAGTAAGCTTTATAGTAGCTATTAGCAGTTAGTGAGTAGTAGCAAAACCTATTAGTAAGTTCGCAAAGACTTAGTAATTGATAGCTGCTTTCTTAGCGTTACTAGTTAGCTAGCTATCCGTATTAGCTACCCGTGTTATTCTGGACTGAGCTTACAAAGCTAGTATTTGGTAAGTAGTCTACTATCGATGCTGGTAATTGCTTTACGAGGAAGAATACAATATCAATGAAGGTTTTCGGGAAATACTTTCGCTGATCTTGGGAGTAGGGAAGAACTCTTGGTTCTCGTGAAGCTTTAAATAACCCTCGCGGAATACCACTATCATAGGAGCAACACTCCCCGACTGAAAATTCTCATAGAGTATGTAGAATTTGGAACAGAGACTCAGTGAGATCTCACAACTTTTTAGAGTTTCTCACTGAGATCTCACTGAGTCTCTGTTCCAAATTCTACATACTCTATGAGAATTTTCAGTCGGGTCACCACATATTATTTTCTGTAATAAAAGGCTAAACATGTATAGTTCATTTTATTTCTATATGTTCTGGAAGTATTATCAGTAAGTGGGTGGAGGGAATTCGTCATAGGGCCAGGAAGGGATCAGCACTACTGAGCAACTTTATACTAGTAGTAGTTTCTAGCAGTTTATAGTTACGATCCTATTGCTACTAAGTAACTATATAGTTACTTTACTAGCTATCCGTTTTATTCTGATCTAAGCTAACAAATCTAGTATTTAGGAAGTAGTCCAAGTAGTTCACAACTTACTTGTAGTAGTTTTCTCGTAACTCCTAGTACGAATCCTATTGCTACTAAGTAACTTGCTAACTTTTAAGTAACTATATCTGAATTATTATGGACTTGGTTATTACAGGCACTACTTGGTAAGTAGTCTAAGTAGTTAGCAACTTACTAACGGTAGCTTCTAGTAGTTTATACCTGTCTGATTCCGATTTTGTTTTCCAGCAAACGGAACTGGAGACTCTGGAATCCGGAGGCCGGAGAAAGGTATTCGCGAAATTCCAGGAAATCCAGCGGAGTCATAGTTTCCAGAATCATGACTTGATCCGCAAGAAGCTAATTAATATTAATTAAACTTAATTACAATAAAATTTAAATGTTTTAAAAGTAAGTTTCTACCTTCCAGATAAGAACAACGCGATTCATGCGTTTCAGAACTTCCAGCATTTTGCATTCGTCCATTTCCTACGTTTGTAATTAAATTAATTAGTATATTTAATAGTTAATGATGGAATTAATCACATTTAAGCCTTACTTCAGTGTTGAACATGTCTCGGATCGAGTCCAGCTCGTACATGATTTGTTTGAACCACAGCTCGTAAGCTAAGCACATCAAAACATGAATTACAAATATTAGTCAACTATAATTGAATTAGGAAGGTTTTACCTTGATGGGTAATAATGAAGAGATGTTCATCATGGACAAGATGTCCATTTTCTTCACTCAGCAAACGCTGGGCATCGATGACCTTATCCAGTTGGAGATACTCTCCATACAAAAGGCCCTTTGAATGCTCCGCCATGTTCAGTCCATCCTGAGGGTCCGACAACCTTCAAAATAATATTTAAAAATAATTATAACCAATAAATATACAAAATCCAATGAATTAAGTCATTACATGAATTATTTACGTATTATTTTATTCTTACAAAAAAAAAACATTTGAATTTTATTCTCATGAATGGAAAAATTAGACAAAAATATTTCTTTACAATTAAAATATCTTGAAAATCAATTCTAAATATTATTATTGACTCATAAATTATGTTTAAATTCAAAGAATTTTTTATTGTATTATCATTATTATTTTCTCGAGTTCTCAGTTATGAATATGAATATTAATAGATTATTAGTTTATTAAAAACTGGTGATACCCTCCACCGTTGCGCATGGGACAACCTCCTCCACTCATGGCTCTGGCAAGCGAGAGAAAACGGAAATAACTAGTCCAGAAGCTGACGAGCGACTGAAGCTTTCTTCCCAAGTTGCACCTCTCTTTATAGCAGGCTTCCACACTAGCCAACCCTTTCCAGTCCACAACCTGCTGATAACACAGTGATAACAGTACGATAACAGTACGATAACAACGCTTAGTAGAAGCTGCTTAATATAGTGCGGTAGCCAGAAACTGCTTCCAGGTAAAGTCAACTGACAAGTTGTCTCCAGAGTAAACTTGAAAGTCGATTTTCTAAGTTCCGTATAAAAATACAATTCATATAATTTATTCAAAGATTAGCGAAATTTTAGCGTGTTTTTGCAAGTGAAGGATATGTTAAAGCGTATGAATTCAGACGGTAGTTTCATCTTTCTAATTTACGTAATAATAATAAAATATTCGTATGTAAATTTTTACGTTTTATGATTATTTTTATGGGTTGATTTGCTCTCGGCTGTAGATTCCCCGGATAAAATAAGGTGAGAAGCTTTTTAGTCTGGACACACTGAAAGCCTATTGCTAGATAAGATAGCGAAGGTTTTTCGAAAGATTTTTGCGCTGGAAAAATTTCTTGGTCAATCCTTTTTTCTACAGAAATGGCGCGAAAAAACGTTGACGAAACGTTAAATCACCATACATATGCAAATTTAAGTTCAATTAACTAATAGTAACTAAGTTAACTTGATTGTCTCAAAAAGCAATGCGAGTGATAAATGAGTTAATTAGCAAAAATATTTTGTGACTTTTTGTGCGACATTTTTTTCAGCTGATTTTTCATGTTGGGTGTAGAATGACATCAAAGTAAGTTATTAGTAAAGCGGAATGACGCGTTTCATCATCCGTAATATTTTTCCTTGGGACCAGGGCAATCTACCTGAGATACACGTGACAGACGCGTGGGGACTCGGCATTTTGTTCAGACTTTCCAGTTGTATTTTGATTGTTGGAAGAAAATAAATGAATGGAAAAGTGAGGGAACAACGTTAGCAGACGGTTCTTGTAGGGCCTCTGAAACTATGGAAAAGTATGGAAGTGCTCATTGCTGGAGCTTCACTTATGACCGGATTAGTAAGTCTAGAGTTTTCTGTATACAGATTCCCTAGAAGATCAGTTAACAACTGATACAACACCATAGATACACTACTGGGCGACATGTAATACCCTGGTTATCGGTTTGTTATCTACGTTTTACTCCTTTTGGCGTTTTTGGCGCGTTTTTCTAAGTCTTCAGCGAAATTGGATCCGCAGGCTACAGATTAGCACGTACCCGCGCCGCACAAAAAAAAAGACGTTAAGTGCTATACCGCCCGCGGGCACAAAACCAAAACCAAAATGGCGGGAGTATGAATCCAGAGAGGGCCGAGATTTCATCAGCCAAAGTTTTCCGAGCTGTGGAAGTCGGAGAAGAAGAAAAGAAGAAGAATAAATGACAAGATGAAGGAGAAGAAGATCAAATGATCGGTTAGAGGGAAAACTAGTTTCTCTGGCCAGCGGCTTTATGGACAAATTATTAGCCTCGAGAAGCGAGAAGCTGCAAGCCAAGATGGCCGACCGAGCCTCCGTTTCTCCACCTTTCTATTGGCTGCCCAAAACGACCAGCCCAAAAAGTAATGTTAATCAATACTTGTATGAACGTAAACCAGTTTGGAATTTTAACTAGTTTAAAACTTAAACTCTCCTTTTTGCTGAACCAATTGGAAATCTGGAAGTTGAAGTACAAGTATCAGGTCTGTGACGCATTTCAGTTGATTAATTATACTTTAAGTCTGATTTATGCTGCTCACATTAAGACAAAGAGAAAACAAAATGGCTAACAACTGAAACTCAAGGTAAAATGTTCTTGCTTTCCGTTAATCGGATTTCAAATGTTTAATCTTCCTAAGTAGTTACACGATCGTTCTAGTGAAACCTTTAACAACTTCGAACAATAACTGCATATAATACCCCGTCTATTTATAGTATAGATTACTTAGTAGCACTTAATTTAGTATTATAAAAATCAAATGCTTTCAGTAGACTGACAACTACTAACGTGTATTATGGGAGTCAATCGTTTTTACTGAAGCTTCACCGGGGGGGATAAAATATGTGGGAGCATCTAGAGCTAGCTGGAATTTTGAAAAATGATGTATCAAAAACAAAGCCAGGCGATTGCAAAACTGAGTAAAAATTATAGAATTCATCCACGAAGAGGTTCAGCAGGCTCGTCGGATTCAGTAGGCATAAGAACTTGATCGATAACGTGGATGACTCCGTTGGTGTTCATCAGATCTTCGCTCAGTACTTTAGCGTCGTTGACCTTATAAATTACAATAAAATATAATTCAAAAGCTTATTTGATGTTTTAACAAGTTATTTTACCTTGAAGACGCCATCTTTGGAGCGCTGAACAGACAAAGTACCGAAAAGAGATTGAAGGTTGTACACCAATTCCGGACGGAAGGACGCCATGTTGAACAGACCCGGAGCAATGTGGTTACCAACAACCTGCGAAGTAAATTTTTATCATACAGTAAGTTAACCCGTTATCGCGGAAACTTCTTCGGCGGGACTCGATGTCGTTCCTCGTTCCCCGAAACTTGACTTACATACAGTATCATTAATTTATTTGAATTAGGAGAACCTTTCTGAGAAGAACGGGATCACGCAGAACGTTTTCGATATTGTTTCTGCCAAGTGCATTGAAAGCGGCATCCGTGGGCACGAAGAACGTGAGCGAGCCTCCTCGGGAAGCGAGGTCGAGCGAGTCTTCGCCGGTCAGCGTTAACGTTTCCATGGCCCGCAAGAAAGTCCTACGAAAAAGGATTTAGGTATACACATTCGTTTTAGTTGCTTTTGCATAAATTTCTTGTAGAATAATTAATTATTAATATTAGTGTTGAAAAGCAGGTACGTGAAGTTTCTTTCCCGACGAAGAAGATCTCCGGCCGAGATGTTAGCGGGAGAAATGACGCGATTGATGATGTGAATGACTCCGTTCTGTCCTTCCAGATCTGCTTTCTCAACAATGGCGCATTCAACACCTACAGCTTTGCGGTAAACGGAAAGTCGTAGAGGATTTTCTTCGTCCAGAGACATCACAACCTAATATTTTAATAATATTTATAGAAAAGTTTCAGACAATCAAGACTGCATCCTCGTCTGTGATTGGTAGAAAATCGAAAATTTACCTCGCTATCTTTGATTTTATTGGTCAGGATCCTTCCTTGCGTAGCGTGGAAGGAAATAGCAGCTTGAGCTTTCTGTTGACTCGATTTCATGTCCTGGAGAACCTCTGCGGGCAGAGCTGCGTAGATAAATGTAATTAAATGCGATTTTAAATGTATATAAGGCGTAATGTAATGTTAAGTTCAATGAAATGAAGTTTTACAATAGAAAGCAGCTTCGGATGGAGCGAAGATAGTGTAGTGGCCGTAGTTGTAGAGTTTGGAGAAGGCGTCTTCCAGGCCGCCGATCTTGACCAGTTCCAGGAAAGTGAAGAGCTTCTCGGACTGGGCCAGTTCCAGAAGAGTCTTGGCTGTTAATACATTCAATCGATCAGATCAATTATAATCAAATAGATGAATGAGTGAACGGATGAAAGACTGAGCAGGTGAATGAACGGGCGAGTTAATTAGTTGATGAATCAAAGAGGGAGTAAGTAAACGAATGAATGATTGAATGAATGAATGAATGAATGTAAAAATGGATGAATGAGTAAACGAATGAACGAGAAAGTAAGCTAGTGAATGAATGAATGAGTGAATGAACCAGTGAATCGACGAGGGAGTCAAGTGAATGAGTGAATAAGGGACTGAATGTATGAACGGATGGATGAGTAAGTGAATGAATGAATGAGCCACTGAATATACAGAATAAATCAAATGAAAGAGTGAATGAATGACTGAATCAAATTAGCAAATGAGAGAAAGTGAGAAAGTGAAAAATACGAGTGATTGAATGAGTGGACGAATCAAATGAGCGAATGAGAGAGTGAACGAATGAATGAGTGAATGAATGAATCAAGGCAACCAACGGATGAACGAATGAATTGGCGCCATAAATCAATCCGCATGAATTGATGCATGAATCGATCAACCAATTTATCGAACCACGAATCAACCGAACAAATTCAGTACTCAGTTTACCGCGATTAGGGATAAGGACATCATCAAGCGTATGAACGACTCCATTGTTTCCCAACTGGACTTTGTTCCTCATACGGGATCCTTCGACAGTCACTCCCTGGCCATCGCAACCCAACTGCAGACGATTGCCGGACAACGTCCTCATCTGATGTTCATCGATAATCGCCGAAGGACATAGAGGATGCGTCAGTACGTGGTTCTGCAGCAAAGCTTTCGAAATAAACTATAATTAAGTACTATATTAATAATATATTATTGTTATATTCTACCAAGTCGTGCTTCTTTGTCATTGAGGATGGACTCTAGTCTAGAAGAAGGTATTTTCTGGAAAGCTTCGTCAGATGGAGCTAAAATAGTAATGGCTGGACTGCCGGAAGACCTCAGTTTGTTGAGGAATGCGGATTCTTCCATAGCCCGGGCCATAACGGAGAAACGGCCATCCTTAAAAAATCCGCAAAATTGTTAATAATTAATTATCATATAAATTATTTTTAAAATTATTTATGATTTAAAATTACGTTTAAAACAATGTCCCCGACATCCCGAGTAGAGAAGAGCGCGGGATCCAGGACTCCGTCGATCAAGTGAACGATACCGTTGGTAGCTTCTTGATCTTTACGTACCAGGGCATGGCAGTTCACTGTGGTCATCTTAAAAAATCACAAAATAATCATTAATAATCGTAATTATTAATAAGATATTTACATTATTATATAAAACAATATATAGAAAGTTACTTACACTGTTGGCGTACTTGTTAACGCGCAAGTTGAATCCGTTATAGCGTGTGGGTATCAGGGTATCAGCGTGGAAGTTCTCGGACTTGACCTTGCGCTCAGAGACGTGATACCGCAGGATGGGGTTCTCGATATCGCCTCGGTACGACTCGAGGCGACTGCGCGTCTCGCGCGCCGCCCCGCGGAAGGCTTCGTTAGTCGGTGCGAAGAGCGTGAAGGCTCCCTCGCGGGTCAGGTCCTTCTGCATCCCTGACTCCTCGATGTAGCGGACGAACTCTGTAGCCCCGAGGTCTCGTGCTGTTTCTAGGATGTTCTTCAGGGGCTTGACGCCTGAGCAGCCATCTTGTCCTGCCACGCGGTAGTAGCCCTCGCAGCATTCGTAGCGTATAATACTTTTGAATTAAAATATAATAAATCAGGGTTAAACTGTGTACTGAATTTTGGATGTCGTTTTAAGAGCTTTACGCTTTTTGACCGCAGATTTTGCGTGGCATCCAGTATTTGCATTCGGTCCACATTTTCCACTTGTTGCCTGGAAGTTCCTCGACGACACAGGCGTTGGGTCTGCAAAGAAGATCATCATAAATCATAAGACGTAAATCAGAGAACACAGATTGGAAAATCATAGAGCATTAAGTCAGAAGACGTGACTCTGAAGTCGTAAATCATGGTTAGCAATATTGTCAAACATGAAACTAAAAACAATAAAGTTAATAAGTAAGTAAGTAACTCACTAAGTTACAAACTAAACTAGATAACTAGCTGTCTAACCAGCCAACTAAATAATTAGCTAGCTCACTAACTGCGTAAGTCACTAAGTAACTAACTAACTTACTCATTAATGAACTAACAAAATAATTAGCTAACTCACTAACATAACTAACTAACTAGTATGTAACTAACTGACTAACTAACCGACTAGTTAACTAGCTAATTCACGCATTTAGTATAGCTATCTCAGTAACTAAATTACAAGCCAACTAATTACTAACAAACTGAGTTATTTACCTGCATGCTAGTTACTTGCTAGCTTGCTACTTGCTTGCCAGCTAACTGACGGATAACTTTACCCACTCACTAACTAACTAGCTAACTCACTAACTCAGTAAGTAACTAACTATCTAATCAACTGACTACCTAACTAACTGTCTATGTAGCTACCTGATTCACTCACGGGCTAGCTAACTCGCTAACTAGTAACTATAACAAACTAACTAACTTACTAACTAACTTACCAACCAACCTAACCAACTAATTGAAATCTTGTTTTTTCTCTCGCTCTCGTTAAGCTGTCGGCTTATGGGAAATTGCCAAAAGGCGACATCCGTCGGACGCTAACGACAAGCGCAGACGTTGCGCACAGATTTACGCGCCACATTTTTTCTCGCAACGCAACGTCAGACGCTTCGCTTCATCTTCAAAACTGGAAAACTTCTCCGCTTTTCACACTCGTCTTCAAACGCTCATTCAAACTCAAACTGACCATGAAATCTTCTTAATTCATCAATAATTTACTGAGAGACACTAAGTAGAACAATTTAATTATAAGAAATTATTATTATTATTATTATTAGAAATGTTTTGGGAGTAAGTTTGGAAGCAAGCTGAGGAGATAACCCGTAGAGAAGAAGCGGATCTGTTGATAAACAAATCAACGAGCCACTTACGACAGCAGTCTGAAAACATCAACAGCCTCTACATTCAATACTCATTTATTTTAAATTTAATAAATATTAAACAATACAACAAATGATTTAGAAAATGTATTTAAAGTATTTAAATTAAAACAGAGATGAAGAAAAGAAAACAGCCACAAATTTGTATACATTTTCTGGCACTAGTTAATAAAATTTACTCGATTGAAATGGGATAATTACGTAGTCTAGAGACAGTAGGTTCAGCTCATATAGTTAAATACGATGATAAATAATTAAATTTATTTTAATTCATGATTAAAAAAACTGACCCTTGTTCTCGGGCGATGCGTATATGCCACGGTGGTATACGTCTAGCATGGCAAACGACCAGGAGAAGAGCCAGAAAAATCAACTTCATGATTTCAAATCAACATTAACAAACACTCGAATCAATTTTCTGAGGAAAAATAATGAAGGGCCATGCACGGGACGTGGGCAGGAATGGCCAACTGAAGTCGCCTAGCTACTCGACAGTAGCCAAAATTATTTCCTACCAGATGCTGCTTCACAAACGCCAGCCCCCAACAGACCAAGAAACTTAATAGATGGAGCATGGCCTTTCCCAAACCGTGGGAGCCCAGTGGCAGGGTTGCGCACAGTGTTGCCACTTTCAATCTTCCTCTTTCACCCTCTTCCCTTATTTCCCCCTTTTCCCCTCCATGCTAGGATACAAAGCCTACTTGCACATTTTCCCTTTTCCCTGTTTCCTTATGTTTCCCTTTTCAGGCCCCTTTTTCCCCTTTTTAGAGGAAATTTCCCTGCAAAGTGGAAACACTGGTTGCGCAGTATTTCCACTTTCCACTTTTCCCTTTTCCCTTTCTTCCCATAATATCCTTCCCTCTTTTCCTCTCTGTGTTTAGAATCTACAGGGTCTTGATTTCCCCTTTTCCCCTTCTTGTCTTAGTTTCCCCCTTTCAAACCCCATTTCCCTCTTTTTCCTGGAGTTTTCCCTTTTTTCCCATAATATCCTTCCCTCTTTTCCTCTCTGTGTTTAGAATCTACAGGGTCTTGATTTCCCCTTTCCCGTGCTTGTCTTAGTTTCCCCCTTTCAAACCCCATTTCCCTCTTTTTCCTGGAGTTTTCCCTTTCTTCCCATATCCTTCCCTCTTTTCCTCTCTGTGTTTAGAATCTACAGGGTCTTGATTTCCCCTTTCCCCTTCTTGTCTTAGTTTCCCCCTTTCAAACCCCATTTCCCTCTTTTTCCTGGAGTTTTCCCTTTCTTCCCATATCCTTCCCTCCTTTCCTCTCTGTGTTTAGAATCTACAGGGTCTTGATTTCCCCTTTCCCCTTCTTGTCTTAGTTTCCCCCTTTCAAACCCCATTTCCCTCTTTTTCCTGGAGTTTTCCCTGCAAAGTGGAAACACTGGGATTGCGGCCGGCAAACTTCCACCGGTGGGGGAGTTCTGAGAATTATTTTTTCAGACTTAAAAACTAACTCAAAAAGTATTATTGTAACTACTGTGTTTTCCTTAAATATTATTATTACGCTAAACTACTTTCGCACTAACTATATATATATATAAAACAGTTAATGACAAAATAATAGAATCAATAAAATAAATAACCGTTCGATCAGCTGACAGTCGCACAACATTTACTGATTGGCCGGAAGAACCCCCCGGGGCATCGTGGGCTCCGCCTCTGGTGGAATATTTCGACTGCAGAGACATCTTTAGTATGCGACTCGCTAGCGGAAAGGGAAGGCCCTTCTATCTAGTTCCATGATCTGGGCTGCAACCCTTATTGGTTTCCCGTCACGTGGTAGGCGGTCTCTAAATAACTCAAAAATAAAAATATAATTCTTACATTTATTATATAAAATACCAAATAACTTATTGATAAATTATCAAATCTTGTTTTACTAATTTTAAGATGATTTTGAAGTTATGTACTACGTTCAGGATTTTATTTTCAGATCCCACATAAAAATGACGGTACCTTTTGTGGTGCCTTTTTAGTGACCTCGAATTAGGAGTTTGGACGTAGTTTTGAATTTAGGCGTGTTACAGGCTGCTACGGAAAGTTAGCTGTATGGGTGCCTTTTTACAGTGCTTTTTTACGGTGTAAAATACGGTTGCTTGGACCCAGTTTTACGTGGGGAGTCGGGAAGAAAGTAAAGCTTAAAATAGCTCAGCTGGGAACAAGACGACGAACCATTATTTCGAGATTTATCCTTTGTTTTTCTTAACCTAAATCTTATTCTGGAATAAATTTACTAACTAGCCGTTGTTAAAAAACTGCGCTAACATCCCACGTATAAATCAATCAGAGCCATACTGTTTTACACCGTGCAAAACACTGTAAAAGGTACCGTTACAGTACCTTTTTATAGTGCCTGCATTGGTTCAAGTTTTAAAGTACGTTTGAAGCACCTAGTTCAAGGTCACCGAAAAGGCACCACAAAAGGCACTGTCAGTTCAACGAGGAATGGCTTCCCGTTTATAAATATCGCCAACCCGGGAACGCGGAACGAGACATTCTACAAACAGAAATGAAAATTTGGACAAAGAAACAAATAAAATGGTTTATTTTTAGACATTCAGTAAACGATGACAGACTTTTTCATTTTATTTCGGGAACTAGACAACTCTCGCTTCTCGTCGTTCAAAGATGTTCATCAGTAAACGTGGACCATGCCGTACATGAACCTAAAATTTCGAAAAAAACCTCAACAAAATATTCTTCTTCCTTATTTTACCAAATAAAGTGATGAAATTTAAGATAATTATTTTATAAATTGTGTTCGAAAAACGTTACGTCCAGAACAGCACGTAGGTCTGCAAAAAGAGAGAAAATACGCAATTAAAATTTAAAATTTTTGATTCATAATGTGATATTAAACTTACGATCAATCCGCTGGTTAGACTACTCGTCAGTAGCGACTGCCGACTAGTGAAATATTTCTGCCAGTTGGGTCCGGCTTTCATCAGCAACAAAACCTGCGTTTTTTGTTGTAAATTTCTCTATACTGAAATTCTAACCAGATTTTGCAGTGAAATATATTACCCAGACTGTGAACGCACAAAAGATGTAAAAACCGAAACCATAGAGGCTCGTCAATCCTAAGATTCCCGCAGTCCCTCCGCCTAACGCTGCGACTGCGGTTCTGCAGTATTCGACTACAACAGCGTTATTGCGGATCGCAGCTTCACTGTAGGCCACAACTTCTGCAAAAATAATTTCGCAGCAAATTAAAATGGGTAAATCTCGTGAAAACTAAGTTTGACAGATAGAGGAGCTGCTCGATCGAAGAAATAAAAAACGCTCGGTAGCGAAATCTTTACCTCCCGTGCTCTTTTCGATAAGGCGAGTTGGACGAGGACGTGAAGCCATTTTTATTTAAACTATTTCCAAACAATTATATTTAATGAAAGAGATTACTGAAAGAAAATCTTCTACTGCTTGTGGCAGATGTCAAATAATACGATACTACAAACACCATCTAGCGGCAGAAAGTGGAACTACGTATCAAAATTTTTTAATGAACGAGAAAAACAATCATTATAATAATTGAAATGAAAATTATGAATTTGAATTGATTTAAGTAATTTTTTATTATTAAAATATGCTGTGTTATTTTATTTTAACAGAAAATTTGCCGTTAAGTTTGTGTAGGGTGTTCAACTAACCAAAGCCTTTGATGATAACATGTAGATAACACGTTGATAACACATTTACTTACACATAACAACCCCCGCAAAAATGTCTGTGGGTCATATTTAAATAACGGGGTCCTAAAAAACTAAGCCTGGGGGCCTATTTTCCCTTTCACTTTCAGCCTAAATCGTGTGGCTATGTCAGTTTCACGCTCAGTTTCTCTTAGATTCTAACCCTATCATTACAATGGAGGAATATTTCCCATTTTTCGCCCGAAACTGGAAAATAATTCTTCTGAGTGGTTCCTGTATAACAACAGGTTTTTATTTGCAAAAGATTTTAAGCCTCAAAAATCGCGAATCTTCAGAAATCCCGTCTAAAAACAAGCGCGAAGCGTGGCAAGATTTAAACGAAACTAATGAAGATAACCAAGATTTAGTCGCACCTTCTTTTGAAGAAAATTTACAACATATTCCTCTTCCAATGTCTAAATTAATGGCTGAAGAAAGTATTAAGAAAGCCAGAGAATTTTACGAATTAATGAATCAGAGGAGGTCTGTCAGATTCTTCAGTGAGGAACCCGTACCTCAAGAAATCATTGAAAATATTATACGCACTGGAGGTACGACTATTAAATATTACATAATTAATTCAATTATAATTAAATTAACTAATTATTAAGGGACTTCGCCTAGTGGAGCACATACAGAGCCCTGGACGTTTGTGATTGTTTCAAACTCGGAAATCAAACAGCAAATCAGGGGTATCATTGAAGCTGAAGAAGAAATCAACTACAAGCAAAGAATGGGTATACTAAACTAATATAATATAATATAATATAATGTAATATAATAATTGTAATTAATTACTGTAGGCAAACAGTGGGTGAATGATTTAAAGGCTTTCAGGACTTCGTGGATCAAGGAATATTTAACAAAAGCTCCGTGGCTGATCCTAGTTTTCAAGCAGACGTACGGGATCATGGCGGACGGTCGTAAGAAAGCTCATTACTATAACGAGATCAGCGTTTCCATAGCAACGGGACTACTCCTAGCAGCCATACACGTAAACCTCATAAAATACTTATTCATAAATATTAATGAATATATTTAATCTTAAATAGAATGCCGGACTGGTTACTGTGACAACGACGCCGCTGAACTGTGGTCCTGCCCTCAGACGATTGGTGGAGCGCCCAGCCAATGAGAAGCTGGTTCTGCTACTTCCGGTCGGATATCCGGAACCGGGTGCCACAGTTCCGGATTTGAAAAGAAAAAAACTGGAAGACATTATGGTTTTATTGGATTGAAGTGATTAAATTTTGTATTTGAATTTTCTGATTTTTTTTTCTCTCTTGAGGACTACACAATTAAAAGCAACATTAATTAATTAATTAAAAACACATTTAAGCGAGTTAATAGTAATTAATTTAATTTTTACTAATTAGTGAAAAATTATTCATAGCAGAATACATTTCTTATAATTTGAAAAAAACGGGATTCCTGAATAGAATTTAATCTTTGGTGTTGAAAATTAGTTAATTCAGTAAAAATGACATTAATTAGTGCAAAAAGTGAGTTAATTACTGTCAAATCAAATATAGTAATTCTAGAACAAAATATTAATTGTAGAACAGAGAAAAAACACTATGTACTATTTAAAAGGCACTCCAGTTTTTTTTGTTTAAAATTAAAAAATAAAACGAATAATTAAAAACTTAATTTGAATCAAATCTTTGGTGATGAAACGAGGTGATTAAAACATTCCAGTTATAATTATTCTGGAATTAAAATGATTTAATTTTGTAGTTAATAATGAGTGGGATTAACAAATAATGGAGTGCGAGTTGCTAGGGGTTTGCTATGATTTTTAGATCCTCTGGACGTAGTTTCCAGGAAAAGTTCCAAAATGTCCGGTTCGCTGACTGTTGCCCACGTACCAGCCGTCGTCGCATTTTTCCAAGACGCAGACGGTATCGCCTTCCTGGAGCTCCAGCTCGTCGTCGTTCTGCGGGACGTAGGGGTACAGGGCGCGGTACCTTTTGAGTTTAAAGGACGATTTGTAAATGAGTGAAATGAAGGAGTGAAAGAATGAATGAGTGAGTGAATGGATGGAGGAGTGAGTAAGTGAATAAGTGAGTGAGTAAATGAATTACTACTGAATAAATGAGTGCGATTAAACGAATGAAAGGAGGGATGAGTGAGTGAGTCTATGAGTGAACGAGTGAGTGAACGATTGAACGAATGAAGGAGCGAGTGGATGAATGAGTGAATAGATGGATGATAGAATGAATGAATGAGTGGGTCGATGGATGAGTGAATGAATGAATTAGCGAGCAAATGAGCAAGTGTGTGAATGAATGAGTGACTGAGTGAATGACTGAGTCGGTGAATGATGAGTGGATGGTTTGATGAAGGGGTGAGTGAATAAATGAATGAATGAACGAATAAGTAGAAGGATGGATGCACGAATGAGTGATCGATGGAATGATTGAATGAATGAATGAATGTGTGAATGAACGAATAAGTAGAAGGATGGATGCACGAATGAGTGGTCGATGGAATGATTGAATGAATGAATGAATGTGTGAATGAAATAATAAAAGAGCAAAAGGACGAATGAACACGTGAATGAATGAAAGAACACATGACTTGATGAATGAATGAGTGAATGAACTAATGAAAGAGCAAACGGACGAATGAACAAGTAAATGAATGAAAGAACGCATGACTTGATGAATGAATGAGTGAATGAACGAATGAAAGAGATTTTTAAACGAATATACGATTGAGTGAACGAGTGAGTGAATGAGTGAATGAATTTGATAGGACGATCAGTATTAAATGCTTACAGTACGGGTCCTGCAGATTGGGTATCAACGTGAAGATGCCCCTGATTCTGCATCAAATCCATGGATTGGTATCCTTGGCGGTATCCGGACTGTTCTGCAGGCGCTGAGTAACCCATTCTCGGCTGCAAAATTTATGAATAATAAATACAACATAAGAATAAGTAATACAGTGTTTCCACTTACAGTCCCGTTTTCCCTTTAAAGATAACCCTCTTTTCCCTTTTTTCCTTATTCGCTTAAAGATACCATTTTCCCTTTTCCCCCTCGATGCCAGGATATAAAGCTATGCTTCCAAATTCCTTTTTCCATCTTTCCTTATTTTTTTTCCCCTTTTTAAGCCCAGCTTTCCCTTTTTCAGAGAATTTCCTTGCAAAGTGGAAACACTGTTATAATTATAAACTGAAGTAATTATCACATAAAAAGCTATTTATTTAGGGAACATTAATAAGAGCCAATAGAATTATTCTGGAATATTTGTGATATTATTATTATGAAATATTTGTTAACAAGTTAATAATGTATTTATTTATAATAAGGTAATTTCAATTTAATATATTCGTATCATACCGCAGTAGAGTATTTCTGCTGCTGCTGTTGCTGTTGTTGGTAGGGAGTTTGCTGCTGTAGATGGTGGGGGTTGGGAGTATTTCTCAAAGATCCATTGGTGATAAGTGAATGAGAGACTGGCTGTGCTGACGGTTTGCTTACTAATGAAAATAATATATAGATATCAGTAATAATCCTAATTATAATAATGGGTAGTAAAAAGATAACATAATAAAAATAATAGTCAGTAAGAGTAGGATAAGAGATGTTTTCATTACTACTACTACTACTACTACTACTACTACTACTACTACTACTACTGCTGCTGCTGCTACTGCTATTACTACTGCTGCTGCTACTACTACTGCTGCTGCTACTACTGCTACTACGACAACTTTATTACTGTTGCTACTACTCCTACAACTGGTACTATGTTCTACTACCACTATTTCTGCTCCTGGGACTACAACTACTGTTACTACACTATAACAAAGACAATAACTTTGCTACCTCTACTAGTACTACTACTGCTACGACAACTTCAACTATTAGTCCTGCAACTGAAACTACTAGTACTACTTCTAACCTACTACTCTCACAACCACCAGTATTTCCATTACTAGCACTGTTACTACTATCACTACAATACCGCGAAGACAACAACTATGCCACTGCTCAATAGTAGTACCAAAACGACAACTTCAAAAACTACTTTTGTTACTAAAACTACCAATGCCACATCTATTCTTACTATGATTATTAATTCCTTCCAGTATTTCTACTAATAGCACTACTGCTATTGCTAACGCTGCTTCTACTACTATTACAAGTTCAGCTACTACTCTTGCTACTGGGTAATTCCATGACAAAACGGATACGCCTGACCACACACCCCTGGGATTTCGTTCATTTTCGGAAAACTTGTAGATGAGAGTCTATGGACCCCATATACCAAGTTTTAGCCCCTAGCCACATTTCTTGATTTTTTACCGATTTTCAAAGTTTGGCATTTTTTCCAAAGTTTTCAACTTTCCGAATTTTTGACAAATAAACGGTAGAATATATAATTCAGCCAATAGTTTGACACACGGTTTTCGACACCGTAGATTCAGGAAATGTGCGTAACAAAATTGTACCTGCACTCCTTCGGGCCGAAACGGACCACCCATAGACCAGTTTTCAACTATGGGAAAGTGCCACAAACGTGAAAAAATTCCTACATGTAGAAAACACTAAAACAAAATTTTGAAGAAAAAATCAGAATCGTGTTTTTCCATTTAAGCGAGTTTTAGCGGTTTTTCTTCCGGCCGCCAATAGATGGCGTGGGGGAACTGAAGCCAGAAGGCTACCCTTTTGAATGGCCTCCTCTGCATTCCACTGATCCTTGGAGTGTAGATTTGCGTAAATATACGTAATCTAACCATGAAGAGTACGATTCCAGTTTTCGTTCCCCCTAAGGACGATATTAGTTGGGTTGAACTTCCCGATATTATCGGAGTACTACCTGCTGCCAATTTTACTTATTCAAGATATCGGAAGTACTGATTTTCTACCCCAGCGCTACAGAAATCTCTCCGAGCATTTAAAATAAAACAATCAGAGCAACAGGGAGGGCAGAAAAGGTACTCGAACTACAAAAGCATTCTGTTGAATTCTTTACAACTCAATTAATCTTTACAGGAAACTGCCAATACATGAATGAGAGGGCAAGCGACAAAAGCCCTGATGGCTAATTATATCTTTAGGACCCAACATTCCACATTACTTGTGGCTCCCATTGCTGTAGTCCACGGCAAAACGTTTCTCAATGAAAAACCTCTTTCTGGCTTGTCTTTTTCCTACTTTAACGTGTATAGTTCCTCCGCGCCATCTATTGGCAGCCGGAGGAAAAACCGCTATAACTCGCTTAAAACAAAAAGCACTACCCTGATTTCTCCTCCAAAATTTTGTTCTGGTATGTTCTACGTGTGAGAATTTTTTCGGGTTTCTGACACTTTCCCATAGCGCAAAACTAGTCTATTGTTAGTCTGTTTCGGTACAAAGGAACAGAGCTAGAAAATTTTGGAGCCCATTTTTTGAAACTGCAATGTCGAAAATCCTTAGTGTAACTGTTAATTTAATTTTAAGTTGCACTGTTTCTTTGTAAAAAAATTCAGAAAGTTGAAAACTTCGGAAAAAATGCCAAACTTTGAAAATCGCTAAAAAATCAGGAAATGAAGCTATGGGGCTGAAACTTGGTATATGGGGTCCGTAGACCTTCATCTACAAGTGTTCCAAAAATGAACAAAATCCCAGGGGTGAGGGGGGGGTGTATCCGTTTTGTCATGGAATTACCCTACTTAAATTATTAATACTATTTCTGACCACAACTCTAACTACTACTACTGTTGCTGAACTATCATTAGAGACAAAATCTATAGTACTACTACTACTACTTCTACTACTATTACAATTATTTCCTTCCAGTATATAATATTTTTTGTTGAGATTTTAGAGTTCTACTTACACTGCCTTTCAAGAGTGGGTGTCTGGAGGATCTCGACATAAGCAGCAGGGAAAATGCCTTTACGATTACCAATGCGACCTTCGAACCAGTTATCGTCTATTTGGCGAGTGACAATCAACAGCTCTCCTATAAAACATACAATAACATTTGAATAAGTTCACAGAAAATAAAAAGAAATAATGATGTTAATAATATAATACTGATAACATTATTGTTACTCCTACTAAAAGTACTACTACTACTACAACTGCTACTACTACTACTATTACTACTGCTACTACTATTAATAAGAATATATAATTTCACCTTTGACTAAGGAAAGTTCGGCAGGTGATTGGGCGTTGAAACTGTGTTTGACTTTGGCTTGGACTTCAGTGGGTTTCTTGGGAGCCATTCTAACGCCATCATAAGGAACTATCTGCAAAACATAACAAAAATCGTAAAACCAAACATTATATATGAAATACAATATAATATAAATCATATCAATACAAATAACAAGCCTCATATTGATCAGTAATAATAATAAATTTCCCATTAATTAAGTTATATAAAAATGATTAATATTTTACATAAATATTTATAACAGTTTTTAACATACATAAATACAGGAAGATAAGTAAATTGTAATTAATATACTACAATCCAAACTTAACTATGATCGTTATTATTTTATTATACATTAATTCTATCAGCTGCTCGATTTAATTTTAATAATTGAAATAATTTGACTATATATGATTGAAAATGTAGTAAATATTTTTATGTATTTAATTTTTATTTTTTGTTTACTTCGACGTAGTTGACCGGGAAGATTCCGACAGTGGCGTTGTGTTCGCCCTCGTACCAGTTCTTGTCGATCTGACGACGCACGAAGATAATGTCGCCTTTGTGAAACGACAGTTCTCTAGAAAAATAGAAGAAAAACTGGTAACTAACTCAATAATTCAATTAAAATAGTTAAACAAGTTTAAGTTAAATTTACTGTTTTAAGTTGAGTGGAAATAGTCCTATGATAGTAAACCAGTTCAAATTTATTTAATCAATATCAGTTAAACGTAGGAAATGAGTTAATTAAATTTATTTAAAATTTTTCAGTCAATTATTCTTCATTGATATGAAAATACATCTACAAGTTACAACTAAAATATGATTATTTCATTTTTTATTATTATTGTACCGGAAAATGAAAGAATCATAATAAATAATTTATTAAATGGACAAAAATTTTATTTGATGTTGTAAGTTAATCGGAAATAACCCTGTACGAGTAAATAAATTCAACTAATACAGATAAATTGAATTAGACCTAGTTAATCAGTTTATTAGCCTTAATTAGAATTTTTCAGTGAATTATTCTACATTCATCTAAATCTACCGTTTATTTTTATGCTGTAATGGCTGTATTGAAATTGTCTTATTAATACATTTAATATGCGAATACAATACCTTGCGTTCATTGCGACGAAATTATAAAGAGCTTTAGCAACGATTTTCGGCTCCGGGGTGCGGTCCCTCTGCTGCTGCTGCTGCTGGAAGCGCACAGGTTCCTCCAGAACAGTATCGTAGCGATTCAACGGTATGGGCGATTTCTGCGAAGGCCTAAAATAACACCACATTACCCAAAAGTCCCGCAAAAAAATTTAGTGTATATTCTGATTGGTTCACAAAATCACGTGACTGTGTAGGATTGACTGTTGATTGGTTAATTACGTGAAGTTGTCCATGTGTCTTCTAGATTCCAAGTCTTCGAGTTCCTGCAACAGTTTCCTTCTTCTCTCCTGTTCATAGACGCGGCGCATGTGATCCGCCTGACGTAGACGAAGTTCTTCCTCCTCCATTTCTTGCTGTTGACCTCCGACATTCTGCAGGTTTCTTATGGGACTCTTGTAGCCAATAGTCACTTCGGATTCCGAAAATTTGTGCACAGATCCTGGACGGAAAAAATCAAACGAGTAAAGTTTATGTTATTAAATTAAATTTGATTAAGGGTGCGCTAAACTACCTGGTGCATTTTGAATGTAACCGCCACCAACCCCGAAATACTCTGGCTGAGGTTCTACTAAACCAACCAAAAGATAAAATAAAATAAGATAAAATAAAATAAAAAATAAATACGTAAATTAAATTGAAATCAGTATTGATGATAATAATTAAACATTTGAAAATAGAACAAATATAAATTTACATGAAATAATAAAATCACAATAAAAAGAATAAAACTAACTAAAATATGAAATAATGAAAAACAAATAATAATACAAATTGCTTTAATAATATGAAATAAATAATGTAAAATTAAACAGTAATAAATAATAAATAATAATTCCTAAAGTAGATAAATGTAATAATAATAAAATAAGTGTGATAAAACAACTACCATTCAAGCCACTGACAAACTACAAGCAAAATACTAAATGAAAGGAAGAAGCAGGATGGTAAAGGAAGATTTGGTGCCATAAGGTATCGTGTACTAAAAATCTTGTGCTGTGGTATCACGTGGCATCGAACCTATTGCTTCTGTAGGTTTCGCTACCGCGGGTATCGTCGAGAAACTCGCAGGTAGAGGCGGTCTGGGAGGCCAGTTTATTGCTTCTGAAGGTTTTGCTACCGCGGGTATCGCTACGATACCCACAGGTAGAGGCGGTCTAGGAGGGGAAACCTCTGCATGCTTTCTTCTGGGATAGGTAGCGTAGATACTCTGGCTATTCTTCTGGCCGTACTGAGGCGTATAGCGATACCTGGGTTGGTGCAGGGTAGGATCGTAGGTATCGGGGGTAGCAGGTAAAGGACTGGTTACTTCTGAGGTGCTTTTTGACTTGCTGAGTGGTCTCCTTGCTTTAGTAGTTAAGATAGCAGGTTCAATACTACTGATATTTTGTGATTTTTCGAGTTTTGCAGAATTTTCTTTGATCCTGGGATCATGTGATCTTGAAAAACGAGCCAGGCGAGCTGAGGAGAGTAACGTCTGCTTCACCTGAGAGAAACTGACGGATTTTCTCGCGGTATTTCTGCTGTGAACAGGGCTGGAAGCGAATGATCCTTTGAAGGAACCTGTAGAACGAATCCCGCAGGATTCAAATTTACGTTTCAAGACGGGGAGTGATCCTAGTTGATCCTTCTGCAAGGATTTTGGACTACTGAAGTTTAAGGATTCAGTTTGTTTGGTTTCTGGTTGAAGGATCGGATCCTTCATGTTTGGTTTCGATCCTAGAAGAATCCTGGGACTTGTAAATGGTCCACTGACGTTAAAGTTTGCGTTTGACGCGCGTAAGTTGAGGCTGAGCGCGCGTTTCGGTGGACTGGATGCGCTGGACGCGTTGTGGGACGGCAGGTCGTTGACGCTGCGATAGCTGCGCGCTTGCTCGCGTTTCGCTTGACGAATACGCGTCTCAAAGAATTTGACTTTCTCCAGAACGTCGCGATGGATGACTGTTTGCGCAGATGACACCGAGCTGCGCGATTCCGTGCCGTCGCGCAGCGTAAGATTCGACGCCCGCAGTGATAAGTTTGACTCGCGCTTCGGCGATGACGGGGCGCGTTTCGCTGCCCACTCTTTGACAGCTGCTTCGATTTCGTTCTTCCTGGTTTGCGTTGGAGTCGGCGACGTCAAGACGAGGAAGTGATCGCCTACCGAACTATCGCGCGACGAACCGAGCGACGTCGTTTCGCGCGCCAGTTTAGTGCTCAGCTGCTGGACGTAACAAATGGCAGCACGCGTGGACCTCGGACGGCGATTCAGGGCGCGGCTAGTGAGTCGCTCACCCGAAGCAACGCTCGCGTCACGCGGGGAACTCAGGAGCAACGACTGCGACCGGTGGACAACGTTGTCGCCGACTCCGCTCACCGACAATGACTTACTATTCGCCATAGGCAAAACCGGGAGACTGTGATCCTTGCACGAATCCGACGAGCTTCTAACGTATAAGTCGCCGAGCGACAAATTCGTCGGCGAACGCACCGTAACTTCATACGCGTTACGCTCCACCAACTTAGAGTTCATCAGAGAAGTGCGCTGGTTCTGCGCCGCTCCAGAAGTATGCGACTTATTGCTACGCGGCCACGTGTCCCCGACGTTCTGGAATCGCTCCCTCAGGACCCGGACGGACGAATCCTTGATTCGCAGTCCGGAATCGCCGTTCCATTTGAACTTGTAGATGTCGTTAGGCAAAACGTAAAAGTTCCCTTTTCTCTGTTCGCTGATGATCCACATCGAAATCCTGCGGATCTCTTCTTCAGCTTTTTCGTGGTCGCGAATTTTTTTCCAGATTTGATAGTCAGCTGCTCCTTGATTCACTAGACGCGTCAAATCGCTCAGGGAAACTGTTTTCTTCTCCAGTTCTGACATACGTTCCAGACTGCTGTATAACGATTTCAGTTCAGATACCCGGTTGGTCTGAAGGATCGAGTCATTTTCCAGGATTTCGGTACCGCAAATTGAAGATTCCTGCAGAACAGGATCAACCGGAACGTGAGAAAATTCTAGAGATCCTAGATTACTGTTCTCAGTAGCTAGGATCGCTTCAGTCTGGCTGAATTTCTGAATTTCTCCAGGCGCTCCCGTAACTGAATTTTTAGGATATTCAGCTTGTTTTTGAGTGGATAAGAGTTCCTGAGGATCCTGTTTGAGGAATTTAGATTCGGTGACTACTTTACGGTTCTGCAGAAAAATCCTGGAAGCTCTTTCGGAGTTTAAGAACCGTGGAGAGCGAAATCCTCCGTCAGTATCGTCTTCTTCCAGGACTTTGATCCCGGAATCTTTGGAAGGTTTAGCTAAGTGAGGATCTTTGGGTACTGGACTGATCTTTTCAGGATTTTTTCCTGTTTTCGTAACGAGTTTCAGGCCTTTGACGCGTTTCCATGTTTTCGTTTTGGTTGTCTGGTTTTTGGGAGAGGATTTTTTCCTTTCCTTGATGTCCTCGTGGGATCGTTTGGTGGCGCCGCGTTTATTGGCAGCGAACATTTGAAAGGTTTCACTGATCCGAGACGACCAACGAAACTGTGGCAGTAGTTTTGAGTATTTCGGGATGTTTTTTAATGGTTCGGGATTGGTTTTCAGGTCTAGGATTTTTTTGAACGTGCAGTTAAAAGAAAGGTAAACATGTTAGTTACAACCAAAAATAACATAAATATTCACACATCACGCAAAAAATACGGAAAAAAACTCGAAAAAAATAAATTAATTAATAAAATCAGCAAGTTTAAATTATTTAAAATAAGTAAAAATAATAAATAAATACTAAATCAAAATAAGCAAAAATGAAGGATTAAAAATATTTTCAGACTTACCCTTTGGTTTTTCGGGTAGAGGTTTTCTTAATCCTTGAAGAGGTACCTCTCCTCCTCGCTGGATGTCGCGGTAGTAGGCCTTTTGCTCACGAGGATCGTTGGCAGGATCGCCTTGGTCTGTACGTCTTCTGAAAACCAGCTGAGAATCGCTTTCGTATCCAGATTCCTTGAGAGACCTTGTACGCAAATATTAACAATAATTAATCCTGTTAACAATAAGAAAACTACTACTACTACTAGTACTGCTACTACTGCTGCTGCTACTACTAGTACTACTACTACTACTACTACTATTACTACTACTACCACTATTATTACTACTAAAAATAATAATAAATAATAATATACCACTGGTAGTACTACTACTACTAATAAAAATAACAATAGTAATATTATTGCTGCTACTACTTCAACTACTACTACTACTACTACTACTACTACTTTTACTAGTAAAAATTATGGTTGACTTACCGACCAACAAATGGACGTTCGATTGTACTTATCTGCTTCTGAACCTGTAAATATAATTTGCAATTAATTTCTTTTTGTTACATTGATATATCGCAAATCCACAAGAAGCTTCATGCTGCAAACTGGGGATCAGCATAGGCTTTACAAGAAAAATAACAAAACTTTGCGTAAATATAATAAAATTTAAATTAAACTTTGCAAAAATCAAAATTGCACAGCAAACGTAGAAACTGGATTTACCCCGTCCAACATTCCCATTATATCGTCCCACCACTGAAACAATCATCAGAATTTTAAATATTTTATTCTAAAAACTCAATTCTAAGAACTATTGAAATATTTTGTAGTAAATCCTATTGCCTATTTTAAGTAAACTTCCGATTTATTCATTTAATTTCTGTATATACAATACTTTTTTAAACTAAAATAATAATTAGACAGCTTCCATAACATTCAAATTAGAGATATTCAATTTAGATATAATGTGAATTTGAATTGCCTGCTTGGTTTCGTGCTGCACAACAGAGGAGCGACCGGGTTCGTAGTTCTCAATACGTCCAGGTTGAACGCGATACGTATCGTGGCCGTGCCTAAAATTACACAATATCATTGTAATTATTAATAGCAATATTATGTTAATTATTGTTAATAGTAGTAATATTATGTAATATTACTGTAAAAAGGCACCATATAGTGCCTTTTCGTAGTCATAGTTCCTTTTTACGCTGCCTATTCAGTGTAGCATTTACCGCTTTAACGCATCCAAGTTTTAACACAATTTTAAGACCACCATTTCAAAGTGATTAAAAAAGGCACCGCAAAAGGCACTATCATTTCAATTTGAGTATATTTACGTGATACGCGTTGGCGTGTTGCTGGATTCGTATTCGCGCAAGCGGTTGCGTCGGCGGTCCAGCGTTGCGTAGCGACCAGCGTCCGAGTCGTAGTCGCAAGGCTCTGGTTCAGAAAGATAGCCTCCTCCACGGCCTATGCAAATTCTCATTTAATTAAGTCGAAATTAATTTTAGTTATTTTATAGCTTACCTCGATTAGTTTTGTACCGCACTGTCACATAATCTTCTGGAAAAATAAAGAGATACAATATAATAATAATATTAAATAATAGATGAAACAAAATATTATTAGAATCATTTAATTAATCATTGTAATTATCATATAATTTATGAATAATTTTTTTTAACTTTTATTATTATTATTTTTCTCAATTGATTCATTTAATACTTATTTATCAACTGATTTAGTTTTGTATTTTCTATAGAAAGTGTTATGTACTATTATTTTCTGTTTATAAATTAATCAAATGTATGTTTTTGACAATGTATTGTTATTATTTATATTATATAATGATATATAATTATAAATTGGTACTGTGGCACTCACCAGGTCTTCCTTGTCGATGAAGTGAATCGTACATACGGCGATACCACTGGTGTTGATTTTCTTCGTTGATACCCTACAGGACAATTCAAATTATACCAAACAAACAATGCATTATTATTCATAATATTGTATATATACACGTTTACTTTATTAATAATTTTCATGCACACAGCTATATAAAGATATATAATTTAAAAATACGATTATTTACAGACAATTTGATACTAAATACGCACAGTACGCAGGGCTACGGGTATTCCTTCGTTGGTTGTGGGCCCGATGCCCGGGAACTTCTTCGGGGCGAGCTCGATGATTTTGCGCTTCTCTTCGTCCTCGCTCTCGTACTCCCGTTTCACCGTGTACACTAAATGAGAAATATAAAATTAATATAAGGTAATATCAAGAAATTTTCATAATAATATTTAAAATAAAATAAATACCAGTTTCGAAGGGACTGCGGTAGAGTTTCCGAGGTTCCTCCTGCTTGACCGAATCCAAATACGCAGAACCTTTCGGCAAACTGCCCTCTGTTTCAAATAATTCAGAAACCAAAACACGATTAATTACATTAAACTACCATTAATTTACATACACTCAGTTATAATCGTAATACCTACAGTAAATAATCAAAATTTAGAAGATAATCGATTAACTCAGTCGATGATCGATAACAAATAATAAGGATAATGTTGATACCTCTTGCTTTTTGTAGCAGAGTCACCGTAGGATTGGGAGCTCTTGGCAAATGGCTGGTCGGCGTAGCAGCCGGCGTGGAAAGGGCCGTGCTGTTTGTGCTCACGTTTGAAGGACGTCGCTCGTCATTAAAACCTTCACACACCAAAAAAAGTAACCCTTCACGACAACGCAAGAGAACATTGACTGATACTACCTGGAAGAAACGTGCTAGCAGAGGTTGTAAGGAACGAATACTCGCTGGTCGGTGAGGTTATGGCACTCGAAGCTGAGCCGGGACCGTCTTGGGTCTGCCAGGCGTACGACAGTTCAGCCCGGGAGGAGCAGGTGGTCTGTCCGGGTCCTGGGAGACCTGCTTGCGTAAGCTGCCCGTGTCCAGGCGAACCGGGCGAAACTCTTTCCGTTCAACCGAGGGGCTGCGAGCTACTGAAGGGGTCCACACCGGAGGTGGCGCTTCCTTCTTATCTTCTTGATTGTTTTTAGGCTCGTTGTCCTTTTCTGGTGTTAATTCACTTTTGATTGAGTCACTCTGGCCTGGCGACCAAACACCTGCAGCATAATGCTGAACTTTAGCTCTAATTTAGTTACATGCTACTGAAAGAGAAACACTTGGAACCACTTGAGAAACTTGAGAAGCTTGGGAACTATAAACCGAGCAAGATTTTTCTGTTCTAGGTTAAAATTTTGTGTGGACTTTGTGAAGTAGGGTTTGAGGGTTTTGTTTGTGTTTGAAAAATAGCCATTATTTACTTAGATTTTCTATTGTTTACAGTATTGTGATTACCTGGTTTGGGACTACTAGCAGTGTACGCTGTCGATATAACGGACGCTCCTGGAACAGTCATTTTAAATGAATTTTTTAAGATTTAATGATGAAGTTTTCGTGGTGTTTGGTTAGTAGAGAACGTAAAGCAGAGTAAGAAGCAAGTTTCAGTTTTGTACTGAATGATGTGCAGCAGGTTGGAGCTGGTGAGAGACTGAGCAGCGACTCAGTGAGACATCCAGTCGTTTCTGCGCTAAACTAATGGCGGAAGTGGCAACTCTAAATTTGAACTGGGATCCCGGCTTCGAGTGTAAACATAGCAGGGGCCCCACGAGCGGGAAAAACTTCTCGAATCCTTAAAAACCCCAACTGTGTTTTCTTCAGTGAATCATACGGTGAAACGTACAGGCAATCTGCCCCTCAATGTCCAAGTTTTTATAGTTTCTAATTATAACCACTTAAAAAAAACTCTTGTGCAAAAAAAAAAACAAACAAACTACAAAATTACATGAAAAAGTACAAAAAGATGATCTTTATGACAAATGGCAAGATGTTGGTTATGAGAATTGCTGCTATTCCGCAGCTGTTTTTGAAGTTTCTAGCACCGCCACGAGCTAATACCAGAAATAGCTTTCAAAGAGGCAAGTGGTAAATGTACTAACGAGGTGGTTCAAGCTGCGTCATATAAAAGTAGACAGCGGTAGGAAACATGAAAGAGATGGGGATTAAAAAAAACGTTGATGATGCACTTTTCACAACAAGCAGCATGCATTTAGTCATTCCCACACGTACCATCATCATGTTTGTATAAGCCCATGCCAAGTGCAGCCTCAATCTCGCCCAGCAGAGAGTTCTCTTTGCTTTCGTGGTCATTTCCGCCGCAAAACGAAGTGACGCCCTCCTCCACCGTGGCTATTCAATGCAACCCATGCAAGAAGTGCATTAAACATATCAATAGGCCAAGACATGCTTAATATTCCCCTCTATACTGTAAGGCATTATCTACTTACACAACTTCAAAGCAATCTTGGATAATAAAATTCTCAGTTTAAAAATTACAAAAATTAACGAATCCGGAATGCGATTTTCCGAGCGCCTTGGTGTTAGAAAAAAATCCAAAATAAGCTCTTAACATGCGCACACGTGTTTAAAACGTAAATTGAACCCTCGCTGGCATATTGTTTGTTTGTGGTTAGGGAGATAAGGGACATATTCCCATGGGTGGAAATGCTTCTTTAGGGAAATCCTTTAAGGGGCATCGTTGGTTTCTCGAGAAAAAGGAAGGAAAGGGGCTACGACGGAAAAGAAGTATTGAGGGATTAACGTCACTGGACGTGTATTTTTGACGCAAACCCCCACACCGGCGTCAAGGCCAGGCGCTCTCTCCTCTTCCCTTAAAATTAGAACCTGGGCATTTTGTTCTTGAAGAAACTTTGAAGAAGCCAAGATAGAAGAGAGGGGAGAAAAAATCAATTCTGCACCGTGAAGGAATGAATAAATAAACAAGACAAATATTTACCGTGCCGATGCACCAAACAAAATTTGACGAAAATTAATCACGAAAAGTTGGAGCCTAAAAATAGCTGCACGAAAACACGCACAGTTTTGATTGTTGCCGATTTGTTGAAGATTTGTATAGTCAAAAAGAATCTTTATCACAGTGCAAACAAACTTTATGGTAACTTGCATGGTATTACATAAACTTACATCTTTCTAGAAAAGTTGAATGCTCTAAGAATAGGGAATAGTCAAGTGGGATATTATGCAGAGACACTCAAGTTATCTCATTCTGAGCAACAGCGGAGGAGAAAGTTAACGAGCCGCAGCGAGATTCCGATCATACCATTCTGCATCTCTTTTTGACTGCCGTTAAGAGCTTTCCAAGTTTCCGCTAAATAAAATACGATGCACGAACGATGCGTCAATCTATTCTTCATGCGGGCAAAATTACAATGAGAAGGTGGAGGGGATGAATTCACAGCAAAACTCCCACGATGCATAATTGCTCTTTCAACTGCACTCACCATCATCTGCTAGCAACAGAACATGGTCTGTATCCTCCTCCACGTACTTGGGGAACCGTATAGGATCTTCGAAGTAGCAGACCCCAAAATCTTCGGCTAATGCATTCTTGTCAACGAAATCACGATAGTATGGTGAGTGATACGCTTTCGGTACCGGCGGATTCATAAACTTGTGAACATCTTGTCGAGCTGCTAATGGATAGCGATATTCGAGGTACACAGCCTCGGTTTCTGAGTCCGTTTCGTGGATCAGGCGCCCCATGTAAGGACTGTCGCACCCGCGTAAAGTTCCGCTACGTGAAGAAACAGAACTGATGCTGCTACGTTTGATGGTAGACGCAGGACTGCTACCTGAGCTTTTGTTCAAAGATTTCTTCGCGTGCATCAACCAGTCGGAGAGCATCGTAGCTTTTAATCTCTCATCATCTGTGCTACTTTGTCTAAAGAAATTCGAGCTCTCGCTCATGGAACTTTTTGGAAAGCTTCCTTGGCGAGACAATGATAAAGGAGGGCTATTTGTCGCGTATTCTAAAGTTTCGTAGCAAAATTTGGGAGCATCTGGAAGTGAAGGACTCGGAGAATTCCTTCTCCACAGTCCGGATTTTCTAACCCACTTGACAGGGATATTTTGATTCCGAGCTGGAGGTCGGGGTGGCGTTCCCAAAGCGTTGTTCGACTGAGGGACAAAAGGCATGTCGACTTGACTATGACACCAAAATGGTCCTTCAGGATATCCGATACCATCTTCACATGGCGGAGGCGGCCTCGGTGGAGTCCTTTCATTGTAAACGTCGCTGTCGGTAGAATAGCCTGTCTCTTCAGATGATATCCTGACGAAAGGGTAGTGTTCGCAAGGTTCGTCTGCACAATGTTCCCCACCAAAATGGCGCATAGCTGGATCATCGCAATTTTTTTTCTCTTCTCCTGAACATGTTGGCGTACTTTCAGGATCAAAATACCGTAGCTGTCGAGACAGTAAAACATTCTCGGACTCGTTTTCCTCAGTGACATTAGAACTGACATCCACTAACGGTTCAGGACTAAAGAATTGCTCAGTTTCCGTGGTAAATGGATCTTTTTCATCATTAAACAAATGCGTTGTACGATCTTCCGAAGCTTCTTTAGCTTCGAACCAATGAACATAGTCCTCGTTCAAGTTAGGTACTTTGGACGAGTCCTTAACCAACTGATTTACGCTGACATCTAAAACGCTCTCATTTGCGCATTTTTCAGGTCCCTCTTGGGAGCCTGCTCCATTAACGGGCTCTTTTGCTTCAGTCTCACGGTTATGGCTCGTCCATGTTTCTTCATCAGCGACATTTATTACTTGCAGAAGGTTAGCACCGCTTGGCAGCGATAGCAGCATTTGCGACGCTAAATCCGCTAAACGAGGCACCTGAGACTGTATACAAATTTCGTGCTGGTCCTCAAAGGCTTTATTTTTAATCTCGGTGGAACACTCCGTGCTTGAAGCTTTACTCTCCACTTGACATTTCCAGTAATGGCGCAATTCGTTTATCACATCAGGGTTAATCCCCGTACTGAATCGCTTTTTCAGGGTCTCCGGACTTTTGGAAGGAAAGTTAAGCAGATTCCTTTTAGCTTTTTGAACGATTGAAATGGCGGAATCTTCAATGAAGGTCCGATCATCTGATACGTTGAATTCCGCTTCTTTAAGTTTTTTAGACGTTTCTAGCTGTGGTTCGCCTACAACCATAAGTTGATCTTCTTCGATTGGAGAGCTTTCTTTTTTCTCTTTCTCGACAGCAGCTGTGAGGAGTCGCACTGTGGCAGCAGCAAGAAGAGACCTACAGAAATGCTGCTTCTCATCTTCTTCGCAAACTGCCTTCCAGTCGATCTTTTTCGAATTACCAGGGATAGTATCGGATTCATTGGTTTTTAGGTACCGAGTGCTTTCAAGTTCGCCCTGAACGTTTAGATTATATTCCAAAGCGACTGTGTTATCTGCAATGGGTGATTCAGTAGTCTCTACGGTATTTTCTACACTAAGGATTTGTAGGGGGGCGTCGGATAGCGTTACAACTGAAGACGATCTGCAAAAGGTCGTCTGGTTCTCGTTATCTCGCGAGTTATCTTGCGAGCTGTCAACGTCTGATTTATCAGAGACATTCTCACGTGGCACTCGTTCGTCATTTTCGACATGTCGGTTCTTCGTCTGCTCTTCTTCGACTTCGCGAGTGCCGGTCATGTCGGCTAACGTTTTCTGAGCAAAATCTTCTGTCGAGGTTTCAGTTGCGGCTAGAGGTATGTCTTCTGCGATTTGATAAGCTTCGTCACATTCTTCTTGGGTGTATCCTTCCACCTGATGATCAATGGCTTCAGCTGTTTCGTTTCGTTCGGCTTGAGTTGCCTCGCACGCGTCGACACGTGGGGACGCCTGAACCGTGCAGGTGTTTCCGTGCCCTTCAGTGCTGTCAGAAAAGACATGATCGTTATCTTCCCCCGCTGTATCATGACAGTCTTCAATGCAAATGACACTTATGGGTAGGAAAGATTCGTCGACTTCTTCCAGGTGCTCGCCTGAAGTCTCTGGAAGTTCCAGGTCTTCTAAAACTACTGGAAGTACTCCGTTCTCTAGATCGCATGGTTCGCTAATGGGCTCCTTATCTTCTACATTCAAAACCGAGGTAGAGAGTAATGCATCCACGACTGGAATTTCGTTGTCTTCAAGGGGTTCGCTATAGTCAGGGAATATATCACAATCCAGATCGAAGAGACCACTACTTCTTGGTGTTCTGCCCGAAGAGATATCAGCCAGTTCTGAGAGAATGCTCAGGGCCAAACTTTGACGGGTACTGTTACTAGCTTCACTGCTACTACCTTCCTCAGGGATCACATGCAGATAGCGGCGAGGAAATAGAAACGACAGTGCAGCCACGGGTGCCGGGATTGACGAAGACAGCTTTAAATCGAAATCCTCCTCACCTTCAGATTCTGATTCGCTGGGGCATCCACCAGTATCGGTTTGTTTGTCACACACATCACCCGTTTCGAGATTATCGTAAGGGCTGTCGCTTTTTGAATCGGCATCTTTCTCAACAAAATCCGCTGTACATGACATTTCTTCGGTCGATAACGGGAAAGAAGGATCTTTATTTCCCAAGTGCTGTTCCCTGATGCGTTCCAACAAAGCCAGAAAACGGACGAATTCCTCTACAGTCAGACCGCCTATCATCGGCTGCTGATCCAACACATCGCTCTGTCCGTTACAAAGCTCCTGGTAATCATTCATATCATCCGGCAACCCGTTTCTGCACATTTTGTCCGAGTATCCCGCTTGAAGAATTTCCTTCTCCATGTCTTCCAGTATCGAAACGATGCCCTCTGTTGTCGAATGTCGGAAATCAAACTTATCAGCTTCACTGTCGAATACATCCGGGCTATTCTCTTCATTAAAGTAATGGATTTCAGGTCTGCGTTCTAAAGTTTTGTTGAAATCTTCTAAGACAGAGGGGTCTTGGTCTATAACTTGTCCGTTGAGCAAGGGATACCGATCTTCATCCGAATCGGAGGCTGGTCTAACTACGGCGGGTACGGATCGAAAGATTCCTGTTGCAGGGGCTTCGTTTTCGATGCAAACTTTAACGTTGGGTCGATAACTTTCTTCGTCGCTATCCAAGTCGCTGTATATTTCGGTTCGTATACAATCGAGATTTGTGATCGGCAGTCGTTTCCTGCGCTTTCGAGGAGGTCTCTGAGGTACTGACGACTCGCCACTTTCTCCATCTCCGCTTGCTAGAATGCAGTCGTCTTCCAAATCAACTTTTCAAACAAAGAATCAGCTTAGTGGGAGGGGTAAAACTAAGCTTTAGCAGCACGTTGATCCTACGGAATTACTGAGTTACTAAGAAGGTACTGAGGGGGAATCTGTCAAATCCAGCGAGGTTTCATCCATCGTGCAACTTTTAGTAACTAAACTTGTCTACTATTTTTCCTGCATGCAGTAGCGAAGAACCTAAGCCATTAATCCACACTGGGTTTTTGTTTGAAATGTAGTTTACTAAAAAGTTTGATAAAGTTTTTTTTTTACCTTTTGTTGAGACTGACTTACTCGTTGAACTGACTGCATCCGATTGCGTTGTGGCAGTTTCACTACCTGCACAGATAAACAAAAAAAAGGCGGTATTTAAAAGTATAATGAAACGACATCGGATGTTGAGGGACAATGACAAGTGCCTGTTTTCAATTGAAAGTTGTGCGAGCCCAGCCCTGAGGGACGCACGCGATGTGTAGCGCAATTAACTCGAACTGAAACGGAAGTTCGCAAGTCTGGGATTCAACTTTTTTTCTTCCAAAATACAAAAAACACAGGGGGCTGGCTAATACGTATACGCAAGTGTCAAATGATATACGCATCCTGGACTACAGACGCACCCAGTGTTATGGCTTCTTTCCCAGTTCAGCGTGAGCAATGGTGTGAATCGCACGGAAGTGACAGAATGATCATCAACAAATTTTACAACACTGACTCTGACTGCCAAATCTGTAGAGACAACCTGACATTCTGACTTTAATAGCTACATAGTAAAATGACAGATTTTACACAAAATTTCAAAGTTTTTTTTTTTAACTTAGGTTTTTTGTTTTAAAACTGGATGAAAAAAAAAGTCTGACCTGCGACACTGGGTTCACTTTGAGTTCTCTTCCTGATTAGTTTATTGCTTTTCAATCGCAGAGTTTCCAGAACACGAAACATTGTTCAGCTATAGTAACGAAGCACAGAGAGATCTCATGCTGTTTCAGCTATCGATCCCAGGTTCTTGACTTCAGCTGCTTTTCTGGCGTCAATTCTTAATGGAACAATCGATGAGAGAACACTTCTCCACTCACTTGCAGCTCGCCCCCAACTACGTCAATAAAAGAGGATCTAACCCCTCGCCAACAGGTTTCCCTTTCAGCGGATCACAGCGAGGAAGGGGTGAGCCAACAACTGGGCGAGGTTCTCAGTGTTTTTTCATTGTTTCATTATTAACAATCAGATCCGCTAGACGATCCAACGGAAATGAGACTATGAATCTTCGCAAGTGAGAGAAGGAATCCTTCAACTGAGCAAACATTTCACACAACTGAGACGTACACTACTGAGAGAGAAAATATTTTACATGAGACAGAATCCTGCACATGAGACAAGTGAGGAACAAAGAGCACAATCTAGTATGACATATAAGAAAACCAATCTTGTAACTGAGTTTTTGAATCATTCTAACTGAGATAAGAATCTAGCGGACTCATAATAAATCACACGTGCCTTTCAAGATACGCTGGGCGACTTTTTACATTAAGTGGGCGAATTTTCTCGCTTCCTCCCTTTGAGAGGGCGTGTCGACTAGGAGAAATCTCAGCTCGTTGCACACGACCAAGCTTCCATCTGCTTATAACAGGGCGAGTTACCGAAACTCAGACTCGCCCACTTCAGTCTGTATTATACAAACATCAAACTGGGCGAGCTTATACTGAACGAAGGGCGACTTGAAAAATCCTCTACTGTTCTCAAGGAGGAAGCACTAAGACGACACTCGCCCCACTGTCATAAAATTTAAAGAAGGGCGAGCTAGGGCGACTTAACAATTCATAACTCGCCCGAACTTAAAGATTCGTCCCTAAATGAATGATAAAATCCGCCCGATGACAATACAGGGATCACGGAGGGCGAGTTCGGGTAGTTCGGCGACTATCACGAGGGCGAGAATGCACAGGGCGAGTATCATTATGAGCAATGGTACCTGACGTTTTGGTATCGTTGTTGCGGACGTCGGCGTTGACGCTGGATTTGAACATCTTCTTGGATAACCCGGAGCCCCTAAATTCAATAAAATAATTTAATATGTCGATAAAATTGATCGATTACTGACTAAATCGATAGTTACATCGATCAATAACGAATTTAAAAAACAGTAAACAGGCGACTGCATTTTAAAAATTTATTATTATGTAAAATAAACTATCAATTAATAATCGATTTAAATGTCACATATTGGTTATTTGTAATTGATACTAATATTTACCGATAATTTAATCAATAAAGTAAAATAAATCGATAAATAGAAAATTTTCCAACGCATTTTACATGGTTCGTAACAGTCGGTTCGATAAAAGTACATATTTGCTTTTTGGGATCGAAATTTCGAGCACGTTAGTGAAGCCGTGACCTCACATGACCTCGTCTCGTCTCCGACTGAACCCACAAAGAAAAAAATTCGAAGGAAATCTTTGAAATTCGAAACGGCGGGACGAAGAAACTTGCCGACAAAACCATCGGGTGAAGTTTTTCCCTTCATTTGCCACCCTTGAAGAAGACGGTCCACATTCCTGTCTTATCCCCCAAAATCGAATCCACCCACGAAACGAATACCTTCTGAAATAACGGTTACTTTGCGGTATCCGAATCATTTAAAGATTCCTTACTGAAACAGCTGATTTTACTTGTTATAGATCCTGCAGGATCATTTCACATAAAGGGTTCCCACGTGAAATTTACTGAAAAAGGGATCAAAATGTGATCTGCCAGAAGAGCTTTGGAAAGTATCCATTGTATCGTAAATAGGATTTTGCATAGCTGAACGAATAAGATCCCGCAAGATTTTCCTTCAAGGTCTAAACCAAAAATCCTTCGTAAGAAAGCTTACCAGAGTCCTATTTGCATTCAAACTGAATTATTAAGACCAGGGATCCTCTACAGAGATCCTGCAAGATCCTATGGAAAATCCTACTTCAAGAAAAAAAATCCTTAGTCATAATCTGCCGGATCCATTAATTTTGCAAACAGTTGACACGCACCACTGAGAACCCGGAGGGCAAAGGATCGATCCTGCAGGATCAATAGGCGTTTTATAAACAATAAAAAACCACCCAGGACTTTGAAATGTTTAAATATCGATCAACGGATCATTTTCTATAATTTACTTTTGTTCTACGAATTCTTTCTAAACTTCGATCCTTCAAGAATTTTCTCGTAAAACTGAATTACAATTACCTGGAAGTTGAAGCTAAATGCCGCTTTAGGAGGCTTGTAACTGAGGAAACGGGATATGAAAAGAGATTAGCCGAGCAAAGGCAACGACAGCGACTCTACTGGATAACGTGGAGCTCAATTCTAAACATGGCTCCATCATTGGCCCACGTTCAAGAAAATTCGCTTTTTCTTTCGTGGTGTGTCGCTTCTTTTTATCACAAGAATCTCTTTCCTTATCCCAACCATTCTCTTCAGTCAAAAAATTCAAGGTTCAAAAAATTTTCGCGGCCAAATTTTTGACAATTATTCCAAGCACTATGGAGAAGATATACTCAACTGTGCAAGGCTCAAACATAGCGTGTTTCCAGCATCTTTCAGCAGACCGTGCGCCTGACTGTTGGTCAAGTTCTCAGTTTCTTTGCCGTTAATCGATACAATAGCGTCTCCTTCGCGAATTCCTTGCAGAGAGGCTTTGCTTCCAGGGTTCACCTAAAATTCAATCCAAAAAACAGAAATTTATCATTTCATCTAGTTTTAATGTGTTGGAAAAAGGATGCGGAGATGGGATAAAGACCAACGACATCCTTCATAACAGGGTGGAGCTTTAAACTCGCAAGGTAATTATAGCGCAGATTTCCGGTAACACATTTTCTATACTCAAACAAACAAGTTCATTTACTTCTTAATTACATTCAACTAATACTTATTGAATACATTATAACGTTAAAAAAAATATGAAAAATACGTCGTATTTTTTTCTGCGTCCTCCGTGGATCTTCAGAAAAGCAACGGGTGATGCCATAACGTTTGTCTCGCACTTAATAACTCCTGCGCGGAGCAAAATTTCCTCTGACACCAGACCGCAAACGACTGAGTGGACCAATTTGTCAAGAAAAGTGTTCGCTTAGTACCAAACCGAGGGGAGGAAGCTTTGCCCCTGATATTCGAGACCATAATGGGGCGGATTAGTTATGGATTGTATCATAAGAAACGCCCGTATACCGTGAAAGCTGATATACTGACTCCCAAATGACTTTACACGAACTTCACTTCAACTTTACGTGAAATTCTGCGGTTCTGTGGTACGTCAGGTCGTTACCCCTTCCTTCTGGAGACATTCCTGGAGATTTGCGAATAGTTTTTGCGTAGGAAATATTCGCAAAATCAGCTCTGTTTACAATCCCTTCGCGAGTCTGTGAGTCAAAGCTCGGGAAAACAGCCGACCTACTTGAAAAAGCCCCGGTCCAAATTTAGCCAGACACACTCACCCCTCTGCAGCACGTCACTCCATTATTGTTTAGTTTACTCCGTACAAATTACAAGGGAGAGAAAGGGAAAAAAAAGTTAGAACTATATGCTGAAATCCATAATTTATTACCCGGGCGATTCTTAATGGAAGTCCCGTATCTTTTCCTCCTTGGATACGAAATCCCCAGGGCAGCCCTCCGTCCAGTGTCACTTGTCTTATGGTCTCCATGACGTTTCGTTGGCACAATAGTGTTTGATTGGTTTCAATTCACTCCAATTTGGCACGTCTTCACGCCTTGATGAAACTGAAAAAAAATGAATAAAACAAAAGCAGATCTTGATAAAAACTATAGTGAAAAATAATCTGATCAAAGTTGTCACTTGAAAAGATAAACTTTTCTGATCCCCCGCGTGGCCTTATATTCTACATTTAGTGTTTACTTATCTCAACTCAAATGCTAAATTAGAGCAAATTAAATGGTTTTTAAGGTTATTTGACAATTAAGAAAAAAAAACAAGGCTGTCATTGGATACGCTCAAGTTGTTTTGGTGTTCTACCAGAAAAAGAACACGGCGCTAATTTCAAGTGTTGGAATGCACTCGTATTTCGGACAAAAAAAATATTTTACTATTATTACTACACGTAATAAAACACCAAATTGCTATTCAAACACATATTCAAGTTCATTAATAATTAAAAGCAATAATTCATTTTAAATATAATTGTAAACGGCGGGCGTTCGAAACCCCATAGAACGCGTTTGTTTACATTTTTCGAACGGGCACATATGTTAGGTTAGGAAACAATGAACTTTGGAAGTATCTGAAAGTATGAAATAACTTAGACGTTTTTACCTTATGCTAGAAGAGAAAAGGATCCATCGGTTGAAGCGAAGGGAAGCAGAGCACTAAAAGTACGAGAGAAGAGGAAAAGGAGAAAAGACGGGATGCGTCGTCTAGAACGTGCATGTGCAACAGCGTGAGGGCTCGGGGTCTTTGCGCAACCCGACTACACTGCGCGCCAAACACAAATCGCAGCAGAGCTATCTTATAATTAATTGCTGTAAAATAAATTTCAAATTTGAAATTGGTGTTTCAGAAACACTGTTTTTTTTTGTAATTTAAGTCATTTAATAAAATGTATCAAAACTGAGTTTATAAACTATATTTCAAACTTCGCGCTTAAATTTGCTGAACATAGGATAGAAGTTCACAACTTTAAATAATACAGTTTATTATCGTATCAAATCGATTATCTTACAGAACATATTTATTAAGTCATTACGAAACCTGAAATATTAATTGAATTATTGTCGCTAATTACAGAGCTCATTTGCTGTGTCTGATACCCAAAACAGCTGTAGATAACGAAGACCAGGTTTCGTATTGCAGTTTCAATAAGCATGGTTTCATTTTATCTAATTATCCATCAAAACATGGCCGGGAAGCTATGATTCTCACATATACTATATATACAATAATAGAAAATTATACTAAATATCACATATAAATCATAAAGTTAATCTTTCGTTGTTCAAAGGATAAATCGCGGGCTATTTGTGGGCATTAGTGTCGACTGAAGATCCTTACGGGGGTTGACGTCATGACAGTGAATCTTCCTGCACGTCTAAAAATAATCCAACGTAAAGCGATTCCTCTGCACTGCGCAAAAATCCTGCGGGATCAATCCATTCCATCTTTTTGCTAATTAAAATTCAATGACACACGTGAGTAACTAAACCCAGTCAAGCTGTATTTTCTCTTGTGTTTCAACTTGGATTATGATTTTTTATTTGTACACTGTCAAAGAGGCTCATCACGGGTTGCAGTATTTATTACTTTTACCTGAAGTGCATTTATTTGAATATTTATTTATCTTAATTTTTACTAAGAATATACGTGAAACGTTCTTCTTTTCTGAGACTACGCTTCAATTCATTTCTCCATTCTGTAAAAAAAAAAAATCCTTAAGTGCAAGGAATTGTTATATACCGGGTAAAGAACAAAATAATTAGGCAACAAAAATAACAACTTGTCCTCCATACATTTTTTTACCCCTAAAATTAAAAATATATTTCAAATTTAATTTTCCACGAGAAGGTCTCGGAGACAGCGAGTCCCCCGGCATCAAAGATTCGTTGTTCCTCGACTCCCCGAGAAGCAGAAAAACAGTGTTGAATCTAATTTAAAGAGCAAAGGCTTCTTCCAGCAACTGGCCATGCTCTCTCAAGTGCTGTAATTTGCTTCCAGTAGCCGGAGAAGCAGCCACTCCTCGTCCAGCGTACCTACAACATCAAAAATAAAATCAATTAAATTAAATAATACATTGAATAACAATTATTTTCCAGAGACCACAAGACTTGAGCAACAAAGCCACCAGACCGAATAATGCCATACTAAACAGACAGCGAGGAGTCTTGAATACAGGGCAAAAAAAACCTCACCTAATACGTCTACTAGGAGAGGCTGGCAAAGTCAGTGGCTCCGCCTTTTGCCAACCCACTAGCTGAGCCAACCAGTGCCACAACCAGGGGCTGGGGGAGGAGGGAGATGAGGAGGGAGATATGGATCTATACAAACACGACTCCATATTAAAAATCCCTCTTTCACCTCATTTCAACTAAGACTTAACAGTTCTTAAGATACGTTAGTAAAACTTCGTACTTGACGGGTTTAGCTTCGGCTCCCTGGCTCGTTTCGAATCGGGGTTGGACGTAGGTCCAGGCTCCCATGTTCTTGTGCTCCTCCTGGGCCCAGCAGAGCGAGGCGTTGGGGTATTTGCTGATCTCCTTCTGCACCAGGTCGAAGGGGAACGGGCAGATCTGCTCGACACGGGCGATGGCGACTCTCTCGTTGAGGTGGCGGTCCTCGCGGGCTTTCCTCAGGTCGTAGTAGACCTTGCCCGAGCAGAAAATGATCTTCTCCACTTTCTCGGGGTCCTGGGCGGCGACTCCGGCCTCGGGGATCATGCGAACGAACTCGGTTCCGTCCACCATCTCGTCGAACGAGGACTTGGCCTCTGGGTGGCGCAGCAGGGACTTAGGCGTCATGACGATCAGCGGCTTGCGGAAGGGCAGAGCGATCTGGCGACGCAGGGCGTGGAAATAGTTGGCCGGCGTGGAGCAGTTGACGACAATCATGTTGATGTCGTGCAGCTGGCGGATGGCGAATTCGTCTGACAGCGGAGGGAAAGTGTCAGGGTCTTCAGATCCCAGCTGGAGGAAGCGTTCCAAGCGAGCGGAAGAGTGTTCCGGTCCCATACCTTTAAACCAACATATTTAAGAAATAAAAACAAACCAGAAAAATTGAGTTTCTTACCTTCCATTCCGTGGGGTAGTAAAAGAACCAGGCCCGACTGACGGACCCATTTCGATTGGCCGGAAGAGATGAACTGATCAATGATGGTCTGGGCCGTGTTGCCGAAATCGCCAAACTGAGCTTCCCAGCAGACCAGTGCGTTGGGGTTGGTCATCGAGTAGCCCAGCTCGAAACCTAAAACGCCAAATTCAGACAGCGAGCTGTTGCAGACCTAATACGAAGCAGAAAAACAAAAAAATAACTAATGTGCACAGTTTATCATTATAACTATAACATTTATTGCTATTATTATTAGTGCTACTATTATAATTCTTAATATTATTACTCTTAAAACGATTCTTAGTAGTATTTTATCATTTTATAACTATTCCATTAGTATTGTATTATTTGTACTACTACCACGACTAATAAAACTGCTTCCATTAATACTAATACCACTACTTCTACTACTACTGCTACTACTACTACTACTACTACTACTGGTACTACATATTACTACTACTGCTACTGCTGCTACTACTACTACTTCTACTTCTACTGCTTCTGCTATTATTACTACTGCTTTTACTACCTGTACTAATGGTGTCACTGCTTTCTTATTATTATTTCAATTACCGTGTATGGGGCCTGGTCGGGGTAGAGGTTGCATAAGGTACGGTAGGTGGACTTGTCACTCGTCTGGTGGTGCAAAACATGGTGGCGGTGACTGAACGTACCGCGCTCGACGTCCTGGCCACTCAAGCGGACATGGATCCCTTCCTAGAGGGGGAAAAAATAAAATATTAATACAACACACTGGCAATTAGTTTAATAAAATAATTAAATATATTCACTTATATAATTAAAGTATATTTCAATAAATACGAAACATAAAAAATTGATCCGTTAAATAGTAACCTAGACACTAAACTCCGAGCACATCAAGATCAGTTAATCTGCTCACACTAATAATATAATAATAACATTCTAACAATACGTTCATGCTACATAGTATACTGGTATAACTGTGCGATTTATTCCTGAATGACAATTTACAGTGGAATAAGTCCTTCAGTGTGAACATGGTGTGAACTAGGATCACAAACCTTGAGCAAAGATCCAAAAGCCATAGCTTCGGCCAGGGCCCAGTCGACAGTGCGAGTCTGCACCATTTCCATCCGAGATTTCAGGATCCTCTCGATACCCTTGTGGATAACGAACTCTGCAGCATTCGGCGGAGGCGACGAGAACCTTTTCCCAATGTGTACCAGCGTCTCTTCCTTGATTCCGGTAGGGGACATCTTTAGCGGATCTTTTCCTGTACACACAAACATAATTATGACATTTGATATTTTATTTTCCCGCTTAGACACTGGACTTACCCTCGAAGAATCCCGACCAGGGCGAGTCGAGCCAGTCCTTATAGCGGATCTGAGTTTCCTTCTGGGCTTTAACGTAGGCTTCTTCGCAGATTTTCTCGTACTTGTTGCGGACGTCTTCGACCTCGTCCTTGGTGACGACGCCGTCCTCCTGCAGCTTGATGCTGTACTTGTCAAAGACGTTCTTAGTCTGACGGATCTTGCGGTACATCAGCGGCTGCGTGAACATGGGCTCGTCGATTTCGTTGTGGCCATTGCGACGGTAAGAAACCTTTATGTTACAAGAAAAATCTATTTATTCTTAACGTAAAATTATTTTATATTACTCTTTATTAGTTTATTTTACATTATTATTTATTTTACTATAATTTTATATTGTTATTTATTTTGCTATTTATTTTAGATTATTGATTTTATATTATTTATTTTTTTTAGTTTATCTGTTAAATTATATTTCATATTGCAAAATACCAAGTCGATAACAACGTCCTTGTGGAAGGTGGCTCTCCATTCAGCCGCGACGTTGCAGACGTGAATGACGGCCTCGGGATCGTCGGCGTTGACGTGGAAGATGGGCGCATTGACGACGCGGGCCACGTCCGTACAGTAGGGCGACGAGCGCGAGTGACGGGGGTCGGTGGTGAAGCCGATCTGGTTGTTGACCACCACGTGAATGGTTCCTCGGGTGGTGTAGTCGGGCAGGTCTGACAAGTGGAACGTCTCGTAAACGATACCCTGACCCGAGAATGCAGCATCTCCGTGCAACAGAATTGACATCACCTAATGCAGGGCAAAAAATAATAATAAAATTGTAATATTAACACTATTACGGTACAGTTATGTTCAATAAAAAAAGGGTACAGCATGCGAAGGACTGATAGTCGTTTATTAGAGTTTATAAAATTATGTATGCATTAAATATAGCCAGGATAGGTTAGGCTAACTTTATTTCAACCAGATTCATGAATATTATCAAATAATACTATGATATTCTTGCAGAAATTAAGAAAAAGTGAGGTGTAGCCTTCCTATGCTGTACCCCTTTTTATGAACACGACTGTACATTTCACAGTTCTTTTTTCTACCTTCTTTCCTTCGGAATCTCCCTTGTAGAATTGCTCAGCCCTGGTTTTGCCTTGGACAACAGGGTCAACAGCTTCCAAGTGCGAGGGATTGGCCACGACTGCCAGGCGAATGTTCTTGTTGGTTACTCGGTTGAGGCGCTCGATGTATGTGCCCAAGTGATACTTGACATCACCAGAACCCTTCAAACACACACACACAAAAACAATTAAATAATAATTATACAAATACATAGATAATATCAATAAAATAAATAAATGTAAAATAGTAAAATAAATTACAATATTAGTTTCAGATTTTTACATCATCAGCAGTTTCAACATAAAATACAAAATAATTAACTTTGAATCAAATTAAAATAATAGTTTAAAATTTCTTACATCATCAGCAGCCTCCAGACTGTTGAACTGCGAGAAGATCTGCTCCAGAGGTTTACGGCAAACATTGGCAAGGACGTTGAGTCTTCCACGATGGGGCATTCCCATAATGATCGACTCGACTCCGAGCTCGCTCGATTTGTCAATCAGTGTCTTCATGGCCGGTATAAGCATCTCGCAGCCCTCCAACCCGAAGCGTTTCTCGGAGGTCCACTTTTTGGCCAAAAACGACTCAAACCTATTTTTAACGGTATAATTATTTCTGTAACTATATTGCTATTATTTATATACTATTATTATTATATCAATGTATATTATTATTATACTAAATAACACATGTCTTTTCTAATAACGTGATCGTCTACCCAAAACTGCGGGCAAGTCGAGCGAGGATGAGTCGTTTTGTGTCATTATCAAAGTCCATGATGCCGGGAGTTTCGAATTTTTTTCGGATCCAGTTGCACTGCTCCAGCGAGTTGATGAACATGAACTCCACTCCGATGTGGCCGCAATAGGCCGACTCCATGCGACTGAGGATCTCTCGCAAAGGCATGGGTTTGTCTTTACTGCCGATGAAAGTCGTAGCGGGAAGTTTGAACGTCCGGTCCAAGTCTTTTTCCTCTGAAAAATATTGAAAAAACACTAAAGTTAAAATCTCGAGCAACAAGTAAACATTTTTCCAAACTAACAGTTAAGTGTCAAATCTGTTGAGAAAAAACTTACCGTTCCAAGTACCTTCTCGAAAGCGATAGAAATGGTTACTACAACAAGCGCTACCGAACCAATCAGTGCTTCCAATTTCAATTTCCCCTTTTTCCCCTCGGTGCCAGCATATGAGGCTGTATTTTTAGATTCCCTCTTTCCCTCTTCTCTGATTTCCCCTTTCATACCCCATTTTCCCATTTTCTAGGGAATTTCCTTGCAAAGTGGAAACACTGGAACCAATCAACATGCTACTAGTGGATACCTACCAAGCGCATAGGTGCTGAGCTGCAGTTCAGGCACTTGATTGTGATCGAGGTCGGCTTGATTGATACCCAGCGGATCAAGGTCAGCCATGTGATGACCTCGGGTCTACATAACAAGCAGACGATCAACAAAAAAAGTGCAATAAGTGAAATTATATTAATAATAAAAGCAAAAGGCCGCTGAGTTAATTTGCTGGGGAAAAAATGAAAACTCAACCACAAAAAGCCAAGGGCGTTTAAACTTGCAAAAAAAAAATAACTGAAAATAAAATACAAACTGAACTCGAATGTTTCCTTACCTGTTGACACATTAAAACAGTTTCTGACTCGATAAAAACCAAAAATATAACAAAAAAATCGTAAAAAAATTAGGAATTTTTTTCCTTCTGATCAAACTGCCTATAGTTTTACCCGCCTTACCCAGTTCTGAATCTCTGAGAGAGAGTTCCACATCAGCCGGTCGTTTACTAGTCTGCTGGTCCATTTCCAGGGGGTCCAGAGAGGCCGAGAAATGGCCGCGAATCTATTTTCGAATCATCAAAACTTTTTGCTAAAAATTTTCTTATTTATTTCCTAAATCTCTCAATGGCCCTTGACTTTTTCCCGCAGTTTTAATTCATTAGATTTACATGGAACGGCCTCTTTGGTTTGTGTTATTATGTCTTATATCAAAACCTGGTAGGAACGGATGATGGCCTGGACAGCTAAGTGGTCATCGATGACTTTCTCGTTCACTGCTGCTGAAGAAACAGCTCCTGGAGTAGCAAACTGCGGGACAAGGGCTGTGATGGGGACTTGGTGTTTTCCTGGTGGAGCCAACGATGGCGGAGGCTGGTAAGCTTGACCTGGAGCTGCTCCCGCACTTGCATTTCGGAAAAACGAGTCCCACGACTATTTGAACACAAGCATTATTCATCATCTATCCATTACAATTTGTAGACAACTAAAAGTTTTTGCGATTTGTTATTTTTGTGTAATTTTTAGATAATTTCTCAAAAGGTGAATTAAGAATAGAAAGAGAAAGTGGAAGACAAGGATCATGCGCGATGTTTTTGACTAGGTGCCAGAAACCTACATCAAAGCAGCTCAAACCAGTAGCTGAAAACGCATGGGCTCGCATTAAAAATAGCTTGACCTACACTCCAATGCAAACGCAAAGGATTTATTTTCTGAATATTCTCTGTCACATTACTGTATTATATTTATTCTTTAATATCTTGAATATGTTTGAAGTGTATTAATTTTCTGAATAATGGAGATGTTGATAAATAACTTACAGCATGAACGCTTTTAGGATCCTGCAACCAGGAATTGTACATTTCCTCGACATATGCGGATGAGGAACCATTGAGAAAAGGTTCTGCAGCAACGGGTGGAGGTGGCGAGGAGGCCGAGTACCCGCGAACTTGCAAAACGGCCGCGGCTTGATTTTTAACGCAGGTTTTGTATAAATTTCCTCGGGCGAGCCATGTCGCTAGCCGTTCCGGAGCGACCCCGGGTAGCAGGGGTAGCAATGAAGCTACCACATTTCTCGTGCGGTACATTGTGGATAGTGTATGATGCTTGGAAAAACTATAAAACACAAGATTAAGACTTAGAAAAGATTAAATATTACATCACAGGTGCTATGCTATGCGCAGAAGCGTAGAAGAACGCTCCAGATTAAGACTAATTACCTTATGTAATCTAAAAAACAACGCCCTATTTCAGTTGAATTTTAAAGTTGAGGTATTTATCTTTTAGTTGGGGTATGAAAAGTGGACTTACTGTCGTTTCAATCCAAATGTGGGATATTACGGAATCAACGGGGTTTTCGCCACAACACTAACAGACGAGACGAAGAACTTGAGAGGAATAGGCATATGACTATTGCGGAGTTGCCAGTCTCACTAAAAGAATACATAAATGTTTATATGATTAATAAATTAAAAATAATTATGAAAATAACGAACTAATCATAAATTTAAAATAACTTCAGTTATTATAAATTGAACTTATTTTTAATAATAATTTTGCATTATCACAGTTGAGTAAAAATTAATATTTGTTACAAAACATATTTCTTTCTTGTTCAACATGATTATAAGTATTTTAATGATTCAAAAATGATTTTTAATAATAGTTATTTAATAAATATTTTAATTAATATTCATCTAGTAAATGTAACAGTAACCGTACTATTTGAGAATTTCAATGACCTCAGCTGTTCTCTGTTCCCGTGACGTCACATTTTCTTAACAAAAATATTTTCACGTCCTAAATCTTGCAGGTTGAGAAGTTTGTGATACTGAATTCCCGCAGAAAATTTAGAGAATCAAGATTAAAAAAAAAAACACACACACACACTCACGTTTAAGTAAGATGAACTACTGTATCATGCTTTAAGCAGTCTAAAATTAATCGCTCAGAAATTCTTCCAAATGATGAAATTTAAATATCTATTTCGGCGTAAAGCCTCTCCTACGGGAAATGAAGGCAATTCGACCCTAAGGCCGTCCGCTTCGTCCCTTTCTTATTCTTCGTCTTCCTCTTCTATTCCGACTCAAACTACGAGTCTTTTACCGTTTTCTGATGAAAACGATGGCTTTCGAGAATCTGCAAGCAGTACCAGAAACCGCAGCTCGACCGACCCGAGCTGTATCGACGAGCCGAACTATCAACCCATAGCGCCTACCCGTTCGAGGCATGAAGCAAAACAAGCTGAGCCTGTAATCCCGTTGCTGCTGTCAATCCCTGGTTGTCGAGAAAGCCCCCACGGAAGATGAGGTAGAACTGAGACGGGAAGCGCACATGGACAACAAATCGCTTTCTCAGACCAGCTCAGAAAGCGAGGCCTCGTTGACTTGTCTCCAGGACCGGATCATGCAGATGGAGGAGACACACCACAGCACACACGAAGAGCTCCAAGCCACGATTCAGGAGCTGGCTGACTTGCAAACCCACCTCGTAGAAGTGGAGGCGCAAAACTGTCATTTAAACGAAGAAAAAGCTGCTCTGCAAGCTGTACTTGAACGCAAGGATCGAGAAGCCTATGAATCACAAGAACTGGTACTATTCTTAAACTTTTAAGTTTTATGAATATGTGTTAAAATCTGCTTTTGTGTTTTACAGGTTCAGAATCTTCGTCAACGTCTTTTGGCGCAGGAAAACAAAGCCAAAGAGGAAAAAGATGTAATTTTGGCCAAACAAACAGAACTGGAAGAAATGCTAGCAGCACAACAAGACGAGGCTGCGGAAAAAGAGAGGCACATTTCTTGGCTGCAGGGCAAGGTAATGATACCAACTCTGAACTTGTTTCTACAAAACTTGATGATTTCTGACTCAGGTTCGCAATCTGGAGACTCAGCTTCAGGAGGAGGACACAAAGCTTCATCTCGAGATCAACAGACTCTTGCAGGAGATCGAGAAAGAGCGGAACGAGAAAGACTCTGCCCTGATTAGCATTACCGCTCTGCAGGAAGCTCGGACCACCTCGCAGAAAGAGTTAGCGCAGACCAAAGAAAAGATTGTTGCGCTACAAGAAGAGGTGGACACGAACAAGGAAAAAGCCAAGGATCAAATCGGGGATCTCGAACAGAAGGTTTAACCATAATTAATGTTAAGATTCAAGTGAAGACGTATAATTGAGTTTGTACATTTCAGATCGAGAAGCTTTTAGAAACGAAGAAGAAACTGGAGGAAGAAAACGAGGCCCTGCGTGCAAACATTGCCGAGCTGGATGTGGCCTGTCTGCGTCATTTGGAGTTCAAGTGCGAGATGCGGAAAGCTGCGACTGAGCAGCAACAGAGACTTGCCGAAGCTCTGGCCAAGCGGGAAGAAGCTGAACACTTATTGGCCGAAGAACGAGCAAAATGGACCTTGCTGACTGAAGAGTGGCAGCAGTTTCAAAAGGACCTGCTCACGACTGTCCGAGTCGCTGATGAGTTTAAGATGAACGCCCTGGCTGAGAAGAACCGAGTTCTAGCTGAAAACAAAGAACTCAAAGATCAAGTAACTTGTTTAACAGTTTTTCTGTATAACTAGTTTGAATTGCTTTTACATGAACTTGATTTGCAGAACTTTACCTTACAAACTGAGTTGGACCGCTACCATTCTTCTACTTTACGACCTCGAGTCATGCGATCGCTGTCTTCAGTCGAATCACTTTGCCCCATCGAGTCCAAGCCTCGGGGATCGCCAGTCGGCTGGAGAGCAATCGCCTGTCCGTCAAGCGGCTGGTGGAGAATCTCGAGGTGTCTCAGAGCAAGCAGAAAACGCCTGAGGAAACTCCGGTGGCCTTAGTGAGACCGCGGTCCGAGTCGACCACTGTCAGCCCGTCACTACGACGAACAGAGAGCGACAGCACTTTTTCTAGGACCGGCTCTCGCTCCTCACTGCCTGATCCGCTGTACAGCCCCAATTCTGTGATGAAGCCCGCCCGCAAGCCCAGCGATTCGTGCCTTACCGGGCTGGACCCCATCCCGCAGGAACGCAAGGACCCACTGGCCAGTCTGGTGAAGAACGGCGGCTCTAAGCGCAACGCGCTGCTCAAGTGGTGCCAGAGCCGCACTGCGGGATACGCCAATGTCGATATAACCAATTTTAGCAGTTCCTGGAACGACGGTCTGGCGCTATGTGCCTTGCTCCACAACTACTTACCCCACGCCATTCCCTTCAAAAACCTGAACGCCTTTGATGTCCGTCGCAACTTTGAAATCGCATTTAGAGCTGCAGAAGCTGTCGGCATAGCCACTACGCTGGACATCAACGAGCTCACCTCCACCGACAGACCTGACTGGCAATCCATTATGACCTATATCACTGCCATTTACAAACATTTCGAGCCCTGAATAATTTTTAGGTGCAAACTGCAGGACTCAAACTATGAATTTCAGTTACTTCTTAGTATTTTTATCTATTATTCTATTCCAGGTTTGTTGTTTTGTGTAGAGACCAAGTTAGTTCTTGCCTTTATCATTCCAAGGATTATGTTATTCCATAGTATTCTTTCAAAAGTAATTTCTGGGGACCTTGTTTTTGCCTTGTATACGCCATATACGTTCAAAGTTATTAATAAACAGATAGAAAATTATAGAGTTTCGTTAGTTAAGTTACCAACTGATTGCTTTTATTAAACTACCGCAAATGTACAAGCAACCGGTGTTTGCCATTCATTTTTTTCCTCTTTCCATCGTTCTTCATAAACCCAATTGCGAATTACCAACAAAATTTAGTTTTTGCTAACAAAGTCTTCGCCCTTCTTGATGTTCTTCTTCAGCTCGGGCAGAGCGGCCGCCAGCAACTGCTGCTCGAATTCAGACAGTTTGCCAAGTCCCAAGTTCTTCTCCAAACCGTTGGGCTAAAAATAAATTTTGTCTCATTAAAAGATATTTCGAAATCAAGAATTTGATTTTCCTACCCCAAGAAGGATGGGTGTTGAGAAGTAGGTAGCCTCAGTAACATCTGAACGAACGTATGCGCATTCAACGACTCCCTTTTCTCCGTTGAGGGCTCGGATCAACGAGAAGGCGAAACGAGCTCCGGCATAAGCCATAGAGAGAGTGGCAGATCCCGCGCCAGCCTTAGCCTTGACGACTTCAGTACCGGCTTCCTGAATGCGTTCAGAAAGCGCCTTAAGCTGGTCAGCAGGGAACGAGACAGACGGCTGGCACTGAGAGATGAGTGGAATGATGGTGACTCCAGAGTGACCGCCAATAACGGGGCAGTTGACGGTGGTCGGGTCCAGACCCTTCAGCTCGGCGATAAAAGCGTTAGCGCGAACGATGTCCAGAGTGGTGACGCCAAAGATGCGCTTGGGATCGTAGACTCCAGCCTTCTTGAAGACTTCGCTGGCGATGGGTACAGTGCTGTTGACCTAAATTTCAATTGCAATTACAATAAAAGATACTTTTAAAAATTATGTTTCAGCCAGTGCTTCCACTTGGCAAGGAAATTCCCTTAAAAGGGAAAACTGGGTTTCAAAAGGGAAAGACGGAGGAGAAAGGGATACTTGGTATCTGCAAGGGAAGGGGGAAAAAGGGAAAACCGTGTCCCCGCTAAGGGAAAAACAGAAAACTGAAGGTACAAATTTCAGCTTACGGGGTTCGAGATGATTCCAATCAGGGCCTTGGGGCAGACTTCAGCAGCAGCAGCCGCAAGGTCACGCACAATCGAAGCGTTGATGTTGAAGAGGTCATCTCGGGTCATTCCAGGTTTGCGGGGAACTCCAGCAGGGATGATGATGACTTCGCAGCCTTCCAGAGAGGCCTAACAAAGTAAAAATTATTCAATAATGAGGTTAGAGTGGCTTAGGATTATGTAACGAACCTTCAGCTGGTCGGGTCCAACAAAACCTTGCACTTTGGCTTTAGTGTTCATGTGGCTGAGATCGGCAGCGACTCCAGGGGTGTGCACGATATCGTACAGCGAGAGCTGCGAAACCAGGGGCGACTGCTTCAGCAGCAGGGACAGGGGCTGGCCGATACCGCCACTAGCTCCCAGAACTGCAACTTTAGCATTGTTCTACAAAAAAATTAGAGCAACTGAGTTAGCAAGTTACATTTAACACTTAAATTCAGGAGCCGGTACAAATCAGCTGATCACTATGGGGTTAGTCGGAAGGCGGACATTTTGCAAGGAGAAGTCCAAAGGATTTTAAGTTTCATTGGAGGAATACTGAGTAAATAAAAGAGAAAAACTTACAGCAGATGAGGTGGAGAACTGCTTGGCGCCGTTGGCAGCGAGCTTGAGGAGAGCTGATTTAGCGAGAGTGGCCATTTTGCGTAAAGTGGAAGAGATTTGTCGAGACTATCTGAAAGCCGGCTTCTCTTAGGAAAGGTGACCCGGAAAGGAGGAGCCTTTTACAGCATTGCCGCTAGCTCGATACACGTAGCAACTGCTGTGGCGCGAATTTCAAATGTCCAATTAAGCTTTACGGGTAACACAGAGATAACGTGAATATTTGTAAAGCTTAAACGCAATTATGAATATTTCTTATTATTTTGTTTACGTGCGTGTGGAAAGATTGCTATAATTCGTGTTCATTGAAAAAAAAATATATTGTACGAAACGAATAGCTCTGCTCTGGCGCCATTTTCAAAATCTTTTTAAGACCTTTGTACTAATACAAGGATAACTTGAATGTTTTCAAAGCGTCATTAAGAGATTTTTTTAAATTTTCTATATAATACACATCCGATAAAGCTCGTTCTTAAAATTCATGTTAATAATACAAAATCTATGTTAAAATATTGTACGAAATCTCTAGTACTTTCCCAGCTTACCATTGTCAAGCCTTGCTTGCACTTCACTTAAAGTTACTTTTCCACAGAAAATTACACACAAAATAATTCATATCTACTATTTTATAAAAGTTAGACATTATTAGGGCGAAAGTACGCATTTTTCAGAAGCAGAATTTCTCATATTAAAACGTCACAAATAATTCTGACCACGTCCTGTAAGCGACATTCACCAACTTTCACGTCTTCTTTCCAAATGTCCCTTTTCCCCAAATTCGCTTCAGCCCTCAGAAAAAAGGGGTTTTAAACCTTCATATCACAGCCCATGTTATCAAATGTTGTCACTTGTTATCATCTCTTTGTTTCAGTTCCCTTTAAAAACAAAACCCCCTTCACTTCGCAGAATCAGACGTTCAGAGAAAAGTTATCCGCACCTAGTAACCATTTTCAAACAAATATTTATATAATAAATACGGATATTAATTTTTTTTATTTCGTGGTTATCACAAAGAGACTACACAGTTTCAGGGACGCAAGTTAATAATCAAAACATTAAAAAACATTTAAAACATAAGAATACGGGAAGTCGTAAGTTTTTAATCACGAAAAGTTAAGGCACGAATTATTTAGTAATTAACAAAGACAATGTTAAATCATGGTTAATCCTTTGGTATTCTATTAGAATTAATAGTAGTTAAGTTTTTACTGAATCTGGACAAAACTATTCTGTGTATAATCTCTAGTCGACGGGACTCGAACAATACTGATGCTAGTTCGTTTTCTCATAGTGTTTCTCACCGAATCAGCAGCCAGACTTTCTTCCATAACCGACTGCACGTTAACAGTTTTACTCAAACCGCTCAGATTCAAATCGGAATCGCCATTGATTTGGGTCCCTTGCTTCCAGTTGTTGTTCAGCAGAGGGTCCCTAGGCCCCCAGGTCCTCAAAGGTTTAAGGGAACTTAAAATTTTTGCTTTGATTCCGTAGTCGACTTGCTGGACAATCACCAGTAGGACGATGACCACTGCGATGACCAGAGCCAGAAGATACATGGACCATCCGGCTGCTGTTAGCCAAGTGGGGTATTTGCAAGTGCGTGAACCGTCTAGTGGTAAACCGAAAAAGCCCCACAGTTCAGCCACCTTCATGACATACAAGAAATAAATTATTTATTTAAACATTAATTAATATGATTTTATACAGTCAACAACAGAATAACGACTGTAGCCCAGGCTGTGCTCCAAATGCTGTTCACCCTTCGTTGGATCATGAATTCCATGTCCTTCTGGAGTCTGCTGGAGCCTAAATAAATAATTCATATATTTTACTAATATATTAATATTATTTTTATGATATTTATTTGTTATCTATTGATCTTTATTTAATTTATATGTGTTTTCATAATTCATTATTCTTTAAATTATTTATTCTTATTCTAATTCAATTTAACTTGTTATTTGTTTTTATTTTTATTTTTTTTATTTATTATTTATTTATACTGATTTAAGTCACAATTATAATTTATTATTATTATTATTCATATTATTTATACTATTTACTTTTGCTTTAACTTACTCATTATTTGTATTAATTTACGTTTAATATGTTTAAAAATTTATATTTAATTTATTAACGATAAATCCAAGCCCAGCCAATCATATGGACGATCAGGCAACTCAGCACCGAGCTGCCGGCTCCGAAATGGTCCCACATCGTCACAACTTCATTTCCGACCTGCAAAATTGGTTAATCTAATTTCTATTAACGCCTCCTAATACTTCAAAATTAACTGAAAACCTGAATTATGGAAGGAATATTCAATAGCCACAAAATAACAGCCATTAAAACGCAGCCTTGCCATTTAAAAGCCTTGAAAGTGGGAAAACTCTCCGAAAGATTGTGGACCATGGCGAAAAACTGCGGGATCTATTCAACAAAACAACAATCAAACTTAAATTCAATCAAAATTAACAATTCTAGTTACCATAGAGTTGAGTCCTGCAAAGAAAATTAAAGCAAAAGCCAGTCCAGCCCACATTGAATCAGATACGTAGTAATAGATCAAATACACGAAATGTGTATGATCCAAAATGAGAGCGTTTGCCAGTCCAGCAATTCCCGCCCAGGCGAATACGGTTAACACGGAAATAATAGCGAAAACCACGTTGAAGAACCAGACCAGTACGGCATTCCTTGAAATATTAATATTAGTATTATTGGTATTATCAACGTAAATAGTATTAGATAAGGTACCTGACGACGTTGTCACGGAAGCTACGGTCACTGCAGACGGAGGGGACAACTCCGAACCCAACGCAAAGCGAGAATATGACTTGGACCATTGCACCGTACCAAACCTTTTATTGAATAACATTAATTAAAACTGATTATTATAATTTAACAGTAGTGTAACTCTTGGTGATACTGGAGTAGTAGTAGTAGTAGTAGTAGTAGTAGTTGTGGTAACGGTGGTAGTATCAAAAGCAATATAAGAGTATACCTCTACGCTAGCTATACAGTAAAATTAATGCTACTTTAACTGCCATTATTATATTATTATTACTACTACTACTATTGCGACGACTACTACTAGTACTACTATAATACTACTGCTACCACTACTACTGCTATTACTTCTTCTGCTTCTGCAACAGATACTATTACTTACTTTTATTAGTTAACACTACTAAAACTATAATAATTAATAGATAAATCGTTTACCTCTCCAGTGCCGAATGCCCATAATTCTCGGGGATTCAGCATTTGAATTCCGCTGATTGCCGTGTTGTTAGTTTCCGGATTATCCGGATTAAGAGGATAAGTCAGAGCTAGTGCTAAAGCTGCGCATAGCAGAATAGCAGTTAGCAAACCGGAACAGCTGAGGAAAACTTTCATGCGACGATGACCCCAACTAGAACTGCAAGGACAAATAAAAAATTCGTTGGCAACAGTAGTGTTGGAAATAGCAGTAATAGGTTTGATAGTAGTAATAGTAGTAGTAGAAATAGTATCAGCGATAAATCAAGTAGTAGTAGTAAAAGTAGTAGCAGTTGAATATTAGTATTAATATAATTTGTAAAGAATTCGAGTACTTAGATAGCATCAACACTGAAAACTAATATTAGCATAACTAGTAGTAGCAGCAGTAGTAATAGTAGTAATAGTAGTAGTAGTAGTAGTAGTAGTAGTAGCAGTAGTAGTAATAGTAGTAATAGTAGTAGTAGTAGTAGTAGTAGTAGTAGTAGTAGTAGTAGTAGTAGTAGTAGTAGTAGTAGTAGTAGTAGTACCAGTAGTAGTAGTAGTAGTAGTAGTAGTAGTAGTAGTAGTAGTAATAGTAGTAGTAGAAGTACCAGTAGTAGTAGTAATAGTAGTCATTGTAGTAAGAGTAATAGTAATAGTAGTAGTAGAAGTACCAGTAGTAGTAGTAATAGTAGTCATTGTAGTAAGAGTAATAGTAATAGCAGTAGTAGTAATACCAGATGGCGATGATGATTATAGCAACAGCGAGCATTGGAAGGAGCTTGGCGTTCATCGAATCGGAATCAGAATGCAGAACTTCTTGCCTGTTTTAAAGGTAAATTAATTCCATGTTAAATATTTTATTTTCTTTAATTCCATATCTTATTCATGGTAAATTTTATCAACTCGTTCCTTGAATTACTAACCAGTTATAAACTACAACTAAAACCGAACAACTTACTGGAAGCACATTTCTGCTACAGTTAGATTCCCAGTTTCCTCGCAGTCCGTCTTACACTGCAAAACATATAATTAATCATCAGAAACCAAATTTTCACATTAATCTTTAATAATAATACCAAACAAGTAGTCAAGTTTGTAAACCCATGACAGTTTTGCCATCTGCCGATTCCCGACACGCCAAACTGGAAAGCCCAGGCCATTAATCCGGGATAATACAGACTCACGTAAAATCCACTTACAAGCTGAGCTACTCCAATACCTTGAAAATTTATTAAAAATATTAAAATAACTTTATTAATAAGAACAATATTAATTAGAGTACCTTTAAGGAGCGGAACCGCCTGCCATGTGTTGACAACAGGGCTGCTGCTAAACTGCGCTACCGTCATTTCGAGCAACAGCAGCGGAAGGCCGACCACAGTCATTAAAATCAAATACGCAATCAAAGTTTCACCTAAATTTACAAAAATTTAAATTGAAATTAATTTAATAATCATTGCTTAGTATAATTTTGCGTATAGATTTATATAAATACCGGGATATGTGGTAAAAATCAACGCTGGAAGTCGCCATATGTTCCCCAGGCCCAAGCTCATGGAAATGAGACTTAGATTATCGATGAGGTTCTTCCGGCGGATTTCCGGATTTCCGGCGTGGTTATTTTGCGGATTGCTGCATAAAGTAGAGGTTGATGAATATTCTAGTGGAAGTTTGACTCCTTCTGCCACTGGATCCGCGTTTCCTTTGATAATAATAATATTAAGGAAATAATTCAAACAAGCAATTGTATAGGTTAGTGTAAATTACGATCAAGTGGAGAAGTAGTAGTGTGGTATTTAGTTCCGCTACTTATTCTAGTCAAGTAGTAAGTAGTAGTAAAATCTGAATATTTGTGATCAAGAAACTGCTACTTGCTACTACTTCTTGTAATAATAAATTGATTTGCGGTAAAATCTGATAGTGGAAACTTAAGAATATTAAACTACTAAAGCTATTTATTACTAATTTAACGGGTAGCAAACTTGCTACTAGTTCGTACTACTTGCTGCTGTTTGTTTGAGTACTCAGGTCCTGCTTACTAATAGATGCTATACTCGTTACTTACTTACTACTTACTATTGCTACTTGCTCGTACTAACTACTATTTCTTGTTAGTCCTTCCTTCTGCTCATTCGTTATTTTCCTTACTTTCCATACTTACTAACTACATTCACTAAACTAATATAGCGCCATTGTAATTCTACATTTTCAAAAGCTACTAACCATTGAGCTGTCCAATTTGCGGCTTAAGATTCACGGTGAAAACAGGGTTATCACCAAAACGGCCATGGCCAAGTACATCTTGTCCAGTTGATTGCTTTTCTTCGGTTTTTCCAGGCGACGGTACCTGAACATTTTGCCTGGAACTCGTCGCCGCATTTTCTTCAGTAATTTTTTCCAATTCAATGCTGTCTTCAGCCTTTTTGCTGCTGCTAGAACCTTCCTCCAACTGCTGCTGCTGCTGCTGCTGACGTGCTGGAAGACGATCTTCAGACTCTTTGACCCGGAATGAAACGCTCCTCAACTGGGCCTAACAAAATAATTAAGATAATTAGAAATTGTAATCAAAAGTAATTAACGTATTTGTATAGATTTGTGAAGCAATGATAATAGGTTATAAATCAGTAATACTAACAGCATAATAGTTGGAATAATAGAGACGAGAACAGAAATCTGTCGAATCCTTGGACATTCTATATAACTGCATTTAAAAATTATACTATGTCCAACCGTACTGCACAATAATAACAATTATGATAATAATAATATATTATAACTGTCCTTGATTTACATAGCAAACTATCTTCTTTTATCAGTACCACAATATAAAAAGATTACACGAGTAGTAAAACTTAATTCCATGTGACGTAAAACTTAAGTCAAGGCCAAACAAATTTTGAAACTGATTTTGAAATCAAAATAACAATAAATCACTAAGTTAAAATTAAATTAAGTTAAAAATTATGAACTTACGGAATCGTTTTCGTTAGCGATTTCAGCAGGATTTCTCTCCCACCACTTCATCCTCCAGACAGCAAATCAGGATTCCAGTAAGTTTAACTAAATCCCGCAGGATTGAATCGAGTACTGATTACTTACAGCCCAAAAATCTAGAAAAATTCAGGTAAATGCTTTTACTGGGCTTATTCTGAAGTTCTGAACGGTATGGCGAGTAGTGTTTGTTGGTTGACGGTAACCATAGGTAACGCGAGCTAGTCTGGATCCCACACAAAACTGTCCGGCTCGGATCGACACCTTTTATACTGTGGTTACATAACAATTTGCTTTCTGGGCAAAAAGTCTGTGGTTACAGCATGCGAATCATCAATTAACTCTTAACGATGTTTGCAGTCGTGTTATCGGCACACGTCCACGTTGGACTTGAGAAAGCAATGGCTTGTCGCAGGAAATGATTTCTTTCGGGACTGGACATCAGAAACTACTCTGTTTACTTGCCTCTTGACTACTTACTAGCCCATAGCTGCCTGCTGCTTTATCTTATCAGTGAAAATGACGTGAAGTCGTTTGCCTCATTCTAAAAATTCTGAATCAAGTTTTACGATCCACGTCAAAACTTCTCGGTTAACGGAAACTGGAGATTAGGGTTTCATTATAACATCCGATATCGGAGCGGGAAATTCTACAATTTGAATTAAATGTTGATTCCACCAACTTTATCAAAAACGAATTAGTCATTATAAATGGTGGTGAAATAATTGTATTGAATTCCATTAAGATTAACACGGAGTTCCATGGAAAAGGGGAAAAAGGGGGGAAATGGTGGGCTGCTGCACAACTAGACAAATAATTTATTCTGCAAAAAACGGACAGTATAACGGAAAAACCAAGGGAAAAATCTTTCACAACAGAAACCAGTGTACCCTCTATTAACTACAAGCAAAAACTTAAAAATTTCCCGCCAAAAAGAGCAGAAATAGTAAAAAAAACAACAAATAAAGAAAACCGGGAAAAAAACTCAAAAAAGTGAGGCGGGATTTTCTGTCCTGTTTTCATAAATATTTTAATTTTTCATAAGCCCAGGAAAAAATTTAAAAAAAAATCCAATTTTTCATTTCTTTCAGGTTAGTCGAGTTATAACTGGAGCAACAAGCTTTTCCTTCGTGTATTTTTCTTATTCTTTTCCCCCGTTTCACTTGTTCGGAGAGCTTTTAAAAGATGATCTTGCCCAAGATGATACCAACAAGCACGGCTACCAGCACCATGATTAGCTGGGAGTTCATCATAGCCTGATCGGCAGGCTGGCTCGAGCGGGGAGGCAACGGGGGAACCACTTTGGCTGGCTCGCTGGCTGAGGAAGCAGCTGTTGCTGCAACGCGACGAAGTCTCAGACCTTCCTCCTTCAATACAAAGCAAATTTTAGGATGTATTTTTCGTTAAAAATTGATTACCGCTACCTTCAGTTCAATATTTTCCTTGGTTAACCGGCTCAAGTCCTCGCGGAGGGTTCGAATCTCGTCAGACGCTTTCTGCAGCTCTGTTTCCAACTGCCTGACCTGGAATGATAATCAATGCAAGTCGTAGAACTTAAACCTTACATTTTAGTACTCGATTTACCTTCTGTGGATTAGCTGTTTCCTTGACAGTCTTCTCCTCAGTGGGCTTAGCAGGGGCCGAGCTGAGAACAGGAGCAGTTGTTGGTTCTGTAGCAAATTTTTGAGTTAAACAAAATTTTTACATTTAATTAATGATTTGCATACCTAAACTGCTGGGTTGCGTGGGAGCGGCTGTCGTTGAGCTGTTTGTCGATTCCTCGGGCATCTCAAGCACACATTTCAATTTCCAGTCCTGAATATTTTCAGGGCTGGCTTCTTTCCACTGTAAAACATCAAAACTCGTGTTAACATCCACGTTTTTTAAAGAGGCGTTTACTGTACTATAACATACCAGTGAATCAATGTTGTACTCTCCCTCAGGCGCGTACATGGACAGTACTTGAAACTTGTGCTTTCCTTTTTCGTTCGGATCGTTGGGGTCAAACGCTTGCAGGGTGACTAGAATGCTAACTTCTCCCCTGCCTTTCAAGACACCAGTTGTCGGTTTGACACAGTAGCGTTTGGGGGCAGTCGTCTTCACCTTAAAGCAAACTTCCCTGTCTGTGTTGTTGGTCAGTTTCATCTGGGCTGACGTCGCCTCCTTGAACGGTCCTGCAAAATCGGTAAAGTGACAGCTTGTGATAGAGATACTTTTATCGATAAACCATACAGAGGTTCAACTATAGCAACTACAGCAATACAAAGAGCTTGAAAAGTTACATTTTAATTTGATGATACGACAGAGGAATGTTAACAAGTTATTAGTGCCATAAGACGTGGCCGCCTACACTTGACAAGTAGTCCTAAATATGGCTTCGCTAAATTACAATCACTTTGACATATTAGTTAAAACCATACCCTGAACCGAAGTTCGCTTTCCGGTTCAATTTTTAAGATGGGTTCGCTCTTCATCATGTTTGGCTAAATGATAATTTCTAGAAGAGGAGATTAATCTAATATGTAACCAGTAGACGGGCTCGGATCAAGCAGCGGAAAGTTCACGCAAAATAACCCAATGATACAGACGTTTACAACTGCGCGGTGTTGCCAGATTTTAAATTTATTATTTTTCCATATTTATTGATTAAATAAAATGAAGTAATACAAAATTTTAATTTAAATTATTTTTAAATACTACTAATACAATTTTAAAGACATAGTTTAAAATAATTAATGCATTAACTATATAATCGACGATATATCTCATTTTCCGATGTGTAAATTTGTCTTATCTCCATTAAAAATGAAATTTCATTTTATCTAAGTATAATTTGTATTTTTCTAATAACAACAAATTACTAATAAAAACTTTCATGTATATTAACTATTATCGCAAAACATATAATAAAAGTTTGAATTAACACTAAGATTACGTAACTTCTAATAACCCTGGTTTATTTCTGGAAACCCAACATTATCCTGTTTTTTAATTATTATTTCCAAGTTCTCCTCTGTATGGTCGATCTGGGAATCTATAAATAAACGTAAAGCAGTATAGGACATATGCCAAAACGCACGCCCCTCAATAGCGGACACCTTTATTAAATAAATTTACAAAAATTTTACAAGTTTCTTTGCACTGAAGTACTTCTCAATTTTTCTTAGAAATTTTTCAACTATATCTTCATTAAATAGCACTGATAAATATACTTTATTCGGCTGTCCGTAGTAGAGGGGCTGGTCTTCAAGCTGCTTTTAGTATAAGCTCTACCAAAAAAAGCTCTGGTGCTGATAACAGCCGATAACACGCTATATAAAGTATGTTTAGACTGTATACAATTATGTATTGCCAGTAATGAGAGTGCTGGTTAAACGGCTGGTCGACAGTTAGCACATAACTGAAACACGATGTGAGTAGGAAAATCATATTACAGTCATGAATTCGCCAAAAAAAAAAAACACCAAATAAAATGACACATTAAAATTTTAAGAATTTTTTCTTCTGCGAGGGACTTTCCCAATTTAGATCTAAGTACACTTGGCAATGGTACTTAATGGGGGAAATAATCCACACAGTACTGGCGAGATTATTTCAGTTTTCTAATTTAATATTAATACACAAACTAATACTACACTGATGAAAAATCCTTTGAAAACAGCTGGAGATTTTAATAGTTTCCTGCACATCGAAATTTATGGAAGAAAATTGCCCAAAAAAAATATTTCTGGAGGACTTTTCACTTGGGGCAATGATGAATTCTGCAATGTCTACAGCATCCAATCGGCTTTTTTTTCTATTGAATATTGGCAGAATTTGATTGGTAGTTCAGTTTTGCTGCTCCATTAGCCAGGCCCATTCTGGTTTCTTTTCCAGAGCTTCAATTGGGTTTCCTGAACAATAAAAAAAAAATAGGTTAATTCATATTTATTAATACTAATTAATATATAAAATACCATTGGATACTTCCACGCCCATAGTTTGGAGATATTTAAGATTTACGTGATTATTTCTGAGTTTCTCCAGTACGGGGACAGTCACGGTGAAACGGCCAACGATAAAGTTCCGTAAGCTGATGTACCCAGTTTTATCCTAAATCAGGATAGTTTGAGTTTATTGCTCAAAATTTGATCATTTGTAATAGTTGAGAACTAACCGTATCGTACAGTTGAAACAGTTCCTTGATTTTGGGATCGCCCGAGGGAACTTTTAGGTAATCGGCAAAAGATTTGAGAGAAACGTGACCCGTTGTGGGTTCAGCCATCTGAGCGAATTCTCCAATTAGATCTCGTTCGACCAGCTCTTGGGTAACCCTGTAAAATGCAGAGAACAATGTTTTTAGTGGCAGTAGCTGAAGCGGTGGTAGTAGTGGTAGGAGTAATAGTAGCAGTAGGGGTAGGAATATTTGTAGGAGTAGGAGTAGTAGTAAAAGTAGTAGTAGCGGTAGTAGGAGTAGTAGCAACAGAAGCATTGGCAGTTGTAGTAGGAGAAGGAGCAGTAGATAAAGTAGCAGTAGTGGCAGTCGTCGTAGTCGTGAGAGCAGGAGTAATAATAGTAGTAACAGTAGTAATAGCGGCAGGATTCGCAGAAGCACTAGGAGTACCCGTAGTAGCAGTAGTAGCAGTATTATTAGCGGAGTAATAGAAGGACTATTAGTAGCAGCAGCAACAGTAGTAGTTATAATAGTTATAGTAGTAGCAGTAGCAGTAGTAGTAGAAATAATATTAGAAATAGTAGTACTAATAGTAACAGTCGTAGTGGGAGCAACAGTAGTGGTGGTGGTGGTAGTAGTAATAGTAGTGGTAGTAGTAATGTATACCCAAACTGGTCTCTCAGTTTCTGTAATTCGACCAATCCAACACTAGGGGGCAGTCCCAGTAGGCGGGCTTTGTTCATTAAGCGGCAGTCCTCATAAGTGTAGTCGGTAACAGGAATTTCAAGAGCCCTATTTCAATTTAAAATTGACTCATTCATTTTAATACAACAACAATAATAATAGTAATAATAATAATGATAATAATAAGAGTTATATCAATCATATAAATACGTACTTGGCCATAACATTCCTGACATTCTCAGCATAGAGCTTCGGGTTCTGCTTCTCTTCTTCACTAGGGCGATACACGGGCAAGAACTCGATTTCGCAGTTGGTATAAAACTGTGTCAGCGTTAACCACAGCAGCTTCAAACTGTAACAAATAACCAATTTAACTTGGATTTTGCAAAAATGCCGAGAATTGTAGAAATAAAATTACGCAGAGGGTCCTTCCCAGGTCCACGAGATTGTGTCGAGTCGATTGGGATAGCGAATGCAGACGGGCTGGACGGGGACTCCGGGATAAAAAGCTCCGGGTTTGAAGGTAATCAGCGCTTTCCTGTTCGTGCACGTTCCTTCAGGGAAGATGAGGATCTGCTGCCAGCGGTGAGTTTTGCACGTGGCTCGACGGATGATTTCCTTAATCGTGTTCTGTCGCGAATTGGGGTCCTCACGCCATACAAATACAGGCTGCGTGTATCTGATCAGCTCTTCATGAACAGACGACAAAACGATTATATTCCATTTCAACGCTGGTTGTATAAAACAAGCAACATTTCCCAAAAAGCATAAAACTGCACACCAAAAATTAAAGCAGAGAAAATCGCATAAGCCAGAAGTGAGCAAACGTTAGGCCTCGGGAACATTTTGCTTTCCCAGGTTTTAATGCGGAAGGGCTCAGCAGTGGGGAATAAGGACCTAGGGGAAACACTTACGACCCAGTAACGGGAGGTTTCGATCTTGACTGCGAATGATAAGACAGGGCAGACCGGACCAGTGAGCGACGAGGGCGTCAAGGTAGCTACCGTGTGGCGCAAAGATGAGCAGTGGCGCTTCTTCAGGCGACGCTTGCTTCCCGCGCTTCGTCACGCGGTAGCCGCACAGAATAAAACAAGCCCGTCCGACAGCAGTTATGGGACCCACCAGCATTCTACGCACAACAGGCCAATCCAAATCATCTTTAATTGTGTTAACCCTCTGTCATTTCGTTACTGTAGTATCTCTGACTGTATCTCAAGAAAGTAGCTCGCTTGAACCCTTTTTTAAAAGTAACGTTCCACGATAACAAATTCGAAAATATGAAAATTAATCGTCTTTGTTTCATGCCTTTCTTTCTACTGGGACATCTGTTCAGCTCGTTTTTATTCGATTTTCGGCTACGCTGGCCCTTGAAGCCCTGTCAAATGATTCGCAGTTTGCACGCTGAGCAAAGACAAGCTCGTATAAAAGAACACGCAAAAGAATATTCACTCAAACGATCCGCACATTGCAAAATCTACAATAAAACAATTCACGTGTACTGACTTTCGATGCAGAATGAAACATACCCCTTAATACATGCACGAAAATATCAAACGGAAAATAAGGGAGAATAGTTCTACTACTCAAAAAATCAAATAAAAACGAGCTACAGCAGATTAAACCAGCCAAGTAGCAGCCGAGAGTGTTTGGAACTTTGGAAATCAAATGAAAAACCAGCGACGCAAAATTAACAAAAATGTAAAAAAGCAGCATTCTACAACATAAACGAATGATACAACAAACTAAAATGTCCCCGAACAAAATTCATCATGGTCTAATCTTGAATTTACCTAGTTATTACATTACTTACAATATAAAATAGAGAATATTACGATAATGCTAAATTACGATAGTTTGGATCTTAACTGCCGCTTCCAAACTAGACCATGATGAAGGTTACTACCGGGAAGCTTTTGTAAGGTTAATTTTAATATGAAACCGGCCGTACTTGCAAAGAAAGGCATGTCTTGAGAGTCTGCCTTAATGATGAGACTAGGTGACCAGAGGGCGACCACAGGCAAGCAGTCAAAAAAAGACGAGTGAGGAGCCAGCGCGAGCAGAGGAGCCTCCTTGGCGCTCGCCCGCTCTCCCTTGATAGTTACTCGGTAGAACCCGCCAAAAATGAACAGCATGTGCACCCACCAACTTATCACAGACCGTAAACTTCTACAATACGTGATACAATGGTCACACGTTACTTTTAACTTATTTAAAAAGAGACATTACAATCAAAGATTTATTTATGCCTGGATTCTCATTTGTCGAGTACGTTTCTCGACGAACAAATGAATATACCTTCTCCATCCCTGTAAGGGGACGCTATGCAGCTCTTTCTCGGGGACGCCTAGGAGTCCGAGGGAGGCAAGGAGGTATGCAGTGACGATGCATATGGCAGCACAGACAACTCGCACTGGGAGCAGGAGAACTGTCAGGATGCAGCATTTGATCTTGTCGAGAGTGGTCAGCATTATGCTGTGGACAAAAGGGTTGACGTTGGATTTTTCGAGATCATTGGGTTTTGGTTCAGAGCTTTGATCGTTCAATTTGCCAAGTTGCTGTCTCTGTCGCAATTCGCCGTTCCCATTCATGGTGTTGGAATTGGTAAGACTCCAGAAAGTATGACGCAACAATAATTGTATTTTCTTATAATATCCTAACAAAAATATAAATTATTTCTGAAGTACTGAAAGTTTTGGGTTTTCAGTTATGAAAGAAGCTTGTAAATTTTTAAGGAAAGTTCGTGAATGAAGTCTGAAATTTTTAAGATGTTTTATTACCTGTTTTGCTGAAACAAATTATTCTGCGACATCAAGCGAGCCACACAACGGATTAGCACTAGTCCCTTCCGTGTATGGTTGCGCTAGTATCATAAAATAAGTTTAATAATAAATATTCACGAATTTTCTCTCCTGTTTATTTTCTTACATTAAAAAAAAGTTTAATCGAAAACACACACGTAACTTTCAACACTCAAAAAGATTTACGGGTTAAGGTGGCTGATGAATCGTAGTCGAAGTCGCAGAGGAGGTCGTAGGTTTTTAATAATCTGCTCGACATCGGTTTTAACTTGATCTCCCGTAAACATATACTTAATATGATAAAGCAAATCGCAAATCGTGTCCATGTATTGGAATTCTTCGACGTTCTTGTCTACCTGCTCGAGGAGTTCGTAAAGCTCGATGGTCAGGTCAAAAACGCTCTTCGGTCTCTCAACGTTGAACCTCTGCAGCGTGGGTCCTACGAGATGGCAGAGCCACAGATATTGTTCTTCAGTCCGAACCAGTGGATGCAGCTTCTCCTTAACGAACTGCGGTAACGTTGCGATCTGTCCCATGCTGGAGTGCGTAAAGAAAGTGTGGCATATGGCAAGCAATGTCACGTAAGGTGCATCGAGGCCTTGGCGGATAAAAGTCGAGAAGTTAAACAACTGCAAGGGACTGCAGGGGTAAGTGTAATTCGTCAAGTGAGAATTTTCCATCAAGGAGACTACCCGGTCGTACAGTACCGACCAAAACGACTCGGGTAAATATGTAAGAACGAGGCCTACAGCGTTCAACCACGACTCTAGTGGGGCATTGCCGGGCAGCAACTCGAACCCTTGGACGATAACGTCTATCAGAGAATTAGCAACAGCTGCCGGAGAAACGGGAAGTGCTAGTAGTTCAACACAGGTCACGTACAGAGCATGCGAGGAAACGTTAGGAAATTCATTGAATCTCCAGTCAATGGCTGGAAATGGAGAATTGCCGGCCATAGTATCAACTAAGCGACCAATGATTTTGACGTAGTAATCTAGTTTAGGCGTCCACGACATATCTTCGGCAGGTTTGGAAGCGTAGGTTAAGAACTCTTCGCTAAGGGCCCATTTGGGAGGTCTGGTCTCTTTAACGGACCCCAGGATACATGAGACGAGCTTCTTTTTCAGAGTTGGTCGGTCCCTTAGTTTCCTTTCATAGTAGTGAAGTGTATTGTAGAGATAGGTGACAGGCCGATCGTGGAACTTGTACAGACAACCCAAGTGTTCCAGTATCGTTTCCAGAGATTTGCTGACGGGCGGAATTTCAATGAAGCGGTGAATGATGATATCGAAGACGGGCAGGAAGCGCAGACAGACGTTGCCGAAATACGTCGGCAGGGGCTGCAAGGTAGCACTCGGCCCTACGGTGTCTACCAGCGAGTCTGGAGGCCCAAACTTCTCGGGAAATTGCCTGTGAAATGCTGCGTGCTTCTCGTGCCAAGAGCTTTGTCTCCAGTGATCCGGAGCATTGTCCTTGACGAACTCTTGGACTCGGGTGCGGAACTGTGGCGTCTTCAGCAGCAGCAGCTGGATGATGAAGCAGCAGACCTGTGCCTCGCTTCCTTCCAACGGTCTGAGAGCCAAACAGAGAACCAGCCTTTCTATAGTCACGATGTTGTAATGCCACACCATTTCGTTGAGGACGTCGATACACTTATTCACGTGCTGTCCTCCTTTGCCGGAATTGGCGAACTCGTAGACGAGAAAATCGCAGAAGGTGCGCAAATGCAAGGCTACTCCACGCGCCCCAATGCGCTCGATGACCGAGTAAACGATCGGGTTGATCTGGTCCGCCTCGAGGAGCATCTTCCACACGACGCACAAGAAATACGGAGGCGCGTTGGATCCCTGGAGCGAGAAATGGTTGATCCAGTCCTCAGAGCTCATTGCCGACACCTTGAGGTACTCGTCGTCGACCGTCTTCTTCAGCTGCTGCTTGAGTTCCTTCTGCTGGGGCTGCTGGCTGTAAAACTCGGCGATGGGGGCCGGGAAGCAGCCCAGCGTGTTGGTGGACCAGCTGTGCGGCGTCTGCTGCTGCACCAGTCCCAGAAGGTCCTTGTACCACCCGTTGTGCTGCGACTCGTGACCCGAGACGACGACGATACGCGCGATGGCTAAAATCAGCGCTCGGTTCAGCTCCTCAGAGTCGTTGGAGAAGAGCTGCTTCATCTCAGCCGGCTGCCGCGAATACCACGGGTGAAGTTCCGCAGCCCCCAGCAGATTGATCAGACGCAAGGCGGCGTTTTCAACGCATAGGCTTAGCTGTATCTGATTGGCCTGCGGCACGGAGCAAGAGGTTAACAGCGACAGCAGCTGATTGCGATACTGCGACTGCATGTGATGCACCCGGTACGTGAACATCTCGACCAAGGTATGAAAAATACCCCAAGCCTGCGATTTGGAGACGCTCGTCATCACCTGCGTGATGAAACCCTTGATACCCAGAGACTCAATTTCCGTGTAGACCAGTAAGCGGCTGTACGTTTCGACCAGAGCCGGGGCCAACGGCACGTTCACTTTTGGTTGGGCGCATTTAATAACGTGGGAAACAATACTGTGAATGAGGGACATCTTAGCATGAACCGTTAACGAATCGAGAACCGCTAACGGGATTGGTGCAATGGGACCAGGGTTGTTGATACTGATGCTACCTAGTCCTTTCTGAGCCAGATTGCCATGCAGTGACTCCATCAAAGCGCCCATGGGTCTTCCCAAGCAGTCGAGGGTAGTAGAAAAGGCATTGCACAGTAAGGCAATGCGGTAGTCGCTTGTGGGTGACGCCATCGGTGGGTTGTGAGCGTTCTGCAAGAGAAACTCGTGGTGGTTTCTGAGAGCGTGCGGGAAGTGTTTTTGGAGGAGCGCGCTGACTTCCTTGGTGGTAGGACTCTGCTCTGTTTGAGCTTTTTTTGCGATGTGAACCCAAATACAGGCGGCCGCCATCTGGTGAACACAGATAGGCTGCGTGTAGTCTGGCACAGCAAGCGGAGTACGCTCGGGATACAGCAGGTCATAGAGGCGGAGGAGCGGTAGGAATTCTGAGAGTGCGTTCTTCTGTATGCTTCCCGAGACGTACTGAAGCAGCACCCACATCAGTTGGTCTCTGCCTTTCTGTAGTTTCTTCTCAGCCAAGCGGTCGTGTAGCAGAGTGACGAGATGAAGGAACGAGGCAAACTGAAATAGAATAAAGTAAATGATTTGACTGGAGAGATGATGCCAGAGCCAGTGCGAGACTCCGAGTTCCTCCACCGTGTTGTCGGTTTCAGTTGCAGTCTCTGCCTCCTCCATGGCCTGCACGAGAAGATCCACGAGAAGCTCTTCGAGGATAATTTGTCGTTGCTTGTGCTGTTTCTGCAGACCGAGCATTCCACAGACGACATCCCTTGAGTAAGGCTGCTTCAGGACGTGCCGGACGAGATTCACCTGTGGCTCGAGAAGCTCTTTATCGTAGGGCAGGTTTCCTTTCATGGGCAACTTCAAACTTCCCTGTTCCAGTTTCCAACTGTAATGGATCCCGTGGCCCGACTGGTCGATGACAGGAAGCATGTGAGTCCGTCCGATCGGAGACAGAATCTGAACCAACGGTCGAAAGCTGTCGACAACGCTGCACAAAGGTTTGGCGAGTCTCCAGTGCGGCCAAAATTTGTTTTCTGGGTACATCTTCCTCACTTCGTTGACGACAAAGTAAGCGGGAAGCAGACAAGCAGTCCGATCCAGAATGTGTTCCAGCGTTACTTCCAAAGTTCGCAAATTCCCAAGATCGTTGGAGGAAAATCTGGAAGGGAAACTGTTGGCTTTCTCTAAACAAGTTTTCATGATTTCCCGAACTCCTTTGTAGTCGACGTGCAAAACAAATTTCTTCACCAGACGAAAAGTTCCTTGCCAGAACAGGGAATTTGTTGGCAGAAGTTTTTCGCACGTCAGGAAAGCCTCACAAACTTTCCTGCAGAATCAAATTCAGTTCAAAAGTTATAAATAATCAGAAAAAATATCAATTTGAATACCTTGCGGAAATTGCCGACGCAGACAGCGTGCTTTCAAGAAGACTGAAAAGTAATTTTGAATGTTCGGAATTTGTGGCAGACGCAACGAGAAGGGCATACTGCTTCAAAACTGGATCTTGATTATCGCCAGGGAACTCGAGCAGAAGATTTTGAAACTCTTTCTCTAAATGTTCCTGCTTTGCGTTCCTCCCCTTGTGGTGAGCCAGGAAATCATTAAACGCCTCTTCGGTGGAATCACCTTTCTGTAAAATGACACAGGACATACTTTAATTATAAACTTGCAAGAAATTTTCAGATTTTTGGACTTGTCTATGCCCTTTAAGTAGACGCAGACTGATCAAATAAATTTGCACCAATTTACAGACATTTTGAATTATAGACGAATGACAAAAATGTTATAAAACTTACCAGTGCGTTTGATACAAAGTTCTGAAGACGTGCTTCCGAACCCATCGCGATGAAACTGGCAGCGTAAATGTGAAGTGAAGACTATGACGATACCTTCTAGTACTTAAGAATCTGCATAAAACTAGTGAATTATTGCTTGTTTAGACCAACTGACATGGTACAGTACAGATATTTGATTATAACTATTCATTGCACTTTATTCGATTCAAATTATGTATACGCTGGATTCACTTATATCCTCGACTGCACAAGGCTGAATTTAAACTCACCCGAAATAATTCTCCAAATATTGAGGCTTTCAGTTATATTTTTCTGATTTCTGTGTTGACGGGGGGAAACAATCATAACAGCATAAAGTTCGAGGGACAGTCTAAACAGCCGGTGCCACTTTCAATTTTCCCTTTTCCCTGAAAGAGGGCCCTATTTTTCCCTTTTTTACCATTTGAAAACATGATATCCTTTTCCCCTCTTTCTCCTTTCTTCCTCAACTTGCCTTTGCTCCATTTTCCCTCTTCCCTTACCTACTTTCCTTATTTTAAAGGAATTTTCCTGCAAAGTGGAAGCACTGTAAACAGCACCCACAGTGCGGCAAATGGCGGTATTTCAAATGATCAAAATAAATGAATCAATAAATTGAAAAAATGAGTCCAGAAAGAGTTGGAGCCATTCATAACATTATAAATAATAAATTAAACAGAAACCCTTTTACAATTTCAGCTTTACATATCTAATCCTACTACATTGAGTACATTTGGATAGCGATTCAAATAAAACTTTATTTAAATTCTAAACAGCGATAAAATAGCAAATACTCACAATATCACACGACTGTATAAAATATTTTTACATTCATATTACATTTTACAATCTGAGTGTGTATCATAATACAGAGAGGTATACGGTATTCTATATTTATTTCTTATTTTTTGTATAAATTTCATATTCATCCTTCATCATTATATAGTAAATATAAATTCAACTATTGTAGGTGAGATATAATCATAATGAATCATTAAAATAAATTAATTAATTTTAAGTAATCCACAAATAAATTTGGCAACGCTGGACGTTCCATGACCGAAAGAACACGAAGACGAAGGGGCACGACATCTTCGGCCAATTGCTTCAGTATGAGGCCAGACTTCGACATAGAAGCATCGCTCACGAACTTCTTTCCGAGAAACAGAAAAATACGATGGACCCCCAAATGTATGCAACGACATTATTACTTTTATTTTATGGTTTATTTGAGAACACTTGGCAATTTTACGAATTATGGGGCAATAGTTCTTTATTTACTTGAATTAAACTTTAATTTCTTTCCTGATGGAAGGTAGTGGAACTTAACTCTACTGAGCAATTTTCAATCTAGACCAATCACGGAGACCTTGTCACATAACTCGTAGATTTTAAGGACCATACATTTCTTTTACAATTGTAAGAAGTATACTAATTTCAAAAAAAAATAAAATAACTGTTTCACAGTGCTGAGTCGTTGTTCTGGAAGAAAGTTGGAGAGGCTTTTCGGCTGCAGATTTCGTCTCAGGCAGCCGAGGAGTTTCTCAGTTCCATTTTGAACGACGCCGTCTGGAGGGAAATTTTCTCCAGGCGTTTGGTAACTTCTTTTCACTATAATCAAGCGTTTCATTGATTTTTCTGTTCAATACTTGAACTGCTGTACAGAATGTACCAGAAGCCGCGGCCGAAGCTGTGGGCCTCCAGGCCCCAGAGGAAGATCCTGCCGAGCCGGAACAGGCAGAAGATCGGGCGGCCCCTGAAGCAGCCCAGCAAATGGCCAAGTATACACTCATCGTTCTAGTTGACTTTCGAGATTTATGACATGCTTTTCCACTAACGTTATATCTGTTCAGTATGTATAGCTTATAAGAATACGTTTTGACGTAATTGCGTTTATATCTCACTATTTGCATGCTTTATTTTCATTCAGGAATGATGACCATTTCCGTCGTTTATATCGGACCGCCTTCTTATTATCAATTAGGCCGACCACGGCTTTCAACTTCGTTTGCTGGCTCTCCAGGAATCGAATCTGGAGAGCCATGATGGATCATTTTGTGCCGGTAACTGAGTTCAACTATTTTTTTCAGTCAACTTACGATTAGTTTGAAGCCTGAACGAAGAACACGTTCTAGTTTACTCTTGTATTTTCAGCTCGATTTTATAGAAAAGGATAGCGGCCAAGGCACTTCTTGCCTCAGCGAAGGAAGTAACGCATTTTTTCACTTCTTTTCAATTATCAATATGTTTTTTCTAATTTAATATTTTTTTAATGATAGATTCCAGTATGAACTAAAAAAGAGGATTCCATTTTTTTTCGTACAACTGAAAAATTTCTGTGATAATCGGCATATAATTTTCTGTTTATTCTTGATAAATTAGAGTTATGTTTTTTCTTTTCTGCTCGACTTGTTAAAATATTAATTTAAACTTTGAAATAAATTCCTTATTAAAAATGTTATCATTATTTCTATATCTTGCTAACTAAGAAGATTCACGGCACAATAAGTATGTAACTTAATGACCACTTTTGCTTATCCTCCACAGATGGCGCGAAATTCAAACTTTCTTCCCGCCATAAATACGTGCTGCGACTATCCCCACGCCACGCTATTTTCAGACGCGCAACCAGACATCAAAGTGACTTCTCGTTGATCGTGCCGTGGGGCTTCCCCGTGTAACTTAAAAATATGAAAAAATATGTTTAAGATAGCCCGAAGACTGCTCTATCAAGTTCTTTACATGGATTTTTAAACTTGCCTAGCGCTATAGTAGTAAAATGAGCTTGAAAAGAAAGAAAAAATAAGCAATTATACGAGTTTTATCAAGTTTTCTCTGGAACTATGGCGATATTTTACTGTTTCTTTTTACAAAGTACTCTTCTTGTCAAGACGAATTTAATCGTTTTTGAATGGTTTCTGTAGCGCAAAAAATAAAAGCGGTAGAATTTTTTTCCCTGTTTTGGCGGCCTGAAAAAATCAAGGTTTTTCGCGATTCTACGGAACACGGACATATATTAACTCATGAAACCTCTGGAAATGAAATCTTCGTAGTAAAACGCGTCTTTTGAAACCAAGAACAATATTTTTGAGCAATTCCTGTCGACACAGGAAGGAAAAAACGATGGTGGACTGATAGTTTCATGAAAGAGCCGCTAGGTAGTTCTTTATACGTTTTAACATTTAACGTAGATTAGACACAATAATTTCTTTAAATACATATGAAAATTTAAAATTTTGCTGTAACAAATGACAATCGATGACAAAATCACCTATAGAGAGAGATTAAAAGTAAGTCTAGTTCTGCGCCATCTATTGTCAAAATTTTGTACGATTATGAACTAGGGAGCATTTAGTCAGAGCCGCAGCAAAAAGACCAGGTTTCGACTCCCGCGCACACATTATTTTTCTTCCTGGGTCAACAGGTATTGCTCAAAAATATTGTTCTTGGTGTCAAAAGACGCGTTTTACTACGAAGATTCCATTTCCAGAGGTTTCATGAGTTAATATATGTCCCTGTTCCGTAGAATCGCGAAAAACCTTGAATTTTTCAGGCCGCCAGAACAGGAAAAAAATTCTACCGCTTTTATTTTTTGCCCTACAGAAACCATTCAAAAACTACTGAATTCTTCTTGACAAGACGAGTAATTTGGTGCTAAGAAACAGTAAAATATCGCCATAGTTCCAGAGAAAACTTGAACGAACTCGCGAAATTGCTTATTTTTTCTTTCTTTTCAAGCTCATTTTACTACTATAGCGCTAGGCAAGTTTCAAAATCCATATAGAGAAATTGATAGAGCAGTCTTCGAGCTATCTTACACATATTTTTTCATTTTTTTAAGTTACACGGGGAAGCCCCACGGCACTATCAAAGAGAAGTCACTTTGATTTCTGTTTGCGCGTCTGAAAATAGCGTGGCGTGGGGATAGTCGCAGCACGTATAGGCCTACAAAGTCTTGAGTTCTTAAGTGTACCGGCGTTAATAAGCACAAGATCGGGTGTTTGAGATGCCCAAAAAACCCCAACCAACCAACCAAGTCTTGAGTAATTATTTTATTAGTGAACAGTCTGCAACAGTTACAATAACCACAACTACAGCAACATAAATGAATATACTCCCATATATCTATAACCAAAGCAAATTTTTATAATTACAGATTACACATTTTTTTTTTTACTTAAGACGGAGTATGAAAGGACCGTGGACGTGAATCGGTCTATGCTAACGTACGTCAAGTAAGCAAAATCAGAAAACACGTCGATAATTCAGTAAACAAAACAGAAAAATTAATTACTCGCACTCAGTGTCGGTAGTAAGGTTAGATGGCGCCCTAGGCAAATGGTGAAAATGGCGCCTTTCACAAATATGAATAAATTACCCAGAAAAACGTTATATTCTTCATAAAAGAGGAAAAATTTCTGATTAAATCACACAGGAAGCATTACAATGATCAGTGTCAGGAAGAGTGCCTGTCGTATAGTAACTTTCATGGCGCTACAAAGTTATCTTCCTACAGTCTTATACTCAGCGAACTTGTCGATAATTCCATCTACATCGATATTTCTTGCCAGAGTTGGTTCAATGAATAGTCAATCATTTCCGAAAGTTCAGCCGATAAATATATAGTTTCAACGATCATTACATGGTAACTTCACAGTTTAGTAGCAAATACGTAACTGTTCAGCAAACTGACACTTATCGGTCTGGAAGAGTTTATGTTGCCTCGATCGTTTGGACATCAGAATCATCTGATGCCACATCATGTTCCTTGTCCGACAATTCATTTGTCAGTATGCTGCTGACAGAATGTGTGTCCATCTCAGTGGTTGTGAGAAACTTCTTCCAATTTCTTGCTAACTGATTTCTTTCGATTTGAAGTTTGTTTCTTGTTTGTGAACACGTAACCTGAAAGCTTTCATTTGCTCATTTTATGTTGTTTTTAGCGAACAATCGGCGAACGAAAATGTGCGCGACCTTTCTCAGTGATAGAATACTTTGCTACTGCTAAAAAACAGGAAAGAAACATTTTCCCGCTAATTCGAACGTTGAACAAAATGGAAAAAGTAGAAGTTTCTTTGACCCCTCAAGGGCTCAAACTTTCGTCTCAGATAGGTCTAAAACGTTCAATAGACTTTTGTTTGACTTTCATCAAGCTATAAAAATTCTTGGTCGCTTCTGTGCGTAAAGAATGGAATCTTGGGAGAAAGGGGTTCGAAATGCATTTTTGGGACTGGAAACAAAGAAGAAATCGAACCTAGTACCACCCAACCCTTACGGGATCGTTTGTATTGCAAACCCAAATTTGTACAAGGGCAAAGTAAGAGGCGCCTTTTGCTTCTGAGATTCCTAGGCTGGTGCCTAGGCTGCCTAGCCGTTTCTACGGCACTGCTCGCACTTAAGATGAGACGAGCCCAGTCCACTATCACGCTCTGTGAAACCGGCATAGAAAGCACAAGAATGCCCATAACATGTATTATTTATTAAAAAAATTAAAAGAATAAATTACACTAATCAGAAATAATAAATCAAATACGCTAGCTATAAATTATTAGTTATTTATAACAAAAATCGATTTTTAGCAAAATTTGATTCTTGATAAGTCATCCATAACAAGTTTTTTTTTAATGAAGATAAAAATAACGAGAATTCAAAGAGACGTTTATTTCTTCATGGCATTTAGAACGCGACTGTAAGTTTCCAGTTTGTGAAGCGCATTCCCCGTTTTAGGTTTCGCAGCAGATCTTCTCGATTTGGACCTGTGTTTCACTTTCTTCTCCATTACTGCATTCTGTTCAGCTGCTGATTTATTTTTCAGCTCCACAGGTTCCGCTTTCTTTATCGGTGACTTCTTCGATGCTCGTTTAACTTTATCGTTCGAGGCTTCCAAACTTATCGCAGCTCCGCTTTTAGGTTTGGCTCCAGTATTGCCGTTCGTTGCTTCTTTCGGAATTTTCACTTTTATTTTTCGAGCAGCGCTCTTCTGTCTCGAACTCTGTCTTTCTTCGGGCTTCTCGGGAACCGTTTCGGCTTCTGGATCCGGTAGAGTCAAACTGCGGGATAGGATTCTGCGAGTTTCACGGACTTGGGTCCTGTTCGAAGGTGAAGGTGACGGAGAGAACGAAACGATGGACGACGGAGAACGGGAAGGCGACGGAGTCAAAGACTTCGATGAATGACTGCACGTTAAACGTGTCATTTGAACGTTCAAACGACTAATGCATTTAGCTACCTGCCGAATTATAACATTAATATTTAACAATATAATATTAAGTAAAATAAATAATTTTCTAATTTACTTGAAGAAATTCTGTTTTACGCCCTGATGCTCCAGAAAAAAGCGAATATCTTCGGCTGTTTGAGCCGCGTCTGGATCGGTGGGAACTGACCGAGGTTTCGTCTTCTGAGCTGTAACATTATTATTTTTTTATTTAACTGATTTCAATGTTTTATTATTAAAATGTAAGAATAATAAGACTTCATACCTTGATTCGTCTCCAACATTTACCAGTACAGGGCAATCAGCCGAGGACCCAGCTTGTTCGAGAAAACATAGGGCCCGTTCAATCCAGCGAAGCTGTATAAAACCCCTATTTCCAAAAAAATTGCAAAAAATACATGTTAATTCAATAAACAGTTTAAAAAAATCGCAGAAGTTACCAATAGATTATAGTCATTTTGTCCGCAACGAAAAAAGTTATTCAAACGCAGCGTGTGAAAATATTATTTCATGATTTAAAACATGCGAAAATTTACTGCGGTGAAGTTTCGTTTACCCTGTTTGGAGACTTGTCGAAGAAATGCCGCAGAGTCCTACAGAAAGTTTGGCCCATTTCTTCGTAGTCTTCGATGGTGAAATGCGTCTGGATATTCGCAGTGGAGCTGCTACGTAAGATTCCGCAAACGGAGGCTTCCAGCGTGTAGCTGTGAACGATTCCAAGCTGTTTCATGACGACGCGTCCCGTTCCCTCCTTGGCCCGCTGCACGACGAACTTGCAGTTCTCGAAATCAAACTAGAAAATTGAAACAAAATTTCACAAACGTAATACTTCTTCTTAATGTTATTTACTTAGTTATGTTTTAGAGACAGCTGTTCATTTTCTACTTTTTATTTGCATTAAAATCTACGTAAACCTTAAAAGTTTTACTTTTCCGTTAGAGGCTTTATGCATCATCAGCGGGAAGATTTGTTCCAGCAGTTGGTACCCGCTGTCTTCTTTACTCTCGCAGCCGTAAAGAAAAACGTTGTGCTTCCTCGAATGACTGTGGAAATCGCAGTAGAAAACTACCGGCCTCTCGTCCATGAATCTACACAGCCATTTAAATGTTAATAAAAGGTAGAACACATAAAATTTGTAGGAAATTACCGTCTGACTAGCATTTTCACGTGCCAGATGGTAGGGTAGCATTCCCTGTTGACAACGCGGTACTGTCGGTTCAAGTCGCGGGCCGCGAGCGAACAACGAGTGTTGCCGACTATCACTCCATCCGGGTTCAGCATTGGGACGATTTTGAAAACGAAGTTGTCCCTCAAATACTTCAACGACAAAAATTAACAAATTAATTAATAACTAAAATTTTTAAAAATATAACAAATCATGTAAAACGGCACCGTTCCAGTGCCTTTTCATACTTTCTCAGTTTCTTTTTACAGTGTCTTTTCAGCATTCTCCTAAAGCGTCTAAGTTTTGAACAAAGTTTGGTTTACCAGTTCAAAGGTTACCCAAAGGCACCCAAAAAGACACCGTAAGAGGCACCATCATTTCAGTGTGGGGAGGAAAGTAGTGTACCTTTGCTTCTGGCGAGTCCCCCGTTAAAGAATCGATGACTCCTTTCATTATCCAGGACGATGGCGTTTCTCCAGCGTGGACTCTGGCTGTTAGTATTATCCCCTTTTTCTGATAGGTTAAAAACAAAGAATTTAATAATGATATTAATTAATGCGAATATTACTGAGAATAATAATTAATCTTAAGAATTTAAAAATAAAACACAAATTAAACATAACTAGCAAAAACACACATTCAAAATAATTTGAAAAATAATAACAATAAATGCTAACTATATGAGTAACAAGCATTTAAAATAGAAAAACCGAATAAGTAATAATAAAAACAGTAGGTAATTTAAATATGATAAGGCTAATTCATAATTACTAAGAAAATAAAATAACAAAATCAACAAATAAATAATTGATAATAAAATCAGTCATTTACTTGACAAAAAAAATTATACTAATAAACGAATAAAATGTTTCGAGTAGTTTATACGTGGTCATCATCAGTCGTAGGTGCCGTCACTGTTAGCAAATGAACGCTGTTTCCAGCCAGACTTCTGCACAGAAGACGAATCTTGCAAAACTGTGACTTTACTGGGTCGTTCTGCAAAAAGTTAATCCAAAATCAATTTACAAATAATCACAAAAAATAACGAGTTCATTAATTCATTAGAGCATAATGCATTGGAATATTTCTTAATTTCTTGCATCATCATTATTATAATTATTCATTACTCGAATTCATTAAATAATCCATTTTTGCCATTACCTGGAGTTCCAGTAGGTAGTTCTGCAAGTTGGTGTACGTGTAGGGAAACGAATACGCAAAGTAGACCGTATCCTCTACGTGGGGGAATTCCGTGGTGAAAGACAGCGTGTAAGAAGGACTAGGCCCATCTTTACTGTAAAACAAATTCGATTAATTAACTAATATTTAGAATATCTGTTATTTATTACTTTACATGTAACAGAGGGTGTATGGGCCTTTCAGGCCTGTATACCCGTCAAGGAAAAAAAAAACAAAAAAAAACAGAGGGTGTATAAAGAACTAAGCCAAGTTTGATTACAAGTTAAATTGCATTAGTTCTATAATATTCAAAATATAAATAAGTTGCGTATTACTTCATACGTAACAGGACTCAAATCAACATACGGTTTGTCTTACTTACTCTACTTACTTATTTTTATTACTTACTAACTAACTAACTAACTTGAATTCGTTGCGATAATAGGCAATATTGATCCCACATCGTTTCCATCCAATCCCATACAAATCTGCCTCCTTTGCGGAATACATCAGAGGCTTCATTCCTTCGCAGTACAGGCTATCCGCTTTGGCGAAATTAGTTATCGAGAACCTTGAAAAATTTGAACTCAAGTAATTAACAAACAAACTTGATCTGATCTAGCATCTAACTTATTCATTAAATGCATTTGTAAAACTTAAAATAAAACCTGTAAGTCTTCTGCACTTCCATGTTAGTAACGCTGAAAAAGAACCACTGCAAGTGACGAGCAGTATAAAAATCCGGCCTTAACTGAAGCTCGTAAAAATAATCGGTGATTTTAATCGCTCGTGCCAGATTTCCCGACTCAAAACGCGATTCAAAAACTAAAGTTTTGCTCGATGTTGGTGGGTACTTTGTTTCTTGCTGTCCAAGGATGATCCCATTAGCCGAAACAGACCTTGTAAACTGCGATTTTTAAAAAAAGCATAGCATTTTGTAACACCATGAAATTTTACATAACGTACATATGGAGCTGGACTTTCTGGACTGTAATCGTAGACCAGTTCTCCTCCATTTCCTAAAATTTCCTCGCCCCAAGGTTCAGGTTCAGGCTCAGTTCCGTTACTAACATAATATTTTTCCCTCTGCTTTGGACACTTTGCTAAAAGCTGCGGAGAGGGTCCCGCAACCTGCAAATGAAACGTTAAACGGGAAACTATTGAATAACAATAGTAGTACTTGGCATTCGGCAGGCCATCGAGGGACTTGCTGAGGTCCTATCTCTTTCTGGAGTGCAAATAAATTTCTGGGTTCACTTAGAAGTGCAGAAGTTAAGCCATTTTCATCGCTGTGTGGTAAGATAAGCTGGGTTGTTTGTGTGAAATTAAGCAAAAGCGAATGCTTCTCGGCCTCTGGAAAGGGAAGCAGAACATTACGTATCAAGTATAATTGCACTTAAGTTACGTTTTAAACAGTAACTATAATTTAAAGCTGTTAGTTACCTTCATTGTCTTCTGACAAAAGATTCATTTTTCATTTGAAACGAAAAGCAGAGAAATTAAAAACTTGCCATGGTAACCATGTTAAAAGCCGGTTGCCATGGTTACCGCTTGTTTACATCTGGATAAATATTAAATATTAAAAATTATAATTATTAAACGCATTTTTACTTGTTTATAGATACTTTTATTAAGGATTTGGGCTTAATTAATATATAATACATTAATAATATTATATATTTTTATTACAATTCTTCTGTTTCCATGGTAACCGTGTGTTTATTTACGTTTATGGAGCACTTTCCAGTGAAGTTTGCTGAAGATGAAATTATTTTTAAATATCTCCCGTCGTTATTTTTCAAGCAAAGCAGTAAAATACGATTCTTATCCCACGGGAATCAAATTATTTAACAGTCTAAATCGCGAAAAAACAGTTTTTTCAGCAAAAAATCAAAACATAGTAACATGGTACATGTGTGGACCCACTGTTTACGATTCTGCACATATGGGGCACGCTTCGTAAGTTTCATTATTTACATAAAACTCGTGAACATAACACATCTTTATGTAACTTTGTAGATGCTACATGAAGTTCGATATCTTGCGACGGATAATGGAGGAATTTTTCCAGTTGAATGTCGTCCAGGTTATGGGAATCACCGACATTGATGACAAGATCATAAATCGTGCGAAACAAGTAATGAATTGCCATATAATCTATTACTAATCATTACAGCGATAAAGCATTATTTTGTTTACAGGAAAACGTTGACTTTAGAGACATCACGAGGAAATACGAGCGGGAATTCAAATCCGAACTCTCTAAACTTGGGATCCGAGATCCGTTTTTGTTCACCAGAGTTTCAGATTACATCCCCGAAATCCTCCAATTTGTCAAAAAAATCGTTGATCAGGGTTTAGGCTACCACACTCCAGACGGTAATACGAAACACACAGCTTCACCTTACAGCCATGTAAGCCTTGTTTATGAATATACATTTATTTTTACGTTTCCCAGGTTCCGTGTACTTTGACGTCGCAAAGTACTCGTTATCCAACAAGTATGGAAAACTTTCCCCGTCAGGAGATTCTAGCGGAGAGCCAGAAAACCCCGACAAGAAATCTGCACTAGATTTTGCGCTGTGGAAAGGGACGAAACATGAATGGGAACCCAGCTGGAACACACCTTGGGGGACTAAAGGAAGACCTGGCTGGCATATCGAGTGCTCGGCAATGGCTAGGTGATATTCACATAAGTCAAAAATAGGAGAGAATTAAGTAACTGTTCATATACAAGTCCAAGTTATGAATTTTATGAATAAGGACATTTATCATTGTTTATTAGCATATTTTTATAGTCGTTAGCTATGGCAAGGTATACTAACATGATTAAAAGATAGATTAATAGTAATTAAATAATTATTTTTCAATAAAATCATATACACTGGTATATATTAAAGATTTATTTAACTGAAAACTTCTATTATTACTTATTGATGCACTTTTCTAGTCACGTGTTTGGCCCATCGCTCGATCTCCACTCGGGCGGTATCGACTTGCTCTTCCCGCACCACGAGAACGAAGAAGCCCAGTGTTGTGCCTATCACCAAACAGAGAACTGGTCCAGATACTGGATTCACACTGGTATACGAGTTTGAAACTAATTCAGAGTAATATTTTTAATAATTTTACGCAAATTTCAGGTCACTTGCATTTAAGTGGAAACGCCAAAATGTCCAAATCGCTGAAAAACACTGTCAGCATTCAACAGTTTCTCGAAAAACACTCGCCAGAACATCTCAGAATGCTCTGCGTGTTGTCTCACTACCGCAATCGTAAAAAATACCATTTTTAAATCATCATTTTTATTATTTCATATTTAACCATTAATTATTAATGTATTATTAATTGCATTTCTGTCTTAATTGATAGGCCCTTAATAGGTATTAATAGGTTAAAGGTATTAACAAAATTAATAGGTAATGTAACTACATTCGTGATGATTAGTGTCTAATTTTAATCATTAATTGTCAATGTAATATTGATGTGTGTTATATTGTATGTATATGCATATGTTGATATTGATAACTACTTATAATAATTTAGATTATTGTTTCTAGATATCGAGTTTGATGAATCGAAACTCGACGTGGCCAAAGGGGTTTCCAGAAAAATTTCCGACTTTCTGGCCGATTGTGATGCTTACATTCACGGCCGTCTTCCCTCAGCCTCCATTGACGAGGCTTTACTAAACACAGTAAACCTATCAGTCACTAAAATCGCTATTAGAGTAAAATAAAAATAAAAATCTTAATTGCAGAAAATTGGAGAGACGAAGTCAACAGTCCATAATTGCCTTTCTGACGATTTCAGCACTGCCCGAGCTCTGGACACAGTCCTGGAACTTATCAGCACAACCAGCAAACAACTTCGAATAAAAAAAGGGGTAATTATTATGAAAATATGTATAAAAGATATTTTACATTAATAAAATATATTTATTTGCTTGCAGACTACGGGAGGCTCTGGTGTTGGGACTGTTGGAGCTGTTTCTAATTTCGTGACTTGTTTTATGAAAAATCTTGGTTTCTATAGCAACGTACGTATCAAAGCATTCATTATCAGCTTAATCTACTTGTGAAATAATGGCAATTAAATCTAGGTTGAAGAAAAAGTGTCTTCTAGCTCTTCTGCCATTTTGGATGACGTTATCCAGTTCCGCAATAAAGTCCGCCTTTACGGATTAGCTATGGATGAACCTTCCGTGTCTTTAACCAAGGTTGACTAAAATCACTGCCTCCACTTTCAGTTTTCCCTCTTTTCCCTTTCCTTGCAGATATCAAGTATCTTTTTCCCCTGTTTTCCTCTTATTTTCCCGTTTTCCCTTGAAAAGGTTACACAGTTTTCCTTTTTTCCCCGCCATCTAGTATATCAAGCTATACTTCCATGTTTTTCCCCCTTATTTTTCCTTTTCAAGACCCAGATTTCCCTTTTTAAGGGAATCTCCCTGCAAAGTGGAAACACTGACTGAATGAGTGTTAATTTGAATTGCTTTAATTAATTTTTTGTTAAATTAAACAGCAAGAAAAAAGCGAGACTCGCAAGAGACGTGCCTCCTTAATGCAAGCCTGTGACGAACTGCGCAATAATCTGCAAAACCAGGGGATCAAAATCAAAGTAAAATAATAGTTAGTAATCATTTTACTACTACAGACCAAATATTGGTTTATTTTTCTTTTCTAATTAGGACCACGGGACCCAGTCTTCGTGGGAAGTGTCCGACCCTTCGCGAAAATAGGAAAAATACGCAGATTTAATGTTTTGCATAGAAAGTAAAAGAAATTAATGAGAAGATTGTCCGATTCTTGAATTGGTTCTCGTTGACAAAGCTGAGGGCACGTTAGATTTGCTGCTTTTCTTCCATGCCGTGATTTCTGTCGACGGCTTGACGCTGTGAAGTTTGCGAAGCAAAATCTGTGTGAAAATTAATCAATAAAATATTCAGTTCCTGTCACATCTACTACAAATAAAACTTTCTTTTTACATAGAAGTACTACCCACGGAAAAAGTGGTGTTTCATACCGCACAAAACACTGTAAAAAGGAACCGCTACAGTGCCTTTTTTGTAGCTTTCCAGTACCTTTTTACAGTGTCTTTTAACAGTTGCCTGCATTGCCCTAAAATATTCATGTTTTTAACAAAGTTTAGACCACCAGTTCAGGGTCACTAAAAAGGCACCACATAAAGGCACCATCATTTTTATGGGTACAAGCAATTAACACAATTTACAGATTAATTCATAAGTTATAATTCCATTTAACTAATAAATTTGCAATTCGAATTAAAAATATGATTAATAATATTAAATTTGAAAAGTAATTTTTACTAAATTTTCTCGCTCGATCTTTTCGTGCTGTTTTCTGCGGTTGATTTCGGCACTGCAGCGACGACTGGGCAGTACAGTTTTAATTTTCGCCATTTTCCGCTTATTTATCTGACTTTCGCTACTTTTTATCGTTTCGGTGGAAACACTACAACAAGCAGAAGGTTCTTTTGACACTTCAGCTTTGCCGAGCTTCAGCGGGACTCGTCCCTGGCCATTCAGACGCTGCAGCTCGCGGACGGCTTCCGACAAAAGTTTCAGATCTAGCGCATTTTCGTCTTTTCTTTTCGGAATAATTTCATTAACAATCGAGCTTGATGATGATTCAAACGAAGAATTGTACGTATCTTCCGTATTTTCCATTCTAAACTCAAGCTAACTGTGTTTGTTTGATGCTGGTTGCCATGGTCACCGTTTCAACACGCTTTGTTCCTATCCCAAAAATAAACATAATTTATATTTAGTACATAACAACGAATCAGTCTTGTTATATTCCAGGCATTTAGTATATTCTTGCGTGTCCTCTGAAACTTCCACAAGATGCACTTATCGTTCAGGACTATGAATAAAGCTTGGGTTTATAGAGATGGGTGGAAAACATTTCAGTTTTTTCAGTAGGCGAATCTCAGTTTGGGGGAGTAGCCCAGTTTGTCCAGGTTCGGCTGGCACGCAAAATTGATCATCGGTGGAGGACCGCACATCAGAGTGTACGTGTCCTCGGCGGGCGGGAACAGATGCTCTGAAATCATCGTAGCGTTCACAAAGCCGCTGCTGTATTTCCAACCTTAAAAAAAAATCGTAAAAAAGAAAAACAGAAAAATGAGAAGTTTACGATGTTTGAGTTGAAACGAGTACCTTCGGTGGGTCGGTCAACCGTGTACCACAAACGCAGCCTGTTGGGATTTTGCTGAGCAGCTTCTTCGAGTTCTTCCCGCAAAAGGATATCACTTTCCGTTTGGTTGGCATAAAGAAGGGCCATCTGAGTGCGGTCCTCCGGATCCTTAAGAGCCTGGCGAATCAGCTGCAGCATTGGGGTTATTCCAGTTCCACCTAAAATACATTTTTTTAAATTGATTTATGTATTGAATTTTATTTGATTAACTAATTTATTGAAATCTGAATATTAATTTTACATATTTATTATTATGACTATTTAATTTTCTTAATTATAATTTATAGAAATATAAAATGTTGTTTACTTTTAATGAAATCAATTACTTGAATAATTTGTATACTGAACGTTTACCAGCGATCATGTTGACTTTTTTAGCTTTGACGATATTTGCGGGTGACTGCTTATCCGGTTTAACGGCAAAGATTCCATGGCTCTCGTAAACAAGGAGTCCGGAAGGTCCGCGGAAATCTATCGTTTGCCCAATGGGCAGCGTCTCCAAATACTGGGTTAATTTTCCACCGTCAGGGAACTTGGGATGAACGCTTTTAAAATAGACCTAAACATAATAATAAAAATGAATGCTAGAGATATTTGATAATAGTTTGGAACATACCTTAACGACCAGATCTACGAAGCCTTTATCGTCATCGCTGCTCACTGGCGTGTAGGGACGAATAACCAGCGAATCGTTGACACGGGCGGAAAGGTAAACATGCTGACCAACTGGTAATCCTGCATTAAAAAAGTAAATTGTTAAATTATATACATAAAAATGTTAAAAGAAGATAAGACACGTGCCGAGAACATGTTCATCGGACGGCAAGGCAAAACGCAGCCTCCTGGTATCGTGGGAGATAACGTGACGTTCGATTAGCTTCAGCGGATATTTTGTTTTTGGATCGAGCAGTGTTTTCAGCTGGGCATTTCCTCTCTGCCGAGTCTGGACCCAGTTAAAATAGAGCTTGGCAACCACTGCCGTGGCGACAACCACGCAAACACCCGTCACGATTGGCAGACTCTGAAAAGATTAAAAATTGATCCCAATTAAACAAAAAGCTGTAATTATGCAATGAATACAGAATTTACTTCAGTATCAAACATATTCTATGATCCTGTGTGAAACAGTCAGCTGAACTGAAGGGAACGAAATAAAATCATTTTTAACTGAGTGTACTTTAGACCTTGATATTTAATCGGCACGTTTCTGTCCATTTTTCTTATCTTTTAACTTGTAAAGATATCTTATAATAACATATCTTATAGCAATATCAACATTGCCAATCTATTCTTTATGATTTGGTACGCTGTACTCAAGTATTCAATTAAATTTAATCGAGAAATTAACTAACTTTTGCCAAGTGGTCCATCATAATAGTTGCCTTGGGGAGGTTTGTTTTCTTCTGAGACAACTTTCAGTTTTCAGTTTTCAGTTTTCCCTTTTGGCTCCCGAGATGGCGCTCGTTTCCCTTTTCCCCTCCTCTTGAAACTGTCAAATTGTCCTTTTTGCTTTTCCCGATTTTGCCTAGGTAAATTTTTCTTTCTTTCCATTCCAGAATTACTTCCATGGTTTGTGAGCTTTTCGAAAAATTAAACTATTCAGTTGTACTTATAAATTTCCCTTTCCCTCCCTCTTCCCTAATTTTCCCCTTTCCAGATCCCATTTTCCCTTATAAAGGGAATTTCCCTTAAAAATGGAAGCATTGGATAGAAACCTTCAGAAACCGGATGGATCCGGTTCCTGCATCTACTTAAAACGCAAAATTTCAATCATTTGATAATTAAAGTTTAAAATATTTCATTAATACATTAATTTCGTCATTTTTCATGGTGGTTTAATCATTTGATATATTTCATAACGTAATCATGCAGTGAACCGGTTATTCACCCATATACCAATAAAAAATTGCCTATTGAATAAGAAAATAATTCGATATGAAATGTTTGTCCACAGTACTGATTGTTAAATACATTACTAAAACAAGTATATTAACTATACTGCCATTTGCTAGTAGAAAAATTAAATCCAAGATTTGTAATCCAACTCATCGCAAGGGTCTCTTACAAGATTTTACTTGCAATTCGTAATTTTGTATTAATGATACAATAACTGCTCCAAATACAGGGTTTTGTCAAGCAGCATATTTTCTCAATCTTATTACAGAAGCACATTCCTTTTTCTTTCTTTTAATTAAACAAAATTCCTCCCCTTCACCTTTATGTCAATCCCTGTCGAGTAAATTATCAAACTGCTTCCAAAAAAAATTGCTGGTTGACAAAAATAGTGCATCACACAACAAAACGGGATAGAGAAAATGATTCATTTTATAAGCCGGCCACACCACTCTGATGGTTGTGTACAGCTCGGTAGGGGTTAACGCCTGGAGCGGTAGAGACAGCAGACATCGTGGGTGGAGGGGTAAGGGTTGTTTCTGTTTTTTCGGGATTCGTCGCTGTGTTAGCAGTCGGAACAATCCCTTGCAGTGCTGATGCGGGAAGCGAGCAGCTCACGGTGATGGGAGGCATCCCGGGGAGGACAATAGGTGTAGTCAGGGGCGGAAGTGTTGGCATTCCCGGTATCGTAGGAGGCAAAGGAGCTGGCAGCGTTGTTCCTGCGACGATAAAATACTAATTACTGTCCAGATTTTCATAAAATCTGTTATATTGTTACCGGTAAATGCTTGGGTCACGTTTGAAAGTTCCTGCCCGTTGTGGGACGCTACTGCAGCAATAGGGTCTTCGTTTTCGGGAGGCGGTCCAAAGATAGCCTTTACATTAAATATTTAGTGAGTTATCAACTAATACTTTAAGTTTTATTTATACTCTTAATGTATTTGGACTTGAATCGACTGCTGCTTTCGTGTTGTCGGGAAGCGTGCCTTGCTCTGCAGCAGGAACGTTTGCTTTATCGTCAGCATTTGGGTTTGTGGCATCAATTTGAAGATTCTGCAACCCAGTGGTGATAAGAGGTTCACTGGCTGCTGTCAATTGGGCTTTAATTGCAGCGCTGGGCTTATTTTGATTGTCATGACCCTTTATCGGAATTCGGTGCAAGTAGCCATAACCTATCCCGCAGCCCAAACTAAACAAATATTAATAGTTGTTACGTTACATTTGATTTACTGTTTACAGGAAAAAAAAAAAACACTACCTTCCTTTTCCTTCATCTCCCCATTTAGAATTGGGCGTGATGGTAACTTCCCGACACGAATCGCTGTCTGTATTATAAACGTACAGCTTCAGCGGCCGTCCCTCATGGGTCTCAACTAACGTGAACAGGTCTTCACTTTCATGCAGGACAGAATCGGCTCCGATAATATAGTCGGAAAACGAGTGGAGGCCTGCCAAGTCTGCGGGTGAGTTTGAGTACACTTCCTAACATAAAAATTAACATGCTGTCAACATCTGAAGAGGACTGGAAAAAGTGTTGACTCACCAAGATGTGCCAGACGTTTTCATTTGCTCCCGCAAAGGAGCAAAATCTAATCGAAACGCCTAGAAGTCCTTGGCCGCCCCACATTTGACTGGGTATCACCGTGACCTGCCGTACTGTTTGCGTTTTTGAGTTGTAAACTGTCAGCTTCACTTCTCGCTCTACGTTACTCTTCAGCAATTCGCGAAAAGTATCATTGTCCTGGTCCTAAGGTTTATTAAAGTTTCATTAAAAACATTACTCAAAATACATAATATTTTTGAAGAAAATAAACAAACCAGTCTACTGTTGTTGATGGCCACGATGAAGTCGAAAAACGATTCGAGACCAGCTCGCTGACCGGGCGATCCGTCCTGAACCTAAATTCGCGGTTAAAAATCAACAATTATTTCCGGTTTATATTTCTTGATTCAACTTAATTAATTACCCTAAGAACATGATAGCCTTCTGTTCCTCCTCCTGGGATATCAATGCTTTGAGATGCACCCATTATTTGTAACAGCTCTGGACAAACGTAGGGGAATTAAAAAATGTTGTGTCCTCGTATTCGACAATAACACCAGACCGGTTGAAATGGTCTTCTTATTATTCGTTAACTTGCCAGTGACGTGTACAATAACTTATCATTTATTAGTTTCATATTTCATCACTAGGTGGCGTTCTCAATGGTTTTTCATACGAGTTCTCAAATAAAGGAGAAATGATATGTAAACTTTCACCGACGCAACAAAATGCGTCCCAAAGATGTTAAATGTATTTCTTCTTTGTGTTGTAAATTAACAATTAAAAAATGTTTCCGTATTCTTTCAATTTATTCTTCGTCTCCAGAACCTCCCTTGTTGTTCTTGCGCAGGCGCGGGCTACGTCTCGGACTCCTCTTGGGGCTTTTGTCTATTTGAATAAAAGATAAGAAACAAGATTGTTAGTCAAACGAATCAAGAGACTTAAGTTTCAACTTGTGGCAACAAAATATCAGAGGTTCGGACAATATTTTCAAATGCACACACAATAAATTCATGTCTTGAAAATCATCATTCAGAAAGCGCAAGAACATTTTTCAGAAATTTCCAATTACTTAGTTCGTTGAGAGTTCCGCGGGGAAGCCACTCGTAATCGATGCCGTCAGCAGAAGCAGCGCTAGATCCCTTGGTTCCGGTTTCGATGCGGGGACCGCCTCGTTTTCTGCCAATCGAGACGAGAGTCTGCTGGCCGAGGACCAAGAGGAGAATCACTCCAGCAGCAAGGAAGACGTACAAGAAGAAAGTTTCTCCATCAAGACCTTCCTCCACTTCGACAATGTTGACGGTTTCGTTGAAGACGGCTTCACGGAAAATGGCTCCTTCCTAAAAAGTGAAACATACTGTTGTAAATGAAAGCTACTTTTGAAGTGATTTAAATTGATAAGGAACAGTAGATCAGTGGTTCGGACAACTGGACTTGATTGCGATTTTCATTAAGACATCAAAACCAATACTCATCACGATTACAGAACAGGTTTGTGCTTTAGTTTTCAAGGCTTTTACCATGTTTCTGTAGGCAATGTTGACTGCCAGACCGAACGGACGTCCAGCAAAAGGTTCGCCAGCAATAAAGGAGTAGCCAACAGTAGCCTGCTGCGAGGGACGGACGGTTTTGTAGTACGGAATGGCGGAGAAGTTCTGGATCACAAAGGTGTGGTCCATTGGGTAGTGGAAAGCAGCTTCAACAGTCTCGATGATCATGTCCTGGTTGCCCTTGTTGGTGAAACCGACCAAGAATTCAGTGATCTGGCCAGCAGGCAGTTCTGTAAAGCAAATTGACCATCAAGGTAACCATTACTGAGAAAAGCGTATGGAATTCATATCTAGCGGCTTCATGCAAAATCTATAACCATATGCTCTGCAAAGGTATAGAGATTTTTTAATTTAATTTAATTTTAATTTAATGGTATTATTACCGAGATTGGAGGAGGCTGCAGGCTTGATGAAGAGGATTGTCGTTTCAGCATCTGGTGAAGCCCCGATTTTCTCTTCGTCGGCATCTTCATCGTTTTGCGTCAATTCTTCGGTAACAGTAGCGTCATCGGTGGTTTCGGTATTATCGCTATCAGCATCTTCATCAGCAAACGCAAAACCTCGGGGACCTGAAAGAAGAAATAACAGCGTTTACAATAGTGAAACGTCACCAGACCTAATACAGGTGTTTCAGTGGGAAAGTTACAAACTTATGAGAATCAGAACTCAAATTTTCCGTTACCGTTGACAGTAAACGTGGAGACGAGCAATAAGCCTAAGAAAAGGAGCCAAGTTCTGGATAATAGGGACATTTTTAGACAAAAGATTTGCACTTGGGACGATGGAGAAGTACAAATCTCAAAGTGTCAAACGACAGTGACCGCACTGGCTATGGCCCATGTGAAGCCAGCGTCGATTTCCGGCATAGCCGTCAGCCAAATAATCCTGTGATGTGGCCAACATTGCCAGGTTTCTTTTATTCTTAATATTAAATATTTAATTATTTACCAGCTTATTCAATTCACTTTCTGGTAGGAAAAAAACAAAATTTGGTGGGAAAATTATTTTTTTGCATTAAATTAAATCGAATAGCTCATAATTGGTATATTACTACCATTATCAGAAGTTAGCATATGTTTAATAAATCTAAATATGAAATTTTTAAGAAAAAATTAACTGAAATTTTAAATTTATAACGAAAATAATTCTTATTATTTATGTTTATGAACAAAAAATTTTTAATTTAAAAAAAGCTTTTCTATATAGATTGCATCTTGTTCCAACAGATGGCGTGAGAAACAGCTGCCATGTAAATTAAAAGGTTGAAGCAGGTTGGGATAAACTGCAGAGTACAAAATGCAGAACTAATTATTGGTAAAACTAAAAGTATGCGAATTGGTCAATCCTGCAAATAAACGCCAACGGCTAGCTAAAAAAAAATTCTTTTTTCGCAGTACTGTTTAGTTTCATTTAACTACTGCGAAAAGTAAGTACCCCAAACTATTGTATATATTACACATTAGCAGTGATCACAATATTTAATTAATTAATATGATATTGTTGAACATAATTTTCTTAACATTGATTTTCTCCCTTATCAGGAATGGCATTTTCCTTAGGGTAAGTGCTGCGTTTCCACTTCCGATTTCCCCTTTTCCCCCTACGCGCTAGGATACAGGCAGTACTTCTAGATTTTCCCTTTTCCCTTATTTCTCCCTATTTAGACCGCATTTTTCCCTTTTTCAGGGAATTTCCCTGCAAAGCGGAAACACTGGGTAAGTATGAGCATAATTTTGTTTTTAAGTGTTCTTTTTGTGGATAAAATACTGTGAGACAAAATAGTCTATTAACCCATTACAAGTTTTATAAAGTACATACAATTTAAGTATTTTTTAAAAAAAACTTCAGCGCCATCTTGTGGTGTTCAGGAAAACTAAAAGTAGAGGCCCCTGATGCATAGGCTGTTAAGCGGGATGCAACCACGAGAAAGCCTAAGGCAATTCAGAAGAAAACACTCTTTATTTACAGCGTATCTTCATAACTGCGCGAAAGGAAAAACGTAAGATTATTTTACAATGGATCGAAAAGAGGGTAAAAAGCAGACAAAGCGACCAGGAGGTGGAGAAACGAAGCACAAGCAACCCAAGAAGGTAAAACACTCCTGATAATTTTGAATCTGTGCGATCGTAAACAAATAGTCACCACTGAGACAGTTTGTTAAATTATGACCTATTTTATTCAACTGACGATTTGTTCAAAACTCAAATTACTTGATTTCGTGTACATGATGTAGATGATTTTATTTATCTTTCTAGAGGAAGGAAGAGCTGTCTGTTTCAGAAAAATGCACTGCGGCTGGCATGCAAGAAACCGAAGCAGATGGAAAAACAAAACACACTGGACGAGACAAAACTCGTAAAGAGGAACAAGAACATAAACATCGTGGTCGCCTAAAGACGGTAACGGTTGTTGAATAAAACAAATGAATTTTTTTTACTACTTTTGTATTGTTCAAATATTTTCAGGCCGAAACAAGCTCGTACACGACAGGAGCCCGCCGAACTTATTCCGAGCGGCCGAGAAAGAATTCAGCCCAGGCTCAGTATTCCGAGACACTGAAGGACAACAGAGCCCAGAACAAGTGTGAAGCTGCTACTCCCAGCAAAGAGGTTGTAGATAAAGCGACTGCTACTTGTGCCGTAGTGGTAAGTTGTATTATCAGTCCCACGTTTGTGATTTTGTTGTCTGATTGGTCTTAAATGCGATAATTTTTAAAAGCTTACAATAATTACGTTTATGAGTAGCAATAACTGTGGAGGTTTTTATTACCTTCTAACCTGTTCGTCTAGGCAAAAGGAGAGGAAGAAAGCGTTGGTCAGTCTTCCAGGAAAATGCTATCTAACCTTACTGGACTCGAGACCAACCGAGAGAGAGATTCTCGACGCAACAACGAGAAAAATTGGATCCTTCTCGACATTTCGTCCAGTAGCGAAGAAGATGTAGCTCCAGGATTCGACAGTCTCTTAAGCACTGTAGCAGATTTCTGCAGCGGAGACCAATGTTCCCTCGACTCGCTCGTATTTCCAGAGCCCGAGAAATGTGACGAGAACCCTGTGCAAGAGAAAGAATCCCTTCAGTTGCAGCTACAGGAAAAGAATGCATTACTGACTCTCTCGTATTCGACTCAGAGAGAGCTACTTGAAAATATTGAGAGTCTCGAGAAAACAGCAGCTGATCTGGAAGAGAAGTATGCTACCAACTCCGGAAAACTAAGTCAAGCACTTGCGATCGGTAGAGAAATTCAACAAAACTTGGATGCTGCGCAGGGACGTCTAAGAGACAAGCAGAATAGCTTGGACCAACTAAACCAGGCTTCTTTACAAACGGAGCTGAGTCTACGCTTCATACAAGTTGACTTTGTCAAATTGCAAATCAGTGGATCGCCTGAAGAAGATTGCAAAGGGATGGCTTCCGAGATAGCACAGCTTGAAGTAAAATTACATAGTCGTAAAGAAGAAATTGAGCAGCTGAAACTGCACGCTGCTTTAGAAGCTTCTCTCCAGCAGAAACTGCAAAGTGACAAAGAAGCTTTTGAGTCAGTCAACAGCAGTTTTGTAAAAGACATGAATGAGACTGAAAGCAGACTAACCAGTCTCAGAGGCAAAGTCAAAAAAGCTAAATCCGACTTGAAGATCGTCCTTAAACAAAGGATCAGTTTGATGAAGGAAGTGTCTCTCCTGCGCTGCTCAGTCGAGAAGATTCGAGTTGATAGAGTTCTCGAACGGCCCGACTACGTTCAAGTGTTGATGGAGGAACTGAACACTTTGGAACACCAGGAGAAGAGAACGGTTCCTCGCACGAATTTAGTTGATGCTGCCACTTCGACGGAGGATTTCGAGGTTACGAGTAGTCCGGCTCCAGAATTCGAGTCCAGGATGAGCTTCAGGGAAACAGCCGATTCAGTCCAGGAGAGGGAATGTAGAAACTCTACCGCAGTCTCAGCAGAACCTGAAACTCCTGCCAACCATGATAATGCACCTGGAACGGTACCAGCGAGCTCTCTGGATGTTGGGATGGAAATAGACGTCCAGGCTGACTCCTTTGTTAGTAGCAAATCCTCCAGTGACCCTACCGCTAGCGACGAATCAGGTTCGGTTTGCAGTCTTCCAACAATCAGCAACATCCAACTGCGTCCTGTTTCTGCGCCTGGGATATCTAGCAGCGAGCAATCGAGTTCGGTTCCTGATGCTGAAAAGATGACGCAGACTTCTGAAGTGACGGCAACAAAACCGAAAACAGAAAGCCAGCAAGTGAAGTCGCAAAATGTCATCGTCAATATGACCCAAGAGGACGGCCAGGCACTCTGCGGCAGTGATTACGAGTTGGGAAACTCTGTTCTACGCGATGGAAACTATACGGGAACCCCAGTATTCGGGAACGAAACTTCGCCCTCGGCACTCGCGCAAATTGCTCAGTTTCCAGGTCCTCGTGGGCAGCCTGTATCGCAAGGTAACTGTTTAAAAGGATTTTCTACAGGTCCTGCTGAACCAGTTGAATTCTCTAGAGCTGAAAGGGGAGAGGTTCAAATAATAGCCAAGCTTAAAAAAATGTTATGTAGTAAGAAGAAATTCGAAGTCTTTTTGTATAAATCTTATATTAAATGTATTCCAATATAGACCTTTCAATGGGTTGTACAGATTCTGATGTATCTGGAGATGCACGTTTCGACGAGTCCACGTCTTCGCAGAACGGGATACAGTCAGAACCAACTCCGATCCTGGCCTCTTCTGTCTGTCCACCCGCTCAGGAAAACGTAACTTATTCGCTTAATTTATAAAAAACTCATTTATGTCATTAAAAAAGCCTGTATTACTTAAGAATTAAAATGATTCTATTCAGTCTATGCTTAAATATGTAGACGTTACTCTATGTAGGCGACTTGTAGTATTCTTGGTTTATAAATTCAAATTTTACATTCCGTACTAATCATTGCTAATAACCTTCTGTAACGAATGAATTATTACTTTTCTCGTATGTTTCAGATAAATGCTCTGGACGCTCCGACCGCTACAACAGGAGTTCGTATTGAACAGCCAGTAACTCTTCGACTCCCGGTGAACGTTATTTGGGTCTTGACGCCATGGCAAAATACCGTCAACCCTGGGTCGAACGTTGTCCGCATCCGGATGAATCCTGACGGCTCGGGAACTGTTCTCGAGATTTCCCGTTTACTTGAATCCCCAGTTTTAAATACCACTCAGCCGCCAACGGGCACCAATGCAACCCCAGCAAATCCGTCAACCTTTACGACAGCTTCCCCGAGACCTCGCGGTTTGGCTTTACGCTTGCCGTCATCGAATGCTGTCGCTGGGACACTGACCAGTACAGTACAGGCCCGCCCTCAGGCTCAAAATGTCCGTCCTCAAATGACAAGGCCTCGTAAAAATGAAAAGTGAGACGACTGGATGGTTCTGCTGATCACTTTTGTTTTCTTGAATTTGTAATAGTGAAATTTTGAATCTAATGGAATCCACGAAAAGCTTGCATTTCTCGAACAAATTAACGCAGAAAATAAACGTTTCTTGCATTGGTAGTACGAAGTGTTTCTAGCAGTATTTTAATACCGAATAACGAATTTCAATATGTGTGTTACTGAATACATTAATGTTATAATTAAAATGGGTTTATTATTATTGTCTAATTTACATGGACCCTTAAGCTTGGTTCTTTCGTGAGTTTTTCCCCTGAATTTGTTGTACATGAAAATTAACTTGGAAAATAAACCTGCCAGACTTCAAACTGAAAAGTGATAGCAATTAAGATAAGATATTAACATTAAAATTAATTTATAGAACATAGTGAAATGTAATTCAGTTTTCAAAATATTTATTAGGGATGTCAGTGTAAAATGAAAAAATGAGCTACCCACTTCAAAATTTTATTTTAAGTAGAGGTTGTCCACTAGATGTCCCTTGAACTTTTTCAGAATTTTCCACTGAGTAGTTTTAAAGCAGGAATTTTTCTCCGATTTTTTTTTCCGCGAATTTTTTTCTGACTGTTTTGGCCGGAGCTTTCAATAGGAAATGGGAGTCTTCACGTTGCAAGTTTTTCCACCTATTCAAAAGTCTCGTTAGCTCCTTAAATTATTCCGGATGGATGGAATAGGCTGGGTAATACTTTTTCTGTTGTATATCTGTACTACTATGAAATCTAGAGAAACCGGTAGATACGCGCATGCTAACGTGTTGTTATTTTCATGAAATTAAACGTAGTTTGTCTTTTTGTTGTGTCCGCTCACTGGCACGCCACAGTTGAAGCCATGGCACTTGCCGCTCAAATAGCAAACAATCTTAGCATTTAAACTTTGAAAAACTACACGGGTTTATTTACGCAAGGTGGAGAAACTAAATATACAGGAAAAGAAAGCTAATTTTTTCTCTGCAAGATGTGATAATTCGTTTTTGACTTTCGTAAGACAGTCACACAGAAAACTGAGTTTGAAACCTTTAATTTCAATTTTTAATATCAAGATTGAACAAAAGTAAAAAACGAACCAGCACTTCTTGTGGAGAAAAGAAATTAGCTTTTTTTTCCTGCATATTTAGTTTCTCTACCTTGCGCAAATAAACCCGTGAATTTTTTTTTCCAGTTTTCCGTAAGATTCACATGGGAAAAGTTTCGGATTTTTAAAATAAAACATCTGCAACTTTACACTATTCTTAACATATTCAGTTCACAGTCATGTGTCCTAGCTACAATTTAAGAGAATTAAAAAAATATTACGGCGATTTTTAGAATTTGAATGGTTTTTTTCCTGATGCTCATTTTTGCAATGCCATCTGGCAAGTTTAACGCGGAGTTTTCAGAACGAAGCTATCAGAGCGTTCGCAAGGGTGACTGACGTCCCTACATTTATTACAGAAAAGAAAAGGAAAACATAAAAACGTTTCAATAGAATACTTTGACGTAAATATTTTTCAGTTTCAGTATCAAAGTATTTTACACGATTAAGACATTCTGTGATGATTGCGGCTTTTCGTTCACAGAAGTAGGCGTCCGGGAATCTCGTTCCTTCAGTATGGAAGCGGGTCCATCATCAGTCGAATCATTCACGCTGTGTAGTAGCTGAATCATCATTTGCCACTGGGAAAAACAATTCAGAATTATCCTCCAATCCACTATTAAGCGTAAAAAGTTACAGATGTGATAAGTGAATTAACATATAAGCCGTTCATGTTTAATAGGAAAAAAAAACAATAGAAAATTCAACATACCTCCACGGCAGCATTACAACTCAAAACAAACTAGCAGATGAAATTTTCTTGTGAATATAAACATGAACCCCCTTTCGGCAGAGAGTAAAACTACATTCAATGACTGTCATCACAAATTATTTCATTCATAACAAAATTTTTGTACTGTTTAACAGCCGACTTTAACTATACTCCATAGTCCTTAAACGTGAATGCAGTTAATGACACTACAGTCTGAGGTGTTGTGGAATAAAATAACGACAAAGCCTTGGCGGGAAAAGGGGAATACAACTTTACTACAGGAGAAATCAAGTAAGGAATCTTCATTCAGGAGGGGAAAAAGGGGAAAAGGCCATCTTACGGCAGAACATGGAAACTGAAAGTTAGAAACCCCTGAACTATTTAGTCCTGAAACGGACGTTTACAAGGCAAGCGTCTACAAGCAGCATCACCGGGAAAACCGAAACAAATCACAACTCTCTAGGTCTTATGAAACATCCACAACAGTTTACCTGAAGGCTGCGATTGAAACACTGAAACAGATACAGACGGATGGTAAATGCCTGAAAATGCAGACGAAGCGAGTGGCAGAGAAATCGCAAGAAATGATAGCAAAAAAGGTAAATGAAACTGACAGTCTGCTACCAAACATTATAAGGGGCAGTTTACGTCAAGTTACATTTTGTGTTTATATGTTTTACCACAGCATCATTTGTTTCATCCGAGTCAATTTGTTCTTTTAATAGAGAAAAAGAACTCTGTCAGACAATACGGGAAAACAGACTGAAGAAACTCGTAAACAGAAGGTACGTAGAGCAAACGTCTAACGAAACAGGACAAGCATTACTTTTACTATTTTTTTTTTGTACCAAATATTTTCAGCCCGCAACAAGTCAGAAGGAGTAAGAGACTGGCAGAGCTTTCTTGGGGAAATCTGGGAAACGTGTCGGCATCCAAACCTTCGTTTCTTAACAAGAAACGTTTCGCTTCGCTGCAGCGTGTCTTCGTCTGCCCGCACTGAGCGATGACTTTTTTCAACACTTGGAGGACCACGGAATTATTGAAAGGAGGCACTGATGCTCAGGCTGCGAACAGCTCTTCTTGTGGAAAGTTACAGCCCAAGTCCACATCGGGAAGTCACGGCAGAACAACATTAGGCATGAGAGAGCTGAGATCATTACTAGCAATGAAGGGTTGGCATCCTATTCTGTTCATATCCCGTCTTCCTTGATGGCTGGACTGCAGAAGGGGTATCTGAAGATAAGAGGCTTCGACGCAACAGGGCACAAATCTCAGGGGAGGACGAGGTACAGCTGCCTGCTACCCCCGATGAAATGGTACGAAAGCATCATGCTCACAGCACAACAAGCTTTTATTGTAACCTTATTTCATACGCAATAAACAAGAATAACGTAATAATAAGCATCTGATTTAGCCATCAATATCATTTCACATTAGGAGTACTGTATTACTGAAACTGTGGAACTTTCCAAGTACCTTGCATTTATATATTTAAATTTATAAATTATTGCTCCAGGCAAAAGAGGGTCCTCAGTCTTCGAGGGAAGTCCCATCTGACCTTTCGGCACACTCCATCTACGGTTGGATTCATCCTTGCGTTTCACCCAGTCGCGAAGAAGAAAGGGCCCTAAGAGGCGAGAGCGTCTTTCACTTTGCAGCAGGTTTTCCCAGTGAAGACCTGTTTCACCTTAAGTCCCAAGTTTTCTCGGAGGCAGAGCAAAAAGTCGAGGATCTCAAGAGGAAGAGTTTCCGGTCACAGTTGCAGGAAAAGAATCTTCAGTTGAGTCGCTGCAGTTCGTCTCTGAGAGGCGTCCTCGAAAATGTTGTGCACTGGGAGAAAACTACGACCGATTTGGAACAGAAATACGCAAGCAACTTTAGCAAACGGAACCAAAATGTTGCAGACGGTAAATAAATTCAGCCAAATTTACACGCAGTCCAGGAACATTTGAAAGAAGCCCAGAACAGTTTGAGACAATTGGACTTGGCTTCCTTGCAAACCGAGTTTAGTCTGCGCGTCAAACAAGCGGAGCTCGTCCGACTTCAGATTTACGAATCACCCGAAGAGAACTGCACAAAGATGGCGGCTGAAGTGGAAAAGGTAGAACACAAACTGCGGGCAAGCAGAAAAAAGAAAAACCAACTGAAAGCGCAAGTGAAAGAAGACATAAAGCTACAGCAAACAGTTGAAAGGGAAAAACAAACTTCGACCAAGTCAACGGAGATTTTTTGAAGGAATTGAACGAGTGAGCGAACCGAGTTCCGAACTCAAAGGTAAAATTGACGACGTGAAATCTAACTTGGAAGTCTTGCTGAACGAAAGGATCAGTTTGATGAAGAAGTTGTTTGAATCGCGCGATTCTCTCGAGATCACTCGAATCAACAGAATCCTTCGACAGCCCGATTACGTTCAAGCCTTGGCGAAAGAACTGGACACTTTGATGGACCAGCAAACCCAGAAATGTTGATGAAACTGCTGCTTTGGCGGAAGAATTTGAGGACGTCCCTTGACAGAACCGGGCGTTAGTAACAACGCCTCGAAGACTAACGAAACAGCTAGGATGGAAGACGGAAGTGATCCTTCAGCGGTTCCGGCTACGGAAGCCATAGCTTCTCCAACGGAAAGTGCTCTTAGTGGCAATATCCAAATCGATTCCAGATTTGATTCCCGTTCCAGACGTTCCAACAACAGGTACCGATCAAGTCACGTTCAGTATGGGGCCTCCAAACATCTAGTAATGACCAGTACCATTCAATTACCGACAAGATTATGCAAACTACCGAAGTGACTCTAACCGAACCGGAGAAGAAAATCCAGACGAATCAGCCGGAACTCGGGAAGGAAACTGGGGTTCAGGGGACGCGCTGCAGCATCAGTGAAGGGCTGATAAATATTTCTCCATTCGACGAAGGCAATCCAAAAACCATAGTTTCTGAAACAGAAACGCCATCCGGCCTAACACAACGGGAAAGCACTTCTTCTGTACTAACAAAAAGTATTTTGTTTCGTCGTCTTTGTGGACTGCCCTTCTCAACAGGTAATTACCCAAACAATGAAGATTTTTCAGAGACTCGATAGAATCCTGGAATTCAACAACGCTGGAAAAGAGAACTTACAATCGTAGCCCAAGCTCTGATTGCTATAGACCCATAATAAATTAAGTAGAGCAAAGCATGGAAGCTAAATTGTAGTAGCTGTAGTGTTAACCATGTACAATGCAGAATTTTCCGTTATCTTCATAATAAATTTTTGCATCTTCATGTTTAGATACCTAACTTGAGGCGCCCTCGTCTACGCAGAATGTTAACAATCTTCGTATATCAGCGTAGCTCCACCAAACAATTTTAGCTATCCTCATGAAAACTGTGTTTATGATAGTGGTATAGTATAATTTTCTACTTTTCTCTTGCGAATTCAGGAACAGCTTTTGACAGTGGCGCAGGAAGCGGAGTGGCAGGGTGGGCGCCAGCCACCCCTAAAATCGGACGTTGTCTATACTTTTGCATGTGCGTACACGTAAATAGTACCTTTTCGCCACCCCTACCAACTGAGGCTTCATATCGCCACTCCTGCCTACTGAAACCTTCTGCGCCGCTAGCTTTTGATCAAGGGTTTCCGTAAGACTAGCACGGGAAAACTTTCGTGACATTTAATAAAATAGCTGTTCAGTTCATACTACTACCAAGTAACAAAGTTTACAGACGCGTCTTCTGGCCACCATTTTCGAATAACTACTAACTTTTTATGATGAATTCTATAGTCTTAATCATTTATTTTCTAAAGCCCGCTTTGTGCAACGCCATCGGGCGAGTTTACCACAGGCTTTCTCAGAACGCTCTTGTCATTTCTCGCCAGGGTCACATACTTCCAAACACCCTACAGAAACAGTATCGCTTCAAATTCTATCTCCCCATGTCAAAGCCGCAAACGCGAAACTAGCGCTAGATTTCTGTGGACGGCTGCTTTCGGTACTACGAGTACTCAAAGCCTCACCCGCTCAGCCATGGTTTTCTCAATGCAGCCTTAGTGCCGATAACAGCCACCAACATGAAGCTAGCGCTAGTTTCGCGCTCGCGGCTTAATACATGGGGAGATAGGAGTAGATGCGATACTGTTTCTATACTGTGCTTCCAAAACAAAATCACATTTTTGGGTTTCTATCTAGCTCTGTTTTGATGAAACGAATTTGATATTCTCACTCTCGAATACGAGTGACACAACAATTACATAATATAAAAACTAAAATTAATACAAATGGTGGGGAAATACCGAGACATACAGAATCGAGCAGCCGGAAAAACGGAAGAAACAAAGCTAAAAAAGTAAAAATAACAATACACATGTGACTAGTCTTCGAGCAGATTCAGTGTAAACCGTAGTCCGTGTTCAGATATATTTTAATTTATTTACTTTTTCATACATTCAAAACGTTATATCCTAAGTAACTTATTCTTCTATCAGAGAAAAGATGGACTGTCTGATGGTGCTGCAAAACATACTGCAGAAGTATGTGAACTGTGACAAACCTCGGGGAATTAAGTCGGCCAACGAAATAATGATACAGGGTTTAGACTAAAAAGCGGTGTATTAGATAGTACCTTTACACAATACTTGCGACTACGAGTACGAGTGAGTGCTTGGGGGTTGCGGGGAGAGAGAGGGAGAGCAAGACAAACAGTTTGGGAACAAACTGTACGACAGCCGGCTTCTCTCCCAAACGGCTGGGTTTTTATACCCGCCAGGACAAGTACCTTCCGGCGGATGAAACATAAAATCATCCGGGAAAGGCCCAACTTGGTTTTGCTGAAATTGCATGTCCAACCCAGGTCTCACCATTACAATTTCCTCATAACGATAAAATCGTCTTAAACATAATTACACACTTAGGTATAGTTGGAACTACTTTTATACGAGGTGTTTGAAAATTAGAGGACTGTTACAGAACAGAAGGCAAGTAAGGCATTTCAGAACTTACTTAATTATTCTGTACATATATTCATTGATTTATTTTCTCCAGGCACAAGATGTCCTGCTGTCTCCGAGGGACATCCTGTCCAATATTTTGGAGGTAGACAACGGTTTGGTTCTTCCTTGCGTTCTGTCTGATCCTGAAGAAGATGGGGCCTTAAGAATTGATAGCGTCTTTCACCTTACGGCAGGATTCTCCAGTGAAGTCGCTCAAAACGTGGGCTCCCCAATGGTACCAGAAGCAGAGGAAAGAGCTGATCTCGCACAAGGGGAAGAATTTTGAAGTAACAGTTGCAGGAAAAGAATCATCTTTTGAGTTGCCGCAATTCCTCTCTGAGAGGGATCCTCAAAAACGTTATAGAGTGGGAGAAAACCACGGCCAAACTGGACGAGAAATGCACTGCAAACTGTGGAAAACTCGGCCAAATTGTTGTAGAGGCTAAAGAAATTGAGCGAAATTTACACGCAATCCAAAATCGTTTGAAAGAAGCCCAGAACAGTTTGGGTGAGGTAAACGTGGCTTGTTTACAAACAGAACTTAGTTTGCGCTTCCAGCAAGTAGAATTTGTCCAGTTACGGCTAAATAGATCACCCGAAGAGAACCGCACTGAATTGGCTGCCGAGGTGGAAGAACAAAAAAAAATTGCGGGACTTAAAAGAGAACATCAACCAACTGGAAGCGCAGATGAGAGGAGACACTAAACTTCAGCAAGGCGTGGAAAGGGAAAAAGAAACTTTCGACCGAGTCAATGGCGACTTTACTAGGGATATGGACGAGACAATGAAACGCACCTCTGAACTCAAAGGTAAAATCAATGAGGCCAATATCAGCGTGGAAGTCTTACTGAACAAAAAGCTCCATTTGATGAAGAAGTTGTCTGAACTCCAGAATTCTCTCGAGATCAGCGGTGTCAATAAAAACCTCCGACGGCCCAATTACGCCCAAATCTTCATGGAAAAACTAGCCACCCGAGAAACCAGCAAACTCAGACGGATCTTTCCAGAAATTTAGTCGATTCCGGTACCTGAACTGAACTGTTTGAAAGGCCAAGTTGTCCAGTTGCGGATGTCGAGCGTAGACCGAACGTAGTGTCAGCAGCAGGATCAACCGCCAGTGATAGTAATGCACATAAAACGGTATTGGCCAGTGAACTCAATGTCGAGCTCGAAATAGAAATCAAATCAGACTCGGTTGAAAGTTACTAGGAAAGCACAACCGCGTTGGCCAGGGGTAGAACCCAACTCATTGAAACCCCTGCCGCTATAGAGAAGGCTGGCGAAACAACCGTCCGGGTGCAGGACAATTCCGTCTCCAGGCCAGAACTGGGCGCTAGTAAAAACGTGTCGGAGACGAACGGAACAGCTAGGAAGGAAGACAGAATTGATCCTTCAGCAGTTCCGGCCTCAGAAGCCCCAGTTTCACCAATGGTAAGCGCTCTGGCGGGTGTTGTCAGTTCGGTTCCAGATCTGATTCCCGTTCAAGACGTTCCAATAAAAGGCAGGGACCAGTCACGTTCAGTTTCAGGTCTCCGAACGTCTAGTAGTAAGCAGTGCTGTCGGATCACTGATAAGATTGTGCCAATTTCTGAAGTGACGCCAACCGACCCGAAGAAGAAAAGTGAGACGGAACGGAAAAACGGCCTACAGAGAGCCGAGCCCAAAGACACTGTGACTCTTCCGACCGCTCAGACAAGCGGAAAGAAGCGAGGACGGAAAAGTCCACTGGAAAAGCTTACTTCCTCAGTCGAACATGTAAGAGATGTGAGTAATTTTCTTTTTTTTTTTTTAAAGAAGAACGAATGAGTATTCAGGATTCTTCTTTAAGGCTTAGGTGAAGTTGAGTCCTTGAACTTTACGATATAAACTAGTCAATGTCTTGTTTGCATTAGGATGCGAGTTCAAGTTCGTATTCTCCATTGACAAGCGATATTCGACTTCGCCGTCGTTCGTGTAGATAGCCCCTGTCAGAGGGCGATTCCCCAACAAGAGGATAAAAAGAAAATGTAAGTACCATTTGTTCTAGCTGTGTACTGCTAACTGTATTGCAAGACAGATGTTTATTAAAAATGTTGAATTTTTCGTGTTGAGGTACCCAGCGTGAGACGTCCTCCTCTTCGGTTCAAGCCTCAGCCTCGGTTTGTTCACCCGCTGACAAAAACGCTTCACCTCCTGCCAAGGTATCGGGTAGCTGCCGCTAAACGCCTTAGTGTTACGTACTCCTGTTAAACAGCAAAATTTATTCTGCTTTGTGCTTCAGGTGACGCATTTTGTGGTTATACCGACTGGTAAAGCGGGAACCCGACCCCAGAACCTAGCGCCTGATCGACTCGCCGTAAACGTTACTCGGCTCCCGAGTCCAGATCAGAAGACTCTCATGCCCCTTTCGAATACTGGTCCTCGGAGCAGGCTGAGCGCTGATAGCTCGGAAGGAACGTTGCCAGTCTTGCCAACGTTGTCCAGTCTGCAGACCAGTCAGCCAAGAGGCGCCGATGATTAGTGTGGGAAACCTTGGCATTGGGTCAACTCCAGGGATACCGAATGCTGTTGCAGGTTCTTTGGCCGGTGGATCTTAGGTTCGTACTCAGTCTTTAACTGTTTTTCTTCAAGCGGCAAGACCTTCTGTATAAAAGCGGAAAATGAGACTATTCTGCATGTTTTTTCTGTAATTAATATCTATTTTCTTATTTTCGTTGATTCGTGAAACCGGAGTAAAAATTTTAAAGTTTTTTGAACGCTTAAATTCAGTACACAACTATCAATACATAAAGTAAAATTATGGTTCGTCGAGTTTGTTGTGATAGACTGAAACAGAACTTATCTATTTAAAGTATGCTGAAACTGACTAAATTACAACACTATGTAATGATTTAAGATTCTAATTAACGCCTCTTATTACGTCCTTTGTATGAATTACACCCTTCTACAAAAAAGCACATGACCAAAAATGTACGTGATTAGTTCAGTAGAGACTTAACATGAGGTCCTCTGACTTGTAGCAGGACATGGGCACGTGGGAGGTATCTCACAAACCTCCCTGGGTGACATGAAGTATTTAAGGAGCTCTGTGTAACTCCTCCGTTACTTCTTCGTGTGCTGAGCTTCAGTAAACACAAGTACTGGTAGACCAGATTGAGTTTACTTCATTTCTACATTGAGTCATAATCACGGGGGTCTGACTGCCCTCGTTCACAAGACTGGGTGCCCGCTGACGCGGGTGGGTGCTACCATCACCATCAGCGGATCGCGTTCGTCATTTGTTCGAAATTTACAAAATATTAAAATTTTCACTCAAATAATGCAAAATAAATAAAGGAAATATATTTAGCACAATATAGTGCACTTTAAGTTGCATTTTTTCAAAGAGAAATTGTGATAAATGATTAAAAAAGTCCACATGAAAAACTGCCGCCAGGTGGCAGTCGCAAGCCAAACAAGATGGAAGACAACAACAGCAGGTAGGTGCTCCGTTTCATTTGAAAATTACTCATAACTGGTTGTATGTATTTCTGATGCGGCCACTTCCAAGGATTCTGTGAATGATAAGCTTTTGATTGGTTATAAGTTTGTTTAGCTTATAGAGCTTTCCATCCTGGAAATTCGCTCTGCCGTGCTCGACCAGCATCTTGGCGGGCAAGTTCCTCAGTACACTTAATCAGTTCCCAACCTCCGATACTAGCAACATTAATTTTATATAGCCATAAACTTTTTAAAAGTAATATTTGTCATTTTTTTTTACAGAGTCCAATGCCCTGTTTGCACAGCCAAATTGATGAAACGCAACCTAAACGCGCATTTAAGGAGCCATGAAAACAAACATCATTTCAAATGCGACTCCTGCGAAAGAACATTTCGCAGGCACAAGGATCTGCTTGACCACAAAGCAAATGTTCATCATGTCCCAATAAAGGCTTCGCTAATTTGCATGAACTGCAATAAAACATTTTCAACTTTCCGGAGCCTATCAAAGCATAAGTCAACCCACAAAGATAAAACTGGAAATAAGAAGATCCATGCCTGTGACGTCTGCTCAAAAACTTTCACAACTAGAAGAAGTTTATTTCGTCACGGACAAGAGGTCCATTCGCTACAAGCATCGCATTCCTGCCATTGTGGAAGACAGTTCAAAACAACACAAAGACTTGCACAGCACATGAAGATTCATGCAGTCCTTCAGCTGTGCGAATATTGTGGAGTGCTGTTAAATTCTGCCTCTGGTCTTGTGTCACACCAGAGAACATGTGTATACCGTCCTGAAATGTGATTTTTTCCCTAAAATATGATAATCCTGAAATAATTTTTGTGATTTTTTATGTACGTGATATTCGATGTCACAGTTCTGCCACTGTTGAGCACAAGTCAAAGCGTAATCTCAAAGTATGTTACTTTTAAGTTGCTTTCATTTTGCTTGCAGTGTTTTAATTCAGAAGAATATGAGAATAAAATTCAGTCATGCTATCAACTCTTGGATGTTCGAATTAAATGTTTATTTTTGGAAACGTGATACGAATTATTTGGGCTGCAAAACGTATCAGACCAAAGTTTCTCCACGATCATTACATTTCACAAACTTATTATTTTGAAATACCGCGTCGCAATATCATCTGGTTACATATAAATACATTTACTCGCTGTACACATCTCGGGTACGAATGTTCGCCATCATATGTGGATTTCTCTCACCCACAAAGCGATGGTAGGTCCGAACAGGATTGGCGTTGGGTATGAAATCTGTAGGTCCTGGCAAACCCCTCAGTGATTTCTTTCTTTTGGTTTTCCGCGAGCCAGGGGCATCGAACGGATGATCCTGTAAATGTAAAATAAATTATTCCACATTCCGAAACAGTGGTTCAAGTGTTACCTTTATTTCAATAGAACTTATGTACTTGGGGGGTGTCTGCGGTTGTTGAAGAGGTCCGACTTCCGCTTCCAACTTCTCTATGTTGATGAGAGCGGCCTTTGTTAGGCGGCTGTTCCAGCCCCTGTGAAATCAAGAAAACTGAATTTAATGCTCACAGACCATTCGAATAATCCAACTACTTGTTCGGGTCTGTGCGTATCTTGAATTCAAGGTGGAATTTGCCTAGCTGCTTGGGAATAGTGCAAGCATTGGGGACACCATTGTTTGCGCCTGGTGCAGTAGCTAGACAACCGTACAGAGTCTCCAACAACTGAGAGCTGACTGCCCTGCTATTATAACAACGTTTTGTTGCAATGGCGTACAGCAGTATGTCAGCATCCACAGAAGATACCAAAGTTTCGAAAGTTTGAATCGACAGGCCGGCAACGTAGCCTGATGGTGGCGGAAACACGGATAAGTTTACAAACGATGTGAAATAGTTTTTGCACCTGAAAAAAAAGAAAGAGGTGAATTAACTGGACACAAGACTGTATTACGTTTAAGGTTGGGTACCTTAATTTTCTTTGGATTCGCTCAAGAGCTGGAATACCTCGATCGTCGTTGGCTTCATACCACTGACGGATAATCTGACATAGTTCCGCCGTTTCGGCATATCCAAGAGAATCCAGTGCTTCCTCGACTTCTTCTGAAACCATGATGAGGGCCATTTCCGTGCTTTGGATGTCTACCTTATCCTCAATAATTGAAAATTTCAACGAAGTTGTGTTGAGCGCAGCCACGTCAAGAAAATGTTGCCGTCTTCCCTTTCCAACGTCTCTTGAGCAGAGCGCATCGCGGATCCGGGTGAGTATGTGAGTGTAGTCAGCCTTACTCAAAAGTAGTTCTCCCGATTCGTGATGTACTTCTGGGATGTAAAACCAGCAGAGTGTGCCAATGTGTTCGATCTGCAGGTTATGGTCCAGTGCAGACCTTTCACGCCACTGGCGCACGGTTTCCGGGAACACCATTTCAGCATAGGATGCTGCCAGACAATCCTTCGGATACGAGTGTCCGCGTAATACTTTTTCGCACATAGATGCAAGACTACAGATCTTACGACTTTGCTTCTTCTTCTGCTTATTTTCAGGTGCTTTGCCGGTGATTTCTGCTTCCGCCAGGTCTTCGTTAGCGGTGGCTGTATCCTCCACGTTTCCTGCTTGTTTGTGTCTCAGTGTTGTCTTTTTTTTAATCGCGTAATCGCGCAAGGATGGCGATGTTCTAGGAAGAGCAACAGGTCTTGTTGACTCAACGAAAATTCCAGTACTGGAATCACTGGAAGTCCGAACAAGCGACAGCCCGACATCCGAAACTTTGTTAATGTTGGTAAATTTCTTCACAATTTCTTCCTTCTTCAGACGTTTCACATCAGCCCATAACTCCCTGCTTAGAGCGAGCACAGTTAAAGGATTTCCTCGACTGTCTCGCTGGATGAAGGGCAAATATAGCCCGTCGAAACTGATGGCAGCGCAGTGTCCACCATGTTTCTTGATTAAAGATACAATGGTGTCCTTTATCTGGCGCAAGACGTTGTTATCCAGGCTGTCTCCTTTCATGATGTACCCTATTATGTTACCATGCTGTGACTCTTTGGTGTGAAGTCTGTCTAGGGTGCTTCCGACGAAAGCAATAAGTTCCGTTGCTGGCTTCATGGTTACCCGATGGACCTCACGAAGAGCACAGGCAAGTCGATCGCAGGACATTTCCATGAGGGCAAGGGCAACTTCAGACCAGAACATGGTCGGAGTATTGCCGCCGGTGGTACTGGTTGATGGTAAAATGCCGCGCCCGCCTCCCTTTCGGTAACTCTTGGCTCGTCTGTCAGCGACGAGAAGCAAGCTACGGGTGACAACAGTGAAACCCGCTGCTTCACTAGACTTTTCAGGGTTTTCGAAGTTTCTGAAAATTTTTTAGGCTTGCTGGAATGCTTTCCATACACGGCAGACAATTCCGTGCAACAAAGATCGAAACTTTCCTGGTCCCACTTCACGTGAAACACCCTGGTAACGTTTTTGGTATAAATCGCGAATACGCACAGGTCGATGTTGCTACCGTAATGGTTGTTGATGGCAGCGATTTCAAAGAGTGCTTGCACGTAGTAATACCACGGAATGGTGAACCCCGGAAGTGAATAGGGACACTTGATTTCAACGACACCTTTTGGTATCCCTGTGCTTTTTTCGCAGATCAGTCCGTCCGGTGATACTAATACGTTAACTTCTCTAAAAGATCCTGCTTTAAAGGCATAACAGCCAACTTCTTTAAAGACACAGTTTGGAAAAAAGCAAGGCATGTACTTTCCACAAATTGTAGCGATGCCGTTCACTTCATTTTTCGCACCATATTCCATTGCCGGGGTTGTTGGCTGAGGGGGTAAGGGAGTTCCCTTAAAAACCCAGTCATATAAATCCTGCTGCTCCCGCAACTTCCCCAGTCCCAAGGCTTTGTACATTGTGCTTCCAGTAAGTTTGACCTCTTGACGGAGTGAAAACCATTTCGGAGTTCGTTGTTTGACATGGTTAAATTTTCCATTCTCAATTTCCCGATGCAGCACTGTTAACAATTCACGGTTGCAGTCTATCTCACGGTAATCAATTAGTTCTTGAAACCTGTCGCATTCTGAGAGTGTCACATTCGTTCTGTTATACTGCAGTCCATGGGCAGTCGCCACAGATGTGCAGAAGTCATCAGCACTGTCCAGTAACGTGGTCCTTGCATCCGTGTAATTCTTAAGCTGTGTTTTGTTGGCGGAAATGACAGGAGCAAATCTAGAAGCTTGTAGGCTTCTGCCACCCGTTTCTGCATTTGCTTTTGCTGTATACATTTCCAGCCACTTTTCAGTCCGGATGCATTCTGATGTTAACTGGACTTCTGACGAAGCAATCATTGCAAGCACGCTAGGTACGATACCCGGAAGATCAGACGTTGCACTGGTAGATATTCGGGCCGTGTTGCATTTTTGCTGCAAGTCCTGCAGTACGTCGAGTTTTTTCTGATGAACCCCGTCCTGAAATTCCAGCGTTTGTCCATCCGGTTCGAATCCACCGAGATCTATGCGCCCAACTCCATCTTTTACCCCTCTTTGCATTTTCTTACCGTCCCAGGCCACGACAAGACTCGTCCCTTTCGCCGCATCAATCAAGGTCTTGATGGCTTCCTCATTTATTCCAGGACTCATGGGGCCTGCATCATGACCTGGATACGGGGTAAATGACGACAGTGTCTGCGCATCCGGAACCGCCAGTATTATGTCGTTTCTGTCCCTGCTGAACAAGTCTTTCTCGTTCGAACATCTTTCTTTCCACCCGCCCAGAAGACGTACTGCAGCATTTCCGCACCTGTTTCTCAGCATAAGCCAGAATAGTTTGGTGACGTCACTGTACTGAATCGCCTTGCAGCTTCTGTTACATAAAGCGAGTAATGTTTCATAAATAATCATATACGTAACTTCTGGAATCACGCATTCGGTCACGGCTCGTAGCAATAGTGGTAAAATATCTGGAAGACCAGCTGAAGCAAGCTGACGATAATATTCCGCAAAAGTTTCTTGGATATTAATTCGTTTTGAGCAGTGCTCGCAGCAGCCATCAGTATTAGTGTTGCTTTCTCCGGATGGTACTTTTTTCCGTGGAGTTTCCCACATACGAGAAACATCAAACCAGCTAAGCTCAGCGCCATCATTTTCCTCAGTCGTCGAGTCATCGGTATCTGCTGGGAATAAACTCCGCTTCGCGGGGCGAGCTGTATTCACGCTAGTCCTCTCTGAATTCATGCCGGCTGTTGCTGGTGTAGAAGATTCTAACGGCAAGAAACCTGGACTATCGATAGGTGGGCAAACTGGGGACGAACAAGTTTGACCAATGTCCTCGCTTTGGTGGAAGTCAGCTGTTCCACCATTGGCGACTGATGTAGATGAATGGGCGACCATCTTTTCCGCAAGAATAGAAGGCGAACCAATAACATTGATCTCTACAGGTGTCTCTAACTCCAGTTCGCCAACTTCCTGAAGCCCTGTTGCCACCTCAGCAAGGATTTCCAAATTTCTGTGACAGCCAGGTGATATAAAACCGGCTTCGTTACCACCTAAAGACCAAATAATATTGCCGTCAAAATACACAAACCAAGTAAAAAATTACAGTATACGCTGACATGAAGTGTGAATGTATCACTAGTATTTAAACAATATATGTAATACCTTTGTATGGGTGTTAAATGTGAACAAGAATATACACTTATTAATATTATTATGAGAAGGAAATTAGTAGAGATATCAAGATCATTAATTTATGTTTTAACAGAAAATTCCATTTCAAACTTACAGTATTTGGAAGGATCTGCATATGTGACACAGACTGCAGAAGTTCCTGGAGTGGGGGTTGTTGCTGTCGAAGACTGATCGTCAGTCATTTCCTATGGCATGAAGTTCGCAGTGTTATGGGTTCTCGTTACCACTAATATATAATACCTGTGGAAAAGCTTGCATCTCCTTTCGTCGGGCAAGGGTGGTCGGTTTTTCACGGGACCATTGTTTGTTTTTCCGCTTGGTCACTTTCTGCAACGGCCGTTTTGAGTGCAGGCGTTGGTGTTTTGCCAAGCTTCTTCTGTTGAGACTTTTCTCACAATCTGGACATTTTACTTTTTCCCTGAATAGAATGATAAATTACACTTTTTTGAGTAACTCCATCAATTTTTCTGTAATGCTACACCAAAAAATGCCCGACCAAAATAGAAAATTAATGTTGCTAGTATCGGAGGTTAGGAACTGATTAAGTGTACTGAGGAACTTGCCCGCCAAGATGCTGGTCGAGCACGGCAGAGCGAATTTCCAGGATGGAAAGCTCTATAAGCTAAACAAACTTATAACCAATCAAAAGCTTATCATTCACAGAATCCTTGGAAGTGGCCGCATCAGAAATACATACAACCAGTTATGAGTAATTTTCAAATGAAACGGAGCACCTACCTGCTGTTGTTGTCTTCCATCTTGTTTGGCTTGCGACTGCCACCTGGCGGCAGTTTTTCATGTGGACTTTTTTAATCATTTATCACAATTTCTCTTTGAAAAAATGCAACTTAAAGTGCACTATATTGTGCTAAATATATTTCCTTTATTTATTTTGCATTATTTGAGTGAAAATTTTAATATTTTGTAAATTTCGAACAAATGACGAACGCGATCCGCTGATGGTGATGGTAGCACCCACCCGCGTCAGCGGGCACCCAGTCTTGTGAACGAGGGCAGTCAGACCCCCGTGATAATCCCAGTACATAGTTTTTGCGAGCCTGCCGGGAGCCAGATTAGCCGCCACGAGGCTAACCGTTTCCCGGGAACAAGACTGACCTCTGAGAACCGAATACTGAAGCTCGAAGAATAACCAGAGTCACAGAGATCCTCTCTACCGAAGAAGCCCAGCCTCTATCGTCTAAGTGAGTGGATCAAAAGCCTAAAACTGAACTGACCATAGGAGAGACTATCAGAGCTACATCAAAATATGAAGCAAGTAATGAATAGTTAAGAACTATAGCGTAAAACGTAGCCTTTGTAATTTCGGTAGCGATAGTGAAAAAAAATAAAGCAATACCCCTTACAGGGTTGAAAGTATCATCACTCAAGATACCTAGAACAGATTAATTAACATTGAAATAATCAGGTTACGCCTAGGTGACATCAGCGACCGTATAAGCAAAGCTCATTCGTAAATCGACACGTACAGGGGAATTCTAACTAAGGAAAGAAATGGTGATAAAAAGTATAACCAACGGACCAAAGAGCAAGAAAATGAAATACGAAGATTGAAAGAAGAAAGGGAAAGACACCATGGAAGATTAGATCATACCCACGTGAAAAGAAGTCTGAATAATGGTGTTATATACAGTATAAAACACTGTAATAGGTACCATGACAGTCCTTTTTCATAGTTTCTCAGTTCTTTTTGAAAGTACCTTTCCACCAGTTAGCCTACATCGCTCTGAGGCGTCCAGGTTTTAAACAACGTTTGGACTGCTAATTCGAGGCCACCAAAAAGGCACCGCAAAAGGCACCGTCATTTTTACGTGGGCAAGCTATTGCCAAGGCAGAAGCTTGGAAAAACACAAATTGGTTTCAGCGCACTAAGATTGCTAGTAGCAACCACGATCAGCTACGAAATAAAGCCACTGAGTTCTAAGAAAGTCCCAAGGCTACCGAGTACCAATTAGAAGATTCGATGTAGCTATACTCTCTTCAAGTCGTAAGACTTGAAGAACAACTAGAAGAGAAAGGATCAGAAATTAGGAACTAGAGGACCAAGGACGAAGAATTGTCCAAGAAATGTAATGCTATCCTGGAATCAAACAACTTTCTGAAAGCAAGGATTGATAGATTAAGAAAAACAAAGGAAAAGTAGAAACGAGAATTTGAAGTTCTACACAGCGAACCTGACCAGACGAGGCAAGAACTCTTTATTACAGTCCGTGACGAGTGTAATATGTTACAATCCATGTATCATACGCATCAAGTTAGTGTACGAGGCCGAAAAATATACAACAAGGTACCAAGTCTTTGCTAGAATTAAACGACAAGTCAACTGAAGACCTTGAAAGCATCTTTCAAAATGAACACAAGGGATTACCACAACAATTGTGTAAAAGTGTCTGAAGAACACAGTGATTATCTACTGAGATCAAACGAAATACGAAATTTGGATAACGGAACTTAGGACATCAGTCCTTGACACAAGGAGCAAAATGTTAGAGAAACCGAATTAAATTGACAAACTTGCTAAATTATTCTAGATAGAGAAAGTTATTAGCTCCGAATAGAAGACAGAGTTACAAAACAAATTGTGGAAATTAAAAAACCGTAAGAACAAAATAAATCAGCTATAGCAAATTTGCAAGAGTCGAACCTTACAAGCCCTTACTCAATTTAACGAATTAAAGTCTGTGTTTGCTGAAGTGTCTCAATACAAAACAATACTAGAGCGCAACGAAGACGGATTGCTATAGGCAGTCAGAGCTAGACGGTCCAAACCGTTTTTATTTTTGAGCCGAAACGAGAACCATGTTCACGAAGAAGACGAACTTCGAACCGAAACCGAACCGTGAAAAAGTCTATCTGAGCCGAAATGGAACCGAGGAAGGGTTCACCAAACGGTTCATTAAAAATGGAAGTTGAGGAAGAGTGTCGTTTGACTTGAAATTCAGACGAACTGAAGCTTTTTGGACCATGAAATCCAATCTAAATAACCAAGTGAGTTCTCATTTCTATCAGAGCACACGTCTGAGTGTAGAATATTGTAAGATGGACAATTCTACATTGCATAGCTGATGTGTACAATAATTTGGCTTCTTGTAAGGGAATCTTTTCAGACCAGATTAGGACTATACGCGAGGCTTTGGACCCGTGCATTATTGAGTCCACAGTTTATTTTACAGACACTGCTAAAACTTTTGCAAATATTATTGAGGAAAAAAAAAGACAATTTAACAAACTCTAATGCGCATAATAATGATAACCCGTACTTAATTTCGACGGGTTATACTGTTAGTCACTGAACCGAGCCGTGAACCGAAGTTGAGCCGTCTATATCTGTGAACTGAACCGAACCGTAACAGTCTAGTGTTAGAGCGAACTGAACCTTGAACCGAACCGTGAAGTGGAATTCATGAACCGCACCGAACTGAACCGGTTAAATTTTTCCGATGAACCACCCTGCCTCTGTAGGATCTCTTAAAGTCCTGCGCACGCTGAGCAGAGCCGGATCTGACCCTTCTCGGACCTATGGCTCAAAGTTGAAGTGGGGTCGTTATCAGGTATGTTAGAATCAGAACAGAAATCAAATCTTTAGCAATTCTCTCTATTATTGTGCAGAGATGATTTAATTAGTTTACTTCAGGCTTACCAAACCTCCCTTTCCTTTACCAACACTGACAGGGTGATGAAAATATGCCTGAAGCGACCTCTAGATGAGTTCAGCACACGTTTTCCTTTCTTGTATATCAAAGTTGAAATCTTCTCTTTTATTGAACTACCTCATTAGATTGGGTTTACTGATCCGGAAAACAATATCACAACACAACACGATCCTTCGTCATCAACGATCCTTAGTTATGATTTCGCGACTTTTTTCCTGTGTTTCAGTAAAGGGTACCACAACCAGTGATATTAGATTTTTTATTATCAGTAATCTCAACTACCCACACACAATCTCGCACTAATATATTCGTTCTATTTATGGGAACCATGAAGGTATCGATATTGAATAGACGGCGCTTTAAAGCGATCCATTGAGATATGAAACAGCTCGTCCTTAGTACTTTTCCCATGCCACTCGTTTTCTTCACTTTTGACGAAGAACGGAGAAGTTGTCTTACAAATCAATATTTGCGTTTCATCCTCTTTCAACTGGAGCCGTACAACGTTTCTTAAATAGTTTTTTAAAAAAATATTTCCCGTGTCACCCAGTTCTAGTTTTTTTGCAGATCAAACTAAGAATGCAGGTTTACGAAGTATGTAAAGGGACTTGTACTTAACATGCCCTATACTATCTTCTGACGAGGCTGACGATGTAAAGGAAAAATTCAGTGCGGGGCAGCATTTGAAGGTGTTAGAAAAAGTCGTTGTAACTCTGGCTGAACATGTTCGTAGCTGACACTGGGCCTTTTTTTAATCATTCAATCGTTCAAACCCCACGATGGAAACACGAGTCAAAGACAACTGATTACTGGAGAAAAGACCTCAGGTATTCGAAACACCAGCAATTTCCTTTTCACCATATGAAGTTGAAAGATCTATAATCCTAAATAACTCCTCACTAACTCTTTCCAAGGCCTTTTCTTCGTCCCCCTGCCTCTAATAAATTTCGTTTCCCATCCATTTTTATACTTATTAGAACTGAACCAGACTCAAATAACGTAGTAGTGCACTTTGGTACCTTCAATCCAAGCATTGTTCGTTTGTTTCATGTCCTAGATGAAATAAGATAACTGGACGTATGTTGAGGTCCTCCGAAACTAAGTAGCAAACTATTCACTGTTCTTCTGGCTTTTCAAGTGGGAAATTAACCAGGTCTACGTCTTCTAAGGAAACAGTAGTTTGTAACCAAAATTAATTTTGCAGCTTTGAGAAGCTTTGGACAAGGCTTACTGAACATTTTTTTTGTTTTTTTATTATGGTGAGCTTAAAAGTGTAGACGTTTCGCGGGGCTATCCCAGGTCCGGGCCTCTGGCTCGTCGCCATACTGGCCCATAGGGAAGTCCGGCACTGACGCTGAGAACCAAAAATTAAAATCATTACATAGTCTAATACCATATTTTTCCTTATTATATAGCTGTTCTGTTTATTTAATTAATCTAAAATCCGTTAACTTGGACAAGGCGCCTCTGGTTACAAGACTCATGGTTTGGTTGATCAAAGTACTGGTTGGATCGGCATCGTGAAAGCCATATAGCTTGAGCTTGGCGCTCATTGACGCGGGCTAACCATCCCCGACAGAAAATTCTCATAGAGTATGTAGAATTTGGAACAGAGACTCAGTGAGATTCTCAGTGAGAAACTCTAAAAAGTTGTGAGATCTCACTGAGTCTCTGTTCCAACTTCTACATATACTCTATGAGAATTTTCTGTCGGGTCGACTCGAGCAGTCAGCAAAATGCATGTCCCCTTATACCAGTAGCACATTTCATTCAGACTATGAGATAAGAGTTGGTATAAAAGAGATCCACAATGTATATCCCGAGTACTGTCAGTCTGTCAGATTATCTTTCAGTTACTGTCGCAGTTTTAGCCAGTATTGATTAACAGTTTCAGTTATCGCTGTCTTTGTACTCTTGTGTACTTTTTACGTTAAGGTAAACCTAAGTACAACTGTCAATGATGTCTGTTTCATTCTGTGTCAGACTCGTTACTCTTAGACTAGTATCTCTTATTCTAATACTACTTTCGCTATAGAAAATATTTTTCTAGCATTTCAGCTTGTACATTTAATTAAGTTAAGAATCAGGTTCTGATATATTCTCAGCTCACGGTACATGTAGAATAGCATAAAATAATAAAAAAATGAATTAGACTTTAATTAGAATTAAAGTAATACAATAATTAAAAATAAATTAGTAAAAAATAAGAGAAAGAATAGTATATGAACTCCACTCGTATGTAGATTTTCAACGAGCAACACAAATTTTTTCAAGTATTTGACACGTGTTTTAAAGTTAGGTATTACAGAACACTGATTTAGTAGAATTAAAATATACGTTGTTAAGTGTCTTTAAAACTTTGCATCTATGTAAAAACAAAATAACAGAAAATAAAATTTTATACCGTTTAACAGCCGACCTTAACTACATTCCATAATAAGCGCGTAGCAGAAAAATAGTAATAAAGAAAAGTAAAAAAAAAAAATCCTTACTATTTACCTAGCGAATTCAAATAACTACAAATAAATATAGAATAATCCTACTTTTATTTGTATTTAGTAACCGGATCCAAGTTGTTGTTGCTATGTAATCGTTTACAACAAAATCGGATCTGAGGCGATTACTTTGACATTTGCCCCCGGACTTCAGCAGCCAAGACGTGCCAAAGATCACATCCCCAAACACACCGGTAAAAATCTTTAATTCTTTTACGTAATAAATCTTTATGTCATTTCATCACCCACTCTCTTTCTAGACTGAATCATGGCTGCACCATCACCTGCCAAAAAACCTGCCACGGACTCCTGGATAGCGTATATTTTAATTAATTATCGCTGGGTCTTCGTGTGTTTCTTTTTGCTGCCACTTTCTTTGCTCTACGATGTTTTCCATCTTGCACGTAGCTGGATTGTCTTTCAATTAAACAGCGCCCCAAAGAAGCATGACAGTCGAGTGAAATATGTACAGCAGCAGGTAATTCATTACTGAATTTGTATAGATTTTACACAAGTGTCATCTGGTGTGCAAAAGTTAAGAACATTTGCAGAATAAAATAACGGAATTTGTGAAATTTAACAGGTTAGAGAATGGCGAGAACAAGGATCACAAGTTCCCATGTGCACGGCCAGACCCGGCTGGCAGAACATCAGTTTCCGTCAAGGAAAATACAAGAAAACTATGTTCAACGTCAAAGTCAACCTGATCGATGTTCTCGAGATCGACACTAACAAAATGGTAACTGGTCACCGTAATTAAACATTTGGATGTCAAATATTGATTCAGTTTTCTACAGACAGTGCGAGTCGAGCCTCTTGTAACAATGGGCCAGCTCACTGCGACTCTCAATCCTCTCGGATGGACGATCCCCATCCTTCCCGAGCTTGACGATCTCACTGTTGGTGAGTTTTTATGTTACCTTCTTGGTATTAACTTCTCATGAAAGTTGTTTGCAAGGTGGACTTGTCATGGGAACGGGTATCGAAACCTCTTCGCATAAATTCGGACTGTTCCAGCACATTTGCGTTTCGTACGAGCTGGTTTTAGCTGACGGCTCTGTCGTCAAGTGCTCGAAGGTAACTTTTTTTAAGAAGGGTATTTATTTAGTATTAGATGTAACTTTTTGAATTCGATGTTTTCAAGGATGAAAATAGCGACCTGTTTTACGCTGTCCCTTGGTCATATGGTACTCTCGGCTTTCTAACTGCAGTGGAAATCAAAATCGTGCCAGCCTTACAGTATTTTATAACCTAATTAATAATATAATCAATAGTATATTAAAAGAAAATGTGAAAACTAGGTTTGTCAAAGTCGAATACAAGCCAGTCCACTCTTTGGAAGAGGCTTGCCGAGTGTTCAGCGAGGAAACAAACAAGTCGAGTGATAACCAGTTTGTCGAGGGCCTAATGTTCAGCATCGATAAAGGAGTCATCATGACTGGAAATATGGTCAATTCTGCAGAGCCTGGAAAGGTCTGTAACTATCTTTAAACTATTATTATAATTTTATTTTATTCTTTTCTTTTGAAAAGTTAAACGTTATAAGTCGTTGGTTCAAGCCGTGGTTTTTCAAACACGTCGAAGGATTCCTCGAGACGGGACCTGCCGTCGAGTACATTCCTCTGCGGGACTACTTCCACCGGCATTCCCGCAGCATCTTCTGGGAGATTCAGGTAGTTTCTCATAACATTTCTATATTTTAATCGAGACTGAAAATGTAACTGCTAATCTTGGCACTAAACACAGGATATTATTCCGTTTGGAAATCACCCCGTGTTTCGCTATCTTCTGGGCTGGATGGTTCCTCCGAAAGTTTCCTTGTTGAAACTAACCCAAGGCCAGGCAGTGAAGGAACTCTACGAAAATAATCATTTCATTCAAGATATGCTGGTACCAATAGATTCGCTCAAGGAATCACTTCTGGTTTTCGATAAGGAAGTCAAGGTTACTGTGATGCAATTCATAACTAATGTCAGTAACATTAACTGTGTCGTTTTGTCCCGCATTGAAGATTTACCCCGTTTGGTTGTGTCCGTTTAAACTGCCAGCTGATCCTGGAATGCTGCGACCACTGAACGGAAAGGAGGGCATGTTTGTTGATATCGGGACTTACGGTGTGCCCAAAGTAGACAACTTTCATCCCGTTGAAACTACCCGCAGGATCGAGTCTTTCGTCAGATCGGTCAAAGGGTATGCACCATCCTAACATGCTGTCTTTATCGTATCGTAATTTATGAACAAAATTAAATTAAAGGTTTCAAATGCTGTATGCTGACAGCTACATGACCCGCCAAGAGTTCCGGGACATGTTCGATCATAAGCTGTACGATCAAATGCGACACAAGCTCGACTGCAAGAAAGCGTTCCCGGAAGTCTACGACAAAGTAAATCGCAAAGCCCGCGATTAAAGAGAAAAATTAAACAACATTCAATAAACTGGAATAACCTGCACTCAATCAGATAAACAGAAAATCAAGTTAAAAATCAGTTTAAAAATCTGTGTATTGTACTGTTCACATGAAATATGCATTTTATTATTAGCCGGTTTCTTTGGAGGTTCAGTTTCAGTGAGGACTAGACGTAAATTTGGTGGATTGCACGTGCTGTTTGATTTCAGAATTATCGCAGTCTTCAAATACCGGGATCTATAGAAGATTTAAATTTTCGAGTTTTGCCTAAAATTAAATAACTAATCGAAAATGTAAGCTAGACACAGAAATAATTTTTGGGCAATGGCCGTTCCGTAAACTTTCGGTCTCCGATTTAAAACTTTTTTCTTTGAGAATTTCTTTGTCTCCTGATTGGTCGTGCTGGTCCCAGAGTCTCTTCTGACTGGTTGCGATTTTGACGAGGTTCTTCTGGTTGATAACCTAGGCAAGTGTTCGATGAGCGACTCTGGAAGATCTGCACGTCTCCGACGATCGTAGAGACATCCGATCAAGGCGATTTGCTCTTCGTACGTAAAAAGTCCGCAAGTCACTGGGCCCATAAGAAACTCCTCCGCTGACATGGCGAGGAACCGAACTTGCCAGAATAGATCCCGAGGATCATTCTCTGTTTTTCTGGAGTTAAATCCAGCTGCTGTCTGCGACACTGACATCTAGCCCAGCGACATAAAGCGTCCAGGATTTCAGACTCGTAGATAACTTCAAGTGTATCACGAGAGACTATTTGACACACTGCTTGGCTGTCAAGATCCTCAAAATCCTATAAAAATTATTCGTTAAGTTCATTAAGTACTAGTTGATGGTTTTTGCTATTTACTTACTTCGGAAGCTAAAATACTGCTGGCGGCCCTATCAATGTACTGGAGGCACTTCTCTACTAGCGAACCATACAAATCCTGCTGAAGGTTCTCGCTGAACTGCTTCGAGTCTTCACTGTAGAAGAGGGCGTGCTGATAAATGTGAAGTATGTTGCTCACGTTCATCTGAGTGGAGATGTAATGAACGCAAATTTCGATCAAATCCGAGTTCATGTACTTGTGAGCAGCGTCCAAAGTAGCCAGGGCCGTAGCTATCGAACGTAGCTCCACTTTTTCGCCGTACAGAAAGCTAGAAGAAAAATTTACAGTCAGATTTTATAGGATTTATTCCAGATTAGTAATTAACTAGACCTCATTAAGTTCTCAAAGCCTCTGCCGTCGATATCCGTGATCTCGATGTTACAGTTTTCCCGCCAAGAATCGTTACTGGCAGCCAAACAGGCGCAAGGTCCTCGAAACATGGCGTGGAAAACAGGATTGGATCGAGCGAGGATTTCCTTGTGTGCCGAGATTCTCCAGACTTCTGGTTTTCTTCCCACGTTGAACGTGACATCACTTTCCGTTTCCCGACGCAAACTCAGGTGACTACTCCATGCTGGTGCTGACAAAGACCTTAAGAACATAAAATAAGCGTTACTTTTTAAAGGTCTATGATTGCAACCTAATGCCTGCGTAGACGCGATACGCTTAACCATCGACGCATTACGCTACGCTTTACGCTCTTCATCAAAAACATAATATTTTCTTAGTATTCTTGTCCTACGACCCCTGACAACACTGATAACATTGCGATAATACCAAAAGATGCAAGACGGCGATAACCCTTGACCTTAGAAAGCATGTAAAGCTCCTACGGAGTTTTTATGCAAATAATCTGCTTTCCTGATCTTTTATTGAAATTCTTATGAAATATATAATTGAATTAAACTAAATTTTCATTCTTATGAATTAAAGTTAAATTAAGAGTAACCTTTGATAAAACCTCTGGGTATGCGGTTGCAGCTTTTCATCGTTGTTCATTTCCTGTGAGATAATAAATGCATTAACATTCTCCACAGCATTAAACTTAATCGAAAATCAATGAAATGAATGAAACTGTATACCTGAATGATTCAATAACATTAATCCACTGCTTCTGATATTCCGTGTATAAATAAAATGTTTTTTTTTAAAAAGCGGATAAATTATGCTGGCGTTACCAGCGCCGACTAAAATACGACTGACAGGAATCAAGTCCCTACCACCACATTTTGTCTCTTTCTTATTACAAAAATTCAACCAAATTAATTCAATATCTTAGTTTTTTTTTACGGTTCAAAGTAAATAAATGACAAAATCTGCCATTACCATACAAATTACCAGAGCAGTGTAGTTATTATTTAAGCTTAATGATGTCCTTCAAAAATGATTAAAAAATCCGAATCTCCGTTGATACTTAATCCCTATGCCTACAACTGGGTCTACAACTTCTAATTTTATATATATTATGTTATTAGAATTAAAATATTTTATAATTATCACAGGTTGCTGGTTGCGAATAGTCATTTTGCGGATAACTGCACAAAATAATGAGCATTTCCTATTCTAGTCTACTGCCACTAGCCAATCGGCTGATTAAAAATATTCAAAACAGTCTTTGAAAGTTTCTTGTAAATCAGAAATTGTAAAATATTTTTTATTATCGCGAAATGCGGGTGTGTTGTTTGGTATAGGCAAAGGTGTTACACCACCACCATCAGCAGGGTAGGTTTTAAATTTCTTTCTTAGTTTCATTAACCTTGGGTTTCTGTTTTGCTCAAGTACTTCGCTTTTAAAAACAGCGTTTGCTAAATCATTGCACAACAAGGTCACACAAAGTAACGCAAAATAAGTAAATAAAAACGATGTATATTTCGAAAAAAAACGTTACTTGATATGCAAACATATCACAACCCATAAAAAAAGCACCCCGAAAAATACCACGCATAAAAATACTTAAGAATAGGTAAAAATAATGAGAAAAATAATTTCGCTTAACGAAAATCATAGGAATTGATAGCAGTCATAAGAAATCACTGGTCTGAAATGTCATATGTAATTCAACGGCCCAATAAGTTCTGCACTTTCGGATCTACTCTCCGTCATTAAGGTTCTTCTTCTTCTTTTTCTTCTTTTTACGTCCCAACGCCTCAACTTCGCTAAATTTCCACGGCTGGGACGTGTTGGGCAGAGTCCACGGTGAAGGCTTTCCCGCTGTTTCGGTCTGGGCATCGGACGTTCTGTTCAAAGGCAACTGAGATAAGGGACTGATGAATCTTCCCCACATTCCTCCGGGACCGAGCACAATTTTTTCTGCGGAATCTTCTTTAGAAGCTTCAGGAACCTGGTTCGGCTCATCGAGGGCTGCGGCATCCAGCTCGGGACCAGCCTCCGTGTCGGGAACGTCATCCCACGAGTCGGGGACGTTTTCTTGCTGCTTTTTGAGATCTTCTCCTCTTCTTTCTTCTTCTTCTTCTTCTTCATCAGTGCTCCGCTTTTTCAACAGAGCGGCAGTGTTCAGAAACGCGGGCTCGAATCCCGGCCTCGGGAAAACCGGCTTACCGAAACTGAGTTTCACCTTCGACAAGCTCCACATTGCAAGTTTCTGGAACACAATTCAATTAAGATATACTTAACTGGGAGATAAAAAGCTGAATTGAAGTTTCAAAGGACTTACAGGAATGAAATCGTAATTTTTGTCATAGTAGCGAGCAAAGATGTGCTCTGTCTTTACGCAGTGCATCGCGTACCACGAATGCAGCAGCAGTTTGGGGAATCTCGTGACCCAGTAGTCGCAGAACTCCTCAGGAGTCGAGCCCATGATCCGACGAATCTCATCGTTCATTTCCCGGTAATGATGTTTCTACAATATTGGAAATCAGATTTAAATTTTCAAAATTGATATAATGATAAGCGTAAAAAATCTTTTAGAACAATGAAGTAAACTAATAATGGAACCTTATTCCGCAGAGCTCGAAGAAGGTCACGGACCGAACCTCCCTGGTAGGTCCTGAAGCGTCGAAGGTCATTGAGAACGGCTTCTTCCACGTGATGCCTCCAGTTGCCGCGGACAATTTCCCTGGAACAACGTTCCAACGACTGCAAGACCGCACTATCCGAAGTTTCCTTTTCCACACGATCCGAAACATCCTATCACAAACGAAAAATTTCGAGTAAGAAATCCATAGAACAGAAAATAGTAAAAGTAGACTAAAACCTGGAAAAACGCTAGGGTTTTTTCTTTCAGCCAGAAGAGTGGATGCTTCAACAAAGCCTTGGACGGGGGTCTTTCCAGCGGTTCAATGCTCAGCATCTTTTCCACCAAGTGATAGCCTTCAATATTGTTCTCTAGCGGTTCCAGGTTGTGTTCACCGCTCATGATATTGGCCTGACGTCTTAGGACGTCCCCGAAAGGATGTCGTCCGTCCGTAAGAACGTAATAGTAGACCAACCCAAGCGAGAAGACATCCACGGCGCAAGTGGTTCTCCTCGTGGCGTCCTCCAGCATCTCGGGAGCGATCCAGCCTTCGGTTCCGGCAACTCCGGACCGCCTGGAAAAGGACATGCGTCCGATTTTGAGCTTCTTGCACAGACCGAAGTCGGAGATCATGGCCCGCACTTCTCCTTTGCTGCTGGGCATGGAGATGAGGACGTTGTGCGGCTTGATGTCTCGGTGGACGATGTCGAGAGAGTGGAGATGAGCCAAACCCGCTGTGGCTTGACGCAGCAGCACAAGCTTGTCCACAGGAGGACCCTGATACTTCTTTTCCACCAGATCGTGCAGGGTAGCGGCACACAGTTCCAGAGCAATATACCTATTCAGTTGCAAAAAATTCAATTTGAAAATTTTCAGAAAAAAAATAATGGTAATTTTACCTGAACTGACGATCCTGTTCAGTGCAGAAGTACCGAACGACATTTGGATGAGCATCCGATTCTCTCAAAAGCGTCACTTCCCGGTCAGCGACATCAAAACACTCGGGAAGTAGTCTCTTGACGGCCACTTCTCGATTGTCGAATTTTCCCCGATACACAAAAGTTCCCTCGCAACCTTTTCCGAGAATGTCCGAAGGATTCAGTAATATCTTGCCTACCTATTCCAAAATAACAGAAATGTAATTAATGTGGCAGTTCTGTAGATGTTAATGTAGGAATTACCTGAACGAGACCTGAAGGCAGTTCCACGACTGGAGTGTACGTCCCACCAGAGGAAGTTCGCAAGCTTGAAGATTTCGAGGAAGTGTACGAATGAATCTCTTCCCACAAACCGCTGTGCAGAAACTTGCCCGTATAGCGACAAGTCCCTATGATTATGACAACGGCAACAATAAATCCTGCAAATGGCCCTATTTTCAAGAGAACAGAGGCGAACTGATCCTTCTTATCTAGATTTGGCTCCATTTTTTCCTTCTGTTCATCTTTGGGAACTTGTTTCGCTTTACTGGGGTCGGGGCGAGACTGCGAAATGCGCAGTGCGGGATCGATCCTAGATTCGTAATATTCTGATAATAGATGCTGGCCTAGATTTTAAAAATCTCAATTTAAAATTACTTCTAGTACAAGTATTATAAAAGAATTATTATACCAAAGATCATGCGGAGGGGTTTCCTCGTCGTTTCCGAGTTTCCTCCGCTCAGAGAGCTGTACTTGTCGATCCACTGGACTTTCAGATCGGCGGGGAGTTGGACGTTGACTCCGAGCAGTTTGTTCGACTCGGATGTTGGTTCTGCGACTTCATCATCACCGGGCGGGCCTTCAATGAGCAAACGTCCAGTCTGTGATGCGCCCAGAGTCGCCGTCTGCTCGTCAACCAAGGACGGCAGGGCGTACAAACCATGACTGTGCTTACCCACATAAAGAGTTGGGCTTTAAAACAAAACATTAAGAAATTAAAGGGACGAAAGTATGGTAAAATAAAGTATTACAATAACTTAGTGTCCCCTGTGATGAGCCTTGCTTGTTCCGAGGACTCCCGCAGCTTAGTGGCCAGATTCGTCAAAGTTTCCGCAGCCAGAACGGTGAACGGGAGCTGGACTGTACTGAAGGCCCCACTGGGTACCAAAGGGTCCTGAGTGATCCCGTACATTGCCACAACAGGGCTCAGAAAATCCTTTTGCCATAAAAGATCTCCAGAAATGCGATCAAGCGTCAGAACTTTACCTGACGAGCTTGCGGAAAAGTGGGCCAAGTCATAATCCTAAAGAAAAATACAAAAATTACAACCAAATTATTTCACACGTTATTAACACAAATACACCTCCAGTAACTGCGTCCCGAGCGAAGACGATGAATAATCGAAGTAAGTAACATTCCATTTTCTCTCTCTGGTTCTGCTATCAAACAGCGAAAGCGAGTATTCAGTCCTGCCGATAAATATTGAAGGCGTTATAGGCCCACTTCTTGGGCAAACTGTTTCTGCATTGTCAAAGCTCAAAACTTCTGTTTTCATTCCAGTCTGAGGGTCAATGGCGAACCACATGTCCAGCTTTTTGCCCATGTAAAACATACCGTCCATGCTCTTGCTCGGGGATGCCGCCACAAGCTCTGGGATCGTAAACGGCAGTTTGGTGAGAGCCTCTGTGCCTGTATTGCCAATCATGTAGAGTGTCCCGTCCTTGGGATCAGGCAGGAAAACAGGATTCAACATCTTGGTTATCTCAATAGGCAGCTTGACGATCGGCTCTTGCTGCAGCCTCCACTTAACGCTTCCAGTTCGCTTGTTGACAGCAATAACGCCTCCATCGAGAGTGAATACAAGGAGAAGCGCATCGTCAGGAAAGATGTTTGTTTTAGAAACAGGCAGTACTGTTTCAATTAAGGGATCTTCTTCTCTAACGTTTTGCAGGTTTTTTTCTTCTGCTTGTTGATTTAGACCTCTTACCGAAGTAAACAAGCAAAATACTAACAATACTAAAGTCAAGGCTACTCTCAAGGTCACTCTGTGTAACTTCATTTTTCTTAAGTTAATATTTTCTCCTGTGAACTAAGTGTCAATAGTTCTGAGACGAACATGAACGTGTCTGAAACAGCGTGAACTGTGGCTTTAATTTGCATGAAACTTGATACTCATTTCGGGTTCATAACATGACGAAACTAACGTGACAAACAATGCATACACCAGTTGTAGCCAATGCTCAGTGGACTTGTGGCATTTGCCTCACTTCAAACTTTTATAAACTTTACAACACGCCATCTGGAAGCGCATTACATAATGTTATAAAATTATCAACTAAGTAGTCTTATTTCTACAATCATTTCAGTTCGCTTTTAATTTTTCAAGTCAATAGGAGGGTTTGGTATTTTAAGAATTTATAAAAGAAATATCTTTGTGATATGAGTTTACAAAACTACCGCTAGATGGCAGCAGAAAGAGCGAACAAGACCTGCCCAATGAGAATTGCCACTGTGGCGGCTGTCGGACACGTCAACCGGTACGAAACCACTGATTCGGCGTGCGTAAACCCGGCGAAAAGTCACCAACATTAAAATGGCACCCGTCAGACTTGGTCTGATTTTTGCAGCAGTTTTGGCTTTAACAGTAGCCACAGATGAAAATGTAGTTGTTAAATCGGCTGAAAGAACGATCGATTTGACAAGTCAACTGGTCAAAATCACTACAAGACTTGCCTTCCAGAATAATGGCAAGGACAGTGTCAAAAGTCTACTCTATGCTGTTGAACCTTTCGCCGGCGCTCACCTTTCATTCTTGAAGGCCCAGGTAAATTAAATAAAAAATTAAAAAAAAACATATCTTAAAATTATTTGTTACAGTTGACCGAGGGCAAGGACAAACTACTCAAAGTCTCTGAGACCAAAAACGAGAAGTACCCTGGAATTCGACTTTGGAGTATTGAGCTGAAGGAACCACTCGCTCCAGGACAGTCCCAGAAAGTATGTGATAATTTTAGACAGTTTTTTTACTTGCGACTTATATTGAATGTTCGTTTGTGACAGGTCCGCGTTGACAGCGTTTTCTTCAAGGCCGTCAACCCACATCCTGCCCAGATCAGTCAGAGGGAGAAACAGTTGGTTCGCTACCATGGAAACAGCTATGTTTACGTCCCATACAAAGTTCTGAGCCAGACGACCAAAGTTACATTGAGCTCTTCCAATGTTGAAAGCTTCACCAAAGTCAAGCCGTCTTCTCAAAGCGACTCATCAATCTCGTACGGACCGTACGAAAACATTGCCCCTCTTTCTTTGGTAAAACCCAAGTTTAAATCTTCGGAATGTTCAGCTTATATTGTTTTCCCCTCTGAAGGAGGATATCACTATTCACTATGAGAACAACAGCCCGTTCCTAACTCTGTCGTCACTGACAAGACACATTGAAGTTTCGCACTGGGGCAATGTTGCTGTCGAGGAAACCGTTGACATGTATCACAGTGGAGCCAAGCTTAAAGGCTCGTTCTCGCGCTTTGAGTACCAGAGAGAGCAGTCAGGCGTTTCTAGTGTCAAAAACTTCAAGGTAAACGTTAAATTCAAGTCATAAAATTTAACTGAAATCATTCGGTTCATTCTATTTAGACTGTTCTTCCTGCTCTGGCAACTGATGTTTACTATCGCGATGAGATTGGCAACATCTCCACTTCAAACTTGCGTGAAACTGACGACGCTGTGGAACTGGAGCTGCGTCCCCGTTTCCCGCTTTTCGGCGGGTGGAAGACCCATTACGTTGTTGGCTACAATGTACCCAGCTACGAGTTCGTGTACAGCTCTGGTAGATAACAAGTTAACCTTTTCACTATTTAATTAAAATCTGACTCTTGTCCATAACCCAGGTGATCAATATGTCCTGAAGATGAAGGTTGTTGATCACGTGTACGACAACATGTACATCGAAGACGCGCTGATCCGCATCGTGCTGCCCGAAGGAGCTTCTGACATCGAGCTCGAGACACCGTACCCTGTTGAAAGGCTTGCTGACTCTCTTCACTTCACTTATCTCGATACTCGTGGCCGCCCTGTTGTGCAGTTCCGAGCAAAGGATCTCGTAGAGAGCCACATTCAAGACTTTCAGGTTGGTTTTGGATGAAATGACATTTATATGATAGTTTGATAATTCTGAAATCCCGCAGCTTCGTTATCGCTACTCCAGACTTCTGATGTTGCAAGAGCCCCTGCTGTGCGTTGCCGCTTTCTTCTTGCTCTTCCTCGCAGTTATCGTCTACGTCAGACTCGACTTTTCGCTCACAACGGTAAAGTGTTTCCTACATGAAAAGTGTCCTTTCGACTAATTAAATAATTTTCGTTTAAACTACAGGACGAAGCCAGTGAATCTAAACTGCGTGCTGCTGGTATTGCCGAAACAGTGCGCGAGCGTCACGAGCACCGTCTGAGCCTTTATGAAAAGTATGAAGAACTGCTGGCCAAGTTGAAGGCTTCCAAAGATGCTAATGCCTTCCACGCTGCCGTCAAGACAGTCCTGCAGGATCTCAAAAAGGAAACGCAAGCAGTCGCTGATTCCCTGGCCCAAATCAAAGGAGATGCTGCCCTGACTGAACGAGTCAACGAGCTTCAGCGACTTGATGAGTACTTGCTCTCTTTGCTTTTCCCAAAAACCTTTTTAGTTCTTTAAAATGAAGATAGTTTTAATAAGCTAGTTTATTAAGTTACTTAGTGTTTATTTCTGTCTTTTTTCTAGGGCTTTCCGTCAGTTGCTTACAAATGAGAGTCAGTTGGTCGAGAAACTTGTCAGCGGGAAAGTAACGAAGCAGCAGTACGTCGAACAGGATGGACCAATCGCTAAGAAGAAAGAAGAGCAGCGAGAAAAGATGAATCAGCTGCTGGCTGCCCTCTAAGGCACGCGAGCTGTTTTTGAGGAAACTCATAAGCGAGGAAGCAGAATGGGAAAGGGAGTGGGTAATTTCATTCGCACCCAGAAACTTGCTGTTTAAATTTCAGTTGATTTTGTAAGACTTGGACTTGAGGCGAGAAAGAGTGCACTAAATAAAAGGGAGATCCGTTTGGACACTTTTAGATCTTCACATTATTTGACGAGTGTATTCTCAACATTACAAGAAAAGACAGCTTAGTCAGTATATCATTACACAACATGCAACAATTTCAGGGCATTAACTACTGAGTTTTCACTTTTCCCCATGCCAGTAACAGTAATTGTGCTGCTTTTCAACACAACTTTCAGACCCAGAAATCACACGAAATTAAATTATTCTCTTATTTACTGTCAAGGTATTTTACATTCCTCTATGAAATCACACAAAAAAGCATGCGTTTTTTTAACGACTTCTTAAAAAAAAAATTTCCAACACCTGAAACTGAATCCAAGATGACGCGGCATTGTTTTGATATTGGCTTCAAAGAATCAAATATATACATTTTAATAGTTTATTCTAAATATCTAATTGACGCAGATAGTTTTTCGCTTATTTATTGTTATAAATCATACTTACTCTTTAGTCGGATAGTTTTTCTTGAAATAAATGAAGAAATTAGTAACCTGTTATCGCGATACATTATGGTACCGCGATATATTACAGCATCGCGATGAACCGAGAAGTTATTGAAGTTATAAATAGCCCATCCCGTGAGATTTGGCGAGCATTCGCTCGACTCCTTCACGGAAATTCCCTTAAGAAAGGAAAAAGGGGTTTTAGAAGGGAAAATTAAGGGGAATGGGGAAATGTATATGCCTTCGAGCATGTGTATAAATCCTCGAAGGAATATGCAGTAGGAAAATAAGGCAAGAGGGAAAATGTAGGGGAAGAAGGGAAAACAATGCCGTCTTTAAGGGAAAAATGAGAGCTGATACGCACTTCGAACGTCTGCTGCAATGTTGGGGAAACAAAGCCATCCATCAGTCAGGACATTCAACTATGAACTGAAATGTTTATGGAAGAATTTAACGATTGTTTTTGTGAACTTCTTCATCTGGAGGCTCAGAAGAAACGGTATAAATTTCTCATGTGACATTCTTTTATTTGCGCAGTAAACTTGCACCAATCTTCCTGTAGTAAGACGGACTTCTGCAAGTCATAAGTGGAAGAAAAAACTCGCTCGTCGGTAGCTGTGGCGTAGCCATGATCTACGTATCTAAAAGGTTTGAACTAATTCTGTCAGCACTGTTCTCCTGAAGAGAGGAACCAATTAATCCTAATTCTAACCATTATTGGAAACAACTGTTCGCGCAGTACTAGTCAAGTTATTGGGCTAAGAGTTGTGTCGTTCCAAGACTATTAGGCAGCAGTTTTATTCAGAATAAAGTGGCTTTAGTACAAGGTGGCAGAAGTAAGTCCATTTATAAAACATGGGATATAATTATTTAAGCTCGTAGTGAAACTATCCTATCAAGCTAAGTTCTACTGCAATTCCTCTCCGCTGTCACGGTCAAGTGCTGCCATGGGAGATGCTCCTGCGCAGTTCGTCCTCTCCCACGTAAAAGTTATTCTGAGTAATAGTGTTTTATACCCTTTACAGGTTGGATTGTACAAAGTGAAAGGGAATTACATCCTTTAAGGCGTACGTATTGAGCTAGTCACCGCTCGGTTGGACTCTCTGGCTACTGCATCCTCGAGGACTTGGCTAGCTAAGACAGTTTCATTTGGAGCAATCAAAGGTAAAGGCAATGTGAGATTGATATGCCCAGGCATCTTCGTTTTGGAACAGTTAAGGGTACAACTACTTAAGATTATAACAAAAAGTTCATTTAAATGTGTCCTTTTCGATCAATACTAATACTCAAAATCTCTTTGAGGTTTTCGATCTCGACTACATAGTCAGGCCATTCCAGGTACCTGACAGCGTAACTTTTTTAAAAATCACAAACCCCATTTTCAATCGCAGCGTCATGGTAGCAGAAGACATCCCGGTCTCATCGACCGTATCATCGTAAATCCCCTCCCGAGGTACTTATACCAAACATGCGTGGTCTTCTGACATGTTTTGCTTCGGCAGGGGTCCTCCTTTTTTTAAAAGTTTTTGTTATTTTGTTAGACGAGGCGACTAGAAGTACATAATTTTCTGTACTTTCCTCAGTCTTTGTGGGTTCTTCCCCTTCAGAACTCATCTCTCCTCCACTGCGTACTGCTGGACAGGAATCCCCTCCCAAGTTGAGTAAGCTTTCAGTTTTTTTTTTTCTTCTGCCTTCGCTCCATTCTTGCCTCAGTTGCTCTCTTCACCCTCTCCACGCGTGTTGAAAAGACGACTCCATTCTCGTGGGGTAACGTCTGGAATTCGGTGACGTTATCTGTTGAATACAAATGCTCTGGAAGAGCAACAAAGCTGACTCTCCTCGGCTTGCTCAAACGATTGTGAGATTCTGCTGCACTCTTAGTCCGAGAAGAAACTTCTCAAACTGCATCGGTCATCTGGGAAAAAGGTTTTGCAAACATGGTTCATTGTTCAAATGTCGGATCCACCAGTGGCGCAGGAACTCCTCAAGGGCTGGGGGGGGGACGAAATAGGTAATTATTAACGGACCAAATTTTCAGTAAGTTGTATAGTATATATGCAAAAGAACGTGAACATAAAAATGTTTCACGCTCACCTAGGTTGACGTTTTAATCAAAATTTTGAAAAAAAATTCAAGTTAAAAATGTTTCACGATATTTATTACTATTTCACGAAAGATTGCCAGACACAAAAAAACATATCCCGATTAATTACTAATGCATTTTAGAAAAGCAAAATTTAGAATAAACATGTCCAGATTAATTATGAGTACTTAAAAAAGTGTAACAGTACAAAAATATACATTCACGAACTATATTCATACTGTAATTTTTACATCTCAAACGTTGATTTTCTCTCCGAAGTTTTTTCCACAAATTTTTTACAAACATCTGTAATATCTTATTCTGTCAAGTGATTCTCTATGGCATGAAGGAGCATTAAATGCGTTAATCTCTGTTGGGGCATACTAGTGCGGTAACACGATTTGATACGATTTAAAGCGCTGAAGCTCCGCTCGACATTGGCGGAAGAAGCTGGAATTGAAATACATAGCTGCACGAGCTTCTTCACGTGTGGAATCATATCGCATGCTATCTGAGGAAGCTTGGTTAACGCAGAGGCAACATCAGCCATGGTTTTAACTTCCACATTTTTCCCATTAACGTGACCTTCAAGGTGAATACCCATGGAGGAGAGGATGGCAAGCTCGGCGGTCAGTCGTGCTACATCGAAGTCATCTTTCTGCTTCCCCAAACTTTCGGTGACCTGTTCATGTGTTGGAATTCCTCTTTTGAGCACAGCATCCAAGATCAAACTTTCAATTTTGACCAACTCGAGTAGGCCCTCTTGATCGAATCTCTCTTTGACCAGATTTATCAGGCTGTCAATGAATTCGTAATACTGCTTACGAAGACGAGTTTTAGCAGAAAGAATCTCTGTTGTGTCACGTTCTGAATGCTGATACCGCAGAGGAACCTTTGAAGGTCTTTTTTCCTTGGGATGTAGTAGTCCAAGTTCGTTGGCGGCGTTGGTGACAACATTCCAAAGACCCTCGAAACTCTCGTTTGTTCTGCAAAGTGTTGACTAAAATTCCGGCTGCCCACTTTGTGCCAGCTGCCGTAATTCTACGTTTCTGCAGGCTTACAGCCAGAAACTCATATGGCTTCATAACAAGCGAAGATATTGTGAGGGAAAAGTAGAACTCGAAAGTGTTCATTTTGGAGCAGTATCCCTTTAGCTTTGATCTCGTCTCCGGTTTGGTCCCAGGGTCTTTTATAATAGCATCGAGCGTGTCTTGAATTCTACGATAGTGCTGCAGAAAACGTTCGACTGCTTTCTGTCTAACCGTCCAACGAGTCGGGCAGAGAGAAAGGAATTTCCGAGGTTTTCCGTTTTCGGCCGTCTCTATCGAAAAATCCGAGTGCCCGCCATCTTCGACTTCATCGTCTACAATAAATATCTCCGGATTTGCTTCGTCATTCAGGTACATTTGTCTTCTTTTGGATGACTCACGAATTGCGTTCCCTATTTCACGCACAGCAACCATTGCTTCACACACAAGTTCACATTCTCTAGCCGCTTCCTGCAGGGCTAAATCAAGTGAGTGGTTTACACAGTGAACATACATGGATTTGGGGTGCTTCTCCCGCAGTAAAACCTTAATTCCGCTGTATGCCCCAGACATGTTCGATGCCCCATCGAAACAGTGACCCCTCACCTTACTAAAATCAAGACCTAAGCGCAAGAATGCGTCAGATATTACGCAAGAAATTGTTTTTGCTGTGGTATCAACCGGATTGTAAAGCCCCAAAAACAATTCTTTAACGTTTAGATTACTGTCCCAGAAGCGAACGCAAAGAGATATCTGTTCCTGGCCACTAAGATCAGTGGTCCTATCAACACAGATCCCAAGGAACGGCGATTCGTGCGAGTCTTTTAAGATATCCCGTTGCAGAGAATGTGCAAGAAACTGCAGGATTTCGTTTTGTATGTCCCAGCTAGTCAAGTTGTTTCTCCGCAACAGCCAAGATTAAAGTGCTGGAATATCATCTTAACGCATGGTGAGAAGTTGCATGAAATTCGAAGAACTTTCATCGTGTCCTCTGATCGGTTACCCACATGATGCCAGAAATTTCAGAGAAGTAATAATTGCCAGCAGTGCTTCCCTGTTTGCTTTTTGCTGCTGTCTAAGCTGAGTGTCGAGTAAGGCACTGACTGGCGCTTTATGCTTCCGAACCCTAAGTGAAGAGACCGCAGCCAAATGATTAGACGACAAGCTTGAACTTGAACTTCTCAAGTCCCTTTTTCCAGCGCCGGAATCCGTCAGTTGTGAAAGCAGTTTCGCGGAATTCAACTAAATTCAATTTAAGAGCTGTGGCGCAAACATGACAGATAACTGAATCTTCTTCCGCTCGGTAATGTAAGAATGGGTAAAGTCGGAACCAATCAGCCCGACAAGCCCTGGACTCTTTGTCCCTGGGAAACGTGAAAGAAGGTGATGGGTCATAAGGTGTTTCCGGAAGCTCTGCAGAATTGTTGGAAAGAGCCAAACTCACGCTTGTAACCTGAGCAGTGGACGTTAGCAAATTATCTTCCCTTACCGTGAGAAACTCCTGCTGCTGCGGCGCGTTAGAATCCTCAATTACAACCGTACCATATGCAGGAACTGCACGTGGGTTACTGGATTTGTCAGAAGTGACGGAGTCATCTCGAGACTGGGGCTGCCGTACTATCTACAAGACAGACAGCATAAAAAATATGACTGCCGGAGATCTTGGAATAAGGAAAAGCTGTATGTCTTACCCGATTTACCACGCTGACTTTGGCCTGCTTCGTAAAGAAACCTGCAGTTGGCTTCTGAGTACATTTTCGTTTACTCATCGTTTATTATGATAGGTTTTAAATACTAATGTCACACGTACTCGCACAAAATTGCGATAAATGAACAATTTTTTTTTCAAGAAGCTAGCGATTAAAATGTATGCGATACAGCGGCTCAGTCTCCAGTTATTTGCTACCCAGGCTCAGGGCTCAAAATCTAGGCTCAGCACAACTGGATTTTGCACAGCAGCTCAACCGTATGTGGCTCAAGGTCAAGCTAATGTGTCAGAGTGCGAAATCCAGTTGCAAACGGAGGAAGTTGACCAGATCTTGTCGCCGACATTTCAAATCTGATTGGCGCTGCCTGGTGAGCATTAACTAAGCTGGGGGAAAAACCCAAAAGCGAATTCTCTGAAAACAAGACAAGTTGTTTTAAAAAGGTTGAAGAAGGTTGATGAAGTCACGGGATCTGTTAGTAGCCGCAGGCAAATTTCGACCGCTAGAACGCCGCGAGATAATCCCAACGGACCGTTGCACAGCAACGCGACCTTGTCTGGCTGGCTGGCTAGCGCCTCCGGGCAGAAGTTCACCAAACAGACCATGTTTTCAAGTCACGTGATCGCTGGCCGCCATTGCACAAGCAGCCAGCCTTGTGCTTTTCAGGGAGGCTTCTATCCTTTACTTTAGAAGCGGTTTTGCTTTGGCATGTCCTCTCTAGATATACATGCTCGAAGACCACACAAGTTCTTTAAAGGAGGCGAGCATCCCCCCCGGCCCCCCTACTTCCTGCGCCACTGGGGTCCACCGTCTAACCCACGCTATGGCCTCTTCGCAAGGTGCATGTCTTTTCTTCGGCAATGTTCTTCATAGGCATAGAAGGGGTTTCACATTTTTTAAGATCCTGTAACTGCTTGGCAGCTCGAAGCACATTAAGGATGCCCTTCTCTGTATCAATGCCTTCATTCTGAATTTTTAAATCTCGTGACAGGGTTTGAGGAAGAACTGCTTCCTCAAATCTAAAGTCATCTTATACGGTATTTCTAAAGCGCTCGGTGATAATGTGCGTCGAAGTCCCGAATCACGTCAACGTCAGATTCGACTCAAATGCTCGAGTCCTAAGCCCGAGCCGGACGTGGCCAAACAGATGGTTCTTAAGAACTGGCCAATTTTTCTCCTTATTCGGTCATAGCAATTTTTAAAATTTTTGTTGATGGAGTTTCCAGAAACGCTAGAGAGACATAGTCCACAATGATTAGAATGTTGGAGTACTTGCCTTGTCACTCACGACGGCGTCATTGACAGTTGCGAATGAACCGTGCGCCGGCTGGTTTGTTAACTCCTCTGTATTGTGTTTGTTGTCGCCGTTCTTGCCTTTTCCCAAGTAGCCAGTGCTGAAGCTTTGTTTCCGAGATACACTGAAGAGGTCTCCCATGATGTGTGGACTGAACCAGCTATCAAGAAGTGAAAAACTTCCACTTCAGTTGTTTTCTTCGTCTCACAATCCGCGAATAACATATAACACATCCATCGACACAAACAGATGAGTTGTCGTTAAATACCTCCAGTGATCTTCTCTTTGGTACTCCCTAATCAAACGCAAGTAGTGTTTGTAGACTGTGCAGAGATGGTTGAATTTTGTCGTTTATCATCCTTCTAAAGAGATTTCATCCAGAGACTCAAACGACTTGCATCCGCCTGTTCGAAACTGTTTCCCTGATGCTAATCATTGTAATTATCCTATCGACATCGGTGTATTCGTTGCGTTTTTTTTTTTTAAAGATCGCATCCAGCGGGGCTCGAATAAAGCTTTGATATTGCTGGTCACCCCTCTGTCGAAACTTTCTGTTTGCACATTCTGGTGAAGGCGGCCCACTCAGCATCCCTTTTGAATGTCAATGTTTTCGCCCCTATCATCAATGATTTTCTGTTGCATGGTAGATGCGATGTACATGAAATGAGTTGGGTCGTGTGTATTTTGAAGTGTACTTCAGGAACAGATGCTCTTTGTAAAGGATAGAACTTGGAGTTACTTAGTGCTGCGAGAAAATATGCACCGAACCGAATTTTGAGGGTTTTTCCCCATATCAGCGCGTAGGCCTTGGTTCATGACTAGTACAAAACAATTCGAATCATTAGCAAAGTAAAACGTAGGCAATGTGAAAGAAAGTGTGGATAATCAAAATCAGTAGTGAAGGTAAATGCTAAATGAATCAGAACAATAATAATAAAAGGGCAGATAAAATCAGTTATTATTACACTTGACTATATGTAGACTAGTGCCTAAAAGTAACCATTTTTGGTTATGGAAGTCATAGTTGAAATTCTTTCTTGACATAAGTAATGAAACTATGAACACCGTTGAACAAGGCGGGATTGGTCAGAAGCTTTTAGTGTTTAAATTCAGACCCATTCTGAAAAATTCTCGAATTAGAGCGGCTCTGTGTTGTGTTAAAACCGCGCGGGAGAAGAATATTTGTCCTAGGTGATCGGATCTCAGCTGTATAATGATGGAACTGATTGGGCGAAGAACGTTAGTTGAAATAAGCTGTTCTTCGAGTATGGCTGAGTGTCCAGTTGGAGGAGCCGTTGGCAAGCAGCGCCGTCGAGTACGCTTTTTTGCAAACAGTTTCTTCAACTTTCCTTTGATCAGGTTCCTTATTTCACGGAGAGGGTAGCCGAGGACGGGATCGGGGAACGAACGAAAGGTGGCGGCGTGTTTACCAACCCGTAATCCATAACAGGGTCACGGAGAGTCTTCGCGTCTTTCGAGAAATGGCCGTAACTTATCTTGTAACCAGTTCGAGTGCGCGTCTTCGAGTTCGGTCTGCGGAGCGTAGCGCCCTGTTGCAGCGTGACTATCGCTAAAGATGCGTAGGCGTTGCGCATTAAGTTGTGTGCAGTACTCGATGGCGTCGTCAATTGCAACGATCTCAGGGTAGAAGCTAGGGAGGTCCTATTTTAGTTAGCCCTACAAGTAGTAAGTCACGTCATCGAACTCAATGACTGCCGCGTACCCATTTTCAGTCTCCGATGATGAAGCGTCTGTGTAAACTAAAGCTTCTTGGGTGGAGTTAGCCTTCTGTGTTTCGCGAATGGCGTCCTCGGTCAGTAAGATTACCGTTTTCCGATGTCTTAGGTATTCGATCGTTAGGGTAACGGGAGCGCTTTTCTCGATGTCGTCGATTTCAAGAATGATGAGCTCAGCTTGGAGTTTTGTTGACCTTTGAAAGGGGCTCCAGTACCGCTTGTGCTTTGGCTCAGTAGTTGGATCGCGCACTTTTTGGTGTTGCGAAGTGCATGTAGCAAGTAGTCATTCTCTCGTGGATATTATCTCAGAGCGCTGGGGTTCATGATTCCACATGAAGGACTGGCGTTGGGCTTGAAGATAATGCTCTGGAGCGGCTTCCACGATAGCTTCTCGTCGAACTATGTTCATAGGTAGCGTACCACCTTTGAGACTGGGTCAGGGTTGGCACTTGTCTGGAAATCCTGGAAAACCTGGAAAAGTCAGGGAAATTGGATTTGGGTCGAAAAAGCCAGGGAAAAGTCAGGGAAATCTTAAAAATTGCTTGAAGTCAGGGAAAAGTCAGGGAATTGCGGCCCCATGGCCACGCTGTATCTAGCCTTAAAGTATTTGACGTGCTATAGTTTGAATTAATGCGCTATGTCTTCTGCATACCATATGCAAAGTTGCCATAAACTAACGAAAAACACATCACACCGTTCCAGAGCCAAAAAATGCGCTTTTTCTCCACTCTGATTGTGATATCAATCAAGGATGGCAAGGTTTCTGATGAGTTAGCACATAACAGGGGCATGTGGGTAGGGATAGGAAGTGGTTCATCGTCAAGAAAACTTGTTCCGGAGAGGACAGAATCAGAGAAGAAGCAACACTAGGTTCCCACTGGCACAATGTACTGGTATATATCTGAGAATATTCTCAGCTATCTGGCTATTCCTTCACAGCATGATTTGTCCCCGGAGTTGATCACGCAGATGCTGGTGAATCCTGCAGTTCAGACAACGGCAGTCTTGTACTTGAGGCGAGCCTAACCTCCACGGAAGTCAATAGCCGTGATGCCATGCTGCCAGCTGCTGGTTGGAACTGGATAGAAATATTGGGGTCATCAAATATGCGATGTGAAGAGGTCATCGCAGATATTGAAAAACCGATGGGCGTAACACGCAAGATGGCAGTAATTGTACCGGAGACTTTAAGTATGGAGTACTACGTGTTCTCCACGAAATATACCGGTAGTCTTCTGACGGGTTCGTACTCATCAACGCCAGAAATTCAGCGTAATCTGGAGGACTTCAACAAACTTCCAGTGTGTCCTGGATGTCCGGAAGAAGCATTCCGAAACATTCTTTGCTGCACCGGTGGAAAAAAACTGAATTCAGTTTGGCACTCGGTGAGATGTGAGCTTTTAAAAGAGACAGAGGATCCGAAACGCTGCCAGCCCTGTTCCTTGCTGAAGTACTATCTCCAAAGAAAGGCGAAACGATTGAAGGCTTCCAAAGTGCTATCATCTTTAACCCCCAATTCTCATCTGACCTCTAAACAACTTAAGAAAAAGGTGCAAACTACTAAGCGGCAGCAACATCTCCTCAGGAAAACTGTTCGTCGCCGTGAAACAGCTTTGCAGGTATATAGCTACCCACTTAACTTATAGCAACAGTGTAACGTAGATTCCGAGAATTAATGACATCTTTTACCCAGGAAACGATGAGGGATATTACAGCAATTAAACAACAGTTTGAGAACGTAAATCAGGAAGCACTAGCAAAGCTCCTCGAACCACTGGAACCAAAGGTGACAAAAGCATGAAAACCAAGAACTCTATTTGTTTTAGTAGCCTCCCGAGATTTCTACTAACCCAGTGTAAAACGAATTCGGAGGGAGTGTTTAAGATACCTAATCCTGGTGTTGGATAAATACACTGAGTTTTTTATTTATTTCTGCAACGCACTCATTTCCCTCGTGTATCTGTTGTGAGTTACCCTTTTTCGTGGTAAAATCAGACTAACAATGTGGGTGTGGTGTACTGTGTGGAGCAAGATAGAGCGGTAAAACTTGAATCCCATTGCAGATTAGGTTGCAGCAGGCGTTAATTTTGTTTCTATACAGGCCAAACTGGTTATGGAGACGATTTTACAAAAAGCTAGGCAAAAAAATAAAGGCATGCGCTACGAAGCAGAATGGCTCCTTGATTGCATGCTGTTACGAATGAAGAGTCCTGCAGCTTATCGCCATTTACAGGATGCCAACTTGCTCCCACTGCCCTCCGCTACTACGTTACATCGTCTCATTGGAGGACTACACTGCCAATTTGGCATCAACAATTTCGCGTTGGACGCAATTGAAAAGGCATTCAAAGGGAAGAAGCTGCCCGAAAGGTTCGGATCGCTTGTATGGGACGAAATGACGGTTGCCGAGTCTGTCAACTGCAGCACACGAACACTTCAGTTCGACGGCTTCGTCGATCTCGAAGGAGTCGTGGAAGAAACATCCTCTACAGATCCGCAGGAACGAAACCTACCGGATGGACCAACAGACGCTTTATTGTGAGACCGACCAAAAAACGAGAAACTCGCCGACCATGTGCTCGTCTTTATGTTCCGGCCTTTCATGGGCAGCTGGATCCAGCCGATTGCAGTATGTGGGTCAAAAGGAGCAGCAGACGGAACTTCTCTTCATCGGCTGTTGATGAAGTGTATCATTGCCCTGGAGAGTCGCGGAGCGCGAGTTGTTTCGGTAGTCTGTGACGGGGCTCAGTCGAACAAAGCAGCACTTGGTCTTTGTGGTATCAGCGGAGACCCTCTGAAGTTTAAGAACAGTACGGCACATCCAATCGTCGAAGGGGCCAGAATTTACTTCATGACTGATGCACCCCACCTGTTCAAATGCATCCGAAACCAAATGTACAACAAGAAAGTTGTCCAGGTAAATCAGTTTTTCATGTAAAAACTAGACTCGTAATTCATAAATATGTTTCATAGTGCGAGGGCAACACTGTAAAATGGGACTACGTAACCAACCTGTACGATTTCGAGACATCTATCGCCCAACATGCAGCGGGCTTAAGAAAAGCCTATAAATTGAAAAAATGTCACGTGAGACCAGGTTGCTTCCAGGAAATGAACGTTCAGCTAGCTGTTCAGGTATGCTTACTTCTTTAACTCCATTCTTCAAAGAATTTCAACGGAAAAATCGTTTCTAGGTTCTGTCGGAGAGTGTTGCGAATGCGCTGGATCACTATCGTCGTCATGAGGACCCTAACATATCTCAGAAGTTCGAGGGATCCGAGGCCACTGTCGCGCTTATTCGGCTTCTCAACAGTTGCTTCAACATCATGAATGCGAGACATCCCAAGGAAGGAATATATGCTTCAACTTGGCCTTCGAAGAAGGAAACCTTGTGTCAGCTGCTGGATGTGCTGGAAAAGACTGAGTATCACTGGGTTCTAAGGAGAGCTGCGGGTTTTGCCTCCTTAACCACATTAAGAGCCTTGCGCCTTACGATTACCAGCACCATCGATATTGTGGATTTCTTGTTTCAGAACGGATACAAATACGTACTGACAGGAAAATTAAATCAGGACTGCCTAGAGGTAAGAAACAAAAACTGATTATTCGACAGAGGCGGGAGTTACACATTTTCTTTTAATTTCTCCACAGCGCTTTTTTGGAATTTATCAGATATGCTGGGGGATCAAAAGACCAGCCAACCGTGAGCTCATTCCTCCAGTTATATCGGATGTTGACCATATACTACCCCACCAAAACGAGCCTTAGAAATGGCAACGTTGACGGAGAAGACAGGCTCCGTCTCTTGACGTCTTACAAAGACTGCCTTCTAGCCAAGTACAAAGAGAACAAGGAGGCCTCAGCTAAGTTGAAAAACTTTCTCAAAGCTCAACTAGTCGAGTGTACAGCATCTAGTCATCCTTCATCGGAGCCGGAGCTCTGTAAGGATAGTTCAGAAATTGTTTTTCATTTGTGCGGCTTTTTGCTTAAGTCTTGCAGGGAAACAACTAAATGCGAAGAGTGCAAAAAAACTTTAATATCCGACAAAAAAGATGCCCTTTACAGTCGATATACAAGGGATATCGATCACGGGGGGTTAATCTATTGCAGCGATTCGATGCACCAGGTAATGTCGATTGTGGAATCAAAAATTCAGGATAAATTTAATCACGGCGCGATGTACATAAGAGATTCATTTGAGGATGTAATTTTCGACCTGACCTTAGAAAGCCTGCCGCCAATATGCTGCGAAGTGCACCGAGCACGGAAAATACCAGATTTAATTTTTAAGTATATTTTACTCAGATTCCGGTTTTTGGCCCGTTATAAAAATTCTGCCATGGACCTTGTTAAGAAGAAGCGCCATGCGCTCAAGAAACAGTCGAAACTTAATTAGGAAACAATATCCTTTTGCTTCATCATTCCTTGTTTTAACAAACTCATGTTTTTCAGTTATTTCTGTGATTTACTCAAGCATAATTATCTTATTTGTGATTTTTTTCGGAATGCCGACAAATTTATCGCCCTATGCTAGTTTTCCTAAGAAGTCGCTATTTTCATGTTTTTCTATGTTCTCAGAAATATAAAATCTCAATTAAACTTTAAGCCGACGAACCTTTAATGCTTATTTATTGGGAAATAGTTCAGATAAAGGCATTAGGTTACGGCAAATTGAATAGATTCATCATAAATACCGCAAAATACAAGGCTATTCGCATAAGCGCAAGCAATGAGTAGAGGCATAACTGCACGCAGCGCCTCTAGCGGAATTAGATAAACCTCTGCCGAAGTTTTCGGGCCAGTGAAAGTACCTCTCCTTCCTATATCGTGGTTTACGTGTTGATTTTGAATGAAAGTCAAGGATATTTTGTGTCGGTTCCTCTTTGGGGGTTCGGTTCACTACAATTTGTTAATTCTCTTCCGATTTCATCAGCTTCACTGGTCCAAGGCTTGTTAAGGTCTGCGTTTGTCAGTTTTTTTCCAGCTTGGGATTTAGTCTATTTAGACTTGTATAACAGCGCCAAGTTACCCCTGCATGTTTTCCGGACTAGCAGAGGAGGTGGAGTCTATCGGAGATTCTTGAAGTCTCCCTCCAGCAAGGAAAGAATGTTACATTTTTATTTTTTTTTTGCGCTTCCCTTAGTCATTTTGTTGAATCATTATAGTGCAAGCGTCTGAAATGCGATTTCCAGTATATGATTGATCGATGTGACGAAATTTGAGGGCCGGTCAAATTGCTTTTCGCTTGCAGAACTTAAGTGCCTGTGATTTGTCCAGAATCAGGAGAAGATTGAGCAAAGTCAATTTTTTTTTTTACAAATTCAGCCATTGAAGTCTCGATATCAGTTATGGTGCTTATGCTAGTTTGCGGAGTTGTAGCTTTCTCAGCAAGAGCTTCGATGGCTGCTTTTTGGGCTTGAATAAGCCTTGGCATTCCAGCCCCCTTAGAGTCGCCCTTTGCCCAGCCCTCGTAATTTGACTGAGTTAAAGGTCTGGGGCGGGCTTTTGTTTCCCTGGAAAAATCGGCTGCGAAAAATTCGTGGAACCGTTGGGGGCAACTCGACAATTTTACCATGGGCCCTTATGGAAGAAAAACTTTTCTTTAATTTTAATCATAAAAAATAGATGAGTTACAACAAACGAAATGCAGTTTTGAGTAGAAGAATGTGTGCTCTATTTTCTTCTTAATTTATCTGCTTGGAGGCAAGCTGTCCTGATTTTTAATTTAATTTAGAAAAGCAACTGTGTGCGCATCGGATCCACGGTGTGCGTTTTAGTACTGTACCTTGAATACCTTTCTTCTTTCCCGCCTTAAATACAACTGAACCGTCACCATAGCCAATTTGAAGTTTGAATTTCAATATCAGACTGAGAATGACGAAACATTCCAATTTTTCGCACATCCGCGAATTTCCTGAAAAGGCGTTGAAGCTTGAAATATCTGAGCGACAAACTAAGCGTTCCTTGTTTTTTTGTTTTTTTTTTCGTCGAGCAATATGTACGCAAACTAGAGTTATTCCAAAAAATGATCTAGTAAGCATTCGGGCCAAGTGTTACAGGAGTATGAAGAAAAGCGAGAAGCCACACACAATATTTCTTTCCATCAAGCCTGGAGAAATTATTGACGGGTAGTACCCGTGCACTGCAGGGTAAGAACTTAAACCTCTAACTTGCTTCAACTGTCTTCAACGTAACATATTTTGTAGTTAGAATTCGAGGCAAATACGCTCACAAGCTGGCAGTTGTCAAGCAAATAGAATACTGGATTACCTGTGGGACGACGAAACCTCCATTAGAAACTTCTCGCATCTCGCACCAGCCCAAAGTGTCGGTGGCTCATCCCGAGAGGACGAAAAATATTCTCTACAAAGTTTAACAAAGATAGCCTTGGTCAAAGTGATGCTGAAGCGCTCAGAAATCTGCCGAAAGCTTGTGATCCCACGCTTTACGAATAACAGGTAATAATACTAGGAATAAAGAGAAATTATTTCTATTTAAAACGTGCTAAAATTGGAGAATCAGCCCACGATGACGACTTCATCAAACTGTGCAGATCATCGGGAACAGCGTGGCCCTCAGTAGGTCGTCAAGCAATGTATCCACTGGTTCCCACTGACATGGCCCTGCATTTGTTGGATCAGTAATGATGACTTGGGGTAAGTACACTATACTGTATACGTTATTTAACACAGAAAAAAACAATATAACATTTAGTTCGTACAATTATTCATTAATAGTGGGCCACTAAGTCCTTCTCTGAAAACAGACAATCATTCGCTCCTGTGTTGAGTATAGGAGGCATAAAACCCGTTAACATTGAACAAACAATCCAAATTTGGTTTAAACAGGTCAGGTTGAAAATTCTTGCTGTTCTATCGATTATTTTAAACACTAATGCGTCCGATTAAGCGCTCAACGTGGGTCGGGTGACAAACAATTTTTTTGTCGCATCTACGCCCGAGACTGGCATCTGCTGATTTTTGCGTGAAATCGGTGGGATATTGATTTCAACCCAATCCCGTCGAGCTGTTCTTCGATGAGGAATCCTTTGTCCGCCATGGTTGCGTCGCCTTTCTTGAGGAATTCAAATTCCGGGAGCTTTTCGAGGTGTTGTAGAAATCCGCTTTCGGATACTGTCTCCTGGTCCGACATGCTTCCTGAAAACGCAGGAGATATGTAAACCAGCGAGCCTCTTGGATCGCATGGCAGCAGGCATTTCAAGGTTGTCGCCGACTTGTACCCGGGAGTAAACTGGCTAAGGCGGAAAAGTGATGAGGGTCTGTCGATGCAGAACTCGGTTGCATCCAGCAGAGTTACAGTTTGCGGAAAATCTTTTATAAAATCTGCTGGTGCGTTTTGTAGTATTAAATCTCGGGGTGGGCAAATGGGTAACGATGAAAATCGCACTGCCATTTAGTTTATTCAGTTGAAGAATAAGAAACCGACTTCGCGATTGCCTATGCCAAGGTTAATGCCAGGACTTCGTTCTCCAATCCAGTTCTTAGTTTACCCAGGACCATGAAGAACTGTTTCAGCTTGGGCATTTTCCGAGCAACCGTTCGTTGTTTCGTATAAGTTAAGATCGGGTCGGTCTCGTTAGGTGCAAGAAAATTGTGAACATCGAAAAACCGATTCTTGCCAAATCCAGTCAAGTTTCTCCAATTACGCTGCGGCTTGGTGAAGCGTAAATTATCCGCTGACCAATGAAGATGATTCTCGTTGGAATTCTTCTCACTTGTTGTTGTTTCAGTTCGCTGTTGGGAATTATTCGTCGTTCGAACAACTTCTGTCAGTTGGCGATTCTCCTGAGCTCATTGTAAGATAGTCAGTCTCTCATTGTCGTTCTCCTCTGTTAACTGGGTGACTGCAAGACGTGATGCGTCCCGTTCGTTGAGGAGTGCATCCCTTTCTAGAAGCAGTTTGTCCTGTTCTAGTTTGACACACTCATAGTTGCGTTGTTGTTCATTTATTGTTGCTCTAGCCTGTTCGCGTTCTTCTTAGAGTTTTGAGCACTTGGCAGCGAGGTTTCGTGGTTGCAGATTAAGGGCACTAACGTAGCAGCGTCCAGCCTCGTTTTTGTCCTTTAGACGGTTCATTTCGTTAGTTAGGTTAAGAACTTGTGCACAGATTGTAGGGTCCCGCAGTTTAACTAGCCAGCTGTCTATCTCTAGTTGCTTAATCCTTGATTCTAGTAAGGCCTTGGATTGCTTCAGTGATTCGTTGTCTTGCTTTACTTTTTCCAGCTGCATCTGTATTGTGCCTATAAATAGAAAGAGACAAATGTTAGTAAACGTATGTTTCTCGAGTTTAACTCTGGTTTTCTCGTTAAGGCACCCCAAATGATCGGTACTTTCACCCAGATACCCCGGACGCCCTAGCCCCTACTAGCAGCAGTGAAACCGCTGTCGAATCGGAATCTCGAGTCTACTCTGCTGATATTTCTTTCCCGTAATAATGCCTTCTAACAACGGAAATGCCCTGTTTCCTTGTCGGACAACTCGCAGATATAGTTATCTCAAAAGAAAAGGCAGTATTTATCAAGAGGAGAACAATGTTGCAAAGCGAAAATGCGGATTGGAAGCAAGTGCGACAGCAACCGCACAACGGCTTCTAACTTCGGGACGATTTACAATGGGAAGAAACCTGTCAAAGCTAAATCAGTTTCGTATCTGCGGAATGTTATAAACTTTAACGATGTGTCTACTCTAGGGATGAGATACTGCATTTTAAAAGAAGGCGAAGCCAGGGAATAATATGCCCGAAAACAGAATTTACATACTCATTCCCTTGGATTCGTTATTAATCCCGCTATCCCATTTGTTGGGGCAAGTCCCGACGGTGGCGTCTGCGACGACGGGAAGGTAAGGATAATAAATGTAAAATGCCCTTCATCTGCCGCTGACCAAAGGCATAATGGAAGTTTTCGAGCCCAAGAAACAGAAGAGGCAAGATTTTTGCTCAGAGTTAGTTAAACTGGACAACGGAACTTAGTCGGTGAGACTGAGGCGCACCCACAAATATTGGTTTTAAGTCCACTGAGGTCTCATGGTAACGGGTGCTAATTTCTGTGATTTTATTGTTTATACCGGTTGCGATATCACGTTGAACAGATATACCCTTATACCGAATTTTTGAAAAATATGATATGCACCCTCTACAAATTTTACATAGAATATGCTAGACCTTTCTATTTATCGGAAGCTCGTCAGTAAATTTTAACCTTGATGGACTGATTGAAAGCTATATTTTACTGTATTAATTATGAATGCAACCTACCCAAAGCACGTTTCAATTCCATTTACTTCAGTGATAAAGACTAAGTCTACCTTTAGCAGATGATAACGATGGCAGGTGTAAATTTATCTTCCTGTTCAGATGCATTGTTCATTACCAGTGAACACACTTGGAGGCTGCTGCTCTGAAAATCCATGCTGGGTGCTGACGTTAAATCTTATAAAACAAAAAACATGAATATACCATTGCTTTTTAAAAATTATTACAAAGAGACTCAGTTACCTGCAACTGTTGCCGCAGAGTGCTGCTCTGGAAAATATATTCCCTCCGTGCAGTTACCGTCCGCGTCTAAATAACCCATAGGTTCGAACCCTCCCCAGCTGCTTTGATCTAACATGTTAAAACCCGTATTATTTACATCGTCTGCACCGAGCAAGGGAGTGCTCGTAACCTCTTGCGATGGACTTGCAAATGCCGAGACTGGGTCTGGATGTTCCTTAGTTAGTTCTTCGCCTCCGACAAAGTACTGATTGAAAAAAAACACAAGCCAGATGATTTATTTCTCTAAATGCAAACGGGTTGTTACTTACCAAAGAAAATACAGCGGTATATCTTGTGATTTTGTTCATATTTCGTTGGCGGTGTGGTCTCCCACAAGCTTGCATCCAATCAAAACATCGTTTACGTTCTATTTACCTTGTTTTTAAGGCACATTAACTTAACTGGAGTCAGGAAATCAACAAGAATACCCCTCTTTTCAATTGTTTCCATTTTTCTTGAGTCAGAGTTGCAATTACCCCACGCACAGTGAAGATTCGGCATTTTCTTCTAGGTTGTAATACTTGACATTACAAATTTGTAAACAGGGTAATTCTATGTGAAAACGTCATGCCGACTTAGCCTCACCTCGGCCGATCCGAACCAAATTTGGTGTAGGAATAGGTCATGACCTGAAAACCCCTTGGGACCTACCAGAGGGGCTCAGCCGGCAAGGCTTTAAGAATCGGCAACTTCGCAAATTTTTCGCCAGTTGAAAACCCCTCTCCGTATAAATCGGGAGAATAAGTGTACAGTGCTATTTTTTAATTGGTTAAAATGCTTTTCCTATGCAAAAATGAACGAGGAATCTGATTTTAATAACGAAAAAAAAATTAGTGCAACGTGTTTATAACAAAATTTGCAAGTTTTGAAGAAAAATTGGATTTGCAAAAAATGCAGTATCTCAAAAAATTCTCAAAAAATAGCGTGTTGTCGGCTGATGTCTCAGCTAAGTTGTGACAAAATTTCAGATTTTACAAACGCTTTGTTCTCGAGTAATCTCAATTTCTGTCGCGGCACCTCGCGCATCGCCCATAAGGCTGTTTGCCGCCGACGACGGGACCAGATGACTCCGCTCCTCGCATATTCTACGATATTGCATGGGATCTAATGCTCTCTTGGTGAAGGCATCTTAGTAAATGAAACTCGTTTATTCAGTTAACTTTTTGCTTCATAAAGTATGCTTTCAAGCCGCTTTCAACTTGGAGCAAACTCGCGCTCCGGCTTTTATTGTTCAGAGCTCGACTCCTCGTGTCTACTTCCTCCAGTGTATCTTTTTGTATTCATCGAAAGCTTCTTTGATTCTCGTCACATCTTGCTGCTCCAAATCGTACTCCTGAATTCCTCCGGAGGTTTTACAGCTTGGGAAAGGCGAGTCGATAACTGTTAAAACGTCTTCTGTAAGAATCCACTTCGTAAACTCCGTTCCAGGCCATCATAGTTTTACAATAGACGATACGTCGGGTGTCATGAGTTTCGCGTATCCTTGCTCGAATTCGTCCGAGACAGATTCAGCGGATCCAACCCATACCTTATCTTCGCAAACGCACGTAATATAATTGTGATTGTTGGCGTAAATTGGGGGAGGGGCGGGGGTGGCAGGGGTGCAGAGGATGCATTGCACATGTTGTCTTATTGAATATTGAACTCATGGGATCTACATTCATTTGCACTCGGATAGATGTACTTGCGAATTTTTGAAGTCCCGTTTTCAATCCCTTTCCGACTCGCAAAGAGCTAGAAGAGTTCAATATTCGCACGGAAATAAAATTAATCAAGAAGTATTTCACAGTGTGGCTCGTTCTAATCGAGTGGTATGTGTACTGGTACTTCTGTGTCTTCAGCACAAGAATTAGCATCTTTCCATGTGCTTTAAGAGCCATCTAACAGGAAAGCCGTCTAATATCATCTATAGAAGGTACATTAACTTAAACTCACGTAGAAAAGAATGCATAATAAATAATATTGGCGTAGCCACCAAAGCGGTGGTTTTACTACTGAGTGTACTTTTCAGGTTAGCTGGAAAAAGAAATATTGGCGGCTTGACTGAATTAGCAAAAATTTTCAAAAACATTCTAACAATACCAGTCTCAACCTGAAGAGCTTAGCGTTCATTTTCGTCTATTATGACACAGAGGCGATTAAATTACGATGCGCTGGCTCCCTGTTATACCCATGTAACGACAAATCTTAAGTTTGGACATATGATCGGGGTTTTATCAGAAGGGTTCTTGTAAGTGTCAACACGGTAGGGCTGCAAGTGTTCTAAAGTTTTCTTTGCCCTTGTTGTATCTAATTTTAGCGGAAAAATTTTATGAGATATGAAGAATAAATTTTGGATAATATGAAAAACTTCATAATTCAGTTTTAGATATTAAGCGTAAAGGTCCTTAAACTTCTACCTGACTGAGCCCCCCCCCCGGAAATTTAGAACTCTACGACAATGGTAATGAAAACTCACAACCCACTAAAACTGAATACCCATTTTAACAGAGTAAATGAAAAAAGCATGTCCTTCTCTGATTATCATCCAAAATTCCATTCGCAAGATAGAACTGCCTTAACCTGCTGAGATACACATTTCCAGCTACTACCAGAAGTGAAAGCCTCAATGTTTCCTAATACAACCCCAGCAAAAGAAGCAGCGAGCTCGAAAAAGAATGCCTGTTAGCATAGCATCCTTGTCGCCAAAATATTTTTAAATTTCGCAAACACGAGGGATGAGTGACGTAAACTTGTCATTTGCTGTACAAAACCAAGATTGACTTTTGTTTCAGAAATTTAGATCCGAGCATACTTCAAGTAAAAGAGCACCATATGTTAAAAACAAAACACTAAAACTATAGCGAGTTTTACTGCGTTTCCAATCAGCACAGCACGTTACGTGTGTGTGTTTTTTGCGAAACTTGTTCGTCGTTCAGATGCGATATTTTCTACACAAAGTCTTCGAATGTGTTAGTGTAACAGTTGACACTGTTACTCCGTCCTAATTATAAATGATTTGATGTTGCCTGTTTAATGTCACCTGTTTTGTACTCCAAGATGTGGATAAAATCAACAATCTCAGGTGTTCCATAAGTCTCATTTATATCATTAATAATAGTACCAACTCCGGTGTCGGTACCACATTACTAAAAACATGTTTTTACGCAATACCAAAGGACGCCATGTTTTTTCGAAAGAGGATTTAACCATGTCATAATTACGTTGTAGGATTTTCAGCAGACTTGTCCAAAGTGTCTTTTTCAATCTGATCCAAAACGCTTCAGCCAATCAAATTCTCTGAGAAGGAAACCGAACCAGCTGGAAAAAAGCCAGTCCAGAAGGAAAAACTCCTGATGTTCCTTTGCCGCACAGCTCACGCAACTGCTTCCACCCGCGCCCCTCACACCTCACCATTTTCTGCTCCTTACCCTCATGTTCATCTCACCGTTGCACAGCCGACACTGCAACACAAGCCCCAAATCAATTCTAAGCACCTCCACCATCTCCACACCCAATACCATCGACGACGCCTTCACCTCTACGTCTTTCCTCTGTACCGGCGTCGAACTCGAAAATTGGATTTCCTTGCCTCCCGTGGCGTTCACAACATTAACGCGGCTCATCTGGTAGTCCTCACTTACAAATAGAAAACAGATAGTGCACATGGAACTCGACAGAAAAACTTATGACAACTAAACTTTCACCTTTCTTGTACGGCTGATGTCATTCCACAAGACGACCTTTATACAACCGGACTCGTCTCTAACTTCCAGAGACATCATGTCGACTCTCCTACCACCTTGAATTCCCTTCTTTTCCGGACCACTAACAGACAAAATTTTTATGGTGACGGTCGCTTCCTGTCCCACCACGAGCTCAGCAACCCGCTTAACGCTAGTAACATCAAATTGCTTGGGCAGAACAGTATACTGAAAGTCACACTTCGCAATCTCGACACAACTCCGAAGGTTGAACAGGATGCCATGGGACAATTTCACATTCACCAACTTCACGCACTTTTTGGCGAAGCGTGCGTTAGCATGCGGAGCCGAGAACATCAAAAAAGGGCACAGCTACGTGCCCGGGGCAAAAAGTAAAACCCGCGACGGTGGACGGTTCTATTTTCACATCGGGTCTAACGTAGCTACGAATATCCGCATTTGCGAAAGTGCACTCGGAATTGTTGGTGCTGTTTTGTGGTGGGCGGGGTGTCCGGAGCTGAGCAGTGAGCACTGTTGCACTTTTTCTCAGTTAAATTCTGCTCAGAGTACTCCAGCGTTCGGACGGAACCTGTGGTTAGTGGCTCTGTGCGCATTTGTTGTATTTCCTGGCCTCGTTGCACTTGCATCGGGTACCTGATCGAGATTCTTGAAGTTGGCATTTTTACGAAGGTTTGCGGATCGTTGTGTTATTGGTTGCGCAGTGTAACTTTCCTGTAAGAGTTGTATGTGTTGTTTCTGAGTTTCATTCGTATTGAATTCAGGTTCATTTTGTTTATGGTACGTGTTTCCTGGTAATGTTTGCAATCAGATTTCTGTTTGTAATCAGTACCTTGGCACTAGCTTCCAGTTTGCAGTGAGAGAAAGTGAAATTCCGTCGGCAGTTTTCCTCTGTTTAGTATACGATTGTTCGACGTATGTTCGTCTAGCTTCAGAAACATTTCTGTCGCGTTTCTCGTTAGTACGCAGTTGTACGTTCCTCACGTTGTTTGTGTGTTGTTCGGAGCAAATAAAATTTTAAAATAATATACCACACTTATCTCGTTCATTTTTTCCGCTCGCCCTTCAGCTCCGTCAACAAACGCACCCCTTGCACTTAACGCACCCGACCCGCCCCCTTGCCATGCACCGCCCGCGGTACAACTATCTTGTTCTTCCTACCATACTCTTCAAAGACATTCCACAAGTGGGGCACATAGCACACTAATGTTTCAAAAGCAGACGCAGCAATCTGCAAAGAAAATCGAAACATCTCGGATTTTGCCCCGGATTCCGGCCAGGCAACACCACCTCACTTACTCCACACATAACCAACCTTATCCCCATATCCTTCACTGTAGAAACGATTTCTCTCAGAACCAAACATTTTACTCCAATAGCTCACAAAACCATAATACACGGAACAGTCACCAACACATTCCTTTTTATACCGACGCCAACCATAACCAACCCTCAGAACACCCCACATTACCCAAGAAAGATCCAATCAAGATAAAGAACTACGTTAAGAGAAATCCAACGACTTCCACACATACGTCATAACCCCACCTCTCACTTTCCCAACTACCGAATAGGCGGGGTTTTATATCAGGAAAAAAGTAACCGTCGGAGTAACCGGTTACCACATAATACAGTAACCAGATCCGAACAACCCAACTTCAGTTTTATTGTAAGTGTCAGCTTCCACGGATGTGACTCGTGGGTTCACGCGTATTTCTGTTATTTGCTGATTTCGTATAATTACAATTCGGCAATTGTTTGGGAATCTTTCAGTGAACATCTGCACGAAGAATTAGCTTATGAATTTGTATTCCAGACACTGGGTTGCTTGTATGACATTTTGTCTGTGATCACAAGTATTGTTTTTGCTATTCTTACGAAAGTGTATTTCACAGTTCGCAATTTATTAAAGTGTATTTACGTAGTGTTTGTAATTAATCAGCGCTTCTGTGACAGTTTATTGAGATACGTTTATGTTGCGTTTCTGAGTACCCGGCGTATCTACTTCGTTCCCGGCGATCGTTTGCTTTATTCACACATCCTTCGTTCTCTCTGTGAATAAAAAACCATTCAAACTTCGTAATCATTCTTGCAATGGGTGGAGAAATATTCACGATTCTATTGAATTAAACTGAATTTGACTGAGTTTAATGTACCGATTGCTTTTGTGTGTGCATATTTTCGGTGCACTCAAGCGTTCTATATAACTCTCAGTCTCATTCTCCTGTTAAACTTTGCATTTTTCACCTTAATTTATCACAGTGTGATAGGCAATACTTTCTAATTAATCACACTTTCCTAACAAACCGTGTCCGAAAGTCCGGTTATATTAGGGGAGCAAATACTTGTTCAACTGCTTTCCGGTCGCCTCGTAAGATTAGTCAGAGTTTTAGTCGCTGTAAAGAGACGTAACCCATCCGTTTCCCGTTCAGACGTATCTATTGCGTTCCTTCCGATCGTTTACATAGTTCGTACCTAACCACGTTCTTTTCTACGAGTACGAATCCAAGCCGTTCACCGAATCCCTGAACAAATGCCCACTCGAACGTAGTTTGTTTGTCTAAATGCCCCCGGGTTTAACTTATCCTTTGCTTTTCTACGCGTAAATTGTCGGTACATTGAAGTATCGCTTCACAAATCTTGCTCATTCATCTCACAAAACATGTTCCTCATTTATATTATGTGCCAGGGGTGCTCTACAACTCAAAACTTGTTCTCCCAAATTGATATTGCAATATTACATCACATGTGCTCAACTAAGAACTGTAAATGTGCTACATTACTATCAAATCCCACTTAACTCCAATAACCCGACACCAGCCTATTCTCAATAACCACTACCAGCGCCAACAACCAACAGCCATAATACTACCACCTCATCATTTGCACCCCGCGCACCCACATCGCACACTCGCCATGCGATCTTGGGGCGCAACCATCTTGTTATATGTAAAAATCACACGGCCCAGGGTATGATTGCGAATTGCTGCCTCAGACATTTTACAAATACTACGTGAAATAAATGTCCCAACATTATTTTGAACCAACTGTCTCATGCCTCTACCATTTGTTTGACTGGTTATTCTAGTTCTTATGGTAGATATCTTTATCAGATTTACCCGGGGTACCGTAAACAATTAAAAGTATCTCCATGTTCAGTTTTGAATGGTCATTTACCCCGCATTCATGCGATATCACAAAGCTAATGAAAATTTGGAATATTCCTAAGTATCACCCGGTATAGTTTTCACGGAAATCTCGGAATCCTTCGCCGACTTGCAATGCAAGTTACACGGAAATTGTGTGTCTGAGTTACTGTATATATATGTGTGAAACGTGGGGTATGTATGAAATATATCTTTATTCGTAGGTATATGTGAAACAGTCAACTTGCTTCCACGAGTATTCTTAGGGGTTCACAGCGTCCGAATTCGTTTCAAGCGAAAACTATAAGACGAAAGTAACGTGTAAGCCGAATCGGGAAGGCCAAAGCGAGTTTCTGATGCAGCGAGATTCTTGTCTGAGCAGGGCAATCTTCCTTTTAAGTCCAGATAATTTACGATCCGCACTGGGAAACACTCAATTCTATCGAAGCCCAACTCGGTGAAAACTAAATGATGTAGAGGACAGGCAAGTATTGCCCAAGCAGATAACTGGACGGATATATGCAACGAAACACTGGGACAGTAAACGCACTGCAAGTTATTTTGATTGACAAGCTCTTCGCCTCAATAGAGGAAATGAAGCGCACATGAATCATTGCGCCAGGTAATCTTGAAATCAATCAGAATGCTTAATGAAAAGTACTGCGAAGAACTTGTTTTGCGGGAAATATTGTTAGGACTGTATCCTCACCCAGGGTAGAGAGGGGCATAAGTCAGGGTTCCCAGTGTCAGCAGATCGACACATCGTTTGTTCGTAAACAGGATGGCTCAGTCAGCCCATCTGCAGATGGATTGGTTCGAGTTTTCTGTACGAACGTACTGTCTCTCTGGACAGCGATGTGTCGATCTAGGCACAATTAGTGGAGAATCGCGGTGTCAACGAGGGCTAATGGCTGGAGTACGGAGGCAGTGTGCAGATAAATCGTAAAATGGCCTTCATTTTCCGATTTACTTAATGTGCGCGGAGTCTCGAGCGAGTAGCCCTTGTCTCAACACTGAATTCCTAGTTATTCGTTGTGTGAATAAAAGTACTGATGCTAAAACAAGACATCACTGTATTTCTTAGGCAAATGAAGAAAGAAGCGACTATTGAATATAATGCACATCATGATGTCTGAAATTCGTAACGTTGATCGTAGCGCTATAAATTTTCACTCCGCAGTGCCACTCTGTTAACTCAAAAAGTAGTAGCTCAATCACACACCAAACCTAACATTTAAGGAACCAAGAATCAGAATAAACGCTCCCCCTCTGCACATCCTACGCTCTGTCAACTGTAAGGAAGAGCTCGAAAGCACGTTTGAAGGTTCTTACTCAGTTGATCAGGCTTTTCGAAGCAATCATAAGGAAGTAAAGGAGTTTACTTCGATTTCAATTGAAAACTTCACACTTCATCACACTAGCTGAAACCACTCTTTCGACGGTGCCAATACGTACCGGGAATATTCCCGCGCCACGCTATTTTCAGACGCGGCATCAGACATCAAAGTGTGTTCTCGTTGATCGCCACCTGTAGCTCTACCGCTTGACGCAAAATTATGAAAAAGTATTTTTTTTTTGCAGGACTAAGAGAGCTGCACACATTTCGCAAATTCTATTTTAAGTTTTCGCAAATCATAGGAGACTAATACGAGTTTGAAAACAAAGAAAAAACAAGCTTTTTTAAATTTGTATTATGTTTACTTTGAAGCTATCGAAATATTCCATTCATTCTTTGCACCAAATCATTCGTCTTACTGAGGCAAATCTAACTTTTTAATTGTTCTCCTAGGACGACAAGTAAGGGCGCTAGAATTTTCTTGAGTCCTGTGTTGGCGGCCCTCGAAAATCTAGGTTTTTATCAATTCTACAAAAAGTAGAGGCGTATTTGAGGTCAAGTCCCCCCGAATTGAAAACTCCATAACAAAACAAATTTTTTGACACCAAAATTTTGAGTTTTTGAACCATTTCTCTGGTCGTAGGAGAGAAAAAAAGCTGGGCCAACAGGCTCTGTCCAGAGCCAGTTGGCCCAGCCTTTACTACATAGTAAATACTTCGCCTCACAGATGGCGCTGGTGAGTGCTAGCAGACTATCCGTGTTTGGGTGGTAAGTCGAACTGATGGAAGAAATATGGCCATATTTCTAGTTCTACTGTTTTCGTGTTGCAAAGATTCGGCTCGAAGAGTTTTAAGAAGAGCCGGAAAAATTAAAAACAGTCAATGAGTACAATCTTTCAAGTATAGTGCAGAAGTAGGCATTTTAAGCACTGTCCAGGCAAGCCAGAAAAAACAACGATCATACAAAGTTCAGGTACGTTTTCATCTAATAAACATGGCGAGAATACATCGTATTGCATTGTTCTCTTAATTTCAGGTTGATTTAGATGGAGAGAAAATTGTCGACGGTAGGTGCGAGTGCTTAAATGGGTTATCAAAGTGCTTGCACATGGCAGCGCCTTATCTGCACGCTATGGAAAACATATCCGAGACTGATCTGGAATGTTCATGGAGTAGGAGTAAAGCGGCGGAAAGTGTGCAGACTATTGAAGAAATGTTTGGGTGCATAGCGTCCTTTACTGCCACTAACACAGCACCTACACGTAAACGATGTCTCGAGTTGCTGCGGGAAGGACACAGGCTTGAAAGTTTTTTTTTTTTTTTTTTTTTTTTTTTTTACAGAAACATGGTTTACTATTGTTTTTGCTTGAAGAACCCATAAAACCTGAGAGCCACCCAAAACTCTTCGCGAATATTCTGTATTCTACCAAGACCTCTGGAACTCATTTGCGTAGAGCAATCATGGAGCAGTTCGCATTTTCCAGTCCGAAATTGACAAGATTGCTCTCGAGACCACTGGGGCAGTCCAACAACCAGCTGTGGCATCTCTTTCATGAGGGAAGAATCACAGGACGATATTTCGGAATGGTCCTAGACGCTGTCGGAAATCAGAAGTTTAATGATTCCTTCTTCAATAATTTCTTTGGGAGGACAAAACTCGATGAGGTATTGGCAATCGCATGGGGAAGGGAACTCGAATCAGTAGCCTGTAAAGCGTATGAGGAGCGTATCCTGGGCACAGACACAGCCACCGGACTTTTTCTTCACGAATCCGGCATTATGGGAGCGTCACCGGATGGCCTCGTGGGCGAAGATGAAATTATAGAAATTAAATCCCCTTATTCTCTTCGTTTTTTTTTGTTTTTTTTTTATTTCCGTCCAAGCATTAGGCCAAGGCCTATGGCTGATTCAAACGATACATTGACTTCAGGATTAAGGGGTTCTGGAAGATTATAAGTGCATGCGAAAATAGGAACAAAACTCTTAAGCTATAACGGATTGTTGGATAAACGTCGTGAAATAATTTGGAGAGAAATCTAAAATTAGGAAACGCTTAGATGACAGAACAAATGAAAGCAAGTTTAACGAACTACATAGCAAAAATGGGAGTGGTGATACAAATCCAAATAGTAACGATTATTATATATACCAAAGTGCTGCAATTTCCTCACGGAAGTTGATTAAGTTCTAAAAGTTTATCTACAAGATTTTTGACATAGGGAAACAAATTAGGGATGGTTAAGATATTTCGGGGATTCTCTTCGTTTGGCAGGCGACAAAGCAGTGGACAATCTTGAAAGAGAACTGAAATACTTGGCAAAAGGCCCTGATAATGCTTACGTATTGAAAACATCAACTGCCCAAGGTCGCAGCTACGTTGGCCAGGTGCAAGCTTACCTTCACTTAACGAAATGAAAAGTTTGCAATTTTGTTATCTGGTGGCCGGGAGACCTTGGAAATCAAAGCAATCTTGTCATAATCAAAATTGAAAAGGATATTTCGTGGTCCACATTTGTTCACGATATTCTTATGTTTTATGAAACAACTTGCCAAAGTATCTGAGCTAGTTCTGATCTTGTCAGTATTACTTGTTAAAATCTAATCGTGTGTTACCTTTACCCAAGTAAAAATTTGGTATATTTTAGAATACCAAACAGTAGTATACTATTAGTATGATGAAGTAGTATACTAATTTGGCCCATGTACTACATACTAAAAGTATATTTAAGGTATTCTAAAAGTATGCATAAAAATGTACTGAGAGAATACTACAAGTATTCTAAAGCGCGACACGAAGTATACTAAGAATATGCTAAGAGTATTATCAAAATATACGCAAATTATACTACGAATATACTGGGAGTATAATGAAAATAAACTAAAAGTACTCTTAAGATATCCGCCAATTATACTGACAAAGTACTTGCAGTATAATAGAAATACACTAAAAGTACTCTTAAAACATATGCAAAATATACTACGAATATACTGGGAGTATAATAAAAATACGCTAAAATTATTCTTAAAATATACGCCAAATATACTACGATATATACTGAAAGTGTAATAAAAATATACTAGTAGTTAATTGCCAGTATACTACAATTACAAAAATAATACTCCATAAACATACTAAAATTAGTACTACAAATTGTAGTAGTACTAAACATATGTGACAAAGAAACAAAATTACTAATGTTGGGGGCATAAACAGTTCTATACTGTTCACGACATTACAACAAAAACATGTGCGTGATATTGGTAACTATGTAGCTATCTGATACGCCATAACAGAACAGAAACTTATTGTAATTCTGAATTATTAAAAATTACGAAAAATTCTCGATTAATAGATGAAACAAAAACAAGACAAAAAAAGGAGACCAAAAGAACTGTACTTGAGAAAAACTAAAACATGGCGCCTCGTTTTCTTCTTTTCCATGTTCCCGTTTTCTATTCGTCCAATCTGCTGTATAAAAAAAGGTTAAGGAACAGACATGTCCAACAATTTGTTTGAAACATGTTACATACCTTACTTATTTAGAAGTGGTGTTGTTGAATTTTTTCGAATGGCCGCCCTAGCTTCCGCCTCGGTAGCGTTGGGATGCCTCTCTAGTGTCATTCCTTTCAAGTTGTAAAAAAAAATAATCTGTTTTGCGAACTATACCTTGGCTGCAAATACTTACGTATTATGGCTTGTCGTGCTTCAACATCCATCGGCTGTCGTACTACTGCTCCAGTGCGGCCATATTTTCCAGATCCCTTGTCCAGAGCATGAGTTTCCAAATACTGTCTGCTGAATACCCCGGTCATCAGGGACCCAACAAACTTCGACAGGGACTGGTTCTTACATCTGGAAGCAATTGTATCCAGCTGCGACAGGTCAATGACGAATTCTTCGCTGGTGCTATTATCGTTGTTACACTGCTAACAGATGTTGAAAGAAACATTAAGATTCCGTCCCCTGTTGAATACCGCAAAACTAATACCGACGATGGCGTCACACTGCTGCTGGCACTTGGAAAATCCTGTTCTGCTTTCAACCCAGCAGCCACTGAATCATCCGCGGGGCTCTGACCGAAGCAGTCGTCCTGTTGGTCAATACTCAAATTGAGCCGTCTGCTTATAAAGGAATCCGCATAATCCAACTAGAATACAATTTAGTCATTGTTAAATTGTAAACCGATGTTTATGTATTACTACCGTACAAGGCGATGCGGGGACTGTTGAAGGTGTTCCCAACACGCTACGCAGATTACTTGTTCCTCCGCTTACCTGAAATATAATTGCACGATGACACCGATTTGCATTACGCAGTTTAAACGATATCATTACCTTTCTGGCTGGCTCAGCTGCTGATGGTAGCTTCGAACAGGAGCAGAAAGAATCAATCGCTCGAGATTCGAGTTTCATCACGGCAGTCTCGGCCCGAGCAATCAAACCGTCAAATGCTGTAAAACATTTCAGCGAGAGAACTTGTAGCATGACATATTCAAGATAAGATAACATCAAGATAATCAAGAATAAATACCTTTCAACTGCGCCTGACACTCGCCGTTAAATTCTTTCATCAGCGCACGGAATCCTGGGATAGAAAATTGGAAGAAGCTACAACACAGTGCTTTTCAGACTAAGCAATACCTTCTACTCCAGATAAATGAAGAGGGTTGTAAGGAGGGCCACTACCAGAGGGGTCTTCCGTTGTGTTCTCTGAACAAGGCGGATCTGGGCTGGCTGCTTCTCGCTCGCCCCCCCCCTAGATGCTTGAATATATTTTCTATTTGGAATAAAGATAGAGAAGAATGTCTGTGGCACACACAGCAAATATCTCATAAACTCACCTTGAATTCTTTCAACCTGCTCTTCCTCTTCTGATCTACAGCAACTTTGCTGGCTCGCTTCTGCAGCTGGGGATCCCCTTCGGTGTCTTCAGCGTCCGCAGGGTCCAGATTTACATCTTCGTACTTCTTGTTTTACCTCCTCTCCCGTTTACGCTTACTTGGAGCATCGTTGTTGGATACGTCGACTTCTCTAGGGGCTACTATTTCCTCTATAGACGTTCTCCCACTTTCGATGTCCAGCGATATGTTGCGGAGGAATAATTTGTCATCTGCATGAACGTAAGTAAAAGCAACTGTGTGAGAACGTTCAGTTCGCTGAACATAAATGCTGCGCTAATACAATATATATAGGGACCACAAATCTCCGAAATGTAAAATTTCCATCATCCATATACTATATATAACACCGTAACTTGTAGAATGATTTCATACTAATTTTTACCTTGTTATGTAAATAGCGAATACTTTATTTAAATTTACAAAGACGACGACGTTGTGCTCTGCACTCACCGTCAATCAGAAGGACTCGTGCTTCAAAGATCCTTCCTTTTTCCTTCCCTTTACGCCAGTTTACGGTGTACACTTTTTCGTAATCAAAAGGTTCGTCCTTGGGATCATTCAGCAAATCGAGTGATAAGACATCAATTGTCTTATCAGAAGGGAATTCGCAAAGACAGAATTTTTTCATACTGATCGAGAAGGAAATAAATCGCAAGTCTTCAACAGGAAAAAGCTCGACACGCTGGCGAAAAGCTTGAGCTCTGGAGATGGAATGAAGGTACAAGATTCAAATTCGTCGTCGTGGCGGACAGCAACAAGGAAACCAAAAAACGGCTTGAAATCGTTGGTGACAAAAGAATCGCGCAAAAACGCCAACGCTATCAGTGCGAAATTTTCAAGAAAAGAAAGTAGGGTACTTTATGGCTGTAAAGCGGGCGGTTTTCCGCTCCTTCCCCACCCTTTGCTTATTGGCAAAAAAATCGTTCGAAAATGTCACTACTTTGTCTGTGAATACTTCAGCCATCGTAATGTTAAAATGAATTGCATTTTCGAGCGATCTTTTTGCCAACAAGTGGGCCATCTTCATCACATGACCAACCGCCCACTTTACACCCGTATGACTTAGTGTCACCAACGGAATAAAGCGCCCACCGCCCAGTATTAGCACTTCCTTCCCGCAGCCTCTCAGCACTGCAGATTTGGCGGGAAAGTGTTGTATTGCAAAATAAACAACGAAACTGAGTTTGGCGGGAAAACATTATTTACAGATTCTGGGTATGTGCACAAGATATGTGCATTTATTATGTGTAAGGTGTCTTCCATACACAATTATTACAAGTGTAGTAAATGGCAAAGTGATAAAAACATATGCATTGTTATGTACAAGTTTTTCTTTCTTGAAACCTCATTCCATATATGATGCTTCGTTTAGTTATACTAAAATAAGCTACGATTTCACCTAACTGAATACTGTAACACATGACAATGCAACGCTGGCTAAACCGGCTGAGGTTTCATCTATTTTGATTTTCCATTTATTTCTTGAATTCAGCGACAATTATAATAATTAATTATTCAGCGACCTGGCGGTTCTTATGATTCTGAAACACATCGACAAATTTAAATTAAACCGATAAAAAGACGACTTCCTCAAAGGTTTTCACGTGTTCTACCGAAGTCAAGGGTTTCATTCATACAATACTGAAGACCAGGGGTAATCGAAGTTAAATGAATTGTCCGTGCCACAAAGTACGATATATTTTTTTGGGGACTTATTTACCATTTTATCATTAAACTGGTGCTACGTTACTTGGTAACAGTAATCATTCGTCTGTTTTCTGCGTGTTATCAAATGGTTATCAAACCATCTCCGTATACCCTTTCCCGTGAGTTGCAGACCTCGTGTGATCCCACTAACCCAGATATAGTAAAGAATGTTTTCTGGCCTAGCATTCCTATGGGAATACTATCGGTGCAAGAATACAGGTCAGGTATTAGAAAATGACATTTTTTCGCAGTTTCCGCGAGAATCTGGCGGGAAGAATATTGATTTGGGAATTACGGAAATTGCTTATACATAAATTGAAATATATGTATCGGTACGTTATATTCATATTACTCTCAACTATAAATAAGTTATTGCAGACCCGAAGTAATCAAAGTTAAATGAGTCAAATCATATAGATATATTGTTTTATCACTGTTAACAGCGTCACTTTTATAACCCCATATTGGAAACATCGCGATGGTACTGGAAATTAAGGGCCAATTAATACAAACCTAATAGTTGTTATATCCAACAAATTGGAAAAATGTTTGCAGATTTGGGGTCAAAGCAAAGTTTTCGATATTTGCCAGCAGCATCTTGTTCTCCCGTATGTAAATCGATGGCCTGTCCCATACCTGTCAATCATACTTCATTCGGCAAATCAATCAGACATGACTTCCCCAATTTGTACAAGAATTGAAAACGGCCGGAACCCATCCGTAACTACTGACTTAGTACAAGTTGTACTTGGCACCTATTTCCCTCGGTAAACCCGGTTCATACCATTGATGTACCGACCTGCTATAATCCGATGATGTACGTCCCGTGGAACATCGACGACGATGGCGTCGACGTCCTCAACTACAAGCACTACTGCTTCGTCAAGGAGAGGAGCGTCGGTGCCGTCCAAAACTACATCAAGAACATGGCCAGGCGTATTCTGCGAGGTCCTGGGAAATTTTGGCCCTCGCAGACGGTCGAGATTTTTGAGGAAGACGACTTCCGACTCTACATGCTAACGTGGGAGGACATCTTCACTTTTCATCACCATCGCCACTTTTGTTTCGCTTTTGAAGATTTGTATATGTACGGAGAGACTGATCTCAGTACCTATTATTTAACTATGTAGTATGCAGTGGAGGTCGAAAATAAAAATGTATTTTAATCTAGATGCCTTCTTCATTTTTCTGTTAATTTTAGCTAGAAGTGTGCTATAGGCAAGCAAAGCTCTCTTCACTCAAAATATGACTTCCCTGGCGGGTATATGGTGGGTGTCATGGGTTGAACAAATTTTCGCTGCGTGTCGCTGAATTCTACTTGCCGCCTAGTGTACTTTTTACGAACTGTATAGTGCAAATTTCGTAGCGCGCCAGATCAGTTGCTCAGTGGCACACCGGCAGTGCAAAAGGACGGAGTTACCATTGCGTTGCGCAATTAATACATTTTTCGTATATTTTGTTTCACATCAGTAGCTTCTGGAAAACATTTCAAGCGAATATAGCCTGCTTTTTGGTAAGAATATGCATTTACTAATAACTAATAATAATAATTAACTAATTTCATTAATATGCATTCACTTATTTCTACAGAAACTCTAACTATCAGAAGGGTTCTATAATAACTACACAGGCTCTCAAACATGGGCAAACAGAACAGCAGCAGGCCTCGAAGCTACAAGCAGTACTTGAGGACGAATAGCGCTATACCACGCCGAACGGCTTATAGGCATAGAATGTTACTCATGTGACAGCAGGCAGCCGAGCTGAACAGTTCAACTAGTGAACGCAACTTGCTGGCAAGTAGCAACAACAACATCAATGAGACAGATCACCTTGTCACGGAACCAGTTGGTAAGCAGGATTTATTTTTCTTAACTAATTCTATCGGCAGTAGCGTTTTAAAATGTGCGTGTGCGCGGACGATACTGTCATCGAAGCAGACCAACGAACTGATGATGACACGTACGTTCCATGGTATGCCTGGAACCAAGACACCGATTATAACACTGAGGACAGTGAAGTTGCTGCGAACGTGTTCAGTGGTGCTCCTGCAACAGAAGGTACACAATTATTTACTTACCATATGCGGTATAATTATTAAGTGTGATCATAGTTTGACCATAATTATAATGAAAAGTATTTTAATTGTTCGTGTGAAGTTGTCTATGGTTAATTAGTTGTTAATTTTTACTTATACTCACACATTAAAGATCCGAGTCGTGTGTTATATATCTAGAGCGCTAGTCTGCAGCGAAGGATTAATTATTTGTTTGCATTGCAGATCCACAGGATCGTTCGAGTTCTATTTCTGCGGAACCCCGCGTGGACGGAAGTCGCTTCCCGTTAAAAAAACTCGACGAAACTGGCGGTGACCCATTGTACGAAGGATCATCCTTTTCCAAGGGGCAATTGTTGTCTCAAATCCTGGCATTCATTCTGCATTTCCAAATTAACAAAACAGCCCTGGAAAACCTGTTGCTATTACTAAACATTGCAATTCCTGGCTGCTTACCTCCATCAAAGTATTTCCTGGAAAACGCAATATTTCGGAATGTTAGAACCGGGGCAATGACGCGTCATTTTTACTGCGCCCAATGCCAGAAATATCTCGGGGAAATTCCTGATGCTGCTAAGCCCTGCGAATGCGGTGAGCTGTTCGATTCAGAAAAATCTCTGAAAAATGGAAACTACTTCTTGGTGGGAAGTCTGGAGAAGCAGCTGCGCAGTTTGATGGAGCGCCACAATCTGTGGACTGAAATCGAGAAAAGCCGTTCCCATATTTCACAAGACTTAGACATGAAGGGAGAAGTAGTAACAGGGAAAGAATGCAAAAGATATCATGATTTTTTGGCCGCGGGCCGCAATTTCTCACTGATCTTTAATGTAGATGGTGTTCCAGTATTTAAATCTAGTAATAACTCTCTATGGCCCATCATCTGCACAGTCAACGAACTTATGTTCCAGAAAAAATCACGGTTTGCTCTACTCAGTACCCTGTAGTACGGCAAAAAGCCCAAGGACGCAAACACTTTGATGACACCGTTTGTCAAAGAAGTGAACAAACTTTTCCAGCAGGGCTTCACGTGGACCGACAGCTTAGGTAAGGTACATGTTTCAAGAGTGTTCTGCTCAACGTGTATGTGTGACGCTCCCGCACGCGCCATGGTAATGAATTTTAAGCAGTTCAATGGATACTTCGGCTGCGAAAAATGTCTTCATCGTGGGCTACGAATGCAACGAGGAGACGGTGGCGCCATGATGTACCCACTGAAAAATCCCTTACCCTCTCTTCGAACCCGTGAAGACACCTTGCACAACGGACTAGAGGCAGCACATGCAACAGGACCCGATGACGTGAACGGAGTTTTCGGTCTCAGTCATCTGCTACTTCTTCCTAAATTCAATTTCGTAAAGGCAATGTCATCTGACTACATGCATTGCGTAATTTTGGGAGTGTGTAGGCAGATGCTGTCTCTGTGGCTCGACAACCCAGGGGAAGAATACTACATTCCATCTACCACCTACATGGATGAAGTGCTCCTGTCATCGAAGCCGCCAAATGAAATTCGCAGGCTCCCGCGCTCGTTTCACGCAGCAAGGAGATTCCTTAAGGATAGCGAGCTTCGGAATTTCGTTCTGTTTTACTCACCTGTGGCTCTCAAAGACCTTTTACCTCGAAAATATTATGTACACTGGATGCTGCTTGTGAATTTGCCGCGAATTTTGCTGAAACGCCTCATTAGTCCCGAAGATCTTCAAGTGGCCAAAGTGCTAGCTTTAAAGTTCTGCGGCGATACGGAGGTTCTATACGGCATTCAGCACTGCTCGTATAACATCCATCAATTGATCCATGTTGTAGAAGCTGTGCAGGACTGGGGGGCTCCGTGGTCCTCTTCTGGATTCATGTTTGAGGACCTCCTAGGTTCACTGAAGTTGTTATATGCTGGGACCAAGTACGTCCCGGAGCAAATATTTTCGAACTTCTGTGCGAGGCGAGAGATCGTAGCATTCGCCTCGCGCTACATACCTGAAGCTGAGGAAGCAGCACAAGACCTGTTCGAAACGTTGCTCAACAACCGTCAAATTTTTCTCAGTGATCTAATTGAACCAGAATGCTTCGGACTAGGTCAAATGCAGCCTTTGAATTCATGGTTACGGACGCCGATGCAGCAGGCGTTACAGAGAAATATCAAGTGCTTCTACAGCATGAGCTTTAACAGATTAGGAGTCAACGGTAAAATTTACTGCACGGAGACATACGCGCAGCGCTATAGAAGGGACAACTCCCAGTTACCACGGTTAAAGGCGACACATGCCAGATTTTGTACATCATCACTACATCATCCACATGTGAGTGTGCCACACAACCTGGTGAACGTCGTTGCTCCTTCTTCGGGCCTGACAGCAGCAACAAAGCTCACACCATTGTTATGTGTGTGGGGCGTGTCTTAAAACTAGAACGTGTACCACCCATACAGGAACCCGATGGCCACAACAACCTTACCGCGTTTATGAGGAAAGTGACAGAACCGGGAAATATCATTACCTTTGGACCGCAAGACATAACAGGGAAATGTATGTTTGTTCAAAAAGGACACGAGACATTTCTGCTGAATGTGTCTGACGTCAGATTTGAAAAGGATTGAAAGGTAATGATAAATGTTTGTGCTATCTGTACAATGAAGAACAGTTTTATTCAACAGTTTAGGTAATTGTCCACTTTCGCGGTTCCATGGACCCACTTAGGCCGAAGACTACGAACGGGCGTGATATGCATTATTGGGTTTGTAATATACTATTGTGTAAGTGATGTATGTATAAATCTCATAACATAACATGTAACTTGTACGAAAACCTAATTAACTACCTTCTCCCCCTTTTTTGTTGTACAGTAATAACAGCAGTGAAGATATGCATAAAAACAGTTCAAGTTTTAGTTTTCTTAATTTGTGTATATCCTCTCTGCTAGATGTAATACACATCAAAATATTTGGAAGCCGTTATAATGCAGTGGGTCGTCGAATATTGTTTCTCTTATACATCTCAAGCATTTTCATTATAAAATCTCGCAGTACGTGTGCTTTATCGTACTGAAATTTTACATTACAAAAAATTCATATCATCAGTTTCTTGTATAAGTTGGAGCACACATTGGAGTATATTACCCACGTACTGAAGTTTACTTATACTGTGCTTTAAATATACTGACGCATACTGTATTATACTGCCCATTTTGCTGAATTATACTTCGAGTGTGCTATGAGCATAATGAACCATACTGCAGTATTCTATCCTTATACTGAAGTATATTTAGACTACACTCTTACGTATACTGAAGCATACTGCAGTATACTACCCTTATACTGAAGTATACTCAGGCTACATTCTTAAGTATACTGAAGCATACTGCGGCATACTACCATGTACTTCAGTATGCTTTAGTACATTCAGAGTATACTCCAGTATACTTTGAAATGTACTACAGTATACTACATTTTTACATGGGTACCCAGTTTTGTGTTCCTTTCAGCTCCTTGGAGGAAAGCTGAATTGTTATTTATCATGTGAAATAATTGTACTCCTGTGAAAATTCCTGAATCAGTTAACGAGTGCGTATTGTCACGACGAAAACATACGAGGAAGAAATAAAGAAACTGAAAGAAGAATACTACGCGTGACAATTTTACTTCAATTCACTGAATTTGTTTTTCGTTCTTTTCCAGCATTACCTTTCCACATTCAGCAATTATTGGCGTTTGCCAGTTGACTAACGCACCGCATACTCAGATGATCTTGCTGGTAACGCTCACCGCAGATAGGGAATGTGTTGCAATATGTGCTATATCTTCATCCTCTGTATGGCCCGTGCCACGTGGGCCCGTGCCACGTGGGCCCGAGCGCGAGCAACTTTGTATGTTACAGATACCTCCTGCTCGGTGAATTGCGGTCTTGACAAAACAGGAGGAGTCGTTAAAGTCAAATTTGGGGAAACCAGTCAATTTAACAAAAATCACTTATCTGCCAGCATACTTTCCCCAGGCTTAAGCTTTTCCATAATGCCGCAACTCTGAACTATTTGTTTGTCAGAAGTAGCTCCACCATATGCACTGCTGACAAAAACAACTTGTCCTGACGGTGTGACGGCAACAAGAACTTTAAAAGTGCATCGCTGTTTGTAATTAAAGAACGTATTACATTGAAGATCGAAATCTCTCCTGGGGACTTAGCACGGGCCCTCCGTACAGTCTATTATCAATCGACATGTGTTAAAGTCCTCAAACCCTTCGGAATTCACCGACTGTACGAATTCAAGTGACGGATTTCGGCAAGCGTTGTTAAATAGACAATCTTGTGTAACACATCCAGCCAGGTGAAAATACATTGGCGATAGTCTTCCTACAGACCAATACCTGAAGGCCATATCCTCGAAAGTGTAATTTCTCCTCAGCTTTTAGAGAGTTATAAACAACTGATCTTGAGGACTGAATCGTGTAACACCGAATCATAACGGTAAGACTTCTTTCATAATGTGCACAAAGAAAGCATAGTGTTGAATGTTGTAGCATCAGGTAGTCCAGTGTACGAAGAAACTATTTCACCTTTACTTTCAACGTCACTGAATCTTTATCTGAACACTTTATCTTCTTTCTTCTTCAGTTCTTCAGATAACTGCTTGTTCTGCAATGTCAGTGTTTTAATGAAGGCTTCCCCAGTGAAAAAATAAGGGTGCGTTAAGGAGCCTGAAACATATCCTGAAGGCATCCCGACTAGTCATATAAAGTAAAGGCACATTTAGGTTCCCGAACCTACTGAAATTGGCCCGTTTTCCAGATGTTTCGGGTACCTGATTTTGTTCCCTTTTATGTTTGTTTAGTATGGATTTAGGACACTCGCAGCGTCCTGAATCAAATAAATTCGGGATCCTGAGGATATCCTACGTGGCACTAGTTTGGTGTCCTTCAAATATCCTGAACTGAATGAATCCAGGATCCCTAGAATATACTGAGTGACGGAAATTCAGTGTCTCTTAAAACATCCCGAATTAAATCAATTCAGGATCCCTAGTACATAGTGAATGATCTGTTTTAGTGGTCCTTAGCCCATACTGAACGTACAAGGAATCAGGATCCTTCCACTACTCTGAACCACGTGAAGTAAGCATCCTAACTATCTCCTGAATAATCTGAATTTTGAGTTTTTAAATCATCCTGAATTATGAGGATTAAGTATCCTTCTAATATCCTTAATTCAATAGTTTCAGAGTCCTTAAATTATTCTTAGTGCATCCTTACAAACGATTTACCTCATGACCTTTTAGCGACTAAAATATCACAGGTTTTCATAATAAACATATCACCAAGTTGTGTACTAAATATGGTTAAAAGGAGATGAAAGGAGGAAAAAAAACATAAAATGCTGATGAAAAATAATGATAAATAGAAAAAGGTTGAGTTAAATGAATTTCTTCTGATCAGTCTAATCCGTCCGTTTTAGTAATCAGAAACTTCCTGATCCAGGATCTCGTTGGTTCCACTCAGCCTGAACTTCTTTACGGTCGTATTGTTCCAACGGTCGTTGTCATCGGAGGATGAAGAACTTCTCAACGCTACTTCCGGAGCCTCCTTACGCTTCGGTGTCTTCACGGGTGGTTTTCTGAGTTTCCCAGTTTGCTTTCTCTTCTGGTATGAGGCCCTGTTGTCCATACAGCTTCAGACTTTAAGTATGGTTTTCACTAGAGCCAGGCTACCCCGATGGTCACGAGGCTGCCAGTTGACCCTGTCATCCTTCTTGCCTGGACCCATGCCACACCAGCATCAGCCCCCGCGTCTATCAATTGGATAAAAGTGGTGCGGCGCCCAGTACATGGGGGCTTCGTTTAGTGTTGCCCGTAGTAGCGCCTATATTTTTCATTGGTTTCTGCAAATTAATTGGCGCGCGAGGCGGGAATTACGAGTCGGCAGTAGCCCAAAGCTACTTGGATTCCGAGAAATTCATGGTTGCGAAGCCAACCCGGCCAAAATCAAAATTTTTTGAAACGTCCAGTCCAGACCACTGGAGATCGCCAGCCATGCCCTCAGGGTACAATATGCCCCGGCCAGAGTGACTGGACTGGTAACTTTCTCTTGGCTGATGTCTAGTGAAAACCACGCTTTAAAGCGTGTGCTCCCTTCGGTGCATTCCCGTTCCATGGTGGCGTGGCATAGCACGACATAGCCTATGGTAACAAAACAAAGGGCCTTTTAAATCGGTAAACCATACGTGACCAACTTATTGGATAATATACGGGATATAAGGGAGATCTTTGCAGAATCCAGAGTAGAGATCGTGTTGTTCCTCATCTCATCCCCGAAAATCGAATCCATGAGACGACTCGTCATTTGCCTGAAATTAGCCGCATACTTGGTGTGGTGCAGGACCACTTGATTCATGTGCTGCAGAATTTCCGTCTAAGACGAAAAATAATAAAAACATTAGTAACCATTAACGATTTTTCACCGAGAAAACAGTACTACCTCGACTTTCAGCATTTCGTCGTCCTTCCTGTCCTCCAAGGTCCGAAAAAGTGTCTCAGCTTCTTCCTTTATAATGTAATCTGGAAAGAAAAATTCCGTTAGTAAGGCTATAGCGGTGCAATTGACATCGACTCATCTCGTTTACTTACATTTCCCGGAAGATTTCTCTGCTGCTGCTTCCAGCCTTGCTAAGCGTTCCTCTAGAGCATTTTGGTCCTTCAGTTCTGCAATGATAACTTTTTAAGTAAACTTCGGGGTAAAGGTAAAAAAGAACTTGTCTTCAACTCGGCAACGGTCCTTTTCAGCTCCTCAACCTCGGTTTTTAACTCCAGGGCCTGTGGGCTGCTTCTGAATTCAGCTTCTTGGACAAGCCTGCTACGCCTCTTCCATGCCTCTGAGTCAGGACCCTTCTATGTTACATTATTGAAATATAATGACAATTATCTATGAAATTTTTTAAATTTACAATTTAATATAACGTGAAATATTTATTAATCATTAACATTATTATTGTATACCTTGCTTATTTCCATGCTTTGTGCAGACTTTTTCATGATTTCCGGAAGTTTTTCTTCAAGGACTGAACGACTTTCTAAAAGTGACACCAATCAATTAATCTCGGCTTATTACATTAGTAGATTTCTAGTAACAGATACTTCTATAACTAATTTGCTTGCACTTTTCTTCCTATACCATTTTAAAAGTTGCGAATGGAAACAATGACTACATAATATATCATAGGGTCTTAAACGTCGACGAAAAGTGTACAAAGATTATTTGATTGCATGTGATAACACGTAGATTATATAGGAATAACAGGTTAATAACAGTGATAACATGACCTAGGACTACGAAGATTGTCGGAGTTGCGGATTCCTTGGTAATATAAAACATTAGCGGACTGAAGGGAATTTCAAACCGTTTCAAGTTTAAAATCTAATATTGTACTTCTCAAGGAAAGTGAAAACGGAATGTTTGAACTTTGCTCTGTTTCTTCGAACGGGCTCTTCTGGAACTAATCCTTTACTTTGAAATGCTTCCCTTGATCCGGTTCACAGATTTAAAAAATATTTAACCGCTTCAGTGACTCGGCATTAAAATAAAGGTCAATCCACCCATGTTTCTTATATTGCGTCATTTAAGATAATAGCATTAGACTATATTATTAAATATTTCATTGCTATATAATCTGCATTGTATGTCTATGTCATTATTATGCTTATTTATTGTAGTCTTGACATCTACTAAAGATAAAAATGATTTCTTACCATCTTTATCTATCACTCTCCCTGGGTAAATTTTCGCACCCCGGTATGGATATTGCAGGGCAGCAGGTCCTTCGCCAATGTAAAAGATGTCTCCGACCTTGTTGGCATCTTCCAAAATTTCTGCTGCAAGAACAGTGTCCTCCGGCTGGATGCTTTACTTCTTCTCGTTGACCCACAAAACTGTTACCCAAGTTACCACAGTGGCAGAAGTTGCTTCCCCGCTGCAGCCGCCATTTTTTTGCTATTTCCCCTTTCGGATTACTGCTCCAATAAACAAAATAATTTTTACGCGATTCTCACACACCAAAATTAGAAAACATAGAAGCCCATAAAGTTATGAGTTTAGACTTTCCGTTAGTTTTGTTGTTTCCTGCCATTTTGAATCAAATGAACTTAAACGTGATAGAGACAGTTTGGCGTGGTTTGCTCACAGAGACGACGTAACTGTAACGGCCGCCAAGTGGCAAGCGTAACGGTCAAGCCGACCTTACTTTGACCTTTGACTATTTGAACCTTGAAGCGTTGTTGTCATGTTAGTTTTGTAATAATCTCTATTCCAACATAAATTATCAAATACTTGCAAGCATAATAACTCAAAATTGATATTCTATCATTTTAAAATTCTAGCTAAATCACTTTAAAACGTTATGTAATTTAATAAATGGTACTAATGCATTTAAAACTTATTTAAACATTAGTTAGTTTTAACTTATTTTGACTCGTATTTGATTTTACTAACACAAAGTGAATGCTTTTGCTCGCAAAACCCTTAGCACGGTTTTAAAAATACTGCTGCGGCGGGAATCATGTAGCGGTAAGCTGCATCCACAAAGCTGCTACCATGGACTGTTACTTTTACAAACACAAGTATATTAATGATAAAAATATATATTCTAGGTACACGTAAAAGAGAGGCCGTCAAAGTTTAAAGCATTAAAAATCATTCTAAGATGTATGATCCTATTATATTACAAAGTAGTATGAATGTGTTTATCACTGACAACATCAGAATAATTTTATTCTAATGAGACTGCAGTACGTAAAATATAAGCAATGAGATTTTCCACTCTTAAACAAGGATTCTTTGAGTTATTAAATTTATGAAATATTGACACTCAAACCCACGGTCCGGATGATTACTTGAGGATTACTCAGTTAACATGATTCATCGGTCCTTAAAGAGGATTTTTACGTGATTTCGCTTAAACCTAAGAGTCGTAATCGTAACATTATTTCGCTCTAAATTAAGATTGTCTGGTTCTGAGCGACAAAAACACGTTAAGATTCTTCTAGGCTAATGACGTAGAGGTTAAGGAGACACGAGTAAGATTCTTTCATTCGAAACAAAAATCTTTTGGTTTCACAGTAACACAAAGAAACAAGACTTTTCGATTTTAGGTTATTGATCAGATTATTGAATATTTAAATCTTAAATTTCACTATTTCTAAACTGATATCAGAAATTCTTTTACGCTAAGTCTAGAATATTATGCAACCCTGGATTTCGGGAATGATCCAAATTAATCTAGCGAAATTTACACTGGAAAGAGGGTTTCAGGTATGTGAACGTTATGGGTGAATTACTTCAGCATTACGGAGAAGCCAAGGTCAAGCTTCTACGACGAAAATTTATCAGACCGTGGTCGACACTGTGAAGCCCTAAGTTTTATTATTTTTTCTTTTCTTTGCTGTTTTTCCATAGGAGATAGTTTCCCAATCATGTATACTTATATTTAGAAACGAGATCACTGAGGTGCACGCCACACTTTTGCAGCTATAACTGTGTAGATACCATCTGTCCATGTACTGTCTTTATAAATCTTAACGTGATCCCACATGATCTGTTCAATTTGATTGCCACTACTTAACGTGCAAAAGCCCCTTATGTTTTCTGATGAATAAACTAAATGCTTGATATTGCACTAGTTTTCCAGCACATCGTTCGGGTTTTATTCATCTTCCATACTTTTTTCAGAATTTTACTAGGATATCACATTGCCCCTAGGACACAGTCAGGACTGCTACAATCTCATTATTATTCTGAATTGGTACCTTGTACTGTGAATTATTAGTAACGCGTCAGGACATCATTGATGTCCGAAATTTCAGTGTCTCTTCAGGACGTCAGAAGGATACGGCATATATTCAGTTTGCAATCAGTCTGCATTCTGTTCGAATAAATTTTCAGTACGTGTTCAGGGTGCCATTCAGGTTGGAACTTTCAGTGTCTCTTCAGGACTCCAGAAGGATGCGACACTTTCAGGACATTGTCGGGAGGCCATTCAGGGCATGTGGAATTTTTTTTTAAAAAACTGTGTTCAGGTGCAGTTCAGGTTGTTAGGGTTGTCTTCGGGATGCCATTCAGGTGGTCCCAGACATCCCGAATTTTTCACTGGGTCTGCTTCTGCTTCTGCTAATCTAGTTCGAACGGAGGATGACTCGATTCTTGCAAATGAGCAGATAACGATAAATCAGATTCACATGAACCTTGACTGCTGTTCAGTGTATCAGAAAACAATTGAGTCGCTGTATCAACACAAGCTTGCGCCGCAGCAGTAATATGTTATGCAGATGCTTCACACAGCAGCACGGAATCCTGGGCAAGCGTCTCGGTTGTCTGGCAGGGTTTCCTTAAGTGGAAATGAGAGAAATTTATATTAATATTGCATTCATATGACAGCATAATCAATTGGGACCTTTTCCCGCAATCGTTGAAATTAAACCGCTTGTTAGAATTATAGGGTAACAAATAGGCCCTATCTGGCTATCCTTATCAGGAAAATGACATTGACATACAGCGTCAGCTCTGGTAAGATCCCTGTCTGCTCGCCTTTTACTGCAAATACATCAATTTTAGTTATAATTCAATTTGTTTGGGTGAATTGCGATAACCTTATCAAGTTAATTAATTTTTTCCTTCCGCTTTCATTTCTTGAAAATAGAAAAAATTCACAAGCATTTTTTTCTCCTGAACTATGGGAGCAACTAACTACAAAACAATGTACTATTTTCTCGAGATTTTAGATGATTTGACGGAAAATAATAAGTTTACTGAATCGCATTGTCAAAACTATTGCCCAGTGGAAACTGTCAGAATCGAAGTAGTTTGCTTTGATGTTGCTGTGGTCCGACGCCATCTGAAGCGAAGTATTTACTGTGTAGTAAGGGATTGGCCAACTGGCTCTGTCCATAATCAGTTGGCAAAGCTTTTTTCTCTCCCATGATCAGGAAATGCTTCAAAAGCGACAAATTTGGTGTAAAAAAAATGTGTTTTGTTATGGGTTTTCACTTCCGGGGGTTTTGATCTCGAATTCGCCTCCACTTTTTGTAGAATCGGTAAAAACCTAGATTTACGATGGCCGCCAATACAGAAGTAGAGAAAGTTTTAGCGCCCTTACTTGTCGCCCTAGGAGAAAAATTTAAAAAAGTTAGATTCGCCTCACTAATAAGAATGATTTGGTGCTAAGAGTGAGTGGAATATTTCGATAGCTTCTGAGTAAATATAAGAAAACTTTAACAAACGTTTGTTTTTTCTTTCTTTTCAAGCTCGTATTAGCCTCCTATGATTTGCAAAATCTTAAAGTAAAATTTGCGAAATGTGTCAGCTCTCTTAGCCCTACATACCAATATTTTTTTCATAATTTTGCGTCAAACGGTAGAGCTACAGGGCGCGATCAAATAGGCCGCACTTTGACGTCTGATGCCGCGTCTGGAGATAGCGTGGCAGGGGATACTCCCGGTGCAAAACAACTGCGCACCCATATTTTAGGAACCACTGCTCAGTTAACAGTAAGAATATCCGCAGAGGAACTAGGATGTGGATTCATGGGATGTGCAAACACACCGTAACGTTTATAATGCACAGGTGGAGTTTGCAAGGAAAGGGAATACATCTCAACAACGCTCGTTATACGACTGTCACACTTACAACATCATTACCCTCTACAAATCATATCAAACTTACATACCTTACACCAGAACCATTACTAACTTTCCACGCTTCCAAACCCTTAACCCAATACATACTTAATCGAACAAAATTTCTGTCCGCGGCAGCTTCACGTTCACTTCCTTCAGCGTGAGCATGGACTACCGGCATCACTACCTGCAGTCACGCCCTTTTTGGCAGTATACTCGGCAGCTACATGCATAACAAACATAAGAAATAATCAGGCAAAACAAAGGACAGCGAAAAAGCGGTTAATACCTTTGAGGACGCTGTTGTCAAACGGACATCATTCTCCACGCAAGTACAATACCATCGATATTCCTTTCCCACAACGTTCTTACAACTGGTAAACCCCACAGTCTCCACAACGCACAACTTTCTGCTACGCATCCCTCATATCAACCTTATCATCACACGAACGGAAATGTACAGAAAAGCACGAATCAAACCCAAGAACTTCCATGCGCTTCACACTGGAGACCGTGGATTAAGCTTTCACTTCAACATTCTTTTTCTCGACCGTCGTCCTTCCAAAATAAACAGATTTGTTTTATCCCTTTCGATTCGACCTCATTGGCCCGGGTCATGCTGTCCACGTCGCCTACAAACAGATAACAGTAATTCTTAACAAAAATTCGAATTCGAAATCTATCGAACTTCTAACCCTCTTCAATTTCGGGCCATTATTCCAGAGCACAACCGTTGCCGACCTGGACTCATCCCCAACTACTAAAGTAGTCATGTTAATCCTTCTACCATTTCCAACGATTTTCTCCTCCGGAGCACTGACAGACAAAAACTGCAACTGAATGCTGGCACCCTCCCCATCACAACGTCAGTAATTCGCTACACCAGCAGCGGCAGCTTCCTTCAGCAACGTAGTATTCTGGAACTCGCACTTCCGAAAACTCAACTGAACTTCTCCGATTCACAGAATAGCTTTATGTGCGATAGCCTTAGATTAACCAACTTCGCACATTTCTCTTCTTACCGTAATCATAAAACGCGCCCCTCATCTGTGGGGACGCGGCAAACCATACTCCCACACCCCATAGTGCCCCCCCCACCTCACCCAAGAACAACTCAATCAAGGATAAAGAAAAACACTACGACGAACACGTCAAATTCCAAATAAAGCCAATAACCCGATCTTCTTTTTTTCCAATCCACTCAAAAACCCCTCGCAAACAAAACACAAACAAATACAAAAAACAATGCAGCAATCAATCAGTTGAATCTCACACAACTGTTCAATAATACTCCCATCAACAACAGTCCTCGTATACATTAACTCAAATTGAAATCAAACTTTATAACATTGTAGCCTTATCGAAATCACACACAAATATTTACCACACCTCCACTAAAAAAAATACACAACTTTCCTAGAAATGCAACCGTTTCTCTATGCCAACAAATCACGAAACAATGAACCCAAGATCCGATTCAATATCACCGTCACAACACCAAAGGAGGACGCTCCCGCCCCAAATAGTAATAATAATAATAATATAAACAAGGACAAAGTTAGCGAACCCCGAACCTTCTTACAAACCAAGGTGAATCAACCCGGACCACAAGCTTCTAGGGCACCAAACGGAATGAACCTAAAACAATAAATATACTCTGGTAACCTTCAGGCCAATGGACCCAATATAATGGACTATTCACTTCGTTTTCGACAACATCACACAACACCACTAATAGGAAAACAAATGTTTCATACAGTGACATACGTAGAGGTAAATCATCCTCCACATATTAACCCAGATCTCATAATACCCAACATTATACACCTTTTACTACCTGCACCATACTCACAACACCTACCCCATCGTTCCCGCACCTCTAGCACTCCGCACACTACACAATGCACCGCACCGTCCCAACCATCTTGTTCCGATTGTCCTCTTCTGTATTACGGCACCTATGTTACCCATCAATCTAACAATTTACCCGACTTGCGTGTCATAATAGCTAGGCTTCAATCTTGGGGAAAATTATTTTGGAACCAAAGGAAACTACTGTGCATGTTTTGGCGTCCAAATTATTTGTTATAAAGTTCTATTACGTACTAAAGGCATGACGTATCGCTTGGAAGATATTGAAGATTGTTGTTTTATACCAATGAACAACCAGATTTAAAAGCACTTTCACCTTTCGAACTGAAAAAGTTTATTCAAGAATACCGCAATTAATCTGGGAAAACAAGAGAACTCATAATATCAAAGTTATTCAAAGTATGTTGGCATTTTAAGAAAACCCAAACCGCGCATAACCCAGTCCTGTGATTATTAATCCGACACCATACAACCAAAATACTAAGGCCGTGTTATTTACGAGCAAAGTGGGGACGACGCAAGGTCTCCGGGTAAGCAACGCAATCCTCCGGCAGGATACGTAGCAGTAACCGGGCCCGGAATACTTTTAGTTAACGTGCTGGTCACCTGAATAACGTTTCCTCCGAAAAGCCCGAAAATTCTCGCTTGTCGTTGCGTCTCGAACGGTTCTTCCTTCGAGGAAACCAGTTGAGGCGGAAGTGCGCTGCGTCGTCTCTTCGAAGATCCTGACGTAACACAAGCATCAAGTGCCGACGAGACGACTCCGCTGACTGGGGATTGCAAGGCACTGCAGCTCCTGCAGCCCTGTGTTCGCAAAGGGTGCCGCATATGGACGGTTTGGTACGTGGAGGACCCAGGACGTCGGCGTCGACGCAGTACGGGGTGCATTTGGTTTCCCCGAGGAGGCAAGCCGTTGTGGAGGCTACAAAAGGTCCAGGCGGAGCTGTTGCGTAGTCACATAAGGTGCAAGGTGATGCCGGACCGACTACGCAAGCACATGCGATGCAAAGCGGAGGAACTACTTTAGTTACTGATTCAGTTTGAAAGACTTTGACGACTTTGCCCAAGGGATTCGGGTAAGGCAAAACATTCGGGTACGAAGTTATTGATGAAGAAGAAAAGCCTTTCAGAAACCTATAAAAAAAAGAAATATTACCTGATGAAAAACTGTTAAACTTATTGCAATAAAATAACACCTAGATTCCACATTCTGAGTTGCGTTCAGAATACCAAGACCGTTGTCTTCAGCAGTATCATTTTCAATTTCGATTCCTTCTAAAACACGCATATGAAGCATTAATCAGTTTAGCGTATAACTTAACTAATTCAAGTAAAATGTTATTACCTTCTTTCGGGGACAGTACAACAGGGTTCGAGTCTGCCGCTTGCACAAATCCTTTGATACCCAATTTCCTTCAAAAATAAAATCAACTCGATAAGCTGTTAAACTCAATTATAGGAATAGAAGACTTACACCGGAACGAACTTGGGCCTTTCTCTGTAGAATAGCAGCGATTCAGCATCATTGAGGGCAATAGTTCCCCAGGCAAGCAACAACAAGCAGAGAACTGGAAGCATTTCGAATGCTAAGCTAAGATTGATTTCACCGTCCAAATTCTGCAATGCTTTTATACATCAGTTCCAAGATTAGATTTAATTGCAGTAAAGGGGAGTTGAGCACGAAAAACGATGCGGTTTCAAACAGCCTTGACTGGACTGCGTAATTAAAGTAATTAGTGTCATCCAAAACGTTTAGTTACATATTCCATTTCATGACTAAATTTATCCAATCATAGTTTCATCAGTTCACATGTACGTACAATCTTTTTAGTATCGGTTTATTCTACTTCTAATATTTCTAAATATATTCGTTATTCTTTGATTTTCTTTCCAAACGTACGGGCATACAGCATGTCGAAGTTATAGCTCGGCTCGACGTGATATTTATAAACACGGTTGCTGTTTTTGAAATGATTTACGACAAGCAAATATAAGCACGAAAAGGTCAAGCGGGTTCAACGAGTTACTCAGCTACTAATTACCACGTAAGGGTACACGCACGAGCATTTAAACAAATTGATCCTCACTGAACTTGGCATTTTTAAAGATGCAGTCCATTACATTTTCACCGAATATTTTTGAGCTACCTATCAGTGATGGGCACATCATGATATGATCTGAGCGCGATGTGACCGCTTCTTCCGATAATCTTGATATGAATCTAATCTGTTAATCATCGTGATCTGATCGGATCTTAATATACGAAAAGCCGTGCGATCTGAAAATGAACACTGAATCTTAGGTCAAATTCAGACCACAAAACTCTGTTTCCATAAGCATTAGAAGAATGCTTTAAAAAAGGATTACTCATTCTAAAAGAACTACAGAAAGGAGGTTAAAATCAATTTATTAGATTTTGCGTTGGAGCTTTGCAGCTATTTGGGCTTAGAGGGCGAAGTTAAAGCATCAGAACAATCATGATTTACCAGAAATGACAAGTTTATGATATGCTACACATAACTTACAGTTAATTCAATTATTTGATGAATACGTGCTGTATGACAGAAAATAGCTCTTTTCTTTACCAGTAAATCGCCTTGACGGAGAACGTAATCCGTTCCATTTGTCTCTTACGTAAAAGGACAGTGCCATCGACCCCAACACCAGTCTTCCATATGGATACAGGAATTTTTGCTTTACAACTCCAGAGAGATCTCCAACTGTACAAATTTTATTTTAAACATTATCAGAGTGCTCCAAACAATGATTTCTAGTAAACTCCACAAACTGACACATTTCTACTCAACTAACTACTCGTTTCAATACCCCCTCGTTATCCAAATTTCTGAACATTCTCTCAAACTATCACTTGAATATTCCATCTGAAAATCACTATGCCTTTATTGTTTGGAAATCTCCCTCCATGGCTCCAGTCCCCTATAACAGTCAATACTTCGTACTTTCAGTTCCCAAGTAGGCTTGCTTCCTCCGTAATACGATCTCAATTTTTTTGTTTGACCAACAGATATTTTGCGCACTCCACCTTTATCTTCACCGATGGGTCGAAAAGCCCATCTGGAGGAGGGACTAGCTTTTATATACCTACCCATAGTCTGGTAACCTCTTTCCGCCTTCCTCCTAACGCAACGATTTCATTTGTCGAGGCTTCGGCTCTTCCCCTGAGTACTGTTCTTCCCTCCCAAATCCGTCTGAATAAATGATTTTTTCGACAGTCAATACCCTCAGATTCAGTAGTTCTTCATAACCTTCTATTCACAGATTTATAAATATCTACAAATATATACTTAGAAGGGCCTGCTCTTACTAGAGCGTTGCCCTCGTTGTCTTTATGTTTAAAAAAAATCCCTAAATAGTCTGGTTTCATCTGATAAAAGCCAATCTTCTAGTAAGATGGATAAAAGTATTCACCGATTTCCACAGAGTTTTGTTTACAATAAAACTGTCAAGACTTGGCGGCCAGTTAAAACCTTCTAACACACATGAAATCTGGAGGTTTAGCCTTGCTGATGTAAAGCGCGGACATATAAAAAGAAAATGTTGCACTGTATCCGGCTCTTCTCCAAATTCACGAAGCGGGCTTTCACTCAGTTTAAAACGATAAAGGTAACTGTTAAAACGGCCGTGACCTATAAGTACCTGCATCATTTTATAAGAAATTGGTAAACTTAATAAGACTTTGTTCGCTAGAATGGCGGATGGGATAAAAAAGTTCTGTTATTGCACCTTTTGCACTACATTTCCATTCCACATCCCATTTGTTCCACAAATTTTGACTTAATCTCAAGCGAGCGTCCCTAAAATTGCTTTTGATAAAAACCGTTCGTGCGTGTCCCTCAATAGTTGCCGCAGTTTTTCGCGAGAATGTCAGCAATATGTTAGAGTGTCCTCAAATCCATATAAAATGTAATTTATGTTGATATGCTTGTGAAACGGCCATTTGCTGAGTGTCATATTAAATTGGTATTACGTCTTTCCTCGAGACTAGTGCTGAACACACAGATTGAGAATCTGTGAATATAAGAATCCGCTTCACTGATTTGGAAATTGAAGATAAAAATATCAAGGTTTCTTTTATTGCCAAGGCCTCGGCGTCAAACACCGATGCCGTCTTTGGCAATATCCGGGCTTTGCCCGTCGTTATGCCTTTGCTGTCCCCCACCACCATCGAGCAACCTACTCCAGTCGAAATTTTCGAGCCATCTGTAAAAACATACAAGTCTTCTTGATTCTTTGGGCACAACGCTGGCTGAAACGAGTGGTCAGGAAGACAGCTAAACGGGAGTGCCTCACATGGTGGTATTACATTTAAAAAGGATCGGACAGTTCCCTGAAAATCATCAGTATCAACGGAGAGCCTCGATAAAACATCTCCCAGCATACTCCTCGCTTGCCTTTGATGGCGGTAGTTGAACGTTCCACCCCTGTGCTAAAGCTGTCGAGTAAGTAATCTCTTGTACACGTAAGTCTAGAGGCATTGGGCCGGCAAGAACAAGAGTTGCCTCGGTGGAAACTGTTCTAAAATTTCCATTTATCATAATAGCGGCACTTCGTTGCACTCATCGGAGGGCTTTACTGCACCTTTTTAAAAATGTGGCCCTACCCACACGGAAGATGCGTATAGCACTATCGGCTCTGTCATCGTGATGTACATTCTGCGAAGTGTGATTCTATGTAGTCCATACGTCATGCGCATTAAACGACGGACTGTGAAGAGCATTTTTAGGGCGACGTCACATTTCTGTTTCAAGTGGGCTCCCCAGCACAAACGCTTTTCTAGTAAAACCCCTAAATATTTGACTGTAGTCTTCGATTTAATGACTGTACTGTTTAAGACAACTTCTAAAACTTCTTCGCTCTGAAGCTTTCTTTGTGTGCTAAAAAGAATTAATTCCGTCTTCTTAAAAGAGAACCTAAACCTTTGTAAGATGGCCCATTTAAAAATCTCTTCCCCTATGCTTTGCAGTTTGCACTTCAGTAATACCACCAATTTATCCTGCACGAGTAAAGTTAGATCGTCCGCAAAAGCTATAAGTTTAGCTCCGGATGGTAACTCCATTTTTAAACTGCCGTCCGTAATCAATTTCCAGAGAAAGGGGAACAATGTGGCACCTTGACGACAATTCTTCGTAAGCTTGATATTTGATTCATCCTCAGACAAATGCAATTCTGCCTCTCGCCAACTTAAAAAATCGCCAATTGCATGTAAAAGATGTGGTGGGCAGGAACTTTCAATAAGTGAATGTAAAATTGCCACATGCCACGTGTTGTTAAAAGCACCATCAATGTCAAGGAAAAGAGCGCCCGTATGTGATTTATTATTAAACCCCTCTTGAATAAAATTTACCACTTCATGAAAGGCCGTAACGGTGGTTTTACCTTTCGTAAAACCATGCTGTGAGATTTCAAACCCTTTATCTGTCTCCGCTATCCATTCTAGTCCGTTGAATAAAATTCTTTCATTGATTTTTCCGAAGACGTTTAATAGGCTCACTGGGCGGAATGCACTTGCCGTTTCATAGTCCTCCTCGCTGGGTTTCAGTATAATGCAGACCGTTGCTTGTTTCCAGCTGCTCGGGAAAACACCATTTTGAAAACAATGATTAAAAAGTGTCATTAAAACTGGAGTGAACAAGTCTTGATATTCCTTTACAAATTCAGCAGTTATACCATCTGGTCCCGGTGCTTTGTTTGATTTCATGGGAAAGAATCGATTGTTTAGTTTCTACTGTCGTAATCGGGTTTGACGCGCAACTTAATGGAGTAATGAGCGCATCATGCAATTTTTGTTTAATTGCCTTCTGAATATAAGAAAGGCCATCGTCCTTTGCCTTATCCAAAGGGAAGAATGCGTCCGCAAGGATATTTAATATTTCTGCTGGATCAGTGACCTGCGTTCCATCTGGCATTTTAATTTTTTCCGAACCGTTGCTATTTGGGCACACACGTTTCGGTTTCCTTAGGACACCGTAGGGATCCTGGTTAGCTGTTTCCGTGCAAAACCTTTCCCAAGATTCCTTTCTCGCATTTCTCGTAGCTTTTTGATGGTCTCTTCTCAGATCTTTCTTCTGTTGTTCGAGTGCAGCAATCTTCCATTTGCTTGCCAGTTTATCCGCCTTACGGAAAGCCAACCGAAGTTTTCAAGATCTTCGTCCCACCAGGGCATTTTCTTTTGTATAGTGGGCCCTGTCGGAAGGACACTATTTCTGATGATTGCCACCAACTCATAGGCGTAATGATCAATTTTAGTCCTGAAGTCCATACAAGACGCTTTGCTGTGGGAAAGTGTGGGCAATTCAGCTTCCGGTTTATCGCGAAGCTTAGTACGATTTACCATGTTAAAAGACGGTAAGGCAGTGTTCTTTTTTCTGCCCTGAATTATTGGGGTTATTCGCATTTCTATTGAAATGTACGGGTGATCGGATAATGATCCCTTCAGATATTCCCAATTGTCAATTGGGTTGAAGATTTTGTCTCCGCATAATGTAATATAAACGAAATTAGTTTTGCTAGGCACATATTCAATTGTATCGAGTGGCCTATTCATAATGTTTAGTTTATGCGAGGTACAAAGGTCGATCAATTCCTTGCCCTTCTCGTCGCACTTGTTGTTGTTCCATATGCTGTGGTGCGTATTCGTGTCTAGTCCAATTACACATCGGTCTAAGTCCACTTTGCGATTTACTTGTAATGAACTAAAAATATCTATTTGTGTCGTATGGCGTGGACTGCAGTAGATTGAAATGAACTGAACCTTTCCACAGTTCCGATTTTGAACTTCAATACCCATTATATCATTCCGAGATAAGCTAAGCTCACAAATTTTAAAAGTCAACCGATATAAAATAACTGCACCATATGCATGTGTTGATGGAGAGAGTCTATGATGGACCTAGTACCCTTTTAGTATATTCGGAATAAAAAGGGCGAGGTCTGGCCTTTTGACATATGGCTCTTGAATGACACAAATGTCTATGTTTCTTTCTAACATGAGGTTGCTTAAGTCGGCTAAGGCGGACGCTTGGTGCCTCAAGTTTATCTGAAGGATCTTTAGCTTACCATCTCCGCTCGAGTTACTGGACATCTTTCTTCAGCTTTTGTATGGAACGTTCCCTTTCTTCACAATCTCTAGTAAAAGCAGCATGATTGCCGTTGCAGTTTGCACGCTTAAGGTCCTTCTGTTCAGGTTTTGTACAAGTTCTGGAATCATGTGGAAGGGCTCATTTAGAGCATCTTTGGTGTGCTGAACATGTATTAGCTGTGTGTCCGAATCCTTGGCATCTAAAACGTCGCAGAACTTCATTATGTTTGTATCTCTCCAGCCGTACTGTTTTATTGAACCCAAAAAGTTGTCTCTGGTTGAGAATTTTGTCTTTTTGCTCTCTTGATCCAACCATCATAACGACAGAGCCCCATTTTTCGTACTCTGTTTGTTTAACCACCTCGTATTCTCTGTTTGAAACGTCACTCCTACAGCTTTATTTCTTTAATTGGAGCAACAATGTCATCCAGAATTTCATCTCGAGGGAGTTCGTGGATTACTACCCGCAAATCGTCCTTGAAAGTTACTCTTGTAGATTCTAGATTCTTTTAAAGTGTAAAGTGACGTTGTTAAGTTTCTCTTCAACGATTCTCTTCTTCGTATTATCCGTATAGACTAAAGCGAGGTTACCAGACTTAGTTTTCGCACCAAGTTTGGTTTCGGGAGACTACTATCAAAATGCAGAATGTCTTGGTCAACCATTTTCAAAGGTCTTTCCTTGGAATTCTTTCTTGTCTTTTTTCCGAGTTCGTTTGTTGCACAACCACTGTAAATTCACTTTCTTCGACTAGGGCTTTGATGTTGTCTCGGTTTATTGCTTCATCTGGCAAAGCGCGTCGTACTTTGGCAGTTATTTCGTTTTTCAATATTTGTGCATAAGACTTTTCAGCAAACGATTCTCATTGACGGGACTTAATCTTGTCTCAATACCCTTGGAAGGGCTCGGCTATCTTACGAAGCTCTGTAACCTCTGCTTGCGGCGCATCGATTTTAAAGCTAAGCAGTCGAACCAGACACATCACTCCAGCATGTGAGGAGCAGCACGACCTCTCACGTATTTCACCTCTCTTACTGCGCACAACCTCATCACTGTATGGTGACCGAAGTCTCTTCCCTAGCTGAGGAGTTGCCGGGTTCGTGACCGGTTGCCTTTTAGCTTGTCGACAAGCAATACAATTGACCACGTTGCTTCAATCTTTGACAAAACTTTGTTTACACGTGGCGCACTTTATTTCCATAATAGAAAACATGTTTCGATCATCCTCACTTCCGTCATTTTTCTCAGCCTGTGAAACGCTAAAAGGATTACAGTACGATTGGCAATATTCATCGTCTCCCCAGGATGAAAATTCAACCTCGCACTGTTTGAGTACCTTTTCATTTTCCTCTTTTGACCTCGAACTGGACCTCGCTCTTTCCCCTGGGGATTCCCCTTCGCTAAAAGTGGCCATAGTGGCCAAAACAACCAACAGAACGACCCGATCCCCACACCGGAAACAAAAGAACAAACAAAACCTTCAACCCAGCAAAATCTTGAACTAACAACCAAAACCTCAATGAAAACCCAATTTTTTTTTTACGAAAAGAGCGAAAAATTTACAGGAAGCTAATATCCAGAGAGCGTCTGAAAACACGTCCGCTCACCTTGACAGCCAACTTTCGACGCCTATTCACAGATTGATTCCTAAAATTAAAAGTGTCATTTTAAAACTAACAAACGCAGTCGTCTCTTTTGTGTGGATCCCTGGGCACAAAGGAATACCAGGAAATGAACAAGCTGATGCATCCCCAAAATCTACCTCGACACTCTATGGGCCTGACATCGAATATCAAGAAGACTTAGCGTCCATAATGAATCGCCTTCGCTCAAATATTCTACAAGATTAGATAAACCATCAAAAGAACCTGATTCCTTCAAATAGATATATCCGGCAAATCTCTACTTTCAAAATCGCCCTTGGCTGAATTAAATGGAGACAAATTAGACCATAACAAACGCAGACAATTCGCAAGTACAGGAAACCACAGGACTTAGCCCCTTTCAGTTACTCTACGGAAGGATCCCCACATTGCCGGAGGAATCGAAACTTCTGTGGTCCGATGATGCTCCAGAGTCCTACGAGGTATTCCGGGAACGACTACATTGCAGCTGGAGTCACGCGAAGGACGAGACAATCAAGAAGCGGACCAAGCAGAAGGAGCACCACGATCGCCGAAGACCAGCACCGTCCTACAACGTCGGAGATTTAGTACTAGTGCGCCGAAATATCCGCAAGGTCGGTGTTTGTAAGAAATTCATGCCTAAATTCATCGGGCCCTTCGAAATTGTCGAACGTCTGACGAAGCTGACTTACCGCGTATCGGATTTGCCTGGACGCCGAACTAAGAAGCGATGGAGAATCCTTCCAGCACACGTGTCTCAATTGAAGAAATACCATCTCGGGTTCTACAATTTGGACAGCGAAGAGTCGTCTAGTACGGAAGACGGTTCAGGAGATGGACGGACCTACAGCGAGGACAGCGAAACGGACAGACGAACGGGAAGAGACAGCAGGCAGGAGAGCAACACGGACGAAGCGGAGATCGGGGATCCAGTCAGCGATGGCAGTTAGGATAGTGACGCAGACGAAGAGGAAGCAGAGATCGGATAATCAGTCGAGGCCAGCAGTCAGAAGAGCGACGTGGATAAAGCGGAACCGGGAAGCGGGGACTCGGGACGAAAACAGTATTGCGGCTGAAGCAGGGAAGTCCAGAGACAGGAAAATCCTGGGGGCTGTCGCCGCCTCCGACGCCCGAACCGAAGGCCAGCACGATACGACGACTACGTGATGGACTTGCAAATAGTGCTCGTTGGAAACGTTATTAGTTATTCTCCCGTCATTAAATTTAAACATTGGATTGAATTTTATTCGTATGTCTTCAAAAATGTAATATGTCAAGTGTTTATTACTGTTTCTCTATTTTGGGTGCGTTTTTATTTAATTATTTACTGGAATATCGTCTACTTTTGTGAACTGTAGTCAGGAAGGACCGAGAAATGTAACGAGTTCTAGAGAAGTGGGCTTCGTAGAAGTTTGTTTGGAGAAAATAGAGCAACTTCTACGAAGCCAATTAAGCAACCATGATAGAGAGGTCAACGAAAAGTGATAAAAGGTCGGTCTAAATAAAAAGTAGAGTTGATGTTTTGGAGAGCATCTAGTATCGAGTATTGTCTGAAGCAGTTTTTAAAATACAAGTCTGTTTATCCCGTCACATTAGCAAGGCCGTACTGAGGAGCGTTAGGGTCCTGGGCAATCTGGTTTAAAAGGGCTCCCATTTTGTTTTCGGTAGCTGTTCAACCGTTTTTGTAGCTCTGGATCACGGCAGCATGTAATATGTACGCCATCGCTCTTTAGCTTTCCGAGTATATTAGCGGATAGGTCTATTCCAGTTTTCGAGTGTACATCCATGAAACATACAAAGCTCTCATGAATCTTAGACCTTCCCTGGAATGCCTACACGTGCCTGATTATCTGGGACATTTGTTCCATTCGTGAAATATCCGGAGTGCAATCGAGCATGATAGAAAAATATTTAGGTTTTTGAATCTTCAACAAACTTTGGCGTACCCTCGAAGCGATATTGCACTCCCAAAGTCATATTGAAAACGACTCGAAAGGTTAGACGCCTTTGTTTTCCTCTGCCCCGCGCGACCCCTTCAAAATGACGCCGCAAAACGGGATCATTCATATTATCCCACACATTCTACCAACCCAAAGAACTTTCCATTTTTACTATCACCTAGTTTTTCCACGTCTCCTCAAACAGCTAAATTTCGCTCACCCAGAGATAAAACAATGTCTAGAAACCTTCAAAGGATGTCTCGCCAGAACTCCTTAACTTCTTTACATTTGTTCTGAAATGCCTCATCAGTTGCGGAAGAACTTTTTAACCTGTGTTCAAGTTCTTCCCAACAAAAAACCGAATAAACATGATGGACAGGACGGGAGTGTTCATCAGCCCTCTGACGAAAATCTTTAAAACGAGTGAAGCCCCTGTCCCTGTTTGAGAACCCTGATTTAACGTTGGAAAACAAAAGGCAAGCGGAGCAGAACATAGAACGAAGTGTTGAGGCGTAAATGAACCTGCGTCGTCTTTCCTCTTCTCCTTTTGAATTCCTAGTGAAGGATCACGACCTAAGGACCTTCCTGCCGTCATGGACACCTTTGCTGTCATAGAAACCCTGATTTAGATTTACTACTGGATCAGCTTCGACAGGATAACTTTTCACGGGGTCGCTTAAAACTTCGGGCCACTTGGCGGGATCGGAATTGTCGAAATCAAAAGGGATGGCGTCAACGTCTTCGGAGCAATCGAAAGCGGGAGTTTCAACGCTTGTCGCACCTTGTGAAGCTGTTGTTGAAGTTTCCTGCCCGGTAGCCGCGCAATAGCTCTACTGGGCCGTCGAGTCACAAACATTGGAGCTAGTAGAAAAGTTTAACTCAGAAATAGGTGTTGCTTCTGCTACACACGAAGCGCTTGAATTTTCCAACTCCGTTCTTGGAGATTTCAAGAACTTCTCCAAGGCGCCAGTACTCTTGATGATTTCTCCTAACTCTTTCAACTTCCTTTTTTGATCCCCACTTAGGTGTTCACCAACCATATTTGAAATTAAACACCTTGTCTGATCAAGTGAAATAGTTGGATCTTACTGGAGGAAATGTTGCTTAGACCAATACCAAGACGGAGAAGTGAAGAACGAAACCGCGAGACCGAGAGACGGAGACTGAAGGCTGAAGTTGTAAGGAATCGCAGGGCGTAGGGCTGCTAGATACTGAGCTAAATGGTGTATTCACAACCTTTTATAATACTGCTTCTTCATCTCTCCAGGAAAATGATTTTTGAGAATTACTTGGAAAAATTTTCTTGTGAAGCGCTGTAGGAGAAGGAATAGGAAGAGGTCTAGTGTGTTGCTGTCCTCTGACCTTGTTAATTAATCCGCTTTACTTTGAACTTGGAGAAAGCTATTTATTATAATTATATTGTATTATATTATATTATTCTTCCGATGAAAACTTAAGGGATGGCTAACCTCGTTGCTTTTAGCCATGCATAACTAGGAATCCGCACATCGCATTCTCAGAGAAAAAATAAACAACTCAAAGTGTGGACAGAATGTTAGGGCCCTCTTAGCCGTCGTGGACCCAGGAAATTCCGGGTCCTGGGCAGCCGCCCCATTTTTCCCCTCCGTCGGCACGGCCCTGTTATTTTTAGTGGCTGATAGGGACCGTACGTAGACTGCAGCGCTTCCCTAGCGGTTCAACATAGGAACTACATCGGTACAATGTTAGCTAAGCGCCATAAGAAACCACTGTATTTCAAATCGTTGCTGCTTTAAAATAGCGTAAAATCAACTGTTGTCTTTCTAACTTTATTACCACTAAGAAGAAATACTGAAAAAAAGAAACCAGATATCGTTATTTCTCTAAAAAAAGAGAGCCCGTCTTCGGTCTTCACTCCATAGCAGTAGGAAGCACTGGCCAAACTTAGTTCGCCAGTCCGAATTTCAAGCATAATTTAATTACAAACTAAAATTGTCGTACTTTTAATGTTTTTATTGGTGGGGTATATTTTGTCACATCAATTAGGATAGATTCGTCAAAGTGGTCCACTGCTAAATGGTCACATTTTTTCTTGCACGTCGTTGCAGTTTGTTAGCGAAAAATAAACGGCAAACCTCTTTCCTCTGCTATGCTGGGGGGTCAACAGTGCATTTAGTGAAATGTTACAGAGAACCATTTCAACACAATATCAATATTGCTTTGTACAGACATGACAAGCGTCAGTTTCAATGAGCGCAATGCGTTTGGCTTGTTCTTCGATCGCTTTTTTTAATGCTTGAATACATACTTATGAGAAATACTGACCTACATGCTTGTCTCTTCAGTCAAAAACTGATGTTCTTCTCGTAATGTGCTACATGGTGACAGCGTGACAAGTAGCGATTTAGTTCGACAATTTGTCGCTAGGAGTTGCGCTCTCAGCGCCTCTATAGGCCACGCACGGTACCTGCAAAATGTTTCCAACATCTATCAGAGTTACGTAAGGAAGAAAGCCAGTGAAATCCTTACGACTCCGTCGACGCGATAAATTTTAAAATGTTCATTACAACTGGTAACTTTCTTAACTTTGGCTTTGCTTGTTTTCTACAAACAACAGGCATGTTTCCCTTCTCTGGATGCCAAATCTGATGCTAACTCTCGGTTCCTAAATCTAGAAACACCTCTATGGATCATGATCATAGTTCAACAGACCGCAAACCAGTGCTTCCACCTTCAGTTTACTGTTTTCCCTGAAAGAGGGCACGGTTTTCCCTTTTTTCCCCCTTTCCTGATAGATATCTTTTAGCCTTTTTCGCTTCATCTACGATATCAAGTCATATATCTATGTTATTTTTTTCCCTTATTTTTCCTTTCTGAGGCCCAGTTTTCCCTTTTTAAGGGAATTTCCCTGCAAAGTGGAAGCACTGCCGAGAACGACCCAAGAGAACAGACCAAGATTGAGTTGACTAACCGAGACTGGAATCCTTGAATTACTGAAGACCTAGTTGACAAGTTCACCACCTTTTTATACCGATATTTAATCCCATATGGATTATAAATTCCCAGAATTATGTGAAAGTTTTCTTGTAAAATTATGTCAAGCATTGCTTTTAACCTAATTTTTTTTCCACGTGGAATACCCCCATGCTTCATTTTAAAGCATATTTCAAGGGAAAAAGGATTAAACAGCTTTCAAAAATAATTTTTGGAGGCATATTACATACTTTTCTGTGTAACACATAAAATTTTGGAAAACACTTTTCTTCAAGTACATAAATTTTGTAAAAAAAATCAGCATAAAATCTACTTTTTTCATAAATCTGCAAAGTTATTTGCAAACAAGTCAAAAATCTACAAAATGAAGAGAAAAACCTTATTTTGGCAACACAAGTTAAGAATATTAATGTTTCCTTTACTGAGCAAGTTAAATTTAACTACACAACATAAAACTGCATTTCATTTAAAAAAAAAATACAGATATTGTGTTTGTAAAATTGTTTGAATTTGGCGGCATTTTTCTGTTGAGGACACAAGCATCAACTTGCCATCTACCGGCGAAAGACAGAAACTGGTTAAAAAATAAATTTACGAGCATAGAAGAAACGATTTTACAAATGAATTATTTCAGAATAAATAATAAGATAAAATTTTTCTATATTATCTCAAGAATACGTGTCTAAATAAACAAGGCCTTATGTCAAAGGCCTCGGATAGGATCCGCCTGGAACATCAGGAGGAGGACAATTGTCCCTGGAGCAAAATGACTTGTTCCCCCTTCCTTTCTTCGTGATTTTCCAATATTTTGGGAATAAATGTGGTAGCCATCCATTAAAAAGAGCGATTTTTATTCCAAGTTACCAAGAATTCCAAAACGCAAGTCTCCCAAACGTATTATTATTTAGTACAATCCAGGTACTTTGTCTATTTCCATCGCTAGAAATTCAGTGGACAAGCATTTTCGCTCAGCTGGAAGTGGTTCAAGAGCGAGGAACAGTTTAATGTGTTTTATCCCAAATTCAAAGCGATGAAAATCTTTGCGGATACTTGGTAGAGTGGTAAAAGAGTTTTCCCGCGATCGACTGAAATTAGTAAAATCTCCATCTGCACATACTACTGATAGTGGATCCGGACCAAACCACGTACCTTTACGCCACAGTTTCCATCAGTATGAACTTGGAACATCCAGTAAGTTGTTCCACAGTCAATGTTTCTTGTTTTAAACCCTGACTACATGGAAAAACCTGGAGTCTGCCAAAGACAAACTATTTCATTCATTTGTCTTAAATTCACAAATGTCTCATTTCTGTTTTAGTCAGTTTATGCCGTAATACATTTCTATTGAGTCTATTTCGATGCTGTTCATGAAACCCTGCGATCTGTAAACCTGCGAGAAACTTAAAACCTGAACTACATATCCTCAGTGTGCAACTTGCCTGAGCCTTCCAACTTCACAACTTTTTGTGAAATGTCTACAGAACACAAATTTTGGTTTCAAGATGCTTTTGATTTATTTCAGTATCAAAGGAAACAAGGAGGGTCCTGAATGACTGCAGTCCTACAGAGGCACATAAAGTACTGTCATTAAAGTTTCACATAGAAGAATGAGTTGATCTGGAAGTGTTTCCCCGTGTTTGTTAAACTTGAACTTAGGCGTCGCCGATCAGAGTGAGGAGAGCACGTTTGTAGTCGCCAGAAGTTTCGCTCTATAAACATGAAAAACCAAATTTGTTACTAGAATAGGAAACCTGTAAAACTTTGACTTATACCTTGACAGCGCTGATCAAAGTTCTCCCATAGTCGCGTTCGTATTCAAACTTGATGTTGGCCAAGTCGATTTCACAGCGTCCGACAATGATACGAATCAAAGTATTATCATCAGTACCCAGACCCTTCATGGCTTTTTCCAATCTCTCAGCAAAGAACCGGGGACGGTTATGAACACACTTCACTGTAAGTAAACAATAATTTTATATGGAAAGTGTTGGACTTCAAAATTTTTACAACCTATAGACTATGTGCCATACGATAGTTGCGCCCATAGCGTCCACAGTTGTGAACATGCGTCGTCTGCTGTTTTAGGACAAGCAAAATAGCATTAAGTCAAATGACATCAAGATATGACACTATCAGAAGCTAGTCCTAAAACAGCAGACGACGCGAGTTTACATCTGTGGCCGCTTTGTCGCAACTATCGTATGGCATAGTCTATAGGTTGTAATGCGTCAAATACTATACCAATAGCCAAGAGCCCAGAAAGTAGTTCTCCCGACATTTCGTTGTTCAGCGCCTGCTCGATGGTGTGTCCCGATACTTTCTTGTACTCCTCGAAGACCTGATGAAGGTGACGCTGACTTCCGTGACCAAGAATATCAACGAAGGACTCCTCGTCAGTTCCAAGCTTGGCTTCGCCTGTAACCAACAATTAATAGAGAATTCTAAAAGAGCCTGTAAATTCAATTACCCGCTTGGTATAACAGCTCGGCCTGCTCTTTAGCCTTCACTGGATCAGCGGGTCCTTCGTCCCTCGCACCCTTTTTAATAAACAAAATAATTAATCCAGAAAGATGAGTCGTAAATTTAAACTTACATTCAGCGCCATTACGAGCAGACGACCAAACGCACCCGAGGTATCGCCTTTAATATCGCTTTCCAGAGACTTTCCGTACACTGTTTTCAGTAAGATAATTAAAAGGTTTAGTTATTGGTGGATAATTCAAGTAACGAAGGTTTACGTCTTTCATAAGCAGAGCAGATTAGTCCGATTTCATGGTTGGTCTGCGGGCAAATGATCTCGACGAGGGCTTCTTCGTCAGTTCCCGCTCCTTTGATTGCTCTGTGAAGTTCCTTTGCATAGTATTCAGCTGTGGGAAGCATGAGGCCGACGATCACAGACTCGAAATTGCCTCCGAGCTCCTTTTTTAAATCGTCTACGAGATCCTGGAATTAAAGATGTACACAAAATCAAATCTATTAAGTTTTATAAACCAATTATTGTCAAATCAGACCAAAATACTAAGTTTTAAATTTATGTTTGTGTAGAAGCATCCTTAGTGTTGGTATAGCTGTTTCGTTTTTGTACGAAGCTAACTATTGAAGATAGCGACTCAAGTGGACGTTAACAATAACGAAAGCGAAAAATGATTACAGATGCTGTAATGCTTATTTACTTGTACAATTAAGGCCAAAGAGAGTGTATTGTTCGTTTATGATAGGTATAACTGATGAAAAATGTAGACAAATTACCTTGGTTTTAGTGTTGCCGTCCCCATCGACCTGTAAATCGAAGGAGACAACAAAAACAGACTTATGTTCACTCGTTCCTCTTATCAAGTTATACACAATTAATTTTAATTTTGCATTTAACCACAACGGTTCTAATAAAAACAACAGAAAACCATTTCCGAAGCTCAGCTATACCATCACCGTGTTTCAGTCACTGCCTCTCATTGTTTACAAACAAACTTTAGCTTCGACAATGGCGCCTACGCAATCCAGTAAATAGTTCAAAAAACTAACACTAGATGGCGCTGTACAACTTATGGAAAATTCTAGCTATTGAAAACGTCAAAAATAATATTACCCGTCCGAATTCCTTCTTATAGGCCTGGTAAATAGCCTGACGCTGATTATTGGACCTTTTACAGAGAATTTCGATAATTGCGGCTTCGTCAGTCCCCCAGCCTTTCATGGCTTTGCGTAACGCTTGCGCGTCAGCGACCGGATCAAAACTTGCGGCCGGATTCACCGTAGGCACTTCCTTTCAAAAACCAAATTCAAAGAATAAGATTAAAATTGTGTCAAACCATAAATATTTCCCATATATTCTGAGGTTTCCGTGCTTGTAAATCTGTCGAATGCGTGGACAGAATGGAAGTGGTACTAGTGAAAAGTCCTACTTGTCCACAGATTCGACAGATTTACCAATACCCCATGAAATAGTAATATTATTTTTTAAATAGATTTTTAGACTTACCACGTATTCTTCCATATCAGCTGCTAGCGACACTGAAAATGTAACAGAAAATCACTGAATGAAATATAATTTAAGTTCGTAATATTAAAAGATTATTTAAATTAATATAATATTTAATTTGAATTGAATAAAATGAATTACTTGCGAACAAAGGGAAAAGTTGGACGTCTTACGAAAATCGCTGCCAACGCCCGACTAATTTTATCCGCTGCGCTAGGCGGGCGACACGCCGCGTCCTCCTTTCGCGTTTCGCCAACGGCCACTCGTCTCGCGGAGGCGGCATCTTGTTTTCCCACACGAGTTCTACTTATTTTTAGTTTTAACTTTTTCTCTCCCTTAGGTTCTTTTCCTTGTCTTTGTTAGACTTTGTTATCCGTTGTGATTGATATTGAATTATTATTATTATTAGTAGTAGTGGTAGTAGTAGTAAAAGTAGTAGGTGAAGTGGGATCGGTAGTGGTAGTGGTGGTGGTAGTAGTAGTAGTTACAGTAAGTAGGTGAAGTAGGATCGGTAGTGGTACTGGTGGCGGTAGTAGTAGTAGTTACAGTAGTAAAAGTAGTAGGTGAAGTAGGATCGGTAGTGGTAGTAGTAGTGGTAGTAGTAGTTACAGTAGTAAAAGTAGTAGGTGAAGTAGGATTGGTAGTGGTACTGGTGGCGGTAGTAGTAGTAGTTACAGTAGTAAAAGTAGTAGGTGAAGTAGGATCGGTAGTGGTAGTAGTAGTAGTGGTAGTAGTAGTGGTAGTAGTAGTTACAGTAGTAAAAGTAGTAGGTGAAGTAGACTCGGTAGTGGTACTGGTGGTGGTAGTAGTATAGTAGTAGGAGTAGGAGCAGTTGTAGTATTAATAGTTATATCAGTAGTAGTAGGAACAGCAATAGTAGTACTAGTAGGAGTAGGAGTAGTCGTAGTATTAATAGTTATATCAGTAGTAGTAGGAACAGCAGTAGTAGTACTAGTAGGAGTAGGAGTAGTAATAGTAATATCAGTAGTAGTAATACTAGTAGGAGTAGGAGTAGGAGTAGGAGTAGTAGTAGTAATAGAAATATCAGTAGTAGTAGTACTAGTAGGAGTAGGAGTAGTAGTAGTAATAGTAATATCAGTAGTAGTAGTACTAGTAGGAGTAGGAGTAGGAGTAGTAGTAGTTATATCAGTAGTAGTAGTACTAGTAGGAGTAGGAGTTATATCATTATATAGTTATATATAATTATTATAGTTATTATTATTATAATAGTAGTAGTAGTAATAGTTATATCAGTCGTAGTAGTTACAGTAGTAAAAGCAGTAGGTGAAGTAGTAGTAGCAGCAGCAGCAGTAGTAGTATCAGTAGTAGTAGTAGAAGTAGTAGTAGTAGCACCACTAGTAGCAGCAGTAGTATCGGTAGCCGTAATAGTAGTATCAGTAGTAGTAGTAGTAGAAGAAGTAGTAGCAGCAGCAGTAGTGGCAGTGGTAATAGTAGTATCAATAATAGTAATAGTAGTAGTATATTATTAGTATTCGTACTAAATTTATTATTATTATTATTATAGTTATTATTATCATGATTTTTATTATTATAATAATTGTATTACTATTATTTTTATTATTATCATATTGATTATTATAATTACTATAATTATGATTATTATAATGATTATTATGATTATTATTATAGTTATTATTATCATCATGATTTTTATTATTATTATAATTCCATTATTATAATTCCATTATTATTATTATTATTATTATTATTATGATTGTTATGATTATTATAATTTTTAATATTATTATTTTTATTTTTATTATTATTATCATTATCTAAACGGAAATGTAATAAATATTTTTACGATAAAGCACTAACTCTCTGGTAAAGCACAGTAGTAAAATTTAATTAATTTACGGTTAATTAAAATTCGTCATTTAATTATTATTTATCAGGGGGGTCCGAAACTCCGAAGAAAAGTGTACGAAGATTATTTGATAACATGCGATAACACGGAGATAACATGGAGAGATAACAGGTTGATAACAGTGATAACATGATCAAGGTGTACGAGGATTATCTGATAACATACGATAACACGGAGATAACAGGTTGATAACAGTGATAACATAACCCAGGTGTACGAAGATTATCTGATAACATACGATAACATGGAGATAACATAGAGAGATAACAGGTTGATAACAGTGATAATAGATTATCACAAGTTTCGGACCCCCCTTGCTATTTATAGTAACAGAATATAACAGAAGATACGAACAGTGTAATTCCAAAAAGCGAAATTAAATATTATAATATATATTTTAGAATTTAAATATATTAATATTAATATATTATAATATAAATACTAAATAATATTCAAATTATTTCCTTCGTTTCATAATTCTACCAGAAATTCTGAATCCACGGGCTGTAACCATCGGACGCCATTTTCTTATTATAATCTGGAAAAATAAATAAATTAAATATAAATTTACAAATATTAAAAATAATTAATTGAATTAATTATTATTTAATTAGAACCTAATGTCAACTGTAGCTGCTCGTTGAAATCGCGAACCGAGAAACTGTAAGCCGGTTCACGGGTTACGGCTTGATCCAGACCTTTAAAAAATTTTATATTATTATTATTAAAATATAATAAAATATATATATATAATTAATAAGTAATTAATTAATAATATAAGTAATATATATATAAAATAACAATGAATTAGTCAAGTAGTATATTCGAAATATAATATTATATTATTATAATATAATAAAATATATATATAATTAAAAAGTAGTTAATTAACCATAATTAATAATAATAATTAATTAATAATATAAGTAATATATATATAATAATAATAATGAATAAATGAAGTATTAAATATTCGCCCGATTGCCCCAATTGCCCTCAACAAGTAGAAACGGTAGAGCATTTTATCTTCGAATGCCCCAGATACGAGTCCCTTCGAGGGAGTATAAGAAAGCTCGATAATGCAAAATCACGAAAGGCTATATTACAAGAGCCAAAGTACCACAAAGTTATTGCAAACTTCTGCCTAAAGACGGGCCGCTTCGGATAGGAGGACTCTCCTCTCGCCATCGTGGAAAATCGACTTCTACCTTGTCAATCTTATTTTTGTTCTTTGTTGCTTAGTTCACCAAGATTTATAATTCCAAGTTAGTGGTAAAATTTAGTTTTGTTTCTTCATGCTCTTTTTTGCTTATTGTAATACTTTTATCGCGTTTTGTTCAGTGTTTCTGTTTTTCTCTTTATTCTTCTTATTAATGGAGTTCAACTATGGTCCTATTAGGACTGCAGTTTAATACAAAATTAAAAAAAAAAAAAAAAATCGAATATTATATTATATTATTATAATAAGTAATATATAATAATAAATAAAAAGAAAAATATAGAAAAAAATATATAGAATAAAAAGATAAATAAAATAAAAATAAATAAATAGGTATAATAATAATAATAAGTATATATATAATAAAAATAAATGAGTGAAGTAGTATATTCGAAATATTATATTATATTATTATATTATTATAATAAGTAATATATATATATATATAACAATGAATGAGTGAAGTAGTATATTCGAAATAATATATTATATTATTATAATAAGTAATATATATAAATTCACAGTTAATTAATGAAGTATTAAAATACAATCACAACTGAAATATTGAATAATTTTTATAAATAATATAAAAATATAATATTACATAAAAAACAGAATAATTATTATAAATTACAAAATAAATTAATTTTAAAATAGTTTTAATTCATACTTTTTGTTTATTCATATTTTAATTAGTTTTAAATAATTCAGTTAATTAAATTTCGGTATTAATCAATGAATTAATTATGAAATTTATTTAAATTTAATTCAATTTACCTGTATTTTCCAGTTCAGGTGAGATTCGGTCTTTTTTGAAATATTTCAGGACCGAGAACAGAAATCCGATGAAGAATCCGACCCATAGAAAGATACACAAGATACCCACAAGGTTTACCAGCAGTCCCTTTAACAGTCGAAGAATCGATTAAAATCCATTAAAATCGATGGGTTGATTGATAATTGATTGATTGATTGATTGGTTGATACTAATTGATAATCAATTGATGAATCGATTGATTATTGATTGATTGATAATCAAGGCCCTCTACATTCAGTCGATGAAATTAAATCGATTATTGATTGATAATTGATTGATTGATTATTGATTGATTGATAATCAAGGCGTTCTTCATTCCAGTCGATTAAATTAAATCGATTCAATCCATTAAATCGATCATGGATTGATAATTAAGGCACTTTTCATTCAATCGATTAAATCGATCATTAAACACTTCAGTTCAATATTGAATCGACTATTGATTGATAATCAAGGCCCTCTATATTCAGTCGATTAAATTAAATCGATTAAATCCATTAAATCGATTGTTGATCAATAATCAAGGCGTTCTACATTCCAGTCGATTAAACTAAATCGATTAAATCAATTAAATCGATTGTTGATCAATAATCAAGGCCCTCTACATTCCAGTCGATTAAATTAAATCGATTCAATCAAGTAAATCGATCATTAAAGACTTCAGTTCGATTAAATCCATTAAATCGATCATTGATCAATAATCAAAGCTTTCTTCATTCAAGCACTTTAATTAATTTATTATAATTATTAATTAAATAGTGAATCGATAATCGATTTACCACAGCCGTTAATCGATTCCCTTTGATAAAAGTTCCACTTTCACTGCCAAAGAGGCAAACTGCAACAGTTCCCCACAGTCCGCCGCCCAGATGAATGGGAGCAGCATCGACAGGATCATCAACTAATTAAAAATCAATTAACTTAAATATAATTAATAACAGTTAATTAACTTACTTTTGAATTTAAGTAAAATTTTCTGCAAAGCGAAATAGACAAACGGCGAGAAAAATCCAACAATGGCGGCAGCCCACATTTCGTACTGATCCGCGCCGGCACAAACCGAGACCTTTTGTGAATTTATTAAAATATTATTGTAATTAATTTAAATGTAATTAGAATTAATTATTACCATGCCTGTGATGCATCCATTGATAGCCACAAGGACACTCCAGGATTTCTTATTTCTCTGCAAAAAGAATCGGTTGAAGAAGAGCGCAGTAATGGCGGCCAACGACGAACAGACTAAAGTGTTGACCACGGCCCTGATGGCGATGATCCCGTCACCAGGATTCGTGATCGATCCCTGGGATCCTCCATTGAAAGCCAGGATCCCGAAGAGAAGTACAAAGTAGCCCAAAACTATAAACTATTTCAAAAAATAACTCAGCAAGAAATCCCGAAAGCAAAAAAAAAAGTACTGTTAGGTGTAATATTTTTTACGGGTACGGAGTGCGGTTTGAGGTTTTGGTCCTGGCTGGACGTGAACCTCTGGGACCGGGGACCGACGATGAAAGACCCGAAGAGGGCAGCGCTGCCTCCAGTCAAGTGGACGACACAAGACCCGGCGAAATCCACGAATCCTAAGGTCTTGAGCCAACCTTCCTCGGACCAGGCCCAGTGTGAAATTATCGGATACACGAATCCTATAAATCGATTGTTGAGAAATATTAATGGATTATCCGAGAAAAAAAATTTTACTGTAGCTACTAACTAACTAACTGTAAACTACAGTGCTAACTGTAACTACCAAGTAATTGTAAACTACAGTGCTAACTGTAACTACTAACTAACTGTAAACTACAGTGCTACATTACTACTAACTAACTCTAAACTACAGTGCTAGACTACTACTAACTAAATCTAAACTACAGTGCTAGACTACTACGAACTAACTCTAAACTACAGTGCTAACTGTAACTACTAACTGACTGTAAACTACGGTGCTAGACTACTACTAACTGACTGTAAACTACAGTGCTACACTACTACTAACTAACTGTAAACTACAGTGCTAGACTACTACTAACTCTAAACTACAGTGCTACACTACTACTAACTAATTATAAACTACAGTGCTAGACTACTACTAACTAACTGTAAACTACAGTGCTACACTACTACTAACTAACTATAAACTACAGTGCTAGACTACTACTAACTAACTGTAAACTACAGTGCTAACTGTAACTACTAACTAAGTGTAGACTACAGTGCTAGACTACTACGAACTAATTATGAACTACAGTGCTACACTACTACTAACTAATGGTAAACTACAGTGCTACACTACTACTAACTAACTGCAAACTACAGTGCTACACTACTACTAACTAACTGCAAACTACAGTGCTACACTACTACTAACTAATTATAAACTACAGTGCTACACTACTACTAACTAACTGTAAACTACAGTGCTACACTACTACTAACTAACTGCAAACTACAGTGTTACACTACTACTAACTAATTATAAACTACAGTGCTACACTACTACTAACTAACTGTAAACTACAGTGCTACACTACTACTAACTAACTATAAACTACAGTGCTAGACTACTACTAACTAACTGTAAACTACAGTGCTAGACTACTACTAACTCTAAACTACAGTGCTACACTACTACTAACTAATTATAAACTACAGTGCTAGACTACTACGAACTAATTATGAACTACAGTGCTACACTACTACTAACTAACTATAAACTACAGTGCTAGACTACTACTAACTAACTGTAAACTACAGTGCTAACTGTAACTACTAACTAAGTGTAGACTACAGTGCTAGACTACTACGAACTAATTATGAACTACAGTGCTACACTACTACTAACTAATGGTAAACTACAGTGCTACACTACTACTAACTAACTGCAAACTACAGTGCTACACTACTACTAACTAACTGCAAACTACAGTGCTACACTACTACTAACTAATTATAAACTACAGTGCTACACTACTACTAACTAACTGTAAACTACAGTGCTACACTACTACTAACTAACTGCAAACTACAGTGCTACACTACTACTAACTAATTATAAACTACAGTGCTACACTACTACTAACTAACTGTAAACTACAGTGCTACACTACTACTAACTAACTGCAAACTACAGTGTTACACTACTACTAACTAATTATAAACTACAGTGCTACACTACTACTAACTAACTGTAAACTACAGTGCTACACTACTACTAACTAACTATAAACTACAGTGCTAGACTACTACTAACTAACTGTAAACTACAGTGCTAGACTACTACTAACTAACTGTAAACTACAGTGCTACACTACTACTAACTAACTCTAAACTACAGTGCTAACTGTAACTACTAACTAACTCTAAACTACAGTGCTACACTACTACTAACTAACTGTAAACTACAGTGCTACACTACTACTAACTAACTATAAACTACAGTGCTAGACTACTACTAACTAACTCTAAACTACAGTGCTAGACTACTACTAACTAACTGTAAACTACAGTGCTACACTACTACTAACTAACTCTAAACTACAGTGCTAACTGTAACTACTAACTAACTCTAAACTACAGTGCTACACTACTACTAACTAACTGTAAACTACAGTGCGGTACTCTAGTATTTTTCAACATAGTACAGTCGTAAGCAAAACAAATCTACCTAACCTAGAATAGAGAAAGGTGCTTTTGCTTGAATTTGTCTACTACTATAGCTATCAATCGAGGTCAAAACGAGGTCATGGAAGCTTAAGCAGCGTTAGGTCACTTGAATTTTCGCCCTTGTTAACCAATTCGACTACTACAGTAGTAGACAAGTTGAGGCAAATGGGCCTTCGTCTATTCTACGTGGTAGATTTTTTTCCTCACTATAGTTTCATTATATTGCACTATAATAAATTTCTACTTGGGTATCGTTGGATAGTCAAACCTGATAGGAGAATGCTGTAGAGAAAATATGTCAGGACAGTACAGCGTTCGGCTAGGCTTCCTGTGATAATGGTCGATGCCGTGGCGACGAAAGTGAACTGGAAGAACCAGTGGCCGTACCTGGACTGCGGTAGACCGGCGGACGCGAAGTAGCGAGTACCGCAGAACGCGTTACCCTCACCGTAAGCCAGGCCGTAACCTAGCAGCCAGTAGCAAATGCAGCTGATACCTAAATTTCAGTGAAAGAAATACTTAATGATGGTTATAAGTGAATTAGTATCAAGTGTTGTAAAGTGAAATTCAGTTACCGGTATCCAAGAAATTGTAGAGCAAGAGACTGGTAACGTTTCTGGAACGGACGAAACCGATTTCCAGGAATGAGAATGCAGTTTGCAAAACTATTTTTTTTTTAAATGGATGAAATGTTAATTAAGTTTAATTTTGATTTAAAATTATATTAAATGACATAAAACTAAAGCTCCCATGATGATCAAGAAGAAAAAGTTGATGTTTTCTTTCAGAGATTCCAGATCGCTGACTAAGTTCACTGCTACCATTCCTGCTACTCCTGCTACCGAGGTGTTAGTAGTCATGGTTACTGAGGTAGCAGAGTTCTCGTACCACAAGCTGAAGACTTCTGGATCTCTGAGTGAAGAGGTAGGACGATTACTGGTGTTTTTAAGCAGGGAAAACTTTGTGGTTGTTGGTTTATGGATTGTGTTGTTGCAGTATCTTGGACAAATAAGTTGGACAGTAATGTTAGTTTTGCTTCTCAGAAGTTGGAAGATACTAAAATATTAAGAGGAATAATAGAAAATGTCTCCAGAAGTTTGGTACGACACGCGAATCTATCTGCAACTGAAGCGGTGTTTCCACTTATGGAGGGAAATTCCCTGAAAAGGGGGAAAATAAGCGAAGACGGAGAAAAGAAATCTGGAAGTACAGCCTTGTTTTCTAGTACGGAGGGGTGGGGGGAAAAGGGGAAAGTAAGGGAAGAGGGAGAAGGGAAAATTTGGAAGTACAGCCTTGTTTACTAGTACGGAGGGGTGGGGGGAAAAGGGAAATTAAGGGAAGACGGAGAAGGGGAAATCTGGAAGTACAGCCCTGTTTTCTAGTACGGAGGGGAAAAGGGGAAAGTAAGGGAAAACGGAGAACAGGTAATCTGGATGTACAGCCTTATTTTCTAGTACGGAGGGGCGGGGAAAAAAGGGAAAGTAAGGGAAGACGGAGAAGGGGAAATCTGGATGTACAGCCTTGTTTTCTAGCATGGAGGGGAAAGGGGGAAAGTAAGGGAAGAGGGAGAAGGGGAAATCTGGAAGTACAGCCTTGTTTTCTAGCACGGAGGGGAAAGGGGAAAGTAAGGGAATAGGGGAAAAATGGGGAACTGAAAGTGAAAACACTGAACATAAGAGTACATTAAAAAGACGATGATTAGCTAATAGATAATACTAAAATAATGAAGATGATAGTAACTGCGATAATAGATAAATATGTTTGTAGGATTTCTAGTCAATTCTTATAAGTTTAATAATGTTTGGTAACAGTGAAACTTTATGAATAATGGACAAGGACAAGTTTGGGATAACCTTGATGTCTTGATAGATGAATAAGTTATTGAAGAAATGAAGCCAAAGAATAAGAAAATCGTGATACACGAACAAGTGTACTTGATAGATATATTTAATAGCATTTAATGTAGTATTAATATGTATTATATATATGTATTACATAATATAATAATACTTATATATTATATATATGTATAGTATAATATGTTAATAGTAGTATTAATAATGTATTTTATAAATGTTAATTTAATAGCATTTAGATAGTATAGGTTTATTAGTTAAAACTCTGTTTCCTGAGGATCCTCTATAGAATATCAATACTACATGCTGAAAACTAGTTTTTAGCAACTGAAGAGTTTATTTATTATTAATTAATCATGTATTTATAATACTTTATATTAAAATGATTAAATAAACCTTCTGTATATTAGTATCCAAGTTATACAGTGAAATAAAGTTTAAAAATCCCGCCAATTTTTTAAAAAAGAATCAGCGCCATCTAGCGGTAAGTTTCGGAACTACGTTCACAAGCGGCGGTAAATTTAAATTTTTTAAAAAAATTATCTACAATATTGCTTATAAATTTTATTGATTTATTATTAATTAATTAAATTATAAATAAAACTTTTTATCGTTTATTTACGGATTTATCAAAATTCTTACAACACTTCCAGCGATTTACGTGTGTCAAAGCTAGCAGGGCCACGGAATGGTAGCTTGACACACGTTAGCGATTTGAAAATAAAACGAAAATTTTTCTTAGTTTATTTCACACGAATTTTTTTTTTTACACGTAAAGAGTGCTATATACTACATTTACATACTTCTATACAACAGAGAATCGCGTAATAAAAAATTTTTCTCTACACATAAAAATTTTCATACGCAGTTTGGATTATTTTCATGAAAGATTCAGCCGAGACGGGGTAGGAAGGTAAACTGGACAAAAAAAAATTTTTTTCCCAGTTGAAAAACTAGAAGATCCGTACAATTTCTGGCGTTTGTGGTGTAATTAATTTAGTGACTAATTGTAAAAACCGCCCACAGATGGCGTAGAGAAGAAGACTCGGGAAGCGGGAAATTTAAAATTTTATACTTTCTCTTAAATTTTTTTTTTTTCAGGCTCCAGTAGTACTACTACTTTCTGAAGGTTCCTCCAAACGCGAAACTTCCAGTACTACAGGCGAAGATGGCGGAGGAGATGTGGACGTGCTGGAATTCTGATGCACGGAAACATTCGGCTAGAATAATTAGCAAAGAAACTAGTTAGCCAAAACATAAATGAAGATGTAAATTATTTATAATTAGTAGTTTTTGCGCTGTTGACCAGTGTTGACCCTTACTGATTCGGGTGCTTACGACCCAGCGCCAGTGTTTCCACTTTTCAATTTTCCCTTTTTCCCCTCTCCCTTATCATTCTCCTTTTTCCCTCCTCCGTGTTAGAATGTGCAGGGTCTAGATTTCCTCTTTACTCTTTTCTCTTTCCCCTCTTCCCTTATCTTTCCCCTTTTCCACCCCTCCGTGCAAGAATATACAGGGTTTAGATCTCCTCTTTACTCTCTTCCCTTATCTTTCCCCTTTTCCCCCCTCCGTGCAAGAATATACAGGGTCTCGATTTCCTCTCTACTCTCTTCTCTTTCCCCTCTTCCCTTATCTTTCCCTTTTTCCCCCTCCGTGCAAGAATATACAAGGTCTAGATTTCCTCTTTACTCTCTTCTCTTTCCCCTCTTCCCTTATCTTTCCCCTGTTCCCCCCTCCGTGCAAGAATATACAAGGTCTAGATTTCCTCTCTACTCTCTTCTCTTTCCCCTCTTCCCTTATCTTTCCCCTTTTTCCCCCTCCGTGCAAGAATATACAGGGTCTCGATTTCCTCTTTACTCTCTTCTCTTTCCCCTCTTCCCTTATCTTTCCCCTGTTCCCCCCTCCGTGCAAGAATATACAAGGTCTAGATTTCCTCTCTACTCTCTTCTCTTTCCCCTCTTCCCTTATTTTTCCCCTTTCCCCCTCCTCCGTGCAAGAATATACAAGGTCTAGATTTCCTCTCTACTCTCTTCTCTTCTTCTTCCCTTATCTTTCCCCTTTTCCCCCTCCTTGCAAGAATATACAGGGTCTAGATTTCCTCTCTACTCGCTGCTCTTCTTCTTCCCTTTTCCGACCCCATTTCCCCCTTTTTTTAAGGGAACTTCCCTGCAAAAGTGGAAACACTGCTACGTACGACTACGTACCAACTGATTATTTTTTTTTTACTCGGTGAATTATTATTTTAATAATTATTTTAATTATTATATTAATTACTGTTCTGCTTGGAGATGATGGAGCAGAGCTTGGACTATTCTGAGTCGGCCTGGGACTTGCTGTAGACGTTATGATGGGTGCGTCCATATCGATATTGATGATACTCTCCTGACTGCCTGTGAACTGTTTGAAATAATATTAGTAATTAAACAGTGATTTATTTAAAATTATTTTAGATTATTTTGATGTAACGTGCGATGTCCCCCACTTGGCAGAGAAATTCCCTGACAAAAGGGGAAAATGGGGCCTGAAGAGGGAAAACAAGGAAATAGGGAAAAGGGAAAATCTGGAAGTATGCTTTGTATACTAAATAATATTAGAAATCAAACAGTGATATTTATTTAAAATTATTCATTTAATTTATTATATTTATTATTTATATAATTATTATTTATTAAAAAAAGGGAAAATGGGGCCTGAAGAGGGGAAAAAAGGGAAATAGGGAAAGGGGAAAATCTGGAAGTATGCTTTGTATACTAAATAATATTAGTAGTCAAACAGTAAATTATTGGTATTACTGCAATCCATCCCCACTTTGCAGGGAAATTTCCTGAAAACGGGGAAAATGGGGCCTAATATTAGTAATTAAATAGTGATTTATTTAAAATTATTTTAGATTATTTTAATGTAACGTCGGTGTTCCCCACTTGGCAAGGAAATTTCCTGAAAAAAGGGGAAAATGGGGCCTGAAGAGGGAAAACAAGGACATAAGGAAAAGGGAAAATCTGGAAGTATGCTTTGTATTCTTAGTAGAGAGGGGGAAAAATGGGAAAATAAGGGAAGAGGGGGGAAGGGGAACTTGAAAGTGGAAATACTGTATTACGTTGACGTATTTTATGCTTATTAATTAATATAATGTTTATTTTATAATTATTTTACATTTTATAATATATTTTTTAATTTTATATTTATTACATATTTACATTTATTTTTACATATTTATTATTCGTATAAAATTATTTCTTAATTAAATAATTAAATTAATAGTGATTTATATATATAATATTTATAAAATATATAAAATCATACAAAATATTTTATTAATAAAATATAAATAAATTTCAGTGTAAAGTGTAATCTAAATATTAAATAAATATTATAATAAATATAATGTTATAAATGTTTTATAAATATAATATAAATAAATTTCAGTGTAAAGTGTAATCTAAATATAAATAAATATTATAATAAAAATAATATTATACATATTTTATAAATATAATATAAATAAATTTTAGTGTAAAGTTTAATCTAAATATAAATAAATATTATATTAAATATAATATTATAAACATTTTATAAATATAAATATTTACCACGTAACCATAGTGTTTGAGGATATCCATTTTGCACATGGGACACGTCCGATGTTCCAGAAGCCAAGGGTCCACGCAAACTTTATGGAATTCGTGTCTAAGCAAAAATAAAATCAATTAATATAAATTTTATTACTGAGTTTTACCATGAATATCCTGAATTATGCCTTAATTTGATTAAATAGAAGAAATATCTACTAAACATTCGAAATATTTTTGGAAAAAAATTAGTAATACTGGATAACTTGTACTGGATTCCATTGATGGAATTCGTGTCTAAGGAAAATAAAATTAATTAATATAAATTTTGTTACTGAATTTTCCATGGATATCCTGAATTATGCCTTAATTTGATTAAATAAAAGAAATATTTTTGGAAAAAAATTAGTAATCCTGGATAATTTGTATTGAAATACACTTATGGAATTCGTATCTGATAACAGGTAGTAATAGGATAATCATAAAATAATAAATAATCATGAATAATAATAATAATAAATAATAATAATAATAATAATAATAATAATAATAATAAATAATCATAAATAATAATAATAATAATAATCGTAATACGAAAACAACTATTTCCTATTATTTTTTACAAGTATTTTTTCAATGAATGATTAATACTGACTTTCCACACTGAAATTTAATTCAGATTAGATTAATTACGATCGAAATATTTTTGGGAAAAAAATTAGTAATACTGAATAATTAATTAAATTAATAATTAATAATTAAATAATAATTAATGAATAATTAATTAAATTAGTAATACTGAATAATTTTCATTGAATTACATTTAAGTGAATTCGTGCCTGATTACTAATTACTGATTACTAATTAATTTACTGATACTAATCACTTATTACTGACTTTACACTGAAATTTAATTCTGATTAGTTTAATTACGATCGAAATATTTCTGGGAAAAAAATTAGAAATACTGAATAATTTTAATTGAATTACATTTAAGTGAATTCGTATCTGATTACTAATTACTGATTACTAATTAATTACTGATACTTTTTTTGTTTTAATATACTAATTACTAATAGTACTAATTTACTAATATACTAATTCATTTACTGATACTAATCACTTATTACTGACTTTACACTGAAATTTAATTCTAATTAGATTAATTTACCTGCACGGCAGAAGTCGCACTACGTCCGAACTTTTGTACGGCTCGATGCAAACGGCACAGCACTCGGCCTCACTGATTTCCTACAAATAAAAATAATATTTATTAATATTATAATAAATAATATAATATTATAATAATAATATAATATAATAATTGTGATAAAAAATAATATATTAAAATTAATGTTAATTAAAAAAATTTTACGAAAATAATTCAAATATTATTAATGGAAGTGGATGCCAAAATTCAATTTTTAAATTAATATACGAATTAATATAATTATAAATTATTATATAAATATAATACTATTATTACTACTAATTAATTAATATTAATAAATATTATAAATATAATATTATAATATAATATAATATAATTAAATTTGATTATAAATTAAATAATCCATTAAATTGAACAAAATTACAATTAATTTTGATTGGAATTGTGAAAATAAACCTTATCGTTGGATTTGATGGTCCTGGTCGGTATCTTGGACAGGGCTTTCTGGGCCGCAGTCGTCAACTGCCTCTGAAAAAATTTAATAAAAAATCAACTATTAACTTATTCAGACTTTTGAATAGTTCAAAATGTAGCCCAACATCTCCTCTTCACATTGATATAAGCTAAAAAATTAAAAATTAATATTTCGATTTAATACAGCCGTTTTACCGAGAGCCGGTCTTTGGCGTGGAGGTAGCGGAACCTCTGAATGTAGTAGAAGATAAGCCAGGCCAGGGATATCATCATCAGGACGATGAACGAGATGGAAACAAACATCACCGAGGTCCTATAAATCCATAAATAACAAAAATAACTTAATTAAATTTTTACAAATTTTGATACCAATAAACGGAAACTCGCATAGCCACAGTGGTGAAAGTGAAAATATCGAGTGGATTTCTCCTCAGGACGCTATCTGCGGGATCGCTGTTCTCCATCTTTCAACTAAATCGATTATTTCAAACTATCGATTTCTTTATAAAAAAAATCGATCGATTAATCGATTCACTTTGAAAGAAGAAAGCTAAAGGAACATGTAGCCGCTCCGGCAGACGCTTTCCTATTGAGGCTACAGCCCACTATTCCAGTATAACTTATACGGGATCTCCCTTTAACCCAGTACCTTTCCACAACATACTAATGGGATTAAGGTAAATACCTGAATCCTGACATGATTTCTATCGATTATTTTATAAATTTATTATATTAATATATTGTTATTGTATTATTATTATTATATACTGGGAATCGGTACTTCCACTTTGCAGGGAAACTCCCTGAAAGAGGGAAAAATGGGATCCCGAAATGGAAAAAATAAGGGAAGAGGGAAATTTGGAAGAATAGCTCTATTTTCATGAACGTAGGGGGAAAAAGGGAAACAAGAGGTCTCTCTTACGGGGGGAAAGGGGAAAAAGTATTATTGTATACTAGAATCAGTGCTTCCACTTTGCAGGGAAACTCCCTGAAAAAGGGAAAAACGGGATCCCGAGATGGAAAAAAATAAGGGAAGAGGGAAAAGGGAAATTTGGAGGAATAGCTCTATTTTCATGAACGTAGGGGGGAAAAGGGGAAACAAGGGGTCTCTCTTACGGGGGAAAAGGGGAAAAAGGGGAAACACTGACTGGAATAAGTGTAATTTTAGTGGGTTAAAAATGAAAGTGAGACAACATGTGACCTACATTAGAATCAAAGGATTGCAGGTCAAAATTAAACTTGCGGGAGCCCACATCCCATCCAATTTGCTTAATGGGGGCTGATAACAACTGATAACAGTTGATAACATACTGGTAAAGACGCAGTGTTTCCACTCTACAGGGAAGTTCCCTGAGAAAAGGGGAAGATGGAGTCAGAAAAGGGGAAAAAAGGGAAAAGGGAAATCTGGAAATACAGCCTTATATTCCAGCACTAAGGAGAAAAGGGAAAAATAAGGAAAGAAGGAAAATCTGGAAGTACAGTCTTGTATTCCAGCACTAAGGGGAAAAGGGGGAAAATAAAGGAAAAGGGAAAATCTGGGAGTATAACCTTGTGTTCTAGTGCTAAGGGGAAACTGGGGAAAATAAAGGAAAAGGGAAAATCTGGAAGTACAACCTTGTGTTCTAGTGCTAAGGGGAAACGGGGGAAGACAACGAAAGAGGGAAAATCTGGAAGTACAACCTTGTGTTCTAGTGCTAAGGGAAACGGGGGAAGATAAGGGAAAAGGGAAAATCTGAAAGTACAACCTTGTATTCCAGTACTAAGGGGAAAAGGGGGAAGATAAGGGAAAAGGGAAAATCCGAAAGTACAACCTTGTATTCCAATACTAAGGGAAAAGGGGGAAAATAAAGAAAAAGAGAAAATCTGGAAGTACAACCTTGTATTCCAGCACTAAGGAGAAAAGTGAAAAATAAGGCGAAAATAAGGGAAAAGGGAAAATCTTGGAATAAAGCCTTCCAGTACTAAGGGGGAAAAAGGGAAAAATAAGGCGAAAATAAGGGAAAAGGGAAAATCTTGGAGTAAAGCCTTCCAGTAATAAGGGGGGAAAAAGGGAAAAAAGGGGAAATTGAAAGTAGGAACACTGTAAAGAAGCTTTAAATGATTCCAATAGGCTACAGATCGATCAATAATCGATAAGGTATCGATACCTATTGATGCTGGTCAATCGGTAGGTGTAGTGGGTTCCCACGGTGATGTGGACGAGTACCTGAGTCCCGTTGTCCAGCAGATTGGCCAGTTCTTCCCCTTTGCTCCTCGATACGAAGATGGCCGCCATCTTGTCACCTGTATCGATTAGATTATCGATTAATATTAGTATCGATGATCGGAAATCGATTATTAGTGATAATACTCCATAGCTATCGATTAAGTATTGATGATATAGTTGGAATAATGGTTAGTATCGATAATAGTGTGTACCCAGAAGAAAATTAAGGATAGTTTCAGGACCCTGAAAATACCGATTAGTATTAGTATCGATGATCGAAAATCGATTAGATATTAGTATAACTGAGTAATTATCGATTATTATTGATGATATAGTTGGAATATTGGTTAGTATCAGTAACAGTGAGTACCCAGAAGGAAATTAAGGATAGTTTCAGGACCCTGAAAATACCGATTAGTATTAGTATCGATGATCGGAAATCGATTATTAGTGATAATACTCCATGGCTATCGATTAGATATTGATATTATTGAATAATTATCGATTAAGTATTGATGATATAGTTTGAATAATGGTTAGTATCGATAACAGTGAGTACCCAGAAGAAAATTAAGGACAGTTTCAGGACCCTGAAAATATCCTGAAAAGGACATTTTCAAGACGGCAGTCAGGACTTTGAGTGCAGTGAATTTGGCCCACTTTCAGGGTATTCAGGACCCTGACATTGGAATGCGTGAATTATACATGTTCAGAGTACTTAAAAGCGTCCTGAAAAAACGCTTTTCAGGATACTTAATGGTGCCCTCAATAATGAAGATTCACAATTCTCAAGACAATTTTTTTTTTACTCATCCACGATCGAACGTGGTTCAGGACATTCAGGATATGTTACGGATATCGTTCAGGATGTAGCCGACATCCTTAATTTTCCGCTGGGTAACGATTATCAATAATATTGACTGAATATCAAGGGGGTCCGAAACTCCGAGGGAAAGTGTCCGAAGATAACACGTGATAACACGGAGATAACAGGTTGATAACAGTGATAACACGGCCTCGGTGTACGAAGATTATGGAAAGTTTCGGACCCCTTGCTGAATTACTATTGATTAGATATCGATTAAATTTCTAATTACTTCGACGATATCGATACAGAGAACTCAACAATCGATCACTATTGATTGATTATCGATTATTATTGATTCTATATCGATCAGTTGCTAGTGTTAGTATCGATTAATCGTAATAAATCGATCTATAATTAATATACAATACAATCAATATAATATATCGATATATAATCAATCAATAATCGATATCGATTAATCGTAATAAATCGATCTATACTCAATATACAATATAATCGATATAATACATCAATGAATAATCAATATCTGTAATATAATCCAATCAATAATCGATATAGATTAATCGTAATAAATCGATCTATCATCAATATCAGTAATATAATCGATACAAAATATCAATATATAATCAATATCAATAATCGATATCGATTAATCGTAATAAATCAATCTACAATTAATATACAATAGAATCAATATAATTTATCAGAATATAACCAATCAATAATCGATATAGATTAATCATAATAAATCGATCTATAATCAACATACAATAGAATCAATACATCAATAGGCAATAGGCCTACGGCCTAAGCCGAGAAGAAAGAAATAAATAAATATATCAATATATAACCAATCAATAATCGATATCGATTAATCGTAATAAATCGATACTAATACATTTCCTTAGTGATTTTTTCATTTATTTGCCAACTTTTCAAGAACATTTAAGATCTTATGGGGTTTCTGAAGCACAGCAAAGTGTGTCTTCCGCATCACGTGGACCTTTAAACATTTAAAGGGACAACTGCGCACTTTGTACTTAAAATCCAGGAAGTGATATCAGGTTGATAACAGGTGATAACACTATGATAACATAAACATCGAGTGCAGTTTCGTTCAAGAGAATTACAGTTAAATATTTTAGATAATATAATACTGAATCCAGGAAATGATAACAAGTTGATAACATGTGATAACACTACGATAACACTACGATAAGACTATGATAACAATGTGATAACATTAACATCGAATACAGTTTCGTTCAAGAGAATTATAATTAAATATTTTAGATAATATAATACTAAATCCAGGAGATGATAACAAGTTGATAACAGGTGATAACACTGTGATAACATAAACATCGAGTACAGTTTCGTTCAAGAGAATTCTAACTAAATATTTAAATAGTATAATACTAAATCCAGGAAGTGATAATAGGTTGATAACACGCTGATAACACTATGATAACACTGTGATAACATAAACATCGAGTGCAGTTTCGTTCAAGAGAATTATAATTAAATATTTTAAATAGTATAATACTAAATCCAGGAAATGATAATAGGTTGATAACACTTTGATAACACTGTGATCAAATAAACGTCGAATACAGTTACATCAAGGGGTCCGAAACTTGCAATAATTTTCGTACACCTAGATCACGTTATCACTGTTATGAACCTGTTATCTTCATGTTATCTCCGTGTTATCATTTGTTATCAAATAATCTTCGTACACTTTTCCTCGGAGTTTCAGACCCCTTGGGATACATTCAAGAGAATTATAGCTAAATATTTTAGATAATATAATACTAAAATGCAGGAAATGATAACAGGTTGATAACAGGTGAAAACACTATGATAACACTGTGATAACATTAACATCGAATACAGTTACATTCAAGAGAATTATAACTAAATACTTTAAATAGTATAATACTAAATTCCAGGGAATGATAACAAGTTGATAACACGCTGATAACACGCTGATAACACTATGATGGAAACGGATCTTCAATCTTATTATTAATGAATCTTTGATTATGCATAATTTACTTTTACTTATTTTAGATTGACTATTAAACAATAATTCCTTTATTAAATTTTTAATTGTTTCATTGTAAGAAATGCAAGGGGTCTGAAACTCCGAGGAAAAGTGTACGAAGATTATTTGATAACATATGATAACACGGAGATAACATAGAGATAACAGGTTGATAACAGTGACAACATGACCTAAGTGTGCGAAGATTATTGCAAGTTTCGGACCCCTTGGGTATATAGCGTATATTTATCAACCAGTGTTTCCACTTTGCAGGGAAATTCCCTGAAATAGGGGAAAATGCGATCTGAAAAGGGGAAGATAAGTGAAGAATGGGGAGACGGGAAAATCTAAAGTAATGCATTATTCTCGTACGGAGGGGGAAAAGGGGAGAATAAAGGATGAGGGGAAAAAGGGGAAACTGAAAGTGGGAACACTGCTATAAACATACTATGATAAAACAAACCATCGCGTGTGAATTGTTGATTTTTATTTCTCACTTTCTCTAGTGGAAAATTTCTAAATTTCCCGCACATCACAAGCGAGAAAGTTTAAAATTTTCATTGGTGGAAAAAGAAAAATATTGAATGAATGAAGTATATATGAAAACGTACAGGACGAACTACGCCATATGTCATGCAGATGATAACACATGTTATCAGTGTTATCAGCTGTTATCTAGAGTAATCAACAGTTATCAACCACGTTACTATAGGCTTTGGAACAAAGCGTTATTATTATTATGTTAGTGCTACTGCTGGTACTACTGATACTATACTACTACTATTACTACTACTACTATGATTGCTGCTACTAGTACTGGTACAACTACTACTAGTGTTACTGCTGCTACTGATCCTTCTAATACTATTATTACTGCTATTTATTATTGCTACTACTACTGGTAATAATACTACTGCTACTGCTGCTGGTACCACTACTACTACTACTGCTACTACTGATCCTTCTAATACTATTATTACCGCTACTAACTATTGCTACTACTACTGATAATAATACTACTGCTACTGCTGCCGGTACCACTACTACTACTGCTGCTACTAGTGCTACTGCTACTACTACTATACTGGTAATACTACTATTGATACAACTGCTGCTCTTACCACTACTACTACTACTACTACTACTACTACTACTGATCTTCTACTACTAGTGCTATTTTGTGCTACTATTGCTCCTGCTTTTATTACCGCTATACTCCTCCTCCTCCTCCTCCTCCTCCTACTACTACTACAACTACTATTACAATAACAGCTACTGCTATTACCACTCCTACTACTACTATTATTATTGTTGTTGTTGTTGTTTTTAGTGTTTTTGTACGTTTCCACAGGTTTTTGGGACTTGTCCTTGCGGTTTTCGACAATTTGGGAAATAACTCGAGTTTAATTCAATTAACCTTGGCCCGTTTACGTTTTGCCTTTTGGTTTGGTTTTCGTTTGAATGGCCATTGCACGTAGACACTTCGTTTTAAATGAGCTTCGTTAATGAGTGAACGTATAATTGACCACCTGCTGCTGTAAGAATCTGAGAATCTGGGAATCTTGGAGCGAGAATCTCGAGTATAGGAATCCTGGATTAAGAATCTGGGAATCTTGAATATGAGAATCTAGAGTTTAGGAGTCTTGGATATGAGAATCAGGGAATCTTGGAGCAAGAATCTCGAGTTTGGGGATCCTGGATTCTAGAATCTTGAATCTGAGAATCTCGAGTATAGGAATCCTGGATTAAGAATCTGGGAATCTTGCAGCAAGAATCTCGAGTATAGGAATCCTGGATTCTAGAATCTTGAATCTGAGAATCTCGAGTATAGGAATCCTGGATTAAGAATCTGGGAATCTTGAATCTGAGAATCTACAGTTTAGGGATCCTGGATTAAGAATCTGGGAATCTTGAATCTGAGAATCTACAGTTTAGGAATTTTGGATATAAGAATCTGGGAATCTTGCAGCAAGAATCTCGAGTATAGGAATCCTGGATTCTGGAATCTTGAATCTGAGAATCTAGAGTTGAGGAAACCTGGATTAAGAATCTGGGAATCTTGAATCTGAGAATCTAGAGTTGAGGAATCTTGGATCTCAGAATCTTGAATCTAAGAATCTTGGGTTAAAGAATCTTGAATCTAAGAATCTTGATATAAAGAATCTTGAATCTAAGAATCTTGATATAAAGAATCTTGGATCTGAGAATCTTGAAAGCGAGATTCGGTCACTTTTCCCCATCGTGAAAATTTTCACTTTTCCCACAGTCCTTACTTTTTCTCTTTCTCCAGATGATCTCTACAATAATCTTCAATTAATGTTATCAGTGTTATCACCTTGTTATCACCTCGATTTAACGTACACTACAACTGTACAAAAAATCAAGGGGGTCCGAAACTCCGAGGAAAAGTGTACGAAGATTTTTTGATAACACGGAGATAACAGGTTGATAACGGTGATAACATGACCCAGGTGTACCAAGATTAGTGGAAGTTTCCGACCCCTTGCCAAAAATAAATACAAAAACTTTAGTAGCTTGGAAAAAATATGATGAAAATATTCCATAAATAAATATCAATAATAATAATAATAATAATAATAATAATAATAATAATATTCTATTGATTATATATAATATATATATATTACATTATATAATTAATTATATAATATAATAAATAACATTTTTTATTACTATTATTCATTATTAATTTTTTACATTAAAGTATTTATTTATATCAAGGGGGGTCCGAAACTCCGAGAAAAATGTATCACTGTTTTTTTATTTGGTCCACGACTGCACAATTGCAAGGGTCGGAAACTCCGAGGAAAAGTATACGGATATTGTTTGATAACATATGATAACAGGTTGATAACAGTGATAACACGACCCAGGTGTACGAAGATTATTGAAAGTTTCAGACCCCCCACCTTGGTACAATTGTGATGGTCACCTTTTCTATTACCTAAGTGGGCCAATGTCAGAAGACCTAACGCTTCACTGGGCCCTTTAAATTCGTAAATTTTTCTTAAATTAATTGTAAAATTATTTTTTAAAAAATATTTTTAAAAAAAATTTTGTGAATGAAAATTAATGAATAAAAAAAACTACGCTACGCTACGTTAAGGAAGTCACGTGACTCTCTATTTTCCACTATTTCGTTCAATTTGTCCAGAAACCTGAAATTTTTACCAGAAAAAGGAAAAAAAAATCGTATTTATTTATTTATTTATTTTACCGGCCTTTCAGGACGTCATCAGGATACATTTAAGCTCTCGTCCACAAATTCCTAAACTTTGACCAACATGAAACCAAGGGACTGGGCCCCGCGATTGAAAATTCTCATATGAGTATGTAGAATTTGGAACTGAGACTCAGTGAGATCTCAGTGAGAAACTCTTAAAAAACTTATGAGATCTCACTGAGTCTCTGTTCCTGTTTCCTTAGCTGGGGGCTGGAAAAATTCTAATAGATTCAAATAATTTTTCTCGTGTACTGAAAATAGTTTTCTGGAATCTTAATAACCAATAATATTAATTAATAATATCATTAATTATTAATAATTAGATAATTAATAATATCTAATCTAATGATATGTGCTTGGAGATTGCTGTAGGGAAGTCCGCAATTCAGGCCAGTGTTATAATCGTATGATAGAAATATAATATTATAAATACAATATTTTATTATCTTTATAATAAATTTTTAATAGGTCATTTATAATATTGTTTTAATTATTTTATATATTAATGTTTTATAACTTTAATTTGATTTTTAATAGAATTTTATTTCTTAACCATATTATTGTTTTTATTATTTTTATTATAAGTTTTTTATTAGTACATTTATAATATTGTTTTTATTATTTTATATAATAATGATTTATAATTTTAATTTTAATAACTTAAATTTAATAATAATTTTATTTATTAATTATTATATTATTATTATTATATTATTTATTATTTATCTAATAAGATTTTATTAGTAAATTTATAATATCGAGAAATAGTTTAATTATAATTGTATTTAATAATAATTTTTTAAAAATAATTATAAACATAAATTAAGAAATTATATCGATTATGAATACGAAGTTATCACTGTGTTATCAGGGTGTTATCACTCACTTTCTCTGCGATTTTTATTTTGGACAAAGTTGCGAACCCCCCTGAATTTTCACTGAATCTTCGCATTTTCCCACGGTTTCAGCTTTTTTCCCACGCGGTTCCGCACACAGTTGCGAACCCCCCGAGCCGTGGGAAAATGCTGGGGGGGGGGGGGGTCCGAAGAAAAATCTAAAAAAATATTGATAACACTCTGATAACACGGTGATAACTTATTATTACAATTATAATTATTTTTATTGATTTTATGTTATTATTAGACCTTGGGGGGGCTCTGTGTACAGTCGGATAAGAGAAATGGGTTGCCATAACAACCGCTGGGATTGAATCCTATCCATAACACGCGGTGGGTGATAACAAATGATAACACTCGATAACAGCGACAAGATGTTATCACCTGTTATCAGCAGGGGGGTCTTTAAAAAAAGGAAAAAACGTGACTCGTAATCATTTCGTACACGTGATACGGGGGGCTCGGTAACCTTATCACGAAATATACGTCAAACCCCCAGAACTATTTCTACGCCTTACCAAAATAAAAAATAATCATAATTCCCTACAAGGTCATGACCTCTAATGACCTCTAATGACCTTGACTTAAAAAAAAGCCGATACTTACGATACTTATTGCGCAGTGTCATTTTCTGAAGGCCGTCGTCTTTGTTGTTGTAGACAATCAATGCGGACGCGTTGTTGAGGAAAGCTGCTTCCAGTTTATCGTCGAAATTGCATTTCCCTCGCTTAACCAGGGCGATCCAGGGAACGTTGGGGATATCGTTTTCATATTCGATACCGCAGCCGTGGTTGGAGGTTCCGTTCTCGGTACGGACGTGTACGAGGATCCCCGAGGCTGGAGCGATTTTCCCCGTCCCGAATTTGGCCATTTCCCCGGTCTCCGTGTGTAGAGTCAGCGTCGTAAGATCGTAGTAGGTGCTGTTGATCACGGCCATGGTGTACTCCTCCGCGTCAAAAGACCAGTGCTCGGCAAGTGCGGCACAGCTCCATAGGCAGAACGTCAGGAAAACGCGTACGACACTCGATAAAAACATAGTCAAACTTTTGGTTTAGGGATTTTTGTTAATTTTAAACACGAATGTTACAATTGTTTACACAATCATCAGCTGATTGATTGCGTTGTTTGAATTTTCCAACAGCTGGTTTAAGAAGGCTTGCTTCCCGACTCCCTGCTACGTGTAGACTGACGACACAACAGCCCGGCGTGTGTTTACCACTTCCACCCGTCTTGCCCTCAAGGCTCACGGAGATATCTCTCCGTCTCGTATCGTCTAAAAACCAGTACTTAGTTCCGAAATCTACCGCTAGATGGCGTTTTCAAAATTTTCTCCGAAACTCGCTCGAGACCTGTTTTTTCCCCATATTTTCCTTAAGACACGCTATATTTAGTGGCTTTAGTGGTTCGTGGTTCATTACTATTTGCAAATGAAATGATTTTTGCTAAATTATTCAACGCCATCTAGCGGTAGGATTGCGAACTATTTTAATAGGAATACGGTTGGCTGGGTCCAGTGGGTAGCACTAAAAATCAAGGCCAGTAGGCAAAAGAGAGTGAGACAAAACATAAAATCGATGGCTTCTTCTTCTTCTAATGGACGTAGGGCGTGGTGAATTTCCGTACGTCACTTGGTCTTTATTGTATCCTTGGTAACCTTGTTCCCCGGACTGCCCGAATGAAAGTACGCGAGCCAAGAAGCATCAAACAAAAGAAAAAAAAACAAAAAGATACTCTTCGTATTTCTTGTTTTTCCTTCTTTGTGTAACAAGCGATCAGCTCGATAATGGCCAGACTATATAAAGCAAAGAGATAAGCTATAGTCATACAAGTTCATTACGATTAATTTTTAATTACCTTTGGACTGTTACGATGTTCCAGGGCTACAGGTTTGACTTCCAAGGTCGCCGTATAGCCTTGTCCGGAAAGTTGGTAAAAAGCCGCTAGGGAATCTATAAGGGAAATGCAATATTCTTTTGGCTCTGAGCCCAGGGTCGTATCGACAAACCAGCGAAACTTCGTGTTATTATTTGCGGTTCATCGTCACTTGAGCCGAGGAAATCAAGGTCCACATTGTCAGTCGAATGCTTCGAATTCACAATTTTACGATCGAGAATTTTTATTCATAGGTTTTTCTTTACTCCAAACATCGGCAGCAAGGGAAAGTATGAGAATCAAAACAGAGAAGAAAAAGAGAGAGATCCACGAATTCTCCAGTTTACCGAGTGTTTTGTTATAAAATATTTTCCAATTTTACAGTAAATTCACAACAGGCAGGCAGGCAGGCAAGAGGGGAATTTCCCTGGTCCTTCTCAAGAGTGATGCTGATGTCCAGAACCTATTTATAGCAACAACAATAATCAATTTACGAATCCCTGCATGGAACATCAAAGTTTTTCCCATTCCAGAAGCGTCCATGCAATTGAATATGCAATTCCAAACACGCAAGAAAAGATGCTTAATACGAAGAGTAGGGAAAAAAAATTTGACACGAAAATTTTTGCTTCTGGTTTTTACCGGAACTTTGGAAGAAAGTCAAATCTACTCCAAACTCGGCCGCATGAAGCATGGCACTCACGTCAGCAAGCCCATCCACAACACCTGAACAATCCCCACATTGGATTACGTCACGTCCCCAGCTTTATATTCTTACTACTACTAACCCGGAAAATCCCGAAAAATCACAAATAGATACCTTGCTGTGGAAAATATCCGTAGCCGCCGTGTGCTGGTGCAGGGGTCGATCTGGTTGTCGAGCTTTTGGACACTGCTGGAAAGTTATGGAACAGGGGATCGAACCTGGGAAGCTGCTGATGCTGCTGCTGCTGTTGTAGTGTTGAATGCTGAGAGCTGCTGAACCGATTCAACACAGGAGAGAAGCTGTCCTGCACAGTACGACTCGTCTAAAAACCAAAACATATTAACATTAATCATTACAAATGTGGAATTATATTTTTAAAAACTTACTTGAGCAAGGGAATCGATACTATGGTAGCTATTGGTCCTGCTCAGCGAGCTGCTGTTGCTGCTGCTATTGCTATTATTAGCAGCGGCAATACCAGGCGGCGATGAGAAATTCCTCATCAGCGAATTCCTGCTATTGCTGTGCTGCTGGTGCATAGCCGGTGGAAGACTGCTCTGCTGCTGATGTGCGGGGAACGGGGCTTTCTTCTCGGGACTGGGGCTCGACTGACTGCTGCTGCTGCTGAACCGAGGAACCGAATTTTTGGGACTGGATGAAGGCACCTTGGCAGGTGACGTCGAAATGACGCTCTGCCGCATAGCTTTCGCAGCTTCACTCGCGTCCCGCGCTTGAGGGACTGAGCTTTCCTGCTGCTTTTTGCCGGAATCTGCGACAGGCTCTCCCGCGAAGTTGGTCAGGACCTCCATCACCTGGGCCAGGTCCCGCTGAAGAGACAACTCCCGGTCTCCGACATCTTCCTCCGCGGGCTTCGACATCTTTTTATCGATTAGTAGTTTTGGTTAAGAAAAAAAAGGAAAGAAAAGAAAAAAGAAACGAAAAAAGAAGAAAAAAAGTTTATTTTGATAGAGTTTTTGATTTTTTATTCACATAAAAGGAATTACTACATCAAGGGCTTCAGCCGGTTTGTCGGGAGAGTCGACCAGGTCCACTATGCCGCTTTCCACTACAGCAGCCGGGGGTTTCGTCGCAAGGTTCGGCTTATTCGAGTCCGGTTTAACGGGATTTTTCAAACTTTCTTCTGTCCGGATAAACAGCAGAGGCTTCTCGGGAAAGTCGGCTCTGTATCCAGCGTTATCTAGAAGCAAATCTTGAATTAAACTTCTGTACTGCTATAAGCTAAACCATTAGTAACATTTATTACTAGTGTTCTTAATTTTTTATATTATTATTCATACTACGTAAACTATTACTCATTATTATATAATTATATTATTATTTCTATCATCATCTCATGTTATTTTTACTGTATTCATTACAATACGTGAATTACTATTTCTTCTGTTCCTCCCATTACTCATATCATTATCCATGTTACATATTATTACTGATATTCCACGTATCATACTACAAATTATTTTTCGCATCGTTATACCCCATTATTATTATTTCTATTATTATTCTAGTATTATTTACAGGTTACTGATTCAGTTCTTGCATGTCGTTACTTTACAAGTCAACAGTTACCTTCTTTGGGCTCTGCTGTTGTTTTCGGGTCTTTCACAGCTTTCGTTTCCGAAGCCTGAGTCTCTTGCTGCTTAGAAATGCCGCTTTCGGTTTGAGATATCGACGGGCACGACGATCTATTTTTGTCCTTGACCCGTTTCACGTCTTTCGAAGCTGCTGAGGTAACTATTGGAGGTTTCGGGGTTGCTTGCAAAAGCGCCGGACTTGATTTTGAAGCCGGGACCGGGGCTGTTGCCGCAGTTTTCGGCGTCTGGGCTGCAGTTGCTGCTGTTTTGTGAGACTGAGACGGAGTAGCTGCTGCGGCGCTAGGATTCCTGGGTACGGGTGAAGAAGCAGCTGCTGCTGCAGTCTTCGGGCCCTGTACAGGCTGGGCCGGACCTGAAGGCTTCGGTAAGATTTCAGTGATACTGGCAGCAAGCGGTGCGAGCCTCTGCGATCCCTGATTCAGTTTCTTGCTGTCCCTTCAAGCAGAATACAAAAATAATATATAATAATAATAATAATAATAATAATAATAATAGTTGGAGAAATAAAAATCATAATAATTAATCGTAAGAATACTTGAGCGGTAATAAAAAATACAATAAAAATTTAATAAATGTTATATAAATATATTAATTTTCATTTTGAACGGATTGAATTACGATGCCAGCTCGAACGTTTCCCTGCACTCCTTCCACAGGATTTTGGTGGAGATCCATCCTTTGGGCCAGAGGGTTTTGATTTCGTTGTCGAGGAACCGGCTGACGTACTCCTCGGCCGACTCCTTCCTCGCTTTGGACCACTGGAAGCACTGGGCTTTGAGGTAGACCGCTTTGTTGAGCAACGATCTGCAAACGCAAATAGCCATTTTATATTCAGGGTTATTCCAAACAATGTTGATAAAAGTAAAAAGCAATAACTGTAAGAATAATAGTAGTAGCAACAGTAAAAGCAACAATAGTGCTGGTGGTAGTAGTAGTAGAGGTTGTAGTAGTAATAATGGTAATAATAATAATAACACCGATGCTAACACTACTACTAGTTCATTTACTACTACTACCACTACTAGTACTATTTCCACTACTTTTACTGCTGTTACTACTACTACTACTTAAATATGAATAAAAAATAATAGCTTAACTAAAATTTTAAAAAATACTTGATTTCTGGGGTCCATTCGAATTTCCTTCTGGGCAACGCGTTTTTGGGTCCTTCGGTCTTTTTGCCTTCATCATCGGTTCCGCCAGCAGGTTCCAGGTCAGGGTCCCTACATTTCAGCCAAAAACATTCAAAATCAACAAAAATAATTTCCTCTCCTTTTTGCTCAGCTCTTCTAAACGCCCCGTAGGACCGTAACGAAACAAAAGCCACCTTGAAAAAGCTAACCCTCCACCTAAATCATTTCAAAATTCAACTATTATTATCCAGTGTACATACAACAAGCAGAAATACGTGGATCTAGTCAAGTACTAGGTTCACGGTTCACGGGTCAAATATTCCGTTCATTGCCGTTTGTTGAACGGCTCCAAAAACGGTTCAGATCCGCCCATCTCTGACCGTAAGCAACGGTAACAACGGTTTGAACCCCTTTTTAACATAAGCCCAGTGCGGTTTTGTGTAATACAATAAAAGATAATGTGCCAAGCGAGCCCAATTTCCCTGGTTTAAACCCAAACGGCTGCGCTTACCACAGACAGCGGTAGTACTCGGCGTATTTATCCGGACTAGAATATTAAGGTTTAAGATTTAATTAGCTCAAGCCATTTTCATTTTGCTGTATCTTCTTTATTTATGAATACAATCCATACAATAACTATACTTATTTTTTCCTCTTTTATTACATTAAAGGAAATAAAGGATATGTTTGTTTTGTAGAAAAATATTAGGAATATGAGTAGTATCATATCGAAAATTATTTATTATTATTCTGAAACTGTGTTATTCAATAATAAAAAAAGTACTGTTTAGACTTTATTGGTTATTCTCTTGTTTTATCCAATTAACGAAAATAGAGATTATATTTTATTATTATTAAAAATAATCTTGCTAATAGAAATGGGGAACTTACTTAGCTTCAGCTAAACGCTGGCACTCGCTGGCGTGCCGCTCGATCTGCTCGGGCATCACTTTCTCAACAGCAGCTTGCAGTCTGAAAAATATAAATCAATTTTTTAATTCTATTATCCATTTTTATCAAGTTATAATTTCTATCTGAAAGTTATTCACACGTATTAATTATTATTATTTCAATTTATTATATATTTAAGTTCAACCTAATTTTTATATTATTCACTTTTTGTCCATATTCAGTACTCCTATCAATTTTATTAGTTGTTATAAATTTAAGTTTTATTTAATTTCACTATAGTTTTATTATTTAAAATACATTGAAATTATTCAATTTTAATTGTGATTATACTCATAATTTACTTTGCTAATAACTAAGAGACGTACTTTTTGATGGCCGGTTTGACTTGTCCCTCGACTTCTTCCATCACGAGGTTCTTGACTCGCTTGAGTAGCGTGTGCTTGGTGCACGGTAAAAAATTCTCCAAATAATTATAAATGGCCTGTCGTTTGCTGCAAGACAACTGCCGAGACTGCAATTCAATCCTAATAAAATCAACCAAACAAAATTATAATTACCAAATTTAATATTAAAACTTTAATTATTCACATACTTTAACAGCTTCGAGTTAATTTCGGGCGAGAAGAATCGGCACTTTCCCGCCTCACTTATGGTGGCGACTTTTTTAACATCTTCGATTAGCGTTATGAGTTCGGGCGGAAGACTGGGCAGTTGTGTTGTCTTCTCACCACCAGACAAGTCCTTCTCAGACGGCTTGTCCTTGTCCTCGTCCGCGTCTTCTTCATCACTACTGCTTTCTGAGCCTAAGATAAAATTAAATTTAACATTAACTTTCATATAAAAATTTCATTTCGCTTTTTTACTTGAAGACGACGAGTCTGAAGACTCGGAAGACGAAGAATCAGACGACTGCGAACCCGAATCGGACATCTGTTTGTCTGCAACTTTTGGCGGGCCAGCGAGATCGTTGTCCGTCTTGGGTCTTTCGTTTTCATTAGTGACGAGCTTAGGTTTCTTGGCTTTAGGATCTTCAACGGTTTGCGGTATCTTCACTTCCGGCTGTTCGTCTGTCTGCACCTTCTTCTTGGCATCTTCCGTCTGATGTTCTTTGCCGTTGACTTCCGGTTCAGACGAATCTTCATCTGATTCGATAATCTTTATAAAAACGAGTATATTAATTAATAATTTTACATTTTACACAAGAATATTAATAAATCTTACTCTTCTCTTTCTTCCGACTGGCTCGTTTTGTTCCGACTGTGCGTCTGAGTCTGATTCTGACTCTGATTCCGAACTGCTTTCAGAAGACGATTCAGATTCCGAGCCTTCTTCCGCAGACTTAAATTCCAGAGCCCCGGAGTTGATATAAAAACCTCCATAAGCTGTTGTCAGGTCTGTGGGTACCACTTCATCATACTAAAAACAAATTTCAGTCATATTTCAAACAACTAGATTTGTAAAATAATAACTTACTGCATCCGTGTTGTCAATAAAAGGGTCCGTCTCGTCGTAGCCTGCACCTAGGTCCACACACTCGTCTTTCTTTTTCGATTTCTTACTTTTTGTTGGAACGATTCCCTAGCGCAACATTATGATATTACTTTGCATTCCACATTCAAATTAAAGCGAAATGTTACATATTTTTCTTCAAATTTCTTGGCCATGGCTCTTAGCTGGTCTTCGTCATCCTCGGCATAAGGGTCGAGCGGAGTGTGTCCATTCTGAGCGGGTCCTTCTTTCTTCTTCTGCAAATAAAACAAAAACATCAAAATATATTATCACCTTAATCAATAATTAATTCAATACCTAATACAAATCATTTCTACTTTTGGTTTTACATTTTTTGACTATGGTAAGTTCAATTCGAACTGAAAGGGGGAAAAAAAGGTAAACAAACAAAATAAGAGTAAAAGAAAATTTGAATTTAGTTCGTTCACCCTCCGCTAGGTGGCGCTGGGCCAAAACTGCCCCTTGGGGCTCACGTGATCATCTTACCAGCCCCCCCCCCCACCCCCCACCCTGCCTTTGAAATATTACTACGCAGTCTCATGCCGAGTCCGGGAGGGGGGCGATGAAAATTCCTTTATCTGATCTCAGGGCCAAACCCCCTCACCCCTGAGGTCATTTTGCCTCTTCACTCACCTCCCCGGGTTCACCCTTCCCGTTTTTCCCCCGTACATTTTGCTAAATGCAAATGATCAAAGACCCTGAACTGAACGGCATAAGAACGGCACTTAAATTTAAGCTGGATTAGTAAGAAAAATTTTGTCCAAACAAAGTGGTTTATGGTAGTGCTGAGAGTACTAGAGAATAATAAACTAATTTTAATGAATTAATTAGATTTTGGACTTGGATTTGGAGCAAATGGGTTAAAGAGATTAAACGTGTTTTTATGGGAGGCTGTGAATGGGAAGGTGTTGCAGCTGACAAACATGGCAACCGTGTTCGCACTATCCACTGGACTGAAAAGCCCGCGTCGAACCTTGTCCTTCACATTCAGCCGTTTTAATTAAATGATAATTACATAATTAACACAAATGAAATGGATTCAGTTCCTAGAACAATGAGAGATAAACGCAATGCCTTGAGGCAATAACTTCAAACACGAAAATTCAACCAAAAAATATCACTATCAAACATGGCGTCCGTAAGAAGGGCCAAGCTTAACTTTTGTCACGTTTTAACTTAACTGGGATAAATATAGGGATAACTACAGGGTTAAACGGGGAAGCGGGACGAAGAATTATCGCAAAGAAAGCTCGAGCTGACTTTCGCGGGGACGGCAAAGTACGGGGACGCGATTGAACGCTGCGGAAATTTTGGTTCGAGGGATGGTGGGAATGTTTTTTGAGCAATTTTACCGTGACAGAAGCGAGAAGGTCGGAGAAGTTGAACTCCGGACAGGATTGTTCCGTTGACTCGGTAAGGACCAGTTGGAAACGGTGGGTTTTGGGACAGGGTTTAACTTTTTTGCTGGACGCCAGTGGCGTCAGTGAAATCCTTTTGGCCGCACTCATTTGTTAAAACACTCACACGCACGAATTTATCATCAATTTGATCAGATTTTTCCCCAAAAATTTTCGCCAAATGCCCTACCAGACAACTTTCATTCTGAACGTCCGCGCTAAGTAAAGCAAGCGCACTAACACACTACTACGGGCTTCTACAATTAAAGCCTCTTCTTTCTGCTAACACGTACTCACAATAAATACATTTATTTATTATTATTTAATTGAATGAATAATTAATAGATTATTTTATTAATTTTTTGAAATATAAAACTAATACAGATAAATATTTGTTATTTCTAAATTTAAATTATGTGAAGGTACCCTAACTGCATAATATTTTATTACGAACAATTAGAAAAATTAAACATAAACCTTTGAATAAATTTTATAAATTAATTTAATATTATAAACCTACTAATGTATAATTATTTGTAATTTTTAATGAATTTAATTAAAATTTTACAAAAATCTGGCAACGCTGGATAGTTTTCCGCAGTGTTTTGTTTGTTTTTGTTTGAAAATTTTTCTGTCCGTCCGTTGAATGGGAAAACAGTCGACATGGACGAAGAGGAAAAGTTTTTTTTCGCCGTTTGTTTGCCTCCAGACGAAAGTCTTAAAGAAAAAGACGATAATCAAGGTTTCTACTTTCAATTCTAATTATGATTCAGTAAATTAATTATATACTTTATTCGTATGCGGCTGTTAACTTTTAGAAGAAGCCCACGTTTTCGTGAGGAGAGAAGAAGCTCTGAAGTTTTGTAAACAACACCCTGGCGCCAGATTTAAAGTTTTCAGCAAACGAGAAGATGCAGTTGACTTTTCTAAATCATCGGTTCAGAAAATTGAGAACTCGGGACCTGACGCTTTGGGAGAAAAGCTTCCCTTCAGTTCGCTAAAACCTCAGGAACTCACGAATCTTCGCAAAGCTATCGAGAAAGGAGATAAGGAGCTATTCCTAAAGCTTGTTTGGGGCAACCCTAGGTATTATATTAACTATTCTAGCGCACAATATGTTTGTTCATTAAATTGATTTTTTATTAAGGTACCTGATAAGTAGCGGAGATTCAGCTACTCCATTAAAACAGGGTCAAAGGTACAATGCTCTTCATGTAGCTGCTATGCAGAACCAGCCTGAAATGTGTAAAGTTATCCTACAAACTGTCGGCGACCCTGAATTCGTGGCTCTACTCTATCCGTATTGAAAAAAGTTTGTAATTCTTTATTGGTAAGTTTCTAATGTTTGAATATTTTTGATAAAGGGACAATAACGAAGAAGTCCGTGACGATCGAGTCAAGTGCCTGCTTGACAGCTACCTGAACACTGCGGATCCAGCCCGCAATGAGACTCCCTTGCATTTTGCCTCGAAATTTGGTGCAGTTGAATGCGTGGAAATCCTCGTTTCCTATCCCCAGTGCCACCGAGACAGAAAAAATAAAGAAAACCAAACTCCCGCCGAAGTACAAACATTTCTTATTAGCAAAAAAATTTTCCAATTAATAACGTTCTTTAGGTTGCGTGTTCACGAAAGACTGGAAGTCCGGACGCTAAGTCAAAAATCGAGTTTCTGCTTGGGGAAAGGTTTTTTGTTCCCATTTACCGTGCAGCAGACAATAGTGTTCAGCCAGTTATTGGTAATTTATTAATAAATTCATGTTAAATACTTTTTCCATTGATTTGTTTGTGTAGCCCAACCCTGGTCGCCCGATTCAAAAGACGCTAGCATCGTACAGTCTCCGATTCTGGTAATTTTTCAAATTTAATTATTTTTTACTAATTTAAAATTTAATTATTTTAGGATGATCTCGATGTCAGCATAACAGCTTACGCAGGACCAATGAGTCACGAGGAAGCTGACACTTTTTACAAAAACTGAAAACTCCAATTCGCCGTTTGCTGCGTTTGTCCACTTCGGAAAGTCCCGCGAGTAGTTCGGCTCACTCTTCCGACGATGCTAGACTTGTAGATGCAGAAAAAGGCGTAGAAACACAAGGCAGGGAACTGGCGAAAAATGCCAAAGTCCCCTGGAGGGAGTACTGGCCCTTTATTAACGAGCTGTGCGACTTGTCATCAAACGAGGGTCTCGGAAAGTTCGAAAATTACCTGAGAAACGCAAGAAATGAACAGGAAAATGAAATCGATGATTTTAACCCGCTAAGTCCAGTCTCGGATCTTTGCCTGCAGTTTCAGAAGCTTTCCGTTAAACCTGTTTTAGACAATGAAGACGAATTTGTTACACCGCCAAGTTCGCCTACTTCGGGATTCGCCACTCCGCCTTATGAAGAGCCTATTAGCGTATACATTAATGGGTGAATTTTATAATTTTTATGTATGTGAATATTATTAATGTTGATTTTTTAAAGGAATTTCTTGAGTAAAGCTGACGTTGATGCTTATTTTGCATTGCGAAACACGGAAATTGATTTTCTGCGTTTCCCTAACGTAGCTTCATGGAAAGAAACGCTGCTGCGACATGGAGAGGAAGAACTGAAAAGGTAAAATAGTATAGATAAATACAAAATTAAATTGTAATTAAATTATTCCAATTTAGGATCAAGTACAACCATCGGGAAAAGGCGAGGCATTTGAATTACAATTCAGCAAAGAAAGTAGTGTTTGAAAAAACGAGTTCTCCCGTTCCTCCGCTGCTGCAGGGAATCATGTCGCCAACGAGACGTCCCGCAACAAGGAGTCCGTTTCGTTATTCGTCGCCCCTCGCCGTTCGCCTTAGCGATCGTTTTGAAAATCTGCATTTGTAAATGCCTTTCCTAAATTTAGCCTTTTGTTTGCATTTTCTGGGTTTGTATTGTACATGGAGGTGGTGTGGAATGTTGCAAATTTTGTTTGAAATTTCGTAAAATTGAAATTAAGAATTAAAATAATAAATAATTGACAACGGTGGGTTAAAGTGAATCACAACAACAATCCTGATAAATGCTTCCACTCTGCAGGGAAATTCCCTTAAAAAGGGAAAATTGGGTCTTAAAAGGGAAAAGAAGCAGAAGTATTGCTTTATATCCACATAGAGGGGGAAAAGGAATTTATGAGAGAAGGGAAAAAAGTGAGAGCCGCGCCCTCTTTTCCACAAAAGTGGAAGCACTGGACAACAATAATCTGACGTCTCTTATTTATAATATATCTAATTATACGAAATCATTAATATTAACATATTTGTTTGTTGAATTTTGCATTTCTCAAAGAAATAAGAAATGAACAGTCTTTCGTTGCCTTTCCAGTCATCGCATGATATCTTGCGACTCAAACAAATAGCCTCTCTCAGAACCCTAGATTATGAGTAAGTAAAATTTTCTCATAATTTTTCCTGTAAAATATATTCAAATTAATGCATTTGTTTTTATTTTGTGGTAAAGTGTCAAAGAAATCAAGACCGGAGCCGAATACCACATTCGTTTTTTGGCTGGAACGCAATGGACAGTCCTGCAGATCCACCTACCCTCACGTTTTCCTAAAGAAAAGCCGAAATTGATTATTTCGCCCAGAATTCGACATGAATGGTTAAGCGATAGCGGGCAAGTGCTTCACGCGCCACTGTACCTAAACGTGAGAAAAACATTAATCTAAAAATTTTACATTTTTTACAGTTGCTTTGTTTAGTTTACAGAAAGTTCGGATTTGGGCCGACTAGTTCAGTCGATTATCGAAGAATGTAAAAAGTATTCAGTAACCAAAACGTCTCACTATTCTATCACACGGCAAATGCACACTATAGCTCCCCTACCGCCATTCATTCCCGAGCTAGAAAGTCTTTCTCTGGACGAACTCGAAGATCTTAACATTAGCGAAGCAAAACTTGTGGATTTTATCGAGAAGCTGCCGCTGGCAGCTGCAGTGTCTTCAGATATCGAACAGCAGATGAGTTCTGTCGAACAACTTGCTCGTAAGTATTTAACCTTAACGTTTTGATATTTGCAATTATTTGAGATTTTATTTTCCAGGAAAAAATATGGAAATAAAAAGCGTTATAACAAAGCTAAGGGAAAAGTTGCTCGAGAGTTATAGCCAACTGAACAAAGCGAAGGAAGCCTGGAACATTTCAAATGCAGAATATCAGACGTTTTCGCAAAGATATGTTCCTAGCAACGTCGAAGTAGTAGCCTTTAATTATTCATATCTAAATTCTTATTTAATGTGTTTCAAATTAAAAGGCAAGTTTGCATCAAGCTGCTGTGGCAGCCGAAGACAAAAGCGAAGAACTTGCCGAAAAATTCTTGTCGAAACAAATGGACGTAGAAAGTTTTATTTCTACATACGCAGCTTCGAGAGTTGTAAGTTTCAGCATTTCACATTTTTCCGTACTTTTCTTAATGAAAATTTCTTTTCTAGTTGAGTAATACTCGCAAAGTCAAGGAAGAAATCCTACACAAGCAGCTCGAGGAACTTCAGCGACTGGGCTTCTGAGTTATTGCTGAACGACCATTGGACGAGTTTTTGCAATATACATTCCCCACGGAAATTTTTCGATTTTTTTGTGATTTTTTCCACTCAACAAAACTCCCATCATCGAATTTGTTTATTTTTTTGGCAAGTATACAGATGTAGTACACGCTTTTTACGACAAAAACTATGTCACAATATATTGATATGAAGAAACGACTCGAGGTAATGGAAGTCGAGGAATAAATCATAGGTTTTTGGCTTTGGTTTATTAATTGCTGTGTAAATGATTGTTGAGGATTTTGTTCAGATTTGAGGCGAATGCACGGAACTCCGACGATTTGTGCGGGAACTGAGCACTGGTGACTTGTCGTAAGATCTAGTGGGTCGCAGAAGTTTTGAGACTCTGGAAGGGCTACCCGGGGTTTCTCGATACAACGTGGGGACCTCGAGCCAGATTCTGGATGAATTATTACTGAAGTCGTCATTAGTTGTTGTTTTATCAGAGTTATCGATGGTTTGGCCCTTCATTCGTGCGTTCGCAAATCTTTTTCGACGATCCTCGACTGATAGCAGAACGGGAACAGTCTCCGTTTCACTTATAACAGGCAGAGAAGGGATTTCCAGACTTTCCCCACTTAGCGTTTTGATACTCGTGCAAGGAGAAACGGCGGGGGTAGCCTGAATAACACGAATGTTGATACAGTCGCTTATCCCATCATAATTACCTGCAAAAAAAAAAAAAAAATGAAAATCAAGTAATTTATAGACTTTTTGGTTGGAGGAATAGTGAGTTTACCCATTTGCCAAGGTAGTGTTTGACTATCGGTAGTTTGCAGCTGAACCGAGCATTTGTTTGATGTATCGCTACCGCTAGTCGATTGCGAGCCAGTGTAGCCGCACGTGCTTTTCGTCCGAATAAGTTTCACGAGCGTAGACCTCCAGTTAGCAGACGATTTCTGATCAGAAAACGAAGCAGAACGTTTGCCGAGTCTCTTACCATCTTGGTGAACGCTGCAGCTCTTCATCGAGAGCTTGCGTTTCATCAATGGACTCTGTTTCCTCTTTGAATTTTGTCGAGAAACACAAGGCGAAACAGACGTTTGACGAGAGGCGGGAGAAGAGACGGACGTGCGGGTAAGTCGATCTTTACGGAGCCCGTCCACTCGTAGGGAAGCCGTTCTTTTAAAGTGCTTCCCATTGCGCGACTCTTCTCGCTCGCGAAACGATACAGAACGCATAGGCAAGATTCTATTGCGTTTGCTGTCCACGTCTAAGTCGGTAGGAACACGTAACGTAGACCTGCTTCCGCCCGAGCGATTAGAGGGACGTCCCTAGCCCCTAGACGAGCCATGACCGAGCCCGTTAGACTCATAGCTCCTAGACTGCTTCTGCTGTTCGTCAGGGGGTAGTCTTCGCTCGTGGAGATCGGAACATTCGGCAAAGGTGCGCTACCGAGAAGACTCGAAGATCTCCATAGTCCAGGCCCGCCGTAGAGGAATAGTTCCTTGGCGTAGACCTTCCACGGAGGCATTTGACTGTCATCGTTATAGTAAATGTTACTGTTGACCGGGCTCTGTTGACCAGCTTCGAGAATATTGCTCTGCTCGTCTGCTAGTTCAGTGTTGACGATATTGTCCCAGGGAGCAGGCCAAGACTCCTATTAACAAATTAAACTTGTAAAATTTTTGCTTTATTCAGTTTAATGGAAATTTCGCTACTTGAGTTGATTAAAATCGATTTCTATTGTTACAGGTATTAAGGTAGAGCAACGTAATCTCCATCCCGAAATAGCCTGTCAAGCGTCTGAATAATTTAACAACACGTACCTGATCGTTAGGTTCTGCAAAGCCGGCTTGCTGAGAAGGGACCTTGACACGCTTGCATTTCGACTGAAAATAACACACAGAAAAATCATTAAATTTTCACGCAGTGTTTCCATTTTGCAAGGAAATTGCCACAAAAAGGGGAAAATGGGGTCCGAAAAGGGAAAAATAAGAGAAGAGGGAAAAAGGAAAATCTAAAAGTACAGCCTGTGTTATAGCACGAAGGGGAAAACGGGAAAATCTAGGAGTGCAGCCTGTATTCTAGAATGGAGGGGAAAAAGGGAACAATAATGGAAGAAGGAAAACTCTAAAAGTACAGCTTGTGTTATAGCACCGGGGGGAAAGGGGGAAAATGAAGGAAGAGGAAAAATCTAAAAGTACAGCCTGCGTTTTAGCACGGGGGGAAAGGGGAAAAATGAGGGAAGAGGAAAAATCTAGAAGTACAGCCTGCATTCTAGCACGGAAGGAAAAAAGGGAAAAATGAGGAAAGAGGGGAAAAAGGGGAAACTGAAAGTGGAAACACTGCAACTGTTACTAAACATAGGCAATAACAGATAGTAACAGGTGATAACACGGAGGGAATATAAATAGCTGTTTTCTGCGTCTGGGATTAGGTCAAATCTAATGAAAGTCGGGTCGATATTGCGTTCCAGGAAAGGGACGTGACAATTCACGGACCCACAGACAAAAGCGTTCAATCACCACAGCTGACGAAAGCTCAAAATTATGCAATTCTGCTTTTCTCCAGTGTTTCCACTTTAGGGGGGGAAATCCCTGAAAAAGAGGAAAATGGGGTCTGAAAAGGGGAAAATAAGGGAAGAGGGAAAAGACAAAATCTGGAAGTACACCCTTACATTCTAGTACGGGGGAAAAGAGGAAAATAGGGAAAAGAGAAGATCTGGAAGTACACCCTTACGTTCTAGTACGGAGGGGAAAAGAGGAAAAATAAGGGAAAAGAGAAAATTTGGAAGTGCACCCTTTACATTCTAGTACAGAGGGAAAACGGGAAAATAAAGGAAAATAGAAAATCTGGAAGTACACCCTTACATTCTAGTACGGAGGGGAAAACGGGGAAAATAAGGGAAAAGAGAAGATCTGGAAGTACACCCTCACATTCTAGTAAGGGGGCGGAAAGAGGAAAATAAGGGAAAAGAGAAGATCTGGAAGTACACCTTCACATTCTAGTACGGAGGGGAAAACGGGGAAAGTAAGGGAAAAGAGAAGATCTGGAAGTACACCCTCACATTCTAGTACGGAGTGGAAAAGAGGGAAAATAAGGGAAAAGAGAAAATTTGGAAGTACACCCTCACATTCTAGTACGGTGGGAAAAGGGAAAAATAAAGGAAAAGAGAAAATTTGGAAGTGCACCCTTTACATTCTAGTACAGAGGGAAAACGGGAAAACAAGGGAAGAGGGGAAAAAGGGGAAACTGAAAGTGGCAACTCTGTTTTTTCCCCTCTCTATTTCCTAAGTTTTTTTTTACGTATACCTTATAGAGGATATAGAGTACAGCGGCCAGAAAGAAACTGGACAAAGTAGCTGCGATCCTGATTCCTGTTAGCGGGTCGTAGGATTTGTAGTATTCAGCTTTTTCAGCAGCAGTTGGCGGAGTGTAAGTCCTCCAGCGGGCAGAATTCACTGGAACAAAGGACTCCACAGTGATATTCATTTCCAAAGTATCGTCCATGGTCTTCACATACTGTAAAATTTTGCAAAAAAAAAAAAATATATATTATTATTCCAGGTCAATTAACGTCAATTGACTTGTTGATCAGTCTGCTGGATGTCTGCCAGACAGACTGAATGTAATCAAATCAGACGGTCTGACGCATTTCCTCCATACAACAAAAAATCAAAAGCGAAAATTGGAAAAAAATAAACTTGTTGCTGAAAAGTATTTTGTAAGTAATCTGGGAAAAAAAAGCAAACCCTACATTTCCTGAGTGTGATAACATGTGATAACAAGTGATAACATAGTGATAACACTAATTAGTTCAAAGGTTTCCATGATTACTGTCAACTAAATTGATAAAAAAATTCAATTGAAGTTATTTTAACACTTTAAATATATTATTTATTATATTTATTATATTTATCCAACTTATATATGTTAATAGTAATTCATGATAATGTATGTAAGAGGGAGAGTGTAATACATAACGTACATTTGTATTATTTATATTATTATACATATTAATTATACATATTTATACATTGATAATAATATAATTAATAATATAAATAAATAATAATCTAATAATAATTAAATAATATAAAATAATTTATTCTATTTATTCAACTTAAATATGTTAATAGTAATTTATGATAATGTAAGAGGGAGAGTGTAATACATAACGTACATTTATATTATTATACATATTAATTATACATATTTATACATTAATAATAATATAATAATAATTAAATAATATAAAATAATTTATTCTATTTATTCAACTTAAATATGTTAATAGTAATTCATGATAATGTATGTAAGAGGGAGAGTGTAATACATAACGCGTGATTGAATTAAGTGTCTGTGGTGTTTGTCTGGTCCATTGCCAAGCAGCGAGGGGGTGAATTAATCAATGAATGACAATGAATTGACCCCGTGTCCCCATTTGTTCGCACAAGACACAGTCAATCCCAATCCAGGCAAACAGACAAATGACTTGACTGTAAGTAGAAGATCCAGAAAATCTGTATAGAATATAGAGAGAGGAATTGTATGTGATGAAATGTGTATGTGCTGAAGAGGTGTAGACAGACGGATGGATAGGCAGACAGACAGACAGACAGACAGACAGACAGGTAGATGATGGATGGATAGGTAATAGACTGAACGAATGGCAGACATTGGACATAGTTACATAGATGGATAGGTTGACTGACAGACAGACAGATGGACAGACCGATCCGAAGACTAATTAGATGGAAGACACGCATACAAAGATGAGTAGACAAACAGACAGACAGACAAAATCAAGTCAGACACAAAGCAACCAAGCAACGAAGAAACAAAATAAAGAAGAGGATAAAGAAAGTCACAGTCTCTTATATTAAGACGAGATGTGCGTGTGAAAGTACCAATGGAGACAGGCATTCAGACGACAGACATACACACAGACAAGTAAGTCAGACATGAAGCAACCAAGCAAAGAAGAAAGAAAGTAAAGAAGAGGAGAAAAAAGGTCACAGAGTCTTGTACAAAAAAGAGATGTGTAAGTGAAAGAGAGTGCGAGAAAAAGCCCCAAGAGTAGAGATAGACACTCAGACGACAGACATACACACAGACAAGTAAGTCAGACATAAAGCAACCAAGCAAAGAAGAAAGAAAGTAAAGAAGAGGAGAAAAAAGATCACAGAGTCTTTTACAAAGAAAAGAGTGCGAGAGAAAGAGTGAGAGACCACAGACAATAGACATTCAGACATATAGACAGACAAGCCATTCAGACATAAGGTACGCTACAAAAAAGAAGATAAAGAAAGTCACAGAGTCTTACATAAAGCAGAAAGGTACGAGAGAAAGAGTGAGAGACCACAGACAATAGACATTCAGACATGCAGACAGACAAGCCATTCAGACATAAGGTAGGTAACAAAGAAGAAAAGAAATTAAAGAAGAAGATAAAGAAAGTCACAGATTCTTACATAAAGAAGAAATTTACGAGTGAAAGAGTGAGAGACCACAGACAATAGACATTCAGACATGCAGACAGACAAGCAATTCAGACATAAGGCACGTTACAAAGAAGAAGATAAATAAACTCACAGATTCTTACATAAAGAAGAAAGGTACGAGAGAAAGAGTGAGAGACCACAGACAATAGACATTCAGACATACAGACAGACAAGCCATTCAGACATAAGGCACGTAACGTAAAAGAAGATGAAGAAACTCACAGAGTCTTACATGAAGAAGAAAGGTACGAGCGAAAGAGAGAGTGCGAGAGAAAGAGTGAAAGACCACAGACAATAGACATTCAGACAGACAGACAGACAAGCCATTCAGACATAAGGTAGGTAACAAAGAAGAAAAGAAATTAAAGAAGAAGATAAAGAAAATCACAGAGTCTTACATAAAGAAGAAAGGTACGAGAGAAAGAGTGAGAGACCACAGACAATAGACATTCAGACATGCAGACAGACAAGCCATTCAGACATAAGGCACGTAACAAAGAAGAAAGAAATTAAAGAAGAAGATAAAGAAAATGACAGAGTCTTACATGAAGAAGAAATTTACGAGTGAAAGAGTGAGAGACCACAGACAATAGACATTCAGACATGCAGACAGACAAGCCATTCAGACATAAGGTAGGTAACAAAGAAGAAAAGAAATTAAAGAAGAAGATAAAGAAAGTCACAGAGTCTTACATAAAGAAGAAAGGTACGAGAGAAAGAGAGAGTGCGAGAGAAAGCCCCGAGTAGAGTAGAGTAGAGTAGAGAGACTCCGTGAAAGAAGGAAGAAGATATCGATCAAGTGCTTGTTATTTCCATGCTTATTGATCATTACACGTCCTCCCTGACTCTATCTTTCAACTCTATTCACACGCTCGCACTACCTATTCCTCTTTTACAATTCCTTAGTTCTCAGCAAAAACTATTAGACCTTCATTTTCTATTACATTCAGTGTTTCCACTTTCCAGGAAAATTCCCTGAAAAAGGGGGAAGATGTAGTCTGAAAAGGGGAAAAAATAAGATCAGTGGGAAAAGGGGAAATCTGGAAGTACAGCCTTATATTCTAGTACGGAGGGGGGGGGGAGGGAATAATAAGGGAAGAAGGGGAAAAGGAAAAATTGAAAGTAGAAACACTGATTACATTACACTAACTGAACTAATATTATTAGACATTACTTGTATTAATTAGTTTAATTAACACTTATAATTATTATTATTATTAATTTTGGTGCTATCTTCTATATTTACCCTTCTTCTTATTAGCAGCTTCTTGTTTTTTATTCTGTTATAATGTGTTATCACTTGTTATCATCTGTTATCAACCATTCACACCATTTTCAACTTTTTCAACCTTTTTAACTTTTTTTAACGATTCGTTGTAGCCACTATTGATCTTGGTGGTCGTAGGTGCTGTACGTATACCTTGCAGCCTCACATTATTTTTATATAATAATAATAATATTAATATTATTATTATCAAATTAACTTGTTGAATAACTGGACAAGCTAGTAGCTCAAACTGAGCAACCAAATGTTGTCCACAGATTCGACAGATTTACTATAACATCCATCATAACAAAAAAGCAGCAATAATAATAAATCTGTCGATCACGTGGACAAGCTTGTAATTTTCAATAGATAACTACATTCTGTCCACGCAAAGTAACTTCAGCTACAATATTTAATAATAGTACTATTAATAATTAAATACACAAATATTTATTTACAAGTTTTTAAGTAAAGTTTACACGTCTCTTTTCTATTTCCGAACTCCAATTGCCCTTGACGTGTGTAGGGGAATTTCTCCAAACCCGTAAATAAAACTCCCATTTTCCGGAATCCCGCGGGAATTCGTTGGGAACGTGACAAATATTCCTTGGGATTCCAGGAAACTCTCAAAACTTCGGGGAAATTCCCTTGTCTTCCGCAGTTCCACAAACAAACCGCGTGGGAAAATTTGGAAGACCGTGGGAGAGTTTGTGAGACAACGGGAAAATTTGAGAGAATGTGGGAAGGTTTGGGAAACCGTGGGAATTTTTAGAATCCCCGTGGAAATTTTTGGGATTTCGTGGGAAAATTTAATTCTTATCAAATTCCGTAATGTAAAAGGATTTGTTGTGGGCTTGAAATAGCATTGAAGAACTTCAAGCTTTATGGGATTGGGCGGTAGTTTAATGGTCGGGGATTAGGGTTTGGGGTATGTGTGGTTAAAATAAAACCGTGGGTGTGTGTTGGGTAAAAACACACGTGGGAGCTGAAAGGGAGTGAAGCCATAGTGGCACGACGAGTAAATAATTTACTCTGCAAACTGCCCAAGATTTTAACCAGGTTTATTTGTCCTACCAGACCCTCAGAAATCCTCTAAACCAAAAAAAAAAAACTATTCTAAATCCGAAAAATTGCTGAAATAATTCTAATAATTAATTAAATAATTAATGAATTTTTACCTTTCTTTTTTTTTGAATTCCAGGAAATATTTGGTTGAATTTATAGATTTTCCAAATAAGAGTTTTGCTGTGCTAGGGACTGGGAAAGTGACTGAACCTCTTCTGCCGTGGCTCTAACAACTTATCTCTTCTGCCGTAGCGTTAACATCCGCAGCAGCTCAGACCTGCGCACGGGGGGTGGACAACTCCTGTAAAAAAAAAATGCGAGATTATCAGATAACACGTTGATAATAGTTGATAACATTACCCCCTCTTCGTCTGAAGTCCGTCGTCAAGAAGGTTTTTCGCTGCTCCGTTTATTTGATTTTCAAGCGACAGCTTATTTTCACTCAAAATTATTCAATTATTTAAATTATACTACTGTAAATATATTTAATAAATTTTTAGAATTTTATCAGTTTCGTAAGAACCCACGTTTCCTGTTGGCCGAAATGAATGGACAAAGTCAGAAAGCCAGAATACGATAAGCTATTTCACTATGAAATATTCTAGGAATTTCAATAATAAAAATAATAATAATAATAGTAATAAATGCAAAATTAAATGATCCGTATAATTTATTCTGTATGGAGGGAAAAAGGCAATAATAGCAAATATAAAATTTTTTCATTTAAAAACTTTCATAACTCGCTTATAATATGTTTTAGTGTAAACGCTATAGAAAGGCACTTCATCAGAAAACTGGCAGGAAAATGTTAAACTTCAGATTTTACCGAAAAAGTAAATGGATGGAATGCTTTTTCATACATCAGAGGTAATACTTCTCCAAAAACGACGCTAATATTATTTAATTCTATTAATATTTTAAAAAGATACGTCCGTAGATTAAGTTGAAGAAGTCGCCATAAGAGTCCCAGCAAAAAAAAATATTTTTTAAAACGTATTTACATTCCAGATTCAGCGATTCCTTCATCATCTGTGGGTCAACAGAAGTTGAATATTTAAAAATTGAATTTAATTTAAGTTAATTTTTGTGTAGTACCTTCATATCCTTGATTTTCATGCATTTCTCGTGGATGCATTCCCATTGGCATTCCCATAGGCATACCGATAGGCATACCCATACCTAAAGTGTGAGATTCCATTGGTCCGTTCAGGGAATTGTTATCGACGAAATCCACACCCTGTAAATTAAAATTTAATTTCGTTAATATTTTAGTTATAATATATTTATCCACAAAAATCAATTAAATTAATTGCTATAATTATTAACTTGATTTGTTCATAAATCCTTTGTTTTCGAATAGCCATTTGATTGAAGCACTACTTATTTATTTATTGTAAATATGATTTTTACATAATATAAATATTTTTTTACTAGTTATTTGTATTAATAAATCATTTTTCCAGTCTTAGTTTCAGTGTTTCCACTTTCAATTTCCCTTTTCCCCTTTTTCCCCTCCGTGCTAGAATACAGGCTGTACTCCTAGACTTTCCCTTTTCAGACCCCATTTCCCCATTTTTCGAGGAATTTCCCTGTAAAGTGGAAACGCTACTTAGTAAATTTTGAGTTTATTGATATTCTTAGTGTACTTAAATTTATATTTATGAGTAGTTTATAGTTCAATGGAACCTGTAGAACAGCCAAAAGGCACTGGTGAATGCAGATGTACTGCTGTTCGGTCTGCACCATCCAGACTCGCTCTCGACGCATCTCGTAGACTACACCGAACACGTCAACAAAGTCCTGATACTGCAATTTAATAACAATAATTATTAAATATGTTTAGAAATGTATTAATAAATCATATGTTAATAGTAAAAGATGGAAAAACAATAGATCTGCCTTATGTGTGGACAGCTTATTGCTGCTCATGAGCCAATCGACATTTTGTCCACCTATACGACAGATTTATGGAAATGCGGCCATACTAATTCAGGTGACTGAGATTCAAAATAATAAATTTTTCTTGTGTGTACAGCTATTGCTGTTCATGACACTCTGTCCAACCATACGACAGATTTATCGGAATAGTAGAAAATCCAAAGCGTTTGTGTAAGTTACGGTCCTATGAGTGGGCAGCTTCTTGCTAGTTATGGGGTAATCAGCATTATGTCTACCGACAGATTTATCGAAATAGTAGAAAAACCAAAACGTTTGTGTAAGTTACGGTCCTATGAGTGAACAGCTTATTGCTACATATGGAGTAATCAGCACTCTGTCCATTCATACGACAGATGTGCCGAAATGGCAACAAAATCAAGCGTTTATATACCTGCATATGTTGCAGTAGACGGTCCAAAGCAATGAACGTTCCCGATCTTCCAACTCCAGCACTGCGAAAATTAAAACAGATTGATTGAAATATGTTATTTATATATTAATTAATGAATACATTCTAATACAAATGCATGATAAAGTAGATAAACAAGTAATAAATCTTTATTTAATATAATATGTGATAGAATGTTACTTAAACATTCAGATATTGTCTTACATGTGGACAGCTTATTGCTGCTTCAGGACCAACTCAGATTCTGTCTACCCATACGACAGATTCACAGAAATAGCACCAAGACGAAGCGTTTGTATGAGTCATGAACTTGTCTTATGTATGGACAGCTTATTGCTGCTTCCGGACCAAATGACACTGTGTCCACCGATACGACAGATTTATATTACACAGAAACAGCAGCAAAACGAAACGTTTGCGTGAGTTATGAATCTTTCTTACATGTGGACAGTTTATTGCTACTTACGGACCAACTGAGATTCTGTCCACCGATACGACAGATTCACAGAAATAGCGGCAAAACGAAGTGTTTGCATTAGTTGGGAATCTGTTTTATGTGTGGACAGTTTATTGTTACTTACGGACCAACTGACATTCTGTCCACCGATACGACAGATTTACAGAAATAGCGGCAAAACGAAGTGTTTGCATTAGTCGCGAATCTTTTTTAATGTGTGGACAGTTTATTGCTAGTTACGGACCAACTGACATTTCTGTCCACCGATACGACAGATTCACAGAAATAGCGCCAAAACAAAACGTTTGCATAAGGTATGAATCTGCCGTACACGTGGACAGTTCAATTACAGTACGACCATACAAAAACACTATTATTAATAATGTACTATTTATGAATTATTAATTAATAAATTACTAGTATTGGTAAAATAATATTTTTGCAGATACTAATTGATGAATAAATATTTAATAATACTACTTAGATGATTTTAAATAAAATAACTAAATTACTAAGTTTAAAAATACTATTATTATTAATACAGTATTTCGTAACTAGTAAATTAATAAACTAATGTTCAGTAACATTATTTAGACAATTTCTGAATAAATTAACTGGAGTTTTACCTGCAGTGGACCACAATGGGTTTGTTGTCAGGCGGGACTCGGTCTCGGAAGCATCTAACAAAGCGGACCAAAGTAGTTGGCGGGTCGGGGACTCCGAAATCCGGCCAAGTCGTGAAATGGAAGTGTCGCACGATTCTACTAGATTCGCCCTAGAATAACAAAAATGTTTCAAATATTATTAACAAATAAATTTTTCGGTAAGCAAATTAATATTTTATGATAAATAACGTTAAATAATAAAAATGGATGAGTTCAATAATGTAATAATATATAATATAGAAAATAAAGAATGTTTAAAGAATCAGTTTTTGTGACCAATAAATATATTATTTATTGGTTATTTAAAGTATTTAACTGTATTAAAATTTAAATTATGTACTAATGTTAATTTTTTGTGAAACTTTTCCGTAACTGTATTAGTAAATTTGATTGTAATTAAATTAATTTTTTTTTACCCTGCAGACGCGGAACTCGGAAATGGACCAATCAGCGTAATGGCTTTCGTTCAGAATAATAACCTAACAAATAAAAAAAAACACATAAATTAACAAACCAATTTAATAATGACAATTACTTAAGGTTAACATAAATACCTTTTCTTTATTTTTTAATATGTGTACAGTAGTTTAAATGTTGTACAGTAGTAACAACACTCAAAACTAACCAGGTGTAACAATATACAACGATATAATAAATCGCAAAAAATAATGGATGCAATAAAATAATATGGGAATGATTAATAATCATTGATCAATAATAATAATAATTAAATAACTGAATAGATTAAATAATGACCTGTATATCTCCGTAATAGACAGGTTGGGTGTCGTAAGGCCAATAGCGATCGCATTTTTCTCGTCCTTTTTCGACACAGCGGGTGAGCATGACAATGGCACGGGTCCCAGATTCCCAGCACATCCGCCAGAAATCGTCCCTTGTCGAATGTAACGGACCCTGGGTCACGATAAACTCCCTCGGCGAATTAAAACCCTGTATTGATAATAGCAAATAATTAATCGTAATAATAGCGCTAGTACTTTGGCGGAGAATAAAAAGATAGCAGTAGGTGTATTAGCAATAACAAGAATAGTTAGTAATCTTAATGAAAAGAATACAGCTATACGAATATAAATTATTTCTCAATTACAGGAACATAGTTGGCGTTGATATAATCTGATCCTTCTTCATCGTCTGTCGGCAGCAGTTTGAATCGCGAATGATCATAAGGCAGGATATTGGTGAATCGATTCTTGGGTCGATTGACCGGAAGGTCAGCAGCCATGCAAGTCTGGTCTCTTCCCACGTGTTTCAGGCAGTCGAATTCTTCAGAAAAACGGAAATCTGAATCCGCAGCCATTCGTCGGAAATGCTCGGCGAAATCCTTCAGTTTCACAACACGGCTGAGGGAAAAAAAATCCAAAATTAATTTAGTCTATTATCGAAAATATTTATTTTTGCTAACTGCATATTACAATTATGAATTACCTAATTACTTAATACTAATTACAATTACTAATTATATTACAATTAAAATTTTGCTACTTACTTTTACTTTTTTCAAAAATTTAATTATTTACAGTCGAAAGAATAATTATTTTTTTAATATTTCGTACCTTGTTTCCATGATTCCATCAGACATCGACAGACCATCGTTATTGCCGTGATGCATTTTGCCTAGGCAGTTGGTTTGTCTTTGCCCGCGTTTCTTTAATACCACAAGGGCGATTCCTCCGCATACCAGAAGCAGCAGGGGGATTGTTACTCCGGCGATAATGCTCGAGTTATCAGGATCTTTTCCAGATATTAATTAAACATATAAAAATACAAAATTTTCAGTCAAAAATGTTGAAATACCTGTCGTTATGGGCAAGCTGAAGTAACTGTCGCTAAATTTGTCCTTTGAAGTGAAGGCTCGCACTTTGAAACGATACGTTGTCCCTGGTTTCAGCGGTCCGTTGCAGTAAACGGCTTGTTTGGTATCGCAGACTTCAGTGCCGATGGTAAAATCCTCGATCGAGGAATTGTGGAACGGGTTGTAGACCTCGACAGCCTGGGAAGATTATTATATTAAATTTATTATAAAATATTTGTCATTTATGACTACTTTAATTTACTTTATCATTATTTATTTTCAATATATTTTATAATAATTTTGCATTTTCCTTATTATACTTTTATATTATTTTGCTACAGTTTTACATTATAATTTACTTTTATTACAATCACAACTTATTTTTTTGTATTAAATCTTGTTATACTGGAATATTATTTTATTGAATTTTTTAAGTACATTTTACTATAGTTTTATATTAATTAGGAAAAAAAAACCGACATAATAGAAAAATTAAAAAAACTTACATCTGGGGGAAATAACTTATTGTGCTCTTATGTAATATTTTATTATACTTTTAAACACTATATTATTGTATTATATGAATTACTTGATAAGGCGGCCATTGGCTATAACTCTGGACGTCTTTCCAACGCAGCATTTCCAGTGCGGAAGAATCTTTACTGTCGTCTTCAGCGACAATCACCGAATATCCAGTAACCTGGAAAACCAATCAAATTAGTAATAACTGATAAGTAAATGAGTGAATTAATAGGCAATTAATAATCATTACTTGTCCATTTTCGTCGGAGAAGAAGCTCTTCTTGAATCTGATTCTGACCGTTGTAACGGTCTTCGATACCTCAACAGGTACATCACGCTTTGAAGGTTTTGGTGGAGCTACAAAAATTAAGTTTAATTTAATAAAACATGTATTCAATAGAATTCATTCAAAAAATAAACACGCAATTAAAGCCTTAATTTCTTAAAAATTATATTTGCTACAGGAACTGGATTAATAATAATAATAATAACAAGACTTAAAAAATAATCTATAATCTGTATTCAGCTAACGAAACATAAATATGCATAATTATTCAATAATTTATTCAATTGAAGTAATACAACTAATTAGATTAAAATTAATAGGAATAAAAAACTATAATGGAATTAACTGAATAATATTTAATATATTGTAATCTATCACACATACACAGATAACGAAATATAAATATGCATAATTCTTCAATAATGTGTTTAATTCATTTAATTGAAATAATAAAATAAAATTAAAATTATTCATTACCCCAGACGGGCATAGTTTGTTCCCACCGGGCCGAGTCTCCGGGTCCCACTTTGGTTTTGGCCTGGATTCGGAAGAAATAGGTTTTGCCCGGAATCAATCCAGTGATTTCTCCAGCAGAACTTCCGGGCAAGAAATCGCTCTGGGTCGTATACGTCGATCCCTGTAGATACAGAAAACTAAGTTAATTAAGTAAATAAAAATACTGAGATTAGTGGAAATATAATAATAAATCATTTTGCTGTTGTAGCTAAAAATAAATGAATAATTAGAACATAATGATAAATGACCCAAAATGTAAGGACGTAATAATAATTAATAAAATAATGATACTTGCAAATAAAAACTGATTCAAAATAAATATTAAATATTAGTAAAATTGTAATTCTTTATGCAGTAAGTTACTAATTCGGTAAGAAAACTATTATATTGTATTTGAATATTGATAATAGAAAATTATGATATACCCGGAGTCCATAAGTGACAGTGAAACCGACCAAGACTCCATTTTGGTCCTGGCTAGGGAGGGACCATTCAAATTTGATTTTGCTCGGTTCAATATTCACAGGTACAAAGGTTGAAACCTACAAAATTCAAAAAATTTTAAAAACAGATCTTATTAAAATTATTTATAATATTAATATTACGGATTTCGGGACGGATTCCTTAGTACTGAACGAGGCACTCATTGGTAGGGAGGTTCGCAGTTCGGATGCGTTATTTCCCGCTTTAACGGTTACTGTGAACGTGTAGTTGCGATGAGGAATCAGATCCGAAATGGTTACGGATTCCCGAACTGTAGGGATCTTCACCAAACGGTTATTCACGTCCAAATACTCCACCTGAAATCAACGGAAAAAAAAATATTAAAAATACAATAAATAACAATATAAATATAATAACAAATAATATAAATAAATAATCTAACTAAATAAATACTATAATTAATATAATTAATACGTATATCAAAGAAAATACCTTACACATATAAAAAAATAACTATTTGAGTAACCAGCAAATAAATCAATAATTAATTGTACATTAAATAGCCCACTATTACCATAGTAAAATATTATAAATAATAAATAACTGATAAATATTTGTTTGGGTTACCTCAAAAGCGTTCCAGTCTCCCTGTGGCGCTTTCCAGGACAAACTGATATCGCTGTTGCTGATGTCGGAAGCAGCGATTCCACTAACGGGTTCCGGATACAGTCGATCGTGACGGAACACGGGTGCGAAGTCACTCCGCCAGACACAGTCCAAGCTATCAAGAACAGATAACGAATATCAATAAAATAACATAATAAATAACGTAAATAATGATAAATTGAATAAGACAGAACCGTTATGATAAAAATTATTAACTCAAGTGAACATTAATCAAACAATAATGGCCTATAACAAATTAATTAATAATAATATTTATACTTGACAATAAAATAATCCAATACAACAAAAACACAAACTAACTAGAACAAAGAACCAAACCTGTGATTTCATAGTAACGTCCCGGGACGAGGTCACTGAATTCGACCTTGCGATCGGGGTCATCGATAGACTTCTCCTTGACGATAGTCCTTTTGGACGAATCCGACAGCGAGAATCGATACAAATTGAATCGCGATATAGAAGAAGGTGTCGGTGTGTATCTCAGCGTTAGCGAATTGGTTTCATGGCGCTTGACGATAACGATATCCGACGTTACCAAAGGCACTGCAATAAAAGAATCGATTAATCAATCGATATTAATCGATAACTACGAATTTACTTGTTCGTATGGTGAGAGAGGTTTTATTGCTCTCCATTTCGTAGGATATGGAAGTCATTTCCACGACGTAAAGAGTCCCGGGGAACAAGTTATCGATATTGAAATCGATTTTTTCCCCGGGGACGACTACTGATCGCTTCTGGAAATCGATTTGTCGTTTCTTGCGGGAGGAAAAGTCTTCGGAAGACGGGCTGCTCTCCAGCACGGGGTCGGAATCTGACTGATACCACACTAGACGGTATGAATCTACCCGACCTGCTGGACGTTCCCATACCAGCGATACGTTGGAGGTATCGGCTACAGGCATTAATCTTCCCACAGGATTCGGATCTGGAGAAATAAAATAATAATTATGAATTATTATAATTAATAGAAAATACGACAAATGAATACTTTATACTAGTAATAATAAAGTACAGAAAATAATGAACAGAAAATAAATGAGTAAACATTAACTGTAAAAATAATAATCAAAAATAATGAACAGAAAATGTAGAAAAAATTTGATTAATGATAATTTTACTAATAAACAGAAAATAATACAAATAATTATAGAATAATAATAACAGTAAATGGTACAATTTAATAGAAAAATATAATTTTAGATTACGCAGAGTTTTGTGGAACTCTATGGGGTTGGGACTCTCGACTCGGTGACTCACGGAGTTTACTTGGACAAAGTACTTTTCGCCAGCCACCAGTTGTTTGATCTCCGTCTCGGTGTCGGTTAGACTGATTTCATTCCAGTTGCTGCTTTCAGCAGTGCGATATCTATTCACCCAAGACAAGTTCAACAGCGTTGAAAAAACAACTGAAAAATTCGCAAAAAAAAAATCCAAACCTTGCAATGAAGTTGGTGAATAAAGAATCTTCTGGTGGAGACCACAACAATCCCAGTGATGTGGGACTCATTGCAACTGCTGTCACGTTCCGAGGCGGACGGGGAACTGGAAAATTATTAAATAAAACAATAAATATATTTTTTATTAGAATATTTTATTATATTAATTTATTGCTCGTTATAGTTAATAACTTGCCGTAGCTTAGCATCAATAGATTATTTCTTTTATTACTATAATAAGAAATATGCTAATTTTAAATACATTTCACTAAATTTAAAAGTTAGTTCGCCTTAACTTTTGGTTTATATGTTGCATTTTATTTAACTGAATTATTATAGATTGTATTATTATTAATTACTTAAATTTTTCGTTTATTAATAAACTTTACCAATATTTAATAATCAGGGTTACGGAAAAAAGTTATTTTTAGACGATACTTACAAGCTGCTTGATAATGGGTATGTGGTTCGCTCAAAAGACCGTGACTGACGGCGAAGACTTGGATCTGATAAGCGGCGCCGGGGAAGAGTCTCTCCAAAAGAATTCGCGGCTCCGAAACCTCACGCGATTTCGTCTCGCCTTGATTATGTTTGAAAAAAAATAATAGCAAAATAAGAAAAAATATATGAAATAAGAGGGAAAAAACACAAAAAAATCTGAGTTATATATATAATAATTATATATCATTTTAATTAGAATATATATGCAAGTAAATATTTTTTACTTAGAATAGGATAGGATATTAGGTAGAAGCGCTAACAAGGCTCTGTATTTTTTTACTTTAATATATTATTTCACTTATTTAAACTAAACAACAATAATTTAATTTAATAACGTTTCAGTTCATATTCATAATAATTATATTATACATTATAAATATATTTAATTATTTTAATAATTATACTGTGTACTATTCTATACGCTGCAATTACGGAACAATCTTACCAGTATCATTTCGTATGTAGACGACAGTGTATCTGTCCTGTTTCGATGTGACATCTGATTTCCACGAGACGTTCAGACCATTGGAGACAGGACTTAGTTCCTCGATAATCGGGGACGAAGGACCTACAACGAAAGAAAACATAAAACCTCCATACAAAAAGATAGTAGATCAGTAAGTTATCTTTATTAATTATATTTGAATTATGTAGAAAAATAATCTCCGCAGCTGTTCTTGATTTTGTCAGTACTGCTAACGCGGCAGAATTTTTTCCCCGACTAGCTTTTTAACGGTCATACGTGTTACAATTTTTGGTATTTTTAATCTGCATAGTTTATGCCCCTCTTCCTTTTTTTTACACTTACACTACCAAAAGCAAGCTAGTTAATGTCGGTTTTTTTTTGTTTTATCTTTGGTAAATTTAGATATCAATAAACGGAAAGACTGAGGCAACACTCCGTACAGAGTACACCTCTCTCGCAAAAAAAAGTTAGAAAATAAAATAAAATAATCAGTTAATTATACTAACCCTACCGATTACTTCTATTATTTAATATAATATTATAAATAAACTACACAAAATTGTAATAATATCTCATGTGCAGCTTGGGTAAATGACTGAACCAAATAACTAATTAAACAACAAAATAACACAATTATTTAAATATATTAAGTCTACATTTACTTTACACATACATGAAACATTATATTATAAATAAATCATATAAAATTGTATTAATATTTTACGTGTCGCTTGGTAAATTACTGAACCAAATAACTGAACAAAAAATAAAAATAATAATAAAATATGTTTACTCTATTTCAAGTACAAATATTATTTATTATATATTATATTATATATATTATAAATGTAATGTAATGTAATGTAATAAAAGTCAGTGGCGCAGGAAGTCACAGTAGGTAGGGGTGGCGACAGGATACTATTTATATGTGTGCATATGCAAAATTGTACCAAATGTCTGATTTTAGGGGTGGCAGTCGCCCACCCTGCCACCCCGTTTCCTGCGCCACTGATAAAAGTAAATGTAAATGTAAACAAATGTTAATAGTATCTTACGTGTGGCTTGGTAGATGACTTCGGGTCGCTCTCCATTCCATTGCTGAGGGCTATTACCGAAAACGAGTAATTGCGTCCCGGTAACAGAGAAGTCATAATGTAATGCGTAGACGTGGTCGTAACAACACTAGCATCTGCTGCATTTAATGCCACATCAGCCGCACCCGCTTCGAAAGCCTTTAAATAATTATACAAAATTAATATAGTTAAACTAATTAATCAAAACTTAATGAAATAAAAAGTTGATTAATACTTCTTGGTATATGATGCGGTACGAATCCTGCTGCGAACGAGGATCTGTAGACCAGGACAGAACTAAATCACTTCCAGAGGTGACTCCTTCATCTCCAGAGTTGGGAAGAGCTGCTGTCAGGTTCAGAATACTCAAGGGCCCTGAAAAAAAACAAATTTAAATGAATTAATTTTTGATTTAATACAAGAAACACTAATAATTAAAAGTAAAGAGAAAGTAATACTTGTTAGCATTAATAATTATCAAAATATAACATAATATAATTTTGATAAATTAATAACATCAGCTGTAACAGCAATTATAAGCATAATGTTATAAAATTACTACACAACGAAGTCTTAATGGATTATTAGAACTGCTATAATTAATAAATAACACTAATTAATTTTTATATTATATAACTATGTATGTTTTACGTGTATTGGTATTGGTATATACTTCTTATTAGTAAATTGTAATATTAATATACAAGTATACAAGCGTACATGTAGTAATACTACAATTAACACTAAGTTTACATTTTATTCCGTTATAAATTTATGTTTTCGTTGTACTGGTATTATTAATAATTAATATTTTTCACTTTATTCATTAATATATAAATATATGTAGTACGTGTAGTGATATTGGTGGTTGCTGGCCAAGAGGCCACATTTCCCGACAGTGTTTTGACTAAAATAGCGTAGGTTCTGCCAGGTTCCAGGCCTAATCCCTCTTCGAAGACCGCGATCCTGGGATGCTCTCGTAAAACTATCACCGGCGGTTGACGCCCCGTCCCAATCGACACGTGATATCGATCAAACTCACTGACAAAGAGATAAAAATAACATCATAAAATACTATAATTTATCAAGCCGCCACTTTTTTGCGGGGGTACCTGAATCCTTTGGGCTCTTCCCAGCGCACTTCAAACGAGTCCGTGGTGACAAGTCTTCGATCAAACGTCACATTCCTGGGTCTCAGAGGTACCGTCCTGTACTGAGCCGTGGTGGGTAGGGATATTTCTCCATTGCTGACGGTCTGCACGGAAATATTATAAGCTCGTCCTGTGTTTTTAAACGGGGAAAATAACAAAAGAAGAATTTCCGTATTACAAATTTTATGGCTATTTTAGAGTGCAAGTCATTAAGGATCTCAAAAACCTGGAATCAGGCCATAGAAAGCCGCTTGTGCGGGCCCTGGCGGTTCGCCAACTTTCTCCACGTCCAATGTGCTCTCAACGGCGTCCGCCGGGTCTATAGACACCTTCATTCAAACAAATTGCCGTTCATTTCACTTTCTTCATAAACAAAGGAAGCGACTATTTACTTTATAATTGGAGTAGACTCCTGCAGGATACGGCGGCTGCCATAAAACCAGTAACGTGGTCTCGTTACGAAACCAGACGATGAACCTCCCGGGTGTATTTGGACCTAAAATAATTTCACTCGTCAATTTCCAATTCTTGAAAAAAAATTTCGAATTATTAATAAATTATATTTATTAATATTATTCAACTTTTACGTATGAAATAATTAATTTTTCATATATTTAAATCCAAGTTACTACACGAATTATTTTTAATACCAAAAATTGTACAATATTCATTAAATTTTAATTTTCAATAACACTTTATTATTTTGTTACTTTATTAATATATTATATACATTATTTAATGATAAAACTTTATAATTATTTTTATGTTAATTACGCGTTGTGAAATTGAGAGTGGCAAAAGTGTCGCTATCTCGTCCCTCGAAGATGGAATGCAACTCGAGCCGGTAACTGGCGCCCGAGGTCAAGTCCCGCAGAGGATACGGCGACGCGTCCTGAGATAACACCAGCGTGCGAACGCTATTCGCCGGCTCGGATAGCGGAAAAACCTTCCAAACCAAATAAACATTAACCACGTGTCTCAGAACTACCAAACTTACTGATAATAATGAAAAAAAAATCCCAAACGGCAATTTTGATATAACCGGACGACTTTTTCGAAACGTGCCCGTAAATCCTAAGTGGCACTAGGCCTACGCCCTAAGCCGAGAAGAAATAAATAAGTAAATATAAATAGACCTGAGTTTGAGCCATATGTCTTACCGTTATGGCCTAACGTTACTCTAAACGCTATCCTACTTTTATAATTGAATAATTATAATAATCAATGCTACTACTGATTAGGTAATATCTAATCTTTTAATAAATATATCTTATAACCAGACTGTTTCTTCAATTCTTTTATAATTACCTTATTTCATTAATTATTATTGTTGTTTAATATTTTACTTATTGTTTTTATTTCTTAATTTTTTTTCAAAATTATTATTTTTATATTTTATTTATTCATTGTTATTATTTATTATTTACTATCATTCATCAATATTATTACTACTATTTATTGCGTTGCAGTTGACAGTAGTTAGTAGAAAGTGGGCTATCGATACACCATTCGCGCTCTAGATGCTACGCCTCTGTTCACGCAAGACTAAATGGCCCTCTCAAGTTAACGGAAAAATGACGAAATATATAATCGCCATATGTTGTACACGTTTTTTCCCCCATAACAGATGTCACAACTTGATAATAATAATATTTACCTTCAGCTTATAACCAGTGACTCCTCCAGCATTCGGTTGATCCCAGACAACTTGGGGAGCTTTCCTTAAGCGAACAGCCAAGTTCCTGGGAGGCTCTGGAGCTGCAAATAGGAAAAAAAATCAGGTTAATGGATGTCTCTAAACCCTCAAAAAAAAAGAAAAAAAAAAAAAGGTTTTACCAGTGGGCAAAGATGCACTCCACGCTGGAAACGCTGATAGCGTAGCATTCCAGAATAGCAGTTTCAAATGATAGTTAATTCCAGGCTGAGTTCCACGGATCTCTACAGGTTGTGTCAGCTCTCCAGGCAGTAGAGTAATGTTCGGAGGAGGCACGCCCTATGGAAAATTAATAGCAATTAAAAGTTAATTAAGGTTCGGAATTCCATGTTTGTCGCTAAAAATAGTCAATTGATGTATACCAGAGGTGGCCAATAGTCCAGACGATAGTTTCCTCCACCGGGAGGGACCTGAGTCAGCTCTACGGGAAAGCGGATTGTCAAGGATGATGCATTCGACTGCCACACCTAGGGAATTTTTCCAAAAAATTTTCAGTTTAAAATACAAGGCACAAAAAAATTCTATTTTTGAAGCAAGGATATAATTTAAAAATTTCACATCACAACTTTCGCTATGAAAAAAGCTGAAATCTCGGCGCTGGATTCATAATGTATAAATTTAGAAAATGATAGTGTTTCTATTTTAAGCTATTTTCTTGAGTGTTGACCACAAATTGATGTAAAGTATGTTCTGTTTCATTGAGAGCTTGTAAAATGTAGCAGAAACTAAATAAGACGAAGCATAACGAGACACAAGTCATAAGAGTGAGGCAATTTTTTAAATAATTAACACGATTTATGAACTGAAATCTTTGAACGCGGGCCAAAAAATCTTCCGAGGCAACTTTTATCTCGCACGCCGGCTTCTTTCAACGCAGTGTGCCGTAGTATTTCACAGAAAAGCGCATCCTCTTCTGCTTGCTCGTCAAATGCAGTTTCCCGAAGGCCTGTCATCACCATTACACGGGATCCGAGTTATTCTTGGCCCGTGTGCCCTTTTCAAAACTAAATATAAACTGCAGCTTTTGCTTCATAAACACGATTTAACAGTTAGCCGAGCGGGGAGAGAAATTATTTGTCGCTAGCAAATGCTCCACACTCGTCACGTTAACTCACCGCGAAGAAGAGGATGAGCACAGCCTCTCGAAACATCTTCCCGGGCAGAGATTCTGGCGCAATAAACTCGTGATATCCTGAAAAGACAGAAATAAAAATATTTTTCGCCGTGTTAGTCTTAAGTGTACCTGTTTGCGGATGAACAAAAAATAAACTGTGTGACACACTTTCTCACGGAATAATTCATTCACTCAACTCGCCCTTACCTGTCCTACTTTGTCCGGGGAAAAAAATAATAATTTAATCCTCACAGCAAGCTGAACTCAATCCAACATCAAATCCGAAAACTTAAACTTCAGATTTACTTGTTACACAATATCATTGTTTCGATTCACAGTTTCTCTCCATAGTTCCTCCGCTTAAGTGTTTCTATTAAATTCTGAAGCTCCCACTGATACTGGTATGTTGCAGGCTGTTTCACCGTCACAACTTGTTGCTTTGCCCTCAAGGCAATTTGAATGGGCCGAACCAAACGCCATCTAGCGGTGAAAGTTTGAACTAAATTATACGAAGGCTTCTATTTTCACAGGATCGGCATTGGTTAGAGCGCGAAAAACTTTTGCGGAGTAATTTCTCTTATGCGGTTTTACGGGATTTCTTTATTTCTCGTTAACTGACTTCAGAACGGTTTTTAGCGCTTTGCCGAGAAATTGCTTTTAATAAGTGTTTCCTCGTTGATTTTTTTTCCTCGCTTACACAGTGATCCCGATACCAAGAATAACGTAGCAAACGGGATAATTTAACCATGTCAAATGCACCGTAGAATGTTTTGTTCTGCAGGATGCTGTCTATATATATTCAAACGAAAATCAAGGCTCCTTCATGAAAAAAAAACTCAAATGTCAAAGTGAAGAGAGACTGGACTCTTTGAATTCCTGACGAATACGAGCTCGTGTAAAAAAACCAGGAATACTATGAAAACCCAAAACAAAATTAATGATAGTAAAATTTATTTGTTTGTACGAGGGTCCTATTCCTGTCCTTAATGCAGAATCGACGAGCAGAACTCTTCAGAAACTGGAAACAGTCCGCAAACTTCATCTACTGTTCCAGCTTGCTCGTTACAGAATCTGCCAAAATCGTAGGAAAAATTCTAAAAAATCAAACGTCTCCCGCCTTTGGTTTTCTCCAAGTCTGAAAACTGTCAGGGACCTGAACTTAAGAAAGCAGAAAGAAAGTCGCCTCCGTTTGCAGAATCCCAAGAATTTCTTGATTTTGCCCACCAAATCGCCAGTTGGAGAGAACACCTTTCAAGTCGAGGAAAACGCTGGATTCTGAGACTAAAAAATTTCGCGACGCTGACCGTTGAAAAAATTCAGGGACTGAAAACTCGCTTATAGCGTTCCATTGCGTTTCAGTTTGGATAAGATCTTATCAAGCAGTTCCTGAAGGAATGAGTCTGGTTCTACAATTTCTGTCTGAAAACGCAAGTTCCTATTCGAGACGAACAAACGAATATACATTTCGATAAAGCCGGGTTCCCACTAGGCCTGTTTTGGCCAAACCGTGTGGGCAAACGGGCTACTGAAATACAATTTTCTTGGTTCTATTAAAGGCAAAACGCAAGGTAATGTAAACAAAATGATTGTTTTGTCCCCGACAATGCTTAAGAAAACCACCAGTACGCTCTGAAGTCTTATGATATGTTTTCTGCAAGTCGTTTGCCCAAACGGTTTGGTCGAAACAGCCCTAGTGTGAACCCGGCTTAAAGAAACAACGACGGCCTTCATAGCCCGAACTGAAATTCTTCATACAAAAGTTCATTTCGGACATAATTTGCCGATTATAGTTTTATTCTCATTTCGCCGAGTTGTACGGCAAAGATGAGGCGAAATTTAAATCTGACGACAGTACCACAAAACCTGGTCGTTCTACCAAAATCTGTTTGACAAAAAGGTCCAACCACATTCACAAGACTTTTTACAACCAGGACTGCGGAGGTAAGCCAACTACTTCCACAATATGATCAGCTCTCTGGAAATGTTACTGAGAAGGAAAACGACATTAATTTTTAGTTTGAGCCCCAAAAGCCCATTAGGTAATTACTACCATCACTACTACTACTGCTATTATTACTAGTACTAATACTAGTAGTAGTAGTAGTAGTAGTAATGCAGCTGCTATTCTTATTAGTAGTGCTACCATTGTTATTACTAGAACTGTTATTACTACTACTGTAACTCTTCCAACTACTTCTGGTGCTACTGTTACCACTACTAGTACTATTACTACTAATTTGGTTGCTACAGTTGCTACTTAATCCCACTGCTTTGGTTATTTTTTTATGTTTATTGTTTGATTTTCATTTTTTTTTCAGTGTTATGTCCGAATGTGCAGAAATTGCAGAAGTTCATAACGACTCAGTTTAACGAAATTTCGAGGTTGTCATTGAATTTTAAAAAACTACAACTACATGTACACGACACAAACGGTAAATAAAGCATCGAAATACTTGGGGGTTATTTTGAACAATTGACAACAAAGCAGTCAAGTATCAGTTCTAGAACAAGACTCTTGAAGGTACGAATTCATCAAGTACGTCGGCATATCTGAAGGCAAAATCAGTGTTTCCACTTTTCAATTTTCCCCCTTTTCCCTTATCTTTCCCCTTTTTCCCCCGTCCGTGCAAGAATATACTGGGTTTAGATTTCCTCTTCACTCTCTCCTCTTCTTCTTCCCTTTTCAGACCCCATTTTCCCCCTCTTTCAGGGAATTTCCCTGCAAAAGTGGAAACATTGGGCAAAATACATTCAAACTGCTAAGTTCTCTCAAATAACAAGATCTGTTTTAGAAATCTTTTTTCGCTTTCAAGTGAAGACCTCCTCTTAGTAGGGAAGATGAGACTGAGCGTGATAGATTGACTCAGCTAGCTGTAGTGTTGTATGAAAAGACTGTTATCCAAGATACAGATTGAACAACTACGTGCTTTACTATACTTTCATCAATAAATACGCAAAGACAAATATCAATAGTAATATCGATATTGGTATCGATATCGATATTTTTTACTTGAGCTGATATATCGTATCAGTATCGTTTCAAAAGAAAACAGGTAAACTTGATCTTGATCTTATCAATATCCAAAAAGTTAGAGGTATACTGATACATTATATCAATAATATTGATATTGGAAAAAGTCGATATCGAACAGTCCTGGCTAGAACGTGTTATGGGAGAACCACAGTACAGAAAAGAACAGTACAACAAGGTTCCCTATCTCACAATGTTAAAGCCGCTAGCTTGGAAATTAGCCATCGGACGGAGGTATGTGGTACTAAGGTCATCCTTGAAGTCGTAAACCTTACCAAATAGCCATGAATAAGCCAAGGTCACCTAAAAGTTAAGATATAAAATTGGCAGGTAAGGTGCTCCAGGTATTTCCGATGGCGTGACGGCAACCAGCTGAAAGCTGATTTTAGTACAACGTACCTCCGACCGATCGCTAATTTCCAAGCTCGCGACTTTAACATGGAGAGATAGGGAGCCTTGTTGTACTGTTCTTTTCTGTATTGTAAGGAGAACTTGTCTATTACTAAAACGCAGTGTTGCCACTTTTCAATCTTCCATTTTTCCCCTCTTCCCTTATCTTTCCCCTTTTTCCCCCTCCGTGCAAGAATGTACAACGTTTAGATTTCCTCTTTACTCCTTCTCTTCGTCTTCTCTTTTCAGACTCCATTTCCCCCTTTTTCAGGGAACTTCCCTGCAAGAGTGGAAACGCTGCTAGAGCGGTCAAATTCATAATAAGTGTGAAAATTGAATCGATTTTAACCTTTAAAAGTCTTACTTTTGACCTCGATTTGACCTCTATGGTATTACTCAAGCTAATTTAAAAGCGATGTTCTTTAAATCCAGGTAGATGTATTTTTCCTTTTTTTTTCTTTTTTTGCTAATGGTCGTACTTGGATACTTGTATCAAACTATACAATTGAATAGGGCCGTTGGAGATTCAAATTTACACTAACTTCGATTTGATGACAGAACGATTTATTTCCCAGACCGTATTAATCTACATATCAGCATCATTACACAAATGCCAAGACAAAAAAAGTGGCAGTTTTAAATTCGATAAGCATTGAGTGCTTCATTACAGTTGACTGGAGCAAGGCCGAGCAGTTTGCAATCGTAAATGAAAGCTTCTCGGCATTTGCCTCTGTCAGTGTGTTCCATGGCAAATTCTGCGCTGGATCCGCGTTCGCTTTCGAGAGCCTTGTTGTCGTAATTGCTCCCCGGCCATCCGCAGGAAGAGATCCAGAAGCCAACGCGGAACGTTATCTTATTTCCACTCCTACTGTCTACACGGACGCGGTCGAATCCAGCGTCGTCTTTAGCGCAACGAGTTTCTGTCCCTTTATGGGGCTACACATGAAATATAGTTCAATAATAGACTTAAAAAGTTCCATAAGGATTTACCCCACAACCAGTTGGGCCAGCAGCGACAGAGGCAATAGATGCAACAGCTATAACGAGAGCGACCACAAATACATGAACAGGCTTCGTCATTTCTCTACAAAGACTGGAACGCAGGAGAAGCGATCTGAATATTGGATTAAAAAAAAATTTAAATGATAATTAAATACAGTCTTTACAGTACGTTTACGTCCAACTGTTATTCTATCCACATAAAGTAGTAATACTTCCGTAACTAGTCTACTTACCGGACCGGTGTTTCTATCTGAATCAGCTAGCAGACTGTACAAACAGTGAAGAGGTACTACGGCTTTTATATGTCTCAAAAGTGGGCGGCTCTGCCGTCGGGCATAGTGCGCAAATATGTTTGTCAATTTTCGCGTCAGTTTGTGCTCAATTATCTCAGGTACGTGATTCATCCTGCCAACGAAAAAAATATTTTCAAGTAGCTCTGCCTTCCTGCTTCTTGAAATCGTAAAAGATTATCTAACAAATGTAAGATTTCATAGTGGAAAAAATTCACAACTGGAGGCCACTTTTTGCACCAGATTTGAGAGTTTTTCGTTCGTAGCTCTCTTAATTGATCAGTGACCCCAACTTTTTATTACAGAAAAATGTTCTGTTTTCCAAGATGAATCGATTGATATACAGTATGAACGCTTTTGTTTAGAAATAAAGAAGAAAATAATTTTCAAACGCACGAGGCCCCGTTAAAATCCGCATCTGGACGGACGTTTTTAATTTTCGCAAAAGAAATAAACATATTTAAGGAAAAAAAAACTTTTAGAATGTTATGGAAAAATAACTTAAGTAACGTTTTTCGAAAAAATAGAATTTTTAAGTGCTACCGTAAGCGGAAAAATGAATTAAAACTAAGATTGGCTAGATCACTAATTCTTTTTAGCAACGTGGCAACGCGCGTTTTCATGTCAGCATATCAGGTGGATGCTGAGTGGAAACAAAAGATCGCAGTCAGCCATCACCACTTATCTTTAACTTTAATTTAGTAAATACCAGTAAAACATGATTCGCAAGAAAATATCGTTATGAAAATATCTTTACTATAAATGGTTCACGGTTTTGCCGTTGGGTGTAGTGGCGGATTTGGGGGGAAGAACCAAAATTGCAAGTTACTTTCGTTTCCTCGCTGATCAATGGAAAACACTGTACTTGGGTGAAAAACTGCGAGTGAGATTTTATACCTTAAAAAGTTCACGATTATTTCCCTCCCGCTAACTTTTACAGTTGTATTATCATTTTCAGATAATTGAGCGAAGCATAGACTGGAAACAATAGATTCAGCCACCTCGTCAGCTAGGTCCTCAAGAATTCCCCATCAGTAGATCCAAAACCAGTTGTGACGGAACACTATGCAATCAACATAGTTTCAACCTTTGCAAGCCTAGTCAACATGGTACGTTTTAAGGGAAAAAATCAGAACATAAACCCTAAGCCATTCTGAACTCGTACTGTGTGCAGTGCCGGACTTCCCTATGGGCCAGTATGGCGACGAGCCACAGGCTCGGACATGGAATAGGCCCGCTAAACTGCTAGACTTGACATGTTGACGAATTATTCAAAGTATCTGGTAGACCTACCTCAGCTTTAAACCATAGGCCTAGAAAGACTCAGATCTGGCCCTGACTGTGCTGCGTTATGAAAAAATTAGTGAAGATTCTTTAACACTCTCATGGTGGAATTTGTTTCAAACATTTAAATTTGGATCTGTTTTCCATTTTGTGATTTTCACTTTTATTGCTCGACTCTCTCAAACTATTTAATATTCTTTTGTCTGTGTTGTTTTCTATACTGGTTAACAAGTATTCTGTTGAATAAGTTGCCAAATGACAATCGTGTCAGCTCCTTCGTTATTTCCCACTAGTTATTCATTCGAGTCAAGTTCATACCTTGATCGATGACATGGGAAATTCATTAATTTTGATTAGATTCGGTAGGTGATTAGGATGGCAGACACTCGGTGAAAAATAAATCTGCAAAATGTCTGGTTATTTCATGGCGTAAGGTCCCCAAACTGTGAAATCCTGAAAACAGAAACGGAACAAATCGGTGTCCTTGATTTCGTACTTGTGCGATTTCAACAGTGTAATGATTTGGGGCTTATACTAACGTTAAAAGATAATTGAACTAAAATTAAAGATAATTTTATTGAGATTAAACTTAATAGCGAATTGCAATGCACGTCCTTGGTTCTGACGGGTGGATTTGTGCCAAGTTTTACAATAGAAATCTAACAAATATCTCTATGCGAACTGGTAAATGGAAATGCAATTAACATCACGCGGAGAGCGCACTTGCATACTGAAGAAATCCCGGACCCAGTCTCCCGACCAAGGAGAAATATTAAACGGCCGAGGCTTTAAGACGAGAATTGGAAATTTATGTGAACACTTGTCCAGATACATGGTTGACCTTTCCGGCCATGTGTTAAGCCTTGACCAATGTGACGCCCACTGCACGTGACGACCCTAAGCACGTGACGACCCTACGGCATGGGACGACCCTACGGTATTCGACGACCCTACGGCATTCGACGACCCTACGGCATTCGACGACCCTACGGCATGGGACGACCCTACGGCATGTGACGACCCTACGGCATTCGACGACCCTACGGCATGTGACGACCCTACGGCATGTGACGACCCTACGGCATGCGACGACCCTACGGCATGTGACGACCCTACGGCATGCGACGACCCTACGGCATGTGACGACCCTACGGCACGTGACGACCCTACGGCATGGGACGACCCTACGGCATGTGACGACCCTACGGCATGTGACGACCCTACGGCAAGGGACGACCCTACGGCACGTGACGACCCTACGGCATGGGACGACCCTACGGCATGCGACGACCCTACGGCATGTGACGACCCTACGGCATGGGACGACCCTACGGCATGGGACGACCCTACGGCATGGACGACCCTACGGCATGCGACGACCCTACGGCATGTGACGACCCTACGGCATGGGACGACCCTACGGCATGCGACGACCCTACGGCATGTGACGACCCTACGGCATGGGACGACCCTACGGCATGGGACGACCCTACGGCATGGGACGACCCTACGGCATGCGACGACCCTACGGCATGTGACGACCCTACGGCATGGGACGACCCTACGGCATGGGACGACCCTACGGCATGGGACGACCCTACGGCATGCGACGACCCTACGGCATGTGACGACCCTACGGCATGGGACGACCCTACGGCATGCGACGACCCTACGGCATGCGACGACTCTTCAAGTGCTCTAGTGACCCAAGAGCGAAACAACCCCCAAATGACCGCACCTATATATGGAACTAACCCTACAGCCCCCACCTCACTTCTTCCCAGATTTTCAGTTGTGACACACGTCCCTCTTTGTAATTTCACATTTCTACGTAATTTTTGTGTCAATTGATACAAGCTAAGTCCTGACTTTATTGACTGACTGGTCCTCCGTAGTGATTTGAGTTTAAGATTTTTCACATACGTGACTGGAACGAACGGCCAGGGAGGAACTACCCTGATGGCTACCTGGAAGGGAACGTATATAAGGCACTCCCAAATCTTAACAAATAGTTTACTTTCAAAAGCGATTTCATCCAAGGTCTTGTTTTGTTTGTAACGTCCAGATAACTAAATGACTTACACAAGATTCAGAATCATTTACCGTAAATACAACGTCTTTTGTAAACGTAGATTCGTTGTGCATAGTTAGATTAAAACAGACATGATGATCCAGTTTCCAGTTTACGGTTACTACTTCCATTACTTCAGTTTTATCTTATTAAGAAGCTATGCCATTTTTCTTAGGAGATGCTTAACTGGGACAAGAGGGACTACCTACAATGACGTGTAGAAAAATGCATGTTACTGTGTAAAAATGTAAGTGTGCATAAATAAGTAAACAGCCTGATTTCTTAAAACATAAAACTGTATTTTGTGATGTTTAAATCTGGAATATCTGAATATCGGGTCGTCACCACCTGAGTAGTCTGAGTTAAACACTTGTATTTGTGTACAGTCGTGTTCATAAAAAAGGGTACAACATGGGAAGGTTCAACGTTACTTTTCCTTAATTTTTGGGAAAGTATTATACCATTAATTGATAAAATGCATTGATTTAATTGGAATGCAGTTAACTCAATCTGCCCTTACTAAATTTAATGCATCAATGGATTTTGTGAACTGCAAAAAAACGATTGTCAACCTTCCAGTGTTGTACCCTATTTTTATGATCACGACTGTACATAAAATTACAGACTACAACTCTCGAGGAAAACGCTGGAAGCTGGACTTCACAAACTGAGGTGTCTTCCAGGGAAGGGCCCAGATCGAGATCAAAGATGATTAGGATGGATTGTCCCTATATTGGGACTGTCGCTGCCGAAACCGCCGACCTGATGGCAGTAGAGTAACGATGGCGGCGCCCTTTGGAATGTTATGTTTATGTGTACGTCAAAGTGTCAAGCAATGTCTTTACAAAATAACATCAAAGTATTATCAAAAACAACTTTCGGATTGATAAAGCAGCATTTTTAGTGTAAAAGAAATTAATTAAATTAAAAACTTGAATTAAAATCAGCTGGCAACGTCGCCCTACTCTACTAGGCTTGCAGTGCTTCCACTTTCAGTTTTCCGTTTTCCCTGGAAGAGGGCAGAGTTTTCCCTTTTCCCCCCCCTCGCCTGTAGATATTAAGTATCCTTTTCCCCTCCATCTAGGATATCAAGCTCCTTTTTGGAACCCAGTTTTCCCTTTTTAAGGAAATTTCCCTGCAAAGTGAAAGCCCTGGTCAGTTCACACTTTCAGTTTCCCTTTCCCCCCCCTCTTCCCTTGTTTTCCCTTTTTCCCTCTCCGCACTAGAAGAATGCTATACTACCAGATTTTCCCATTTCCCTTCTTCCTCTATTTCTCAATTTTCCTGCTACATTTTCCCTTTTTCAGGGAATTCCCTGCAAAGTGAAAGCCCTGATCAGTTCATACTTTCAGTTTCCCTTTTTCCCCTCTTCCCTTATTTTCCCTTTTTCCCTCTCCGCACTAGAAGAATGCTATACTACCAGATTTTCCCATTTCCCTTCTTCCTCTATTTCTCAATTTTCATGCTACATTTTCCCTTTTTCAGGGAATTCCCTGCAAAGTGAAAGCTCTGATCAGTTCATACTTTCAGTTTCCCTTTTTTCCCCTCTTCCCTTATTTTCCCTTTTTCCCTCTCCGCACTAGAAGAATGCTATACTACCAGATTTTCCCACTTCCCTTCTTCCTTTATTTTTCAATTTTCATACTACATTTTCCCTTTTTTCAGGGAATTTTCCTGAAAAGTGGAAACACTGTAGGCTTGCGCTTATCGGACGTTCACTTGGCTGAATGGGCGACATAGGGAAAGGCTCCATCTGTATGATCTGTGATCGAGATGGTCCCGGAGGGCCTTGTCAGCAAATGTGAGAGCGAAAATCTTGAATAAGTTCCGTCACGGATAGACAAAGGGGAAGTGGCAAATGGTAATAGGACATTAACGCGATATTCGATACGACAGTTTTACACATAACAATATTATTGACCAGTTCGCTTTACATGGAGAGATAGGCAGTTTCAAAACGTATAAATAATTTATGTGCATTGAAATTTGTTACAGAAAAATCAGGACCTGAATCCCGAGCGCTGGAGAACTGGTGTACAAGCAAGACAATATTGCTTTTTATTATTTCTATTTTAGCTGCGTAATTTTATACATTTTATTCTCTGGAAATATTTCTAACATAACTGGAAAATTTTTAGATTCTCAAATTACGCCATAAAAACTGTACTTGTGTGAAATTAAAGAGTGAAAACAAGTATCTTCCCTTGACAAATTCACACAAATACAGATTTTGGACACACGCACTTTTAGCAAACGGTCTTTGTTTAAAGATTTCATTTTTATTGTTCGACTTATGTGTTTTTTTCAGTGTTATGTGTGTATGTGCAAAAATAAACATCGCAATAGTTCATAACGACTCTGTGTTACGCGTAATTTCTACATTGTATTGAATCGAACAAAAATTACAACTACACGTACACGACAAAAACGGTAAATAAGGCGTCGAAACAAAAGAAGATTGAAAAATCTGATATATTTAGAAAACGGGATTGACGGCAAGTAATTTGCGATTAATTTCCGATAGCGAGACGGAAAAGTGGAACTGTTTCATGGCGGAAATTGGCGGCATGGCTTCATCGTCCTCGATTCGCTTGTCGTCAACCATGTCTCCTGCGAGCGCACCCTTCCTCCTGCGTCTTCCTCTTCCCCGTTTCCCGAGAGAATTTGCAGAAGCCTCGTCATCGTTGCCTTCGTCCCTGTCTTCGCTGAAACTGGCCGACAGTTTCTGCCGCTGCGATTTCTACAATCAACAGCAGTTAACATTTTGTTCGCTTGTTTTGTAAATAGTAAGTTGCTTACCTTTCTTTGTTTATCGTATTCTGACGCGTCATAGAAATCGGGCTTGTCTCGTTTGATTCGTTCCGTTCGGCGGAATCTGACGGTTGAAGGGTCTGAAGCTTCGGCCGGGGGTGTGACGGGATTTAACGGAGGCTGCTGGTCTTCCCGCTGCTTGGGCATGCCTGCGGATCTACGAGCTACGAAGAAGGTGTGACCACAGGGACAGTTTTTGCAAGCCACTGCAACCTTTAAATGGGAAGAGAAAGTTTCTCGGTTAGGCCAAACCTGGAAATGGAAAAACCAGAATGGACGGAAAAAGAATGTCGTTTTAAAATCACCTGCTTGGAACATGCAGGGCAACCCTTCGTAATGGCTTTGCACTTGGGCATTTGGTAGGTCATAAACACGAGTATAAAATATTTTGGTGCTTCGCAAATCTTAAAACTTAAAATATAAACTTTTATTAAAGGGAAATTTGAAGCTTTTTTGTGACACACAAACAAGACTATTAATTATGCCTGCAGGCAACGCTATCTATGTTTCATGCCGTCTATCCACTTTCAATTTCCCATTTCCCTTAAAGAGGGCTCTTGTTTGCCCTTTTCTCCCCTTTTCTATAAGACTGTTTTCCCCTTTTCCCTTCCGATGCTACAGTATAACATGCAATTCTTCTCAACTTCCTTTTTCCTTTTTTCCCTTTCTTCTTTTTTGACACCTAGTTTTCCCTTTTTTCAGGGAATTTCCCTGAAAAGTAGATGCTCTCTGCTTTAATTTCAAAGACAAATAGTAATTTTCAGATTTGATATAAATAAAAAATTAATTACTTAAAATATAAAAAAATTAAAATTAGAGTATTATTATATGATTTTCATAAAAAAATAACAAAATATTTTCCAACATAATAAAACCAATATGGCAACAGTGTGTTAAAACTTGAATGTGTTTACAGATAGAAAAATTTCAGATTATGGATCTTTGACATGCAAATAAATCCAATACAACTGCACGAAAATCATCTTCTTTTTTCTCATAAAATATCAATTTTATGCATGTATCATATCTAACCGTTGTGTCAAAGATTAAAGTTAACTAAAAACAATAATCTCTCTAATAATAGGTTCTAAACGTCAGTTATTGCATTGGGTTTGGTCGTGTACTTTAAACTGTCTCCACAATTGGAAAATAATTGCAAAAACATAAGAAATTCACAATGGTAAGATAGCCTTAACCATTTACAAAAATAAAGACTTATTCATTTCTCCTAATATATTTTTTCTAAGGACGGGGATCCTTCCGCACTTTCTGCACTCGAGCACTCGCTGAATGCGCTTTTCTCAGGGTCAGCACCTCCCGAAACAGTAGCTCAAATTCAACATTCGCTAGAAGTCTTTCAACAGCAAGAAACGGCATGGAAACAAAGTTTATACTTCCTAAACCACACAGCGAACCACTATGCTGCCATGTACTCGTTAACAGTACTAGAGGTACTACATTCTCTTACCATTAAAATTATTGAATGTAACACTGAAATTTTGTTATAGAATGTAATAACAAAGTTCTGGAATCGTCTGGCCCATTCCAATAGACTGGCATTACGTTCGTCACTTTATCAGTGGCTGTTGGAGAAGCATTCCAGCGTCCCATTTTTCATTCGCAACAAGGCGATTCAACTAATAGTTCATATAGCTCGTTTTGACTGGCCGAACGGGTATCCTGAATTCTTCAGCAGCATTTTCCAGCTCCTTCAGTCACCAAATCCACAAATAACGAGTCTGGGGCTCCTCTTCCTGCAGACGACTTCCGAAGAACTCGGCACACCAAGGGACGACCTGATATCCGAACGAAAAGAAAATCTGAAACAAAAACTGTTGCAGCAAGTCCCGGCCATTTTCAACGTTCTGACTGGTGGGTGTCAATCAGTGCTTCCACTTTGAAGTTTGGGCTTTCCCATGTGCGAGCCGCTGGTTTCCGTTTTTCCCCCCTAAGACAAACATTTTTGATTTCCCCCTCTTTTCCCTTCTTATTTCCCCATTTTCCTTCGACCTTCTCTTCCATTAATAAATAATGAAAAATGCAGGTTAATGGATTTATATGGTTTTGATCATGGTTAATTTGCAGTTTAAAAGGAAAGTATAAAATTTTAGAGCAAAAAAACTGCGTTGTAGTAGCATGTTGCTATGAAAACAAGCCAAATTCAATGATTTGAAAACTTCTTCAGTTTCCCTTGTTTTCCCCCCCTTCTCCTCGTCTTCCCTTCTTAGTGCCATTTTCTTCCTAAAACAGGAAATTTCCCCCAAAAGTGGAAGCACTGGTATCAATACGTCTTTACGAATCGTTGAATTTTCATAATGAAATTCTTATTTCAGGAATATTAAAAAACGTGTGGGAGAGGCAACGCAGTCTACTGAATACGACTCCACCACCTTCACCCGTCACAAGTTTCGGAAATATTTCCTCGACTAATTCTCCGTTAGATATCGAGACAGCCGGTATTCTCAGGCTCGTCTTTCAATGTCTAACTCATTTATTTTCATGGATCCCGTTATCGAATCACGTTACCCCGTATCTCCTAGAACTTCTGTTCCTCTTCGTTACTACGTCCGCCTATTCTGTTAACCATTTGGACAGTAAATAATTTTTTAAAAAGTATATTAATTATAATGTAATATTTTTTTTGGTTTTTTAAAGGTCAGTTACCTGTTTCCGTGGCTGCGTTGACTGTTGTTAACGAAATTTTGTACAAAAACTGTGTCCCGGCAGATTTTGAGGACTTCGTGATCCTCTTATTCAACAGCGCCACTGCGATTTTGAATTCTATCGCTCAGCCCGAGATCCTCGATAACCTGGACGACATGTAACGAACCAATTTGTCTTTCCCAACATTCGTTTTCACTTAACTCTTGATAAAAATTTCAGGTTTATACGCAAAGTCTGCGAATTTCTGCACCTACTAGTCGGTTCGCATTTCAGACGCATCGAGAGACGTCCCGAATTTCCTGTAGTTGATTTTCTGGCTCTGTTTTTTAAGTTTACGTTTGTTCTTCATGATGTGGAGAATTACTTAATGTGCCTCGAAACGTGGAAAGTTGTACTGGAACATATCGGTCAACAGCTAAGAGAAAATCGTGTGGAAAAAAATATCGTTGATGCCAAGTACTATAAATTTAATTAAAACTATTAGTTCTTATGCGTTTATTGAATTTAATTATGATTTTTAGTTATAAAGCTGCTGTGGTGGCTGTCTGCAGTCAAGTGCTTCGTAAACTCTCGTTCCGACTAAACTCAAGCGAACTGGAAAATATCGATGATGAAAAACTGGATGAAAATGCGGTATGATTTTGTTATAAACTTTTTTTAAAAAAATATTTAATTTATGTATTATTATTTTACTTATGTATATTAACTGTATTTAAAAATATTTGCGAATTAAATTTGTGTGTGTGTTTTTTTTAAATAGGAGAATGAAAGTCCATGGCAGAAATTTCTTCGGGAATCGATAGAAATTTACGTTTCGTCTGCGGAACTTTTCTACGATGATGTCCTTGCATTACTGGTATTTCATTAGAATCAAGTTTTTGTATGTTTTATTGAAATATAATAATAATGATGATAAGGTATAAGTAATAATAGAAATAGTAAATACAAAGACCACTACTACTAATACTATAAGTACTACTAGTACCGATGCCACTTCTACTATCACTGCTAACATCACTACTACCATCAATACTACCACTATTACTACTATTACTACTATTACGACTATTACTACTATTACAACTACTGCTACTTGTGCTACTACTAGTACTACTACTACTACTACTACTAATAATATTTATTTGTTTACACTTACAGACTGAGCCGTGGCAAATTTGCACTTCTACGTATTTAAATCTGCATCCGCAAGCGAATCCTTCGAACAATGTCGTTCAGATGCCCAGCGAGGCTGAAGCTCGCCTACTGAAGGATCAGTTAAAGGACCTGGCGTCGATCCTGCAACTGTTGGGACGCTTGTGTGAAATTCATGCGGGAAAAGATTTTCATAGCAGGTGAGAAATATTCATATATATATATATATATATATTGGTAGTAGTAGTAGAAGCAGTTGTTGTAAATATTCGTATTAAATAGTAATAGTGGTAGGAGTAGTAGAAGTAGAAGTAATGGCGGTAGTAGTGGCAGCAGTGGTAGAAGTAGTAGTATCACTATTATTACTTTTGTCACTACTCTCACTTTTACTACACTTTCTACCACGACCACTATTATTATTATTATTATTATTACTTATTATAATTATTAAGGTATTGCTTTCTGTTGTAGGTACACCGTCAGTTTGACACTCGTACAGAGAGTAGTGGAAATTGCCACCTATGGATCCAAATGGGACTTGCAGTTCGCAGGATTTTTTCATACTGAACTTAGTTCGAGCTACGAAGACGTGTAAGTATCGTAAAACAATGATTAATGAATTAATAACGTAATCTCTTTAATACAATCCTACTTACAGTAATAAGTGAAAGCATTATGTGCCCACTAGTAGTTTTAAGTAGGCACCAACTAGCTCAAATAAATTAGTTTTGGATTTTTAAAGAATTATTCGTATTTTTGATCAAACTTGGTCTGTACTACTATTAATTTTAATTATAATAATTTATTAACGTAATATAATCATAAACATTAAATATAACCTAATTATTTTAATATTAACTACAATTGATTTTATTTTAATTTCAATTAGGCACTTGAATTCCCTATCAACTCTAAACGCCTGGTGCCACTGGCTCGCCCTATGCCAGGCCGAGGAAAATCTGAAAAGAGATTCCCTTGTCCAGTCATTCATCAGTTTGGGATTATCCGCCTTCAAAAATCCCGCCAAACTGAAAGGAAACGTCTGCACTTCCTCCGTCAGTCTCATCGGCTCTGTCAGTCACGTGATCAGGACCCCTCTTCTGTGGGACAGTCCTGATTGGTCGCTTCTACTTAGCTCCGCCCACCGCCTCGAACTCCCACCAGTGGTATTTTTTCTTTGTAATTTCGAATATTAAACTTTATTTAAATAAGTTTTTTTCTTAAATTACAGGTTAAGCGTGAATTACTACGAAATATTTTTGCTTCGGCATTAATTCCGTGGCGGGTTAGGGTCAACGAAGACCAGCATTGGGAAAAGAGACATTCAGTGATCTCAACAGTAGTCGAAAGCTGCACTTTCGAGACCAAGTCTACTCTGCAGGCAAATATTCATAACGTTTAATCTTATAAATTATATTTTTAATTCGAACTTTCAATTATATTTAGAACGGGGGATTTCAGGAAGGGTCTCCAGCACTGCAGACTTCCCGCCAGGCAGTTCTGCAAACTCTAGCAGTTTTAGCAGACCTAGCACTAGTCGTCAAAAATGAAGCCACTTTTAGCAAAACTACCGCTTACTCAATACTCCAGCAGTGGAATGATCCGCTACTGTGGCTTCTGACTCTCTACATCCACGATCACGGTATTATAAGTAACGTTACTTAGTTTCCCGCTAAGCGTTTAAATTGTGATTTTTTGTATCAGAGGTTATGGAAGGACTTCTGACGTATTTTCTGGCGCTTTTCGATGGACTTTTGCCTCAAATGGGAGTTACAACAGCAGAAAAGATAGTCCAGAGTCTCCTGCAGTTGTTCGCTCAACATAATATTCACGAAAGCCTGGAAAAAGCCAACGAGCCCGCGACTAAAGCCGTGGACCAGTATGAAATTATTTTTGATATTAAATCAGATAATAGAACTAAATTTTGCTGAATTTTCAAGATTTTTGAAGATTTTGCAAATTGTGGTGCAGCAGCCCGGCGCTGCGTTTCAGCGTTTCCTCTCGAGCACGCTGAGTCTTTGCCTGGACGCTATTTACCCCATTGTGGAAAAGGTTATGAATTTTCATAAATTTATTAAACAATTATTTAACATTGACCTCATTTGATCAATTTTCTGATATTTTTTTTCTGTTTTTTTTCCAGGGCTCGTGCAGTGATGTCAAAGAAACGCTGTTTAGTTTGCTGACTGTCCTGCTACACAATAACTGGCGATATTTTTTCAAAGGTACAACTTTGTATCATTTTTAATACTATAAAGCATTCATTAACTTGAATCAATATTATAATTATATTATAACAAAAGTCATTCAATTTAATTCTATGAAAAATATCCTTCTATTTATTTAAATACGTTTTATTTTATTATTTATATATATATATTAGTTTCATATCACTTAATTGTTATTGATTTTATGTATACTTCACGTGTTATAAAAATTATTTATATTATTTTCGTATTTATATTATTATTATATTTTATGTATTATTTTCATCTTATTTTTTGCGGATTTTATGATATTTTAATACTATTATCTATTTTTGTTAAATTTATTAATTAAATTTATATTTTATGTGCCGTGTTTCTACATTTCAATTTCCCCTTTTTCCCCTTCTCCTTTATCTTTCCTTTTTTTTCTTCCTCCGTGCTAGAATACACAGTATCTAGCTTTTCCCTTTTTCCCACTTCTGTTTTTTCCCTGTCCAGACTCCATTTCCCTTGTTTTCAGGGAATTTCCCTGCCGACTGGAAACGCTGTTTATGTGTTGTAATAATTATTTACATTATTTTCGTATTTGTATTGTACGAGTATATTGTATTTTATTTATAAATTTTGCTAAAATTTTTTGCGGATTTTATCTTATTTCAATCCTATTTTCTAATGTGTAATATACTTCTCGATTTTTCTGTAATTTTAGGTTCAGTTCTAAACCGAACGGGGTCAGAGGTCGTCTCCAACCAGAACTATTTCGTGGCTATCATGACAGCTTACGGCAAATCACTACTCCAGTCGGACATTTCCCTGTTCCAGCAAAATCTTCAGGCTCTCGAAAGTCTTCAGGCCAAGTTAAAACTTTACCACAAGTCAATTTTCCGTCAAATGCTACCGCAGTTTGTCACGGCTTTCCTTCACGTCCTTGTGGAGAAATCGCACGACCTCTTGAGGGAAGATATCGCAGTGGCGCTGTACAATATGGCCTCTGTTGATTTTGAGCAGTTCTTCAATACAGTCTTGCCGCAGTTCATTTCTCAAGCTGAAGGGATCAACGACGAACAGAAGCAAAGTCTACGTGCAAATTTTTCTGCGGAAACGGTAAATAGGAGTACCGAATCGAAATATTTACATTTTTCAAACAAATTGTTACGGATTAATAAGATTTGGCATATATTTATATCTAATGTTTTTATTTTTTAAATCAAATTTTAATATATTTGTTATATTATATAAATTATATTATGTTTTGTATGATATTTTATAATTTATTTGATATTTTAATAAATGTGTATAAATTTATATATTTTTTTTTCTAGGATTTACCGTCATTTTCGCATAATATTCAGCGGCTTTCCAACGATTTGAGATGCTACCGAATGCAAGGACCACTGAATAGTTGAAAACTATTTGCAGTAAAAGCTGTGTATTATCACTTCTTCGGGCCAAGCAGGAAAAATTTGCTTATTTTGAATTAATTAAATCTGTGGTTTAAAAAGTGACAAATGCTCATCAAATAAAAATCTGATCTTTTTCTGTGGAGATTTTCTCCGTCATGGCCGCCCAAGTTTTGGATTTTTCTTCTGAATTTAACTGTAGTACGAATTAATGGGTTACAAAAAAAGCTGAACGTGACAAAAAATTGAAGAATTTGGCACTTTTCCCTGTAAATAGAAATAAGAACCGTAAATTAAAATGAAATTAATAAAAAAATTAATTGAAATAAAAAAAGTAATAAAAAAATGACGAAAATTAATAAATAATAACTAAAATTAAAAGATTGGCAAAAAATATATAAAAACAGAAAAGTAGCTACTAAAATTTGAAATTAATTAAAAATGCCTAAACAATGGAGATAAAAAATTCTACAAAATATTTTATTCAAATGAATATTTATTATTTACTCTGTTTGCGCAGTAGTAGTGAAGTAGTTTACTCAGCGATGGGTTCTCGCTTGACACGAGGCTTGCTCTGGGGCTAAATCACATAAATTAGTAAAAATTTATGAATATAAATTAATAAAATTTCCAAGTGTTTTCAATACCGGTGGCGATAGACGAGCAGCAGATCCCCCACGGTTTCTAGCGCGCAGCTTAGCGACCGACTGATCAGCCAGCTCCGCACGTTCTTCCGCTTCTTCCAGTTCCTGCTGCGCCTTACGGAACTTTGCCAAGTTGAGGGCGGCGATTTCTTCAGCCTCTTCGATCTGCCTCTTGTAGGTCTTGATCTTCTGCTGCAGTTTATCGACCAAGTCCTGCATTCTCTCGTGATTTTTGCGGTCCTCCTCGGCCTGGAAGGTGAGCTCTTTGATGCGGCGTTCGGATTTGCGCATATTTTTCTGCGCTTCAGAATGACGACGCTGTTCTCCGTCCAGTTCCTGTTCCAGCTCGCGAACCCTCTGTTCCAGCTTGGCGATAGCTTTCTTACCGCCCTTCAGAGCGTTGTTTTCAGCCTCGTCCAATCGCACCTATTCGAGTAAATTACCTAATTATCTTATTGGTTCATCTTAAGGCGGGAGAGGTTTAATAAAATAATAATTAAAATTAAGAAATCAATGAAAAAAAAGTAAAATGGAAAAATATTTGAAAAGAAAATTTTGAAAATTTGAATGAATAATTAAAAATAACTAAAAATTCAAATAATCGTAATTAATCGTACATGTCGAACTCTTTCTCTAATTACCTGAAGTTCTTTGACTTGGATTTCGTAGGCCTTTCGCATTTTCTCTTGGGTCTGTGCGTGTTCTTGTTCGGCGCGTAGTTCGTCAGCCAGTCGAGCAGCGTCGACCATGGCCTTCTTGGCTTTTTCCTCGCTGTTCTTGGCCTCGTTGAGCATCTCGTCTAAATCGGCCTGAAAAAGCGATATTTAATAATATTTATTGTTGTAGCGAAAGCTCATAAACTTACGTGCAAAGTCTGCAGCTCGGATTCGAGTTTCCTCTTTGCTGCGCTGACAGAGAGCAGCTGAGCGTTGGATTCGTTGAGCTGTTCACGCGAGTCACCGAGTTCGGTCTCGGCTTGGCGACGCGCGCGGTCGGCCTGCTCGAGAAGCGTGCGCGACTCGTCCAGCTCGCCCTGGAGGGAAGCAGCGCGACGCTCGGCGATTCCCAGCTGCTCGCGGAGATCGTCCCGGTTGCGCAGCTCCTCCTCGAGCTGCGACTGCGTGTCCTTGAGCTGCTGCTGGTAGCGCTTGATGCTCTTCTGCGCTTCAGCGTTGGCCTTGTTGGCGTGGTCCAAGGCGATTTCCAGCTCGTTGATGTCAGCCTCGAGCTTCTTCTTCATGCGCAGAGCCTCGGCTCTACCCTTAGCTTCAGCTTCCAGACTTGCCTATAAATTTTTCGTCCATGAATTTTTAAGATTTAAAATTAAATGTATCGATAGATCTACGTTATGAAAGAATGAATGAATGAAATATGGTGCGGATGAAACACTTATATTTTTTAAGAAGCTTGGAAGGTAGTTTACTACAAGGGGATCTGGATCAGAACCAACTAAAGATCAGTGTTTCCACTTTTCAATTTCCCCTTTTTTCCCTCTTCTCTTATCTTTCCCTTTTTTTCCCCCTCCGTGCTAGAATATACAGTATCTGGATTTTCCCTTTTTCCCACGTGTGTTATTTGTCTCTTTTCAGACTCCATTTTCCCCGTTTTCAGGGAATTTCCCTGCAGAGTGGAAACGCTGCCTAAGATGGAACAATTAACACTTGTATAGATAAGGTAAGAAGGTCAATGAGTTATACAGGGACTTCTGGGGAAAAAGTAAACTAACAATAATTCAAGACTATTATTTAAATGGTATATATAACAATTTACCTGCATGGAATCGATTGCCCGTTGATGGTTCTTGCGGGTGTTCTCGAACTCTTCGTCCTTCTCCTGGAGACGACGGTCGATCTCCTGACGAACCTGCGACAGTTCCAGCTGAGCCCGGAGAACCTAAAACCCCCGCAGAGAATAAATCAGTTAATCGACCATTTTAAATCGATAATCAGACCCTTGTAACCGACTCAGTAATCGATTCGAATATTGACAGTTCCATTAACCAGACAACTTCATTAAGTTATGTATATTGATTTATTATTTTGATTAATTAAGTTTATTCATTATTATCACTATTTAATAAAAATCCGTTATAATATTGCCATACAATTCTTTACCCGCTTCATTATTTATGATTATTTTATTCATTTTCTAAATTTATTATACAATCTAATTACATTTATTTGCACTAATCTTTGAAATTTAATTTACTTATCTATTTTATGATTATAGTATAATTTATTTGATTAGTTTTTAAAATATAATACCGGTATAATTTAGTTTACAACTTGTTTAAAGTAAATTTGGATTTTTACTTTGTTTTCTTCTTGTTCCAGAGCAGCTTCAGCTTCCTCCAGTGCGGATTGCAGTTCCTCCTTCTCCACTTCCAGACGTCTGCGCTGTTTATCCATCTCGTGGATATTGCGTCCGCCTTCTCCGATCTGATCCATCAAGTCCTTGATCTCATCTATTTAACATTAATTATAATGAATATTAAATTAAATTACAAAAATTTAAGACCAGCCATTTACTCCACGTTTGGATCTCAAATCATAAATTGCTTTCTCTTTTAATTTTTTTTTTTAAGTTAGAAAATTCTCAAACAGAAAAAATTTCGACATGACCGAACAACTTATTTGAAAAGTGTATGTAAATCTTTACGTAGCAACAGGCCTACGGCTTAAACCGAGAAGAAATAAATAAATAAATAAATAATACCAGCCAGATTCTTGTTCTCTCTTCGGACACCTTCCAGTTGTTCCTGTCCTTCCTCGTGAGCAGCTTTGACTCGGAAGAGTTCAGTCGAATAGTTGCGGCATTCCTTCTGGGAAGCGTCCAGTTCAGCGGCCAAATCATCGACTTTAGCCTTCCATTCAGCGACTACTTTATCGAAGTTCTTGCCACGTTTCTCCATCTGAGCTGCCAGGTTCTGAGCTCGTTCCACTTCCATCTGCATGTCTTCCAGTTCTCCAGAAAGCCGCTGTTTGATCTTTTCCAGGGCCACGGTCTTCTGGTTCAGCGATTCGATCGTCTCTTCGGCCTCCGCTAGACGAGCCTGAAGTTTTCGCCTAAAAAAAAATCATTTGATTGGTTCATTTTACTTTTTTTTTCTAGATTTTTATTGGTTATTGAGTGATTTACTTGGCTTCTTCCAGTTCTTCGGCACGAGCCACTCCGTCGCTTTCGTATTTGGCCCTCCACATCTGAGCTTCAGCGTTAACTTTAGACAACTGGCGCTGAAGATCGGCTTTAGCTTCAGATTCTTCCTCCAGTTGCTCGCGTAGACCGTCGATATCGTGTTCCAGGTTGCGGAATTTACCGAGAAGTGTAGCTCTTTCGCGAGATTCTTCATCAGCCATGCGTTTAGTGTCTTCCAGCTTTGAAATCCGCAGAAAATTACGATCAGAAAAATTGATTTTTTAAAGGTTGGTAAAAGTTACCTGAGTAGCTAGTGAGACTTTGATTTTGTTCAGCTGAGACAACTGAGACTCGGCATCTTCCAACTGACGCAGGTAGTCGCTGTTCTCGATGGCCAGTTTCTTTTTGGCGGCGTCGAAATCGTTGACGGTTCGGTTGGCTTCGTCCAACTTGCCCTGCACTTCGTTCAGCTGCTGCTGGAGCTGCTTGTTGGATTTCTCCAGCGAAATCTTTTATCCGATACAAAATTAAAATTAGACTACATTATAAAAATCAATAAATAATATCAAACTAAAAGAAAATTCAAATAATAAGAATAAATCAAGTAAAATCGTACAAAAATTTAGTAATTCATTTAATAAACTAAACAACCAAAATTACAATAACAGATATATTAATGACATAAATTTAAATTATTTTAAGTTGTAAAAACGCTAGATTAGTAAAATTTATATTAAATATAGACGGAATAATAAATTTAATAAATAAGCAATAAATTACACGAACTATGTTCCCGCTTTGCAGGGAAATTCCCTGAAACAAGGGAGAATTGGATCCGAATAGGGAAAAGTAAGGAAAGAGGGAAAAGGGAAATGTACAGCTTTACCTCCTAGCATGGAGGGGAAAAAGGGGAAATGGGTATTTTCAAGCGAAGGGATGAAAAAGGAAAAGAGAGCCCTCTTTAAGGAAAAGGGGACTACAGAAAGTGGGAACTCTGTATAAAAATTAACTGTATAATTATATAAATTTTAGTGTTTTAAAAAGTTTTTGAGTTAAAAGTGATACGAGTGTAGAGTTAGTATGTACCTTTTTGCTTGTGGTTTAATGCTTCGTTATAACAGCTTTAGTTTCATTCAGCAGCAGAATAGTATTTGCCAGAATTCCAGCAATTTTCCAGCCTTTTTTAAAATAGTTTTTGTGTTATGAAAGGAAGAGTTAATTTTATTATTATAATATTTAAAAGTATTAACAGTCAAGATAGTAACAGTGGAATATAGAGAAATTGAAAAAGATTTTAAGATTTGATTTCTTTTCGTGCTTTAATTTTATTATTTGTATTAAATTTTATCAATTTTAGTATTTTTTGCGAATTTTTTTTTTTTGCAGAATGTGGAATGGTACCTTTTCCGAAGACATGTGATCCATGGCAGCTCGCAAATCATTGGCTTCTCCAGCGAACTGAGAACGATCCTTTTCGGCCCTAAGTTCCGAAAATTAATTAATTTTATTCAACTTTTTGAATAATATATCAATCTGTTATATTTTTAAAAAAATGTTATTTAATTGTAAAACCGTTGTTTATTGTATTATTGATATAAAATAATATTAAATAGTTAACATAAATTTCTGTTATTTACAGTATATTTATGAATTATTTAATACAAAATATTATTTTATGTTCCACAATATTTCTTACAAATATTTAATTTTTCAAATTTAGTTTTATTCATCCCCAATCCAATCACTTCTATTTATAAAAATCATTAAATTTTGAAGATAAACTTACTTTGCTTTCATTTTGTTGAGCTGGTCGATCTGGTCGCTCATCTCGGCCACGGCGTCGTTGTGTTTTTTCCTCAGGTTAGCCATAGCAGCTTCGTGCTGGATGTTGGATTCCTCCAGGTCACGACGCAGCTTGGCCAGCTCGGCTTCGCGCTTCTTGTTCAACTCGATCTGAGCCGAAGTCGCACCCCCGGCTTCCTCCAGACGCTCGCCCAGCTCCTCCAGCTCGCGGGCCAGGTCGGCACGCTGCTTCTCGGCCTAGAAAAAAAAAGTTAAGTTTATTAGAAGTCATAGTTAATAAATTAGAAAAAAACAATAAATAAATTTTTAGTGAAAAATTAACTATTAATAATAAATGAAATTTTAATCAATACTAATTAGGTTAATAAAAAAAATTGGGTGTAATAAAAATTTACACATTAATTAGTTATATTAAGTATTCAGGTATCCTTAAAAAAATTATTTAAATTAGTTTGATTTATTGTAATGTAGTATAATATAGCAATATAATAATAATTATTGGTAGTTAAATGATATAAAAGAATACCTTAGCTCGAGCTTGTCTTTCAGCTTCCAGCTCTTCTTCGAGTTCTTCGATGCGGGCCTGGAGTTCCTTGATTTGTTTCGACAGTTTGGAAACCAAGGATTGTTCGTCTTCGAGCTTAGCGTTCAGGGAACCGATTTCCTTGTCCTTGCGCTGGATCGTCTGTTCCAGTTCCTTCTTGTTGCGCTCCAGATCGGTAACGGCTTCCTGAGTCAGTTTCAAGTCGCCCTCAGTCTTCCTCTTGTTCTTCTCGATGTCAGCCCTGTTAAATTATTTTTATTATTATTATTATTATTATTATTTATTATTCATATTTTTACCTCAGTTTCTTCTCGCGTTCCAGAGAGTCTTCCAGTTCGTCGAGGGTTTGTTCCAGCTTGGCTTTGACTTTACTCAGATGATTGACTTTGTCTTCAGAAGCCTTTCGCACAAAATTTATGATAGTTAATAATTAACGCAATTAAATCGTCTTAATGCTTTATACTTGAAGGTCTTCCGAAGTCTTTTGGTTAACTTCTTGCATATGTTTCTTCTCCTTGTTGAATTTGTTGATGAGTTCATCTTGGTGAGAGATCTCATCGTTCAGGTTGCGGATCTGGTGATCCTTGGTTGCCTTCTCTTGCTCAGACTATTCATAAAATAATTAAATTAATCAATTGTATTTAGTATTTGAGTAGAGGGAAACCTTTTGAAGAGCAAGTTCCAGGTCTTCGATTTCCTTCTTCAGCGCGGAAAGGTCTTGTTCCAGTTTCCTCTTGTGCTGGAACAGCTGATTACGAGCATCTTCCTCCTGCTGCAGTCGCTCTTGGGTGTCCTGTAGATTCCCAAACATAAACTTAACATTAAACGTTACTTAATACTGAGTACAGCACAGCAAATAGGGTAAAACTCCAGGTTAAGTTCACTCTCACCTGGTCGGTACATTCAACACTAGCCATGGCTTATAGGATCTATGAACCCAACTCTACACAGAGGGACAAACAGAGAAGGGTATAAGGGTATTCAACCAGACAGACAGGGACACCACTCAAGGGATCAACTACTACAAAACCACAGAGAGCAGAGGGACCAAACCCACAAACTAATTCCTTCGAGAGGATTTGGGGAGAGAGCGAAAGTTGTCGACTGAACTGGACCGAGTCTGCGGAGCAACTGAGCGCAAATCTCGGACGAGGTAAACTCTATAACGTTATTCAACACCCCCGTGTTTTTACACCTGGGAAGTGACTAACAGTTCCCGATTTAGACCAAGGGTTTAAATTTAGTATATCCCTCTGGAAAACGTAGAGGGTTTTAAGTTTCTCGTTTCGCCACCTCACATTAAACTCGATACCCGCGTAAAACTTGTTTATACCTCAGCAGCTGCATTTGACGCTTTTAGCTGCTAGACGTTTGTGATTCATCAAACTATTTTCGAAATCTGTTTGCCTATTAATTTGCTTCTACTCCGTCTTAAGCTGCAGATAGCCCAGACCGTAAATGGCCATTGCTATTTTCATTAGCTTGGTGTTTTTGCTATTTACGTTTTTATGGAGTTGTGACAGAAAAGTTTGGGGAAATATTTACGTTTGTCGGTTTGCGGTGGGGAGAAGCAGCTGTTTTTATGATAGGAGGTCTGGTTTTTGGGGTCTGACAGGCAAAAACGTACCGCAAGCTGGGCTTCCAAGTCAGCTTTTTGGTTCATCAGCTTGTTTTGCTTCTCGATATAATCGGCGACAGCTCCAGATTCGCGTTCCAGACGAGCGAGCAGCTCGTTTTTCTCGTTCAGCAGCTTGGAGTTTGCCGCTTCCAGTTCTTTGCGAGCTTTTTCCTCGCGCTCAAAATTTTCCTGAGCTTTTGCGGCTTTTTCCTCCAGGGCCCGGATCTCGTCCTCGACGCGGGTAACGTTGAGAAGTGGCTTGACTTTCTGCCACAGTCTCCACCAGGGCCAATTGCGGAGCTGCATGTATTTACGCAGATTGCGCTGCACAACTTGAAGCGCCACACTTTTTTTTAAAAAAAATAAATCATGGAATAAATACTATAAATTTCACTTTTTTTGGAGATTTTTTAAATGAAGGATTTACCGCTGATCCTGGAGTTTCTTGAATTCTTTACGGGTGTGATACCCGCGAACGACGGACTGCATCCAGGTGATGATTTTAGCCAAGCGTTCGTCGCGCAGCTCTTCCAGCTGACCCAAAACTCCGGCTTTGAAAAATACCTACAAATTCGCTCATTAATTTTGATATTACTTATAAGTAATAAAGGAAACATGTCACAAAAAGGTGGAAGAACGAGACGTGCATATAGCAAATCATGCTGTAAAAACACAGAAAGAGCTTACCTTGTAGTAGAAACGTGTTAAAGAAGCTTATCATTATTGCTGAACATCTTATTAACATAAATGCTTAATGAATTAGTAATAACTTTGTGTGGTCTATTTAAGCTGTTGAAAAAAGAACTGAAAAATATAATTTTGTAGCTGCAACTTAAACGTAGTCATACAGGACTACCTTATTGTGACCCATTCGATACATGGCGGGATCGATTCCCACAGTTTCGAGAATAGTCTTAGCAGCTTTTTCAGGCGTCATGGAATCCTTGACAGCAGACGGGCACAGGACCTTGTAACTACATTTAAACAGACGAATGCACCAAAAGCGAACTAACATCTGAATTCTGAGATCTATTCTAATGGCTAATAAACTTCTATAAGTAACTAGTGTATCCAGATCCCAGGCTAGAGATAAAACCTGCCTTTGTATGACCAAGTTTATACAGGGCCTCATCGAGTTTTATGGTCTCGAGCAACTTTTGAGCCGCTTTACGGTCATCGTCTGTGCTTTTCGTCACATTCGGGTCGAGAATATTATACCTGGTATAAAATTACGCTTTTGTTCTGAATTATTTCTTTCGTAACTAGAACTATAACCAGCAAAATTAACTCTACTGAATCCGAGAAGAGGAAACCCGACAGGAGGATTCGGAAGGAACTAGGGAAATTTATCAGGGAACTTACCTTTCCGTGGTTGAGACTTGTAAGAACAAACACAAGAGACATGGATAGGCATACTGCAACAAACCTATCACGTCATTCTTATGGAAAATAGAAAATCCAAAAACTATATTGGTGAACAGGTAAGGTGTTGCAATATGCCTTCCTCTTGGCAAGACTGAGAAGGGAAGACTACTACAGGGAAGACTACAACAGGGTAGACACCTACAGGGTAGACTACAACACAGGGAAGACTACAACAGGGTAGAACACCTACAGGGTAGACTACTACAGGGAAGACTACAACAGGGTAGACACCTACAGGGTAGACTACTACTGGGAAGACTACAGGGAGACGGTGGGGGTATTGGGGGAAAACCTGCCTTGTTATGACCCATGCGGTAGAGGTCAACAGGTAAACCGCAGCGTTCCAAGATAATTTCTGCAGCTTTACGGGGATCGTCGGTTCTCTTGACCTCAGCGGCAGCTAAAATTGCGTAACTAGGAAGGCCAGAAAAGCTTAGAGTTTCTGCTACGACTACTCTACAACTATTTATGGAAAATCCTACAGAAATGGATTTTATATGAACGAGCCAATGGAGCTTTAATTTAGCTGGATTAATTATAAGTTCGGCTATAGGTTGTCCCTGTCCATTAAGGCCATTGCATTACATATTTTAATATGATAATAAATAATGATAATTAATATTCTAGTTCTGTTGAATTAATTATTTAAATTAAATTATTGAATATATTCCTAAATATTATTACAATTACATTAATAATCAATTTATTAAAAACTTTATATTATATAAATATAGAAAATTATTGTTATATTATACCGGTGCTTGAAGTCCGCATATATCATGCGGTTGGGGAAACCTTTACGGCAGATACGAATACCTTCCAGGACACCGTTGCAGGTAAGCTGGTGCATAACCAGGTGAGAATCGATAACACCTGGAAAATCACAAAATCAAAAACTTACATTGATATTTAAAATACACTCAGAATGCGTTAGTTTGTCTTTGTTACAGTTTTCAGTTTCTAATTAACTACTTAGCAAGGTAACTTACCGGCTGCTTTCATTTCATTGGGGATGATACAACGAATGAAATGCGGCTGGGTCGAATAGAGGGATTTCATCAAGCCGTTAAGTTGTTCCTGGAATAAAAAAAAACAGTATTAAATTAGTAAATATTATAAATAAAATTTTCAAATAGCGTTACTTAACTTAAGAATTTATATTTAAAAAAGCGAAAAAGAATTAAATAAAATCTTACCCTGTAAAGCGCAGAAACCGTCAAGAAACCAGATCCCTTGGTTCTCTTGCCACCTTAAAAAATAATATCATTGATAAATAATACTCATTTATTATAATAAAGTATCTACAAGTAAAAACGAGTCCGAGCAATGGTGTTTTATACCGTACAAAACACTATAGAAAGGCACCATTACAGTGCCTTTCCTTAGTTTCTCGGTTCATTTTTCCCAGTGCCTTTTTACTGTTAGCTGTATCACCCTAACGTGTCCAAGTTTCAAACAACGTTCGAACTACCGGGTTCAGGGTCACCAAAAAAGGCACCATAAAAAGCACCGTCATTTTTTACGTGGGCATGAATATGTCCCAGTACTGAAAAATCCCGTGGCACGCTTATTACAGTTAATATTTACCTTTTCCAGAGTCTTGCTGGGCACCTCCAGATTGTCCAGGATGGTCGGCCCAGATTTCCCCGAGAAGTTTGTTAGTTCCCTTCTTGAACTGGTCAACCACGGTATCGTTCAAAGGGTCCTTGTTCTTCTCCAGCCAGCCGTTAAGATTGTAAGGCACCTAAAACATATAAAATACATTAATAAAACCTAAATTTAAGTAGTATAATTACGGAGCATAAATATATGTATATAAATATTCATGAAATATCAAAAATTTATGAATCGATCGGTAAATAAATTATGAATAATACTTTTTAACTTTTAAATATATACCTAGTTAATTTCATTCAGTTTTAATTAAATATACATTCATTATTATTTAAATTTAAGGACAAAAATGCCCAGATTTTTACTGGAAATTCTTACCGTGCCGGCATAGTGAACAATGGCGAAATGAGATTCTTGCTGGCCTGGTTTGGGTGGTTTCGGCTTCACGAAATTAGTCGATTTACCCAGGTGATTGTTTTTCAGCTTCTCCTCAAAAGTTCGGTCCGTTGCTTTGGGGAACATGGACTCTTCCTCCAGGATCGAAAGCACACCCATCGGCTATACAAAATAAGGCAAAGCAAGCATTAATTTAGCTATAGGACTAAATGCTACCAAGATTACAGTATAGTAAGTAGGTAGTAAGATGTATATTACCTTCTCGATGAGGTCAATACAGGCCTGCAAGTCCATACCGAAGTCGATAAAGGTCCATTCAATGCCTTCACGTTTGTATTCCTCTTGTTCCAGGACGAACATGTGGTGATTGAAGAACTGCTGCAACTTTTCGTTAGTAAAGTTGATGCACAGCTGCTCAAATCCATTGAACTGCGTGAAACAGTGCGTGAAAAAAAAATGAAAAATTTCATTATTATATTCAAAACATCGGCAGTGCAAACTTAAATACGTACATCGAAGATCTCGAAACCGGCAATATCGAGGACACCGATGTAGAGGACTCTCTTCTGCGCTGTTTCCAGGGTCTCGTTGACGCGGCGGACCAGCCACTTGAACATTCGATCGTACATGGCTTTTCCCATAGCTCCGATCGAGTAAAGTACCTTTAAACAAATATATACATTACTGATTGAACTGAGGACTAATAAGATTAATCTATATATTAAAATTTTTATTAAGGACTCTGAATGAATCTGGATTATTTAAGTAATTGACTCATTTTAAATACTTCATTATAGGAATTATAGAAGAACTCGATTAATTTGTACATTAATTTCTGAATAATTGGGTCATCGAATTCAATTTATAATTTACTAATTTATTTGTGGACTGACTAAATTCTGACTCATTCAATTCATTTATCAATTTTTTTTACTTACTATCCCATTAAATTAGTCTATAAATTATTCTTTAATTATTTACTTATACAAATTAATGCGCAATATTAATACTGTAACATTTCTCTTGGATAAATTTAACTGAAATTAAGTACCTGTTCCTTGTTACGTCCCTGGGTAACAAATTCGTTTCCGACCTTAATTTTAGGTTTAAGGAAATTCAGGTAAAGCTGCGGAGCGTCCACACCCAGCAGTTTAGCAACGCGCTCACCTTCCTGCAAAATAAAAATAATATTAATAAGTAAAGTCAATGAAAATTTTAGTAAATTATGATTTGATTTACAGCCGTTCCGTCATTTTCGGCCTGTTCTTCACGTCCTCGTTGCTTGAACTTCATTTCTCCGAGGTGCATCACTCCAGCGACGATCTTGTAGATGTCGTCCTTTTCTTCTTGAGTGAAACCCAAGACATCAAAGGCAGTCTATCCGATTTCAATGAGATTTTTAGTCTATTCAGCAGTAGATTTTTCGTAATATTTAAGGTCTAGTAGATATTTCATTAAGTTTTAAGTTTTACAGTAAGGATAGTTTTAATGGGGATAACTTACGTCGGTGATAAGCATTTCTTCACCATCATCAACGCCGGCGATTTTTGTTTTGCCTTGACTTACGAAGTGATACTTGGTAATATCACCATCAAGCAGAAGTTTCTCTGAAAATTTCCATGTCCAAAAATTCATATTTACCTCGAAATAAACATTTTTAGCAAAAAAAAGACAAATCCCAACCCGATTTCTTCCAGTTGAAACGAAATTTGGTTAAAAAGTTATTAATATTAATTGTCATTCAGTTATAGCTTCTGCTTGGTGAACCCCCAAAAACAAGGCGGTTTGTAGAAAAATACGCAATAACATAACATAATAAAATAAAATATAATCTTGCGTGTTAAGATAATAAAACATAAACTAAAAAAAAACAGTTAATTAATTAGTAAAGTTGGTTATTTTCGTGTTGATTAGCTTACGTCAGTAATTTGCATTTCCTCGCCATCATCAACACCGGCAATGGTAGTTTTCCCTTGGCTGACGAAATGATAATCGTGGATGTTGTCCGACAAATACAACATGTCTGAACATAAAAATAATCTTGTTGTCAGTGTTAATGCATCATGCTATCCGCTGGTTATCAAGAATCCTTTCCCACACCCGCCCAAAAGTTGTTTTGGGAAACTATTTTGGACAAAACAAAGGAATACCCCGCAATCCTTGGATTTTTCCAGACATCATTTGGTAGAAGATATGGTAGGATCGTTCCAGCGGCTGTTGGGAAATGACACGAGCCTTCTCCAGTAGGTCTTTATAGACATTTCAAATCAGTTTCTCTCATAGTGAAATGTGAAATCTAGAACTTACAGGTTTCGATGTCAGCACCAGCAAGTTTTCCACTCGACCCGAAGTGAATACGAATAAATTTACCCTGAAACATTTACGATTTAATGTTATGGGAAAGTTCTATTTAAACTGTATGGGAAATCCAAATACTTACAAAACGGGACGAGTTGTCGTTACGGACCGTTTTGGCGTTACCAAAGGCTTCCAGAACGGGGTTAGTCTGGACAACTTGATCTTCCAGGTTACCCTGTGTTTTAGCACGACAAGAACATCATTTTTCTAAGTTAATTTCTTAGTTTTTCTTTTACTGAATTTACCTTCTTAGCGTCTTCAGGCTTCTTCTTGGTCGAGGCTCCAACATTGGCGAAGTAGGCGATTACTTTCTTGGTGTTTTCAGTTTTTCCAGCACCGGACTCACCACTATGTTTTTTCAGTATAAATTATCAGTATTTCATGTTAATGAGTCAACTGGCTAATACAATATTAGCATAAATATTTGACTGAACCAATGAAATGATTTTACAAAGTCACACAACCAATCAGAGGACGTCATAAGCTTATAATTCAAAGCAGCACTTACGTGATCAGCATCGATTGGTTCTCACGATCTGCAAATAATGAGAAAAAAAGTTTAATTTAGAATAATTATAGTTTTTTTTTACTGGTTTGTAGGTTAAAATGTGACACTGAATTAAACATACGAGGAAACGCAAGCTAAATTTTTTTTGTCGGATTCGTGGAACTGTTCAGGTCACACGTGTGTTATATCGGATTTCTCTACTTTTTTACTATATTTTAAAATACTCTAAACCAAAATACAAGATAGAATTCTGAAAATTATGACGTACTTTGCAACATGTCGGTGTAGGCACCATCGGAAATGGCGAAAATATGAGGCGGCACTTCGTTACGTCGTTTGCCAATGTAGATTTGCATAGCGCGGTTGGTGTAGATGGGGAAACGCTTGTAAGGGTTGATAGCCACGCAGAAGAGTCCCGAATAGGTCTGAAAATATATGCAAAATATTATTTTTATAATCTTAATGAGCAATAAACAGGCCAAATCTGGTACTGTCACGAATGTACCATTTGCCTGATTGGCAAAACCTCACATTTGACCTATCCGTTATTATCATAGGTCATCACAAATCACAAAATACATCATAAGAATCACTCATAAGAGCATTACACTGATGACGAAAGTCGCTAATTAATTTTCATGCATTATCTTACGGCATGCAGTTTAGGAAACACCCCTTGACCCGTTGTTTACAAACAAGCACACGACTTACTGTATAATATTTTGCTTTTTTTGGGTGTTAAAATAAAGCTTTTTAATACAGAAGCATCGTTAGAAGTCATGGCTTCGAGTTAAATGCATCCGTTTTGAGAAAATTTTGCACTTTTTTTGGCAGCAATTTGTTTGTTGTTCCGTTATATCATCTCGCCCTGTTAAGGTTATAGTTATTTATATTTTGCTGTTTTCGTGAGAATTTATTAAATGTGTTAAGTAATTTTTGTTCTAATTTCAGGTAAATTTTGGTTCACTTACATAAATCAGCTTGTGGTAGTAACGTTCTTTCAGGTTGTGAAGGACAGCAGCATCGTTCAGGTAAGTCAGGTCGGCCATGTCTTCGACTTTCTCAAACTTTGGAGGGTTGACTTGCATCAGCTGCTCTCGTTTTAAGGTTTTCTCCTATTTTTTCCATAGAGATAAGGTTATCTGAAAGCTTTATTTTTCTGTAGAGATTAGACTTACATCGCCACTAGGAAGGTGAACAGTAACGAGGTCTCCCTTGCTACCCCGGATCTCACCAAGGACGTATCCTTCCTTGTCATCGGGAACCCACGTAGCCTTCTTGCCATCGTAAGGCTTGGTCTGGTCAATACGTTTCTGCTCGAGAGAAACGTACAGGTACGGAGCGGGATCGGGGTCCGGTTCGTTGGACTTGACGATGTGGCCGGGCATCGTGGAACAGTAGACAACTCAACGCGAGGTTTTGGAACAGCAGAGGTAAAATAGCTTCCCTGAAAAAAGTCAAATTTCAAAGAACAATGATTAATGTAGTGTGTAACCACTATGTATGCAGAAGTTGCACCGTATCCGTAGAGCAGACTAAGTTTAGGCACATTAAGAACGACTATATATCTACGCAACTTACTTCTGAAAGCTTTTCAACCAGAATGCAGTGCCTCTCACCTCGGTACGGTCTATTTAAACCATCGGATCCTTGGAAGAGAAGTCCATGACGTCAGAGAAACGCCTTATCTAATTGGCCAGTCCCACTTGCGGATGTCAGCTTTTCAACCAATAGCAGCTGCTCTTTCATCAAAGATATGTTGCATTATGGCAATCGAACCTAGGAGAAGCAAAGGATTCCTCCCAATCCTTTTTAGGAATGTGCATATTCTGGTATTCTTTAGTAATCTTCTTAGAGTACTTGTAAAAGGAATCTTACTTGTCTTGTCGTAGATGTTACTTCAGAAGAAAGTAAGAGACGCAATCCATCTTGGCATGACTCCACCAAACAGACGACGGGGCTTCTATATCCAGAATGTTGTTGATTCTTCAAAAATAATTTGTCCACCGTGTATAGAAGACCGAAAAAAAAGATGTGCGCTAACTTTGCAAAGCTTTAAATATAGCCCCCAACAAAGAAATTCGTGTATTGCGTCGCTGAAGCAGAAAATTCCAGAGCTTGTGAGTCATTTCACTCTGGTTTTATAGAAAGACATTACAAGAAACTTCATAATTGTTTTAAAACAGCCAAGATTTTTTGACATATATTCATTCAATTTAATAAGTTTGGAATAATTGGCGGTGCTTTGAACGTATAAAAATTCAAAACCTACTCACCATTCTATCTTTGAAAGCAGCAAAAGTGCTAATATACACGTGTGTCCCGTCCGCAGAACTAAAGATAATTTACGTTGTGGCTATTTTAAAATGTGGGTTTATATATATACCCGCGTTAAAATCAAGTACTAATTACTTACATGGTCTCAGTGGGTCTTTTAGTGTTCGAATGATACTGTTTCAGCCCTTGGACTGTTGTAATGGAGCTGTAGATCTTCACGGATGTTGACATGCCAGGGATTCCTGAGGCGTTCCAGTAAATCTGCGGTTGACAAGGTACATAATGACTTTGGTTTGCACCCAATTAACTAATTTGTCTCCTGGTGAAAGATGTCCTGGTCTGAACAAGAAGAACATTAGCCAAATTGAATTAAGTTAAATGTAGCAAAAGTTAATGTGTGGGATCAGTTTGTTTCAAGAAACAAGTTTTGTGTCAACAGGAATTCGTGTTTACTTTTTCCTGGCCCGTTTCTTATTTAAGGTTCGATGAAAGATTAGCTGCACTTTTTATGTTTCCAAGCTGTTTGTGTAAATACATATAAAAATGAAAGATTCCAGCTATCCTTTTTATTAGTTTTTGTGATATATATAGCACTTCTGGTCACACTTTTACGATTCTTAAATTGTATAGGATTAAAATTCTAAGATTTTATTTGTAAATTTTAATCAATTATATCGAAAACATTAATATCCCCTACCGTAGTTTGTGGTTCTTCAAATGGAGGGTAACGCCACGCCGCTGACCGAGCAACTGAGCATGGCGTTCGGAACTCCTTGTTACAAAAAATATTTTTCATGAAATAAAATTAAATCAAAATATTATTACTCGATAAAATTACTTTTATGTATGTAAATATATTTAAAATGCAAAATTCACAATTATTTTCATATTTTTTAACGTTCTTTTTCAAATAGAATGCCTCTCTCTGATTGGTTAAAAACGAGGCGTTCGAAATCCTTTAGAATCCCTAACGGTCATTGTCTTCCGTCACGTCAGGGTGGCGGTCGCCTATTCTTCTCCGAAAATAATTTCTTCAAATAAAGTTTGTAAGTACAATTAAAATTATCTTTACTCCTGCAGATAACGAAATTTATGAAACCAAATTTCCGTTTATAGTGTTTTCGTCAAATTTTTTAAGTATTCGCCATTTTGAAATAACGCTGGTGGCGCCGCCACAATCTTTATCCGAAAACATCGGATTCTGTAATGATTTTTTCTGGATTCTAATTTAATTAAATTAATATATTCAACCTTACTTATCGAATGAGCATAAATTTGATTAATTATGTTAACAGTTTTATTTTCTTGTACACATACACATATTACGTACGATTGCATAGGGAAACTAAAAATCTACTTATAAATGCTAATTTATGAACTAACTTAATTGAATAATTTAAATGATTTTTTTCTCTATGTTTTTGTCCGCAGGAACGCCGGAACTGGTTGTCTTGCTGAAAAGCGTGAAAAAGTTTACTAAGAAACATCACCGGGTGTTTCTATACCGAAGAAAAAAAAGCTTCAAAGAAAAGGCAAACAAATTCATTAATTTTCGATCCTTTTTCGCTTGTAAGTCTCTTCGGTATGTCCTAAGTTATTCATAATTTTTTTCTAAATGTTTTAATTAAGTTATTTTTCTTGCTATTCCAGGTTTGAAAGATGCTGCTAAACCAAGCAGGGCACGACCAGCACGATCCACAATGGCAGACTGGGAAACTCTGTATTTCATGCTTCATAAACAGCATAAAGTACAGCAAACTTGCTACTCAAAAGCGGCTAATTTTATCCGAATTTCTGCGGAATCTTGATGCTGATACCCGTACGAACTCTAAAACCCAATGGGACTTTCCCAAAGAGCGAAATCTTGTTACCCTTCTACAAGAAGATGATACCGCTGCTACCGAGATTGTCAGAACTTTGCTAGGTATAAAGCTATCGTAAACACATATGAATATTTTGTATTTAATTTTGCAATATTTTTCCCAAAAAATTAAGACTGTTTGGACGGACCTGAAATGGATCTGGCTGCTGACGCATTGGCAAAACTATCCTCTACTCGAAACGATGACAAATTAACTGAATTTATTGCCAGCAGCTGCGTACAGAAGGTATATAGGAAACCTATTTCCATCTTCTCGGACCGTTATAACTAATATTTCAAGTCTGCAGCTTTTAACGATTCCGCGAAAATTATCACAAGTTATTAGCGTTTCAAATTTAAATTTAAAAACGAGGGCCAAAAATACTCAGATATTTGTAGTAAAATTAAATTGCCTTTATCATATTAATAATTTATTTATATCATTAAAAGTCATAGGGTTAAGGGTAAACTGTTGTATTTTTCTTGTGGTGTAACCATGGTACCAAGATACTGTATACTTGGTTCTTGGTTTGATGGTGGAGTTTGGGCGAGTCCTTATTTGGTTACTGGGTCTTGTGTGTAAGACGATCGGCCCTGAAAGTATTTTTAGATTGGTTACTCGCTTGCTAGGAAGGGGTCACTATTTTTTGATATCCCTAACTTAATACTCTGCACACAGTACCACAGCACTACCATTTGGTACAAACATTGATTTTTAGTATATTTCTAGTCCTGTAAACTTTTTCTCTTCAGCAAAACTTGTATGTTTTTACTTATTATACATCCTAGTATCAAATACTGACTACAAATTTCTTTACGTAATGAACGTTAAAAAATTTAGTTTTACAATTATTTCATTAAAATTTGAAGTAAATGTATATACTCTTTGTATTAAAAAGAACCTGAAGTTTGATTATTTGCTGATCAAATTATAATTGATGTATCCATTATATCAGGTTCAGAAGGAACACCACAATGCATACGAAAGATGGTCTCCTTACATTTACGCTATTCAGCAGCTACTGGAAGCCTGTCCTTCAGCCATTGACAGTATCGTCAAGAACTGTCTACGTAAGCTTTATCATTGATTCACAACTTCTTAGACCTTAATTAACCAATGAATGTTTTATTTTCAAAGCATTTTTCGAAACTCTGATTGGCTCTCTGGGCGAATCTTCCGAGGAAACCACATTGAACGCGCTTTGTTTATTTGAATTTATTTTAAACCGCGGCCATCTTGGAGCCTTGTGTAAATCACTTGCCCTCAGAGTCGGTAAATTACTCAAGTCGGCTTGCCAGAAGAAAATCCTTCTCACGTCCCTAGGTAAACAAACAACAAATACCCCCAAGTGCAAAAGCTTAACCTTGTTTATTTGGGTTCTCTCAGGAATCTTGAGCGTCATAACCAAGGAAACGGATCAGACGAACTATTTCTGCCCGGCTGACAACCCAACAGTGGCTTCCTGTCTGTTTTATGCATTGAAAAAAGTCTTGCTACTCTCGGACCCAGAAATCAAGGTCTTTGCATATTTTCACTGGAGTACCTCAAGTCGTAAACAGTTTAAAATATTCCCGCTAGATGGCAACACTTCACACGCTGGACAAATTGATCTCCAGGCGAGAAGAAGATAAGGAGAAAAGTGAAAAACTACTGGAACTGGCACTGGAAACAGGAATATCCGAGCTGCTTTATGAAATATTGACGCATGTCCATTTACCCTCAGCAGAGTAAAATTTACTAATTTAGTGTAATAGTTTTTTTTCCGTAGTTGTTGTACAAAGTCAATTTGTTTGATTAGGTGTGCCGTTCGCTCGCTTTATCACCTCTCGTTCTGTCAAAAATTTGTGGAGCATCGTCACGCGATTTTTGGAGTGGAACCTCTACTTCGAGCCATACCTTTTTTGCTAGAAACTAACGCCAGTCCCACCATTACTGGATGCTCCATGCAGCTTCTAAGTTTCATCTTATCGAGGTTGACTTACTATAGAGCATTTATATAATTTTTTAGATTTATCAAGAATAAATTATGTAAACAGTTATTAAATTTGAATATGTTCAAAAGAGTTACGAAAAGGCTGTATTGTATTTGTTATTGAGAAACAACCATACTCACTAAGCGGATTATTATTTAAAAAATATTATTTATTGTTTTTGAATTATATATTGACTATTGTTATCAATAATTAAAATAGTTATATTATATAATCTATAAAAATTATTATAGTTAAAAATAATAGTATAATATGTTTTAATGCAATTAATATTTAGTTAAACACTGGCTATATTATGGTGAATAATTTCTTTATTTAGTTACTGAATTTCGCAGAATAAATACCATCTTTTTTTAATGTATAATGTTATATTCTATTTTTATTTTCTAATAGGCATGATGGAAACGAATCTCTGCTTTCTTTGGTCTTCGCGGCTGGAAAATCAGCAGACGCGTTTACTACAACTGTGCACTTGTCTTTAAAGGCCCTGGAAAATTCCAGTTTGCCTATACGAATGGGTGGTGCCTCGCTTGTTACGAGCCTGCTGAAGAAGAAGCATGTGCCTCTGCCGCTACCGCACGCAATCATCATGCAAGTTCTCGGAGCAGCAAAGAAATTAACTGAATATTTCATTGGCGGGTAATATATATTAGTCTTGACGGTTCGCTCTTTTCTCTGTGCAATCTAAGGCACAAATTCAATTACAAGCCTCTTTGGAAAATTAGGAACAAAAATAAAGACGATCTGTGCGATGCAGAAGCCGTGGCCAGAATCCTGAACTCCGCTATCTGGTGATTACGATTTGCTCTTACACTTTACTATCGTCATTTGTATTAACTTATTATTCTATTGCTGTAGTCTGTACACGGAATGCAAGAAAGATCCTTCTGTTTCATTGAATTCGTTCAATTCCAAACAGCCCGTGAACCTGGAACTGGAACTAGAAAAGATCCTGGAACTGATCTGCGAGATAACCAAGGAACTTCTGAATAACATTCCCTTGGTAAATTGTTAAGTCCTTGTACATAAAAAAAAACAATTCATGAATAATTCTTGAGCATATGTTATTAAATCAAATTTGAATTTACTGTACATTTGAATTCAACCATTAAATAACTGACTAAAGAGTTTCGGTTTAATCTAATGGTGAATGATAATTTTTCTTTAACGTATATATAGGTAATCGATCCCGTACTCTGGCGTGCGGTGCTCCAGCTGCTGATCGATATTGGAAGATCGGAAGGTAAAGCCTGCGACTTTGTCCAGGATCTGGTCCGTCGTGGCTTTATTCGCAAATGTTTTCTTTTGAGAAAATCTCAAGTCCTCAAACAGACCTTGGACGTATTCTTGACGTGGTTCCTGTTCGCCATTGTCAAAGATGAAGAAAAAGTCCCAGATCTGTCACAGTTTAAGCTGATGGTCCAGCAAATCCCCATATCACTGGAACGCTGGGAAGCATGGCTCCAAGCGCAGTATGTGCCCTTCGGATCCAAAAAACTAGCGCTGATTCTTTTATACTTGGTTGAAGTGGCTCCAGTTGAAGGGTATCATTTTAGTAAATTGTTAACAGAAGAACTTAACTTGATTCTCTAGGGAAGGGATGGTGGCAGAGGAGCACGCCAAATCGATCCTGAATGGAATTTTCAGAATGGTGGCCATGAGTTATACGAGCGACCTGCAGAGCAAGCCTCTTTTACGCAGCCTCTGGTTCATCATAGCGGTAAATCGAGTTTTAGAAGTCATCAAGGAAAAGCTTGGCATTTCGCTGAATGGAGGCTATCCCAAAATTAACGATCGTCTTTTTTTTCTCTCTCTCTCTCTCTCTCTTCTCTTTCATGTAGAAATATAGCAGCGGCCCAAATGAAGCTTCCTCCATTTTCTGCCGATTGATCAAATGGTTCCACCCCGACCCGGACTCCATTATCGCTTGGCTCAGTCAAATTTATACTCAGCGTTTCTGCTTGGTTCAGTGGACCTTGTCCTTTTCCGAAGCTGTAACCGCCATGGGACCAGCAGTTGTAATACTTTTTCTTTGCCCAAACTTTATGTAAGAAAGTGTAACTCAAGTTTTTTTGCCATCTCCAGGTCTCGTTGTGGATTTCCCAGGAGGAAAAACATCTGGATACTCTTTCTTCCTTTTGCCAGGAGAATCACAATGGTTTGCAGATCCTTTGTGTGAGTATCGAAGCTGCGAATTTTTTGCAATATCCTTTGATTATATTGGTCGTTTGAGATTTTTTTTTCTCTTTTTTTGTGTGTGGAAACAAATGATGCAGGATCTAGTGGTCAGCGAGGACATTGCGGTCAGTTCCAGAGCGTCGTTCGTTTTGGAACGTGCCCTGAAAAGAAATGAACAAGTGACCGAGATGATTTGGCAAGGGCTGCGGGAGAACGTACCCGTGATTTGCCGCTGGGTAGCAGCTAATAACGCCTTTGATGAGAACCTCCGTAAGAAATAGTATTAACTTCTGATTTCTAACAATTTCGTTAATGGAAAGCGAATGTGTTTAATGCTTTGCTACCTTTTTCTGACAGGCAAATTAAATGGCCTCGTCCGTTTGCTGGCAACCATAATTAACGACAACCACACGCAACAATTCATCGATCCCTGCATTGTATCCACGCTACTGGCTTTCCTCCCGCAGACCGTTACCCAAGAAACGAACGAAATCGGAGTATAGCTTTCTTTCATATTGTGTTCAATATATGCATGATACCTTTTGTTTGCTTTCAGCAACTGACGGCCAGTTCGGATATTCAGGACCTAATCCATCATGGACTACACTATGTACACGTTGCCATGGCAACAAGTCTGGTAAACAACGATACCAAAGGTACACGACTAGCCGCATGCAATCGAGAGGGTCCAATAACATTATTTCTCATTAATTAAGCAACATATATCCATTGACAGGGCTCGTATGTCTTGCCGCCAGCCACGAAGAATTTGTGACTTTTATTGCTTTCCTCCTTCAGCAAATGGAATGGAAAACTTGGAAGATTGCGGCCCGTCTTGTAATAGTTATAGCCGAACATTGCGAGAAGTCTCTCGTACAAGTAATTGTGTTTATTGTTTTGGATGTAAGATAAATTGTTCTAACTTCTATGTGATTACATTTTCATTGCTGATTAAGGCCCCGGCGAGGTTCACCGTCTCCCTGACCACTCTAATAAGCAAGTTGTATTCCCTGGATGCTGACCATTACGTCGAGATTCTGCAACTCGTTGAATGGGTTCTCAAGGGAGATCTGCACGGTGGATTGATCTATGACGCTGCATATGCAGAGCAAGCCGAGTGCAGCCAGAAGCTGCTCGTCCTGGACAATCTGCTAATCTGCCTGCAGAACCTGGCGGTACAAGTGGAGCCTGTAGTGGAAAAATTGGTGTACAGGTGCCTGCTTCAAGTTTTGCGCTATTTCAAGCGCCATGCTCATCGATCGACCAATGAAAATGCACTCTACCAGCCCTGGACTCACTTGTGCTTGCTGCTGACGTCACAGGACCAATCGAAGAGCAGCGAATTTCAACAGCTTGCCCGCGAAATCAAATCAATGGTTTCCTTCTCGTCTTCCTGGAGTAAGGCAACACTTTTACATCCATAACCACCGAGAAAAAAAAAACTTTATTTCGCCTTCAGCGTCTTTGTTTCCACCGTAAAGTAAAGTAGAAGTTGCCTTTTCCATTTCGCAACCTATAAACTTCGTTAGTGCTGCTGGGGCGGTTTCCAACATTAAAATTCATAATAGGAGAAAACTTAACGTGTCGTTTTGAATCATAGAAAAGCATCTGTGGGCGCGACAACTGGACCTGGAACTTTTGCGAACAACTTCAGAGGCCGTCGAAGACCCAATCAATAATTAAAGCAAAAGAAAAAAATATAAAAGAGCAAGTCTGCCGAGCAAACAAAAGCTTTTCCGAGACTCTTCCTCCGAAAATACACCTCGCTTCTTCTTTTTTTTTCTCTCCGCTTGCTTTCTCCACACTATACTTTTCATTCTAATCCGGCCTTATTGTGATAAAAGACAGTCACAGGCTTATAGAGGATTTCTTCTACTTTTTCTCATTGCCCGCCATGGTGTATTGCCGCCAGTCACGTGACCTGACCCCGTTGTTCGGTACCGGTAAACTCAACAATGGGGCCTGCGACTCTCCAATCACCAGACACATATGAAGCAACAGATACGACGTACCATAAAAAGGTTCGTATAATTTATGATCCTCGTATAATGATATGGTTAGTATCTACCAGAGATCGTTTCCACGATTCTGTTATCAAAAGTTTTAAATTTAGGCTTAATGCCTATTCCGCTAAGTCCTAACCGCTGGGGTACGGAGCGGTTAGGAATCACTCAAGTGGGAAAAACTATGCACGCAGATGAGGTGAATGAATTGTAGGGCCTACATATTCCCATAATCACTAATGCAAACCCAGGCTGTGTTATCAACGCATTATGCATCTTCAGTCATTCTCTCATAAGATTCTTTGTTATATTGGTCTACTGAACAATAATCACTCACAAGACAAGCGATGGTTGTAACAAAAATGAGTAAAAATCAAATGTAAAAAAGTTTTCTTTTCATCGAACTCGGATGAACTGGCCGCGAGCGGTGAAGCGCGGGGAGGGCGGAGCTGGCGCGGGCGCGGAAGGAGTGCTTCCACTTTAAAGTTTGGGCTTTCCCTCGTAGGAGCCTCTATTTTCCCTTTTTTCCCCCAAGACGAAATATTTTTAATTTCCCCTATTTTCCCCTCTCATTTCCCCGTTTTCCTTTAACCTTCCTTTCCATTAATAAATCATCAAAAATATAGATATTGAGTTATACGCTTTAGATCATGGTTAATTTGCAGTTTAAAAGGAAAGTATGAAATCTTGGAGGAAAAAAAATGCATGTAATAATATGTCGCTTTAGAAAATGGCAAAATTTAATGATGATTTAAAAATTTCTTCAATTTCTCTTGTACCCTTCTCCCCTTCCCCTCTTCTTCCCTTCTTAGTGCCATTGTTCCCTTAAAACAGGGAATTTCCCCTAAAAGTGGAAGCACTGCGCGGAAGGGCGCAGCGCTGGGCGCGGGGAGGGGAGAGGCGGATACCGTTGCACGGGGGACGCCGTACGGCACGCATTTCGTTAGACCCCACAGTCGAGGCCATGTCTCTGACGTGTGTGCATTCAGATTGTGTGCCAGTCGGTCGTGCTTAAGTAACCATGCACTATTTTTCCTCAGTGAAATAAGTTTCCGAAGTCGCAGTTGAGTGCACTTTTGCCCATATGCAGACATTAGAATAACCAGTATACAGAGTCAGAAGCACAAAAGTCTTTGACTGAACAGCGTTGTTTTAAATCCAGAGAGAAAAAAAAATATTTTAAATAAGGATCTAGTTGTTCGAAAAAGTAATTTTTTATTTCGGGCTATAATTTTAAACCGGAATTTCGATACGAGTGACGTTTGTCTGTTGTTTTGCTCTCTGGCCCGAGGCTCTTGTGGCATCAAATATTTGGAATTTCAAAGAAGGCAACAGAAAAAAGGACGCCAAAATGGCGACCTCCATTGCGTTGGTCAGTAACCACAACAATGTGGCGGAAAAGAGTGATTCGGGTCACACTATCTCTCTTGTCGTGAACGCCAATACTCGCACAACCCAGTCAGCGGAATCTCGTCTCGACGAACGCTGCGGCAGCCCCGAGAACACAATCTCGATTCTCCAAGACAATAACAACAAGGAAACCTTCAAAGAACAGGAAAGCGATGTAAGTTTCAGGCTTCTAAATAGTTTATTTAGTCTGTACTTTAAGTATTAGTGTCATTTGATAAATCTATTTTCGATTGAATCACAGCGGGAAGGTCAGTCGAGTTTTTAGCATGTAGCGACAACTGTGTTTAAAAAACGAGCTCTCGTTATCATCACAGTTGAGTACAATTTCTTTGATTCGGTACATGTTCATTTGCTATAACCTTACTCCCACTGGTGTTTTCTTTCTCTTTCTCATATTCTTTGTGGAGACTCGTTTTTGATTATTCGGCAAAAGGCCGGGTACTGCGTTCGAAGCTTCATATAGCACCGAGCACTTTTCTTTTCACTTTTTTTTCATGAATAGATTAAAGACAAAGAAATTAGTAGGGCCCTCATATTGATTTCTCTTTGTTAAAAACTACGTCAATAACTCTCTTATTGTCACAAAAGCCTATAAAATTCATTCTCCAAGTTCACTTTACGAGAAGTGTCTGCCTGTACGTGCCGGTCCGTCAATTGTTCCAATTAATCACTCTACTCGATGTAAGTGATATTCTGCTGTGTCTTATCATTTCCATCTTTCATAATAATTAAGTTAAATACTAATGCTGTACGTTTAACATGTGTACTGAGCTTTACAGGAATCAAAGCACTTGTTCGGGGTCGCACGCGAAGATTTTCCGAAAGGATTAACTCTCGGTCCCGACAAAAGTGTGCGCGGGAATTTGAATTACCATTGGGCAAGTTCACTGAAAGTCCCTCGGTACACTGCAGCTGCTGATATTCCCTCTCTCGCTCTCTTGTGTTATTGTGTGCAGCAAAACGCATCTGCAGCAGCAGCTGCTCCATAATATCCTGCCAGATCCCCCCCTTTCCCCCCCAAACTTCCCTGAATTCCTCCCCCCTTTCCCCCTTCCTCGTTAACCTTAAATTCCTTTTTTAATACTAGTTTGGGAGATTTCTCATTGTGTGTGTGAACTTGAATACGAAATCCGCGGGCAAGTCACTTGGAAACACCCACCGTTATTATTTCTGTTACTAATTTTTCGTTGTTTTCAAGTTCAATTGCGATGCCCTGGATTACTTATGCAGGAAAAGCTGGGAAAATTTGCGGTTTTTTGTGGTTAAGATTTTTTTTTTTTTTTTTGTAGCTTCCCGAAATTGAAAATCGTGGGAAAGAACCAAAAAGGAGAGGGGAAAAAATTGTGTACAGTAGGTAGAGTACGCCATCTAGCGGGAAATATTTGAACTGTATGCACCCTCTCGTGATGAATTCAGTAACTATGTGTAATAGTGGTCTCCGGCGCCATCTAGCGGTGGGAGAATGAACTACGCGCTACTCTATTGATTCGTTCTTAATATTCTTCAGTGGCACGTGGTAGATCGGATCGATAGCCGTACTGAGCCGATAGCATCGTGTTTGTCGATCACGGAAAAGGGTCCCCGCGCATTTGTTACCGCGTTACGCGTTCTTTTTTTCTCTCTGCATTATTCAAGCGTGGGCTAAAAGCGATCGATGAAATTGACTGCAAAGCGGCAAGTTTCCCCCCTTCTTTTCCCCCTACTTTTCCCCATCCGCTGCGTCACTGTGCCGCCGCCGCCGCCGCTTGCTCTTGCACCCAACCTACTATCGATCCGGCGCCGCTTAAAGAGGCTGCAATTTATGATAACCTCTTTGCTAGAACCAAGTTATCTACGTTTTATCTATGTGCTATTGCTAGGATTCTAGAATCTTCAGTCTGTGAAATTCTCGATTTGTTATCCGTTGTCCTAACAGAACTTGGATTAGAAAAGCTCCCATAGGATTTCTATAGTACTACCACGCTAATAAGTATCAGCTGTTTCTCTTCCCGAACTTGCAGATAATTAACGATAATTAACGTATGAATACGAAATCGATTTCGTATTGATGGACAGTGTTATCATGTGTTATCACCTGTTATCAGTATTATCAACTGTTTACAAACTCAAAGCGAAAATTTCAGTCGCGAAGCCAAGTGCCACCCACTTCACCAATCAAACACGCCCCTGGAGGCGTGGTGTCATTCTAGTTGCTCTCTTGATTGGTCTGTATGACTTAGGGGGCGTGGCTTGTTGTCATAAGGTCCCTCTGATTGGTCGCCTTGAGTTAGAGGGGGCGTGACGTTTTTCTAGGACTCGGCGGGTTCGTCAGGGACGGTCCGCAGTTGAGATTTGGAGCTGAACACACAGAGAAGCTCTTCTTCCATTAAGCTGCACAAAAAAAAATACTAATTTATTTTAATTTGTAACTATTTGGTGCTAAAATCAGTTCATTGAGGAATCAGCAAACTGAATTTTTGCTGATTTTTTGACGTTGGGTGCTGAGATATTTTTGCAAATTTTTCTCCGCAAAGTTTTGGAACAGCCGTCAAACTGTGGAGCGCGGGCGCCTTCTTCCTACCTCCGCAAGGAGTGTACTACCCGGTAAAATAATTAATTAATTATAGGTTTAATTAACTGAAATATATATTTAAGTTAGGTTACTGAGACGCTGAAATAGTCAGTGAAAGCAATTTAGATATAATAAATGTTTTACACTAACTGTATGTAGACAGTTACAAGATTCTTGGTTCTCCAGAATCATTCTTGACCATGATTCCCAGCAAGTTACAGACCCCCCCAATGGGTAGTGCCAATAGAATTTAGCTGTGATGAGCTTAACAAGCTACTTCCCACTTATACGTAATTTTTCGTTACTTCTGGGATATTAGTAATAATGCTACTCCCACCGTTTGCTACCCATAAGGTTCTACTTGCTCGTGTCGGGGGACTTTTTTTTTGTTTTTTCTACGCTACAAGGATGTTCAGACAGAGACCCAGGTTATTTTTAAGGATATCTCACGAGGAAAAGTTCTTGTTTTACGACGTGGGGGAACTTTTTAACTCTCGGTTCTTCGGGTCGGGGGGAGTAAGTGTGGAGGATACGTTTATTTTTATAGCAGCAGTTCTGGAAGCAAAAGGGCCTGTGCCATGCACTAAATTTAAACACAGGACTCCAGACATATTCAATGTTGGGAAAGAAAAAAAAACCTCCAAAAAATCGAAGAATTTCTTAAATTTATTCTATTATCTAAATACTATTAAGTTTAATTAGTTGTATTATTATGGAGAATATATGATAATATGTTATCAATATTACGAATAGAATTTGTGATTTATTCTATTGTCTATATATTTATAAGTTTAATTAGTTGTCTTGTGATGGAGAATTATATTATAATATATTATAAATATTAGGAATAGAATTTGTGGAGTTTAAAAAACCTAGTCTTTTAAACACAGGACTCCAGGACATATTCAATGTAGGGAAAAAGAACCTCCAAAAAATCAAAGAATTTCTTAAATTTATTCTCAGATCTATATATTATTAAGTTTAATTAGTTGTATTGTTATGGAAAATTATATTATAATATATAATAAATATTGAGAATAGTAATCTGTGGAGTTTAAAAAACACTAGTCTGGAGAAATGTTAGTCGAAGAAAGAAAGAGAGAAGCTGTGCACATCTGGAAACCATCCAAAGCGACCCTCCTTGACTTTATTAACAGCAACCCACCTCCTCCTCCCACCTCCTCCTCCCACTTCCTCCCCCAACCACCCACCCACCCAAGAGGGGTCTGGAAATCTTAAAAATCAGTTCCAGAATCATGTATCTTTGTCCCCAAGTTTCCAGACCCCCCTCCCCTCCCCCCTGCACCAAATGTTCCACTTTGACTTCTCCAGACCATGGCCTCCCCCATTTCCTCCCACCTCCGCCCACCTTTTCCCACCCACAGCCTCCCACCGTTTCCCACCCACAGCCTCCCACAGTCCCACCCTCCACCCCAACCTCCCACCCACAGTCCCACCCTCCACCCCAACCCCCCCACATGGCCTCGCGTTACAGCTTTATGGGGGACTTAGCGCCGTTGGTCTAAATGATTTTATTTTGAAGAAAAACGCAATGTTTGCAAGTTTATTACAAACCCCCCTGCACCCCCCCCTGAGACATGTCGATAACATGTGATAACAGTTGATAACACGGTGATAACAACTGATAACAGTCGGTGAACTCTTCAAGCGTCTCCAGACGCTCGTTAAACCCGCTTTATGGCTCTGTTATTTGCTGTATTTTCAGACTTTTTTTTTTTGTTTCCAGAAAATCAGTAATTTGAAACTGTGTTTTGTTTTCAGTGGAGTGTTGAATATAAGAAAATATATTTTAAGTGTAAAATATTTTATTAGTTTTCTCGCAGGGAACCATGGCGCTGCGAACGTTTTGCGTATATATAGACCACTACGATCGATACTTGTCTCCCTCTTCTCCATCTTCTGCGTTCCACAGACCCCCCACCTAATGTGTTATCAACATGTTATCATCATGTTATCATCGTGTTATCACCATTTCTCACAAAGGACTTGGTGGATGCGGAAGAAAACACGTATCTCTTGTTTAGACGTATTGATCCGTACAAGCTGTGGGTTGTTAGCTGCAACTGCCCTGTTCCTCTATACACATTATACGTGTTATTTAGTTTGTATTTATCTTTTATAGTACGTTCACGACGTATTTAAACTCGTAATTTGTTTGCTGGAAAGGAATTTGAATGGAATCTAGTAAAAGAAAAAAAAAAGAATGGTCTGTTTTGTTGTGTGTGGAGGAGATTTAGTGCGTCGGAGGTACGGAGCATATGTCTGCCAGATGTAGCCGAGGAAGTAAGCCTGTTGCGAAAACAAGAAAACAAATGTCTGACCCTGTTGAAAAGTATAAATAGAACTCTGAAACTTCTCGAAAAATTAACTTGAATTGCAATTAAATTCAATAAACTTGTTGCAATTTTAGGTGGGGAGATTCAAGGAAAGGGAAATAGTTCGCCAAACGACCGCTAGGTGGCGTTTAAAAACGAAACGTTTTTTCCCCCTTCCCTAAAACCAAAACAAGAAAAAAAAATGTTGAATATGGATTATGATGATTCATGAATTATAATAAATTTAAAAGTTTAAAGTCAACTTTTCTGTCTAAATCACAAACTCGCCATGTCTATGCTTAACATTGTCCGTTTGCAGCGGGAAGTAAGTCGCTCGTTTTTTTCCGGGTTGCAGATAGCGTACCCGAGTAAAAATTTACTATAGTGCACTATAGTAAAACTATGTACTATGTGGCAAAATACTACAGTATCAAACTATAGTGCCACACTATAGTTTACAGCTATAGTAAATTTTTACTTTGGTAGGATTTAAATATTGTTGTCATATTGTAGAGTGTTGCAAAACTAGTTTGATTAATGATGTTTTCCATTGTTGCAGCACATGGTGCAGGCGGGTCTGGCCAATCCTTATGGCCAGTACGCACAAAGCGGTGATGCCGCAGCTCTGGCAGCAGCGGCAGCCGCGGCCGCGGGAGTAGCCGTTCCCACAGTGGGCGGAGGGATGATTGGTCCAGTGCCACTGTCGGGAGTCAAGCACGACAAAGACGAGACAGCGGGAACAGCCCCTACGACTTCAGCGGGATCTGCAACTACTACTTCAGTTGCAGGAACGGTCAACTCCACTACAACGCTCGACTCGACACTCTCGCCCATCATGGCCGTTGGAGTCAATGGAGTCGATCAGACCACGGTAAGATTTTCGTCAGAACTTGATGTGATTGATTTTCGTTTCCATATTTTTGGTTTGACTCAGAAGTTGATCGTTCGTGTATGATTGTCGTGCATTGATATTTTCTGTTGTTCTGGAGTTGGAACATGTTTTTTTTGTGGTTTATTTATTCATTTGTTTTTTTAGTTTGAGTACGATCCCACCCGTGCGCCATTGCACCATTTCAATTATACGGTACTTCAACTTGCACCTTTGGCTTTTTCAAACTAAACAACACCATCAAATTATTAACTTAAATGTTTTTTTATAAATTTTACAGGGTGATCTTAGTGCAGCTTTCAGCTTAACAATGCCGGGGCTTATGGAGAATCCCGACGTTAACGATCCAAACGCTTCTGCGGTGGCAGCAGCACAGGCAGCAGCAGCAGCGACTAACAGTTCGGCAGCAGCCGTAGGCGAGTCTGGTAACCCGGCAGCTCAGTCAGCAGTCTCCAATACCTCAGCGACAACTCCCGGTGCGGGAAACGGTGAAGGATCGTCTCCGAAGGAAATGCCCAAACGACTGCACGTCTCCAACATACCGTTCCGTTTCAGAGATCCCGATCTCCGAGCAATGTTCGGGGTAGGTGCTCGAAGACAAGCATTTTCTTTGTTTCGCTCGAGTCGAAATAAGAGTCTTGCTGATAACCTTGTCACGTGACCTCTCGATTCATTTCTTTGAACCGATTTAATTTATTTATATTATTTTGCAGCAATTCGGTCCAATCCTGGACGTCGAGATCATCTTCAACGAACGCGGCTCGAAGGTAACCCGCAACATCCATTGCTCGCTTGTGAAAAAATTCAAATCACATAGATTTTAAATCAACATTAAATATTTTCAGAAAACTAATCTTCATCTAATTTTAAAATGTCAAAAATGTTCAAGTCAAAATGTCTAGCAGCGGAATTAAGTTTTCTAACTTGAATCGTTAAAGATAATTAAGATTTAAGTTAACTGAAGAAAGCAGCAGCATCCGGAGACCTTCCGCTTGGAACAAAACAAAACAAAAAATTACGTTTTGGGGTGAAATGAATGGAGAAATGCTTTTTGTGATCCGAGTTTTGTGTTGCAGGCGACGGTTTAGAGTAATGGCGTCCGTTGTCGACTCGTAAAGCAAACCTACTGAGAAAAATTGAGAAACTGCAGGTATTGCACGCCATATTGTGCAACTCCACAACCCCCGCCCGCCCCCACCGCAAGATTTGAATTTATTTTTCGTGAACGGGGGTTTCTATACCTTTGGCTGAAACTCTCAGAAACAGAAAATATTTTGCAAGTTGCAGAACGTACGAAAAGCAAAAAGAAAAACTATTAATTGGCCAGTCTTGTCTTGCTAAAAAAATTTTTGCGTGTTACTCTTTATTTTCCACTTATATTTCGAAATTGGCGAGCCAATCCTAAACGCCGCTGGTTTTTTTGTTTTTTTCCTCCCCGGTAACCGTTTGAGTAATCATTTTGGTGTAAATGTTATGAAAAGTAACCGTTCAGTACTCATTTTGATACCAAAAAGAAAAAGAAAAAAGCCAGCGCTGTTTGCTATTGGTAGATTGGTCAGAGAAGAGCTCCACCTCCTTTTGCTGTTTTTAGCCAATGAGCGAGTTTCTTGTTTATTTTTTTTAACTGTTTTCTGCATTCCCGTGGAATGTGATTGGTTCGTTTTTTTTTCTGTGGAAGGGGGCGTGTCTTTCTTGCTGCTGCATTTGCCAGAATTTTTAGCTCCGCCCCCTTCTCTAACCCCATTGGTAGACACTCTTTCTGAAGAGGGTTGGCAACTTTCTCGTCTTGTTTTTTTTTTCTTTCTTTCTCTCGTCCTTGTGTTATCATCCTGTTATCACTGGTTATCACACACTGTTCTCTAGCACTGTTCTTGGCTTGTGTATAATCGAGTTAACTTTTTCAATGCATTCCAAATCAGATTAAGTCGATTTAAATTTTTCGTTGGTTACTGAAAACGCATTGCTGATAATAACGGACTTAAGCCGCATACGGATTTTTTTTTCCCCGGGGTTTCCCTTTTTAATGTGATGGCTGCTGCTAAACTGTGGATTTCAGAAATATTAACGTTTTAGTTTTGTCGAAAACAAAAACAAACAAACAAAAACGTAAACCTTTTTGGTATGATACCCACAAAAGCAAAAGCAAATAAAAACGCACTACGAAACTATATTTTTTTTCCTCTTTAAAAAAAGAGAACAACAAGAAGTTTGTGTTGTTGCTACTACTGTTGTTGATGTTGTTGTTTGTCAGATTTTTTTGTTGTTGTTGTTGTTGTTTTTTTTTACTGAATTTGTTGTATTTTTTTTCGTTTTTTTTTCTTGGTCTTGGCATGCAGGGATTCGGTTTTGTAACGTTCGCAAGTAGTGCTGATGCGGACCGCGCACGAGAGAAGCTTCATGGCACCGTGGTTGAGGGACGCAAAATTGAGGTGTGCATGACAAACTTTTACCCACCGATTACCTTTTTTCCCCCTCAATATTCATCAAATTCACTTAACAGATTTTTAGACCCTCTTATCGTTTTTTTCCCCGATTTTTTCCCTCCTCGTAAAAAAATCGTACGCGCTTCCCTCATACATTCAAATTTAAAAATTTTCAAGTAACGAAATTTTCATCAAGTTTAGTAAAAAATTTTTTTTTCCCCTCTCTGAAATAGTTGCATGAAAAATTTTTTCGCCCCGCCAAACAAATAACCTTGATTAGTGATTGGTCAATAATATTTTTTTTTATTTTTTTTTCTCCTCCCCGCCAATGGACGAATTGTCCAGGTGAACAACGCAACAGCACGAGTGCAGACTAAGAAACCAGCAGCTTTACCTAACGGTAAGTTTAAACTGAATTTTTAATCTTTTTTTTTTTAAGTAGAGATTGCATTTGATTGGACCGTTCTCACAAGGCCGTGGACCAATAGCAGAGCTGGTAAGGAACAACCAACCAATCAGAGCTATGCTGAATTTCCCTACCAAGCTGCGTATTGGCCACAGCTTTGTGAATATGGATTTGGTATTTTATATAAAAGCATGTGGTGCATTTGTGATTTAATCAGAATTTCAAGTAGATCCTGATTTTGGGATTTTTTTGTATTTTTTTTTTTTCTTTTTGAATGCAGTGCTTCTAACTCGCAGTGGAGCTCTCTCCACCGCCCTAGGTGAGCTGGTTTCATATTAACTTTTCCCTCATTTCCCCGGGAAAATTTCCCTTATTTTCCCTGCCGTATTTCTAGATCTTGAACATCGTGCATGCTGCTTATAGTTCCAACACTTTAAAAAAAATCTTCCACACTTTTCTCTAGTTGTTTTTGCACGATAATTTTTTTTTTATGTACGAATTTTTACTGATTTTTTTTTCGTATGAAATCTGCTGTAGGTTTGGACGCTGCAGCAGCTTTACGCGGAGTGGCCCTGCAGCGCGGCAGGCTGCGCGTTTACCCCACGGCCGCGGCTGCTGCTGCTGCCGCCGCCGCACTCGCTAGACCCACCCTGACTGCTGCAACACTTGGGTAATTGAGTTGTCAGTAAATTATTTTAATGTAGAATATTTTTTATACGCTGTATTCTGTGATGGTGCGTTAAATATGTAACTTATTCGACTAGAATAGGAGCATTTAGTTTTCGAGTTCACCGCTAGATGGCGTTATTTACGCTAAAACAAATTCATTTTTATTTGTGCTTTTAAATAATTTGCTATATTATTAATATTGCTATTGTATTATTATTATTGTATTCAATCGTAGTAAAATATTAATTTTATTATTTTTGATCTTTTTAGTGGAATCTACGCGTACGATCCTCTATTGGCAGCACAGGCTTCCCAACTGCAGGTAAACATCGCTGCGTTTACTCAAACTTTCTTGTTACCTTTTTTTATACAATTTAATCAAGAAAACTGTGTCTGAATGAGATCTTTATGGACTAACAAGCATGTCTCATTTTCTACTAACCTGAAAAGTACTGAAAGTAAATTTTGATTGCGGCATGAAGCGTTCGAACTTATCGTTTTTGCGCTACTCGATTCTCTCAACGAAAAACGCATGTTTCTTGTTTTACCGAATTTTTTGCAAATTTTGCTGGGCTCATAAATTATCAATATAAATTTGTGTTAAATAAATAGCAGCATGTAGCAGCCGCCGCAGCCGCTGCGGCGGCAAGGTCTCCGCTGGCCGCTTCTGTCCTCTCGCGTGGCCCTCAGACGAGCGTAAGTTTCGTCTCTTTTCGTTATTTTCGCTATTGTTTCGTCTCGTCAAAATTTCACAAAATCCTCTCCTTGGCTTTTGCATGTTTTGTACTGTCCTCAAGTCTGTCCTGCGCTTTCCTGGAACGACTTCGAACGCAACGTTAAATTATTCGATTTTTTAACACAGGCGGGTTATTTGAGCTCTGCTGCTGCTGCTGCAGGATATACAGCTGCTGCTAGTGCTGCTGCAAGGGCATACACGGCAGCTGCTGCCGCACAACCCGCTGTAGCTTACGCTGCGGTCCCCGCGAGCTATACCGCAGACCCCTACTTAGGACACAGCATAGGACCTGTACCCACTTATGGGGTATTAATTTTTTTTAAATTGATTTTCACTAGAGTTTTTAAATTTATTATTTTTTTTTTTTAGACGGCAGTTTACAGGAGTAGTTACAATCGTTTCGCACCCTACTGAACGCAGCTATTCGTGGAAAATGCAAAACAAGATAAATTTTCGTCACGAAGTCATGAAGCTCTTCATTCGGACTCTCTGAAGGAACGGGCAATTTGAACTGATACCAAAAAAAAAAATATCAGGATTTTCAGCAACCCGTATTTTAACTTTTCTTTCGCCACCGACCACCAGGAATCTCTCGGAATCTTTTTCGCACAAGTGCGAATCTCTCTTTTCACAGGAATCTCTCTACTTTTTGCAAAGATAATGAAAAACGATCCCCACGGTGATATCTGCACAAAACTGAAAGCAAAAATTCTCGTGAATTGTTGATTTTCGAAGGAAGTAACCGACAAATTAATTTTTTTCCCGCACGGCTCAAAATATCGAAAGTCTTTTTTTGAAAATGGAAAAGTCTCAGCCAGTAAAATTCTCAGATTTAAAACACTCTGCACTAAGAGATTTTTTTCTTTTAAACTTGTATTTTGAAAAAGTCGACTACGAGCATTGACAAAATATTCTCGCCCGAATACTCAGCTCCGTTATTTTAACGTGCGATTTTATCGTAGACTCTTGCCCGTAGATTTCGTTTTTTCCCGACAAACTGGAACATGTCTTTTAAATTACAAAGTGTTATGTTTTACTGAGCAATCGCTAGTCGCCCCACATTTTCTAGATATTTTTGCAGAGTCCGTAAGTTTTTTTATTCATTTTTTTTCTGTACTACTTAAAACTACTAGTGAACGATTCAACTAAACGCCCAAAAAATGCCGAAGAGGCCAGTAATGGTGACAAAAGCGTGGAAAATCTACTTCTTCCGCTGTTGTAATTGAAATGAATCTTTTCCCGTTTCTTTTCAACGTAGTTTCATTTGCCGACTATTTATCGTTGCTCTGTATTAAGTGTCAAAGTGAAAATAAAATACTGTGTTGGTAAATGTCGCTTTCGTCTTTTCATCGGTAACGTCAGTTGCGAAGAATAACAGAGTAATAGTGTATAAAAAAGCATAGTATGTTATGTATTTGTTGGTTTATTTAATATTTATTTGTTTCTTATATTTGTAATATGATATAAATAATATTGTATTTATATATTTTTAATTTGTATTATTATTTATTTATTATTTGTTTATTATTATTATTTATTCATATTATTATTTATTTATTGTTTATTATTTATTTATTGTTTATTATTATTTATTTATTATTATTATTTGGTTAATAATCGAATATTGTTTTGCCGATATGACTTTGGAATCGGTACTGCGGTGTACTTTGTAGGGAAATTCCCTTTAAAAGGGGAAATTGGTCTGAAAAGGGAAAAATAAGGGAAGAAGGAAACGGGAGTACTCTAACGTAGCTCTATATCCTAGCGCTGAGGGGCGAAGGGGAAAATAAGGGAAAAGGTAAATTTGGAAGTAAAGCATGATATCCTAGCATGAAGGGGAGAAAAGGGGAAATCAGAGAAAGGGAAATTTAGAAGCATACTTTAGAGTAGCTTTATATCCTTGTACGAAGGAAAAAGGGGAAAATAAAGGAGAAGGGAAAATTTGAAGTATATCATGTTCTCCTACTGTGGAGGGGAAAAAAGGGACATTGGTATTTCAGCTAGAGGGGAAAATAAGGGAAAAAGGGAAAATCAGAATAGGAATACACGATTTTACTGTTTAGTACTAACCTTCACTATAAGAGTAGTAAACATTCCCCCTTATACAACACAGTTTCATCAGATGCTTTGGGAATCTTAATTTAAAATGTTTGCTCGCTTAAATTTGATAAATAAGTCAAATTTACTGAAACCTAAAAGATTTCAGAACCTTTTCGGCCAGCATTCAAAGTCGCCCTACCGTCGTGGACGAAACCTCGAGAAAACGAACCTACAGTTCACCCCAGAAGTCGAACCTCTACCTCCATCGCAAGGAAACTTAAAACCATCATATCTAAAACCATTTATTTTCACAGTTTCGGTAATTATTTATATTAATCTTAACTTTGATAAGAAAGATATAATATTTTGTAGTTTTCTGGAGCATGCTTTGCGGGAGCAACAATATGGCAGTACGAAAACATGCGAAAGCGTGCAATGCAGATGAAACAAAACTTGTCCGGATGGTTCGACAAGAATTTTTCGTCTCACAACAAACTCGTAAATCTATATTATTCCATGAATAAAAAAATAAAACCACAATTTTATGTTATTTTGTCAATGTAGGGTCATTGGAGGTCGCAAGCTAACAACTGGTGGCAACAGCAGAACATAGGAGAAAAAAACGTTTTATGGAATCTTATTTTTCAACGCTCTCGTTTTTCTGGCGTGGAAAGTTCCCCGTGTGCAGCGAGTGATGATAACTTACTTTGCTGCCAGCCCTTTCTCGCGTAATTCTTTGTTTCCTAATCTCTCGTCACAGTATTAAAAATCCAACGTTTTATGCAGGAGCTGTTTGCTGGCCAATGTTCCTCTCCACGTTCAGCCACTACTCGCTGCTGCATTTAGGAGCCAACATGTACGTGTTGCACAGTTTCGCCACAGGGGCCTGCGCTTCAATGGGTCAAGAGCAGTTCCTCGCTTTTTATCTTTCCGCAGGAGTGTTTTCTTCCTTCGTCAGTCACGTCATGAAATCCGTGGCCCTGCAGACTGCGTTTTCGCTCGGAGCCGTAACTAAAACTTTAATTAATTTCATAAATTTACCAGTTTGTTAATGTTTCTTTACAGTCGGGAGCTTTAATGGGAGTTCTGGGCTACTACTGCTCGAAATACCCGAACTCGAGGCTCGGAATAGCTTTCGTCCCGTCTTTCACGTTCACCGCAGACACGGTATATCGTACTCTTAAATCAAAATAGATTCTAATTTGATTAAATATTATTGTAACAGGGCCTGAAAGCTCTGATTGCGTTCGATACTGTCGGACTTTTGCTCCGCTGGAAACTTTTCGACCACGCCGCTCACTTAGGAGGAGCGTTATTCGGCCTGTAAATTCATTACAGAATATTTCAAATAATCAATTAAATTAATTAAATATTCAGGTTTTGGTATCACTGGGGTCAGGACCTGATCTGGAAGCGCCGAGGTTTCTTAATGGACAAATGGCACAATCTACGAACCAAACCCAGAGACATCTAGTTTCAAAAAAAAAATTCAAATTTTCTTTCTGTTGTATTAATATAATATTATACACGCGGTGAAAAATTTTTGCAAAAAGCCACAAAAAATAATAATAATAATAATAATAAGATAAAAATTTCTATATCTCAAAAACCGTAAAATCACTTTTTTTTATAAGTTGTTTTCTATTTTCACAGTTGACTAAGTGTCCAGGACGCGATCCTCTGGTAGGTAATCCTTCCAGGACCTGTACAAATATCTCGTGAATTTCTTCAGCTGCCTGAATTTGCAAAAAACTGATCCTTCAGTCGCCTGGACGTGTTGAGTCTGAATTAAAAATCCTTTGTCCCGGAAGTTTTTTTCCGTTTTCTGGCGTTTCCTTCCTGGCAGACTGGATCCTGACTGCTCAGCACCGGAAGGAAGTTCTTCCGGATTATTTTCTAGGGCTTGTTTAATGGGTAGAAGTCCAGGAACTGGTTTAGCAGCACTGTTTTCAGCAGCTTCCGGAAAAAAGCGGAAGTTTCCACCACTGTCCAGGGACAGGACCTTCTTTTCCTGCAGACGGGGCTGGTTTCCCGCCACAAATTTGAATTTGCAGATACTGACTTCGTTGGACAATTTTTCCGGTGGGACGAAAATTGTCGAACGCTTTTTGCGACGTTTGGCTATTTTCGTTGGCTCGACTTCCAGCGACCTTGAACTTTCCTCTAGCGACCTTGAACTCGCTTCCGGTGACCTTGAACCGCTTCCGGTCGAACTTCCGTCTCTGGTGCACAAGTTGAGAGGTTCTTCCGCAGCGGAAGGCGGAACTTGTCTCATAACAAACCTACAGATTTCTTCCTTGGCTGGTTTTCTGCTTCGCACTCGTTTCGACGCCATTTTGTTTTTGCTTCCCCGTTTTCACGACAGCCCCAGTGTTTTGGTAATTAAATGAAAGGGATTTTTTCCGGAAACTTTCTCGGGGACGGCGGTTCTTGAGACACTTCTCGACAAGACAAACTCTTTGCAAATGCCCGTCCAATTTTGGGAAGCGCAAAATCTGCGCCTCGGCCCAAGTTATTTTTAGAGAACGAAAGAACATAAGCCCCCGCTACCAATACTACTCGTCTCCTTGCCTTATAGGGCTTATGCCAGTCAAGACCGGCCCCGCTACTACGGACGGGCGAATTAAATATAAATTTGAAGAAAACTCACTTTTGAAATATACCAAAAAATTGCAAAAAATCAGTGAAATACTTTGGTATAAACAAAGTTTTAATAAGTGCATTGGGCGATTTAATAATACTGTCCGCTATAGGGAGGTGCGCTTTTGGCATTTGCCCTATTCCGAAGAAGATACTGAAGATCGGCCCCTCTACTACGGACGGACAAATTAAATATACATTATCACATAAATTAATTTTAAAATATCTCAAAAAATTGTAAAAAATCAGTGAAATACTTTGGTATAAACAAAGTTTTAATAAGTTTATTGGGCGATTTAATAATACTGTCCGCTATAGTGAGGCGCGCTTTTGGCATTTGCCCTATTCCGAAGAAGATACCGAAGATTCGGCCCCTCTACTACGGACGGGTGGATTAAATATACATTATGACATAAATTAATTTTAAAATATCTCAAAAAATTTCAAAAAATCATTGAAACAATTTGGTCCAAGAAAAATTTTCCAATAATTAATAGTTAATTTAATAAACGTGTCCGCTATAGGAGGCGTATGTTTGGTATGGCCGCTGTCCAGTACCGCTTCTCCTCCCAAAAAAATAAATTTCCTACTACAATTTTCTATAATAATTTAGTGCCAAACGAAGCTTTAATGTCTCCTGTATCTATTTATGTATAATTAAATAACAGAATAAGAGTTTAGGTATTTTAAATATTGAATTTACGTAACGCGGTTTCCTTTTAAGGACAAATTCCTGCGCTCTTCCCCCGCCAAGTCTAAATTTAATCGAAAGCCAGAGGTTCCACAAATCTCTCGACAAAAATTTTCAGAATGCTAAACAAGATGTTATCAATGTGTTATCAGGAATTTATCTTTAAACGTATTAATAGATTTTTTAAATATATTAGTTGATACTTTGACAGTAATAAAATAATTCAATATCGATGTTAATCATATTTATTATTCTCAATAATATTGAATTATTTTTAATTATATTATTAGTATATTAGTTGATACTTTGATAGTAATAAAATAATTCGATATCGATGTTAATAATATTTATTATTCTCAATAATATTCAATTATTTTTAATTATATTATTACTATATTAGTTGATACTTTGATAGTAATGAAATAATTCAATATCGATGTTAATAATATTTATTATTCTCAATAATATTTAATTTGTTTAATTTTATTATTTAAATATGCAAAAGTATTTTATTAATTAATTAATTTAAAATATTGATTTAATGTAAATAAAAAAAACGGCGTTCGAAACGAAATGGAACGACCTTCCGTTTCGGCCAATAGGAGAGCGCGTTATAAAAAGAGAGGAAGGCTGTGATTGGTTGACCCCTCGTACAGGTCACGAGATCAAGGTTTTCCCGCCATTCTGAGGCTGACCTCCGTCGAGGACGGACGCACATCACTCTGCTCCAAAAATAAATCCGCAAAATTTATTTGCAAACCTCTAATATTAAAATCTGATATGAAAATGAAGACATGTGGAACTATATGTAAGCATTTATTTCTTCGTAATGTTTTTCTTACTTTTTCAAACATATCCAGAATAGATAAAGGTTCATATTGATTTTTTAAAAATAAAATATCTGCTGATTTCACGCTATTCCTGATTATTTGTTTTCACAGACATGGCTTTTCGTTACAGTTTCTAGTAATTAAAATAATTCTGTGACTGTTTCCCAAATTTTAATAGTTTTTTTTCTGCAGCGCATTTCTTGCAACGCCATCTGAATACTTTCCTGTGGACTTTTGATGAAGGAAGTTATCAGTTTCCTACTAGTGGAATTGTAAGTTAATCGTAACAAAATTTGCTAATTACTACTATTGACTTGTATCTGAAAATTCTAACAAGATAAAAATATTACAGGGAACTGGAGATGAATTTAAGAGGATTTGCTTTGCAAGGATCTTCCTTACCGTTTATCTGCACCACAGTATAGAAATATACAGCACGACAAGGTACCATATAGCAGTAGCAATAATAGTAGTACAAGTACTAGTAGAAGCAGTAAAGTAGCAGTATCAGTAGTATTAGGAGCAGGAGGAGTAAGTAAGTAAAATAAGTGGTAGTAGCAGTATATGTTACTGCTATATGGTACTATAAGTTTTTTTTGGCGTCAAACCATAAGGTACTCACCTTAAATTGTATACCTTGACTACTGGATGACTCTGACTGATTCATGGTTATTTCGTTAGGCAAGTCGCTGTAAGCTTTTTGTGCCTAGGACGTTGACGACTTCAAGGATGTCCTTAGTACCAAATACCTCCGTCAGATCGCTAACTTCCAACGAGTACTTGGCGATACTCGAGTACCAGAACGGATGTCCTTAGTACCAAATACCTCCGTCAGATCGCTAACTTCTAACGAGTACTTGGCGGTACTCGAGTACCAGAACGGATGTCCTTAGTACCAAATACCTCCGTCGGATCGCTAACTTCCAACGAGTACTCGGCGCTACTCGGGTATCAAGAACGGAACCGACATCTGGTGCTCGAGTATCGAGTCCGGATCCGAGTACTTTTTCTTGTAGTTTCGCATCATACCGAAGAAAGCTGCATTTTTATTTCAAGAAAAGTGTATCCAAACCTTTTTTTTTTTGAATTTTTGACATATTTCTTGGGTCCTTATACTTATTCCACGTTTTTGTGTGCTAGTTTTACGATTTTTCTTAATGTATTTAAAAAAAAAAATCTGAAGTACTCGGTTCTCCGAGTACTCGGAAGTTGAAGTAACCGAGTAACGGATCTTGGACTGGTACTCGGATCCGCACAGCCCTAGGCCTTCGAGTACAATTGACTGCCGTGAACGAAAGGACGACAAAATTATTGCTAAATTCAGCGTGGTAAGATTATTATATTCATTATTTCTGCATTATACTTTGACGTAAACCTTCGTACAATCAGATACTATACTTACGTAATTATTTCTTATCACTGTATTTCAGTTATTTTTAGTCTAATTCGTGTCCTTTTAAAATTCTAGGAAACATGAAGGTTGCAGTAACACCGGGAAAATTTCAGGGGGAAAGTTCTAAATTTGTGAGGAATGCCCAACAGCGTCGAAGATCTTCGTCTGAAGTTTCGAATTATTATTATTACTATGAAATATTAAAGGTAAAATGAATAGGATAAATTATTCGCAACATAGAAATATTATTTCGGAATCTTTTTTTTGCCATCGCCCGCAGACGCCATCTAGCGGTAGAAATATGAACTAAGTGTATGTTTTAACATTTTTTAAAATTTCATTTAAGATTCTACGTTTTTTTTTTCTATTTTTAGGCGAATAATCGATAGTGACTCTTGGAACGTGTGGCAGATTCCGTAATTTGCAAATATTTTCACTAGTTCTGGTCCGCTGAACTGCGAAGACATTGGCCACAAGCGCGTAAAGCGAAACGGGGAAAAGCAAACTTCCAATCAAAAGGTAAATTCGATAAGTTAAACGTCCAGAAACTCCCAAACATAAAAAAAAAATTCGAGAGATAACAGGTTGATAACAAGGTGATAACACTTGATAAACATCTAACAAAAATTATCGTTTGTAAAAAAATAAAATATTGTTACATTTCAATTGTATTAAGGTAATACCCCAGAATTAAACTAATTAACAGACATTACAGTGAAATACTTGGACAGTATAAGATTAAGAATCGATTAAAACTGATTTTTTTTTTTAGAGTCCGGTATCGATTTCTTTGGTATCGTCAAACTGGGCTGCCGGATTATCGATTCCGTTCACGTAGCGTCTTCCTGATGAACGGCGACTGCTGCTGACAGAACCTGTAAGTAATTATGTAAATAGTAATTAAATTTAGTTTAATTCCTATTTATTATTTCGAGATGCCTCTGCAGTCTTCATCGTGGACTTCCTCGGGCCTCCAGCGGTAATGGTGGATAGCACAAGTGGCGATGAAGAAGGTAGCCATGCAAGCAGCCGAAATGAGTCCCCTCGCCAGATTGGCCTTCACGTAATAATAGTAATAATAATAATTAATTAGTAATAATAAATACTGGTACACTAGTTCTGTTGTTACACTAGTACTATATACTACTAATACTACTAATACTACTACTACTAGTTCTACTACTTCTATTACTACTACTACAACTGCTACTATTACTTTTACTACTACTACTACTTATATACTACTAAAACTACTACTACTGCTTCTACTAGTTCTACTACTACAACTGCTACTGTTACTGTTACTACTACTACTACTGCTATATAGTACTAAAACTACTACTACTGCTTCTACTACTACAACTGCTACTATTACTTTTACTACTACTACTACTTGTATACTACTAAAATTACTACTACTGCTTCTACTACTTCTACTACTACAACTGCTACTATTACTGTTATTACTACTACTACTACTACTATTATTACTACTACTAGTACTGGTACTACTATTATTACTACTGCTTCTATTACTTCTGCTAGCATTACTAATTTCTTTTGCTACTCCTCGTGCTCCTAACACTGCTGCTGCTACTACTTTTATTATACTGCTACTATCACTTCCCTGCTCCTAGTACTACTAATACTGCTGCTGCTACTCCTGTTACTGCGTTACAACTACTACAAGTACGAACACTTCTTCTACTACTACTGTTACTACTGCTACTACTTCTACTACTACTATACTACAACTACAAATACTTTTACTACTACTGCTACTACTACTATTACTCCTGCTACTATTTCTTCTTCTTCTCCTACTACTGCTATTACTAATATCACTACTACTACTACAACCACTTACTTCTACTACCGCTACTACTACTTTTACTATACTTCCTATTCTTACTACTACTAGTACTACTACTACCACCACTACTACTGCCCGAACTACTAATCTTACTATACTTACTGCTCTTACTACTGCTACTACTACTACCACCACTACCACTTCCACTTATGTTTACCTGCCAGTCGTCGATTTCTGGAATGTAAGTGACATCGATAACTTCTAACGTAGTGTAAGTCATAAAGTATCCAGAACTTCTCTGCTGGAGGCATCGGTAAACTCCACCATCTGCTTTGAAAGTTTCCTACAACATTAATAATTACAATAATATTGAGAATCTGTCGAATCATTGGACACTCTACAAAGTACTTATGGTGTAATTCCATGCTGTCCACGTATTCAGCAGATTATTTCCAATAATAATAATAATAATAGCAATAACAATAGTAATAAAAACAATCTGTCGAATCATTGGACACTCTACCAAACACCTATAGCCAACTTCCGTGCTGTCCAGGCTATTAGCAGGTTAGTTCCAGTTACAATAATAGCAATAATAATAGTAATAAAAAAAATTTGTCGAATCATTGGACACGCTACCAAACACTTACAGCCAAATTCCATGCTGTCCACGCATTCAACAGATTAGTTCCAATAATAATAACAATAATGGTTCAGTACCGATAACACTGATAACACTGACAACACTCGGTAGGAATGTTATCAGCAACTCACCCTGATGCGTAGTCCGCCCATTCCGTCCCAGTTGATTTCGTATTTGGCGGAATTGAAGGCAGGATCGTTGCTGTTGATGATCCTGTCCTCAGGGCCGATCCACTGCAGCACATCAGCGCCACTAGCGGCTTCCCAGCAAGTTAAATTGGCCTCCTCGCCCCTGAGCACACGGAAGGGGCGGTACTGATCCCCCAACGATGGACACGCCCACCCCAGCAGACAGCCAATAGCCAACAGCGCTGAGACTCGCCCGAACATCCTATTGGTCCGTTAGAAAATTGGGGCAAAAAAAAAATCGCGTTTGACAAAAAAGCGCGGGAAAAGTCACGTGACTATTTTTAATCAATTTAGTTATAATTATGTGAATTAACATTAGAATTTGTCGATATAGATATTACAAGTTATCATAAAACGGTATTTACGGTAGTCAACAACTAAAACTGATAAAATTTCAAAATAAAATAGAAGGTTTGAGTTTTTATGACACGAGGGCATCTAAGGTTATCGTAAAGCACATACTGAATAGTGCAGCTTACAAAACAAGAAGCTGATAACAAGATTTTATACGAATATTCACATTATCAAATATATTAAGATTGAATTCTTTATTAAAATTCCAGAACTGAAGTGTTTGCCCGTTTGAAAAATCAAATGTTTCCAAATGCAATTCAACAGGATCGTTTGTGTGCCAATCAGATTCAACGCACGCAATCACCTTTTGTTGTCTCTATTCATTCACACATACTGAAAAAAATAACTTAAAATTCAGTTAAAATAAGTATATTAAATATATTAATCAAGAATATACTACATAGACGTAAACCTGAATAACCAAATCTGCTTTCTCTTTCGTAAGGTTTTTCCCCCCACTACCGGGGAAATTCCCCCAACAAAGATTTAAAATAATGAAATTTTAATAATAATTATTAATATTAATTATAAATATAATATAAAGTTAATTTATACCTGTCCTGTTGTTTCCAAATTAAAATTTCGATTTTAAGAAATTTACGTCTTACTCTTTTAGAGAGTGAAACTGAATTGCGTGTTTCAGTGGACCAACCTGTTGGACTAATATTAGCCCAGGGCGTATTGTTGTATCACGCTCACCTGTAGTCAAAATAGTTGCAAATTCGACCGCTAGATGGCGCTGTAACCAACAAATTAAAAAAAACTATTTTCTGGTAATGATTATTAGTAAACTTAATATATTTCTTTATAATCAATTTATAATAGTTCCAAATTCGACCGCTAGATGGCGTTGTAACCAACAAATTAAAAATACTCAATAATTTTCTGGTTATATTTATTAGTAAACTTAATAATATATATATATTTTTTAAAAAAATCACTGTAAAATGGTGGCCAATGTTAGTTTTGAAAATATATTTTCTGAGAAAAAAAATAATAAGTCTGGCAACGTTTCAGTTCGAAATTTCCGCCGCCATGACACGAGGTTAACGAGGTACCCGCCAAGACGATTTTGATCCCGGATTCGTTTCTTGTCTTCCGTCTGTTCTTCTTCTTTTTTTTCTTTTCAAACGACTGAAGATTATTTGTGAATATCCCTCTGCTGAAACAGAAATCACGGTTTGGCAATTCCTTCACTCAATCTTCTCTACAGTCTTCAAGATTAAACGGAGTCTGAGTCCTGAAAAATCTACGAGTTCCATCTTCACGGTAAGTCTGCTGAATTCAGCTAAGTACAGTACTTCCCCATTTAAGAATTTTTTATATCAAAATTTTGTCTGAATTTTATTTTATTTAAGATCTGCATTAAGGATTTATGATTGATTTCCCATTAATTTGTAGAGTTTTGAAGTTTATTTGATGCAAATTATTAGGTGTCATGACCCAATGCTGCATAAGACGCGCTGTGTTAATTGCTTCAGTCGACTCCCGGCCTTCGAGGAGTGCAGACGTGCGAAAGACGGGCTCCCGCATTTTGCAGATTTTTTTTTTTTTTACTTGAACGGTGTATCGATTCAATTAATAATCGATACTTAAGGAATCGATTACAAGGTAAGAATCAATTTACATCGGTTTGATTGTTTAGCCGTACCCTATATTAATAATAATTATTTTGGCCATTGTTAGGTTTTGTATCGATAATCCTTTGATTAATAATCGATTATTTAATAATAATTTAATTAATCTGAGAATTTTATTGGCTATTTTAAGAATTTATCCGATATCAGGGTTGAAGATTCTTGTATGATTCTTCAAGGATTCTTGGGAATCTTACCAAGAATCCTAAGAATCTTGAGATTTTTCAAGAATCCCATAGAAAATTTATTGCTAATTACGTTTGCCCATAAAACAACGGACAATGGCGTTGTCGTTTCGATTCAATTGTTTCTGCAAATTACAAAATAAATTTAATTAAATGAATTTTCAAACGAACGAGTGATAACATCTGATAACACGGGGAATGATTCTGAGAATCTTGGGAAATTTTTGTCTGGAGTTGCGAACCCTGCTTTTTGAGTTTATTTTTAAAGTTGAGCCTCCCGCCGTTTACCAGCGAGTCGCTACATTTTTCACGTACAAAGAATCAAGATTCTCGAACAAGAATCTTGAATCTTGGCAAGAATCTTGGGCAGGTCTTCAAGAATTTTAGTGAAAAATCGCACAGTTCGCGTGAAGAATTTTTCCGTGAAGGAATTTTGGGTAAGAATCTCAAGATTCTTAATGAGAATCTCAAGATTCTTGAAGATTCTTGACTGATTACGAAGATTCTTTGCCTTGTGAATCTCTGAGAGATTCTCGTGATTCTTGTTTAAGATTCATAAGATTCTTTTTTTTTGGGTCTGATTGCTTGCCAGCAGAAAGTCGAGATTCTTAATGAGAATCTTAAGATTCTTGACGATTCTTGACTGATTCTTAAGATTCTTTGCCTTGTGAATCTCTGAGAGATTCTCGTGATTCTTGTTTAAGATTCATAAGATTCTTTCTTGGTCTGATTGCTTGCCAGCAGAAAGTCGAGATTCTTAATGAGAATCTTAAGATTCTTGACGATTCTTGACTGATTCTTAAGATTCTTTGCCTTGTGAATCTCTGAGAGATTCTCGTGATTCTTGTTTAAGATTCATAAGATTTTTTTTTGGCCTGATTGCTTGCCAGCAGAAAGTCGAGATTCTTAATGAGAATCTTAAGATTCTTGACGATTCTTAACTGATTCTTAAGATTCTTGAAGATTCTCGACTGATTCTTAAGATTCTTTGTCTTGTGAATCTCTGAGAGATTCTCGTGATTCTTGTTTAAGATTCACAAGATTCTTTTTTTTTTTTTGGTCTGATTGCTTGCCAGCAAAAGTTGACCGACTGCTGGGCAGCAACTGATTGTCGCTTTGGTCTCCCGCCGTCTGTCTGCGGTCCAACGAACCGTCAAGCCAATCATTTCTGGTTTCAAATAAATCGTAAATAGTTGAGTAGTTGAGAATAGTTCTGTAAGTCGTGTTAGTGCTTAGTTGGGTAATAGAAGGTTAAAGCAGCAGCAAACAGAATGCCTGATGTCTGTGTCTGCCTGATAACAAGCAAAGAGTTCGGTCCTGCTTGAACGAGCAGGTTGCCATGAGAACAGCTTCTTTAAAAAAAAAAAAAAATCTTAAATCTTTTTCGTTAGAAATAATAATAATAATAATAATAATGTATAATAATAAAAATAATAATAATAATAAAATAATAATAATATAAATAATGCTAATAGTGTATAATAATAATAATAATAAATGATAATAATAATGTATAATAATAATATAAATAAAGATAATAGTGTATAATAATAATAATAATAATAATAATAAAATAATAATAATAATAATATATAATAATAACGTATAATAATATAATAATAATATAATTAATGATAATAGTGTATAATAATAATAATAAAATATAATAATAATAATAAAAATAATAATAATAATAATAATAATATATAATAATAACGTATAATAATATAATAATAATATAAATAATGATAATAGTGTATAATAATAATAATAATAAAACAATAATAATGATAGTAATGTATAAAAAAACTTATAAATAACACCAAAAAAGAACTATTAGCCTAAAATAAAAATGAGTGAAGGGGTCCGCAACTTGTAATAATCTTGTTACGCCTATAGGTCATGTTATCACTGTTATCAACCCGTTATCGCCATGTTATCTCCGTGTTATCAAATAATCTTCGTACACTTTTCCTCGGAGTTTCAGTAATCTTCGTAGACCTAGGTCATGTTATCACTGTTATCCACCTGTTATCTCCATGTTATCTCCGTGCTATCACGTGTTATCAAATAATCTTCGAACACTTTTCCTCGGAGTTTCGGACCCCTTGATGAATTCATTTATTTCATTGTCCATATTTTCACTAATTCGATCTACTCATCTCAGGGGGGGTCTGAAACTTCAATAATCTCGGTACACCTAGGTCATGTTATCACTGTTATCAACCCGTTATCTCCATGTTATCTCCGTGTTATCAGATAATTCGTATACTTTTTCCTCGGAGTTTCGCACCCCCCTGTGAATACATCAAATGAGTGAAGAATGGAAAATGACATAAATTAGTTAATTTAATAAATTATGCACTGAAAATATTATTAAATTACAAGGGGTCTGCAACTCGGAGAAAAAGTGTACGAAGATAAATTGATAACGTATGATAACGCGGAGATAGCACAGGGATAACAGGCTGATATCAGTGATAACATGACCTAGGTGTACGAAGATTATTGCAAGTTTCGGACCCCTTGTTAAATTATTATTATTAATTATTATTAAATTGCATTAAAAAATTTTTGAAAATGTATTTTTTAGGTGATTTTAATTGCAGTTAGAATATGTTCAGTGCAAAGATAGTTTGATAACATGATAACAGGTTGATAACAGAGATAACATGACCTAGGTTGTATACGAAGATTATGAGAAGTTTCAGACCCCCTATCAAAATGATTTCGTCACCAAATTTCTTTAAGAATAAATTTTAGTAGTTAAAATATTTTAATTACATGAAAAATAAAAGGGGTCCGAAACTCGGTGAAAAAGTGTACGAAGATTATTTGATAACACGGAGATAACATAGAGGTAACAGACTGATAACAGTGATAACGTGACCTAGGTGTACCAAGATTATTAGAAGTTTCAGACCCCTTGTTAATTATTCATAATAAAATATACAAAATAAAAAATAATTTCGTCACCAAATTTCTTTAAGAATTTGGTCTTCAAATATTATATAAGTTATAAAATATTATTATTTTTATAATATTATATTTTGTTATAATTTTAAAACTTTAATTATTATTTTAACTTAAAATATTTTAATTATATGAAAAATTAAAGGGGTCCGAAACTCGGTGAAAAAAGTGTACGAAGATCATTTGATAACACATGATAACACGGAGATAACATGGAGATAATAAACTGATAACAGTGATAACATGACCTAGGTGTACCAAGATTATTAGAAGTTCCGGACCCCTTGTTAATTAATCCTAATAAAATACACAAAATAAAGAATAATTTCACCTTAAAATATTATATAAGTTATAAAATATTGTTATTATTATTATTATTATATTTTATTATAATTTATTTTCATTTAAAATATTATTATAAGTTAAAATATTTTAATTGTACGAAAAATAAAGAATGGGGTAATAAATAAAGTGTAAAATTTTCCGTAAAGGTGCGGTGACGTTTCGAACGATTCTCATTTTTCCCGCTCCAAACGCCGTAGATTTGATTTTATGTCTTCTTCTATACGCACAAGAGGATAACGAAAGGGGGTCTGAAACTCGGAGGAAAAGTGTACGAAGATTATTTGACAACATGTGATAACACGGAGATAACAGGTGGATAACAGTGATAACACGACCTAGGTGTACGAAGATTATTTGATAACATGTGATAACAAGGAGATAACAGGTGGATAATAGCGGTAACATGACGTAGGTGTACGAAGATTATTTGATAACATTTGATAACACAGAGATAACAGGAAGATAACAGGTGGATAACAGTGGTAACATGACCCAGGTGTACGAAGATTATTTGACAACATGTGATAAGACGGAGATAACTGGAAGATAACAGGTGGATAACAGTGATAACACGACCTAGGTGTACGAAGATTATTTGATAACACGGAGATAACATGGAGATAACAGGTGGATAACAGGTGGATAACATGACCCAGGTGTACGAAGATTATTTGATGAAATTTGATAACATGGAGATAACAGGTTGATAACAGTGATAACATGACCTAGGTGTACGAAGATTATTGCAAGTTTCGGACCCCTTGACCATAACCCAAGATTATGAATATTTAATGATGAGCGAAGATTTTCGTGAATCTTGAGATTCTGTGAATCTGGGAATCTTTCAAGATTCACAGGAGGGGTTGGCAACTCGGTGAAACTTTGTACGCAGTTTGCATTGTGACACACAACACTTGTTTAAATACATTAATTACAACTAGTTGACGTTATTGTCCACAAACTTACTATTGAAAATAATAGCAGGTTTGTATTCTTTTAAATTTAAAATATAATTAATATTATAGTTTAATAAGTTATTATTAATATTATAAAAATTCACGGGTTTGATCCTATAGGACCATATTATAAAGGATCTCACAAAATTAATAATATAATTAATAATATATATTATTTTTAATGTTTTATAATATTTATATGAATTTTTAATTATAATAATTAAATTATTAAAAAATTAATTATTATTAATATTAATGTAATAATTTGTATATTATTTGATAGATTAAAAAATAATTTATGATTTTATTATTAACTTTTATCATAAATATTACATTAATAAACAACCCAGCGGTAAATTAAGGGTGTCGGCTACATCCTGAACGATACCCGTAACATGTCCTGAATCTCTTGAACCACGTCCGATCGCGGATGCGTAAAGCAAGTTGTGTTGAGAATTGTGAATTTTGATTATTGAGGGCACCATTAAGTATCCTGAAAAGCGTTTTTCTCAGGACGCTGATAAGTACCCTGAACATGTATATTCAGGCTTTCCAGTGTCAGGATCCTGAACACCCTGGAAGTGGGGCCAATTTCATTGCACTCAAGAGTCCTGGTTTGACATCCTGAAAATGTCTTTTTCATGATATTTTCAGGGTCCTGAAACTATCCCTAATTTTCTGCTGGGCAAAATATGTATGCGGAATCTCATTAGATTTTTTGCCATGGTAACTTGAATGGAAACTTTAAATGCCGGGTAATCATGTCTAATGACAGTTGATTAAGTAAAGTACGTGGCTAGTAAAAAGTATTACTAGTAAAAACTAATAGAATTATAACAATAAAATAGAAATAATAGCCAATAAGCGGGCTCCACTTAGCCATCGCTGAATGGCCGGCGCGGCAACCCACGCGTTTTTATAGTAGGCCATTCAGCGACACGCAGTCCCTGATTGGAAGTACCCTGATAACGTGCGATAACACTGGATAACACTTAAGAATGCTTACGCAAGGCCTATGGAGGTTAAAGAAGGCTTACGGATGCTTATGGAGAGTTACGAAAGGGTTATGAAAGGTTACGGAAGCTTACGGAGGCTTACAGATCCTTACGGGGGTTTGAAAAAAGGATTATGGACGATCAAGAAAGCCTTACGGAGGCTTATGGAAGCTTACGGAGGTTTACGGATGCTTACGTAGGCTTATGGGGGTCTTGCGAAAAACTTGAAGAGGTTAAAGAAGGCTTGCGGATGCTAACGTAGGCTTACGGAGGGTTAAGGATCCTTACGAAGGGTTTGCAAAAGGATTTTGGACGGTTATGGAAGCTTACGGAGGCTTGCAGATGCTTATGGATGCTTGCGAAAGGGTTACGGAGGCTTACGGAGATTTACTGATGCTTACGTAGGCTTGTGGAGGCTTGCGGAAGGCTTACGGAGGTTTGGAATAAGCTTATCGAGGGTTCCGGAAGATTGCGGAAGGGTTATAGAAGCTAAGGAAAGCTTACGGAGGCTTATGTAGGCTTATGGGTGCTTACGGAGGCTTACGGATGCTTACGAAAGTTTACGGAAGGTTATGGAAGTTTAAGGAGGGTTACGGAAGGCTTGCGGATTCGTACGGAGGCTTGCGGATTCTTGCAAGACCTTGTGGAATGCTTACGGATGCTTATGGATACTTACGGAAGGCTAATGGACCACTAAAGCAGCTTACGCAAGGTTACGGGAAGCTTACGGAGCCATTAGGAAAACCGTATGAAACACGCAGGTATTTGCGGGCGACTTTACGGGCTTACGTACACAGCTCGTGAGACGCTTGCGTAATACGTAACATTCAGGGCCAGACGCTTTACGCATTCTTACGGCAGAGAGTCTTACGCAAAACGTCCGTCAGAAGGCATTACGCGTGCGGCATAACTTGACGGAGAGAAAACGGACGCGTAACGCCTGACAATCAGTGAACGCATGGCTTAAGCGGGGCTAATGCGATTTACGGATTGCTTGTACGGGGAGATACGTAAGAGTCACTTTTACGCTCGGCTTGCGCTTCCGAAACGAATCGAAGGAATGAATCGTCGGACGAAACGCGAGCGCTGGAGCGGCAACGCGACGAGCTCGTAAAGCGACACGCTCGACGCTTATGCATAATTGATTATCTTTGCGTAAGTCAATTAGAGATAAAAATGACTAAAGCTATTGCTACAACATGATTACTCAAAGTAACCGTTCCAGTAACCGGTTACTCATTGTCATTCTAATTCAGTTTAAATATATCGTGAATAAAGCTATTACTTCAGTGAATACTCAAAGTAACCGTTCCAGTAACCGGAGTACTCATTTTCATTTCTATGTTCATTTGAAATTTATTTAACTTTAGATATTGATTTAACGAAAGTAACCGTTTCAGTAACCGGATTACTCATTTTCATTCTAATTCAGTTTAAATATATCGTAACTTGAACTATGACTTCTACGAGTACTCAAAGTAACCGTTCCAGTAACTGGTTACTCACTTTCTCACCGAACTCAGTTACTGTATTGTGTAACTTGAGCTATTACTTCTACGAGTACTCAAAGTAACCGTTCCAGTAACCGGTTACTCACTTTCTCATCTGATTCACTTCAAATACATTATATCTTAAGCTATAACTTCAGCAAATGCTCAAAAGTAACCGTTCCAGTAACCGGATTACTCATTCTCTCATCCAATTGAATTAAAATATATTCTATTAAAATATATTTCATGTTAAACTATTTGAAAATAATGACGAGACATTTTTTTTTAAATTCTATAAGCGGTGCCGTATATGGCGCCATTGAATACAATAGAGAAACGGTACAAGGGTCCATTACTCATTATATTGTCGTATGTTATTAACACATGTTACAAACGTGTGTTATCAGATTCTATTATCATATGTTAGTATCACACTTTATTATCATAGCTTAACATGCTTTATCACGGTTTTTCTTCTTGGCTTAGGCCGTAGGCCTACCGCCACACATTTACGTACACTTTTCAAGTAAAATACATTGTAAGTTTAAGCTATAACTTCAGCAAATACTCAAAGTAACCGTTCCAGTAACCGGATTACTCATTCTCTCATCTAGTTCAATTAAAATACATTGTAGCTTAAGCTATAACTTCAGCAAATACTCAAAGTAACCGTTCCAGTAACCGGATTACTCACTCTCTCGTCGAATCAATTAAAATACACTGTAGCTTAAGCTATAACTTCAGCAAATACTCAAAAGTAACCGTTCTAGTAACCGGATTACTCATTCTCTCGTCTAATCAATTAAAATACATTGTAACGTAAGCTATAACTTCAGCAAATACTCAAAAGTAACCGTTCTAGTAACCGGATTACTCATTCTCTCGTCTAATCAATTAAAATACATTGTAACGTAAGCTATAACTTCAGCAAATACTCAAAGTAACCGTTCCAGTAACCGGATTACTCACTCTCTCATCTAATTCAATTAAAATACATTGTAGCTTAAGCTATAACTTCAGCAAATACTCAAAGTAACCGTTCTAGTAACCGGATTACTCATTCTCTCGTCTAATCAATTAAAATACATTGTAACGTAAGCTGTAACTTCAGCAAATACTCAAAGTAACCGTTCCAGTAACCGGATTACTCACTCTCTCGTCGAATCAATTAAAATACACTGTAGCTTAAGCTATAACTTCAGCAAATACTCAAAAGTAACCGTTCCAGTAACCGGATTACTCACTCTCTCATCTAATTCGTTAATCTAATTCTATAAGTCGTTTGGTTATATAGAAATTTTGCTGTTCGAAATTTTTTGTAAAATTCAAAGAAAAATGAAAAAACAGAGAGACCCTGTACAAAATTCAGTAGTTCAGGTAAGTAGTTTTTGCGCTGTTGACCAGTGTTGACCCTGCTGACTCGGGTGCTTACCACCGCTTACTCGAAGTGAGACGTTTGGATCTGCCTACCACCACGGCTTATTAGTAAGTCTTAGGTAGTTGCTTACGACTACTTAATCGGAGTAAGACGTCTTACACACTACTGAAATCGGCAAATTTAAGTCCCGTAAGACGTCTGACAGCCTATTCTTACAATGTTGAAGTAAGTACTTGCAAGTACTTACGTACGACTACTTACCAACTGACTGATTTTTTACTGGGTAGCAATTTATGATCGTCATATGTTAGTATCAAGGGGTCCGAAACTTGCAATAAACTTCGTACACTTAGGGTCATGTTATCACTGTTATCAAATAATCTTGGTACACTTTTCCTTGGGGTTTCGGACCCCCTTGGTCAGTATCATACATGATTATAATAAAACATCATATGTTGGTATCAAGGGGTCCGAAACTTGCAATAAACTTCGTACACTTAGGTCATGTTATCACTGTTATCAAATAATCTTGGTACACTTTTCCTTGGGGTTTCGGACCCCCTTGGTCAGTATCATCCATGATATAATAAAATATCATCACATGTTAGTATCAAGGGGTCCGAAACTTGCAATAATCTTCGTACACCTAGGCCATGTTATCACTGTTATCAACCTGTTATCTCCGTGTTACCAAATAATCTTGGTACACTTTTCATTGGGGGTTTCGGACCCTTGGTCAGTATCATACGTGATTATAATAAAATATCATCATATGTTAGTATCAAGGGGTCCGAAACTTGCAATAATCTTCGTACACCTAGGGTCATGTTATCACTGTTATCAACCTGTTATCTCCGTGTTATCATATGTTATCAAATAATCTTCGTACACTTTTCCTTGGGGTTTCGGACCTCCTTGGTCAGTATCATACGTGATTATAATAAAATATCATCATATGTTAGTATCAAGGGGTCCGAAACTTGCAATAATCTTCGTACACCTAGGTCATGTTATCGCTGTTATCAAACTATTATCACGTGTTATCAAATAATCTTCGTACACTTTTCCTCGGAGTTTCGGACCCCCTTGGTCAGTATCATATGTGATTGTAATAAAATATCATCATATGTTATCATCACATGTTAGTATGTCTGGGATAATGATAGGACACGTAAAGAAGGTCCTTGTCACAAGTGCAGAGGCAATTAGCGGCAATAGGACCGTGAATCTTCAAGAATCTTGACTGAGAATCTTAAGAATATTATGGTTGACAAGCTAATCTGCTGAATACGTGGACAGAATGGAATTAAGATGTAAGTGTTTGGTAGACTGTCCGGTGTTTCGACAGATTGTCGGAATTATTATTCTCATAGTTGTTATTGGAACTAATCTGCTGAATACGTGGACAGAATGGAATTAAGATGTAAGCGCTTGGTAGAGTGTCCAGTGATTCGATAGATTGTTGTCGTTATTATTCTTATAGTTTGTTATTGGGACTAATCTGCTGAGTACGTGGACAGCATAGAATTTGGCTATAAGTGTTCGGTAGAATGTCCAAAGATTCGACAGATTTCTAAATAAAACTATTACTATACGTCATTCCTGTTATCGGATGTTAGAGTAGCAACTATTGGTACCGATTGTTAACCACTGATAACACTGTAGCTTTAGTTATACTGGATTGTAGTGTCACGGGTCTGAGGTAGCGCTGGGGTTCTAAAAATGTTATCGGGGTCTTAGTTATTCGTTATGCGGGTCTAATTTTGGAAAGAGACGCCCTGTTGTTGTCCAAACATCACCAACAAAATCGATATACGTGGAAAGTAGCTCTTTAGTAATAATAATAAGAGTAGTAGTAGTAGTAGTAGTAGTAGCAGCAGCAGCGGTTGTAGTAATAATTACAGTTATTGTGGTGGCAGTAGTAGTAGTGTGGTAGTAGAAATAGTAGTGGTAAAGGCAGTAGTAGCAGCAATAATGGCAGTAGTAACACTAGTAATAGTAGCAATGGTAGTAGCAGTAGCCGTAATGCATTGGCAGTAACAGTAGCAGCAGAAATAGTAGTAGTAACAGCAATAATATAGCAACAACAGTAGTAGTAATAGTAGAAGGGGTAGCTGCAGTGGTAGAAGTAGTAGTAACAGTAATAGTAATAATTTCAGTAATTGTAGTGGCAGTAGTAGTAATGTGGTAGTAGAAACAGTAGTGGTAATGGCAGTAGTAGCAGCAATAATAGCAGTAGCAACACTAGTAATAGTAGCAAAGGTAACAGCAGTAGCAGTAATGCATTAGTAGTAACAGTAGTAGTGGCAACAGTAATAGCAGTAGTAGCAGAAGTGGTAGTAGTAGAAGTAGAAGTAGCTGTAGTAGTACAAAGAAATCAAGAGTAGTAGCGGTAGCAGTAATGCATTAGCAATAACAGTAGTAGCAGAAATAGTAGTAGTAGCAGCAGCAATAATATAGCAATACCAGTATTAGTATTTGTAACAGTAGTAGCAGTAGTAGTAATAGTAGAAACAGTATTAATAATTGTAATGGTAGCAGCGACAATCCGTCAAATCCTTGGACACAGTATTTATCGCGAAAAAGGAATTTCACTCTGTCCTAGGACTCGACCGATTTATCTCGCTGCTACTTCTACTAGTAAAACGATTGTTGCTACTTTCCGCGACTATTACCACTACTACCACTATCACTGTTTCTGCTGCTGCTACAACTGCTAATGGCATTAGTACTGTTACGATTATTACTACTCGTTCTAGTACCATTATTGCTACTACCACAACTGCTACTACCATTGCTGCTACTACCACTACTACTTCGACCACTACTTCTGCTACTACTACTACTACTATTACCATTGCTACAGCTACTCCGAATACTACTGCTATTACTACTACTACTCGTTCTACTACCATTACTGCTACTACCACTACAGCTACTACTACTACTACTACTGCCACTGCTACGAAACAATGTCAGCTTAACTATTGCATTTTCGGTAAACAAAAATAATCGATCCTCGTACAACTCGCTCTTACTACTACTACTCGTTCTACTACCATTACTGCTACTACCACTCCTGCTACTACTACTACTACTACTACTACTTCTGCCACTGCTACTAATAATAACAATGTCAGCTTAACTATTGCATTTTCGCTAAACAAAAATAATGGATCCTCGCACAACTCGCTCTTACTACTACTACTCGTTCTACTACCATTACTGCTACTACCACTACTACTACTTCTGCCACTGCTACTAATAATAACAAGAAAGTCAGCTTAATTGTTGCATTTTTGCTAAACAAAAATAATCGATCCTCTTGCCCAGGACCGACTTAATTTTCCCCTGTTCCATCATTCGCTCCGTCACGCGATCCTCGTCTCATTTCCACCTTTTTCAACACTTAAAAAACCAATCCTTTTTTTTTCTTCACTTCACACACAACTTATATCGACTAAACAATAGCCTCAATTATAGTTCATAGTTAATAAACTATGATAGACAATACAATAATAATAGTAAATAGTGTGTGGGTTGATAGTTGATAGTCTTTGTCTTGAGCAGCAAGAGGGGACATAAGAAACCCGGGCAAACTTTGTTTTATCTCGACACGCAGCTGTTTGGTTTTTTCTCCTTTTCTTCCAAGGATCCCATTTCGTCGCCATTTGTTGTGCAACCGAAAAAAAGATCCCACGAACCCATAGGAAAAGATCCAGGGACCTTTAAAACCCTTAAAAAGTCCTTAAAATCCGAGCTGTACAACAGGTAGGATTTCTATTGGTTTTGCTGAAGAAGCAAAATGAACGTAGAAACTAAATACTGAAGATTTGGGATTGTTTTGTCTTTTTTTTTTTTGGTTGAGAGGAGGATCGGTCTGAAAAGAAGATCCCATCAATCATGCGGGATCGCCGAGATCCTGTCACTTTCTGTCGATCGGCCGGGGTTTTCTTACGCTTCGTCTGTGACAGTTTGAAAGGAGCCAACGGCTCTCGTGTCAAATGGACCGATATGCTTGTTCGCCCACCAACCACGATCCTGGATAACAGGATCGATCCTGATTAGTGCAAGTAGTGTAGACTCATTTAACATTATAAGGATTTTAGTGGGTTTGTATGTACATATATATGCATTTTGTAATCTTTATGAGGTATTTATGGAGATCCTGGATAACAGGATCGATCCTTGATTAGTAGCAATAGTGAAAATTTATTTAGTATTATAAGGACTTTAGTGGGTTTGTATGTGGTATATATATATATTATAATCTTTATGAGGTAATTATGGAGATCCTGAATAGTAGGATCGATCCTTGATTTGAGATAATTGAGGAAAAGCGTTCGTTAGTAGTATAAATGTAGCAGGTGAATTCAATAAAGATTAGGAGTAAAAATTTTGGAGACCCTGGATGACAAGATCGATCCTGATTAGTAGCAATAGTGAAAATTCACTTAGTGTTATAAAGATTGTAATGGATTTGTATATAAATGGTGTATTTTTTCATTATTTTATAAGGTATTTTGAAGATCCTGAATAGTAGGATCGATCCTTGATTTGCGATAACTTGAGAAAAACGTTCCTTAATAGTAAAAATGCCGCAAATGATTTCAGTAGGGATCATGAATAACAAGTTCTGACATTTTGAATAGCAGGATCGATCCTGATTAGGAAAACTAGTGGAAACCGAAGTCACTTAGTATTACAAGAAATATAATGGACTCCTTTATGTACATGTATGGTTTACGAGGTATTTTTGGGAGATCCTGAATAGTAGGATCAAAACCTGCTTTATAGTTCAACAATTTTCACAAAGGATTTTGAGGGTTTTAGAGGATCGTTTGCGGTTTGACTTCAGGACTTACATCGTTTGGGTCGAGTACTTTTTTGCTGTAGATCCTGATTAGTAGGATCGATCCCTGACTCATTTGACGTAGTCCGAATGAAAAAGCGAGCATTTCTCGTATGAAAAAAATTGAAATAATCCCACAGGATCCTTCTAAAAAGGATTCTAAGCACCAGAATACTGAAAAATATCCTTCAGGATCGCTTTTTGTATTGCAAATACAGTTTTATGAAGTTCAAATGGAAGAACAGTGTTTAAAAAAATCCTGAAGGATCCCTAAACTTCTCAATAACTGCTTTGTCACCCCTGTTATCAACATGTTATCAAGGTGTTATCACATTATCAAGGATCGATTCACATTGCCAAGCACAACTGCTTCCTTATGCAAAGGGTTTTTCAATTTTTTTTTGGTCCTGTTTTCTTTGAGTCTCTGAACAGCATGTGATCCTGAAAGACTGTCAAGGATCCTTTCCCCATGAAAAATTCATAAGTCCACCAATATTTCCTTACGATTTTCCACGTTCTTCAATAGGGGACTTCCTTATGTTGACAAAAAAAAATCCTGATTTTGATAACAGGATCTTTTTTCATCATTAAATTTTGTGGATTTTTCAAACGAAATAAATGAAATAGTCGGAATGGTTGGCTGCGTTTCAATGGACGTCACCATGGCGTCTCACATACTACTTATCTACTGACACTTTTTATTTTTCCGTGATATATATCGGTATGTATTTTAATGAGCCTCATTATTTCGATCCTGGAAAAGACAGAAATCCCTTCCTAGATGTTACGAAAAGAGTACTAATGATTCCATCCATGCGTAAATACCAAAATTTTATAATTACGTAGTAGTAGAATCAGAAGAATTAGAATTTAGAAGTAGTAGTGGTAGTTGTTGTTCTGTAGTTGTGTAGTAGTGGTAAGACTAGTAGTACAGAAGTTTCGTAAGAGCAACGTAGTAGTAGTTGTTCAGTAGTTGCGTGGTAGTGGTAAGAGTAGTAGGACAGAAGTTTCGTAAGAGCAACGTAGTAGTTGTTGTTCAGTAGTTGTGTAGTAGTGATAAGAGTAGTAGTACAGAAGTTTTGTAAGAACAACGTAGTAGTAGTTGTTTGTTCAGTAGTTGTGTAGTAGTGGTAAGAGTAGTAGTACAGAAGTTTCGTAAGAGCAACGTAGTAGTTGTTGTTGTTCAGTAGTTGTGTAGTAGTGGTAAGAGTAGTAGTACAGAAGTTTCGTGAGAGCAACGTAGTAGTAGTTGTTTGCTCAGTAGTTGTGTAGTAGTGGTAGGATAAGTTGTACAGAAGTATCGTAAGAGCAACGTAGTAGTAGGAGACTAGTAGTAGCACAGTGGTGATAGAATAGTAGTAAAGAAGTTTCGCAGCAGTAAGGAAGTAGTAGTAGTAGTTCAGTAGTAGTGGAAGACTAGTAGTAAATGGTTCCGTAACAATAAAGATGTAGTAGTAGTAGTTCAGTAGTTTCGTAACAGTAAAGTAGTAGTTAATTAGTAGTGGTAGACTAGTAGTAGTACAGTAGCGATAAGAATAGTAGTAAAAAAGTTTTGTAAAGGGAAAGTAGTAGTAGCAGTAGTAGTTCATTTCATTGCTTTATAATTATACAGAATTATTTATTATATTGAATAATATTATTATTTATTATAATTATATTCATTAATACTTTTCACCATTAGCGTAAATGCAAAGTCTTTTACCGAAAATTTTATACAAAACTTAGTAACTATGACTATTACTAATATTATTAATTATAGTTATGATAAATAGTTTTGGTTTGATGGATTAGATATAGTGCGTGTATAGCTGTGCAGCGATGAATGGAACAAATGAGCGATCCTGGTCGATAGCAAAAGCTTCCCACTGGGATAATTATCCCACCGAAACGTTTTGCTTGTCGCTGGCGTCATCACCCGTCGTCTGTTATCATTGGTTATCTGGATTGATGCACTGGGCCGTAGTGGGGTTTAAGGGAAAAAAAAGTCTTTTCACATGAAAAGTCCCGATAGCGATTTTCTGAAACCCCACTACGGCCCAGTACATGGACCGGACTGGGCCGTAGTGGGGTTTCAGAAAAAATTGTCTTTTCATATGAAAAGTCTAGTTGGCAATTTTCTGAAATCCTACTACGGCCCAGTGCGATCCATGCACTGGGCCGTAGTGAGGCAGTAGTGGCGTTTGAGAAAAAAGTGACTTTTCACATGAAAAGTCTAGTTAGCAACTTTCTGAAACCCCACTACGGGCCAGTGCATGGATTGCACTGGGCCGTACTGGGGTTATCAGTGTTATCCAGTGCTTCCACTATACGTTTTCCGTTTTTCCCTTTTTCACTCCTTCCCTTGTAGTTACCAAGCGAGGATATCAAGTATCCGTTTCCCCTCCATATGGGTTACCAAGCCATGTTTCCCCCCATTTTCCCCGTTTGAGACCCAGTTTTCCCTTTTTCAGGGAATTTCCCTGCAAAGTGGAAGCACTGATGTTATCAACCCTGCACCTCCTGGGGTCAACATCCATTAAGTGAGAAGGATCGATGAATTGATGAGACTTGTACATCATTTGCGGATCGGTTTTAATCAGTACAGCGGGATCGGATCAAGGATCGATCCTGCAGGATCAGTTTAGAACCTCTTAAACTCTATCAAATTAGACTTAATATTTGGAACATGCCTAATGTAGGATTGTTTAAGAAAAATCCTATTTTTAGCCCTGCAGGATTGGTTTGAAGCATTGATTCCGTAGGAACAGTTTAAAATCCTCTAAAATTTCCGTTTAGTTTAGACTTAGAATTTGTAAGAAGCTTAATGTAAAATTCATAGACAAAATCCTATTTTTTTTTTAAATCCTGCTGGATTAGGTAAGAGCTTGCTAGGATCATTTTTTCACACAAAAAAAAATTTTTGCTTTTTCCAACTGATTGGAGGATGACCTTCTGATCCTGGCGGATTTCCTAATCTTTTTCCTTGAAGCAAACCAGCTATTCATATAGAGAAGATCCTGGAAAGGATCAACTCCAATTCGCTGGATCGCTAGTGATCCTAGCCTCCTTAAAAAATCCTTTAAGTTTATAAGAATCCTTCTTTTATAACAAAGATATAAAACAATATTATATTATACTTTACTCATTATTTACTTATTATTATTATTATTATATCAACATTATTATACTTATTATTACATTATATATATATATATATTGTAGTCTTTAAGCTTTATCGATAGTTCATATCAATGACGGGATTTTCAGGATCGGATCCTTCGAAGTAGGATCCTTTCTTGAGATAAGAACTTCTTGCACGTAAATTATTTTTATCTTGTAAATCTTGCTTTATCCTTTGTGTTACGTTCTTGAACCGAGAAGTCTTTCTTTTAAAACACAAACCTGACGTTTAAGGATCGTTCCAGGGTTTAAGGATCGTTCCGTGAACAATAGCTTTAATAGCGGCGTACGCACGTTTCCACCAGCCTTTTTTTTCAGTACTTTTTTCAGTGCCTTTTTTACGTTTAGCTGTGAGAGTAACGATCCTGAAATAGCACTCTAGGATCTCTCTTCAAGGATCGTTCCCAAAAATTCCTGAAAAAAATTCTGGAATCTTTAGTATAAGATAGATTTACACATTCTAAAGAATCTATTCAAGATTCAAGATTCCTTGAAGGATCTCACTGAGTGGCATAGCGATCCCTGGGGTTTTAAGGTCCATAATAAGACATCCCTACTCAATAGGATCGCTTTCTGTGCTATTTTCTTTTGCCTACGTGCATCTGACAGTTGCGAGAGGGGGTCCACAACTCTGAAAAAAAAGATCCTGAAAGGACAATTTGATAACAGTTGATAACAGGGATCGCCCGGCAGTACTACTTGGCAGGGAAATTCCCTAAAAAAAGGGAAAAATAAGGGGGAAATAGCATAGAAATATAGCGTGATCTTCTATATGAAGGGAAAAAGGATACTAGATATCTACGAGGGAAGGGAAAATAAGGGAGAAATAGCATAGAAGTATAGCGTGATCTTCTATATGAAGGGAAAAAGGATACTAGGTATCTACGAGGGAAGGGAAAATAAGGGAAAAATGACGTAGAAGTATAGCTTGATTTTCTATATGAAGGGGAAAAGGATACCAGATATCTACGAGGGAAGGGGAAAATAAGGGAAAACTGAAAGTGGAAGCACTGTTGACTAGTGTTACTATAGAAGGGCTATCACTTTGCACTTGTACGTGATGATTGACTTATTGCTGTGTACCGAATCCGCCCTCAAGGGGTTAAGGTGCGAGGGCGAGATCCTGCAGTGGCGAAGTGGCGACATTCAACCCCGCATCTCGCCCAAACTGATTACCTCTAATTGAATCAGCGTGTTATCAGGGTGTTATCAGAGCTTTTTTTTACTACTGGGGATTCTTATTATGCGACTCGCTGATGATGTGTTGCTGAAAGATCCCGCACACGTCCTGGGGAACGAAGTTAGTGCGGTCCTGAAAAACTGTAGTCAAGTTGTAGCTTACCTTATACTAATGCTAAAAGTTGTCGTAATTGCGGTATAAGTTGAGTTTAAGTTTTTGTGTTATCTACCTCTTATCTCTGTGTTATCAACTGTTATCATTTGTTATCTTGAAGGAGTTGTAGACCCCTTATTGTTCGTAACAATTGGCCTAACTTGACTCCGCAGCCATTAGGCCTAGCGCTGCTGCCTGTTTCGCATCTTGTCACTACCCATTAGCGCAATGAATGTAGAGCAAGCTTGCTGTTGTTGGGTTGTTGTAATGTTGTAAGGTACTGCCCACAAAACAATCAAAACAGAGATCTATCAAGTGGAAACATGTAAGAGATCAGGTTTCGCAGGCACGAAGAGTAGTAGTAGAAGTTCTAGGTGTGGTAGTGTTGTAGTGTTGTAGGTACTGCCTATAGAACAATCAGTACCAGATCTATTAAGTGTGCAGATGGAAGATCAGTTTCATAGACGCGGAGAGTAATAGGCGTTGTATATGTTGTAGGTGTGGTAGTGTTGTAGGTTCTTCCTATAGAACAATCAGTACAAGATCTATCAAGTGCACACGTGGAAGATCTAGTTTCATAGACACGAAGAGTAGTAGGTGTTGTAGTGTTTTAGGTACTGCTCAAAGAACAACCACAAAAAGAGCTGTCAAACAGAAATGTACAAGATGAAATTTTGTAGGTGTTGTAGTTGTTGTAGCTCATTATCTCTTCGTTCTAAATAGCTGTCATAGTTGTTTTATAGCCAACTGTTAAGGTTGGTTCATTATATTTGAAAGCAGCTGTTTAAGTTACTGTTGTAGTTGTTGTAGCTTATTATCTCTTCGTTCTAAATAGCTGCATAGTTGTTGTATAGCCAACTGTTAAGGTTGATTCATTATATTTGAAAGCAGCTGTTTAAGTTACTGTTGTAGGTGTTGTAGTTGTTGTAGCCATGCGCACCCCAGTAACCAAAGAAGCAGCAAATCGAGTGGAAATAAAATATGATCAAGTCCAATGCTTAATTGTAGTAGCAGTTGTTGTGTACTTGTAGTAGTAGTAATAGTAATAGTTCCTGTTGTTGTTGTTGTCAGAATCTATCGTCTAATGGTAGTATCTTATAATGAAAAACTTCAGCTGTAGTCGTATGTTGTACGCCAGTAAGTGGCTCGATGGCTCTTACCGTAGTAGTTGTAGTAGTTGTTGTACAGCTGTAAGTTAACTTTTGTGGAACTACTTCAGTTCAAAGCTAGAAAGTTGTCTACAACACTTCTACAACAAAACCCAACCATGTCAAACAACAAAACTTAGGTTCTACTGTTATCAAGTGTTATCACCCTGTTATCAGCTGTTATCATCATAGTTTAAGCTATTATACCGTTTTACCAGCTTCTTTAGCGTATTTCCCTAGTGTTATTATCTGTTATCACCCTGTTATCATAGTGTTAGCAACTGTTATCGTTTGTTATCAGCTATTATCATCATGGTTTAAACTCTTATACCGTTTTACCAGCTTCTTTAGCTTATTTCCCTAGTGTTATCATCATGTTATCACCCTGTTATCGGTGGCTATTACCCTGGGGTGTGGTTTTGCGGCCTAGAGGACGAGATTCCTGAAGGGAGGAGAGGGCGCCTACAGAAGAAGATTAATTAGCCAGATCCATCACAACAACTAGGCCCAAGGATCGGAAATGGAAGTGAGCGTAATTTCGGCAAAAGGGATCGCTCCTAGACAACTTTTGCCTTGTTTTTCCTTCACATGGTTCACTAGGAAATGAAGCAGCCAATATCCGTGATGTGTTTTTTTTTTCTACAAATTCGATAGTAAAAGTGTCAGGATCCATTCTACTTATCCCAAACACGAAAGGATCGTAAAATCGATCCTGATTGACTTAAGTGGCTCAGCGAATATTATCGATTGTAAAAGATCGATATGTGATCTTTTATGAGACTTTATTAGCTGCAGGGTTGCAAGATGGTGGACGATAAAAAGATCCTGCGGGATCGTTTTTGAATTTGAATTGATGGTATCGATCGGAGAATCGATAGATCGATCCCTTTGAACCCTTTTCGCTTCAAAATTTCTTTTAAAATATTTTATTCAGTCCAGATTCCGATAAGAGATCCTGCAGGATCGCTTTTAATAAACTAGAGACATAAGGATCGGTTTCTTATTTGATCCCAATTGAAATATTTTATACTTTAAGAACTAAAATTTTGCCTAAATTAAATATGAGGACCGTTGTAACTCAATCCTGCAGGATCGTTTTTCACTCTTATGAATTACAGTTCAAGATACACCTACCGCAATGATATATAGCTGCAAATTTTTAATAGAATAGCGCCGAATCCAATGCTCGTTGATCTTTCAGGATCCTCTCTGACATTTTCAGGATCGTTATGATCCTATAAATTATTACACAAACCTTTTTCTCGCTATTAAATCTTGTAAAACTGCTCAAAACGTAGAAATATGGTGTCTTCCACTACCGATCCTGCGGGACCCTTAAACAATATTTCAGGATCTTTTCCAGAGAAGAATTAATACAACTTAACTGTCTGTCCGAAAAATAACATATTTTATGAAACAGACCTTAGCTGAACGTAAGAAGGTCCCGCGGGATCGCTAAACATGTTTTCAGGATCGTAAAACTACTTCGCCCTACTCTTTCGTCCGAGCGAAATATTCGTTGAGAAGGATCCTGAAAACTAATGGCTGTTTTTCAATGGATCCTGGCAGGATCTTTTACACGCAGCATACGATCCTGTGTTGCTCGCACCCGGGGGATTAATAAACATTACACAATAACACGGGGGGCTGTTTCTTTTCATCACAAAATGCAAGTTGGTCCCGAACAAAAGATCCCGCGGTTGCCATGACCACCTCGCACGTTGAAAAGGCGATATAAATCCTCGGTAATAAGAACCGATCCTGAATGCTCGAGTAATTGAGTAGCATTAGAATGGCTGTTACTGCGTACTACCCATTCTGTGTACGCTTTTTGCAATCTAGTATCATAGAGTATTATATTAAATATATCGATTTTTAGCAAATATTTCAGGTATTCATAATTACATCGATTTTTTTCCCCGCTCTTTCTAATTTGCTGTTCCCTTTGATCTTCCACGTCATTTGCCTATCTCTGGTTAAAAAACGTCTCATTTCCTATCAAGACCCATTGAAATATGAAAAACACATCTCTTTGAACTTATTCTCTTCGTTCTAGGGTTTCACCATTTGCAGCTGAAGGTCTAGAAAGCAATGGACGTGGACGAAGATTCGTGGGACAACAGGTCAATGACGGACTTATACGATTACAACTCGTCGGTTTCGCAGAATGTTTCGTATCCGGGAGTTGATGAGTATCTGACACTGGCTCTGGGACCCAAACGACTACCCGATGACGTAGTGATACCCATAACTATCGTCTACGTCCTTATCTTCGTCTCCGGCGTAGTGGGAAACGTCTCTGTCTGCGTAGTCATCATTCGTAACGCCTGTATGCACACTGCCACCAATTATTATCTCTTCTCATTGGCTGTTTCCGATCTGACTATTCTCCTATTGGGTAATCTGTAGTATTTCGTTCAAATATGATTGAAGTAAAAGTTAATGGAATTTTTGTTCGGTAGGTCTGCCCAACGAACTCAGCGTTTACTGGCAACAATACCCGTGGATGCTGGGCGAGATTGTCTGCAAACTGCGAGCTCTAGTGGCAGAAATGTAATTTATACTTATCATTTATTATTGTAAGTACTATAAGAGGTCCCAGAAACTGTCAGAAATCCTGAAAATCCTGCAAAAACAAGGAAAACCTCTTATACGATGGCTTTACTCTTCATTTGTTTATCTTTTTAGATAAACAAACCGAGAATAAAGACACTTTTTAGGATCGGAGGGGACACTTTTGTCTGCGGAATCTATTGTATTCCTCGTCCTGATGTCTGAGAGATCCTTTGTGGCCCTACTTTCAGCTGCAGAAAGGCTTTAGCAGTTAATGGAAGCTTCATTTCCATCCGTACTTAAGTTCCCACACCTTTCCCGCACTGCAGGATAGATCCTGGTATCTAGGAAAGATCCTGTTCCTGGATTAAACCATCCCATCCGAGGATTTTTTTTCGTTTTTCGTTCTGTAACACTTCACAGCCACTCGGAAGTGATAAAATCTGTATCGATCCTAATTTCTAAAGTCTATAAAGCGATCCTTTGGATGGTCGTGAAAGTCTCACGCTGTTGGCAGTTACGTCTCGGCCTGGGGTACAAAAGATGTTCTGGAACCTTGACTGTTGCGCTGTGAAAAGCTTTTCTAACGAAACAGGGAAAAAGAAAAAGAATCACAAGTTAACAGCCGCCATGAAAAGAGGCTGATTACAGGACTCCTATCAAACTAGCCATCTTCAGTCTCGCTTCAGTAAATTTCACTCGCAATTTTATTGCGAAACTTTAATTTAAATTAAGTTAACTTTATTTCTGAATTTCTTTGTTTATCTATTTTAAGCAAGTTTCATTAAGATTGTATTTATTTTAGTATTAATTATAAACAATAATAGTTATATTAAATATTCAATCAGTTCACTTCTTTTTATCATTCCATAGATTTATTAATTGTATTTATCAAAATTATCAAACAAATACTTTTAAAACCTTACGTTCATAACAGTCCTTAACTATTTTATCTCTAAAATCTACAAATTGATTAGTGATTTATTTAATTTACGTCATTATTTACTAAATTAATTCCATAATAATTATTTCGTTGACTGATATTCCATTAATTCATTTCATTGATTGACATAGGACGTCGTACGCGTCGGTCCTGACGATCGTCGCGTTCTCGCTGGAACGCTACCTGGCCATCTGTCACCCTCTACACGCTTACACAATGTCGGGTCTGGGTCGCGTGATGATCATCATCGCCTTGATCTGGGTGGTAGCTCTGATCAGCGCTTTGCCCTTCGCTATCTTCACCAGCATCAGGTACGTAGAATACCCACCGGGCACTGGACAGTACCTTCCGCAGTCCGCTTTCTGCGCTACCTTCGACGAGAACATCCCTGCACAGTGGCCGCTCTACGAAATGGCTACCTTCATCTTCTTCATTATACCCATGGCCATCCTGAGTCTCCTCTACCTGCGTATCGGTATCCGTATCAGACACTCGTCTTCATCCATCGCTGCGGAAACGGCTCATACCGATTCCAGGCATACGCCGTCCTCCAGGAAAACTGTACTCCGAATGCTAGGTATCATACTCGACTATACATTAGTGGACGTAGTACCACTCCCCTACACTCAGTTCCGTAGTGTCGTAGCGGGGTATCAGGAAGCTCCAAGCGGAAGATAAACAAATCACGCATTTTATACACTGATCGATAATCTATTATCCAGGATTCTGACTAATCTATATCAACTTTTCTTTTACCAGCAAATTTTTCCATTAGATTTTATGTTGGATGTCAGTAGCTTTAGCAAAGATATTACACGCAGGATTTACTTTGAGGTTCCTATACAGTGATTTATCTCGACTTGAGTATCGACCATGTGGAAAAAGTCTTTTGTACCCCCGAATGACCTTTTCCCACTATCTCCCACACAAAGTTCAGTCGGCCGTGTATCGATTTTTGTGAAAAGCAAACGGAAAAAAATTTGAAAATTTTTCACAGTTCGTGAACGTTGACGGGATTTCGCTGTTATTGAACTGACCGGTCAGCGCTTCTGCTGATTTGCAAAATTGCAAAAAAAAAAAATAATATAAAAAAAATAAATTATTTATACTTATTAATATTATTAAATATTAGTTAGCTCAGGGTTCCCACCAACCTGGAAAACCGGGAAATCAGGGAGAAGTCAGGGAATACAGGGAAATATCAGGGAATTGGTAATAAATGAGGAAAAGGTCAGGGAATTTGAGTTGCCACTCCACTCAGTTTTCACACAGTTTCAACTAATCTTTGCTCAAGCCTCTAATGAATGACTTCTAGAAAGTATAATGCGTTTAAAAAAGTCAGGGAAAAATTGGAAAAATTGTCAGGGAAATCGGGGAAAAGTCAGGGAACTTGATTAAGATTCTTCAGTGGGAACCCTGTAGCTAGTTTTTTAATAACACTATATTATTGCAATTATAGTTTTAACTTACAATAACTTTTTCATTTGATATTTTAAACAATCCACGTCAAATATTGAGATTTTTAACTGAATTATCCATCGCTAATATTCATGAAATTTACAGTAAGATTCTAACAAATAATATTAATTCGATTTAAATACAGTAAATCAAGTTTTAACATTAATATTTATTTAATTTATTGCATTTAATTTTAATTTCGCAGTGGCAGTTGTGATTGGCTTCTTCATTTGCTGGGCGCCGTTCCATACGCAGCGTTTGCTCTACGTCTACGCCAAGGAATCGCCCAACTTCCGCGACATCAACGAAGTCATGTACTACGTCGCCGGTTGTTTTTACTACTTCTCTGCTACCATCAACCCGATTCTCTATAACGTCATGTCGGCCAGGTACCGCGACGCCTTCCGCGAAACGCTCTGCTCGCGCCAGCGACAAAACCAGACCTGGAACTCTAAGCGCGCCTGCAGTCGCAACGGGACGAGTCGCTCGCGTCTAGGATCCACAGCCACGGGCACGTCGATGCTGTCAGACACTTTACCCGGCGTCCGCCGTCTGAACTCGAGGACTCGTCCGCGTCATGGACATCGAAAGACGTCGTCCATCTACTCCGCTCTTCACTGCGCAACGGAGGAGCCAAAGAAGACGTCCCTGAAGAAATGTCTACCATCATGGAGGACACTTCACCTACCAAACCTACCACATCTGCGGAAAATCCCACAAACCGAGAAAATGGACCCAAAAATCCTAACGTCAGCTTCCAGTCCAATGAATGGAGGACCAGCAACAAAGCCGTATTTGATTTTTTTTATAATAATACGATAAAGTTTTAATTTTATTGTAATTCAAACAGATTTCCAAAAGTTCTAATGGAAGTGGAAGTCTGCGAGCTGGTTGCACGCCATCTTGTTTGAAATCTAGTCAAATCACAAGAAGTCTAAGCGAGACTTGCAGAGAAGCTTCTTCTCCAGGATCCTGGAACAACACTACAACCATGGAACAACAACACGAAGAAGACGAAGAGCTACTACAACAAGGAAAATTTTCGAATCGCACTAACCAAGAAACTTCCATATAAAAACGAAGGATTTCTCACTTTTTGTATCAAAATGTTTGAAATTTTACATTTTTCATTCTGTGCCTTAAGTTTAACTTGTTTTATTTGTTTTATTTAATATTAATTAAAGGGCAGCTCTGAACAACTTGGAAAAAGCGTATGCTACAAAACTTTTTACGCTGATTCCGAATTTATATATAGTGTCCCTATCTCGATTTTCTACCGTTTGGCCGCTAAAATTAGTGAAAGTTTGAAAATGCAAGCGGCAACGCTGGAAATTGAGCGGACGATCTGATTGGTTGGCACTGGTCACGTGATCAAAACAGCCAATCAAACAGTTTGTTGACTCGTAGTAACAGACATGCAGCATGTTGTAGGGAGTAAACAGTAGTACGAAATCGTCTGCTAGTATGAGCAGGCGACAAACTTCCTGATTGGCTGTTTTGATCACGTGACCAGTGCCAACCAATCAGAAGGCCCGCTCAATTTCCAGCGTTGCCGCGTACTTTTTCAAACTTTAACTAATTTTAGCGGCCAAACGGTAGAAAATTGAGATAGGGACACTATATACATTCAGAATCAGCGTAAAAAGTTCTATAACATACGTTTTTTCCCGGGTTGTCCGGAACTGCCGTTTAATCAACCTGAACTTTAAAAATTTTGCTAATTGAATTTGAATTCTGAGGAACCTGTTGTAACCGAATTGTATAATATTTTAACCAATTACCCCGAAAAGTTTAACCTGTGAATTTTGCTTTTTGAGTATTGATATTTTACCTGTTACGAGTACTGAACTAATGGAATATAACAATGTACGTATTTATTTATATCATAATTGCGCTTGTGAATACAATTAATTGAATAAAGTCAAAAACTCTTTCAGAATTATTTTAATTTTTGCAAAGAAAAATTTAAAAATCAAATATATTTTGACATTATTTTATTATATTGCATTATAATAATGATTTAAGGTTAAAATTATTGTATTTTATTTTCTTTTATTTACTGTATGAAACTTATTTGATATAATTTAATTTAGTTTTGCAAATATTTAGATTTGGCAACCCTGGACAAAAATTGTCTTTTATTCACTTCCCAGGATATTAAGGGGTCAGTTCTTCTACTTTGCAGGGAAATTCCTTTAAAAAAAAGGGAAAACTGGGTCTCAAGAAGGAAAAAATAAGGGGAAATACAAAAAAAAATTATTTACTTTCTAGGTTATTATGGGGTCAGTGCTTCAACTCTGCGGGGAAATTCCCTTAAAAAAGGGGAAAACTAAGTCTCAAGAAGGAAAAATAACGGGGAAAAAAAACAAAGAAGTATATCTTGATATCTGCAATGGAAGGGAAAAAAGGGAAAACCGTGTCCTGTTTCAGGAAAACCGGAGAACTGAAAAGTGGAACCACTGTAAGGGATCAACCTTGTTTTCCAACTGAAAACATAGAATTCAGTTTTCTTCTTTTTCCTGTATATGTCGATCAGTCGTTCACTTGCTGTTGAAAATGTTTGACACCAGCACTTTAAATTACAGTTGTTTCAAAACTTACAGCGTCAACCATTTGCGGCCAATAGACAATTTTCAGACATTCGTTCCAACATCTGACGAGAAGAAATCTTCTCTAAAATCAAACGTATTCAGCACAGACGATGGTAACCAGTGATACCTGAGGCTGTACCCCAGAGGAGAGGGCCACAGTAACGGGCTGCTTCAACTAACCATCGTATCGGTATCTGAAAACCCATGCAAGACAGTACCACTGTATAGAGCAGTGCTTCCACTTTGCAGGGAAATTCCCTCAAATAGGGAAAATGGGGAAGAGGGAAAGGGGAAAATGGAGGGAAAAGTGAATTTACAAATGTAGCTTTACTCAGTAGCACGGAGGGGAAAAGAGGGAAACTGATATTTTTCAAGCGGAGGGGGAAAAAAGGGAAAAAAGTGGAAGCACTGGTATGGAGGGTCCCAGTATTGACACAGGGGAGGGACTTCACAGTCAGTGGACATTAGCGCCATCGGTGTTGGATCCCTTGAACTATTGCCATATAAAGCAAGGAGTCTACAACCGGTACCCATCTTACTAAGCATTCACTTGAAGAGTTTTGGTACGATAATTTGCCACTAGATGGCTTCTAGCTTTGTTTTTTGTATACTCCTGGCTTCATATACCTGTAGTTCAAGGGATCCCACACCGGTGGCGCTAATTTCCACTGACTCTGAAGGCTAACGGCAAGTCCCTCCTTGTGTCAGTGCTTGGACCCTGTATACTGTGGTCAGTACCAGTGCTTCCACTTTTTTCTCCTTTTCCCCCTTTTCCCCATTTCCCCCCTTTTTTCCCCTCCGTGCTACTGAGTAAAGCTACATCTGTAAATTCACTTTTCCCTCCATTTTCCCCTTTCCCTCTTGCCCATTTTCACTATTTGAGGGAATTTCCCTGCAAAGTGGAAGCACTGGTCAGTACCTCGTTCCCTTGAACAAATCTAGTTTTCACTTGGTTCCTGCTAGTAACTTACATTATGTAAATATGCCAAGTACTTGTTTAACATTCAGTTTTGCTTAAAATCTTTCCCCTGCATGCAAAATTACTGTATTTCATCTTATTTTCTCTCGAGTTGTCCGTGCTACTTTCGATCTATCCGTCCTGGACGAACAGTACCGTCAGCTTTGCTCTTTCAAAATAGATCAGCCGCACTTGTTCCAGTACCCGGAGTCTTCCGGCTTGGGCTGGGCCAACGTTTACCCCTTAAGCGACGTGAAGGGCGACACTATTCACATCAAATGTCGCGTCCAGTCGCTCAAACAGAGGACCCGAGCTCAGACGTGCCAAACAAAGACCTCAAGCTCTGGGCTGGACAGCATGGCGGACTTTTTCAGTAACCGGCGATTTTTCCGACGTGGTCATCAGGGTACGGAAACATGGAGTACCAAGCTCATAAGGTTGTCCTGTCGGCACGGAGCTCAGTTTTCTCTGCTATGTTTTCACACGAGGTATTTCTGCAACTACTATTTTCCTAATGATTTTCTAAGAATTTCCCTCAGTTAAATTACAATTTTCTTAATTTTGCAGATGGCCGAGAACACCTGGAACGAAATTAGCATCAAAGACAGCGAGCCCGAAGCCGTTGAGGAATTTCTACATTTTCTGTACTCCGGAACCATTGCCGATGACATCTTGAGCAAGCACGCTATACCTCTCGTCACTCTGGCAGACCAGTACAATGTCGACAACCTAAAACTGAAATGCGAAGAACTTTTACTAAGCAGCCCGCTCGATGTAACCAACGTACTAGGACTTTACGTAGTCGCATAGAGACTCACAGGTCGGACCGTTTGAAGAAGCGGTCGGTTAATTTTATTCGGAGCCATATCAGCGAAGTCACGAAACTGGAATCCTGGAAGAAATTATTTAAACAAAGACCTTAAACCACTGCAGATATTGTCAGAGTGCTTTTTAGCCAGGACTAAGGCAAAGTCTCACAACAGCCAAGGCTTGATTAGTATTCGTTGTAATCTTTATCTGTTTTCGCCGTTTCGCAGAATTTGGCGCCAGAAACAGTACGCCATCTAGCGGTAAAATTCGGAACTGATATGCTATGATAAAATGTTAATTTCAATAATATTTATTTAGATTATCATAACATTATCATTCTAAATACCGAATAAACTATAAAAATCTGTATTAAATAAATAGTTAAATTAATATTTACCTTTAAAGTTACTGGTAATTCTCAGTATCATACTAGAAAGATTACCGAAGTACTGTCCCAGTTCATTTTATGTCAGTTTTCCCAGCTCTTCCCACTTTATCGCCATATATATTCGAACTGCAGGACTTATTCCGGTATAAATCTCCAACTGGGAGTAAATCGCACAGTGAAGAGACATAGCTATTCCAGAAGTTATAGTAGTGTATTATGCAGTGTGAATACAGCGTGAATTGTTGATGTTAAAACCTGTATAACCTGTTTTATGCATCACTGTTAAGATTACAAAAGTTTTGGCCCAGTCCATTTTACTTCAGTCTTTTCATTTACTGTTATTGTAATATTATTTTATTTTGATGAAAGATATATAATGAAATAAATCTATATTTTAAGTCATAAACTACGAATTAATCTAACATTATTCATGAACAAAATAATAAAATACGAAAAATTGCAGTTACAATGAAATGATTAAATGATATTATCATTATTATTTTATTTAAATTATGTTACACCTATTGTTTTATATATTTGAATCGTGAAGGATTTAATTTTAAAATGCATGTCACGTATAAAATAAATATAAACAGAGAAATGTAACTAAATAAAATCAAGATTATAAAATATTAAAAATGCGTTTATCAAATCAAAAAACACGAACTGGCAACGCCGCATTCGTGCGTTCTCTGCTTGTCATTCTCTCAGTCCATTTTCCCTTACCGAGAATTTCAAAACTGAATATAAAATGGTTTGTCACATAGTAGATTCCAAATTATTCATAAATTAATAAAATTCGATTATATAAACAGAACAAGGAGGCCACGTTTTCTACTGCAGGTGTCGAATCGACGTACGGCATGAAAGATGCCTTAACCTACGGGTTAGTTGTTTTACCTTCAGTTTCAGTTTTTATTTATTTCCAACCGATTGTCTTACACCAAGTAATTGTGTTATTGTTGGAATTATTTATGGGCTTCTTTTTATCTGAAATATGTAAACAGATTGTGAAAATAACTCGTCATGAAACACAGTGTTTACGTTTTTTTGTTTTTCCCGCAGGTTGACCAACATGAAGAAGACGATCACGTCGGCTCATCCGCTCGAGTCTGTGCTTCAACAGGTTGTTAAAAACATTTGGAGACATCAAGTTTTTGTCTTTTACCATATCTTTGTTTCGTAGGATGCCGCTCGCAAACAGCAGATCGACATGAAGATCCTGCGATCGACACAGGGACTTCATGCTGGACTTCGTCTGCACATGGAACGTTCGGCCGCCCAGAAAGTCGGGCATCTGCCGTTTTTGCATCGTCACAACGCGTTTCACGATGCCCTTACTGGTATTTACTATTCAAAATAAATGTGCAACTGATACCCAATTTATCGTTTTTCTACAGGCAACGATATGCTGATTGACTTTGATGACGTTTTGAACGATCCTGCAGACAGCGAAGTCATGGGACAGCCTCACGCTATCATCGAAAAGCAACTCGGAATCCTTTAAACTTTCTTTAATCCCTTGCAATTATTTTTCTCATAAAGTGATGTGGTTCAAAGAATAAACGATCAGAACACACAGCCAAAATATATTTTCCTGCACCAATTTGAATCTATTTAGTTCCGATATATGTAACAGGTTTGCCCGTCTTCTTGATGGTCTCGAGAAGCTGGTCTGACGAAAGGGAGGACTCGACAGTAACACGTTTTGTCTCGAGGTCCACGTCAAATTTATTTACGCCTTTCCCTATAGAAATTTGAACACGAAATAAGAAACCTGTTGATTAAATTAATGAGAAATAAGAATGACTTACCTTCAAGCTTTGACAGGACTCGCTTGACAGCTCCCGAACATCCTTCACACGTCATCTCGACTTGAAATTCATGAACCTGAATCTTACAAGAGTTAAAAATAATTTGAAATATCGGTATAATGAACTGAATACCTTGGAATCCATGTTGAAATGTCACAACTCAAGTAGTTAGCAACAAAATATCTCTCCTTTTTTTTTACCTGCCCGTTTCCATGGCAACGGTTACCGGTTACTTTTATTTATAACTGTATTTTTATTCTAAAAATCATGAAAAAACAACTAAAATTAAAAATTTACTTAGTTATTATTTTTCATTTTAATCTTATTTTCATGTGAATAATTTTTTAAACTTATTTTTATTTTCTGACATTTTACATGTTATTCTGCTTGCTATACAAAAATGGCGGCAAAACATGTTTTGGTTGTAGACAACGGAGGCTGCACATTAAAAGCCGGTTTTTCAAATCAAGATGATGCCAGGTTACCATGACAATATATAAAAATTTTACAGTTTATGAAACTTTTTCTGTTGAATCTTGACAGAGCTATGCCAAATGCCGTCATGAAAGCGAAAAGCGAAAGACGCAGAGCGTTCATCGGAGACCAGATCGAAGAGTGTCGGGACGTCTCTGGACTCTTTTACATTCTTCCCTACCAAAAGGTACACTAAATTGATACTAACGTCTAATTTGGCTACGGTATAAAGTACTGTGCTGGTCTTAGGGCTACCTAATCAACTGGGAAACGCAGAAAGATATCTGGGATTATGTTTTCGGCAAGGATTGTCTCAACGTTCAGTTCCCCTCGACAACGGCAATCATCACGCAACCTTATTTCAACTTCCATTCGGTTCAGGAAGGAATGTACGAGCTCTTCTTCGAAGAGTATGACTTAGATTCTATGGTCGGAGCAAATCGTAATCAGATTTATTGTATTTACCTATCATTTTGATACATTTTTGTTTTAAATTTTCAGCGGGAAGTCTTAGCGCTTTTAAATATGGAAAAGGAAACCCCAGCGAGCTGTGCTGTCTTGTCGTGGACTGCGGGTACAGTTTCACCCACATTATTCCCTATGTCCAAGGGAAAAAGATTACTGAATTCGTTTGCAGAATAGATATCGGCGGAAAACTTTTGACGAACCATTTAAAGGACATCATTTCCTACAGGTAAGAATTTTATTAATTTTCAAGACTTGTTTCACATGTGTCGAAAATCAGGCAGTTGCACGTTATGGACGAAACGTACGTCATCAACCAAGTCAAAGAGGACACGTGTTTCGTCTCGCTGAATTTTAACGAAGACATGGCTGTGGCTCAGAGCAGAGGTGACGCAAACACGATAGTCTGCGATTACGTGCTTCCCGACTTCAGTACGATCAGGCGAGGCTACGTGCGATCGAAAAACGAACCAAACAATGGAGAACAGGTATCAATACATTATTTCCTAACAAACGTAAGTCGTTATCACTTGAGTGAACGTAGATTGTCCGCATGAATAACGAGAGGTTTGCCGTTCCTGAGCTGCTGTTTCATCCCTCGGATATTGGGATTCAGCAGATGGGGGTCTCGGAAGCCGTAATTCACGTCGTGCAAAACTTTCCGCCCGAGGTCCAGCAGCATCTCTACAACAATATCGTGTTGATCGGGGGCACGGCCCAGTTGCCAAACTTCAGGGAACGAGTCCTGCAAGACGTCAGAGCGATGGCCCCGGCCGAGTTTGACGTTCGAGTCACCATGCCGAAAAAGTATTCAGTCTCAATATTACATTCAGTTGCGTGTATTTGAGTGTTTGACCTTTCTCCCAGTCCCCAGCTAGATCCTTGGCAAAGCGGCTGCCTGTTTGCGAATGATTCCAGTTTCTCGTCGTACATAGTAACGAAGAAAGACTACGAAGAGCACGGACTCAACGTTTGCTTAGAAAAATTTGATATTTAACTGCATTTCGTTGTTTTTTTATTATTCAATGATGCGACATACACTTCTTATATTTCTTTAGAATTTTCTACACGTTTCTGTCTGACATTACAAGTTGAAATCATCAAGCCATTGCACATGGACTTTGGCAAAACAATTTGAGAATTTTTACATTATATATGAAAGACTTTTCCAGTTTTTTTTACAGTGCTTTTGCTGGCTTAGTTGCTACTGGTGTCTGTAATAGAACAAATTGTTAGTCGAGGAACAAATCTGCAGTTCCCAAAAATTTATGAAATGAAAAATGAATACTCCCGCTGAACCCGGAGCTACCCAGGCCGCTATCTTTTTCCACGAAGTTCGCCTAAGAAGTAAAACGATACTTCAAAATGAACTCACCCACCGATTAACAACTCAATTTAAGTGTTACAAAAACTCGGCTTGCCGGAACCAAATTGTCCAGGGTAGCTCTCCAGGTTGGCTTTCTGGAGAGCCATCCGGTGAACTCCCATGCAGTAACTTGGGAAATCTGCAGAGCAAAACGCCTGCATGTAGAGTCCCCGGAATTCATCGTCCCTGCATTCAAGTGCAATAATCAAATTGTTCATTAAAATACCAACACTTGTATTACCGCGCCATCTGAGCTACCTGCTGAGGAGGCTGGTCCTCAGCATAGTCCGGGGCCTGCACTTCTTCAGGTAGGTTAACCATAGGTTCCTCTGCTTCTTCGCTAGAGTACTACAAAGTCATTCAAGCTGAACTATGAAAAATAACGAAACATTTGATTAGGAAAAAAAGAAAAAAAAAACAATTACCAGACGTCTCTGGAGGATTTCCCTCCAAGTAATATCACTTAATAGCCAGTTTATGAAGTCCTCGGCTGCTGCTGCTGCTGCTGCCAGTGCCGTGACGAGTGAAACCGGCGCCCAGGGGAAGATACCGACCAGCGTCCCTCCGCCCCGCCCTCCCCCGACAGAAAAATCTTTGTAGTCTAGTTTAATACTATCTTCACACTGCATGTCATACTGGTATAATTTTAGGAATAGCTATCTCATCACTGTGTGACATATTCCCGATTCGCGATTAATACTGTAATGAGTCGTGCAGTGTGAACTTCGTGTAGCAGTAATAGTAAAAAACTCGGGGAACAACATATTAGTAATTCCAGATTTCTTACACCGTTCGTTAACGTACTCGAAATAATAGAGTGTTGGAAAATTAATCCACGCATCAAAGTAAATTCGTATTTTTGTACTTTCGCATTCAAGCAGAGGCGAAAACTGCACTTTAATTTAAGACAAAATTTGCACTCTGAACTTAATCAGCTTACAAGTTTCTTTTATGAAAGGCATTTACGTGCGGTGGAAACATCCTTGAAAAGATTTGCAATAATTCTAAGACTGGGTTAAATCGTACTCAGTTGAAAAGATGGTAATTTCCTTCTAATGGGTTTAGGACAACACAAGCCGTTCTAGGTTGTGTTTAATTAATTGTATTTTCTGAATGATGTCTGCTCGATGTAGAAGACATGGGTAATGAAAAATGAAGTCTTGTCGGGACGCCGACAATTTCACAATTTTGTTCATATTTCACATACCTAGTTCCAAGTTCAGAGCAGTTCTATGGAATAGCGCCACACTTTATCCCTTAGCTGCGCACAGTTGAACCTTGATATATTATATGGCTGTACTACTTTCAAAGTAGCATTTAACTTTAGTACTTCTAAGCTAATTTGGTAGCAGCTGAGCGTTAGTCGTCAGTTTTACAGGACCTAAGACACAAGACTGTTCGTTATATAAATTTTGTTTTCTAATTACCAGGGTATGTACACCTAGCGGGAGGAAATCGAAAACTCTTTTTCTTATATGCTCACACTGGTTAGCTTCAGAGGTAATTTTGTTTCTGAATTATCTCCCATATTTGCCCTATAATTTCCTCTTACATTGTCAATCGTTCACACTGCATAAGGGCTATGGGGTAAAATCGCATTAGACGATCAAACTGCATGGTCAGTTAAAATCAAGAAAGATTAGTTCACTGTGCGCTTCTTTAGGACCGTATCAAGTATCACTTAGTGTTCCCATGGGTTCAAATATTGACCAAAAAATGTCAGAAATACTACAAAATTAGCCATAGGTCTGAGACGCTGGCGCCTCGCCTAGTGACTTTAAAGTTTGACTTTGACTTCGATTCCTCTCGCTTGGCAAATGTTAGATCCTCCGACGAGCGGGAGATGGACCTCGAGGGACCGCCCTTATAGTTTCCAAGATAGTCACAGTTTCGAATTTCTGTGTTTTCTTATTTCCCCCCAAACAACCCGACTGAAAATTCTCATAGAGTATGTAGAATATGGAACAGAGACTCAGTAAGATCTCAGTGCGAAACTCTAAAAAGTTGTGAGATCTCACTGAGTCTCTGTTCCAAATTCTACATAATCTATGAGAATTTTCAGTCGGGGATCTGGAATTTTCGTTCCTTTTGCTACAAAAAACCTTCTTTCGTCTGACCATCTTGGCCCCCCCCCCATGGACCCGGCAACCCGGGGCGCGCCACCCCTGCCCCCGCTCTCGTTACGGCACTGGCTTCTGCAGAAATTTCCAGTCGAAACGCTCTCTCTATAATGTTCCAGAACTGGACATCCATGCTAAAAAATAGCAAAAATTAATATGAATACAGAATACGGCTGAAGTATAGCAAGTGGCAGACGTAAACCTTAGAAATTACGGGATAGCAGCTCTTTATTAAGCATACGTTAGTTTTTATTCATTCTATTTGCGATTTTGCTTATCACTTGAGTTAGATTGATGAATTAATGTCAATTAAACTGAATTGCGAAATTATGGATTAACTGGTTTCAAGGATGGCTGTTCGAAAAGCGTAAATGAAACTAAAACAAAACAACAATTCTAGGATCTCATGATTTTATCAGAATTAAACGATTCAAAAATATTATAAAGCTGAAACGAAGAAGACTTGCCACTTATTTTTGTCGCTCCATCTTCAGATTCGCTGGATTTAGTGCGATGATTAGTAATAATAATGATACGTAATAATACGTGATACCGGGCAAATGGCCGCAGGCTAAACACCTCGCACTCTTTGCTCCTTTGGCGTTCCTTGTTCTGTAGAACCCGGAACATCCAGCGTTGCCAATTTATAGATTCATAAAAATTTTTGAAATAAAAAATATATTACCACAAAATTAATTTGGTTTGCAGAAATTAGAAATTTTTAAAACAATACTCACCCAATATATTTTCAAACTTTTAATTCAATAATGTAATATTTATCAATATGGGTGTTCTTTCGAACGTAGAACAGCCAGCGTTGCCGTTTATAAATCAGTATAAAAACAAAATGAAAAATTAGTTAAAATTTTATTCGGCTCTCATAAATTAAAATATTTTTAGTAATATACACTCAGTATATTTTCAAAGTGTATTTTCAATATATTAACTCATATAATATTAATATTCGTAGGGGAATTTTCCAGAACGTGGAACACCCAGCCAGTGCTTTTACTTTGCAGGGAAATTCCCTCAAACAGGAAAAATGGGGAAGAGGGAGAAGGGAAAATGGGGGGGGGGGTGAATTTACAAATGTAGCTTTATTTGGTAGCACGGAGCGGTAAAAAGGGAAATTGATACTTTCAAGCGGAGGGGAAAAAAGGGGAAAAAGTTGAAGCACTGCGCCCAGGGTTACCTAGTTTATGTCTTAAATTAGTCAATACGGTAAATGCGTTATTGAAACTTAACACGGCTGTCACAGTTCAAAATATTTTACTTTCATATTTACATTAATATAAACTTATAAATGCCAGTGAACAGGGACTGTGGCAATTTGATACAGCAGTTTAAAAAAATATTTGTTTTATCATGTCGGAAAAGTTTAATATACCTTACACAGATTTTCACAATTACAATTTGATTCTTTTACTATTTTCAATAAAGGTGATGAATTTAACTATAATTAGGAATAAGATTGAAGGATATTGTAAAAGTTGATTCTTCAGCCATTTTGCAATTATTTGAAGTATTTTGAATTCTCCCGCCATTTCTTTTTTAAAAATATTTGAACGCCATCTAGCGGCAGTATATTTAACTGTTATCCCCAACTTGATCTATAGTAATCGTTTAAATGATAAACGATTCCGTTTATTACAATTTATCGTCAATCAAAACAGTGTATTCAATTTCAACAATTCTTATCAAGTCATCAAAAATTTCTTCAAATTGCGATTCGCCTTCTCGAATGCAAATGTGACACAGGCTAAGGTTACGTACAGAGTAAACGTCCTGCAGTATTCATTACATGCATAAGAGCTCTAATTACAGGGTGGTACGGTCTGAGAGTCATGCAATGCACATGAGGCTAAGATAGCTTTGAGTTGTAACGACCCAATTAAACGCGTCGACTTTTTATCCGAGTGCAGGTGCACTCGGAAACGGGAAAACAAGTTCAGCCTGAGGCTATGGCCTACAGCCAGTAAATGTTGTCGGATCAACAACTGTAGTGCCTCTGTTGCTTCTCTGCTCGCTAATAATCGGCAATCGGAAAACTGGAAACCAAACTAAATCGACTGTTTGTATGTCATGACAGGTGAGGTGTGGTCCCCTACATATTGCCTTAGGTGAATTATCCTCAGTTATGGTATTGAGAAAAGTTTGTTATTTTTCTACTTGAGAATTCAGACGCCAATTTTCACTGTGTGTATACGTGTTTTGTGTAGGTTAGCAGCCTTATTAACTGAGAGCAGAGTGAACGCAAATCTGGTGCGAAATGAAACCAAACGAAAAAGAAGTCGAACTGTCGAGATCCTCGGCAGAAGAATATCAACAGTCAGGAGAATCGCTACCCGTTCTGCTGAAAAGGAGTTTGTCGGCCAGGCTCGGAAGGCGCGGGTTACTGTCTTCATCTCTCAGGAAGAAAAAAGCGCCCAAATCAGATGAACCGCACGAAACAGAACAAGACAAGAAAAACGCAGAAGCGGGGAACTTACTCGACCGCATCATGAGGCAAATGTCTACTCTAACAGTGAACTACGCTAGTCAGCGACAGAGGTGGAGGTCGAACTACATGCACGAAAACGCAATTCCCCAATCTGTTTCACATTCCAACAATCTTAACAAGCCGGAAAACGAAGAAATGAACGCTTTACTGAATAAATGCAACACGCTTCCTGCCAGGCTGGATTACACGCCTGGAGTTGTGGGTCTGCGGAATCACGGAAATACCTGCTTCATTAACGCAGTTCTCCAGTGCCTCAGTCACACAGACATATTGGCAGAATACTTCGTGACGAACCAGTACCAGACAGATTTGAAAAAACGCAGTCGTGTCACGTCGAGGAAGTTTGGGACCAAAGGAGAGGTTACCGAGCAATTTGCCGAACTTTTGAAAGCTCTCTGGTCTAGTCAGTACGACCCGGAAATGACGTCAAAGTTTAAGGTCCTCATCGACAAGTATGGGACTCAGTATCGCGGGGCGAACCAGCACGATGCTCAGGAATTCCTCCTCTGGCTCCTCGACAAAGTGCATGAGGACCTCAACACCGCGACCAAAAAGAAATACAAAAAAGTCAAGGTACTAATTCTACATTCCTTTTCGAGTACAATCGTTTATCACTTAATTTTTTCTAGAATTCCTATGGACGGCCTGATGAAGTTGTGGCTGCGGAGACATTAGCCAACCATCTGCGATGCAATTCCAGCTTCATTCAGCAACTTTTCCAGGCGCAGTTTCGTTCCTCGTTGACGTGCCCCCACTGTTTGCGGCAGAGTTCAACTTTTGACCCTTTCCTGTGCGTTTCGCTGCCCATAGCCCGCAAAACGACACACTCTGTCTATGTTACAGTTCTATATCTGTGTCAGCAGCCACGACAGGTTCGTTTCAGCACGTACAGTCATGTTCATAAAAAAGGGTACAGCATGGGAAGGTTTAAAAGTCGTTGTTATTGCAGTTTATAAAATTATTTATGTATTAGATTTAGTTACGGTAGACTCATTAACTGTATTTTAACTAAACTAGTGTATATTGTTGAGTAATATTATAATATTTTTGGAAAAACTAAGAAAAAGTGACATTTAGCCTTCCCATGCTGTACCTTTTTTTAAATGAACATGATTGTACGAATCAAAATATAAGTTTTCTAATTGTTGTTGTTACATGTAGGTTCGGTTGGGACTGTCTATGAGCGGCCAGTCGGACCTTCGCGACTTGCGAGAGATTCTCAGTTCCGATACCGGGGTTGAAGAAAACCTCATGCTGCTTACCGAGATTGATGACCAGGGATTCTTGCGAACCTTCAATGGTTAGTCTTCAACATTTAAACATCACTAATGTTATTCTCCATGTTAATAATAGTCTCATTATTGTCAATTTCTATTCCCTTGAAGTCCCTGTATAACCTTCACCTGTCATTGACCTTCAACCTCACCTTTAAAAGTGCGCGTTGTTCCATCTTAGTTCTGATCCAGATCCCTTCTAGTAAACTACCTTCGAAACCTTAAGCTTCGAAAGAAATAATAGCATCATCCAAACCATACTCAACTCATTCATTCCTTCATAACAACTAACATTAGTTGAGAGCTAGATATAAAATTTGATTGTAACGTTACAGACCATCATCCTGTGACAGTCATCAGCGATATGGACCCTCTGTACTGCATCGAGTTACCAACACCTAAAGAACCTTCGGAAGAAGACGGAGCCTTCATCGTCATATGCTGGATCAACGTTCTAGTAACTGCTGAATGCCAAACTAGGTAATCAAACTGATATATTCATTTTTCGTCTATGATTTGACAAACCTGGTTTATGGAATCTAGGTTTGGCAGTCCGTACTCGATGCAGATCGGTCGGGAAACTTCGTTCGAAGACTTGCAGACGCTGATACTCAAAGAAATGGCATCGCTCGTCCATCATAGCGTACTGTGTTCTACCCAAGAGGTTACTCTGCCACTAAAGCTCTCTGTTATTATTATTCTAATTGTGTTTTATATTTATCCAGGGCCCTCTGTTCCAGATCCGTGTTGTGGACGGTGTGTGTCGTTTCAGTTCGACCGAGTCGGACGAGGACGCGGCTTACCTCGATCCCAGCCTGGAGCACCCGCTGTACGCAGAAGCTGTCGATACCGCACTCAGTCTCTGCGATCCCAACCACGGGACACCCTACCACGTGAAACTTGTCCTCGAATGGGATCCCGACACCAAACACAAGTAATACCTTAGATGCAATTTCTTTTTTATCGATTAATAACTTTATTTGATCACTTTTCTAACTCGATTTTTGAATTATAACTTCATATAAATCCTTTTTTCAATGAATAGGGTTATCGTGGACGACAGTGACCGCATCGAAGAGCACGCCAGCGTGGCCCAGGTCAAGTCAAACCAAGAAGAAAATAACGCAGTTACTCTGGAAGACTGTTTCGAGGTTCGTTTTGATCATAAGTATTAAAAATCAGTAATAAATGATCAGAAGTACTAAGAAATAGTATAATAATTATTTTCTACTAAATACGTAATAGCAACAGGATAAAATAGTCCCACAGAAAAGCAATGTTTTATTTTTATATATTCTTAACAAATTGCAGCTCTATACTCAAGCCGAGCAGCTGGGACCCGAAGACGCTTGGCACTGTCCTTCGTGCAATCGCAAGCAAGAAGTTGTCAAAAAGCTCTCGCTCTGGTCTCTGCCCGACATACTCATCGTTCACCTGAAACGCTTCAAACAGGTACTTCGATGATGATTCAGTTAGCTTAAATTTTCTCATTCACTTCTGTCGTTCATTTATCGTTTGCAGTCTCCCAAGCAACGCACAATGTCCAAGCTTTCAGTGATGGTGGACTTCCCCATTCACGGCCTTGATTTGACCAGCCATTTGGTCAGCAGAGGCTCCACCGTACTCACAGCCACTGAAAACCAAGGTACAACTATTTAACTGAACCATGAAATGGTATAATTGACATTCAATGTCTTTAGGCAATACCTTGAGTTCGTGGAGATCTATATGGTCGCCACTACGTCGCAGAAGTTCAGTCAGAGTTCCTGGCAGCCATATTGGTTCTTCAGGGTATAACGTATCCAACAGGAGGCTGGGTGAAGAATCCACGTATGATCTCTATGCTGTCTGTAATCATCATGGGACGGATCTAGTAGGCGGCCATTACACAGGTATAATTATTGATTACATTTAGTGAATAGTCTTTATCATATATTTATTTATTTTATATTTATTTGTATTTTTATTTTATTTTATTCATATTTGTATTTATTTATATTATCACTATGCTTATTTCATCTCGGCTTAGGCCAAGAGCCTATTGCCACTATTTGTGTTATTATTTACATTATAATCATTGTTATTACATGAACAGTTTATTTTTTATGTTAAAGCTTATTGCAAAAATCCAACGGATGGCCAGTGGTACCTTTTCGACGATACCCGAGTGACTCGAGTCCCTGAGCGGGATATTGTCACATCAGCGGCTTACATACTGTTCTATCAGAGACGAGTTCCTAACACATCTGGTAAATCTACATTCAGATAGAAAATTTTCTTTCTTACAAATCGCTGTTAAAATGTTTAGGGTCTAGTGAGGCCTCGTCAAGTAGTTCGGGGTCCGAGCACTGGGCTTTCCGCCTTCCCCGAAACCAAAATCCTGTTCCAACGTCTATCACTTCCCGGTACGTACTTTATACTTAATTCTTTACGATTCTAGAATAGTGCTTTTTCTTTATCAATAGAAGAGGGTCAGTAGATAGCAGCACTTTAAGCAGGAACGATCGCCGCTGTGCAACTCTCCCCGGCAAAGGAAAGAGAGTCTCGGCAAACGAGGATGCCCGCTGGTCCGACTCGGACGCTGTGGCTCTTAATGGAGACTGGGTAACTTCAAGTTTTTTAAGTTTATGAAATTCAGGAAAGTTTTTAATTCAATTAAATATATAGGGTACACCCGAGATCCCCAGACGCAGTGTTGGATCGCAGACGAACGACAAGTGAACGACGGACGAGTCCCGAGAACTTTCTTCGATTCGCTACTTTTTCAAGTTGCTTGTGATTCTTAAGAAATTTGTTAATAATAAATTTTTTGTCCCCGTTTCGGATGGGTTATGAGGGAAACAGAGAAAAACCACAGCTCAGAGGCCTTTTTCGTATGTTTTTTCCCCCCTACAAGAGAGGGGGGTCTTTCTTTTTAGGTTCTTGACTGTACTGGGAGTGTTGACTATGTTTATTACAGTGATTTTCTATAGTTTACTTCCCTTTATAAGTGTAATGAAAGCATAAATGTGAAAAAATCATTCTACTCCCACCACCTGATAATGGTAAGGTAGTAAGACACGTGTGTTTGGTTATCGTTTTGTTTAGTTGGCCAAAGGCACATATCAGTTGAAGTCTGGAAAAGCAAGCTGTGGTTGTATTGTTCAATTTTTCGGTACCAATGCCCTTGTCAAACCTTTATCATTTTTTATATCTTCAAATGGCAATACAAGTTACGTCTTGGTTTTGTGCGTTTGTACCTTTGTTGTATTGTCTATGTTATACTAGACTCACATTAAATGATGGTGCCTTTTGCGGTGCCTTTTTGGTGACCTTGAGCTAGGTAATTTGAAACGTAGTTTGAAACTTGGACGGTTTAGGGTGATGCAGGCAACTGTGGAAAGGCACTGCAATTGTGCTTTTTTACAGTGTTTTTCCACGGTATTGGAACAATTGCTCGGACTCATTTTTACGCGGGGGAAAGTTCGAATTTTCACTACGCAACCTAGCGGTGTAACTTAGAACTACGTTAACATTATTCGATATTAAAAAGTATACCTCATATAATTTTAAATTGTATAATAGCTTAACTGAATAATCATCATAATTAAAATAATATAATTAATAATATATGACAGCAGACGCATTTTGAAATTTTGAAAATTAGAAAGCGTCTGCTTTATGTTTACGTTTCTATGAAAAACTGTTGTTGGTAGTTCCTCCGCAGTCTAGAAAATCATTTAAAATTAAGAAAAGAAATCTGTACTTCGTAATTTAACAAGAAAAATGGACCGTAAGACATCCTTAATAATTCTACTTAGATTTCTGTGCTAAATAATGTTTCTGTTTTTCTTTTTTATGGGAACTTTGTAATCCTCTGCAGATGGCTATGGCGAAACAGGAGGCGAAACGTAATTGTTATATTAAATTACTGAAATACAACTTCCATTAATGAATTTATTTAACTATTGCAGAGCTCAGAGGCTTACAAACGATGACTTTCGTAAACTGCTGCAGACTCCTCGTGCGGGTGGAAACAATTCTGCAGGATCGTCCCGCACCCCGTCTTTCGGAACGGGTCGTGGTGGGAACAGCTCTCACAAGAAGCATGGCTTTGCAAAACCTGAAGATAAAAAATCAAAAAGAATGTAATTTTTCAAAATAACTGTAGAGTCTTGTTTTTAACATGTTCATTTTTTCGCAAGCAGAGTTCATCCTCGAGTAAAAAGTGAGGAAGAAGAGATCATGGCCGAGCTGGCCAAGAAGTACAGGGATCGAGCTAAGGAAAGACGTGAAGGCTCGTCTACAGATTCCTCTGCACCTGATGCACTGTCCACGCTAGGAGCTTATCGTGCTGTTGCCCCTGATATCAAAACGTTTGTTGCTTACATTTTAATCTCGTTTAGGAAAAAAGTTTATCTGAATTTTTGTGTTCTGCATAGGACTATGGATGCAGCCGAGCGCAGGAAACAGATGATTCAAGAGTCAAAGTATCTTGGTGGTGACATGGAACATACTCACTTGGTGAAGGGTCTCGATTACGCCCTTCTGCAGAAGGTCCGCAGTGAACTGGAGATGCAGGAACAGGAAAAGGAGGACGAGATGGAACAAGTTGCCGACGAACCTAAAAAAGACGAAAAATCCGCCAAAAAAGATGGAGAAGATGAAATTCAGTTCAAAACAATCATCGGAAAGAACGTTTACAGGTTAATATAAAATAAACTTAAAAATAAAGGCATTACAATTGAATTTTCATCTTTTTCAGAGCTGTATTCAAGTCTGCTCCCCCGCAACGCAACGAGCACTTCTTACCTGGACGTATGGCATATTTAATTGAACTTGAGGACGAATTTGCCGAAGCAGACATCCCGACCACAGTTCTCCGAAGCAAAGCCGACTGTCCCGGAGTAGAAAGTCAGGCCACGCTTTCCACGAATGATATCGTCATCAACAAGTTGACTCAGATCCTCTCTTATCTGCGCCACGGTGGCAAACAAGCAAAGAAGCTGAAGAAAGCTAAAGAAAACAAGGAACAAGTCGAACAGAAACCTGTACCGAAGGTCAGTGTTTCCCTTAAATGTTTTATAAATTGTTAATTTAAACTGTTAACTGCAGAAATCTGGAACCGAAGACAGCATCTACGGTGATATTGGTGACTACAGACCTAGCGAGTCGCGTTACGACAGCAGGGCGCGTCACGACAGCAGGTCGCGTCATCGCGAACGGGAGATAGCCGACGACAAGCGAATCTACTTTGACGAGAAGAAGGAACGCAAAGAACGGGACAGGTATCGCGAATACGAGAAAGAGAAAAGTGACGTTATGGCAGAAGCTGAACGAACACTCAAAACCCTACTCAAACCGGGAACAGCCAAAAAGCAAGAAGAGTCCAACGCTTTAGCCAACAAGTTAAGTTCGCAACCTGAAGGCTACGCTGAATGCTACCCGGGCTTCGACGAAATGCAGGACGCTATCGAAGACTCGGACGAAGATGTCGACTACACGAAAATGGACTTGGTATTACAGTTTAATTTACAAATCTCAGTTAATTATCAACTATTTTTAAACACAGGGAAGCAAAAAAGGCTTAGTTGGTCGCTGGGATTTTGATACGGCGGAGGAGTACGGCGAGTACATGAACAAGAAGGAAGCTCTACCAAAAGCTGCGTTTCAGTACGGTCTGAAAATGGCCGATGGTCGCAAAACCCGTCGTCTCGGTGCAAAGACCGAGAAAACAGAAAAAGCCGAGCTGGACAGAGAATGGCAGAAAATCCAGTCCATCATTCACAAGAGGAAGAGTGGACCATCAGGAGGCTCTTCCGAAGGGTACATCATTTTTTCTTTCATTTACTTTTGTTAACCAATGTTGATTTTTGTACTTATTCATTACTGTAATTTTTATTATTAATTTGATACGGTTTACTGTGTTGTGCTTTAAAAATATGTATTTTCATTCGCTATATTCTATTATATTATTTCATTGCTCCTGAGTTTACTAATAATACTTTAAATCTTGCTTAGGGCACCGGAGAAGATACCCCGTCGCTGAAAATAAGCGGAAATATCACATACTGCATTCATAATTTGGAATCTGGCGTCTGTTGTTTGAAAATACATGTCGTGGAGAAAAATAAATAATAAAAGTTGATCGGATAAATGATTTAGCATCAAAATGTGCGTATTATTTGACACGATATATATTTAGCGTAGTAAAGTAGTGTGATGTTTGTATCTCTCTGGATTTAATTAATGGTATTCGTATGCGTTCCTTAAATAACATTTGTTGTTACCAAACAAAAGGGTATCGGGCATTCCGCTCGAATTGTTAACATTATTGTGCATAGCTTAAGCACGTAGCAAACTTGAAATAAAACAATTAGTCTAATTGAGGGAACGTTGGAATATTGCAGCACGGTGATAGTGGAGTTGTTTACTCGACATTATTTGTTCATGATAAAATTTACTGGTAAGGAAAGTAACGTACGCCCATGTTCCTTTATCAATCCTTGTTTTTTTCAATTTCTCTGATTATTTTTCATTGTAATTGTGACAGATATCACTAAAAGGAGTGTCAAAAAATGTTTGCAAAATCCAAAAGAGGCCAATTCTTTCGATAAAGTTTAATAATAAGCACATGCAGAAAAATAATAATAATATTTGATTTCTGGGCGCTGGTGGAGCAATGGTTAAGACCTTAGGTCAAGACCGTCGCCCTTCTCCTCTGGGTCTGTGGGTTCGATCCCCCTCGACTCCAAGTGAGGCTTTTCTAACTTTGTTCGGTAGTTCTTAAAAATTCCGCTCCTAGATATAATTGTTTGGGATAAATTATGCTGTAAGGAACATCAATCAGATTATATGGCGACGTAGCAGAGTACGGATTGCCAAACAGTTTATGTTCGTTAAGAGATTTCGGGAACCTTAACTTCTACAGCATTCGAGATAAGAATTTTCAGGACGTCTGCTCAAATACGAGATTATAGTTATATCTACATAAGCATGACAAAAGTGTATTGAATACAGATTACATAGATCCTATATTAAGAAAACGTGTATCAAGTTTTTACTCTTTACACCAAAGTGCAAAGTTCGGTTTCAAGTAGTTCGTCGCGTGTAGCGAAGCGGGCACGAGTCCAAGGTAGTTCCAGATTCCAACGTTCTGAAACAAACAGCAATTAAGACGCTAGATAGTAATCCCATGAATTAAATATTTTTAGTATTTAATATATTTTTACGGACATCTTTTCCGGAGAACTATCTCATATCGTTCGATGAAAGTCCATGGTATAAGCTGTCAGGCGCTAGTCGGCTTATCTACTTTGAATAAACATTTACTTGAAAAGGGGTTCTGAGAATAATATCACGTGTTTTCAAAGTCCACTCTGACAATTCCACATTAAATAATACCTTATAAATGTACGGCTTGTTCATTTCTTTACCAACAGTGAAGAAGACAATGTCGCTATTCTCGGATTTCGTACTGACTGCGCTTCTAGTATCCGCGGTACTAGGATCTCCGCTGCTGGAGAAGACAAAGCGGAAACAAGTCGATCCGAAGCTTGTACGTCTACAGCTTACCAATGACTTTGAGACGGGACACATGGATCCGTGGTATGACGAGTCTCCTGGAGATACTCACTGGGTTGTGGAAAACTCGACCTCTTCAAGAGAACCTACTCCAGCGCCAGTTCCATCTTCTGGCCAAAACTACCTAAGAATGGATAGGCCAAATGGTTATACATCCGGACTTGGGGTTCTGTACACCCCAGTCTGGACCGCTAATCCGGGAGATAAGCTGACACTTTCGTTCTGGATCAGATCTCGACATACCCAAGGCAATACTCTGGACGTAAGTCTTACTAGATTATATACTAGTCCCACTGCGTATTTCAATCGCTGATTGCTTAGATTTACTGGATCAACGGGACAAGAGAAGAAAAGCTGCTGGGACTTTCGTCGTTTAGTACTGCATCCAACTTTGAATGGAGAACGGCTGAAGCAAGTATTCCTGTCACTGCTCCCACCGATACCCAGGTAAGTCCAGAAAAGTGTTTTAGAATTATAATTAAATTTTTAGGTCAATGTAGCTCGTAATCTATGGATTCTGTGGACCTAACGAGGAAGACTCCATTGCACTCGATAACATCGTAGTGGAATTGGGAAATTCAGATAGCACAACAACAACAACAACAACAACGACTACTACCACCGATGCTTCTACTATCCAGACTACCAGTGCAAGACCTGGTAATTAGTCTTCATTTCTAAAAATGTTGAGATATCCCAAGCAGAAAAGCTGATTTTAATTAACATTCCCAGCTGACTGCGAATACGTTATAACTGACAGCAACTATGGAACTTTCACTTCTCCCGGCTACCCTGGAACCTACAGCAACAACTTGAACTGCAGATGGTTGATATCAGTTCCTGACGTCTTCCAAGGGGTTTACTTGTCCTTCAGTCATTTTGACTTAGAAACGGCAGATCGAGTGAGAGTAAGTTGAACTATTAACAACACTTCCTTACATTGATTTCTAATAGTGGAAGTTCTTAGGTTTATGACGGTCCATCAACGTCTAATAGACTGCTCTTGGACCATACCGGTACATTCCTGCCACCTATTGTGTACTCTACTTCCAACACTATTTTGGTTACTATGACGACTGACTACTCGGTAACGTGGACCGGATTTTTTGCCACCTATCATGGAGACTGGGGTTCAGTTACAGTGGACACCACAACAACTGCCGCTCCTGAGGATACTCCAACTGCTGCTCCTGAGGATACTACAACTGCTGCTCCTGTGGATACAACGACTGTTGCTCCTGTGGGTACAGCAACTGTAAACTGGTTAACCACAATAGATTACGGTAACTTGATCAAAATTTGATTTAGGTATAATAACTGTAATCGGCACTATCGAAGCGTCTTATAAAGGGGAATTTCCACAAAACTCACTTTTTTTTAACTTTTCAATTAAGTTTGTGGCGGTTACTTGAACGGCTGGGGTGTTTTCTACTCACCCAACTACCCCATCGGCTACAGTTCAAACCTGGACTGCATTTGGCGCATAGAAAGCGACTATGATTTCGTCTATTTGCGGATGGACTACTTTTTAACGGAGCTTGGTTACGACAAAGTTATAGTAAGATCAAACTCGAAACCCGTACAGCTGCTGAATATCTAACTTATTTGTAATGTCTAGGTCTACGACGGATGGGAGCAATCAGGAGAAGTCTTGGCTTTATGGTCTGGCGCTTGCAGCAGCGATGAATGTTTCGTAACGTCCAGAGGAAAGCGGATGCTGGTTCGATTCATAACTAACGGATCCAACAATAATTACGGTTTTCAGGCTGCCTTCGGTTCAGCGTACTAAATCGTGTTCTGTATCATGGGTGCTTTTGTCTCTCCGATGAATAAACCTGAGAGAAAAGATTATAGTCAATAGTTTCGTGTAGTTGTCTGCAAAAGCGTTATACTGTACCGGAATATATCTCGATTTCTTGGTTTTCGAGGTTTTGCGACACCGATGAAGTAAGTTGTATGGCTAAAGCCTGCAACGGCTAAAAGCTAAAATGTCTGCACAGTCTTTGGATACCAAATAAAAAGAATATGTTTTTAAATCCAAATCAACATAAGTTTTACCTACATCCTACCTGCTAGTTTGATGGCTCATACGCCTAGCTTCGCGACATTTGCTTCGTCGGCTGGAGTAATAGCCATTTGATTTATGTAGCCGCTTAGTAAGGATAAATTATCAAAACCCATTCAGTAACTACTGTACAATCTAATTTATTGGCAGCTGTAAGTTTTCTTTGCAAACGAGAATGCAGAACGTATATTGCCAACTGAATAATGACAACACGTGGGTGTATAACAAATTCTCCAAAACACTCTACGTTATCGACTTTCCACGAATTAATCTTAGTTTGCTCACCTTTGTAGTTTTGCTGCATTTCTCTTGCGTAAGAAATTAAGTCAATCTTAAAGCTTATTAAATTTTGATTTAACTTGCGCTTTTATCAGGGCTTCCACTTTCAGTCTTCCGTTTTCCTTCAAGAGGACTCAGTTTTCCCTTTTTTCCCCTCGGCATGCGCTCTCCTTTCCCTCCATGATTACTTATTTTTAGGGTTTAGAGGTGTACTGAAAAAAAAACTGATGCTGAATTATACGGCTATACTTATAGGTTTCTTTTTACCCCGTCCCTTTTCATTCCCTGTTTTCCCTTAAAAAGGGAATTTCCCTCAAAAGTGGAAGCACCGGGATCTTGTATTGTTCACAGCGTATAGATTTGATCTACGTACTCATCGCCTTAACTATTTCTTTTTCCCGCGAACAATTCATCACAGTTTGCTCATTACGGGAAAGTTGTTCTTCTATTGAGGAAATATTGTACTTTACTTTAATTAATTTTAAACTCGCGCTTTTTTCTTCAAACGCCCATTTGGCACACTATGGCGCTTTCCCGGAGGGCATAAGCGTAGCTGTGCGCGCACTCTATATAGTAGGGAAGTTTTCCCTATACGCTCTAAAAGTGGGCGGCTCTGCCGTCGGCCATAGCACAGTGTAATCTACTAGACAGTGAGTTCTCAATTGTATCTTTCGGATTATAGTGTTTTCAGACAGGAAAATGGCGCCGCCGGTGGTAGACTTTCGAAGCTTTGCCTATCTTTGAGTGTTTCAGACAGCAAATGGCGCCGCCTGTGGCAGATTTTCGAAGCTTTGCCTATCCTAAAGTGAAGATAACAATAGCTGAAGATAGGCAAAGCTTCGAAAGTCTACCACCGGCGGCGCCATTTTCCTGTCTGAAAACACTATAATCCGAAAGATACAATCGAGAACTCACTGTCTAGTAGATTACACTGTGGCCATGGTGCGCAAAGTGATTGTCGATTTTCGCGTCAGTTTGTGCTCAATTGCCTCGGGTACGAGATGGACCCTGCCAACAAAAAAAATATTTCCATGTAGCTCTGCCTTTCTGCTATTTGAAGTCGTAAAAGACTATCGAACAAATGTAAGATTTTTTAGTGAAAAAAATTCACAACTGGAGGCCACTTTTTGCATCAGATTTGAGAATTTTTCGTTCCTAACTCTCTTAAGTGATCAATGACTCCAACTTTTTATTACAGAAAAATGTTGTGTTCTTCAAGACGAATCGATTGATATAGAGTATGAACGCTTTTGTTCAGAAATAAAGAAGAAAATAATTTTGAAACGAACGAGGTCCCGTTAAAATCCGCATCTTGACGGACGTTTTTTAGTTTTCGCAAAAGAAATAAGCATATTTAAAGAAAAAAAAAACTTATAGAATGCTATGCAAAAACAACTTAAGTAACGTTTTTCGAAAAAATAGAATTTTTAAGTGCTACAGTAAGCGGACAAATAAATTCAAACTAAGATCGGCTAGATCACTAATGCTTTTTAGCAACGTGGCAACGCGCGTTTTCATGTCAGCAAGTCAGCTGGGTGCTGAGTGGAAACAAAAGATCGCGGTCAGCCATCACCACTTATCTTTAACTTTAATTCAGTAAATACCAATAAAACATGATTCACAAGAAAATATCGTTATGAAAATATCTTTACCAAAAACGGTTCACGGTTTCGCCGTCGAGTGTAGTGGCGGATTTGGGGAGAAGAACCAAAATTGCAAGTTACTCTCGTTTCCTCGCTGATCAATGGAAAACACTGTACTTGGGTGAAAAACTGCTGGTGAGATTTTATACCTTAAAAAGTTCACTATTATTTCCCTCCCACCAACTTTTACAGTTGTATTATCATTTTCAGATAATTGAATGAAGCTTAGACAGGAAATGATAGATTCAGCCACTTCGTCAGCGAGGTCCTCAAGAGTTCCCCCTTAGTAGATCCAAAACCAGCAGTGACGGAACACCATGCAATCAACAGTTTAAACCTTTGCAGGCCTGGTTAATATAGTACATTTTAAGGAAAAACAGAACACAAACCCTAAGCCATTCTGAACTCATACTGTGTGCTGCGTTATAAAAAAAATAGTAAAGATTCTTTAACGCCGTCATTGTGGAATTTGTTTCAAACATTACATTTAGATCAATTTTCCATGTTGTGATTTTCACTTTTATTGCTTGGCTCTCTCAAACTATTTAATATTCTACTGCCTGTGTTCTTGTCTATATTGGTTAACAAGTATTCTGTTGAATAAATTGCCGAATATAAATTATGTCAGCTTCTTCGTCATTTCCCACTAGTTGTTCAATCAAGTCAAATTCATACCTTCATCGGTGGCATGGGAAATTCATTAATTTCGATTAGATTTGGTTGTTCAATTCGAATTTGGTTACTATTTTTTTCACCCTGCGCAGCGTTGCCACATGCTAATATATGGGACGAAATGGTACGCGCAACTTCAAGTGGATGAAACTCGGGATTTTTTTCTCGAAAAAACAAAAGAAATAAACAGATTTGAAGGAAGCCCCTTCTTCAGTACGGTTCTGCGTTTCATTTCCCTTATCTCGAATTAGATTTTTCGCAAAAATTAAAAACGTCCGTCCAGATGCGGATTTTAACGGGGCCTCGTACGTTTCAAAATTATTTTCTTCTTTATTTCCAAACAAAAGCGTTCATACTTTATATCAATCGATTCGTCTTGAAGAGTAGAAAATTTTTCTGTAACAAAAAGTTGGGGTCACAGATCACTTAAGAGAGCTACGAACGAAAAACTCAAATTTGATGCGAAAAGTGATCCCTCGTTATGATTTTTTTTTCATTGCGAAAACCTACGTTTACCATACTAAACTTTATGGTTCCAATTAGCAGGAAGATAGAGCTACTTAGAAATATTTTTTTCACTGGCATCTTGTATCATATACCCGAGATAGTTGAGCACAAACTGACGCGTAAATCGGCAAACATTTGCGCACCATAGGGTGGGTGGAGCGGGGGCGGAAAATCGCCCACTTTGAGAGCGTATAAAGTTTAATACGCACGTGCAGAAAAATAATAGTATTTGATTTCTGGGCGCTGGTGGAGCAATGGTTAAGACCTTAGGTCAAGACCGTCGCCCTTCTCCTCTGGGTCTGTGGGTTCGGTCCCACTCGACTCCAAGTAAGGCTTTTCTAACTTTGTATGGTAGGTGTTAAAAATTCCGCTCCTAGATATAATTGTTTGGGATAAATTATGCTGTAAGGAACGTCAATCAGATTATATGGCGACGTAGCAGAGTACGGATTGCCAAACAGTTTATGTTTGTTAAGAGATTTCGGAACCTTAACTTCTACAGCATTCGAGATAAGAATTTTCAGGACGTCTGCTCAAATACGAGATTATAGTTATATCTACAAAAGCATGACAAAAGTGTATTGAATACAGATTACATATATCTTACATTAAGAAAACACGTATCAATTTTTTACTCTTACACCAAAAGTGGAAAGTTCGATTTAAAGTAGTTCGTCGCGTGTAGCGAAGCGGGCACGAGTCCATGGTAGTTCTAGATTCCAACGTTCTGAAACATACAGCAATTAAGAAGCTAGATAGTAATCCCATGAAGTAAATAATTTTAGTATTTAATATATTTTTACGGACATCTTTTCCGGAGAACTATCTCATATCGTTCGATGAAAGTCCATGGTATAAACTGTCAGGCGCTAGTCGGCTTATCTAGTTTGAATGAACATTTACATGAAAAGTGGTTCTGAGAATAATATCACGTGTTTTCAAAGTCCACTCTGACAAATCCACTTTAATTAACACCATATAAATGTACGGCTTGTTCATTTCTTTACCAACAGTGAAGAAGATAATGTCGCTATTCTCGGATTTCGTACTGACTGCGCTTCTAGTATCCGCGGTACTAGGATCTCCGCTGCTGGAGAAGACAAAGCGGAAACAAGTCGATCCGAAGCTTGTACGTCTACAGCTTACCAATGACTTTGAGACGGGACACATGGATCCTTGGTACGACGGGTCTCCTGGAGATACTCACTGGGTTGTGGAAAACTCGACCTCTTCAAGAGAACCTACTCCAGCGCCAGTTCCATCTTCTGGCCAAAACTACCTAAGAATGGATAGGCCAAATGGTTATACATCCGGACTTGGGGTTCTGTACACCCCAGTCTGGACCGCTAATCCGGGAGATAAGCTGACACTTTCGTTCTGGATCAGATCTCGACATACCCAAGGCAACACTCTGGACGTAAGTCTTACTAGATTATGTACTAGCCCCACTGCGTGTTTCAATCGCTGATTGCTTAGATTTACTGGATCAACGGTACAAGAGAAGAAAAGCTGCTGGGACTTTCGTCGTTTAGTACTGCATCCAACTTTGAATGGAGAACGGCTGAAGCAAGTATTCCTGTCACTGGTCCCACCGACACTCAGGTAAATCCACAAATTGTTTTTAGAATCATAATTAAATGTATAAGTTTCCGTAGCTTGTAATCTATGGATTCTGTGGACCTAACGAGGAAGACTCTATTGCACTCGACAACATCGTAGTGGAATTGGGAAATTCAGATAGCACAACAACAACAACAACAACGACAACGACTACTACCACCGAGACTATAACCTACGAAACAACTACTGCCAGGCCTGGTAATCGATCTACATTTTTAAGAATGTTGAGATATCCCAAGCAGAAAAGCTTATTTTAACTAACATTCCCAGCTGATTGCGAATACGTTATAACTGACAGCACCTATGGATTTATCTCTTCTCCCGGCTACCCTGGAGCCTACAGCAACAACTTGCACTGCAGTTGGTTGATATCAGTTCCTGACTTCTTCCAAGGGGTTTACTTGTCCTTCAGTCATTTTGACTTAGAAACGGCAGATCGAGTGAGAGTAAGTTGAACTATTAACAACACTTCCTTACATTGATTTCTAATAGTGGAAGTTCTTAGGTTTATGACGGTCCAACAACATCTAATAGACTGCTGTTGGACCATACCGGTACATTCCTGCCACCTGTTGTGTATTCTACTTCCAGCACTATTTTGGTTACTTTGACGACTGATTACTCGGTAACGTGGACCGGGTTTTTTGCCAACTACCATGGAGACTGGCGTTCAGTTATAGTGGACACCACAACAACTGCTACTCCTGAGGATACAACAACTGCTGCTCCTGAGGATACTACAACTGCTGCTCCTGAGGATACTACAACTGCTGCTCATGAGGATACTACAACTGCTGCTCCTGAGGATACTACAACTGCTGCTCCTGAGGATACTACAACTGCTGCTCCTTGGGATACCACAACTGCTGCTCCTGAGGATACAACAATTGCTGCTCCTGAGGATACTACAACTGCTGCTCCTGCGGATACAACAACTATTGTCACTACAACAACTGCAGTTCGTGAGTATACAGCTACTTTTGCTCCTGTGGATACAACAACTGTAAACTGGTTAACGACAATAGATTATGGTAACTTGATCAAACCTTGACTTGGGTATAATAACTGTAATCGGCACTATCGAAGCGTCTTATAAAGGGGAATTTCCACAAAACTCACTTTTTTTTTTTTACTTTTCAATTAAGTTTGTGGCGGTTACTTGAACGGCTGGGGTGTTTTCTACTCACCCAACTACCCCATGACCTACAGTTCAAACCTTGACTGCATTTGGCGCATAGAAAGCGACTATGATTTCGTCTATTTGCGGATGGACTACTTTTTAACGGAGCTTGGTTACGACAAAGTTATAGTAAGATCAAACTCGAAACCCGTACAGCTGCTGAATATCTAACTTATTTGTAATGTCTAGGTCTACGACGGATGGGAGCAATCAGGAGAAGTCTTGGCTTTATGGTCTGGCGCTTGCAGCAGCGATGAATGTTTCGTAACGTCCAGAGGAAAGCGGATGCTGGTTCGATTCATAACTAACGGATCCAACAATAATTACGGTTTTCAGGCTGCCTTCGGTTCAGCGTACTAAATCGTGTTCTGTATCATGGGTGCTTTTGTCTCTCCGATGAATAAACCTGAGAGAAAAGATTATAGTCAATAGTTTCGTGTAGTTGTCTGCAAAAGCGTTATACTGTACCGGAATATATCTCGATTTCTTGGTTTTCGAGGTTTTGCGACACCGTTGAAGTAAGTTGTATGGCTAAAGCCTGCAACGGCTAAAAGCTAAAATGTCTGCACAGTCTTTGGATACCAAATAAAAAGAATATGTTTTTAAATCCAAATCAACATAAGTTTTACCTACATCCTACCTGCTAGTTTGATGGCTCATACGCCTAGCTTCGCGACATTTGCTTCGTCGGCTGGATTAATAGCCATTTGATTTATGTAGCCGTTTAGTAAGGATAAATTATCAAAACCCATTCAGTAACTACTGTACAATCTAATTTATTGGCAGCTGTAAGTTTTCTTTGCAAACGAGAATGCAGAACGTATATTGCCAACTGAATAATGACAACACGTGGGTGTATAACAAATTCTCCAAAACACTCTACGTTATCGACTTTCCACGAATTAATCTTAGTTTGCTCACCTTTGTAGGTTTGCTGCATTTCTCTTGCGTAAGAAATTAAGTCAATCTTAAAGCTTATTAAATTTTGGTTTAACGTGCGCTTTTATCAGGGCTTCCACTTTCAGTCTTCCTTTTTTCCTCAAGAGGACTCAGTTTTCCCTTTTTTCCCCTCGGCATGAGCTCTCCTTTCCCTCCATGATTACTTACTTTTAGAGTTTAGAGGTTTACTGAAAAAACTGATGCTGAATTATACGGCTATACTTACAGGTTTCTTTTTACCCCGTCCCTTTTCATTCCCTGTTTTCCCTTAAAAAGGGAATTTCCCTCAAAAGTGGAAGCACCGGGATGTTGTGTTGTTCACAGCGTATAGATTCGATATACTTACTCATCGCCTTAACTATTTCTTTTTCCCGCGAACAATTCATCACAGTTTGCTCATTATGGGAAAGTTGTTCTTCTATTGGAGAAATATTCTATTTTACTTTAATTAATTTTAAACTTGGGCTTTTTTCTTCAAACGCCCATTTGCCATACCATGGCGCTTTCCCGGAGGGCATAAACGTAGCTGTACGCGCACTCTAAATAGTAGGGAAGTTTTCCCTACAAGAGTAAGTATATCAAATCTGGTCCGTTCATAGTAGCGACATCTACAAGTGGTTATTAAAACTTAAACAATCGGCGTACTATTATTGTATTTCTTACCGAGTCATTTTGTATCTCACCACTGCTCACTGTCTGAACTATTTGACATCTTGTATACCAGAACTTATTCGAAATCATGGAACTCTTGATAGACTTAAAGAAAAACAGCAATGAAAGAACTTTCCTCCCGCTCCAAAATCTGTCGGCCGACGCTCGCATCGCTGATGTTAAATCGCGATTATTTTCTGAAACAGGAATCGGAAGTCATGATCTACGTATTTACTTTCATATCTTTTGAATCCGTAACAATAATTATCATTAATATTAATGTTTTCATCAAGCAGATTTGATATACTGCGGCAAAACTCTCAATGATGATGAACGTTTGTCATCGCTGGGTCTTTCGATTCATAGTGTAATACACGCAAGAGTCGTACCGCAAGGTATAATTAATTTAAACTTAATAATTAAATAACAAAATAATAAAATAATAATAGAATTATGTTCCTAATTAGAGTCTCAACCAAAGCCTCGAGTTCTGTCCTCGGAGGAGCAGCGAGAACTACTGGTAGCGTTCAGGACAGCCATGACAAATCCAAATTTCCGTCAAACACTGCAGTCGTTTTCGAAACCTGGAAAGTTTGCAGAGCTGGTAGCTTCAACACCAGGACTGGCAAACGATCCCATTGCGAAAGCCTTCATCAGAGACTGGGAACTCCTGCTTCATTTGGCCGACTCAAAATGCCTCTCGAAAGTAGCGAAAAACTATCCCGCCCTGGTCGACGCGGGAACTCGAATTGCGTTAACTCTCCGCGAACTGACACCTTCAGTAGACTTGCGCACCCTCCGAAGGTCTCAGCAGGGTCGTCTTGCGAGATCGCTGGGTGCAGATATTGACGACGAGGACACGGATGAGGACGAGCCTATGGCCGCAGCTGACGATGCAGCTCGAATGATAACTCCCGAGCAGCTGGCCCAAGCGTTAGCGCTGGCCCAACGTATAACTTAACGTTAACTAAAAAGTTAGGTTGATCTTAATATTTATGGTTAACAGGTTCAATGGGGTCTTCAGCGAGACAGCCAGTCGCAAGTTCACCTGCCTCTGCATCGCAACCCGGCCCATCGCAAAGTACCACATCTCCCGCAACACTGACGCAGCAAATGTTTGCCGAAGCTTTAATGCAAGCTGTAGCTGCGGGTAACTCGAGCTCGAGGCCCAGACGAGAAACCAGTTCCGACTTGAATCAGCAGTTTGGTCGCTTTCTGCCGCAGATGCGGGAGCTCGGCATAACAGATGACATGATGAGCTTGCGAGCGCTACAAGCGACAAATGGTGACGTCCAAGCTGCTGTCAACTTGATCTTTGCAGGATTGATGGATGATTGATTTTTTTTTTCTAAAAAAATATTTCTTGTAGATTTTCAAAATCTGGCAATGCTGTTGTGTAATGTTTTGTCGTCTGTTCGTACAAAACAAACGCATAAATAAATGGGGAAGAAATATTATTGCGATTATTGCGACAAATTATTTCCTGATAGCGTTCAAGGTATTCGGAAACATAACTCAGGCCATTTACACATCAGGCTAAAAAAATTGCACTTTGACTCTTTTAAAGGTACAATAAAATTCAATGTCGAAGTGTATTAGTTTGTTTAGTTTTGCTAGGACTGCACTTTATTTTTAACCTCTTTTAGACGCAAGAACAAAGTTGGATGAGGAAAACGCCAAAGAACCTTGTCGAAGGTTCCTGAGGAATGGTCAGTGTCAATTTGGCGATGAATGTAGATATTCTCATCTGACCGATCAAGAACGATCGCTGCTAGAGTACTCAGGTACTGGACTAAACAATATTTACTTGAAATATTTTCATTAATCGTTTTAATTGTTCCAGCTCATGCGAACGCAAACAAAGTAATGCTACCGAGCCAGCTCCTAGTGGGAAGTAAGGCGTTCAATCTGGAAAAGTTTCAAAGAGAAGTAGAAGACGTTGCTGTAACTAAGCGTGCAATAACGGAAACCAGATGAAGAAATAACAATGTCTGAAACTTTTAAAGTTTAATTTAACTTAAATTGTTGGTGATAAATGAAGTGCCGATCGATCAATACAAATCTGCAAAATATTATTGCCAATTATTAATGCAATATATAATTGTCAATACAAAATCAAATATGTTATTAACCATGGTAATCGTTCATTTTGTATGTTACGTTACCAGGGCATATCGTGTCATCTTATGCGGTAAACCATACAGATGCTGTAACCATGGTTCAACGTTGATGCACATGTCCCCCTGTTGTTAATCCAATATCACGCGTGATGGAATAAAAATATTAGGAAAAATAAGTTGTAGGTCTGCGACCACTGTAGCCAACGTGCTTTGTTGAATGGAAATATGAATGATAATGCCCTTGATTTAGTCAGTAAATAGGTTGATAACTTCGCCTCAGAAATAGTCTTTTTAGTTCAAGTGATATGCTTATGGAAATGTGACCAATTGCTAACATGGCGTGGGGCTTTTCAATTTGCATGCAAAGGGCCGGCATCGATCTTTCATACGGAGACGAGGGCTGGAAAGACTTACTTAAAATTTCAAGAATCGCTAAGAATCTTAGCTTCCGGACGCATGAAAGAATATTTCACCATTCGGGGTTATCATAAACATATTCTGGGCGGACCCGGAGAACCTTTTTAGGGGGTAATTGATTTTGTGAGATAAGAAGATCAAAGCTGAGAGCGAGATTGAATCAATCAAGTTCCGTTTAATTTTGTTCTAGTAGAGGGATAACTGAATTGCCCATAGCCGAGTTACACTCCACTCCATTGCTTGATAGACAGGAAGCAACGGATGTGAAAGCTGTTCGATAACGGTCGATAACATGTGATAAACGTGGTTATAAACATGAAGCTGGGATGTCACGGAAGAGTAATATGGCAACCCCCCCCTTTCAGCGGAAGTGAGGGTTGGGGTTAAAGCGCTGCCTCGTGAAGTGCGGAAGTACGCTGCTGGCTACCAAAAATCTCGTTCCTTTATTTCATTAGCAAATGTAAACACCATAAAAGAGGCTGTACGTCGAATTTTAATTCAACAACCGCAGTAAACTTAACACCAGATCCCATGTATACAGGCACCTCATAACGAATAATCAACTGGTAGAAAAATCTTTAAAAATAAACATGGAAGTAAATCGGTTATGTTTTTTTCTTCTGAGAAGAGGTACAGGCGGTGTTGGTGAGGGAATCGAGTTGTAAAAAGAAGAGCAAACTAGATTTCTAAGTACTGAGTTTGTTGATCTTAGCAACGTGCAGTAGCTGTGGCAACACCTCCGTTGTGTCTTCCGCCGGAGCTTTCCGGCCGGAGATGAAAGCCCGGGCCTTCTCCTGCCTGGTCAATTACGCTGCAGCTTGTCCAAATGTATGCCGCCCGCTCCCCCTTTCGCAAGAAATAATCTCCTCGTATTAGCCTACAAATCACTTGCATGGAAAATAAATAGCTCCCTTAATTCCCTTTACCCCACATCGAGTCCCAGTCCCTAGTTTTCCAAACTTCCCACGCAAATGCGTTCCCAAAACTTGCCTGTTTCGAGAACTAGGTACTAAAATCAAAGCAAATTTTGAGATTGCTTTTGTTTTCCGTAGTCAGTTTGATGATAATATTGTGATAACTCGGGATGGTGGGACGTGTGCAGACAAAGGGTTGCGAACCGGCCTTGCAGCGAGTCCCCTGTAGTGAAGTTTGGTTATTGAGTCAGTCGGAACTTGTGAATAACTTACTTCCGCTATGGGAAGTCCATTTGGTGGTTACATCCGCTTATATTTCACACCGAATTTCAATTCCGGCTCTGGGTCTGTTGTGAATGTGATCGAAAGACTTGTACATGTATCGTTCCACACCCACAGGATGACACGACGCCTATTGGCAACTTCCATGCCAACGTCTCGTTTCGATGGGCACGCTGAATTTAATGCAACCATGCACGAATATGAGGCGTTTGCCGGCTAATATCAGCCGTGTTTCTTTGGCTGACAGGCAAACACAGCCTTGCATGAGCTCAGAATGTAAGTGCCACGAAATTAACTCACGGAACACGACTGGAAAACTTCTATCTTTCCACATCCAGACAATAAATGAACAGTAATGCATTTTGCAGCTGAAAAAGAACATTGAAGACCAGGTTTTAGTGTAATTTGCTTCAAGAAAATTGAGATTGATGAGGAATCAGTCCTAATCGCTCCAAAGCGCTTATGAAGTACTTTCGAGATTAATTTGCAGTTTTGACATGTGGACTAGGTTCACAGTCGGTACGTCCTGACTCCTGTAATCGGTATGTTAAACAGAGTTATGGCCGGGTTATCACCGGTTGCGGGGCTTATTGTGAACCCCTTAGGATGAAACTAAAGGGACAGAGCGCAAAACTAAGAAACTGCGTCTTCTAATTGAATCGTAGCAAGTCTGCAATAGGGAGAGGACTCAATATCTCTAATCCGCTGCAAGTTGTATGGAACGACATCCATGATAATCTGATTAAGGGGAAGGACAATCCGCCGCTTGTTGCTCTCCTGTAAGTCTGCAGTGGCCCGCAAATCCTACGGCGGCCACTTATTTTGCTGTTTTGTTTCCTTTGTACTGCCCAGGTGCCATTTTTCTCGTTTGGCAATCAATTAAGTTTACTAGCGTGCTGTGATGTTGACACGATTTATCTTACGGAAGCTATTATGGAACTCCCCAGGTGGTGGGTCGATTCAAAGCTAGACCATACATCAAAATGTCAATGATACAACTTTGTTGAATATTTGCAAGTCCTGACGCCGACCCATCTGCGAGCAAGATAAACCCAACATGAAATACGGGAAAGAAAAAAAAGGAGTATACCCCACGTAATCGATTTCTATTGTAAAATCAATACTGTAACATAGGCCGAGCAGATTTTTTTCCCTCGCTTAATGATGATTATCACGATAAAACTCGACCACATGCAGTCTAATGTGAGCAAACTTGTACATACACATACGATTGCACAGGGGAAGCGCCATGGAGCGCTTGCGCAACAGTTGTCGCTTGGTTAGTAAGGTGTAGCAGGTAGGGTACATAGGAGGGCAACCGAACATCACTTACATCAGTTTCAAACGTACGTTTGGGGTCATCAGTTCTGTCCTGGGACCCTCGGTACGAGACAAAAGGTATAGAGAGCAAGCATAGAGCCTTGCAGTTCCAGGACAGGGCCCTATTACTAATTTCTAGGAAAGGGCCCCAAACAGCATCCCTGGGTCGCTGAAGGTTTGCGCGAAATCCCAACACCACGGAGAAGGATCAAGAGAGCTAGAATACGAGAGACAGAGAGAGAGAGAGAGAGAGAGAGAGGTATACTAATTAGTTTGATCAAGGCAATTTGCCCTGGAAGCAAAGTTGATGAAGACACGGCACACAGAAGCTTCTGTTGTAGAGGAGAAAAGCTAAATGAGGTAACTTATTTAGGAGTTACTGTACTTTGAAGTTGGGCTCCTGCAGCTTTAATACTTTAATGAACCAATCTTGGCTATGTATAACTAAGTGCATTGTTCAAAATGTTATTCAAAGATCCAATATGTAATTTTATGTCCTATAAGGAACCAAAATGTTTCCTTAAATTCTGGTGAAAATTGCACGACTCTAAGGTATAGCAGAAAAGTTCTTGGGCCTTTATTAATCGTTTTATTAGCCATTTGCTTTGGTGCGGTGAGCAACGGAGCCCCTTGTTGATGTTTCCCTCTCACCCTGTCATAAAACTTCGAATAAAGCCAGACTCGTAGGGTGTACAATTCAACAAGGGTGGGTTGATAAACTTCTACTAGGGGTTCAGGAATATTTCCCTGATTTTCTAGTTGACTCCCTGACGTACCTTTTCTTTGTTGCTTTCAAAGAATTCCTAGAAGTTCTCACTGTTTACGTCAGCGGGCCCATGAATGCCGTGCGCGGCGAACCCTTCGTGGAGTGCAGCAGAGATAGGGTGTAGATGCAAAATATTCCAGCGCTACCGTAATGATCCTCCGAGGGATCGTAACCTTTGGCAAGGATGGCTACCTTGTCAAAGCATCGTATTGCCTCCTGCAAATAAGACTCGGCCATGTTTTCGATCCTTTTTTCACTTGACGTGTGTATATCGGAAATCTTTAACCACGGAGTCGGCTCTGTCCGTCGTTTTGTACTTCCTCTGACGTTTAAACTTATGCAAAATGCTTTACTCAGCAGGTGCGTTTTCGATCCGTCGATCCATGTTACAGACAATCGAGCGGGAGATGAAGCAGTCATCGGAGTTGGAAAAAATCAGAGAACCTTATTCGCAGCACGGAGCGAGTTCTCGACGTCCCACCCCTTACTACACCGCAAACTTGGGGCAGTGGGTTAATTAGCTATGCAGTAAATCAACACGGAGCTTGCTCGAGTTCAATCTATCAGTTATCGACGCTGAGTGAAACATAATCAACACGATGGAGTGTAGATTGTGTGACCCTAGACGAGCGTTGAATTGATGCCAAAATGGTTTGGAACCGTCCAGCGCAAGCAGATGTTACCATGCTTGTTCGGGTTTCGCGATATTCGAGCACTATTTCATCATAAAAGATGTTCGTTGTCGACGAAACCTGCACGTTGCATGGCTAACTACGGCTTACTTAACTCCTTAATTTGTTTACCATTTAATTTTAATGAATAATTTTACCTATGAAAGTGCCTATGTGTCTAGAACATTAGGTGAAAAGCACAGCATCCGAGAAAAGTACACAGGACCAAGTTTTCGGCAAATAAGCTTTCATGCGGTAAAGAAATTTGCTCTTTTCTGTAATCGGATTTGATGCTGGGAGAAAAAAAATCTTTAATCTTTCACAGGTCTTCCCATGGTTACTCTGGAAATGAGATCTTTCCCCTCTAGAACGAAGACGATGGAGGACGACAAAAAGAGTAAGTTTTCAAAAGAAAATGAAGAAAAAAGAGCTTTGACGTTTGTTGTAGTATTCCCATTCAATTTGCCACCATCTTTGACAGTTCTTGATATCCTCGATGTGATCCGCAACAATCCCTCGTCTTCTGGACACTAACAACCCGTAATCACATGAAGAATGAAGCTGGATCAACCCAATGGACACGTGGGGCTTATTCTGTGTATACAATGCTTTTCTCACAGGGTCGCGGAAGAGAGAAGAAAGAGCAGGAAAATTGAAATGAATGAAGTGTGCTCTCTCCCCCCCAAAAAAGACCTGCTAATTATAGCCGACCCTCTCGTCCACTCCTCGGACAAAGCAGTCTGGGGAGTTGCCCTGCTCGATCATAGTATTATCATTGTTAACTTTCATTTTCTTTGTTGTAATAAACGTCTATTACTTGAAGTTTTAGCCTGAAAATCGTCATGGATAAATGAAGCACGGGAACAATTCCGATTCGGGTCGGCATGATGACCTATATTCATTTCAAAGTAGATTGGCTCAAAGAAACTTGGGTCCTTGAAAAAGCCACTAAGTCCATATCTCCTGGGCAAAATTTTGTAATTCAAGAAGTTACCCAGCCGTGGGGCATCTATGGCACCAAATGGTTAAAATCCCACAGGAGCATCTACTTATTATGGCAGGAGTATGATTTTTCCTTTTTTCTTTCTGCTTTTATTTCTTTATCGTTGCTAGGTTCTGCCTGGTCTTGTGTGTTTGACTTTCCCTTTTCTATGAAGATTTTTTACGTTGGGAAAAAATATACGGAGGAGAAACGGGGGAGAGCTTTTACAAGATACGGTATTGATCAAGCTCATGTATTTTTCGTTGGAGTCTAATAAAACTGTGGGGGCCTACCTTCTATCTCCCTGTTTGTCTCCAAGAGTAAACCTTTCATTTTTCGCATCATCTAAATTTCCTTCACTGACTTGTCCACACAAAGAGATATGACTTAAAAAAAACATGTTTGACGTAGAAAATTTTTTTAAAAAGGTTACCGATAAACCAAATGGAGGTACGTTCATTTAAACAGAAAATAAAACCGACGAAACTTGAAGAAGAACACTTTGGGAAAAATAAATTCAGTTCACGTTAAAGGAGGTAAAAGGGTTTTGGGTATCTCATTAGGCGACCCCCTGCTGCAGGTTCGTGTATACCCTGCCACACAATAGGTAGTGGACAATGAAAGTTTGGATCGTAATTAAAGGATCCATTGGAAAGGAGCTCTCCCAGTTTCCCTCCTCTATCCTCTCTCTCTCTCGCTCTCTGTCTCTTAGCCCTCGAGAGAAAATTGGGGTGCCTTATTTTTCTGCTACCCTTTGGCCTTCCCCAGTTCTTCTCTATAATCATGTTGATGTTAAAGGGGAGTATAGCGTAATAGTATTAAAGGATTTAACAAGCAACATAAGCAATTACATTGATGGGGATAATTTTCAGAAACATCAAGGGGAAAGCTTGGAAGCAGCGCCGGGTGAAGCAGGAATCGGTCGTGCTGGCGAGTGGATCTCTTTCATGTGCCAAGGTAATCTTGAAGATCGACGATGTGAAAGGGAAAGAGAAGAGCTCCAAGGCTTATGCCTTCCACTGAGAACAAATATTTTTGCTTCCTCCCCTCCCCGCCCGACGACTTCGATCATACTGTTTCTGGTCTTATACGTGTTTGTTGTGCGTCCTATCGATTTACAAGGCCCGGCGACACAGGTATCATCTTACATTTATCCACCCTGGTGTGTAGAAAAACCATAATAACAATACTCATTCTCCCCTAGCTTTTTTTTCTTTCGAATGCCGCACTTTCTACTCGCGTCTGTAAAAACAACTTCTTTACGGACTAAAAGCTTGTAACTCCATTATCGAAACGACGTACAAAAGGGTTCTGCAACTCTTCAAAACATTGCAGATGGTCTATTAGGACTCCGTGGACAAGAAGAGCCGCAAGTTTGAATTGGAAGTATCGCAGTACACTTCAGTTCTTTAGTTCCAGGTGAAGAAAATCCTCAGAGATTTTTTTATTTGCGCCGTGTTTCCAGCGATTGGGGTGTAACGCTTCAAGTTTCTTCGGGTTTGTATGTTCTGTAACAAAGCTCTATTGATTTGTTGGCCGCAAATTAAGGAAAGCACGCACTGTATCCCTCCTCTATAATTCCCATTCTTCTAAAAAACCTGGACCACCGACTAAATAAGTAAAATACCTCATATGCACAAAAAATCTGATTTTAGATCTAAAAATACACAGATTAATGGCCAGTGGTTCTTTGTAACACGATTGCGATGATCGAGTCTGTTGTGACAATGTTCTAGGTGCTGGAGGATAAAATTGCTTTGTCTGTGGACAAAAGAACTTGTCGTAAAGGAATGAAAAAACTAAGGCAAAAAGCTACATTACAGTATTACACGTAAAGAAATAATCCGGAAACAGCAAACATGACCGGAAAGTGCAGAAGAGAGTATTCCTCGCTCACCCGAATCAATACAGGTAGAGAAGAGTGGGGGGGACGAAACGAACACATGCAGCAGACGAGAGAAAAAAAAAAGTTGAGCAGATTCGCCATTCTGGAACATCAATCTTAGTTAAAAGCCTGAGGTACACGGGTTTCTTTGTTTAATTTCGAGGAATATTGTAGAAGGAACTGGGAAATGCTTTCTTGTGGAGGGGCAAGTTTCGCTTCTACTTGGAAGCGGCCATATTTAATGCAGGGCGGTTAAAAGCCGTGTCTTGTACTTTGTTGGCAGCATTCTTCCATTAAAAGCATGAATAGAAATTGCACACCTTTCCTTTCAGGAGTTGCACCTGCCGCTCCATTCGTAAATAGCTCTAGAATACGGCTAGAAAAGCGACAGCCGAGTCGTAAATGTAAATCGAGCGATGAAAAATGAAACTCTTGGCTGTGCATAGTCAATGAGCTATAGCTGTGCTCGATTTGCTGCGATTTATATATTCTCTTCTGTGTCACAAAGATGAAAAGAAAACAAAAAACAACAAAAGAAGGCTGAAACGCAGAGAGAAAGAGCCCAGAAGACTGCTGTGCCGAGATTAGGCTAAAGCAAACCAACGGAAGCCCTTCAAATGAAAAATTTACAATTTGCTAGATGATCTATAACTCATCTTTTTGGTAGAGGGAGGTGGATGGGGGACCAACTGTTCCATGTCGATCTTCTCACTCCTCTTCAAACAGAACGTCATCTTCCTCCTCTTTTTGCTCCCCCCCCCCTTGTTCCTGGTGCAGAACTGTCAGGCGCACACATCTGTAGACATAATGCACTTTTCATCTCAAAACTGTTTTTACATAATTGGCGGGAGGGGATCGTTTGAGGGAAATGAAGAAGAGCCTATTAAGCAGCAAGCGCTAATGGCATGTCACATACTACTCTCACACAAGTAGTTCGCGACTTAACCTTCCCCTACAAGTATTCTTGCATTCACAAAAACGAGGCTCAGTTCAAAGTTTTCTGGAAACCAAGTTTTCTGCCTAGCAGCGATCTACTGATTTGTTGCTAGTATGACGTCATATGTGAATCCCATCGATAGAAAGAGCATCCCTTGTTCCCGGATGGGTTCACTGAATATATATTACTAGATTTCGGTTGCAGTGGGATTGCAAGCCATCGTTTTCTTCTTGGCTTGGCCATTTTTTTCGATGGGATGCTTCCCCCTAGTACCGTGCATCAGGTTAGAAGTTAGAAACGAGAAAGAAAAAAGAAGAATCCCAGACTGCAGCAGTAGCTGTTGCTTCACCAGGTGAACTGTAGCATGACAAAATCAATATCGCATTACAATTAATTTATCCCGTGTACAATAACCACTGCGGATATTGAGTTTCTTTCATTCTCGCCCAGTAAAACGATTAAATCGATTAGAACTTCTGAGAAATAACATTTGTGGACGACAAACTTCGATTTCCACCCAGCCAACCTTCTTTTTAGTGAAGAGAGAGGCCTCTTGATGGTCTACTTTTTTCGCTAGGTCTATTGGGATCCTCACACTTGATGTCGTCGAGGTAACGCAGCTCAATTGAGACACAAGGCTCATCCCCGAACACCATGTTCCAATAAAGGCTAGTCAAGAGGCATGGCGTACTTCCCACTACCTGCTACTCTCATATACGATAGGTAAACTTCGATTGTTTAGTATCTTAACATCAGTTAGTAGTTAGTCAAACTTATCTGACGAGCTTTAGATCCTCTAGAGGCTACCGTGTATAACTGGGAGGGACTTCACGTGTGAATTTGGCAGAGTAGAGATGAAGAGGGGGTCCCGTTGACGTCCGTTCAGTGCTTGATTGTCGTAGTTGCGGGCTGGCAGACGCTCGTCATCAGATTTGTATTATCCCGTCCCTGATTTGACCCACTCGAGGATTTCCTCGCACCTCCTGCCAGCTTGACGAGAAGATTTGGCCCATTAACGGGCTCATAACTCTTCCCAGAATTCACCCCTTAGTCATCCTGGGCCGCTAACAGGGCTTTCTGTGCCCCCGAAGGCTTTAGAGGCGCGGAAAAAATGAAATCATTTACTTCTATTACCGAGGAAATTGTCACCAGGTTACGCTAACAACTCCCAACTGCGTCGAGTTGACGTGCTGAATCCCAACTGTGCTAAATCACCGACAAATTATCCGTACTTTGTCGACTAGAGAGCAAGTTGGGTGGAATCGATTGTCACAAAAATCTTCTCTAAAGCTTCTTTGTCTCCATGCATGATTGTCATTATTTTTAATCCGCTATTAAAAGTACGAGAAAGTTTTTTCGCATTAAAAGACAATTTTTTGTAGTTTTTTTTGCGATGTCCAAAAAAAAGTGCGCGACATGCAAAGTTTTCTAATGTTTTCGTGGTCCATTTATCGTTTGCACAAAAGGAAACAGAACAAAGGTACCACAACCCGTGTTGCTCATATGTTATCACTACGTTATCAGTGTGTTATAGTCGCTTATTTGACATTGTTTCGGGATGTTCCAGAACCTTTTATGGGCGGATAAAACCATAAATATATTTATGTTGAGGAAAATCGGAGAAATGGTCGTGCTATCTGACTGTCGGTTTGGTATCTCCAGGGACAGAACCCACAATGGGACTCGAATATACAACAATAGCTACTTGGTGAGCATAAGATGAGACTTTCTGGTTTTTAACGTGTACATTCCCAGAGCAACCTTCACTCTCCCGCAGCACAGTAGTAATGAAGTAATGGTAAAAAGCCATATAACCACCTAACGAACCGAAGAAAACGCACACAATGTCATAACCTGACAAAAAAAGATGTGATTGCAGTGAAGAAATCATCCCAGAAGTCAAAAGCATCGCAAATGTGTCTGTAAACCGTCATGAATAACATACAATTCCAAGCAGAATGCTTTCACTTTTGTCCAAGACTTCGGTTATTAATTCAAAGCCCATTATACCTGTTTCTCAGAAAACGATAAAACATCTAAAATATGAATGGACATTATCCAAGTTTGATACAAGGCATCCGTGACAGTGGAAGAAAGGCCAAAACTGTGGAATCTGTGGACATCAAACGACTTGACATAGAGAATCCTCCACTCTGTCCATGAACTTTTCAGGTGGATTTTCTGTGCATTCAGGAGAGAACCCCTGGAAAGCAGATTTAATGTCTCAATGAAGAGATTACGTTCATAAGTTACAGGCTGAAAGGATAAAAAGTGACGGCAGGAGAAGTGATAAAGTTCACGGCAAACTTTCGAAGTTTCGCCTTTACTTGAAAACTCGTCCGCACGAGAAAAAAAGTTCTCCTCTACTCTAGAAAATTCCACCTAACAAATGAACCCTGCAAACTTGGGCGCTAAGGTTGTCTAAAGAGAATTTAAAAGTAACTTTCACTGTTTATTGCTTATTTGCTATCAAAAATCGAACACCTCTCCCCCTGAGAAACAACACCTGCGGTGTGAAGAGCGTCGCCACGTGGCCGCAAGCGACTCGCGACGCCATCTAGCGGTAAAATTGTGAAGTATTTTCTCACACACGTTTTCCTCCATGCGGTCAAAACAATGTTCAGTTTTGTGTAAAAGAATTTTATTTTGCGTGAAATACTTTTGTGACAGATCAGAAGCAATTAATGGTGAGCAAACAACAAATTTTCCTGTTTCACTTTGACAGGATTTTTTCCCCTTCAAATTTTGGGAAGAAATGAGTTTTTCCCTGTTTTGGGTTCGAAGAGTTAATCTTATAGTTAAAGCGGCCACCCAATTAGCTGACATTATCGGTTTTCTTTCTTACGAGACAAAAAGGTAGGGATCACAAGAGCCGTAAGCCAAGAGCAACGTAAGAAACTGGTTCTTTTTTTTTTATTTTCTCACGGGGAAAAATGGGGGTTTGGGAGGTTTTGGGGAGTTGCGAGCAGAGGGGGGGTCTGAAAGTTTCAGCTTTGGGAAAGACCTGATCTGGAAGTTGAACCGACAGGGCCAGTCCAATTCAAAGACGGCTGACTGAATGGTCGATGACAACATGAAAATTATCGCGTGTTAACTTTTAGGAACAAACAAATTTGAGAGAAAAAAGAAAAAAAAATGAAACTTGTACTGTGGTTCTGCGTTTGGGCGGTTGTGTTGTCGCTGTGTAATTTTTCGGTGAGAAGTGAGTTTTCGGAAACTTCACTGGGAGAACTGGAGAAGATTCCGCACTTGCGGAAACTCATCAACCGCATGCGCAAATCTCACAAGAAGAAAGAGGACAACAAACGCGGACACGGACACAAAACGGACGCGGACAGCAGTACAGCATCCACAGAAATACCGGTATGTTGTCAACATTCCTCACAAGCGATAGGAAGAATCTTGGGTGTTGTAAAAAGATTCTTGAGATTCCTTTATGTCAACCCCGTGATTTTCTGCAGAGAAATTTTCCAGACCACCTGTGGTTTTGTCCACTGATCAGTAACTGATAGGCCTGTGTCTCTCAGTTGTCTCAGTTGTCAAGTCGTGAATACCTCATTTATTTGCTAAGTTTAGTTAACAACTCAAAACAAGTAACCCATGATAACAAGCAAAAGTCGAATAATTGTTTTGCTTTCCAATGTCCCAGGAATCGGCTTTCGAGCTCTCGGTTTTTCTCGGGTCTCGGGATCCGAAACGAGTTTTTCTGATAGTTTGATTTATTACATAACATCGTCAGCTTTTTTTTTCTTCCTTTAAAAGAATCAAGCCAAGACTCGAGAATCATTCTTGATTGTTTTTTTGTGTTACGTTTCGAAGAGAACGAAACACTAAAGCTATCGGTCACGTTGTTCAAAACTAGAGGCTTTTTTACTCGAGTTTTTTTATTACCTGGTTTCAAGTTTGATCCAGTTTTTTGCTGCAATTCACTTGCTTTTTGTTTTACTTACATGATTTGGTTATTATTAGTTTGAATTCGAGAAAATAAGTAATTCTTTTGAACCAGAAACGGAACGAAACGGCTGTCTGCTTGTTTGAGGGAACTATGCGGCGTTGCCAGATTTGCAAAATTTCACAAATTCCTTTGAAATTAATTTTTAGACATTATCACAAAGTGTTATTAGAACCTTGATTAAAATTCTGGATTGCGATATTATAAAATTCTCGCAAGTTTTTTTGCACAAAGCGGCCTGCTTTTTGACGCCCTCTTCATGAAACCTGCATAACAATCAGCGTGCTTTTTGCTGAATACTAATAAGCCTCCAAAAAAAGCCTAACTTAATTGAATACTTAAAATTTAATGAGAAAAGATAAGTGCATACTTTAGACTTGAAACGTAAGCTAAGTAAAGGTAAGTGTATTTGATACGGAAAGTATGTCGAAATTAGTTTCCAGTTTTCTTATAACGAGATTTTCAACAAACCACCAAATCAAGACATTTTAACATACCAGAAAGTTTGGAGAATGCCCAACAAGGTCGATAATACGTTACTAACCTGATGATAACACGGAGGTGTGTTATTTTAACGAAAGAAAAAGTTAGTTTAGCTGATAGAAATCTCTGTTTACTTATTCATACTTATTAAATATTCATGCACGAATTAAGCAAATGCCAAAAATGAAATCCGAAAGCAAAAAGAAAATTAAAACAAGAACCAAAAAAGGTTAAAAATGTTTTAAAATATACTCAGTTTGATTATTCATAGGTTAATTCCTCATTATATGCTGTGGAAAGAAGTCTGGTTGATTAAATTGTGTGGTGGAATTTTGCAGGAAAGTGTGTTACATTCGCCAAAACGGGAGAAGGGCAAAAGTCGCAAGCTTTCGGTATCAGACGCCAAACTGGCCTTGGAGAACAAGCGACGCGTCCACAAGCGTCCCAAGGAAACGACGCCGCCTCCGCCGCCGGACTCGACAGCCGGATCAGGTAGTAGCAAGTGATAATAGCTTGATAACACGATGACAACATGTCGTGAATCTGAGAATCGTTGCTCTTTCTGTGAATCATACGTGATTTGACTGCACAAAGACCCGTGATTCACGACAAGTATCATTGTGAGTCATGGCTTTCAAATCAGCACGATTTGTATGCGCATGGAACAACCTATTCAAATACAACTAACACAGATAACTACAATAATATATGAGACATATATGTATGTATTTATTGTAGAAGTATCGAAAGCAAATAAGCATGAGCAGTTAATGAGACGTACGGCTAAATGCAAGAGTCCGGCCGCCAGATTGATCCGAGTGCGGGACGTGCATCACATCGAGGGGCACGTCACGCTGATGCCGCACTGTACGTGGCTCCACCGCTGCCAGGATGACGCGGCCTGCTGCCCGAATGAAGCTCAGACCTGTGCTGTTGCCACTAAAGAAGATGTCCACCTCTACTTCTATGTGAGTGCCTATGTGGAGACGAGATAGGATAAATCTTTAGCGGATAATTATAATAAGACAACAAAAATGAAAATCATATATAATTAAAATAATGCAAATTCAAGATAGTAGGTTGTAAATAGTTCATTATCAAATCACTAATTAATGAATTTAAGTTTTTTTTTAATTTTTCGCGGAGTTTTGGTATATGATTAGTTGAACTTGAAATGTGGATTGAATGAAAGGAATGCACTGGGCCATAGTGGGGTATCATACATAGAGCTCACTACGGCCCAGTGCAGCATCTGGACTATAATTGTCGGAAGAGAGCACTGGGTCGTAGTGGGGTATTCGAAAAATAGAACCCCACTGTGGCCCAGTGCACTATCTGTATTCTAATTGACGAAAGAGTGGACTGGCACAGTGGGGGTATGTGATAAATAGAGCCCCACTGCGGCTCAGTGCATCGTCTGCTGAACATTCATAGAAAGGGATGCACTGGGCCGTAGTGGGGATCAAAATTTACAATATTACCAGTATTATATCACAACGAAAAACAGGACCCCACTACTGCTCGGTGCATCGTCTACAAAACGGTGAATGAAAGAGCGCACTGGGTCGTAGTGGGTATCAAAATTGACAAATTTACCAGCATTGTGCCATTAATTGATATATTAATGCCTACATTACTAGTAGCTTTTTTGATTGATTTATATTGACACATGACAAGTTACACAGCAGCTGAAAATGTCCAAAGAATAATCTGGTTCTACGGTGTGGGGATTACGTTTTTTTACGGTGATCGATTCCTAGTAGAAACTTGCATAATCCTCAGACAATATACTTACTGAAAGGCCGTTATGATAACAGCTGATAACATGGGGGTTTGCAACGAATGTATTGTTAAAATGTGTTGGAGGATTTCTGTGCCTTTTTAATCCGACATTGTCAGAGACTTTTGTGAAAAGGCAAAATTTATTTTCTCTTTTGTGTGCAGAGAAAAAAAACGAGGATTTCAGAATCAATAAGTTCAGTTTGAGTACTTAAAATATTGCTTACTTATATTACTATTAAAGTATTATGTAACATTATTGATTTTAAAGAAAGATTATAGTTTTGTTTATGTTGTATTTGTTATTCAACAGTTGGCTCGTAAGAACCAGCAGGGCTACCTGGGCTATGGCGGACTCTTATGGAAACAGCAATATTTATTTAAAACATGTGTGATGTTTATCGATACCAGATAATGATAACATTGATGATAACACTGGGGGAATCGCGAAAATCATGCAAATGAAGTTGAACCAAAAGAAGAGATCAGAGATAAAAGTCTGGTCGTAATTCGTATTCATTTTCCCAGCACGAAGTGTTCGTATATCTTTGAACGAAGCGTGTGATAACAGATTATATCACTGATAACCTCTGATAACTGTGTGGTGATATTTTCTGAAAGTTGTATACCCCGTTTGACAGGCCGCCATTCGAGAAACGGGGCCCTTAAATTGTGATTGAATTATTAGACTCTGACGACCATGATTCAAGTTGTTGGTTTTTTTAAAATTTAATTCAGACTTTTTATTTTACGTTATCTTATATTTTAATGATATTCTTGTTGGAGAATAACCTTTGCCATATGCAAAATGGCGAATATGGAAACCGGCAACGCAGCACCGCGAGCGCAGCACTAATGAAGTCTTCGTACATAGCCAAAATATTGTCAGTATGTTATTTTCATGTTATCAGTGTTATCACCGTGTTCTGGGAAAGGGTGCGGGTTAGAATGTGGGGAAGAGTGGACCGTGAACATAAAAACTTTCACTAAGTTCATTTTTTTTGCATATTGTCATTGATTGATGAAGGGACTGGTAAATCACAGATAAGTACATCACAATGATGGATAACCTGCATAAGATGACATTCCAGAACTACGAAAACTTCATTAAAATTTTAAAACAATTTTTATAGAAAATTCCAATGAGCGGTAAAGGTAGCAGTATCGTACGCCTGCCGTTCGAGAACCACACCTCATGCGAGTGCCGGGACCGGATAACCGAGTCGATGCCTCGGACCGAGCCACACGTCTCCGGGGGAAAGCTTCACCGGGGTCCCGGCGGAGGGGACTTCACTCACCCGGCACCGACCGCTTGGGCCAACAGCTTTAGCCCCGCCGAGGCGAAACAAACATCCGGCAACGCTGCACTCAGTGTTGTCTCTGCAGACGAGGATGAAGAGCAACTGCATTTTCCCACAAGATCTGATGAAGGATTTGATGCTGCTGCTGCCAATGCGTCCAGCGAAATTAAGTTTGTATTTTGTTCTATTTTAATATTCATATCAATATTCATAAAAATGGTAGCATGATAATATATAACGGCAAGAAAAAGCTAATTATAGCAATTAGTTCCAAACTTACTAACTTTTTTCGAGGTTTTTTTTTTCACCTAGAAAACTTTCAAATTATTTCGACGGGTCTTCTTTTCTTTGGCGTAATTTTGGGAAAATCCCCACGTGCTCGTAAAAATACCAAAGCAGTCCCAGAGGGTTATTATCAACTGTTATCATCAAGTTATCATGTTATCTGGCGATGAGGACTTTTCTCCTGTCGTAAATCTGCCCCTGTGTTATGCCACGTGGTGGCCATTTGAGTAAATGAGCCCCTTGCGGTGGCCAGTAATTTCAGCAGCAACTCATAAAATAAAAAGGAAAATAAATAATGAACTAGTGAACAAATAAATAATTATAAAATAAGTAAAGTTTATTATTTTTCTTGAAAAGGTGTCAGTGCGTGGGAGATTACAATTTAGTCCGCGTGGAGGAAAAGGAAAACGCCTGTCTTTGCGACTGTCATCCGCACAGGAAAAATTGCTTACGACTGAAACGAGGCAAAAATTCATTCTTCCTACGAGACAGAAAGTAATTATCAGATATTTTGATAACTAAATGTTATTCTTAAACATTTGTACTATGTTTTTTTTTTCAGGTGTATTGACCAGGGGAGATGTTCCGTTCCCCTGTGCGAGTACGGGACGTACATCGCGGCTCTGGGCCGCTGTCCCAGGAGACACGAAGGAAACGCTCACTGGATTTCGCTACTCAGTGCAAATGCAAACCAATAGCTTATTTTACGTTTTTTTAAATGAAAATTTGTTGCTTCTTTTGTAACAATCCTTTTCTTTTTTTTATACTGCATTTTGCGTGACGCTGTTTAACATTAAAATATTTGAAAACTTACATCAATTATTCACACGTAAAGCTTTGAAACATATTATAATTACTTGCAGTTTAGGTAAAAATAGACAGAAATAGGTTGCGGTATTATTGTATGATTTTCTGGCGATTCGGGACTCGTTCCCCGGTTTCGTCGGGAGTTGCAGCGGAGTCGGTGGACCGTTCGAGGAAGTAAACTTTCATGGGATCTTTTTTGCCTTTCATCGTTACGGGACCACGATACGCAAACCGAAAATGTGGATCGAAATTCTCAGGAATCATTAAAAGCCTATCAAAAATATTAAATTTAGTTTCAACTTAGTAGTTGTGGAGTTGAACGTTATTACTCGTAAGCGTTCTCTGAGACGTTGATCTTTCCCGTTGTCCCCGTGGTTTCGGTGCGGCTTGTCAAGTTGACCGTGTTCCCGAAGAGACAGTACCGAGGAGTCCGCTGCCCGATAACTCCAGTCACGACTTCCCCACTGTGGATCCCGATAGTTATTTGCTTCACAGTTACATTTCCCCTTGTTATTTGTACAAACATAATTATACAAGCAGAAAATTACCACAGGGACTCCGTCAATGGCAGTATCCATAGCTAAGTCCATCATATCGAGGGCCAACCGAGCGATTCGCCTGGCGTGTTGACTGCAAGGCTCAGGCAAGCCGCTGACAGCCATGTACTTATCGCCCACAGTCTCTACCTACATTACAATACAAGTTTAAATGATTTTTATAAATGGTACCCACGTAAAAATGACGGTGCCTTTTACAGTGCCTTTTTGCTTAATCGCACTAGGTAGTTTGAACGTAGTTAAAAACTTTGACACTTTTTAGGATGATATAGAGAACTGTGGAAAGGTACTGTAAAAAGAAACTCAGAAACTAGGAAATGACACTGTAATGGTGCCATTTTGCCGTTCTCTTTGCAGTCATTTTTACGTGGGGTATGCAAGGATTCGTACTTTGTAGATGTTAGGATTCTTCCTGGAATCTGTCAAGACATCAAACGCTGTGTAGAGAGCATTCAGCATCCGTACGATCTTCATAGCACCCGATGAATCAGAATTGCGGGCACACAGTTCCGTGAATCCTACGATACCACTAAAAAGTAGCGTTACCATCTCGAAACGCCGGGCTTCTACAGGCCGTCCGTGCCGCAGTTCGTTCGCTACCGATGGCGGTAGCACAGAGTACAGTAGTCTGAGAAGCAGAAGAGATACCAAGTAGAAATAAGGGGACAATAAATATTGTTACTGTATTTACGTGTCTGTTTTTTGTTTCTCGGTCTGAAGTTCACGGTGCGTTTGCTGGAGCGTGTCGGTGAGGATCTCGAGATCCCGAGTCAGTTCGTATTCAGCCTCGAAATGCTCGGACAGAAGAACCAAGTCCCGAGTCGCATCGTGCAAGGGAATATCGCTCAGATAAAGTCCACGACTAATTTAAAATACAATTTAAAATATTTTAATTATTATTTATGAGTAGAATTATACAATGCGACATTAGTAATTGTATTTTTAGAAGTGAAAATCATGCAAATCAGGTTTTTGCCGATCGGTATAACCGGTCTTTTAAATTCGCCGCCATCTTGGGGGTTTTCGTTTTGCCATATATGTTCAATTTTCTGCGCAGTAGTTCATTAAATCGCTATTTTATCTGAACTACTTCATAACTATTAAAATACACGTATATTTAGACATAAAATTAATATATACTTGGTTAAATCTTCCAAGTTGAGAACGCTTGGAGATCCGACAAAAAGCATCAGTCCTGATTCCGCAATGAAAATCATTTCTCCCTAAAATTAAATTCGATTTTAAAGTTAAAATAAATAGAAGGTTACAGAAATGTAACTTACTTTTAGACGGAGTCCATTCTTTTTTGTCAGAAGGACGTACACAGTATTAATATGTGCTTGGACGCTTTCAAAGGTGAAATCCATATGCGGTCGAACCTTGGAACAAGAAACGAAAGAATGTATTAAGACAAAAAAGAAATAAAGTGAATTATGAACAAACCATTTGTAAAATGTCAGTCACTTTGCAAAAAGAGTCAGCAGATTGCGGCAAGATCCGTTTCAAGGAATCGCCAACTTTTTTGATTTGCATCCCGCTGTCAAAGAGAACGTGGAACGGGAAAGCCCGACAAAATGTTTCGCAACCTATTTTTGGCTCTGGAAATAAAAATTTAAATTCAGTTGATTTTCTTTGGACTTTCTTTTGAATTTTTAGTGAATAAATTTGAGTGAAAAATGATTCAGTACCATTCGACAAAGTTTCCATCTCGGGAATACTTTCGGGTTTCGCCAGCGACAAGTTGTCATTCTCGGTCTCCGTTATGATAAACTCTCCGTGCTCTCCTTGCTGTCCGATACTCTTCAGAACCTTCACATCCACTTCAGTGTTGTGTAGTTTGCGGCAAACCGCCTGTTTTTACAATACAACCGATCATAAACCTTTTCTCGTCTCCGCTTCTGTCGCTAGATGGCAGAGTTAGTTTCCGTTATACAATACTTGGGAATCTGAATAGCGTGATCAATTACAGTGGACGTGACTGTGATACCTTAACGATGCCTATTACAATGGATTCCAGTCCCGGTCTATCGGAGTAGTAATATAGAAGAAGTGCTCCATCTTCAGAACGTTGCGAACAGCGGAAAGATGGGGCTTTCATTCCAGGATATATTGTGGCTAGATGATCGTGAAGTGCATCCAGATTCTGTCCGAAAGATTTACAGTAAATGTACCGAAAGAATTTTCCAAATATTCCTTTATCCGTAATGCTACTGAGAAACTGAGTGACCGCCATGTTGGTATGTTGAGAAACCAAGATGGCGGCCGTGCAAGTAAATCTAGATTTACATTACTCTCGTAGCTCCTCTCTTGTATAAATGCTTGTAAATTAGTTTTATTACTCGATTTAGGTTCGTCTGCTAGTTTAAGATAATAAAACTTCACAATCTGGAAAGTTCTGAGCTTGTGTTTACGTATTTTAGTTTAATGAAATCCAAGTTTTGTTGGTAAAAGAAGGTTCTCTAGCAAGAAAAGCTTAAAGGATTAAAAAGAATGGTAGAAGTCTAAGGGTCAGCTTTTTGCGGTGGGTGTTAAATCATTCAAGCGTCGTCTGCTACGTCGCATCAATTATACAAGGTTGCCAGATTGCGATATCTTGTTCTGTTCGAGACGGACACTAAAATAAAATTTATTGCGAAGAAATAAATCATATCTAAGTATTTAAAACAAAGAATCGCGTTAAGCATCGTCTGCTTTTTCTAGTATGAATTACAGCGTTGCCAAATTGTGAAATCTGTATTCAAACACAATTTGAGACTGTAATTAGAGTTTAGATATCAAAATATGAGATTTTATGGATAAAATGTGGATAATAATAGTTCGTGGAACTTTTGGTGGAGTTTAATGAGTAAATTTTGTGTTTCAGTTGGATTTTGTCCGTTTCAACGTCGCATTGATGGGCAAATCAACGCAAAAATTGATTTAAATCAAATCAAATCTTCTTTGAATTTTTAGCGGTTCAAATCAAATCAAATCAAATCATTTTAATAATTGATTTGAATCAAATCAAATCAATTTCAAATCGAATTAGCGAGATAAAGTTTTTGAGATAACTAATCTTTTTTCTGCATCTTTAGTGAATCTTGTGGGTGTCGTGCATCGACACACTTGAGACTGCTTGAATTCAGGCCCCATAAGTTTAAAATCTAACCCTGAAACCATGTGTGGCGAGGTACAGTGATTTTTTGCCAACGCGTATACACCTTCTATACGGTAATTACCTGTAAAATCAACTTCCTGACTATATTTTGCACAGGAGAAATTAAATTCAAGATAGCTTTCTTTTCTTTCTTGTTTCCTTTCAACGAAACGTAGCGCTTTCCACGTGACGTAAATTTCAATGCAAAATAATAGATGGTAAAAACTGTCCAGTATTACGCGAAATACTCAAGAATAGGCTCTACTCAGCTCTTGGGATCTTTCTTTGCGTTTTCAACCATCCCGTAAATTGCATTATTTATAACAATGGAAAAGTCATACCAATGACCATATCTATATGCTGATTATCAACAAGTCATGTTCGGATGTATTGAAAATTACTGGGAAAAATAGCTAAATATACTTGTCGAAAACCAAGTCAAGACTGATGTGGCTAGGGATAGGGATGCTATGCAGTCGAAACTATTCCCTCTTACGTGTACGACTTCACAAACGCATGGCTCTTTTCCCACACATCAAGTCTGTTATATCATACCATCGTAACCTACGATTGAGACTCGTGGATGGCTACTACTTTGTTATGTAAAATCTTTATATGAATATTTTCAAATTCAGTTAAGGCGTACAGGGCACAGCAAACGGAGGATGTGAAGCGCGACAGGATCTAAATGTTTAGATGCCTGGGTACGGACTAAGAACCAGAAGACACTATTTTTGCAGAAAACTCTTTTTAAAATATTGGTTTCAGTTGACAGGACGAAAAAATAAGAAAATGATTTGAATTATCAAATCAAATCATGAAACTTCCAAATCAAATCACGGGTTTGATTTAAAACAAATTGTAATGATTTGAATCATGATTTGATTTGATTTGAAATTGATTCAAATCAAAATTGATTTGGATTTGCCCATCACTGCAACGTAGTCTGCAAAAAGACGTCTAGCTTGCGGCGTTGGCAGATTGGAAAATTAAATATTTGTATGTAAAACAACTATTGAATCAAGTTTTAATTTCCCGAAATTATTGAATTATTGTAAACTGATTGTAATAGTATTATTTTACTTGAAGAAAATCGCGCGGTGTTGCACCGAGAACTTGGAGAATACGGTCGTAGCCCGAGTCTTGACAGAAATCGAAGAACATTTCTCCGAACTTCTCCAGGAGAACGTTCGCTGGAACACCTAGTTTGCAGAAAGTTTAACTACATAGCAATTATCGAAATAGTTAGCTAAATAGCTTACTGAATAGCTAAAGGACTATATGACTAGCTAACTGAACAAGTAACTTGCCTAATATATAATCAGGAAACTAGCTAACTGGCTAACTTACTGACTGGCCAAAGGACTAAGTTACTACTAACTGACTAGCTTACTAACAAACTACTAAGCTAACTACCTACCCATCTACCCAATTGACCAACCCAGCAAGTCAGCTACCTTATGAACTACCAAATACATGGCTAAACTAACTACTAGGACTGAAACTTCATATTATTTACTCAGGACACGTTCAGCAGCCGCCACAATGTTGTAGGTAATCTCATCATCGTATAATTGCCGGGCAAGGAAATGCCCTTCCATAACAACTTCTGCTTCCTTCCTGTGAAAGCAAAATCCTTACTATCAACTACTCCATCCAAATACTTTTACTATTTTTTTTTACTTAATTTTGTCCCACGTAGCTTCGCCATAGTTCTGCAGTACCAGCAGCTCCAGAGCGTAGTTCACAAATCCGTACTAATTTGAAATATTATTAATAATTTTAATATAATAGTAATAATCCATAATGACTTACCATAATGTTGATGGAACGTCTGCTTGCTTATAGATCCCCAAAGCGACTGGAACAGTCCTGGAAGAAAAGAGGGTTTTGCTGGATCTTACGGGGGAAATGCGCATGTGCAGTAGCGGGTTCGATACTTCAGAGAGGGTATCGAAAATAGTCTCAGTTTCTATACCTGTTATCACTTTATCAGACATTCAATTTCTTAATGGCGAACGAAAAATCTTTGAAAAGGTTTAAAATTTTCCACTGGGAAGCACTACAGGGAAAATTCAGGGAAATCTCCAGGAAAAATCAGGGGTATAATTAATCTAATACCATTCTTCTTCATACTTCCTTTCGAGCGTTACAAATTCGTACGTAAAACAAGTTCCTCGCTTGTATAATTCCATCTCATATAAGGTCCCCGAAGACCCAGAGGACGACCCTAAAGGTCCCTAAGGATCTTGTTGAACCCTAACTCTTAACTAGAAACGTAAGTTAATTTATCGTCTGCAGTAGAAGCTATCTGAGACAAGATAACGTGTTGTCAACGTGTTGTCAGTGTGTTATAAGGACTTGATTGGGATGGTTGACGACCCCCTTGATGTGCGAGTGTGTCAAAAGCTGAAGTTAAGCTCATTACTACTCTGCTTGCTGCAAAACTGCTATAAGGAATACCCATCAAGTCACGTCGAGGAAGCCATATTCTTCGATAATCAGACTAATAATAACTTCTGATAAAACGGTTCACGGGTCATTGTTGTGTCTAGTGAACCGTCTGAACCGCCTGGAATCTAAGCTGAAGAAGAACCGAACCGAACCGAAGCTGAGATCTTACGAGGTTCTAAAACCTCGAACGAACCTTTGCGAGCCTTTCGAACCTTTTCGAGCCTTTCCGAAATTTTGCCGAACCGCGCCGGTCCAAGTTCGTTGAAGACCTCGGATCCTAGACGCGAACCCCTCAGTCGTCAACGGTCTAACCTGCCGTGAACCGTCGGGCTCCAGAGGTTTAAACCTTTCTTCTTCTTCTAAACCTCTTTACTTAAATTTATTATTATTATTTCTTATTTAATTGAATATATTTTAAGTAAGTATTAGTCGAGTAGAACAAGAAATAGATAAGAGGATTAGATATTATTTTTCTTTAAAAATACAGGATGCAGTAATGGCGTCGTGTATACTACTCACTGGACCGGCAAAAAACGCCGCTTTCGACGGTAGCAATTCACAGGTGGAAGGATCGGCACCCGGATCGGGGAAAAAGAGTTCATTAAGCGATCCACAAACACTTTGTCCTGGAAACCACAGCCGTTCAGAAGGATCTCTACCCAAACTTAACACTAGGATCCTTAATGAAGCTGTTCGGTCCCTGATTCTCCTTCCGGTAAGCAACCATAATAGTTGATTTAAGAAGGAAAACAAGCGTGGGAAAAATCTGCCGAGCGTGGGAAAAGTTGCAGGAATACGGGGATTAGACTAGGTTTTTTTTGTACTGGAAAAATAAGATCGTACCCTCCGAGCAGAAGATGTGAAGTTAATCTACAGAAGAGTAATGGGGAAAATCTTAAGTTTTGTGTGTGGAGGAAAAAATAGGGGAAAAAGGGGGAAAATTTATGGCTTTTACATTACAGGCTCAACGACTCGTGGATCTGTACTTTTTCTCTACTTGAGGAAATTAACTCTTTGCCATTTATCTTGATAGTTTGACATTAAGTGCACTTTGCTGTTTTTTGAGAATCATTCCCAACTCTAAGAATCTCTGGGACGTTTATTGACACTCTGACTTGTCTGACTATCTGGCTGTCTGACGCCTGTCATGGCTTTCAGCAGATATAGTTTTCTGGTGACAGGGACAAAGACGTAATTGCTTTCTCCCAGACATTTAAGCCCTGTTTCTTTGGGATTTGCTTGTGACGGTAAGCTTGTCACGAGCGTTCGGTTCGCTATCGAACAATGTTCGTCGAATGAAAAATCTTTGTTACGAGTCGAACAATGTCCAGTTATCAGTCTCTCCCGAACAAACGAACTGGAAAATCAAAAGTTTTTGTTTGTAAAACTCGCTGTTCGGTATCGAACGATTTTTCTGTTCGACGTCGAACAACCGAACAAAAGTCAGAATCTTATTTAGCGGTCGGACGAACATCTTGATAAAAAGTTCGCTATTGGCAATGACGTTATTCCCCGTGTATCAAGGGATTTAGGATTGTTATGAGATTATGTCTGCCGGCTTTTGCCTTACAGACAACTTTTTTCTTGTCTGGTCCCACACCAGCAAGAACTTTTCCGTTATTAAGCTTTATGGATGAATGCCAGGGACTTCGCTTGTGGTCTCATGAGATTTTTCTCGTCCGCTTCGATACCGAACAAAGACTGGGAGACGTTATTAACTTATTTGTTCGACTCCGAACATTTTTCCTATGGAAACAAACAACATTACTGTCTGCCGAACATCCGTTTCCGCGAGTGAAAGGACCAGACACTCATGTCCGGCAAACTTTATTGAATCAGACTGTCCGATGTCTGATCAGACTGCTTGCTCAGACATTGTAGAGAATTCATATGTCCACTTGTAAAACTTGGACACGTACAAACATAACTTTGGTAAAAAGTTTGTCAAAACTTGATGAAACTTTAGTAGTCAGCTTTAATAACTTTTAATTTGCTACTTGATGAGTTAGATTAGCCTGTCAAGTCCTTCATAAGAAACTTGATTAAGTTGCTTCGGAAGCTTTAGATGAACAACTAATATAGTAAATAGCTACAAGAAACTAATTTCAAAGAAAAAAAGTTGCCGTCGCTAGGACTTGAACCTACGACCCCATGATCAATAATTATTATTTGCTACCTTATTAAAACTAATCTTAATACTTATTTACATACAATAATGGCAATACTAGCATTCAAATAGAAAAAGTAGTAAGACCCCACGATCAATAAGCAAAGTTAGTAGCATAGTGCTAATGGTTACTAATAGTAGTATTCAAACTAGTAAAGATAGTATCAACTACTAACATAATTATGGTTACTTTAAAGTAGCATCAACTATTTGGAAGTTATTAAGTAATTGGAGGTATCGATTGTGTATGTCTATGATGTAGAACGGGTTAATGGGTATCGTTGAGGTATCAGGTAGCAAAAATCTTATTTTTATTCGACTATACTTTCTGGGTATCACGTTTTTATCTAATCTAAACTTGACCCTTGACTTTGTTTGACCTTGTGTGACCTAAGAGAGAAGAGAGAGTCTTTGAAAGTATGAGTAGTTTATGGAAATGGGCTGTCCAATTGAGTTTCCCCGAGTTGTGGGTAGCAGAGAGTAGGTAGCAGAGAAGAGGGGGTATCAGGGTATCATCCATAAGACATGACCTGACGGCTAATTTGATTTGCAGCAACACCACATCCTGACGGCGCTGGAACACATTTCAAAGGACGATCCTGCACTGCATTTAATCAGGTTAGTGCCATCTTACTTCTGGTGACATTCGTGTAACGAGTTACATAACACCCCATGTTCACACACTGCAGGGACTTGTTCCGGTATAACTTCTCAGTCGAGAATAAATGAAGCAGTTAAGAGATTGCTATTAGGCTTGTACAAAATGAACCCCCCTCCATAGCGGTCATCGTTATAAAATCAGTTGTTTGGAACTTTTAACGTTTGTTTATATTAAAATGTTTCTTGAATTTTTTGGTGTTTGTCTAGAGACATTTTCAAGAGAAATTTTTGTACAGACGTATTTTATACGGGTGTCCGTAGTAGAGGGACTGGTCTTCCAAATGAACACCTCTCTACAGCGGACACCGTTGTTAAATCAAAATTACAAGTTGTACAAGTAACACAGTGTACAAGTTTACAGGTAAAATTAAAAGACAAGTATTAGGAATTTTTAGATTATGTTTATACCAAAAGATTTCTTGAATTTTTCTATGATTTTAAGACATATCCTCGAGCAAGATTTTAGCACGAAAATATTGTATACAACTGTCCGCAATAGAGGGGTTGGTCTGTAAAGGCCCTTCACTTATACTTGAAATAAAATAACTGTATAGACGCAGTGTAAATATAATTTTAAAATCCATTCATATGTTCCTGTATCAATACTAATATTTATAATCATACTATAATTTATTAAATTTGTTTTATTTAAAGAAGTGAAGTAGCAACCAAATCTTCTGAAGAAATCTTGAACGTCCTGTGGATAGCTACGGACAAACTTCCAGGTATTTTTAATAAATTATAATATGTATATTACATTTTGTATTATTATAATAAATATTGAATTAGTTTCAGATGAAAATTGGAGGTCTGTCTTTGAGCGTCTAGGTAGTAGCCTGACAACAACACTACTACAACACTACAACCGCGCACTGGAGTCGCTAGGCGATAACTTTTTCAATTTCCTCGACAACTTAGCAAGTCTTTACGAAAATCTCAAGCAGAGTAATCAAACGGGATCCGCTAGTTTTACTACAGGATTCAGTTGCATTCGTAAAGAGAGTCACGTGATCCTCGTTTTGGAATCAGCCAATCCCAGCGTCGGGTACATTTGGGCGGGAATTTTGAAATCGCTGGCCGCTGGGATGTATCGTTTTAAAACCAAGATCCGGATCACAGTAATCGAACTGAAACAAAAGGATCGGATCCGGTATCGGTTCTCGTACTCGATGCCTGTACCCGTGGTAGCAAATAATCAAGTGGGGAATACTGAGGGATCCCAGTTCTTCCCAATGGATCCTGGGAACTTCTGTAAGGCTTTTCCGTGGCATTTTATGCTGAATGAACAACTGGATTTGATACAGGTATTTTAGTACTACTACTACTACGAATGCTACTATAGTACTACTACTATTACTACTGCTTGTACTAGCGCTAGTGTTACAGCTACTACTATACTATGGCTGGTCTCACCAGTGTTACTGGTACTAATATTATAGCCATTACTGCTACTATACTGCTATTATTATTATTATTACTACTACACACTGCTACCACTACTACTACTGCTGCTACTTCTACTACTACTACCACCCCTACTTTCACAACTACTGTTACTTTTTCTTTAATATACTATACCAACCAAGTTTAGAATTTAATCAAAACTGCAGGTGGGATCGGGCTTTATGAAGCTTCTGTGCAAGGACCGACCTTTCCATTTCCTGGGATTTTTCGATATCATCAAACCCACTCTCCTGGAAGTTAATTTTCAAACGATCCTGCAGCGATCCAGCTCCACCTTTATCCTTAGACTGCGACGCGTAGCCGAAGGACGCAAAAAAGAAATGCAGGTTCAAAAGAAAAAAAAACCTCGGAAATCTTGAAACATCCTTAAAAACTACTGGAAAATTCTGAAAATCCTAAAAATTCCTTATAAAATTTAAAAAATCCTTGTAGAAGCCTGAAAAGGCCTGAAAAGTCCTTTAAAAATCTTAAAGAATCCTGAAAAGTCCTTGAAAATCCTGAAAAATCCTTATAAAAGCCTGACAATCTTGAAAAATCCTGAAAACTTTCCTCAAAAGAACTGAAATGTCCTTAAAAACACTGAAAATTCCTTGACAATCCTGATAAGTTCCTCATAAAATCCTGATATATCTTGAAAAATCTTGGAAATTTCCTTAAAAGAATCGATTCTTCAACTATCAGGATCTTTCTTCACTGCTATCTTGGCTCATATTGATTTCTTCAAAAGGAAACTAGGATCGATTGTTGTTATTGTTGTACCAGGGGCTGGAATTCAAGGGGCAGATGCTTGAATGCCGTGAATCAGGATCGATCCTGTTTCTGGGATCCCCCGTGGTGGATGGATTGGAGGCCCTGACAAGCAGAGGATTATTTATCTCGGATATCCCCATTCACGATGCCACACGTGACGTGATCCTGATTGGAGAGCAATCCCGAGCCCAAGTAAGATAATTTACACGTGTATTAGTAGAATGTATGTGAATCTGTCGAATGTGTGGATAGGGTTGAGTGATGAAAACGAGATCTAAAATGTTGTCCACATATTCGACAGATTAGCTAGTAGTAGTATTAGTCGGAGTGTTCTATGAATCTGTCGAATGTGTGGAGACTATTAAGTTATCCTAAATAAAGTTCTATTCTGTCCACACATTCGACAGATTAGCTATATTTTAGTAGTAGTAGTTGTAGTAATTGTCTGTTTATGTGAATCTGTCGAATATATGGACACCGAATGAATTATTACAAAGTGATCTAAAACGCTGAACAAATATTCGACAGATTACCTAGAATCAGAACTATTATTGTTATTCGTAGTAGTATATTAGTATTAGTACTTGTGTGTTTCCGCGAATCTGTCGAATGTGTGGACACTGTTGAGTGATGAAAAATAGATGTGAATTCTTGTCCACACATTCGACAGATTAACTATGATTGCAACTATGAATATGATTATTATGAATACTGGTGTGTTTCTGTGAATCAGCTGAATGTGTGGACACTGTTAAATTTTTCCAAGTGGATTTCACTCTGACCAACCTGTCGACATACTAGCTTTAGTACAAGTATTACTATCATTAGAACGATTATCATTATTATTGAGCTGTTTCTGTAAATCTGTCGAATGTGCGGACAGAGTTCGACTTTATTTGGACTGGATCAACAGTGCCCACATTTCCGACAGACAATAGCTACAATTACAACTAGTTACTATTATTAGAACGATTTTTATTATTATTTATGTTTCTGTCGAGAAATTTGTTTGAATCTGTCGAATGTGTGGACACCCTTGATTCACTCCACATTGTTCAAAACTGTCTAAATGTGTCGTCCACGCATTCGACATATTAGCTTACAGTATCAACTATTATTATTATTATTGTTATTATTACGACTATAACTGTTGTTGTTGCTGTTGTTGTTGTTGTTGTGAAGGATGGATTGAAGAGACGCTTGGACAAACTGAAGCAGAACATTGAAGAGGCCAGTGCTGCTGTCGATAAGGAACGAGAGAAAAACGTCAGTCTGCTACATTCGATTTTCCCGCCAGAAATTGCACGCAAACTGTGGCTCGGTAACTATATCACTACTACTTCTACTACTACTGTTGCTGCTGCTACTACTACTACTACTAATCGTGTTGCTAATACTGGTATTAGTATAGCTGGTACTACTACTATTACTACTGCTACTGGCATTACTAGCCTGACTGACTACCATACCAACAATACTACCATTACTACTATTACCATACTATTACCATTACTGCTAATACTACCATTACGTCCACTACTGCTAGTAATTCTGTTGCTACTACTACTACTACTGGTATTACTACTACTGGTACTATTACTAATACTAGTGTTGCTAATACTATTAGTGCGTCTACTACTGCTACTAGCGATGTTGCTACTATTACTGCTACTACATTTCAAGAATTGGCTCGAGAGAGTACTAAACAATCATAGCGTATTTTAACTACAAACGAAACTAGTAATTGAGTGTCTGAGTAGTTTCGGTAGTTACGTTTCAAGTTGTTAGCTTCAACAACAGTGTAACAAACATCAACAACCGCGAACAATAGAACTATACAACCAAAACAAACAGAACATAAGCGAAGACAAACACTTGTTCAAAACAGAGGCCGAACCGAATGTTACCCAACATTATCAACCACGGATAACAAGACGTTATCAGTGGTTATCAAATGTTATCAGAGGTTATCAACTCAAATCACCAAATCCTACTTACGCAAGTAAATAATTACTGTTCTGACTCCACTCTGTCCATGTTAACAATGGTTATCAATAGTTATCAACTGCTATCAAGTGTTATCAACATGTTATCAGAGGTTATCAACTGTCTTCACTTATTATTTGGAAAAAAGTTTCAATGTCTTTGCAGCTGCTGGGTATCGTCGTATTATTTAGTGTCACCATCGTGTTATCAGTTGTTATCAATATCCTATCACTGTTATACATTTCTTCTCACCATTTATCATGCCGAGATCACTGTCGTCATCATCATCTCGTCAATAGGCGTAGAGTACGAGGACGCTCGGGGGTTTCAGGCCCCCTCCCCCGGGAACCAAGGTAGCTCTAGTGTTCATATAGGGTCAAGGTGTTTTTACCCTATAATACTAGTACTGAGCCCTCCGCGGGAAATTCGGAACTCTTCTGCGATGATCTTGTCCATTGCAAGAAGTCATTTCACCGCAGCACGATGAAAATTCCTCACGGCCTCATCAACACTTCATCGGTGAACCCTTCACTTTTCTCTCTCTCCTCCATTCTCCTACCTATTATTCCAGTCTCTTCCGTTACACCTCCTTTCACTCATTCCCTTTTCTTCTATTCTTATTCACTACTACTATGACTAGTGCTACTACTACTATGATTATTATTGTTGTTATTATTATGATAGAATGTGTATTTTGAAAACGCAATTTAATTACATTCCTGTTTTCGTCTTGCTCGTCGTCATAGTGAAAAACATAGGGAAACACTAGAAACCCTAGTTTTACCTAGGCAACCTTTCCCTATTATATGATAACACTTGATAACCACTGATAACACACATTTCAGCTACTAACTACACTTATAATACTATAAAAAAAACATCTACTTTTCACTGAAACTACGTTGATAACAAGTGATAACACCTTGATAACCACTGATAACACATATACAGCTACCCTCTACACTTATAATCCAGTTTGTTTGAAAATTTTCATAAAACTAGTCTTTTTATTATTATTATTATTATACATTAATATGAGATTATTTATTGTATTTTATCAGTGTTTCCACTTTCTATTTCCTCTTTTTTCTCTCTCCCGTTATTATCCCCTTTTTCCTCTTCGTACTAGAATACCGGACTGTGCTTCCAGATTTTCCCTTCTCCCTTTTCCTTTATTTCCCCTTATTCCTCTTCGTACTAGAATAATAAGGCTGTTCTTCCAGATTTCCCTTCTCCCCTTATTTTTCCCTGTTCAGACCCAAAATTTTCCTCCTTTAAAGAGAATTTCCCTGTTAAGTGGAACACACAGATTCTCCATGTCTTTGATACCACGTTGATTTTTGTCTGTTTGTCTGATTGCCTCGCGGGTTTGTCTGTGGAGGCGCAGACACACGACAGCTCGTTGATAACTTTTGTCTGATTACTTGTAGGTTTGTCTGTGGAGGCGCAGACACACGACAACGTGACAATGCTGTTCAGCGATCTCGTGGGATTCACTGCGATCTGCTCCACGGCCTCTCCAATGGACGTGATCAACTTCCTCCAGTCCCTCTACACCCACTTCGATCAACTGTGCGGGCAACTGGACGTCTATAAGGTAACAATGTATCGATAGTAAAGTAATCGATCGAAAATTGGATCGATAAATCGATAGGCAAAAGCTGTGGGACTCGGTTAATCGATTCATTGATGATTAGTAATGATTGGATTTTGACAGATCGAGAGATGAGTAATAAGTAAGCAATAAGTAAATCGATAGTTAGTGAATCATTAGCAAATATTTATTAAATCGATTATTTAAGTTAAATCCATACTTAAATGAATGATCAATATAATAGAATTTCATAATAATAAATACGAATATTGCAATAAATTAAAACAAATGAAACTTTTTACTAATTATTGTAAACTATGAAAGTAACAGGACAACTAATAATAATGATATTAATTAGTGAGTTTCCCGGATACCAAAAAACTATCCGAATATCCGAACGCCTACTATCCGGATTATCCGGATATCCGACTTGTTTTTTAAACACATTATATAACATTGTTTTCACACTGGCCAGCCTCTGGTGGTAACCATACCCCGGATTTGCTTGTCCAGTTCACTCCAAAATTTCCTGAAACATTTTTATCGTTCACTGTGTCAAGCGGCGAAGGAAGCTCAGGGTGACACTTCTGCTCCACATAGCTAATTTATCTTATACCTTGTTCACACTGGTTTACCTCCGCAGGTAGCTTTGCCCCTGAATTTGCCCTGAAATCTACCCCAGACATTACCCCACAAATTTCCCTTATTCACACAGTCAGTCGCGACTGGAGCCGGGGTATGTTAGTATACCTCTAAAAAATTACCCTGGTATTTGTCAAGGGGTAAATTTTCGATGGTAAATCGACTTACCCTCGGTTCAGTTCGCGTTCACACATCAGGGGTAAAAATGGACTTACCCCAGATTCTGGATTACTACAAGGGATGCGAAAAGAGGATAGCCTTCCTCCAGAAAAATGCCCAGTAATTCAACCCCTACTCAACAATCACTGGACCCTGACCAAAGAAACATTCGTATCATGTCGATCAACACCAGAAAAAGCACAGATATTCTACAGGTATCTAAAACAGGTAGCTAAAACAGCTAATGAGAATCAAGTCTCGATCATCGAAGAGATCAACAATAACTTCCGCAAAAATTCTGCAGACAGTGTCAAATTTTTCTGCACCACCCTGAGTCAACAGAATGTAGTAATAGCACTGCACCACTCAATAGCCCACCAAGTAGAAGTACTAGAAATGTCCGAATACTACGGCACAGCACTTTTAACGACAGCAAGTATGAAAACGATCCTAATAACCAACGCATATGTTCCACCGAATAACCCCGAAGTTGCGCAGCTCCTGGAGACGATTAAGCAGAAATTCGCAACACGCTATAGCCATCAAATCTTCGCCGGAGATTTCAACGGTCATCATTGGCTCTGGGACTCGGAGCGAAGAACCAACCCGATCAGACAATTCGTGTACGATTTTATGCAACAATGCAATCTCCAGCTATTCTCTCCCCGGACATTCCAACGTATTTTAATACCAATGGCGACCACTCTGTGATTTACATCGTGTTCCGAACAGAAAACGCGAAAGATTGCATTGAATCGGGAGCAGTTTCCAAACCATTGGACGTCACATCGAACCATTTACCAATCATTATACATCTGAATACGGACAGCACATTTTTGACGAACGATCCCTCAAAATGGAACTTTAACACGGCTGACTGGAATGGACTCGATAATTTTTTGTCTCAAGAAATCCTTCAACATGATCTATACAACAGACATTGTGCAAACAACACGGATATAGCCGAACTGACCGATAAATTAGAGCAACTAATGACCGGAGCCATCACAAAGTTCGTTCCAACCCACAAATGGACTCGACGCCAAGCATCCTTGGTGGACCTCTGAATTAGCCTATCTACATTAAAAACCTGCAGATTCAGGGACGTATTCTTCAAGACGAGGAAAGAGGAACACAAGGAAACCTGGAAAAAAGCTAAAAACGAATTTACAACGGCTCTCAGAAAAGCCCAAAATCAGAAAATCAGCTCTCTACCATGAAAACAGATGACGCATGGTGGCTTGTAAGAAACGTAAGTCGCGCGAAAATGTATCAGCCGAGTGTCTTGTCTGTACAGCTTCTCCGTCAAAAAGAAGACCTGAGTGCGAAGGAGAAATTAACGGCCAAAGGTGAAACCATGATGAAAGGAAGCAGAACTCCTGGTAAGACATCAAGCAGATTTGGGATATCGAGTAGGAAAAGCTACCAAGCGATATCAGACAACGAGATTAGAGAGGCAATGCTCTCCTCATCACCCTACAAGTCCCCTGGATACGACGGAATCCCATTCATTTTGTGACAGAATACCCTGGACTCCCTTCTACCGATATTTAGGAACATTTACAACAGCAGTCTCCGTTTGGGATATGCCCCTCAGCAATGGAAACAGGGAAAGGTGATCATGATCGCTAAGCCCTTCATAAAAGACTACGGCTCTGCAAAATCGTATCGGGTCAATAACCCTCCTGCCAACAATCTCTAAGGGTTTGGAAAAATCATTCAAAATAGAATACTGCATATAGCAGAAGAAGAAAAACACTTCCACCAGCTTCAATTCGGATTTCGGCCAAACCCGTCGGCTGAGGATGCCTTAATTTACACGACTGAACCAATACACCGAGCATTTGACAAAAGGCATATCACGAGGGCCATCTCGCTGGACATCGAAAAAGCATTCGATAATGTAAACCACGAAATCGTCTTAGAAAACGTGGAAAAACGAAAAAGTGCCTAACGTATAGTTCTTGCGATTTTTTAAAGCAAAAATTCGCTACGGCGGAAATCTCAGTAATAGTCGCGTTGCTCATTCGCTACGACAACTCGTAGCGTCGCAAGGAAAAATGGTTCACACTATGCTACACTACGCTATGTCGCGACAAAATGTTGTTGCGACGAAATCCACAACTTTTTGTCGAAAGCGACTGAATTCTAGCGAATAATCGCCCAGAGAAAAAGTTGAACAGAATTTAATTTTGGTTTTCATGTATGCTTTTTAAAGAGCAAAAGATGATTTTACTTATCCCCTTGACGAAAAATACAATAATCCACGCATTCAGCATTCAGAAACCAACTGAAATGGCAACAACACTTGACACAGAAAATTTCATTAGTGAACTAGATAAACGTCCTGTCCTGTACGATACCACCAGGAAGGATTATAAAAATAACACAGTGAAGCAAAGAGAGTGGGAAAGTCTTGCCAAAGCATGTGGTTGTACCAGTAAGTATCAAAATTTAATTTAATATGCTTTTTGCTTCTGACTTTGCACCTGCATTAGGTTTTTACGTTGCAAAAATTAACGTCTCCAAAATTAAGTTGAAAAATATATTTTCACCCTTCTTTTGGGGAGGCAAAGGACAAGTGTAAAAATCTACGGGATACGTACCGCAGGGAACTTAAATCCCACAATACTGTGAAGAGCGGAGCAGCAGTGAAGCATAAAAAGAAATGGATCTACTTCGATATATTGTCGTTCGTGACTCCATTCGTGACGAACAGACGGAATATCTAAGAAGCATGTATCATATCAAATGAAACATTGCAGGACGATCTCGAACCTCGACGTCGAAGCGTTCACCGAGGGCCCAAATCCATCCCAGAGTTCCCAGCACCAGGACGGAATATCCGTCGTCTTGGATGGCGATGGTAATCCATCCGTGCTTCTGGACGGCAAGCCAGATGAGGGAATTGTAACTCGGGCAAGTCATGCTCTGACCAACACATCCGCCGTTTCTGCCATAGACGCTCCTCCCTGTACTTCATCAGCTGCGTGCACGTCTTATCAGGATTTGAAAATGGGTAACTTCTTTGTTGGCAACATGACGTTCAGTTGTTAGAACACTTGTTCGGCAAACTGTAGGTGATGCAGTACAGGACGCTCCCCAGTCTGCCGATCAACCCAAAAAGCCAGGAGAGCGGAAGCAGACTAAACGACAGAAACTGGAGGAGGTTGATTGGGAGCTACTGGAATTCTTAAAACGTGATAAAGTAGACCTGGACCCTATGGACGCTTGGGCGTTCAGTCTGGCTGCAGACATGAAGCAGCTGATCGAAGGCAGCAAATGTTTGCTAAGCTAGAACTACTGGAAGTGCTCTATAAAATAATGAACGGACAACTGCAACTGGATGACGAATAAACTCTTTCATGGATAACATGTCTTGACTGAATCACTTTTATTGCCACAGACAGTGCCATGGTCGATACGAATTACATTATAAACCAAAAAAATGCTGATCCTGCCAGCTTATAGCACCTGCTGGCGAACTGAAATAAATCCGAGAAGATTGTTCGCACCTCTATCGCACTCTGTGCAGCATTATTTGAGCCAGTTCCTCCAACGTCCATAAACACATTTGCAGCTTCTGACCTCCAGGATCCGGGTACCACTGTACCGCTTTGGGAATTGACCTGACAATAATACTCGATTAAGCTGATCACATCATGGTATGTCAATCATATCTGGTCAGTAAAACCGCGAGGATTGTATCCTGTGCCCCTTTCGAGAAGATAATTGTGCAGGCAGCAAACAGCTTTCACTAGATTTTCTGCTGTGCTTAAGGAACTGTCAGTGGGAGTGTGAAAGATCCTCCATCTTGCAGCCATAATCCCAAATGCCTGTTCCATTGTGATTCGTGCACGCGAGAGTCGGTAGTTGAATATTCGCTTTTCTCTTGGTAAGCTTTTGCCAGCATATGGGGCCTCGAAAGGTTCGGACGCATTGGGAACCCTTGGTCACTTATGAACATATAAGGTGCAGCTACACCATTTCGCAACGTGGCTGGTCCTGGAATAGGTAACTGGTTCTGGTTGATGCCCTTCCCAAAACTGCTGTGCGCGAATATTCCAGCATCATTACCTCTACCCTCGGCACGATATCAACCGTAAGAAATTTGTAACAAGCATCGACCACTGCCAACAACAGAATACTGAAAAATTTCTTGTAATTGAAAAACATGGAACCAGAGTTGTCTGGGCACTTCACACGTATGTGTTTGCCATCGATGGCGCCCATGCAGTGTGGAAATTGCCACTTCTCGTCAAAGTCTCATCCTACAGATTCCAACATTTCTGGGGTGAATGGTGGCATGTACAAAGGCTGCAGAACGTCCCATATAGCTGCTGTACTTTCTGAAATGATGGCGATCACCGTCGATCTGCCGATGCGTGAATGAAATCCCGATGATCTCTTTGTCTCGCCAGTTACCAAGTAGCGTATAGTAATTGACAGACGCTCTTCGGCAGAAATAGGGTCACGGAAGCGACTGGCTTTTTTTTCTATTTTATCCCGTAGTAACTCTACAAGGTGACGAAACTGCAGTGGAGTCATACGCAAGTAATAGAAGTAATACCTGTAATTATGCAAGAGTTAGAGATCGGGATAATGTTACCGTATGTTACATCCTACCCAGGATCCTCTTCTTGTAGTTCATCCATCAGGCTTTGGCTGGTTGCGTGCGTGGGCCGCCTAGCGAGCATTGGTCTGACCCACCACTGGCGGGGTATTACTTGATTTGAAAATCGTTTTCAAATGAGGAAGAGCAAAGCAAGAAGCCGTTTTTTCAACATTATCCTCCCATTAAAGACATGATATCGAGGATCGTTTGGAAAGCGTCTGACCTCCATCGTATTGCGTTAACAACTGCTGAGTAACGTAATAATTTTTTAGTGTGGCATGCTTCGCGACGAACGGAACGCGATTTTGCGATTAATCGCATCGCGGTTGTCGTGCCGCGTCTGAAGACGATTTAAGTGTGGCAGTGCTTGTGACAAAATCGCGCGATCTCTTAAAAAAATACGATTTTCGCTTCAAAAAATCGCAAGTGTGAACTATACGTAACGAGTACATCCGATGGATCGCAAATTTTCTACACCAAAGGACCTTCAAGATTGAAACACCCCACGCAAACAGCGATACTCTGTAAGCTACTAGAGGAGTACCCCAAGGCAGCCCTCTTTCTCCTATATTATTCAACTATTATGTCGTAGAAGCTGTGCAAAAAATTGATATCCCAAGGTGCAAAGTTATTGCATTCGCAGATGACATTGTACTGATAGTATCGGGAAGAAGCTCAAAGGCCAACACAAAGATCGTTGAATAAACTTAATCAAATACTGCTGCATCTTGACCTCAGACCGAGCCCCGACAAATGTCAGCTTATACACCTCGGCCGGAGAAGATCCCAGTGCAACAAAACCCTCTCAATAGAGGAAAAAACCATATTGCCGTCATCCAGCATACGATACCTGGGAATGATCCTAGATGTTAAGCTGACGTGGTCAGAAGACGTTGCATTGAGATGCAGGAAAGCGCAGGGTATAATACAACTACTACGACCAGTACTCCAAAAATCGAGTCGACTTCCAGTCCTGGTTGCCCTTCAATTATTCCAAGGAAAAATACAGCCCATACGGAGCTGTTTTCCGAAAGTTCCAATTCCAGTTTAAGGCAACTAGAACAAATCCAGAACCAGGGGCTAAGGTTAATCAGTGGAGGCTCCAAATCTATTGCAAAGAAGGCGCTCTGTGTCGAGCTTGGATTCTACCAACCTGGGTACGGATCCAAGAGAAAAGGATGCAGTTCAGAGCAGCTCTGCCCTTCAAGAACCCAGACAACCCAGTGACCAAGCTTTTCGAGAGTGAGGCAAACGAATTCCTTCACAAGAGATACGCCAGCTCCATGTGGATGGCAGAACAGAAAATAAAACAAGTGGATCCTCTCTTCGTGAACCAAAAAGCTCAGTATTTGTACCCGATTCCATCGTGGGAGAGAGACCCACCAAATGTCAGGTTATTCAAGGGCAGAAGCTACCAAGAAATTGTCACGTTGCTGCAGAGAGAGAAGATAACCTCACCCCTGATTTACACCGACGCCTCTAAGGACAAGGGAGAAGTCGGTCTGGCTTTCTACCATTATCAAAAGGATAGATCCCAACTCTTATCACTCGACAAACAGTGGTCCAGTTTCCACTGAGAAATAATGGCCATCCTCAAAGCTATTCAATACGCCAAGAGAAATTCGTTCAGGACAGCTACCATCACAACCGATTCAGCGTCCTGAATCTCCGTGTTGACTGGATCATGGAAACCAACGGATAAAATTATGCACGATTGCTGGACCCAAATAAAAGAGCTCTCCAAACAGCTGCAAATTACGCTGATCTGGGTTCCGGCTCATCAGAGGATTGTAGGGAACGAAATAGCGGATCAGCTAGCGAAGTCTGCGATCTCGAGTACTACGGAACGATTGACAAACCCGGGTATATACCCAAAGAGCTTCTCAAAATCTTCCATGCAAACCTATTGCTGGAGAATTGGCAGAAGGAATGGGAGACCCTCAAAGCAGGCAGGCATCTATACAAGTTCCAAAAATCATTTTCCAGAACACCAGCAATCCCTTCCAACCTTCCCTGACCACTACTAGTTTTTTTAATCAAGTTTAGAAACAACCCCTTTTCCACACCTTCATGTATCAGGTAAAAGACGATGCCCTGAATGCCCACGATGTCAAACTCTAGCAGACCTGAAGCATGTCCTCCTGAGATGCCCTATCATTACCGACTGCAGAATGAAGTTACCAGAGATGACGTCAAAACACCGGATTAGTTTCATTTCCATGTCTTCATGTGCCTCGTTTACTTCAAACAATTTTGTCGAAACACTGTTTGATTTAGTCCAGACCTACAGTAGTAGAATATCCTCTTTAAATTCCACAAGTGTCACTACATAGCTTTTGTGTACCTATGTAAAACTATAGTTGTTTTCTTTTCAGTGGATTAGTATGTGATAGAGGGATATTTTCACAGGAGTAGATTAGCTGTTTTTTATTTAGTTTGCTGGCAATTAGAATTGTCCCCAATATCAGTTATGTAGACATTCAAAAATATGCAGTGCGGCAATAGGCCATAGGTTTAAGCCGAGACAAAAAAAAACAGATAAAAAGATATATTGGAAGTTTTCGTTTGAACGTTCGTCTTTTCTGCAGTGTGCATTGGTAACGATTTTTTCAGTCGTTATTACTTCTTTTTTGGTACTTATTAAATGATCAAGTAACACAAAGCACTATACCTATGTATAGTTTGTTATTGTCGTATTACAGTAGTAGTAGTACTGGTAGTAGTAGTACTGGTAGCAGTAGTAGTAGTAGTAGTAGTAGTAGTAGTAATAGTAATAGTAGCAGTAATACTTCGTACATATGTATAGTTTGTATTGTTGTATGTATTGTTGGCCAACTAATACCGAGTTCAGGGACTATGCTTAACGCAAGAACTCAGTAAGCTGATGACATACTTCCTGATTTCTTTGGAACAGTATCTTGGCAATCTTGAACGTGCTATTTTGTCAACGAAAAAAAATATATACTGGAAATGTCCTTTATAGGAAAATATGTTACTATCCGTACATGGATTTTGTATCCGAATGTCCGACCACTATCCGGATTATCCGGATATCCGGGAAACTTACTAATATTAATTAAATCCATAGTTAAATCCATTATTTGATTAAGATATAACGAAGAAAAATATTTCGTTAAAGCTGAGATTAAATAGCGAAAATGTTACTGTGAATAGACAAATCAGTAAAAAAATCTTTTCATTATCTTATTAATCGCTAATTAACTCAACAACTAATACAATTTAATAGTTGAATAATATATTTAATACTAATATAATTTAATTACAATATTATAATAATTTAATAAAGCTATTTAATTACAGCTGAGATTAAGTAACGAAACCAACAGTAGACAAATCAATAGGAAATCTCATTAGCGCCTTAATTAATTAGCCAAACAGTTGTGTTGAATTATGCAAATGTCTACTGCCATATCAACCGCCTGTTTCTTTAACTCGCTTACTTTATTCCGGAATAGTGAACCGAAAACCAGAATATCGTAAATGCTAAGATGAATACTACAGCACCTACTACTACTACTGCTACTATCACTACTACTACTTCTACTACTACTATTACTACTAGTACTGCTACTATTACTACTGCTAATACTACTACTACTGCTATTACTGCTACTACTACTACTACTACTACTACTACTACTACCACTACTACTGCTACTGCCACTATTACTACTACTAATAATAATAATAAATTAAAACACGCATTATTCTTGTTTTAAATATAATCAAACTGTATATGACTAGTCATTCTAGTTTTGTTCATTTTATTCTAGTTTATAATCACTATTCCGGAATAACAAGTAGAATTTAATATACAGATTTTAATGCGTAAGAATAAATTTTGTTAATTAGAATAATATAAATATATACTAATTAAATTATCAATCATAATTTGAGATTTCATAATAACAGATTAAATCATCTATAAGATCAAATTGACTGTTATTATCATCTATTATTATTAAATATCATTATTACTACTATTTTATCATATAATTATTTTAAATACTACATATTCTGATTGTATATGGCTAAGATTCAAGGGGTCCGAAACTTCCAATAATCTTCGTACATCTGGGTCATTGTTATCACTGTTATCCTCCTGTTATCTCCGTGTTATCTCCGTGTTATCACGTGTTGTCAAATAATCTTCGTAGACTTTTCCTCGGAGTTCCGGACCCCTTGCTAAGATTCTTGGTGTGAATCTCTGAATGCTCAATTACTCCGAATGCGTGGTTGTGTTACTATTGATCTGCGTATACAGCCCGAGTGCTATTCACATTGCCGTAGATTGTCACAAAGAGCCAGAAGCCCCGTCCACGTATTCAGCAGAAAGAGAGAAACCTGTCCTCGTTAAAACATCTCAATTACATTTAGTCTCATTTTCATAGAAAATCGATTAGTAATTTACAAAATTGATTACCGTGCAAAGATGATTATAAGGTAATCGATTACTAAACGTAATAGATAACTATGCAAAGATAATTATCGATTCATAAGTAAAAGGTTAATCGATCAAGAAGTACTAATAAGAATCGATTACTAAGCAGAATCCACTTTTTTAGAATCGATTACGAACCAAGAATCGATTAATACACATAATCGATTACTGTTTATAGATAATTATGAATTAATCGATTTACCATTAAGAATCGATTAATTAGCAGAATCGATTGATACAGAAAAGTTGTTCCACGGAAGAAAAGCTCAAGGGGATTTGAAGCGAAAACTACTGTTACACAAGTTTCTTGTTCGGTTGTCCGGAACCAAAAGTTTTGTTCGGAGCCGAACACCCAACAAAGTTAAGTTCGGCTCATTGATTAGTTACGCCCCTAAAGGGCGAACCACCGAACAATTATAGCCCCTTTCATCTCAGATTTAGCCGAACAAGATTAGGTTATCGTCCAACAATGTTCGGTTCGGTACCGAACAATCTGTTCGTTGTCCGGTTTATTGATCACCTGTCCGGTCCCGAACAATTTTTCCTGATTTTCTCTTGTAAGCAAACTTTTTGTTCCACTTCGAATAGTGAGTTTTCCGGATATTCGGATATCCGGATATCCGGATAATCCGGATAGTGGTCGGATAGTGGGATACAAAATCCGTATCCGAATAGTAACATATTTTCTTACGAAGGACTTTTGCAGTAAGTATGTTTTTCCCCGTTGACAAAATGATAGGCTAAGATTGCAAAGATACTATTCCAAAGAGATGAGGAAGTATGTCATCAGCTTGCTGAGTTCTTGTGTCGAGCAAAGTCCCTTAACTCGGTATTAGTTGGCCAACTTTGAAACAGGTACTTTTTCTTTTCCAGGGCTTACTCGCTTATTACGAGTATGGCCCTGTTTTACGCAAGTTTTACGAATGCAATTAAAACTCGAGGCGTTTCGTTTCTTTAATAAAACTTTACTTCTTCCTAGCTGGGTTAGTGTTGGAGGCCAAACATTTAACTCTTTTAATACGATTTGTGTAGAAATAAGAACGCTGTCTACAGTACCTTGGGCATTCAGATAAAAAAATCCACAATATACTTGTCTTCATGTCCAAATTCACATTGTGCTGTTTGAGTTAGACCAAATCGTTTAAGGTAGCTGTTTAAACGCGAGTGGCCTGTTAAAATCTGCATAAGGCAAAACGAAGGATATATTCTCTCTAATATAAAAGCCGCTTGCACTATGGGAAAGAAAATTTTCGTTATAACACCGGTATTTGATATTTTTCATTCTTTATTCCACTCTTCTGAAATAGAGCGTCGATTGAAATAGGTATAGTACTTTATTTGACTTGACCATTCAATAAGTACCAACAAAGAAGTAGGTAATAGCGACCGAAAGAAATAGTTACCAATCCACACTGTGGAAAAGACGAACGTACAAATGAAATCGTCCAATATATCAGTGTTTCCACTTCTCAATTTTCCATTTTTCCCCTCTTCCCGTATCTTTCCCCCTTCCCCCCCCCCCTCGTGCAAGAATATACAGGGTCTAGACCTCCTCTTTACTGTCTTCTCTTTGCCCTCTTCCCGTATCTGTCCCCTTTTTCCCCCTCCGTGCAAGAAAATTCAGGGTCTAGACCTCCTCTTTACTGTCTTCTCTTTCCCCTCTTCCCGTATCTTTCCCCTTTTTCCCCCTCCGTGGAAGAATACACAGGAACTAGATTTCCTCTTTACTCTCTTCTCTCATTTTTCCCTTATCTTTCCCCCTTTCCCCCTTCCGTGCAAGAATATACAGGGTCTAGATTTCCTTTTTACTCTCTTCTCTCATTTTTCCCTTATCTTTCCCCCCTTTCCCCCTTCCGTGCAAGAATATACAGGGTCTAGATTTCCTCTTTACTCTCTTCTCTTTCCCCTTTTTCCTCCTCCGTGGAAGAATACACAGGGTTTAGATTTCCTCTTTACTCTCTTCTCTTCTTTTTCCCTTTTCAGACCCCATTTCCCCCTCTGTTTCAGGGAGTTTGCCTGCAAAAGTGGAAGCACTGCAATATATATACATACTGCGAGAAGCTTCATCTTGTAGAGCGGATTGAACCTTTGCTTTAAAAAACAAGGCTAAAAACTCCAGTGAGAATTAAGAAGGTCCACGTCACTTCTCTTAACCACGATACTGAAGAATGTATCGATCATGTTTTCAGTTATATTCATTGCACGCATCTCTCATTTCCCTTAAAAACACACTGAAAATAACGCTGATACTGCAGGGGACTTACCCCACACTTTCCAAATACGGGAGCCCATAATTGTAGGCAAGTTTGTAGTTAGCCCTGATATGTGAACACCCACATAACCGAGGCCGTTTTATTCTATTTACTCGTTCTATCCTATCTAGTATTTTCTAGGTTCTTCATTTTTTCTTGAGAACTGGGCTCTTGACGATTTAGTAGGATAAATTAGCGATATATGGTAGAAGAGTTACCCTGAGCTACTTGCTTCGACGCTTGATACCAAGCGGTCCGAAACTCTGAGGTCAAGTGTACGAAGATTATGTGATAACATGTGATAACACGTAGATAACAGGGAGATAATAGGCTGATAACATTGATAACACGACCTAGGTCTACGAAGATTATTGGAAGTTTCGGACCTCTTCCTTGACACTGTGAACGATAAAAACGATTTAGGCAAGTTCTGGGGTAAATCCGTGGGTATAGCTACCACCAGAGGGCTAGTCAGTGTGAAAACAGTGTTATATACTAAGTTGAAAAACGAGTCGGATATCCGGTAATCCGGTTTGTAGGCGTACGGATATCCGGATAATCCGAATTGTAGGCGTTCCGATATCCGGATAATCCGGATTGTAGGCGTTCGGATATCCGGATAGTTTTCTTGGTATCTGGGAGACTCACTAACGTCGAACGGTTCAGTGTCGAACGATCTTTTAAAGTAAATTTGTTCGTTGTCCGGTTTATTGATCAACCACTGTCCGGTCCCGAACAGTTTTTCATGATTTTTTTTTTTCTTTTAAGCGAACTTTTTGTTCGATGTCGAACAATGTTCGGTTCGGTATCGAAGGATCTGTTAAAGTAAATTTGTTCGTTGTTCGGTTTATTGATGACCTGTTCGGCCCCCGAACAATTTTTCATAATTTGTCTGGTACGGAACATTTTATTCGACCTTGAACATTAAGTGAAAAATGCACCGAACGAAACTTTGTCCAGTTCGGTGTCGAACAATCTGTTAGAGAAGCTGTTCGGTGTCCGGTTTATTGATGACCTGTCTGGTCCCGAACAATTTATCATAATTTGTGTGGTACCGAACATTTTGTTCGACGTCGAACTATAGGCGGACATTGTGCCTCGAACGAAATTTTGGTCGGTTCGGTACCGAACAAAAAGTTGTCCGAACAAGAAAGTTCAAGCAACGCAGTACTAATATTGGCTAGACCAGTACTACTAATCTACAAAGTAGCTACAAGAGCAAACCTATTAGCTGTAGTAGTAGTGGTAGTAATGGCAACAGTGGTAGCAGCAGTAGTACTAGTAGTGTTAGTATTAATAGGAACAGCAGTAGTAGTAGTATTAGCAGCAATAGTAGCAGTAGTAGTAGTAGTATTAACAGCAACGGTAGTAGCAGCAGTAGTAGCAGCAATAGTAGTAGCAGTAGTACTACTAGTAGTTGTAGCAATAGTGCTAGTAGTAGTTGGAATAGTAACAGCAGCAGTAGTAGTAGTAGCAATAGTAGTATAATTAAAATATTAATCAAAGTAATAATAATTACAATAATATCAATTGTAAGAGTAACTAGAATAATACTAGTACTAATAGTACTAATACTACTACTACTACTACTACTACTACTACTACTACTACTACTACTAATAATAATAATAATAATTAATACAGAATTAAATGTGACAATTTGACTGAAAGGTGGAGACAATCGGAGATGCGTACTGCGCTGCGGGCGGACTTCACCGAGCGAGTGCCACGCATGCTGATCAGATCGCCTGGATGTCGCTCAGTATGCTCAAGGCGTGTCGCTCACATAAAACACACGCTGGACACCCAGTACAGGTTAACTACAATCAACTAACTAGTCGGCTAGTAACTACAGCACTTAGTTAGTTAGTATGTAGTAGCTGTGTAAAAGTAGCAACGTAAAAGTAGCAGTAGAGTAGTAGAAACTAGAGATTAGTCCTCAGCAGGACTTTTGATAGGTTAACTAAGCGGTTACTTAGTACTTAGTACTTAGTAGTAGTAGTAGTAGCAACTTGTAGAGGTAGTAGCAATGTAAAAGTAGCAGTAGAGTAGTAGCGTATAGTAAAAGCTAGTAGCTAGAACTCATAGTGCTAATAGAATAGTAGAAGCTAGAGGCTATTACTTAATAGTAGTAGAGTATTAGCGCGGATTAGCAGAAGCTGTTAGTTGGTAGTCAGTAGTTTAGTAGTGCTTCGATGTTGCTCAGTATGCTGGACACCCGGTACAGGTCAACTTCAACAATCGACTAACTAGTCGGCTTAGTAACTACAGTACTTACTTACTTAGTTAGTTCGTATGTAGTAGGTGTGCAAAAGTAGCAATAGACTAGTGAAGTACGTAGTAGGAATTTAGTCGCTAGTACTTAGTAGCAGTGAGTAGTAGATTATTAAGTAGGAGCTAGAGGCTAGTAATTAGTAGCAGTAGAGTAGTAGCGTACTTAGTAGCTAGTAGCTAGTAGCTAGTACTTAGCACCTTTGCAGAAGTAGTAGCTTTGAAGTAGCAGTAGTGTACAAGTAGCAGTACAGTAGCAGCTATAAGCTTTTATACTACTTAAGATAGTTAATTACTATTAGCAACAAGAATTTGGTTACTATTAGTGTTTACTACTCATGATAGTTCATTACTATTTGCTTAAAGAACACAATTACTATCCCTTTCACTACTTGCTAATTACTACTAGTTTTATCTACTCAAGATAGTACATCACCGTTAGCTTTTACTACTTAAGTTAGTTGCTTCTTGCTTAAGAACTTGATTACTGCTAGCTTTTACTACTCAAGATAGTTAGTTGCTACTGCTAATTACTACTAGTTTTAACTACTCAAGATAGTACATCACCGTTAGCTTTTACTACTTAAGTTAGTTGCTTTTTGCTTGAAGAACTTGATTACTGCTAGCTTTTACTACTCAACATTGCTGCTACTTGCTTGAAGAACTTGATTACTGCTAGCTTTTACTACTCAAGATAGTTAGTTGCTACTTGCTCGAAGAACTTAGTTACGAGTAGCTTTTCCTACTCACCATAGTTGCTTCTTGCTTGAAGAACTTAGTTACGAGTAGCTTTTACTACTCAACATAGTTGCTACTTGCTTGAAGAACTTGATTAGGAGTAGCTTTTACTACTGATTAATTACTATTTGATTTAGAGTTAGTTCGTTACTAATTTGCTAATTACTTTTTTTGCAGATTCGCATAGGACTTCACACGGGAACGGTTTTGGCTGGGGTAGTGGGTCGCAAGATGCCGCGCTACTGTCTCTTCGGCAACAACGTGACACTGGCTAACAAGTTTGAATCGACTAGTGAACCGTTCAAAATCAACGTTAGCCCTGTCACCGCAAGGTAAATGGGATATGCTGAGTGAATGAATGACTGAATGAACTGAATGAACTCAACGAATGGCTAAAAGAAACAAATGAGTAGGTTGAATGAATGAGTCTGTGAATGAACGAACGAAGGGGTTGATTGGATTAATGAATGAAATAAATGAGTGGACTGAATGAATGAACGAATGAAAGATTGCATGAATCAAGGAATAGGTAAATGAAAGAATATTTGGACTGGATGAATAAATGGATGAACGGATTGAATGAGTGAACTGATGAATGAAGGAGGGAATGAAACGAATGGATGAACTGAGTGACTCAATGGATGAACGACTGCATGAATGAAAGAACATGTAGATGAAAAACTATATGAAATGACTAAATGAAAAACAATGAATGAACTGAATGAATGAACGAATGAGTTTACGAATGAATGTAGGCGAACGGGTGAATGTTTGCATGAACTGAATGAAGGACCGAGCGGAAGGGCGTACGGGTGAATCGAATGAGCGACCGAATGAATGAGTGAATGAACGAATGGATACCTAATATAATTAATAATTACATTCAACTCGAGTTTAAATATAACTATTATTCAGGTTGCTGCAGTTAAGTGGCGGATTCGAGCTGGAACCGCGGTCTGCTGACTGTCTGCCCAAGAACTATCCGCAAAATTCCGCAGAAATTTGCTACTTCCTCACGGACTACAAAAATCCGCAAATTCCGCAATCCAGTCCGCTGGAGGATCACATCATGGCCGCCATGAAGCAAATCCAAATCAATAATTAATTAAAAATCTACACTGCAAAATTTATTAGATTTAACATAGAAAATTCCGGAAAAAATAAACGCTAATTAATCCGGTTCAGTAAATAATCGATTATTGGTGAATAATCGATTTAACATAGAAAGTTCTAGAAAATAAATGCTAATTAATCTGGTTCAGTAAATAATCGATTATTGATGAATAATCGATTTAACATAGACAATTCTGGAAAATAAACGCTAATTAATCCGGTTCAATAAATAATCGATTACTGATTAATAATCGATTTAACAAAATTATCGATTCCGCTAAAAAAATCGCAAAATTTATTAGATTTTACATAGGAAATTAGAGAAAATAAATGCTAATTAATACGGTTCAATAAATAACCGATTGCTGATTAATAATCGATTTAACAAATTATCGATTCCACAAAAAAATTTGCAAAAATTTATTAATTTTTATCACAAAAATGGGGTTATAAAACACAATTCAACAATGGTAATTCCAAAAAATAGTTAAAAAATAGTTTGTAAAAAAAAAGTAGTTTGAATATAATATCGTATTTAAACACTACAGCAGTGGAAGGAGGGACGGAATTGAACCGAACAGAGAGCAGCCATAACAAAATGCGGGGAAAAAAGTAGTTTAAATTAACTATAAATAGTATAAACTTTAACTCTGTTGCCAGTGTTTCCACTTTTTATTTCCCCTTTTCCCCTTTTTCCCTCCGTACTCGAATACAAAGCTTCACTTTCAGACTTCCCCTTTTTCTTATTTTCCCCTCCATCTCCCCTTGATTTCCCCTTTTCCTCTTCGTAGTCGAATACAAAGCTGCGCTTCCAGATTTTGCCTTTTCACCTTATTTCCCCCTCTTCAGGGAATTTCCCCCTTTCCCCTTCCGTACTGCAATACAAAGCTGCGCTTCCAGATTTTGCCTTTTTCCTTTATTTCCCCCCTTTTCAAAGAATTTCTCCCTTTTCCCCCCCCGTACTGCAATACAAAGCTGCGCTTCCAGATTTTGCCTTTTCCCCTTATTTCCCCCCTTTTCAGCGAATTTCTCCCTTTCCCCCTCCGTACTCGAATAAGAAGCTGTGCTTCCAGATTTTGCCTTTTTCCCCTTTTCCCCTTATATTCCCCTTTTCGGGAATTTCCCTTCAAAGCGGAAACACCGTCTATTGCTCGCTTCGTCCGACCTCTCAACAAACAACAAAGGCCACTGTTTATGCAAAGAGTATTTCAAACCATGCAAAATTTTTGGCAAATTTCAGTTTTAATTGATTAATTAAACTTTTTGCTATAGTCAAGTTCCTATTTAAAAGTTTAGTTTAAGTGAATGAAAAGTTGAATGAATCGACCTACCCGTGTTGAAGTTACTGAAAACAAGGCCACTCTCTAATTTTCAATCTGCTTTTGCCCTTGCATCTGATGTTATGGGGTACTGGGTGTAAAACAAATCTGTCCAGTATGTGGACAGCTGAAGGAGGGGTACCAGGGAATATTTCAATGCGTCCACTGATTCGACAGATAAGTAATTTATGAGTTTTCTGTTAGGATTTATGAGGTTTTAACTAAATCTGTCGGGTAGGTGGACGGGTAATGCAGGGGTATGGGGATTACTGAACTGTGTCCACTGATTCGACAGATTTGCTTTTTTTAAATCTTTATTTACGATCTTTCCGAGTTTCTAAACAAATCTGTCGAAGATGTGGACGGGTAATGAAAGGGTATAGGGATTACTGAACTGTGTCCACTGATTCGACAGATTTGCTTTTTTAAATCTTTATTTACGATCTTTCCGAGTTTTTTAACAAATCTGTCGAAGATGTGGACAGTTGATGCAGGGGTAAAGGGAATACTGAACTGTGTCCACTGATTCGACAGATTTGCTGTTTTACCCCTATTTAATGATTTCCAGAGTTTTTAAACAAATCTGTCGAATATGTGGACAACCAATAAACCACATACCCTTCACTAAACTGTGTCCACTGATTCGACAGATTTACTTTTTCATCATCTTTTTTTACTAACTTTTTTCAAAAATCTGTCGTATCCCTGGACAACCAATAAACCCCCCTGGGACTATTTTCACTCTGTCCACTGATTCGGCAGATTTAAATGCCAGCCTTTTTTTTTTTTTTTTTTACAAACTTAATCAAACGAAACGGGCTTGGATAGAAGTTTCTTGGAAGCTGCAAATATTGAATCCATGGAGATTTTAACGTAAAAATTTTTCTTTTTCTTATTTTTAGTTGAATATTCTGGTTATCGTCTATGTGAGGTAGTTATAGCGCTGCTGATAGAGCGGAAGAGGATCTGCTGGCGGGGACCAATCTTCTTCGTCGCTGCTGTTGGGCTTGCGGGAGGTCATCTTGGCCAAAGCCACCACTAGAACACAAAATCATATTAAAATTGTATAATAAAATCTTAAGAAAAATCCTGAAAATTTCAGAAAAATAAGCCCAAAGTTCAAAATAATTAGTAAAAAGTAAGGAAGGAACATGTTGAGTAAAGCAATACTAAAAAGTTTTATTCAGATTGCAGAATAAAATTTCAGAAAATATTCCTAGAAGTTGAAATATAGTCGCAAGGATTAAAATACTAGTAAAAATAGTGAAGGAAGATAGTGAGTAAGAACAGTACAAGAAATCCATACTAAAATTCTATCATAAAATTTCAGAAAAATCATCAAAATTTCAGAAAAATAAGCGAAAGTAAGGAAGAAAATAGTAATTCAGAACAGTATAAGAAAATAATAGTTGAAGATATTATAGTAAAGCATTTAAATATATAGCAAAGATTCGGGTATTAGTCAAAATAGTTAAGGAAAATAGTGACTAAGAACAGTACGAGAAAATTAGATTAAAATTTTATCATAAAATTTCAGAAAAATCATCAAAATTTCAGAAAAATAAGCGAAAGTAAGGAAGAAAATAGTAATTCAGAACAGTATTAAGACAATCGTAGTTAAAGATATTATAGTAAAGCATTTAGATATGTAGTAAAGTATATATATAGTACAGATTCAGCTATTAGTAAAAATAGTGAAGGAAAATAGTGAGTAAGAACAGTACAAGAAATTAAGATTTAAATTCTATCATAAAATTTCAGAAAAATCATCAAAATTTCAGAAAAATAAGTGAAAGTAAGGAAGAAAATAGTCATTCAGAACAGTATCAGAAAATCGTAATTAAAGATATTATAGTAAAGCATTGAGATATAAAGTAAAGATTCAGGTATTAGTAAAAATAGTTAAGGAAGATAGTGAGTAAGAACAGTACAAGAAAATTAGATTTAAATTCTATCATAAAATTTCAGAAAAATCATCAAAATTTCAGAAAAATAAGCGAAAGTAAGGAAGAAAATAGTAATTCAGAACAGTATTAAGACAATCGTAGTTAAGGATATTATAGTAAAGCATTTAGATATGTAGTAAAGTGTATATATAGCACAGATTCAGCTATTAGTAAAAATATTGAAGGAAAATAGTAAGAACAGTACAAGAAAACCATACTAAAATTCTATCATAAAATTTCAGGAAAATAAGCGAAATTCCAAATAATAAGTGAAATTAAGGAAGAAAATAGTAATTCAGAACAGTATTAAGACAATCACAGTTAAAGATATTATAGTAAAGCATTTAGATACGTAGTAAAGTGTATATATAGCACAGATTCAGCTATTAGTAAAAATATTGAAGGAAAATAGTAAGAACAGTACAAGAAAACCATACTAAAATTCTATCATAAATTTTCAGGAAAATAAGCGAAATTTCAAATAATAAGTGAAAGTAAGGAAGAAAATAGTAATTCAGAACAGTATAAGAAAATCATAGTTAAAGATATTATAGTAAAGCATTTAGATACGTAGTAAAGTGTATATATAGTACAGATTCAGATATTAGTAAAAATATTGAAGGAAAATAGTAAGAACAGTAAAAGTAAGTAAGTATAGTAAGTAAAAGTCCATACTAAAAATTCTATCATAAAACTTCAGGAAAATAAGCAAAATTTCAAATAATAAGTGAAATTAAGGAAGAAAATAGTAATTCAGAACAGTATAAGAAAATCATAGTTAAAGATATTATAGTAAAGCATTTCGATACGTAGTAAAGTGTATATATAGTACAGATTCAGATATTAGTAAAAATAGTGAAGGAAAATAGTAAGAAAAGTAAAAGTAAGTAAGTATAGTAAGTAAAAGTCCATACTAAAAATTCTATCATAAAACTTCAGGAAAATAAGCAAAATTTCAGAAAAATAAGTCAAACTAAGGAAGAAAATAGTAATTCCAAACAGTATTAAGAAAATCACAATTAAAGATATTATAGTAAAGCAAAGAAAAAATTTATCAAAAGTTGAAAGAAATAGGCAAGGACTGAAAAATAAATTTAAAAAACAAGGGCGCTGGTGACGCCATGGTTAAGACCTTAGGTCAAGACCATCGCCCATCACCTCTGGGTCTGTGGGTTCGATCCCACCCGACTCCAAGTGAGGCCTTTTTTTTTTTTCTCCCAGACCAGCGACCCTTTAGCAGTTGAATCCGTAATCCCTCCCCACTGAGGTTATGGGCTAACGACTGCATACCCGTCAATGAGATTAAAATAATAATAATAATAATAATAATAAAATAAAAAGCAAAAAGTGATAACCAACCACCTAGTGTATAAAGCAAACACCAACAGGGATTATTTCTGCAATAATTCTAGAATAATTTGAAGGGAAAGAGACAGTGGATATGAAATGATAACTAACCGGTGATAAACTACACGGGATTCAGGGCCACGGTGAGGCGTTCCATGCTAACGCTGCGAGCTGTGGGGAGCAACACAAAATTTTTTTTTTTTCAAAAAACAAAAACGCAAAACAAAAATCCATGCAGATGAAATAATTACTAAAATAATGGACGATTATCTTTATTGAATGTAGACTTAGCAAAAATTTGCTAAAATTAATAACGTGCAGAGTATAAAATGCAAATTTTAATTTAAAAAAAAGCAAAAATTAGTAGTGAATCAGTTATATACCTGCAACTATTTTACTTTCTACTTTCCTTGTAAATGAGATAATTAATCAGATAATGGTCCATTATCTTTTATTTAATATAAATTAACTAAAAAGTTTGCTAGAAATAATAAACGTGCCCCATGCGCTAGTAACTAGAAAAAACTAGCAAAATATTTAAATGCAAATTATGATAAAAGAGCTAAAATTAGTAGTGAATAGTTATATACCTGCAACTATTTTGCTTTCTACTTTCATTGTAAATGAGATAATTAATCAGATAATGGTCCATTATCTTTATTTAGTATAAATTAACTAAAAAGTTTGCTAGAAATAATAAACGTGCCCCATGCGCTAGTAACTAAAAAAAACTAGCAAAATATTTAAATGCAAATTATAATAAAAAAGCTAAAAATTAGTAGTGAATAGTAAAATACCTGCAGCTATTTTGCTTTCTACTTTCATTGTAAATGAGATAATTAATCAGATAATGGTCCATTATCTTTTATTTAATATAAATTAACTAGAAAGTTTGCTAGAAATAATAAACGTGCTCCATGCGCTAGTAACTAAAAAAAAACAGCAAAATATTTAAATGCAAATTATAATAAAAGAGCAAAAATTAGTAGTGAATAGTAAAATACCTCCAACTATTTTACTTTCTACTTTCATTGTAAATGAGATAACTAATCAGATAATGGTCCATTATCTTTTATTTAATATAAATTAACTAAAAAGTTTGCTAGAAATAATAAACGTGCCCCATGCGCTAGTAACTAAAAAAACCCAGCAAAATATTTAAATGCAAATTATAATAAAAAAGCTAAAAATTAGTAGTGAATAGTCAAATACCTGCAGCTATTTTGCTTTCTACTTTCATTGTAAATAAGATAATTAATCAGATAATGGTCCATTATCTTTATTTAATATAAATTAACTAAAAAGTTTGCTAGAAATAATAAACGTGCCCCATGCGCTAGTAACTAAACAAACCCAGCAAAATATTTAAATGCAAATTATAATAAAAAAGCTAAAAATTAGTAGTGAATAGTCAAATACCTGCAGCTATTTTGCTTTCTACTTTCATTGTAAATGAGATAATTAATCAGATAATGGTCCATTATCTTTATTTAATATAAATTAACTAAAAAGTTTGCTAGAAATAATAAACGTGCCCCATGCGCTAGTAACTAAAAAAAAACCAGCAAAATATTTAAATGCAAATTATAATAAAAGAGCCAAAAATTAGTAGTGAATATTAAAATACCTGCAGCCATTTTGCTTTTTTCTTTCATTTCCTCGGCCAGGACTCGGTTCAAGCTAATGAAATGATCCCGCTGGCGCTTCTCGTTGGCCAGCAGCTTTTTGGCTTCGGACGGTCGTAGTGTGTCGCCCGATGATCCTCCTTCTACAGTTTCATTATACAGAAAAAAAAATTAATAATAATTCAATTAAACACTGGTGGAAAAACTGAAAATTTTTTTTAACCTAAAGTAGCTAAAGATTAAATTGAATAATAATTATCAATGATATTCATAAATAATTTGATTAATAAATGAATTAGTAAATGAATAATAATATATTTCATATATTTAATTTCGCAAAACTATTAAGCAGAAAATTTGTTTTAATTTGTTTGCCAGTAGTAGATTTGCGAAAATTACATTATTCAAAATATTAATAAACATTTTATTAGTTAAATGTAAAATAGAAGCGGATTAAGAAATGTATGAGAAAACTTTAGTAATTTATTTAAACACTGTTAGAAAGAATGAAATTTAATTTCTAAAAAATTTTTAAACACTAAATGGAATAAATGATATTAATAAGTTTATTTTTAATAAGTAGATAAACAATTGAACTAAAAAGTTGAACATCAAATGCTTCTAATAATTTCTTGTCCTCAGTAAATTTAAGTGAATTACTTCATATTCATTAATATCGCTGATCAGTGCTTCCACTTTGCAAGGAAATTCCCTTGAAAAAAGGGAAAACTGGGTCTCAAAAAGGAAAAATAAGGGAAAAAAATAACATGGAAGTTACAGCTTGATAGTCTAAATGGAAGGGAAAAGGGTACATGATATCCACAAGGGAAGGGGAAAACAGGGAAAACCGTGCCCTTTTTAAAGGAAAACAGAAAACTGATAGTGGATGATGCCCTGTCGCTGCTATAAATGCTAAAAGACGTAATAAGAAATGCGTTAGAAAATTTACTACCAGTCGGAGGTCTGGGAAGTTCGACGGGTCTGCTTCCCGCGAGCATTCGTCTGATAGATTCCGTTTTCTGGAGTCGTTTTTGCCGTTCCTCCTCGTTCGGTTCCTCAACTTCCTGTTCGGGGACGTAGCGTTCGGGAATGAGGATTTTGTCGGGGGCAGCCAGGATTTTGTCTATGGTCTTGTCCGTTATTCGCAGGGGCCGTCCGATGGTCGAGCGGACAACGTCAGGCGCCAGCGGGTGCTGGAAACGCAGAGCCCGCTCCATGTCGAGATCGTCCCGAGCTCGAAGCTGCGAACTCACCTGCAAGAATTTCATTACAACTATTAAGTTTTGCAAATGGCTCTTGTTTATAAAAAAAACAAATAAATTGCTAGCAAATAACGTCAAGAAATTTAAAAAAGCGTGCTATCGGGATTCAACGAGTGCTGGGTATACGAGAACAATAAACAGAAAAGAAATTAAAATGAGGGATTTTTTCATGCAAACCATCAGAGGTGCAAGGGGTTGGCTGCAGGAAACCGTCAAATGGCGTCTCTTATGACGAGGTACCGACCGCCGGTTCTCCAACATCTCGTTGCGGCGCATCTCCTCGATGATCTCGCGGGCCGCGTCGCTGGTGTACACTGGGGTGAGGATAGGGGATGGCCCGTTGCTCTCCGGGCTCCCAACGTCTCGGACCTGGGCCTGGGATGCGGGTCGGGGATCGGTAAGCGACAACTAAGCCACGAGCCACACAAAACGAAACATAGACGAAAGAATAAAACACGAAAATAGGTTTTTTAATAAGGGGAAAAAAACGAAACAAAAAGCGTGTATAACATCGAAAGGCAAGCGGGATAATTCATGACAAGTAACTTACGGAGGAAGCGGGACGCCGCGGCATTCGTAGCGGACTCTTGTTGAGTTCGGGGTTGGACAGTCGCTTGTCTTTGCTGTCCCGTCTTCGTGGCAGAGTCAGTACGTGACTGAACTGCGACAGAACGGGATCAGTCATTATGGGATCGTCGGGATCCTGCGAACTTGTGTGATACCCTTCTTCTTCAGTCACCGTTGAACTAGTAAATAATAGCAGTTAGTAATTTAGTAGTACTAGTTGCTAGAAAATACATTACCCGATGCTTTCATCCATAAGATCGTCTTGCGAATCGAAACTTGGGTCTTCAGGTTTTCTGTACTTTCGTTTGCCTGCTTCACGTTTAACCAGACGGACTGTTCGAATCTCTGCGGGTTTTTCCTTAGGAATGATCCCGTAGTATCGTTTCATCCTGTCGTCTGCTTCACTAATATCCCACATCAGTAGAACGGGATCTGGATCCTGCGACTTCATCTGCGTGTCTAAGTCTGTTTCGTACCACGATGATGCTGCTGCTGCTGCTATCGAAGAAAATATTTGAAAATTAAACTATTAATTTGAGGTTTAATGTTCGGGAAGTTTATACTTTGAGCTTTTGATGGGATGTGAGGATCCGTTAGCCGTGTAACCTGCGACGTCAGTTCCTGTCGTCTCGTTTGCAACTGGGAGACGTGCTGTTGGACTCGGTTAAGTTCCGCTTCCAGCCACGACAACTCGCGTCCCGATTGACTGTGCGTCTGCCAACCAGAACTGCGGAGAGTCGAGTTCCGTCCCACTCGGTGAAGCTGCTGATGAAGGATTGAAATTTCTTGCTCCTATAGTAGTAGTAGTAGTAGTAGTAGTAGTAATAATGAAAATGAAAATAACAATAGCAATAATAGCAATAAAATATTCAACTAAGGTCCGATAGCAATAGAGTAAGAAATTAAATTTTAGTAAATCATTTCAAATGGATTGATTTAATATCAATTAATTTAATTCAATAATTTAATACGATGAATTAAAATTAATTACGATTCGACTAATTTCCACAGCTTTGTCCTCGAGCCTCTTGGAGCTCTGGGCGAGCATTGAGTGCACGGAACTGAGTTCGTGTTCCAGGTAATCCTGCTGTTGTCGGCAGTGTTCCAGTTCCCCGTAGTTTCCCGTCCGCAGAGCTCCCGTCGTTTGCTCGCGAACTCCTCGAAGAGCCAGTTTCAGAATATTTTCGTTCTGCGTCAGTTTCTGTATGGCCACACCTTCTTCCTGGACGAAGCGTTCCAGTCTCGATAACTGCTGTCGTTTAAGTTCCAGTTGATCCCGCTGCGATTCTATGTACGCGTAATGCGATTCCAGACTTTGATTTCTTCGTGATTCACCTGAAGATAGTTACAGTAATTTAGTATTAATTTAATAATTATTTATCAATATATTAAAATAAAAATTACCCAGTGTTTCCACTTCCAGTTCTCCCCTTTTCCCCCCATACTAATACAAAGCTATACCTCTAAATTTCTCTTTTCCATCAATTTTTCCCTCTTCGCTAAGTTTTCCCCTTTTTTCGTTCCGTGTTGCAAAGTAAAGCTATTGATTTCCCTTTTCTCTCAATTTTCCTTTCTTGCCCTTCACATAAGAATACAAAGCTATATTTGTAAATTTCCTTTTTTCCCTCCCCTCCCCCGGCTTGCTAGAATCCAAAGGTAAACTTAAAAAATTTCCTTTTCCCTCTTCCCTTATGTTTCCCATTTTTCCCCTCCACGCTAGAATGTAACGTTATACTTCTTGATTTTCCTCTTCCCTCTTTCCCTTAATTTTTCCCCTTTTCCCCTCCACGCTAGAATATAAAGCAATACTTCTAAATTTCACTTTTCCCTTATTTTCCCTGAGTCAGACCCATTCTCCCTTCTTCAGGGAATTTCCCTGTAAAGTTGAAGCTCTCAATTTACCTTGATATTCGATTTGCCGTTGCGGAGACTGCGGCAGCGTGGAGTACTGCCCGATATTGCTGTAGACGGGCGACGAAGATTTCGCTTCGACTCGAGCTCGGGTCGCGACCTCGGTGTTGGCCGAACGCTTCTCGTTCGGATACAGCGAACCGAGTTTCACCATGTTGTCGACCAGATTCACCAGCGGCTTAAGTTTCTCCATCTGAATATAAATAACAATTATTTGTAATAATATTGATTACCAAAAATAATAAATAAAATAGTATTAAAAAAATTGGAAAAAATTAAATTTTTTTTAAATTTAAATAATTTAATCTAATTTAATTTTTAATTTAAATAATTTAACAATTATTTTCTTTAGTTTAAGCATAATCGAAATATTACAAAACTTTAATTAAATAATAATAAAATTACTAAATATACTTAAATAATACGTAGATATATATTTATTATAACTAATTATTTTCAGTGTTTTTGTTTAATTAACCAAAGTTATTATTAATTTCAGCTTTAATTATTTCAAAATATTTTTTTAAAAATTAACGTTATAATTGGTAGAAAGTGGCAAGGGTCCAAATGAATTAGAGATAACACTGATAACACGTTGATAACAGGGGTAGGATGAACCACGATTACGTCTGTCGGCCAGCTAAATGACTTGGTAGGAAGTTGGTAGGTTTAAAAAAAAGGTGAAAATTTAAATAATTTACCTGTTTTTCCAGTTCTTTGACATGGCGTTTGAGGTCTCCCACTTTGGCCAGACACTCTTGGCGATGTCCAATGTCCAAGGAAGCCACTTTAACCTGCAATAAATAAAACACATTAAAGTTAACTTGAACTTTAACTTAATAAAGTTTTACCCAAATTAAAATTAATAATTTATAAAAATTAATAATAAATAATAATATGAAAAATAATATAGTAAATAATATTAACATCTAATAATTTATTTACTAATTAGTTTAACGGAATAAATAAAGTTACTATGATATTGTAATTAATAGTCAATAAAAGTTTAATTTTAATAAAATCCTTATTATTATAATTATTCAAATTTAATACAATTTCAAACACATTGAATTCATTACAATTAAATTACAAAAATTATTAACTATATTTTGTAATTAATAATGGTATAAAGCAATAAATAATATAATAAATAATAATGTATAATGTAATAAATAATAAAGTAATAATATAAAGTAAAAATAATTATAATTTGTAATTAATAATTATATTTTGTAATAAATAAGTATTTATATCAGATATTGTAATATATCATAATATTATAATATCATAATATTATAATATTATAATTATAATTATTATTATTAGTTAATAAAAAAAAATTTAATATCCATAAGTGTACCTGGCTCTCCATTTCCAGGATGCAGGCGTCGCGGGCTTTGATCAATGCGGAGCTCTGCCTGCGCAGTTGTATCAGGAGCAGCACCAGTTCCTCGTGCGTCCTGCCGAGAAGGTCCCCTGCCGAAAGCGGCAGCTGCTGCCCGTTCCCTGCTCCGCGGTTGTGACCGACCATCACTGGTAACTTGCCCTGTTGATTTATAAAGTACTAGTAGTGGTAGTAGCAGTAATAGTAGTAGTTGAAGTAGTAGCAGTAGCAGTGGTAGCAGTACTAGTAGCAGTAGTAGTAGTAGTAGTAGTAGAAGTGATAGTAGTAGCAGTAATAGTAGTAGTTGAAGTAGTAGATTTTGTAGTACTAGTAGCAGTAGCAGTAATAGTAGTAGTTGAAGTAGTAGCTTTTGTAGTACTAGTAGCAGTAGTAGTAGTAGAAATGATAGTAGTAGCAGTACTAGTATTAGGAGCAATGATAGAAGCACTAGCAGTAGTAGTAGTGATAGTAGTAGTATTAATAGCAATAGTAGTAGCAACAGTAATAGTATTAGGAGCAATGATAGAAGCACTAGCAGTAGTTGTAGTGGAAGTACAATTGTAGTAACACTAATAGTAGCACTAGGAGTAGTAGTAGTAGTAGTGATAGTAGTAGTGGCGATAGTAGTAATATTAGTAGCAATAGTAGTAGTAACAGCAGTAGTAGTACGACTAATAATAAAAGCACTAGCAGTAGTAGTAGTGGTAGTAAAAGTAACACTAGTAATAGTAGTAGCAGTAGTATTAGTAATAGAAATAGTCGTAGTAGTAGTAGCACTAGTACTAGTAGAAGTAGTAGTAGTAGTAGTAGTACTAGTAGAAGTAGTAGTAGTAGTAGAAGTAGTAGTAGTAGTAGCAGCAGCAGCACTAATAATAGTAGTAGCAGTAGTAGTAGTAATAGAAATAGTAATAGTAGTAGCAATAGTAGTAGTAACAGAAATAGCAGTAGTAGTACAGCAGTAGTAGTAGTATAGTAGTAGTAGTACTCAACGAACCTTGCGTAAGGGTACGTCCGAATCCGAGTTCTCCGATTCCTCCGCACGGTTCGCAACTTGCTGCGGAAGTCTTGCGTTGCGTTCCAGCGTCTGCGTCCCGTCCCTGCGCATAGTTCCGTTCAGTCCGGATGACTTCCCACCAACTACTTCCGGACTACTAGTTCCAGCACCTGCACAAAAATCCAACCAAATTTAATTAGAAAACTTAACTGAATTAAAATTCATATATTAGTTAATAATAATATATTAATTAAATCAAATCATTACTTTATTATTATATTTCATACTATTATTATAATTACTGAATTAAAAAACGATGGATTTTAATATATTTACGATAAAATTACTATTTAACATAAAAATAAAATTATTTTCATAAATCAACAATAAATTAAAAATCAATTAAATCAAATAAAATAATATAATTATAATTACTCAATTAACAAACGATGGATTTTAATATAATTACGATAAAATTACTATTTAAAATAAAAATAAAATTATTTTCATAAGTTAATAATAAATTAAAAATTAATTAAATCAAATAACATATTTATTTTTATTTATTTATTTTTATTTATTTATTTCATTAAGGGCATTCGGGCTTGCGCCCATGGCCCTACCAAGTGTAATACGCTTCTGTTATAAAGTTAAAGAATCTTTCTCGTCATTCGTATTAAAAAAAAAAAAAAAAAAAAAAAAAAAAAAAAAAAAAAAAAAAAAAAAAAAAAAAAAAAAAAGATCGCTTGTTGTCTACTGTGATGTACTGAGACGGTTATTAAAACTCCATGATTGCCTAAAAATGAGGGCAACGTTAGCGAGAACATGTGGATTTGTAAAACAATTCGCCATGGTAAAAGCTAGGTTTTGACCTCTCAGGTTTCTGATTAAGATTGCCCGTTCACGATTTAAGAGACGGCAGTTGAATAAAATGTGTCCCACCGTATGAAATGCAGAGTTACACCGGCAGAGCCTGTCTTGGTTAAAAGAGAATTTTGCCGAGTGCATCTTTGTGTTAAAATTGTTTGAACGAAGGCGGAGTAAAGTTGCTGTGACCGGTCTAGGTAGGTTTAAATGAGACAGGCTGGACGAAGTGCTTGGCACGACTCCCAGCGAATGTAAAAACTGAGCTTTGGATGAGGCCTGCCAGGTGTTTTTCCACTGATTAAGTATAAAATTCTTGACGTTTTGCCTAGCAAAGCTTCTTGGAGTTCCCCTGTCTATAACATATTTATAATATAATAACAGTACGTACAACTGAATAATACATTCAAAAATAGTACAGAAATAGTTTTCCCGCTTATTTTACTATTAAATAATACTTATGTTGCGTTATAACACTATTATTTTATTTTATATATATTATATTATATACAAATTTATTTAATTCTTCTATAAACTTTAAATGCTGGACAAGGGCTCGGAAACTTCTAATAATCTTACGTACATCTAAGGCCCGTGTTATCAACCTGTTATCTCCGTGTTATCATATGTTATCAAATAATCTTCGTATACACTTTTTCTCGGAGGTTTCAGACCCCACCTCGATGCTGAAAGTGAACAAAACTGGAAAAGTGACGATTACTCGTTTCTCCCAATAGACGTTTCAGCACGTTTTGCTAATCTAGTAAACTACAACTCCGACTATTTTACTAACAAAGGCCAAACTAAGCACTGGAACAATAGTTCAATAGTTAACGAACTACCGGGGGGGGGGGTTCGCTACCCAAGAATCACGCTTGATAATCAAGAATCTTAAATTTTCCATACTGGACTTTCTCTACCTATAAATAATAATAATAAAGATTAACATAAAATAATTGTATAAATTATTACATTTTTATAAAAATATATTTATTTTAATATTTTCTAGACCAGAAAGTACGATGATAAAATATCTAAAATATAATAAATAATTACAACAAATCTCAACATCAGTGTTGCCACTTTGGAGGGAAATTCCCTGGAAAAAGGGGAAAATGGGGTCTAAAAAGAGAACGATAAGAGAAGGGGAAAAAGGGGAAATCTAGAAATACACGCTTATACTATAGAACGGACGGGAAAAAGGGGAAAATAAGGGAAGAGGGGAAAAGGGGAAACTGAAAAGTGGAAACACTGCCCAATATTCAAGAATCATTCTGGGAATCAGGAATCCCTAATTTGTATTTACTATCAATAATACATTTAAATACATTTATATGTATTATAAATCCCGAATATATTTAAATAACCATGAAATATTTTTATTTCAATATTTTACATATCAGAAACGACAATAAAAAATATCTAAATATAATAAATAATTATAACAATTTCAATATTCAAGAATCATTTCTGAGAATCAAGAATCTTAACTTTTCATATTGAACTTTTTAAAACAATTAATATAATTTACATAAAAATAATTTTATAAATTATTTTATTTTTCATGAAAAAATGTATTTGTTTTAATATTTTCTGGACCGGAAATGACAATAATAAAATCTATAAATAGATTAATACTTGTAACAATCGGAAAATTCAACAATCATTCCGAGAATCAAGAATCTTAACTTTTCATATTGAACTTTTTTAAATAATTAATTTGTACATTTAAAAAAATTATAAATTATTGTATTTTTTATTATAAATGTATTTATTTTAATATTTTCTAGACCGGAAATGACAATAATAAAATCTATAAATAGATTAATACTTGTAACAATCGGAAAACTCAACCATCATTTCTGAGAATCACGAATCTTAACTTTTCATATTGAACTTTTTTAAACAATTAATTTGTACATTTAAAAAAATTATAAATTATTGTATTTTTTATTATAAATGTATTTATTTTAATATTTTCTGGACCGGAAATGACAATACTAAAATATCTTAATATAATAAATACTTATAACCATTTCAATATTCAAGAATCATTCTGAGAATCACTTAACTTTTATTAATTAATATCTTTTTATATTAGTTATTTATAATGTTGATATTCTAGTTATTATTATAATATCTATTTATATTAGTTATATTAGTTATTATCTATAAATGTTAGTTTTATAGTTAAGAATCTTAACTTTTCATATTGGAACTTTTTTAAACAATTAGTAAAATTTACATTAAAATAATTTTATAAATTTTCGTATTTTTTAATTATAATTTTAAAATAAATTAATTGTATAATAACTATAATTTTTATTATTTTAATATTTTCTGGACCGGAAATGACGATAATAAAATTTATAAATATAATAAATAATTACAACAATCGAAAAATTCCAGTCGGGTTCATGGAAGCGTATCGACGTGAACAACGCAGGGAAATCCCACAAGGACTTTTCTCGGCTACAAATATAAACTTTGACAAACAAACAACACGTCAAACTACTAAAACTACTAGTCCCTAGTGCTGAACTACTAAAACTACTAGTCCCTAGTGCAAAACTACTAGAACTACTAGTCCCTAGTGCCGAACTACTACTAGTCCCAAGTGCCGAACTACTAAAACTACTAGTCCCTAGTGCCGAACTGCTAAAACTACTAGTCCCTACTGCCGAACTACTAAAACTACTAGTCCCTAGTGCAAAACTAGTAAAACTACTAGTCCCTACTGCCGAACTACTAAAACTACTAGTCCCTAGTGCAAAACTACTACTAGTCTCTAGTGCCGAACTACTAAAACTACTAGTCCCTAGTGCAAAACTACTACTAGTCTCTAGTGCCAAACTACTAAACTACTCGTCCCTAGTGCAAAACTACTAAAACTACTAGTCCCTAGTGCCGAACTACTTGTAAAAAGCCCTCGCAGTACACTAGTCCTAGAACCAATAATCAATAAGGCACATCGTATTTGCTTTTACTGTAAGCCCTAAACAATGGGGGGAACCGAATAAAAGTAATCAATGAGTAACCGTTAATAGCGAAGTAATCATATGATAATCCTGCAGAAATAATATGATTTCAAATAATCGGATACTCTGAAATGAAAAAGTGACGTTAAGTAACCGTTAAGCATCTAGTAATCATAAAGTAATCACAAGACTTTCAGTAATCGGATACTCTGAAATGAAAAAAGTGACGTTAAGTAACCGTTAATCATCTATTAATCGTATAGTATCCATACAGTAATCACATAGTAATCGATCAGTAATCAGTAATCCCGTAGTAATCGTATAATAATCACATAATTTCCAGCAATCAGTTTGGTCTCCCTTCCAAAAGGTAACCGTTAATCTTCAAGTAATCATACAGTAATCATATAGTAATCAAACTGTATTTCGTAACGAATCTTCTCTTTCTAGTCGGTAATCACCAAAAATCACATTCAGTATCCGTTAATCATCTAGTGATCGTCTAATACTCATAAAGTAATCATATAGTAATCACATCGTATTCGGTAATCGGATCTTAAATTATAATATTCATAATCACAAATCACGACATTACTGAAATTTGATTTGTTTTTTTTTTACCGTTAAGGCACTTCACACACATGACGCACAGCGTAGTTCCCATTTTTCATTCATTCACTCACAATTTCACACACATATCACCCAGCAGATTCTCACACGAATCCTTGAATGAATCCCTTCAAATACAATCGATCAGAAAATTCTATCGATTCATCTTATGTATCGATTAATGGCCAAATTACAAACAAGTCCTCCACCAAAAAATCGATAAATTCCTAATAAAAATTCCTACGCATTTCACTATATGGGAAAAAAAAGTTTCTTGTCAATGAAATGATGAAAATTCAAGTGCTGAATGAATGAAATTAAATGGCAAAAAGTGAAATAATTGAATTAAAAAGTTGGATTTATAATGAAATGAAATTAAAAAGGAGCGCTGTGTCCCGGCCGGCGCCGCTTCAGCGACTGAGGCGACTGAGGCCCCGGCGCCACGGAGTCTCGGTCTCTTTGGCCCCGGACTCCGGGACTGAATCGATAGGCTTCTGGGCACTTGAGATAGTAACGTGATAACATGATGATAACTACTGATAACATGTGATAATAACTGATAATACCTGATAATAGGGTAGAACGATGGTGGGAATAGATGATAACAGGGTGAGGAAATGTGATAACAGATGATAATAGATGATAACAGATGATAAAATGATATAGTAATAGATGATAACAGGGTGAAGAAATGTGATAACAGATGATAATAGATGATAACAGCACGATAATAGATGGCATGGTTGATAACAGATGATAACAGAGTAAATATATGTGATAACATGGAGACAGTAGATGATAATAGGACGATAATAGGTGGCATGGTTGATAACAGATGATAACGAGTAATAACAGATGATAAAATGATATAGTAATAGATAATAACAGGGTGAAGAAATGTGATAACAGATGATAATAGGGTGATAATAGAATGCATGGTTGATAACAGATGATAACAGAGTAAACATATGTGATAACATGGAGACAGTAGATGATAATAGGACGATAATAGATGGCATGGTTGATAACACATGATAACGAGTAATAAAAGATGATAAAATGATATAATAATAGATGATAATAGGGTGAAGAAATGTGATGATAGAATGGTAATAACACTTGATAATACGGGATAACAGGTGATAATACGTGATGATAGAGTGGAAAGATGGTGACAATAGATGATAACATGGTAACAGCGGATAATAAAGATGATGATAATAGATGATAACTCTTAGTAATGTGTGATAATAGGTGGGTAGATGTTGATAACATGATGATGACAGGCGATAATAGATGATAACAGGTGAGAACATGTGATAGCAAGTGATAATACGTGATGATTAGAGTGAAAATGGTGATAATAGATGATAACGTGTGGCAATAGATAACAAATGATAACAGATGATAATGTATGATGATAGGGTGGAAAGAGGGTGATAATAGATGATAACGCTTAGTAATCTGCGATAATAGGTGGATAAATGTTGATAACATGATGATGACAGGCGATAATAGATGATAACAGGTGATAACAGATTGATAACACCTGATAACAAGTTGATAACACGTTGATAACATATGGATTGTCAATAAGCCTGCTATACGACATTCTTAAATCGTATAATTATTTAATTAATTAAGCTATTTTCTCATTGGTTGACCCGGGACACGTGACTCTTGATTCTCTGCGTTAATTGGCTGCACTCGAGAGCTAAAAAATTCGCATTGGTGAGTTATTCTTCCGTGAAAAAGAGCTTTTCACTGATTGGTCGGTTTCTTTCATTACCTCTTCACGGTGATTGGTTGTTTTCTCCTTTTTTTCTTCCTAATTAATCTCTTCGCTGATTGGTTCTCGGGACAATGTCACGGGATTTGTCGTCTCAGCTCATTTCATTGATTATCGGTGATGATAACACTTGATAACAGTTGATAACAGTTGATAACACTCGATAACACCGGATAATACATTGACAACACTTGATAATACGTTGATAACACTTGGTAACAGTTGATAACACGTTGATAACACGTCGATAACACCTGATGATACGTTGATAACATGTTGATAACACTTGATAACACTTGATAACACTGGATAACACCTGATAACACGTTGGTAACATGTTGATAACACCTGATAACACTCGATAACACCTGATAATACGTTGATAACACTTGATAACAGGCTGAAAAGGCCTGATAACACCTGATAACACGTTGATAACACGTTGATAACACTTGGTAACACGTTGAAAACACTCGATAACACCTGATAATACGTTGATAACACCTGATAATACGTTGATAACACCTGATAACACTTCATCTCTTCACAAACGGCATTAATTCAACGAAAATATCCAAACTATTTATTACACTTCATTACAATTAAACATTTCTGTCGAATACGGCGACACCCATTTAAGACTATCGAACCGGTTCGTCGACCCGCGTTCTATCTGCTAACTAACGGAACTATTTTTTCTTAAAATAATAAAACTATTGAAAAAATAGTTAATCTTGGAATTTAGTTTATAACTATTAATTTTATTTAAATTTTTATGTTTTATTATTATTTATTATATTATAATTATATTATAATATATTATAATTATTTTATTATAATTTAATGAATTTTTTCTAAGATTTTTGTAAAGGAAAAAAAGTCCCATTAAGTGAAAAAATGTCAAAATGTTATCACCGGTTAACAAAGGTACTTATCAGTGTTACCACCGGTTAACAAATTACTTATCAGTGTTATCACCGGCTAACAAACTACTTATCACTGTTATCACAGGTTAACAAAGTCGTAGGACAACTCTAATCGTAATCGAAATTTTGGGGAATTTTGTGAAGTTTTTAAACAAACACGTCAATTCTGTCATCATCGGTTACTAGTATCAGTTGTCACTGTTATCATAGGTTAACAAAGTAGTAGGACAATTCTAATCGTAATCGAAATTTTGGGGGAATTTTGTGAAGTTTTTAAACAAACACGTCAACTCTATCATCATCGGTTACTAGTAACCAGATATCACTGTTATCACAGGTTAACAAAACTTGTAAGAAATCATGAATTTTTGCAGAAATTTTTAGAAATTTTGCGGAATTTCCGACATATTTATCTCCGTCATATAACGCCCATTAAACACGTCAACACTGTTATCAGAGGTTATCAACTGTTATCAGTGGTTAACAAAACTTGTAAGAAATTAAGAATTTTTGTCAAAATTTTGCGGAATTTTCTAACATATTCATCTTCGTCATAACGCCTATTAAACACGTCAACACTGTTATCAACGGTTATCAACTGTTATCAACTGTTATCAACTTTGCGGTGAATAGCCAGGGCTCAGATGTCGATGGAATTTGCCAAACCAAGCAGAAAAATCCGCAAACTCTGAAAGGATCTCTTGTTATCAAGTGTTTTCAGCTGTTGTCAACTGTTATCAAGTGTTATCAACGGTTAACAGACTAACCAAAGCGTAAAATTGGCAAAAATTTTTATCAGATCTCGAACACAAAGCGACTAAAAATAGCGGAATTTCGCAAATTTGCAAAACAGATAGGGATTGTCTGTGTTCTATGCTGTTTCCACGTTTCAATTTTCCCTTTTTCCCCTCTTCCCTTATCTCTCCCTTTTTCCCCACCGCGCTAGAATATTATCTAGGGGTCTATAGTTCTCCATTCTTCTGTTCCCTTGTTTTTCCCTTTTTTCCCCTCCGTGCTAGAATATTCTCTAGAGGTCTAGATTTCCCCTTTTCCCTCTTCCCCTATGTTTTCCTTACTTTTCCCTTTTTCCCCTCCGTGCTAAAATTATCTATGGGTCTAGATTTCCCCTTTCTTCTCTTTCCTTATCTTTCCCCTTTTTCCCCTCCGTGCTAGAATTATCTATGGGTCTAGATTTCTCCTTCCTTCTCTTTCCTTATCTTTCCCCTTTTTCCCCCCTCCGTGCTAGAAAATTCCCCAGGGCCTAGATTTTCCCTTTTTCCCCACCGCGCTAGAATATTATCTACGGGTCTATAGTTCTCCTTTCTTCTGTTCCCTTGTCTTTCCCCTTTTTCCCCTCCGTGCTAGAATATTCCTTAGGGGTCTAGATTTCCCCTTTTCCCTCTTCCCCTACGTTTTCCTTACTTTTCCCTTTTTCCCTTCCGTGCTAGAATATTCCTTAGAGGTATAGATTTCCCCTTTTCCTTCTTCTCTTAATTTCCCTATTCAGACCCCATTTTCCCCTTTTTTTCCCGGGGAACCTCCCTGCAAAATGGTAACACTGCGTGTTATCATAGGTTAACAACCAAACAACGGATAACAGAGTTAACCAAAGCTTCAAACTGGGCGAGAGAGTAGTTCTTATCAGATTTCCAACAAAAAGCGACTGAAAACGGGCGGAATTTCGCACATTTGCAAAACAGATACGAGTGCTACCTGTTATCACGGGTTAATAATGAAGCAGTGGATAACAGATGGTTGGCAAGTGCAAGCGTTTGTCCCGAAATAGAAATCCGCATTTGCTGGAGGGACGTAAACGTGTCTTACGTTTTGGAAAAACAAATTCATGTCAAGCTCAGTTGCTGCCAAAATTATTCCGTTTCTTAAACAGAAATAACACAGATATAGTTTGATAACAGGTGATAACAGCTGATAACAGGTTGATAACAAGTGATAACAAGTAGATAACAGGATCTGGGAACAAGACAAGGGGGTCCGAAGCTCCCAATAATCTTCGTACACCTAGGTCATGTTATCACTGTTATCGTCCTGTTATCTCCATGTTATCTCCGTGTTATCATGTGTTATCAGATAATCTTCGTACACTTTTCCTCAAGAGTTCCGGAACCCTTGGGAATAGGAAAAATGTGAAAGTTCTAGGATTTTTAATTTAATTTGCCAATGACTGATAACAGGTTGATATCAGTTGATAACAGCTGATAACAGGTTGATAACAAGTGATAACAGGATCTAGATAGAGAAAAAAATGTGAGGGTTCTAGGATTTCAAATTTAATTTACGAATGACTCATAAGCGATAACAGGTGATAACACATGATAACAATTGATAACAACCGATAACAGGTTGATAACAAGTGATAACAGGATCCAGATACAGAAAAGATGTGAAAGTTCTAGGATTTTTCATTTAATTTACGAATGATTGGTAACAGGTGATAACAGGTGATAAAACATGACAACAGTTGATAACAGGTTGAAAACAATTGCTAACAGGGTCTAGGTACAGAAAAGATGCGAAAGTTCAAGGATTTTTTAATTTAATTTACGAATGGCTGATAACAGGTGATAACTGGTTGATAACAGCTGATAACAAGGTGATAACAGCTGATAACAGGGTGTGAGATGAAAGGATGATTTTTAAAATTTTTAGAAATTTTAAGGATTTGCTAAAGGGTTTTTGAATGAGTGATAAAGGTGATAACAGAGATGATAGAACGTATAATACGGATAGCGGGGTATCAGGGTATCATACCACCAATGCTTTTTGAACAAAGAAAGCTAGAAATTGCTTAATAACATATGATAACAGTGATTGGTAACACAGATAACAATGTATCAGGGTATCGGGGTATCATACCACTAAAGTGATACTTCAGTAATTCAGATTACGAGGTATCCTACCCACAGATTCATACGTATCAGAGGGTTTTAGTAAAAATGTTTGAATGGTTGGGTATCAAAATCGAGGGTATCACTACCTTGGTACGCATTACAATGGTAGCACAAGATCTGTTAACCGTGTACATAACACCTGATACTTGATACCTGATACCCACTCAACGTTATCAAGTATCGGACTAGGACAGGAGTTTTTTTTCACGGTTTAACGTGGTATCGTCTTACGTATCGCTTCTGTACTCATATAAAGGGAACACGATACCCAACTACTACTTATATAATAAACAAGTATTAATAGTAATACAAAATAAAACAAGTAATAATAATAATAATAATATAAATAAACAGTAGTAGAAATATTATTATTTTAAATGATATTAATATAAAGAAATAAAAATATACAATAATAATAAATATTAATAAATAATAAATATTAATAAATAATAAATATTAATAAATAGTAAATATTCTATCAATAATAAAATATTTCATAGTAAAGCTAATTTAATAATATAAATCTGTATAATAAATTATAATATAACTAATAACTTTTAATAAATATAAATAAATAATTGATATATAAATAAAAGGTAACATGGATAATAATAATTAAAAATAATATAATTAATACTTATGATAATAAATGTAAACGAATAATAATAATATAATTGATATTATATATAAATGAAATAATTTAATAAAATATTTATAGAATTTCAAATCTTATATCATGCGCCATAGCAAGCGACGAAATACAAAGCCTTGCAAAGCACGGTTCAGCACGGTTCAGCACGGTTTGGGTCGGTTCAGTAGTGCGAACCGCGCGAACCGAGAAAAAACAAAGAATCTTGAGAAACTAAAAACGCGTACCTGCGACGCGATTCGCGACTCCACTGGGTGACATCAGATTCACTGCTGGCGTTGACGCATTGATCCGAACAGCGTCGTTCCCTTGCGAAACCTGTGCGTTGGATTGGCTGTGATTGTCGCCGAGGTTGGCGGCGATACGCCTCCCTCCCTTCCCCGTCGCGGCGACAGCGCTCCCGTCAGGGATCGGCGCCGACGACATGAGATCCCACTGCCGCAGCTTCTCGCGGTCGATCTCAAAGGCCGGGGGAGGCGTTCGTCTAAAAAACGCTTCGCTTGGTGGTTGTATGTCGCTTGTTGATTGTCGTCCGCCTTCCGGAAGCGTTGCGCCACCTCGTCCCAGACGTAACCGTCCAGATACGTCTGCCCGCGCTTGCTGCGTTCCAGTGTCGCCGAGTATTGAAGAAGTCGCTCGTAACGCTCGCTGTCTTCTCCAGAAATTCCTTCACGACGCGGTCTCGTCTCCTGCGAATCGTCGAGCATGTCCAGCGACCGCGTGTGTCGCAGGCTGGCGCAACGCAGCTTCTCGCGCCACAGTCGGTCTTCGTCCCACGGCGACATGTCTCCTGGCGGCGACGTCTCGGTCGAGCGACTTTCCGGAGGTTTTTTCGGAGCGACGCGTAGCGTCGGATCGCGAGCGTAACGCGGCGTTTCCGTCAGAGTGAACGTCGCTCTGGGTGACGCGGTCGAAGGCGACGCGACAGAACGCGTCACGTCTGCGTTGTTGCTACTTTCGTCGTCGAGCAAACCTTCGAGCGACCGAACGCGTCGCATCACTTCGCCACCAGCGTTTCCGGCGTTCCGCGAAACGCTTCGCGACACCGTTGACGTCGCCGACAGGCAGTTGTTGAGCAGATCCGGCGTCTGTGACCTGCCCATACCAGACGGCGGGCGACCGGACAGTGTAAGACCACGCGACATGACTGGCGACATTTGTCGCACTGCTTCTCTTTCTGTTTCTCTGTTTGTCGCGGCGCGTAATCGCTCGCCGTGCTTGTTGTAGAGTCGCCCTCGGAGGCTGCTGTCTCTTCCACTGCCGGCGACAACGCCCTGCGTAGCGCCTTTATGTCCGGGTAGAAGATCGGAATAATAATAGGGAGCTCCGCTATGTTCGCTACGGGTCACCGACGATGCGCTCGCTGAAGAGGCCAGCGACAAACTCGAGAGGGTCGCAGCTGAGGCGTTGTTCGTTAGTCGCGCTCCAGCGAGCTGCGAGTCAGGCGAAGCGATCAGTGCCGCTTGGCTGCCGCTTATCGCACGATTGACTCCTGCAGGCGACACGTTCTCGTAAAGCGGCTGCGACTCGCTAGCGCTACGCTCCGCTTCGAGGTTTTCTTCCGCAAGCGTTTCGTCGCTCAACAGATCCTCCAGACTCTTGACTTCGGTCAAAGGTCGTCGCTTGGAAGACTCCAGGATCCTCGAACGCGTCGCTGGCGAACCCGGAAGTGAAACGCGGCGACTGTTCGACGATCCCGGACGCGTTTCGTCCAGGCTCTGACTGCGACTGTGGATCCGCGCGATAAAACTCTCGACTCCGGAAGCTTCCATCGCACTTCCAGCCGCAGTTTCTTCCGCTTCCGTTTCTTCCGTCGCCAGAATCGTTTCCAGCGGAAGCGTTTTCTTCCTTCCACTACTGAGGAAGTACGACGCCGGACGAAACGTATCTGACAAACTAAATCTTGGATGTCGCGGCGGAACTAGAAGATCCAGATCCGGTGGATTTCCGTTTTTCTGTTCCGGTGCTTCCGCGCTGAATTCTACGGAACTCCGCGAAGAAATCATCGACGTATTTGCTTCCGGCACTTCCGGAGCTTCCGGATTAGTTTCTAACAAACTTCCGGAATCTTCGTTGTCCTGCGGAACTTCCATATAAACTGGTTCGTAGTGATGTGCGGAAGCTTTGTAGATAAACTCGTAATGCGGCTGTTCATCCGATTTGTCTGATATCTCACTGTATCGAGGGCTTTCCGGAAGCTGATACGAAGGATGCAGAATTCCAGCAAAGACAGATTTTACTTCCGGCTGTGATTTCTTCCGGGAAGGATCGCCATCATTCATTTCCACGTATGTGTTCTCTTCCGGTTCCGGATTACTTCCAAACCCAGCAAACTGTATTCCGGAAGAAGATGCGGATAAAACTGAAGTCTTCGCAGAAGTCATTGGTAAGTAGTGATCCTCCACAGCAGCAGGAAAATCCTTCTGAGGAGTCGTGTTCATATACAGGATTTCCGCTTTCACTTCCGGATGTTGAGAGGTCGCTTCCGGATGGAACGCTGCCCAGCTGCTTTCTGAAGGCATCGGCGATACCGTCACTTCCGGAAGACTGGTACTTCCTTCCGAAATGATCGTTTCCGCAAATCCTGCAAGAGATTCCGGAAGCGATTCCGCTAAACTCGTCCGATCCTGCGGTTCTTTTTCCGGTTCCTTCGGAAGGTCCCACAGTTTCAAATCCGCGGGTTTTGGCGGCGGTTTGGGTCGGACTTTCGGTACCGGAGGCTGTGACTCCTTTGGCGGCGGAAGTGCGGATGCTTCACGTCCCAAAACTTTATTTGCGGAAGGACTTTCACTTCTAGCTCTAAGATCCTGCATAGCGCTGGACTTTTCACGCATTAGGGTCGATCGGTTGGCAGGCCAGACAGGTTCCGGTGTTCTTTGCGGATGTGCGGAAGTTCCGGAAGCCCCAGAACTTCTGGTCGGGTCGTTAACGTACTCGTAAGTGAATTCCTTGCGCACGTCCGCTTCGTTGAGTTTAACTTTTGACAATTTGGGCGTTTCGGGACAAGCGGAATCTGGAAGCACAGGTTTCGGCGAACGGGTGACGGGCTGTTCGGTACTTTGCGTGATGTTGCAGTACAAGGGTGCGGATGCGGGACTTTGCAAGGGCCTCCTCGTTTCACCGGGGCCTGTTTTACATACACACACACATATTGCGGATGCTTTTTCTTTACGGAATTTTTATTCGGATTGTTAGTCTTCTCTACGCTAATCAACAAGAAAGGATCCAAAAACAAAGGCCGCGTTTGTTAGTTTTGGTCATAAGAACAATGTTTCCACTTTCTATTTCCCCTTTTTTCCCTCTTCCCTTATTTTTCCCTTTTTTCCCCTCCGTGGTAGAAACAGGCTGTACTTTTAGATTTCCCCTTTTCCCCCTGCAAAGTGGAAACACTGCATCAGAAACTGAAGGAGGCCCCCGCAATTAGTCGGATTTTATTAATAATTGGGTTATACAGAATCGGAAGCAGCTTAAACGGACCGGAAGAAGCTAATCCGGAACCGGAAGAAGCTTAAAGCGGATTAAATTCAACCACCAGATCATTTCTAAACGGAAGAAGGAAACTAATAGACTCAAGATTAAAAAGTTTTTCCTACCTTGCTGTTCTCTTCTCGCCGGAATAGTTAAAGTTTGATATGATTCCGGACTGCGGAGCGGTTCGCGACGTCTCTGCATCAACGGAGAGTCCAAACTCTGCGGAGTTGGAGTGTTCCGCTCACTTCCGCTTCTGTTTCCGGATTTCCGGGTCAGTGGTGACTGTAGCATCCGCTGTTTCCATTCCAGTAATCGCTTCATAGACTCTTCTCTCTAAAATTTTCAGAAAAAAAATGAAAAATTTGGAAAATTGATAAATTTCTGAATTATTTTCAGTACCTGTTCCAGGGATTTGAGTTCCTGAAATCCGCGCTGGTCCCCGGAAGCAGCTGAACTGTTCAGGACGTCAGGATTTTGTCTGGAACGCGGAAGTCTAGCGCTGGCGGATCTGCTGAAGTTGTTTGTACTTGGCGGCGTTTCGTCCACTAAATTTTCTTGCGAATTCGACATTCCGGAGTTGTTGGCGGAAGCTAGGCGACTGCTGAGACTTTTCTTCGCGTTCTGCTGGACGTAGGACCAGAGCGCGCTTTCCTTGACGTCGCGCGAGATCTCGTCCTGCCGCGCGACGCGCGGCATGGAAGCGGCAGAGTGCTGCGGAGGCGTCGCCGGATAACTTTTCAGAAGCGACGCCTGACGTAACTGTTGAGCGTAGTTTTCTTCGGACCAGAACGATCCTGCGGCTTTCACCGGCGTCTGCTGCTGCTGTTGTTGTTGTTGAAGTTGTTGAAGTTGTTGAGGTTGTTGTGGGTGTTGTAGAGACTTCCGAGCTTCTTTTGAACGATTCACGCTGAGGAAATCCGCACTCTGAGGTCTGGAGATCCTGCCAACAGTTCCTGCGGCGTTGGCGTAAGGTGTCTGTGGGTAGTTGGCTGCTGCTGCTGCTGCTGCTGCTGCTGCTGTTAGTATGATAAAAATTCATAAAAAAATACGAAGAAAACTACTAATTATAATAAATTAAATATTATATTTGTAAATTATAATATATTTATTTATACAAATATTATGCCAAACTAAGTATTTATTATTTCGATTTGTTGTTAAATGCATTATATTAATTAATTATAACAAAAGAAATGAATATTTTAAACAATCTGTAATAAAAAATATTTACGCAAAAACTTTAGAAAAATGTACATCAATTAATTTGATCTATTCTTCGATTTATTACATATAAAGTATTATAATAAATCAAATATATATTTCAAACATCTGAAATATAACATAATACAACCATAGAAATAGTAGATTTAAAACTAAACATTAATCTGATTTAATCCGAAATTATATTATTATATAATTTTATATTATATATTATATATTTTATTTATTATATATTATATTATTCTAATTTTATCACTGTATTATTATTTATATATTTTATTAATTTTTTTACTGATATCCATTCTTACGTTTATAAATTTATTAATTTATTATAATAAATCAGATATATATTTAAAACATCTGAAATGTAATATAATATAACCATATAATATAATAGATTTAAAACTAAATATTAATCTGATTTATTTCAAAATTTATTACTTTAATTCTATCAATCTATTATTATTTGTATATTCTATTAATATTTTTACTTATATCCATCCTTACGTTTGTAAATTTATTAATTTATCATAATAAATCAAATATATTTAAAACATCTGAAATATAATATAATATAACCATATAATATAATATAACCATAGAAATAGTAGATTTAAAACTAAACATTAATCTGATTTATTCCAAAATTTCTTATTTTAATTTTATCACTTTATTATTATTTATATATTTTATTAATTTTTTTAACTTATATCCATTCCTACGTTTATAAAATTTAGTATTTCAATTTAATAGTTATCCGCAAGAAAAGATAGCTAACCGCCACTGTGTGTTCTGGACGACCCTGAACTGCAGCTCCCGTTATTGTAGACGTCCTCATAATCCGCTTTGAATCTTCCGTAAGCGTCGGGCGTGCGTCGCTCGGCGTTGTACATCACCTGGGCGACAAGGGCGGGCGACGCGCCAGCGCCGTTGCGGGCGTAGGCCTCTTTGGTCGGAAGCATCAACTGTCATAAAATCAATTTAAGGATTTAATTTATTATTCTATTAAATTATTCAAATTATTTTATAATTTAGTTATTTAATATTTAACGGCCGTTACTAAAATTCAGTAATTTAATTCAGTTATTTCAGATTTAATTATTATATTATTTAATGTTTAATATTTAATTAGATTATTTGTGAACTGGTTTTTAAAAAAAATTAATTTGCATTTTTTAAAATGTAATTATTCAATACTTAATTTACACTATTTCAAATTTAATTAATATTATTTAAGATTTAATTATTTATTTTTGAATTTGTTGTCTAGTAATTAATTACCTACCCTCCAATTAATTTATTTGATTAATAACTAATTAATTACTATACATTTGAATTTAAATTGTTAATTCTAAATAAATATAATATTCAATTTAGAACTAGAAACTGCCGGAAGGTGTTAGACGATGAAATTACAGGCTGCGTCGTATCCGGCGAGCTCGAGTATTCGACGCTGGTGTTCAAACGTCGCGGCTTGGGCGGCGCGTTGGCGTAGACGGGCTGGCGTTGCGCTTTGTCGCTGCTGCTCAGCGTCGAATCGAAGCTGCTGTTCAAAGGATGCACGTCCGCGTACTTAACGGCGCTGCCTTTACTAATCGTCCTGTCACGACTGCTAGGGCGGATTGTCAAATCACTAAAATAATAACAAAATAATAAAATTATTATTAGAAATAATAAGCAAATAAATATTTAATATTTATTAAGTAATGCACAAATAATTCATAAATAATAAACTGAAACACTTCAAACTGAACGGCGAAATTTGTAAAAATTTAATATTAATTATTATTAAATTTATATTATTAATTAATTTATTCATGTTATGTTTATTATTTATTATTTTCAGTATTTATTTATTTATTTTAGTATTTAATTAATTAATTAATTATATTTCATATTATTATTAAAATTATATATATAATTTAATTAATTTATTTAATATTTTAATATTTATATATTTGTTTTAGTAAATTTTTTGTAACATTTTAAATTTAATATTAAGTTACTTACTTATTTCAGTATTTTTTTCTTTTTTTTTTACTTAAATTTACTGAATTATTTCAATATTTTTTTTTTTGGGTTCAATTAATTTTTAATCAAATTTTGCTTACGCGTTGTCTTCAATGAGAATGGCTGCCAGGCTCAGCGCATTCATCCACTGTGTCATACTCTCCTTGCTTTCGGCGGCAAAGTAGTAAGTCCTCGTGTTATGATGTTCCGCTTTGAAACTGTACTTCCGGTACACCTTGTCTTCACTTCCGCACGGTATGATCCGGTAAGACGGCAGTACAATTGAGCCCAGAACTTTCTCTTCCTCGGGACCTGTTTACACAAAAAATCCAGTCAAATTTATTTTTTTTTTAAATTCACTACAACAGCCAATAGTCTATTTAGCTAAAATTAGAAGGGCACTTGTGATTGGTTGATTGGTTTGTGTGGGGTTTTAATATCCAATGGGATCACTTGAATAAATCACAATGTAAATTTTCCTGTTTTTCCGGCAGGACCGAGAGGATAGTGAATGTGAGTTCGCTTTGCTCCGAGGGCCGCACGCAACTGCAATTGCCCCCACAAAGCTGCTTATCTTGTTTCTCTCGGGGCAGTGCTTCCACTTTTGCAGGGAAATTCCCTTAAATAAGGAAAATGGGGAAGAGGGAAAATGGGGAAATGGAGGATAAAGTGAATTTACCAATGTAGCTTTACTCTGTACCACGGAGGGGGGAAAGGGGAAATTGATATTTTCAAGCGGAGGGGGGAAAAAAGGGAAAAAGGGGGAAAAGGGGAAAAAAGGGAAAAAAGGGGAAAAAGGGGAAAAAGTGGAAGCACTGCTCGGGGGCGACCCATTCTTCTGGCCTCTCTCTTCTCTCTCTTCCGTAGGGCTTATGTCAGATAAGGCCAACCTCTCAACTGCGGGCAGCCGTATAAAATAAATTTACACGAAAATTTGGCTTTAAAATATCTCAAAAAATGCAGAAAAATCAGAGAAACATAATGGTTCAAATTAAATTTCTGAATTATTTTCCGTTGATTTAATACAGGTGTCCGCTATAGAGAAGTTTGCGAGGTGTTTATCCCAGATAGTAGGCCAACCTCTCAACTACGGACAGCCTTATAAAACAGAGCTTACAAGAAAATCTTACTTAAAAATACCTCAAAAAATACAGAAAAATCAGTTAAACAGTACTGTGCCAAAAAATTTGCAAAAAGTTTAATAGTTGATTTTATACAGGTGTCCGCTATAGAGAGGCTCGCTAGGCCTTATGCAAGAAAGGCCACTGAAGGCCAACCCCTCAACAACGGACAGCTCTATAAAATCTATGTGTGCAAAAATCTTGCTTAAAAATCTGTGTAAAAAACTGCAAAAATTCAGCGAAACTCAACTGTGCAGAAAAATTTGCAAAAACTTTAATAGTTGATTTAATACAGGAGTCCGCTATAGTGAGGCTCGGCGTTTGGCCTCTCGACTACGGACAGCCGTATAAAATAGTCCTATGCAAAAATCTTGCTTAAAAGTATACTTAAAAAACTGCAAAAAATCAGCGAAACTCAACTGTGCAAAAAAAATTGCGAAAACTTTAATACTTGATTTTATAGAGGCATCCGCTATAGTGAGGCTCGGCGTTTGGCCTCTCGACTGCGGACAGCCGTATAAAATAACCCTAAGCAAAAATCTTGCTTAAAATTATACTTAAAAAACTGCAAAAAATCAGCGAAACTCAACTGTGCAAAAAAATTTGCCAAAACTTTAATAGTTGATTTAATACAGGTGTCCGCTATAGTGAGGCTCGGCGTTTGGCCTCTCGACTGCGGACAGCCGTATAAAATAATCCTAAGCAAAAATCTTGCTTAAAATTATACTTAAAAAACTGCAAAAAATCAGGGAAACTCAACTGTGCAGAAAAATTTGCGAAAATTTTAATAGTTGATTTAATAGAGGTGTCCGCTATAGTGAGGCCCGGCGTTTGAAACCTGCCGTGTCGTCTTACACCTTTTATTATGCAGTCCCTCGCAGTGCCTTGTCTTTCATCAGGGACTGCCTTTCCTCTAATCTGCGTTTCCTTCTAAGACCCCGTAGAGATAAGGTACCGTTATGTCGTACCCAACAACACTCCGCAAGACCAAAACTTTAAATCGCAAGAAAAAGAAAAATTATAATGACATGCAGAGAAGGAGCGGCGGTTCACGGTTCAGCTCGGTTCAGCTCGGTTCAGCTCGGTTCAGCTCGGTTCACTTTTCAACAAGTAGAATAATAGTAGATCATCATCTACTAATAACTACTACTACTAAAAAATAATATATCATAATTTAATAAATAATAATAATGAAATATAATATAATGTAATATAATATAATATAATAATAATAATAAATGATATAATATAATAATATAATATAATATAACATAATAATAATATAATATAATATAATAATACTATAATGTAATATAATAATAATATAATATAATGTAATATAATATAATAATATAATATAATATAACATAATAATAATATAACATAATATAATACAATATAATATAATATAATATAATATTAATAATAATATAATATTAATATAATAAATATAAGATAACCTTGATAATAGAAGAGACAGTACTGCGACAGGACGAACCAGCGCTTCTTCCACAACATGAGTCCATCGCTGCCTTGTTTGTAGAGCCACCCGCGCAGCGTCACGGCGGCTCCCGGTTGCCGCTGGATCGTTGGCGTCCGCAGCGTCTGATGGCTTCCGCTACGCCGACGCAGTCCCCCGGATTGCGAACCTTTCGACTTTTTCATCCAAAAAAAAAAATAACCAATATTATGAACAGGGTTTCCACACTTTTAATTTTCCCTTTTTCCCTGATTTTTCCCTTGTTCCCCTCTGTACTTGAATATAAGAGTGCGCTTCCAGATTTTCCCTCTTCCCTTATCTTCCCCGTGCGAACCTTTCGACTTTTTCATTCAAAACACAAATATTATAAACAGGTTTCCACACTTTCAATTCCCCTTTTTTCCCTGATTTTTCCCTTTTTCCCTCTGTACTTGAATATAAGAGTGCGCTTCCAGATTTTCCCTCTTCCCTTATCTTCCCCGTGCGAACCTATCGACTTTTTCATTCAAAACACAAATATTATAATCAGTGTTTCCACGCTTTCGATTTTCCCTTTTTCCCCTTTTCCCTTATTTCTCCCTTTCTCCCCATGCGAACCTTTCAACTTTTCCATCCAAACACATATTATAAACAGTGTTTCCACTTTCAATTTCCCCTTTCTCCCTCTTCGCTTATTTTCCCCTTTTACCCCTTCTTACTTGAATATAATACTGTGCTTCCTGATTTTCCCTTTTCCCTCTTCCCTTATTTTCCCCTTTTTTCCCTGCAAACTAGAATATAAGACAGTACTTCCCGATTTTCCCTTTTCTCATATACTTTCCTTTTAAAACCCCATCTTCCCTTTTTCCAGGGAATTTCCCTGTAGAGTGGAAACACTGATAATAAGTCAAATTAATTCACCCAAAAATCTAACTAATCTAACGAAATTATAATTAAACTAATTAAATATATTTAAAAGCGTCCATGTTTGAGTGTGTGGTCACAATGTTCAAGGACGGAGGGGGGGTCTGCAACTCTATAAAAAATTAACTTTAATAAAATTCACTAAAATCTCGTAAAAATTCCATCCATAAGGATTCCATGGGATTCTTTCTCAAGAATCGCGGTAAGAATCTTGAAGTATATTTTTTTTCCCACGGTTGCCAACCCCGTCCGTCTTTCTCTCCGTTGGTGAAGTGTCGGTGTGTCCCAAGGTCAGTTTTGTAATTTTTTTTTTCTAAGTTATTTTTTAAAAAATTATTTTTTTACTTTTTTCCCCTCGACGTTGGCCATCAATTAGCTGCTTCCGCAACAACGGCCGCCAGATCCCAGCTCCACTCCCCTGTAACAGACATTATTCACACAATGTTAATTTTCTTGTATAAAGACGATAGTAAAAATAAATCTTAATGGGAATGATAGTTATAAGTAATAAAAGGAGTAGTAGTAGTAGTAGCAATAGCAGTTTTAGTAACGGCAGTAATATTAGAAGTACTAGTAGTAGTAGAACTAGTAGTAGTAGTAGCAATAGCAGTTTTAGTAACGGCAGTTATACTAGAAGTACTAGTAGTAGAACTAGTAGTAGTAGTAGCAATAGCAGTTTTAGTAACGGCAGTAATATTAGAAGTACTAGTAGTAGTAGAACTAGTAGTAGTAGTAGCAATAGCAGTTTTAGTAACAGCAGTAATATTAGAAGTACTAGTAGTAGTAGTAGCAGTAGTAGTAGTAGTAGCAATAGCAGTTTTAGTAACAGCAGTAATATTAGAAGTACTAGTAGTAGTAGTAGCAGTAGTAGTAGTAGTAGCAATAGCAGTTTTAGTAACAGCAGTAATATTAGAAGTACTAGTAGTAGTAGTAGCAGTAGTAGTAGTAGTAGCAATAGCAGTTTTAGTAACAGCAGTAATATTAGAAGTACTAGTAGTAGTAGAACTAGTAGTAGTGGTAATGGTTAAAGCAACAGAAAACTGTTGTAGCAGTAGTAGGAGTAGTAGTATTAATAGTAATACTTGTATTGGTAGAAGCAGTAGTAGAACTAGTGGGAGTAGTAGCCGCAAATAGTAGTAGTAGTAGTAGTAGTAGTAGTAGCAGTAGTAGTACTAAAAATAATAGCAGTACTAGTAATAGTAATAGTAGTATTGGTAGGAGCAGTAGTAGAAGTAGTGGGGGTAGTAGCCGTAAAAGTAGAAATAGTAAGTAGTAGTAGCAGTAGTAGTAATAGTAATAGTAGTATTTGTAGGAACGGTCGTTGAAGTAGTGGGAGTATTAGCCGTAAAAGTAGTAAAAGTAGTATTAGTAGTAAATACTGGTTATAGTAATATTTGAATAGCAGTAATAGAAACAGTAGCAGCAGCAGTAAAACTACCAGTAGTAGAAGTATTAGCAGAGGTAGTAATAGTACTGTGACTAGCAGTGACTGGTATAATAATAATAATAATAATAATAATAATAATAATGCACTCCAGTAGGAGTATGTCCCTCCTCGGAGAAAAAAATAATAATAATAATAACAATAACAATAACAATAACAATAATAATAACAATAATAACAATAATAACAATAATAACAATAATAACAATAATAATAATAATAATAATAATAATAATAATAATAATAAAAATAATAATAACAATAATAATAATAATAATAATAATAATAATAATAATAATAATAATCGTGGCAATAGGCCATAGGCCTAAAACGAGACCAATAAACAGATAATAATAATAATAATAATAATAATAATAACATATTTCTACAGATTTTTTTTTCCTTGGAGTGCATTCACTGGTAGCACAGAAATTTAATTAATGAAACGAAGATGGCACAGGGAAACTTTCTACGCCCTTAGTTCTTAGTTGTAGTTGTGTGCGTCAAAGCGCAGCGGATATTGCACTGACTTAATGCAAGGGGGTCCGAAACTCCAAAGAAAGGTGTACGAAGATTTTCTGATAACACATGATAACACGGAGATAACATGGAGATAACGGGTTGATAACAGTGATGACACGGCCTAGGTGTACGATTATTAGAAGTTTCGGACCCCCCGTGACTTCTGCACCTGTTATCATCAAGTTATCAGGTGATATCAAATGTTATCAAGTGTTGGTAAAAGTTCTGAAGTGTTATTTAGTGTATTATCAGGTGTTAACAAGTGTTATCGGACCTTATCAAGTATTATTACAGCATTATCGAGTATTACTAGTGTGTTATCTCCCTGTTATCAAGGGGTCCGAAACTTTCAACAATCTTCGTACACCTAGGTCATGTTATCTCCCTGTAATCAACCTGTTATCTCCATGTTATCATACGTTATCAAATAATCTTCGTACACTTTTCCTCGGAGTTTCCAACCCCTTGTTGTTATCAACTGTTATCACTCTTTAATCACGTGTTATCAACTGTTATCACCATGTTATCAGCTATTATCCACGTTACCATCGTATTACCGTTATGTTACCAAGTATTGTCATCATATCCTTGTTTCCACTTTGCAGGGAAATTCCCTGGAAAACGGGGAAACGGGGTTCAGAAAAGGGAAAAATAAAAGACGAGGGAAAAGTGAAAATACAGAAGAGTGCAGCCCTACATTCCAGCACGGAGGGGGAAAAGGGGAAAATAAGGGAAGCGGGGAAAAAGGGGAACTAAAAGTGGAAACACAGCATCTTAACCGATAACATACAAGCTGATAACACTGATGATAAGTTGATAACACTGATGATAACTTGATAACACTGATGATAACTTGATAGCACTGATGATAACTTGATAGCAGTGATGATAACTTGATAACACTGATTACAACTTGATAACACTGATGATAACTTGATAGCACTGATGATAACTTGATAACACTGATGATAACTTGATAACACTGATGATAACTTGATAACACTGATGATAACTTGATAACACTGATTACAACTTGATAACACTGATTACAACTTGATAACACTGATGATAACTTGATAACACTGACGATAACTTGATAACACTGATGATAACTTGATAACACGATGATAACAGTTGATAACTCCCATTTTTAAAATTCCAGAAACTTCTTAAGTGATTCTGCAGATCAGTCATTAAGATAAATCGCACTTGCATCATCGCAGTCATTATTCCCGAGTCAGTAATGACCTTTGATGACCTTTCCGGAACCAGAGAATGACCTTTGACCTGCAACTTACCTAATTACCTTTTGGGTGCGGCCTCATCATCGTCAACTTTGTTGTCATCTGTTATCACTTTTTATCACTTGTTATCAGTTTTATTATCATCTGTTATCAGCCTGTTATCGTCCCTTGTCACTTGTTATCATCCGTTTTCCCATTTTATCACTTGTTATCATCTGTTATCATTCTGTTATCATCTTTTATCATTTATTATCAACCGTTATCATCTGTTGTCACCTGTTATCATCTGTTATCATTTACCATCACCCGTTATCATCTATTATAGCCTGCCAGCAGTCTTGTTATCATCTATTATCAACCTTGTTATCAACAGTTTAACACGTGTTATCAGCCTGTTATCAGCTTTACTATCGCTTGTCATCACCTCTTATCATCTATTATCACCTTTTATCATCCGTTACCGCTTGTTATCACTCGTTATCACTTGTTATCACCTGTTATCAACCTTATTATGATTTGTTATCACTTATTATAGCTTTTTATTACTTATTATCCCCAGCGTTTACTGTCTATCATTTGTTATCACTTGTTATCATCTGTTATCACCTGTTATCAACCTTGTTATGATCTGTTATCACCTATTATAGCTTTTTATTACTTATTATCCCCAGCGTTTACTTTCTATCGATTGTTATCACATGTTATCACTTGTTATCATCTGTTATCACCTGTTATCAACCTTGTTATGATCTGTTATCACCTATAATAGCTTTTTATTACTTATTATCCCCAGCGTTTACTTTCTATCGATTGTTATCACATGTTATCACTTGTTATCGCATGTTATCACACCTCGTCACTAATCAATGTGCGGAATGCAATAAAAACGCCGTTTCCCAGTTTAAGTTGACAAATTTACGACCGACGCCCTGCGTCGACATTTTTCTGCGCCCCGCAATTATAAAAAATAGAAAACGACGACGTCGACGACGCGGCCGACGCCTCTGTTGACAATTTACCCTCACTGATTCCAATTACCTCATTCAAACACACTCAATCGAATTAAAATAATTATCAAAATAAAATAGAATATTCTGTAAATAATATTTTTAATGATTGTAGTAGTAGTAGTAGTAATAGTAGTAACAATAGAAATAGTAGTAGTGGTAGTAGTAGTAGTATTAACAAGAAACAAAAGTAGCAGTAATAGTTCTTGTAGCAGTAGTAATAGCAGAAGTAGTAGTAGCAATAGTAATAGTAGTAGTAGTAGTAGTACTAGTAGTTGCAGTGTAGTAATAGCAGCAGTAGCGTTGTTAGTAGTAGTAGTAGTAGTAATAGCAGAAGTGGGAGTCGTAGTCGTCGTTGTAGTAGTAGCAGTGATAGTAGTAGCAGTAGAAGTAGTAATAGTAGTAGTATTAGTAGTAGAACTAGTAGTAGTACTAATGGTGGTAGTAGTAGCAACAGTAGTAGTGGCAGTAGAATCAAAGGTAATAGTAGTAGCAGTACTAGTACTCGAACTAGTAGTAGCAGCAGAAGTAGCAGTATAAGTAATAGTGGTAGTAGCAGTAGTAGCGATAATAATAATAATAATAAAATGTTAGTACTCGAACTAGTAGTAGCAGGAGAAGTAGCAGTATAACTAATAGCGGTAGCAGTAGTAGCGATAATAATAATAATAATAAAATGTTAGTACTCAAACTAGTAGTAGTAGCAGTATAACTAATAGCGGTAGCAGTAGTAGCGATAATGATAATAATAATAAAATGTTAGTACTCAAACTAGCAGTAGCAGCAGTAGTAGCAGTATAACTAATAGCGGTAGTAGTAGTAGTAGTAGCGGTAATAATAATAATAAAATGATAGTACTCAAACTAGTAGTAGCAGCAGAAGCAGCAGTATAACTAATAGCAGTAGTAGTAGTAGCGATACTGATAATAATAAAATGTTAGTACCCAAACTAGTCGTAGTAGCAGAAGTAGCAGTATAACTAATAGCGGTAGCAGTAGCAGTAGTAGCGATAATAATAATAATAATAAAATGTTAGTGCTCAAACCAGTGGTAGCAGCAGAAGTAGCAGTACAAGTAATAGCGGTAGCAGTAGCAGTAGTAGCGATAATGATAATAATAAAATGTTAGTACTCGAACTAGCAGTAGCAGCAGAAGCAGCAGTATAAGTAATAGCAGTAGTAGTAGTAGCGATAATGATAATAATAATAAATTGTTAGTACTCGAACTAGCAGAAGTAGCAGTACAAGTAATAGCGGTAGCAGTAGCAGTAGTAGCGACAATAATAATAATAATAAAATGTTAGTACTCGAACTAGCAGTAGCAGCAGAAGCAGCAGTATAAGTAATAGCAGTAGTAGTAGTAGCGATAATGATAATAATAATAAAATGAAGTCGGTGAACCTCTGAACGGTTCTCAAATTCCACACTGGTGGAGGTTTTTGTGAAGGGAAAGCGGCTTTTGCGGTATTTGCTCACGCTCGTTCCTCTCAATGCCATTCACCTGCACAAGGGCCTTCACTACACCCACACCCTACCCTTACCCTACCCACACCCTGCGCTACCCTTACCTTACCCATACCCTATCCATACCCTACCCATACCCTTACCTTACCCTTACCCTATCCATACCTTATCCTACCCTTACCGTACCCTTACCTAATCCATACCCTACCCATACCCTTACCTTACCCTTACCCTATCCATACCTTATCCTACCCTTACCGTACCCTTACCTAACCCATACCCTACCCATACCCTACCCACACCCTATCCTACCCTACCCTACCCTACCCATACCTTACCCTTACCCTTACTCTACCCATACCCTACCCATACCTTACCCTTACCCTTACTCTACCCATACCCTACCCATACCCTACCCATACCCTACCCACACCCTACCCTACCCTACCCACACCCTACCCTACCCTACCCTACCCTACCCTACCCTACCCTACCCTACCCTACCCTACCTACCCTTACCCTTACTCTACCCATACCCTACCCATACCCTACCCACACCCTATCCTACCCTACCTTACCCTACCTTACCCTTAACTTACCCTTACCTTATCCATACCCTACCCTACCCTTACCTTACCTTACCCATACCCTACCCCAAGGGGTTCGAAACTTCCAAAAATCTTCGTACACCTAGGTCGTGTTATCACTGTTATCAGTCTGTTATCTCCCTGTTATCTACCTGTTATCGCATGTTATCAGATAATCTTCGTACACTTTTCCTCGGAGTTTCAGACCCCTTGCCCTACCCGTACCTTTCCCTTACCCTACGCTTACCCTACCTTATACAACACACGCAGTGAATAATGTAGGTGGATGAATAGGTAGGGAGATGGATAGAGGGATGGATAAACATATAGACAAAGACAGGTAGACAGAGATAGAGAGATAGACAAACAGAAAGACAACAGACAGAAATACAGATAGACAGAGAAGGAGACAGGAAGACAGATAGACAGACAAACAGATGGATAGATAACAGAGATAGCTGATAACAAGATGATATGGAGGAAGGATTAGATTATACAGAACGGAAATGAAGACGAGGGGATAATGAGATTACAGGAAAAGAATAAAAAGGAGTGATAACACTCTGATAATACGTGATAACTCTTGATAACTCGTGATAACAACTGATAACACTCTGATAACACGTGATAACTCGTAATAACAAGTGATAACACTCTGGTAACACTCTGATAACTCGTAATAACAACTGATAACACTCTGATAACACGTGATAACTCGTGATAACAACTGATAACACTCTGGTAACACTCTGATAACACGTGATAACTCGTGATAACAACTGATAACACTCTGGTAACACGTGATAACTCGTGATATCAACTGATAACACTCTGATAACACTCTGATAACTCGTAATAACAACTGATAACACTCTGATAACACGTGATAACTCGTAATAACAACTGATAACACTCTGATAACACGTGATAACTCGTGATAACAACTGATAACCCTCTGATAACATTCATAACAAAAGTTTCAGACAGAATAACGATCAACTAACGTCAATACAACCATTGATAACACTTTGATAACACCGATACCAGTCTGATAATAGTGATAACATACTGATAACACTGATAACAATGGGGGGTTCTGGAATTTTTCTACACCCCATCTGGCGCCTTATTCATTTGAAACTGACACAAAAAAAGGTGGTCGAACAGACCTGCAAGCAGTGTTTCCCCTTTGCAGGTAAATTCCCTGAAAAAAGGGAAAAAAGGGAAAAAAGGGGGAAACGGGAGTCTGAAAAGGGGAAATATGGAAGCACAGCCTCCTATTCTAGTTACGCGAGGGGGAAAGGGGGAAAATAAGGGAAGAGAGAAAAGGGAAAATCTGGAAGTACAGTCTTTTATTCTAGTACGGAAGGGATAAAGGGGGAAAACAAGGGAAGAGAGAAAAGGGAAAATCTGGAAGTACAGCCTTCTATTCTAGTTACGCGAGGGGAAAAGGGGGGAAAATAAGGGAAGATGGGGGGGGAGGAAAGGGGAAACTGAAAGTGGCAACACTGCCTGCAAGGCACACACTCACCTTTTCATTTGCCAGCCACAAAGCACATCTTTTCTGAAGAAAAATGTTATCGCCATGTTATCACCCTGTTATCACATTATCAGACGACCTTGAAAAGAATCTCGGGGTGAGAATGATTCTGGCCAAGAATTTCAAGATTCTTACGACGGTCCTGGCCTTAAGGCCATTGTGGGGACTTTAGCCTTTTGTTTCTCTATTAGCTCGGGGATATTTTTCCAAATATTACATTCTTGGCCACGGTAATTTGAACATAAAGCTCATCTGACGTTCCCACAGCCGCCCAATATTCATAATCGATTATTATTATACTGAAAATATTTTATAATATATTTTTATAAAAAAATTGCAGGGAAAAATGTCTGACCGACTGACCCTAGCTAGTGCTTACCCTTTCGCTTGGGGAAAAAAGGAATTCTATTGTATTTCGGACTTTCTTTTCAAAAAAAAGGAAACAACAGAGGGCCAAGCTCCATTTCCGTATATATATATATATTTAAAATATACTATGGGTTTAATATAAGAGGTTGACGTCCGAGCGTTAAGGTATGCGTACAACTAACTTACGTCTTTCAGAGGAATGCGGATTCTATTGACGGCCGAGTCCGCGGCTTCTTAACAGCAAAACTCGGTATCCCATCACAGTTAGCTTCTGATATGTCGGTCGATTGTCTGAATTAAAGATGATTTCCTACTAATTCTGTCACAGAGTTTCTGCCTCTTGGTGATAAGAGGGAAACGATGAGGGAAGGAAGGGAAAAAAAAACACTAACTCTACTCGACTCGATGCTGCGCCAGACCCACTGTGACAGGAGCGGCTGGCCTGCGCTTTGCTTCTCGCTGCGAGCGCAACAAGAGACGCGCCCTTAGGCCACCGCGCCACGACGCCATCTAGCGGTGAAATTCAGAACTAAATTATTTAATTTGCTAAAAAAGTTATTTCATTTCCACACAAATTAGAAACGAATTTATTAACACTTTGCAACAAGTAAATAGCTTAATATAATTATTTAACTGATTTTTTTTCAGCGTTCTGAATTATTACCTACAGCGCGAACTAGTGGTCAAAGTTTGAACTAGGTTGTATTATAAACTAAATTTTCTTAAAAATTAAATACTAAAATATCTGCACACATGTATTAATAAAATATTCATTATAATAACAAGAAAATTAGTAAATAATTTCATAAAGTTTCTTAATTATTTAAGGGTTTTTTTTTCCCCGGAGCAGATTTATGTTGTAAGCAGCTTAGCGTTGCCCGTAAAACAAAAGGGCGGCAAGGATTTTTCTAGTAGAAAAGTGTTTTTGAAGAGTGGTGGTGGAGGGCGTTGAAAGGGCGAATCAGTTTTTGTTATTGGTAAAAGATCAATCTGTTTAGTAAGCCACTCAAGTGAGTGAGATATTGGCTGCATCGTGTTGACTATGTCTGCCAAGTCTGCGCTGTTGCCATAGCAAAAGCATGCTTTCTGCGCCGGCTATATATCGATGTGCGCAAACACGGCTCAAGTGTCCCAACCAGCCCCAGCCAGACCAAGCAAGCCAGCCAGCTAGCCCAGCCAGCAAACCCCAAAACGTTAGACTCTGTTTTAGACTTTCCTATTCTCTCACAAAACATTACTTGCACAGTTTCTCTCGCCTAATCGTGTCTGCTAACATCAAACAAACCTCCTGCAAACGTGTTTGGCTGATACATTGCTAAAACTACAGGTAAAATCGACGTAATAAGGAAAGACGCATTGTCTGTGAGGGGGTTTTATTGACATTGCATGATCTGTTCCTCATGGCCGCGTTCGCTACGGGTAAGTCGATCACTCACTTCTCATCGCTTTTCGTGTGCAATAAATCGTTGAAAATCGTACGGTTTGTTTTAGTTATTTGCATAATGTTTCCTCTCTCTAGGGGAAGACTGAGAGTCACTTTGCCCTGCACGTAATTTAGTGGCAGTACCTATTAGTGCCAACCCTTTGTGCAGCCAGTTAAAACATGACCCGACGCATCTACTTTTTTAATGACATTTCCCCTAAAACTTGGTTATCTCCGAGTGGGAGTATATACAAGATTCTTCGTCCTACTCATTGATCCTTCGGCTGACACTATTAAGCATTAATGCACGTCGGAGCAAGGCCAGATTAAAGTTCCTATTGATACCTACACAAGTTGGAAATGTCGGAGTTCAAATGGCTTGATCTGTTTTGTCATTCAAGCTTCCCACTCAACTCGTCTTGTTGCTCCGAATCGTCTTATTGATTAAGTTTACTTTCGCTGCAACTCGTGCTGTATAAAACCCAGTGGTTTAACTTTCAACAGTTTCTGTTGGCGCAGGAAAATGAAGCAGGGCTGTACTCTCACTGAGGAGGAGAAGAAAGAAAGGGAAGCTCGATCTGTGGCTCTGGAGAAAGCTTACGTCCATGATGTTTACGATCAGCTTTCAGGCAGGTTCTCAGATGAAAGGTATCGCCCCTGGCCAAAAATCCGTCAATTCCTGGAACAGCTAGAGCCAGGATCTTTACTGTGTGATGCTGGTAAGACAACTCACAAACCCTCCCCTTTCGTCTGGATTAGCATAAAATTGTTTTTTTCGTTGCAGGTTGTGGAAATGGCAAGTATCTATCTCTGAATTCTTCCGTTTATAAAGTCGGTTCCGACAGATGCAGTCCTCTAACAGACGTAGCAAGGAAAAAAGGCCACGAGGTAATTTAAAAACAACAGACGACTTTATTTGTTTCTCGCAGACATTCAGTGCTGTAGTGAATACATTATTCACTTGTCATATTGCGGCACTGGCAACTGCCCAAGTCTTTTCTAGAGCCGAGAGAAGATGTTTATTAAGTGATTCTTTAACCATTTCGTTGGCTCTTGAAGAAGCAAAAAAGAAAAAAATTATATCTCAGATCAATACTTTTTGTTACACAGGTCTTGATTTGTGATACCCTTTCTCTTCCGTTTCGTGACGAGACTTTCGATGCTGCGCTTTCTGTAGCTGTTATTCACCACCTGGCAACACGGGACCGCAGAATCCGAGCCCTCAGGGAGTTGGCTCGAGTTCTAAGGGTTGGGGGTCGTCTACTTATTACGGTCTGGGCTAAAGAGCAGCGTCACAGAAAGGTAAAACCCTTACTGCAGTAAAAACAAATGGTATAGAAACTACTGGATTCAAATTTTTGATTGGATTTCGATGCAGTTCGAGTCTCAGGATATCTTAGTTCCTTGGAGCACTCCGGAGAGATCCAGCAGTGAGGATAAACCTTCTTCCCAAGACCCTGATTTTACATCCACGACAACTTCGGAAGACGATATCACGCATTACCACGCCTATACTCAGACTTCAGACAGCGATTCGTGCTATTCATGCAGGTTTACCTGAGCTCAAGATTATGATTTTAAACTTCAACTTTTCGCATGGCAACCAGAATAACTGTTAATCGTTTTCAGGAATCGAATACGATGCTCCGAAAGCAAAGTTGAGTTGCAGTGCGAACGATGTTTGATCCACTCTGAAGCACCGGAAGGTTTCACCAGGCGCAAACTTCGCAGTCGACACAAAGGCAGATCTGTTGATCCTCGTTGTCCTTCGTGTAGTTCCCAGAGTTCTTCTGATCTATCTTCACCCGGTGAAACATGCTATAGTTTTGTTCGCAAAGCGTTACAGGTACATTCTTTCATAAACTAACACAGTTCGGGACTAAATAGCTTCTCTCTATTCTACTTGAAGAAACTGGCAAGTTCGAGAAGAGGTCGAGGAGTACATACTCGGAGATGGTTCACCGTGGACCAGTATAACAAGTCTAGTCTTGAAGGGACAGTACCGCATCTTCGACAACCGACATGTATTCCAGGTCCAACTCCAGAATGCCCCATAGAACTGCGTTTACTTGATCCGGATGAAGAGAGCATCCCAAACCCTAAATGTATTTCACTAACCGAACCGAATGGAGAGAGGAGTCGTAGCAGTCCACCTTCTCTAGGTGGGAAAAGAGACTCCAACATTTCCACTTCAACGGAACCTCCTGTTTTCCCTCGACCACTTTCCAGTTCTTCTTTGATCTCCATCGTCCAGAACGCTCGTTCCAGGAGCCTCAGTGATATTCTGCACACTCTGCCAGCTTCAGTGAGCTCGTGGTTTCGCGGTCGGAAAACCAGTGATGAATACACAGCCGAACAGCCGCTAAATATGTTGTCCAAGTCTCATTCAGCAGCTTCTTGGGTACTACCAGGATACTTTAGCACAGCCTTGGTGTTCGGGCAGGAAGAGAAGAAACCCTCCACCTCTACCGATCCTCAGCAGGGACAAGCGGTCGAGATAACCGAAACCGTGCGAAGGAGGCAGATGTTCGCCAAGCAGAAGAAAACTGTATTCATGTCCGCAGCTTCGTGGGAAGAGGAGTGGATGTCTGGATTAAAACTAAGGACTTCGTTTGAGAGCAGTGATCCTAGTAAGAAAGTATACAAGCAAGGATCCTTAAATGATAGCTGGTTTTCGCACGACCGCATCCTAGAACGCGAACAACTGAAGCAGAGCATCCGAAAGCAGACGTCCTTAGCGGATGACCGGGTCCTTACAGCGAGCATTCCCGAGCTTGTCGAGGACCAGATCCACGACAGAAGCGGATCTTTTCAAAAACTCTTGGATAACGTTGACATTCCCACTGACTTTACTTCGCTAACGAATAGTCTGATGAGAATGTGGCAGGCCTGGAGAAGGGATTCAGTCTCAGTAGCAGAGACTACAACCACGGAATGTCCGTCAGCAAGTAAGGTTGATACTTCAGGTGAAACGATAGCATCCAGAGACCAACAGTGTGATAATCCTTTAAAAGTTGGCGCTGAAGGAGCTGTTCGTAGTCCCTTACGCACAGCAAACAAAGACACCGAGTTCAATTTCTCTTTATCCAAGTGCTGCCCGGAGCAAGAGCTTACATACACTACTCGGGCCACGTCTCAAAGACAGTCCTATCGGGAGGAAGGATCCGATTCTTCGAAAGACAGTAGCCTTCAGAGTGACACGAGTATCGATTCTGAGGACAGCTGCATATCGGTCATCTTCATTCCGAGGCCCGAGATGAAGAACCAGCTGGGAGATGAGCTCAACAAAACCAGAACCAGTTCATCTTCCAGCTCGGAAGGCTCAGAACGTTCGCCCAAAGTCAAGCATTTCCCACCTACTCCAATCAGCGAACTACCGGAAACTCAGGCGGTTTTGGTAAATGAGGAAACGGTTCAACCAACTAAAACAGAGACGTCTCCCCCACAACCAGAACCCAAGGTAACGCCAGACCCAAGTCCGGTAAAAACCGCGGAAGAACCAAATACTGAAGAAGCCAAGCCCGCGCGGCCGAGAATTTCTCAGCAGTCTAACAGAAAACTTGCTAAGCCAGACGATGATGACAGAATTGAAGTCATCCGAAAGTGTGGTTCTTCTGGAGCTCAGCTTTACAAAAAATCCGTGCCAAGATTCTTATCGTTTGAAGTATTCAATCCAGAAACAGACGACGTGGACAGTGATAGCAGCAGCGAAAGCTCAAGTGATACTGCGGGCAGTGTCATCAGCGTTGGAGGTGATCCGATGTGGCCAGCTTTCCAGGATAGGCGCCCGACAATACTCACGCCATCCATAGCAGAGCTGATTCGGAGGCAAGGACAACTGAAACACGAAAACATGGGGATGAACACTGGCGTGAGTACTGGTTCAGACAAAGAAGTCAGTGAGAAGGACTCTGTCCCTGATTACACAGTAGAACAGGCAGTATCCGAGGAACGTCAAAGCTCAAATTCGAGAATGTCCCTAGAAATGGTCGGAGAGGAGGAAGAAAACGAACAGATCGATAAATTTGAGAACGAAAGCGGGATCGTTGATTGCGTAGGGTCTCTTCTGAAAGACAAAACCAAACGTTCCTTTTCTGCTAGTACGTCGAGTTTGGATTCTTCCTTCAGTGCTCCGTCGTTATCGAGCGCGCGGCATAGTTCTAGTGCCTCTGTCTTGAGCGAACTTCGCAAGAATTCGGACGATTCCGCTCTTTTGCCTGCGATGGCTTTGCTCAAACCGCGCACCTGCCCGACTCCTGCCGTTCGGAAAACAGCGAGTAAAGCTAGTTCTGTTTCCGAGGAAGAACTGCGGTTCCCTCACTGTACATGTCCCAAGTTGCCGAGGACGCAGATTCATGACCGCCCCAGTGACAACTCGTTAAGTGTTTCCACGTCGCAGGACTCGTTGCCCTCGGATTCGGGCGGTGCGCTCTCTCTTCACCGGTACTACCACGTTTTCCGCGAAGGGGAGCTGGATCAGCTGATTGAACGCCATGTGGAAAATTTGCATATCATTTCATCTTACTATGATCATGCGAACTGGTGCATTGTGGCTGAAAAGGTGCATGTGTGGACCATTTAAAAAATATTTTTCCTTACCATTTTGCGTTTTTACTTGAAATATTGATTCTCTGATTGTATAGCCACGTTACGTCTTACCAGCTTGCGTTCTAATAAAAGTTTATGTTCGCCCGTTGCATAAAGTTTGGTTTGAACCGTACCCCCAGGTTATGATAACATTCTTTGTCGTATACCATTCACCATAGAATTGTATTTCTCTAGATTCAAAAAGCCATATACAAAGGAAAGACGTTCAAGAGCTCGTTTTATCGTTTACCAATAATAGCGGCCATAGTTGTAAGGGGCACCATAGCCGTAGTGGTTGTTATAGCCATAGGTAGGAGCAGCATAGCCATAGTGATTGTTGTATCCGTTGTAAGGGGTAGCATAAGCAGGTCGGTAAACGTTGTAACGATGATGGCCGTAGTTAGGGTAGCCATAGCCATAACCAGCACGGTATCCATACCCGTACCCATGACCATAACCGTAGCCGTGGTGGACTCCCTCTGCTACCTGCAGATCGCTCTCCTTCTTGGTTTCTTCAGCGAAGACGGTGCAAAAGACCAAACCGAATGCAACCAAAAAGACCTAAGTTTATAAAAATCATTAATCTACCTTAACTTTAATGAAATTTTACATTTAACTTACGATAAGTTTTGCCATTTTGGGTTGAAGTAGTAGTTGTTGCTGTTGCTACTGTTGTTGCAGAACTGCGATGCTTGATCCAGTACTTAACGGGTTAATTTATACTGATCTTTTGCGTTACATTACCTTGACACTCCTGTTACTTTCAAGTTGGTTTCTTGAGAGACAAAAGGGAGTTATCAATAGAGATCTTTTGGAGACAATTAAATCATTACACAAAACTTGAGTAAATCACTCGAGCGTTGTGATGGGGAATGTCACAGAGTGAAAGGTGGGGGCCCACCCTTTTCCAGGTTCGTGTAAACAGAAACAAAAAGTACTTTATTCAAGGTTTTATCTCTGAAATCTTAATGCTGAATTCGTGGATTTTAGTTTAAAAGTATTAAGTGGGTCGGATATCAAGACTATCTCGCAATCTCTCCCACAAAATGCTGTAATATTATGAAATTTCATCCAATGACTTTAGGTCTTGTATGAATATTACTACTTATGAAGCTTACAGCAACGTCAGCCTGCCGATTCAGTTCCTCAGTTTCGTTGATATCTTTGGTCATAGGGTTTGTAGTTCGTAGAAAAGAAACGGACATGGAAACACGTGGACAGCTGTCCTTTTGTCATCATTTTTCAGGGTCTCTAACAAAACCTAAAAGCAACCCAAACCTTAAAATCCTCAGACTCCCATTGAACTTCACTTTTGATCACGTAATTCGAGTAAGTATTATTGTTAAACAAATATTCTTTGCAGTGAAAAACTTTTCTTGAACGTGGTCATCCACCATCTTGGATGTGAGCTTCGTTCGTTGCGCTATCTGTGGTCCGAACAAAGAACTGTCTGTACAGAGCTCTTGCAAAAATTTCACAGTATTATACATTAATTACGTCGAGCCAGGGGAATGGCGCACTTTTCAAGACGAGTGTCCATTGTGATACTAATATGGTGGACGTAATGCATCCATTTCCGTTGCGTTAAGCTTTTAAACGCATGCCACGCGACTGGCAGTTGGTGACGGGGACGGAAATAATGTTGCTACTTGAATAGACCGCAAAATGGCCGCTTCCTCCCGTTTTCCAGCATAAAACCTGTCTCCTTTTGTCAACTACTTTACCTGAGTAAACTTAAATCTATACATAGTTGGCCATTTTTACGAGGTCCGTTGCTTATACAGCCTGTTTTTGCTGAGGCCTAACAGTTTTACGACTTCCATGAGAAGATTTCGGACATCGCTTTGTAATTCTGAACCCCTTTGTACAATTCTAGACTGCGAAACTCGTTGCAGAAAGCCTTCCTGAAGGTCCAGTTTCTAGACTCGAGAAGATTCAGGGCCTCGATTCGACTTAAAGTTAGTTTTTGTTTTCAGTGTATAAGAACAGAGGACTATTTAAGGAAGAGATGATTCTTTTGTGTTCTTACCACGCGTACCAACAAACTGCAACATAAAAGCAGGAGGATCGCCAGTCACACGGCGATAAATATAGCCAAGTGTGCAGCACAGACGGGAGCGTGGAAAAGTGCACAGGTGAAGTCCATTAACTATCATGATCGACGACACCATCCACTTCCACCACAGAGAGAATCGACTATCTTGTGCTTGATTCATTTCCTCATTCTTTCTAGCCTAACCACCTCCAAGAGAAAAACACAGAACTTGAAACACTTTTCGATCAGGTGAACCACATTGGTTGAATATGGTGATGGAAGTAGTTTTTGTTATGCTTTATAACTGATGGAAGTCAGATGCTATTGGGCCTTCAGAGAAGGATTGCTATTGAAGGCATGAATAATTGAGGGGACAAATTGAATTGGTGAGTCAATCAAGACGTTGATTTTCTACTTGGCGTCTCAGGCAAAGTTCCTGATATTGAGTTACGTCCAGTCCCTCGGTCACTTCCTCCCAGAGTGACCCAAAGAGCCAATCGTATTTCCTTTCTATGCATTATTTTAGTCACGAAAAAACTAACTCCACCAAAATGATCCCCAAATTCGGTTAGAAGGCTTGCCTGTAGTATTGCATCTTCAATGGGGGCACCGCAACTTTCTTACTTCGCCTGAAAAATATAGCTTAACATTCCGAAAGTTAACGTGGGAAAAAGTAGTTTAAAAAGTCGCAGAATCGGAAAGTTGGTTGCCTTCCTATTATCAATACGAAACGAGACAAATTCCCTCATCTCGTCAGCATTTTGCCTCCTTCCTAATCCCATCAATTGGGAGCCCTTTTGAAGTTTTTCAGAGGTCCATGTTGAACTTTACCAGCTTTGCAAGATATGCGCTTCCATGGGACCAAAAAAAAAGAAACTAGAAACTTTGATATCCGAGAATGAAGCTTATTTCATTATTCACTATTCAGCCTTGATATTCGACAAACTATAAACGGAAGTATACTTTCCACCTTTTCTGCTGTATTTTCTCTAAAGTGGAGTATAACTTTTTTGTAGTGGAAAGCAATTATGACAAAAACGGGGGACGATATTGTGCGGCCGTAGCCTGCAGAAATGTTTGCTCAACGGGTAAAGTCCAATGAAGAGAGAAAAAAGTATACAAGACATATGAAGAGAAACAGTAGGAGCCCCACCATTATGGTTCGCTCTGTGGCGCCCCATTGTATTTAGCTTTGCCGTGGAGTGTATCTACGAGTGAAGGGATGCAGCTCAGGTTCCTCGTGTCACATCCCTTCATCCTCAGCGGTACTTGAATCAGTGCATCTCCTGACGCCGACTATCGCAGGCACACAACTCTCAAGACGCGGTTAACAGCAACTTCTCTTGTATTCACTCTGCTTGGTCCCCCCAAGTAAGCAGTTCACCAACGAGAATGATCGATTGCCTCTTAAATTTATAACCGACGTGGGATTTTCAAGCGGAGGAAATAGTTCGAATTTCAGCTACAGGAGTTTGACATTTGTTCCAAAAGCAAAGATACATAAGTGATCGTGAGTTTGTGACTCTAGGAGAGACTTTACTTCACAAGTTCGCATGTCTCCTTCGTATTTGTCCAGTATTCACCACAAAACTAGGATGATGAACCAAAACAGCCCCAACTACATGGCACTTGTTGTCATTGTCCATCTCATCTATTGCGGCTTTACCTACGGTAAACATTCAAAATTTTCAAAATTTCTAACAAATTTTCCGGATTTATATCTGTAAATTATGGGATTTGAAACAATAAGAGTAATACACCTGCTGGGTAACGTGCTTATGCTACATGCTCTTTTCATGCGTGTTGAAATTTATGTGTATCCAAGGGTAGTACAATAACGTTATACTCTTTTGATTAACAGGTATGGTCAAAAGTGGTGATTTGTCAATACCGGAACCAGAATTCACGGGTCCTATTCGTAACGTTACCATACCTCTCGGACGGGAAGCAGTACTTTCGTGTTCCATTGAAAACCTGGGCGAGTACAAGGTATATAACATTGTCATAGGGAAGATGGATGTGGCTAAATTTCAACAAGTTTAACTTAGTTGACTGATCTTGTTCCCCCACCTTACAAGTTGCGGGTCTTGCAAGTTTTACTAAAACGTGAACCACATAATGACCAGACCACAGCTTGTGCTGGTACCAAGCTTAGGAGATTAAATTCCTAGCTTTATGAATTAAGAAGCAACAAAAAAAGTAACAGTGACCCGAAAACTACCAAATTATTTAAATGTACTGAAACTTTCAATCTCTACAAGTTTTAAGAATTAAAAATTAAATCATCTCTAGACACAATTCAGATTTGGAACGTAAGGCTATGAATGAAGTTAAGATCAAGAGCCGCTGTCATGGGCCATCAAAGTCTGTGCCGCAGTGAATGGGACAGTAGTAAATCAAGCGGCTGAAATTTATATTCCAATTCCTCCGTAATAAAATTCAATCCGGTCCTAAAACTTTTCCATTTTCCTTTCTGTTTGTGAGAGAGATGCTTCTTTTGTACGGTCTAAGAAAACTACTCGAGAGAACCGAGGAATTGCACGGAACGGGGGTAACACTGAAGCGTTATCGGTTGCCTCGATTTGATTCAATTGGTCCCAGGGCTTTCCTCTAAGACTCCTACCACACTCTTTTCTGCATTGTGCTACTCAGGTACCTACGGTTTTCGCTAAAGGCAAACACGAGAGATGCTAGGATATCATAATTGGCGACCTCTGGCAGAATAGGTTGAGCTCTTTCAAGGCGAAAGAGAAGTCAATTATCTGACTTGCGTCTCTGATAGGTTCAGAAGTAGTTCGTCCTGACAAGAGGGGAAACGGGAGAAGAGGGGGGAAATTCTGAGGGGAAAAAAATCTGTAGGCCCGGTCCGATTTGGAAGGAATATTAAAAGCCCTTGGTGCGGAAATTAGAAGCCCCTTCAGCTATATGCACAACTTGCTAGCGATGCATAGTGTATTGCATCGGATCCTTTGATCTTTTGAAATTTTGCTCGAAAGAACGGTTTGCTCGCTTGAAACAGGAAAGAGGCGAAGGCTGCGAGAATCAATTATGGGATTGTTGCAATTAACGGTTTTCCAAAAGGGGTGATGGTGGGGCAGATTGCATTTCTTCTTCGCACCTCTTGCTCTCTGTCGTTTCCTCCTTTTTTTCTCCTTGACTCGCTTTATTTCTACTTTTTACAACTGCAGCAATAAAACAGACTCAATGCCGGCTGCCACCGTTGTGTGTTTAAACGCCGCAGAAAACATTTTTCCCACACGTTTCCTTTCTGGCGATTCGCTGGGCCCTTTATGGAGCCGTTTCATTCGCCCCCAGAGCTCAGAAATTGAGCTACCAAGAGCTACTGCACCTCGACAAAATAACTACCTAACAAGATGGTCATCGTAACGAAATCATTTTACCCAGAATAGACTATCACAGCTCCCCCGGAAGGATAACAACGTAAACACAATCTTAAAATCACATTTCCTTCATTTTAAAATCCTTTCCCAAATTAGAGTTTGCATTCGCAAGAGGTCCACAGTACCACGACCGGATGTTTACTGTTATTAAGGATGAATTAGGGGCCACACAAGACACTTAAAGGTTCCTAGGGGCAAAATCTTAAGCGAGGCTTCTTTGACATATCGTGGGGCCGGGCGATAAAACAGGAGGAAAAAACTGTAGATTATCGATGAAGGGAATAGTTAATAATCAAGTAGGGAACGGATTGTAGAAAAGGAAGAAAGAAAGAAAGAAATGAAAAGAGTGAGCACCATCTGGCAACGATAAATAAATTCCGAGCGTTCAATTCTCGCTGCTGTGTGCTGTTCTTTTTGATCGCATTTCGCTCGCCTCAATCCACTGCAAACACATTGCACCAATAACCGGCATCTGCATGACGGAATATTTCAAAAAGAGTCGTAGGATTTGGCAGGCCAATCTTACCGGGATCTAAAGCATCTCAAACAGTAGCCCTCCGTCCCCCATAGTTTTCACTCAGACTGCATAATGTTGTTTGCTAACTCTGGCCTAAAGTTCGGATCTTTTTGTATCAACACATGAATGAGATGTGAGTTTACATTAACAGGTTGGATGGTTGCGGGCAGACGACCAGACAATCCTCAGCCTACATCGACGTGTGGTTACGCATAATCCGAGGGTAATTGTTACCCATGACGAGTCGAAAACATGGAACCTGCACATCAGACAAGTCAAAGAGTCGGACCAAGGATGCTACATGTGTCAGATTAACACAGCCACCATGAGGAAGCAGCTTGGCTGCATTCAAGTTCAAGGTTATTCACTGTTCCCTGACATGTTCTGTTTCCTCGTTTGTATTACTGTAACATTTAATAGTCCCCCCGGACATTCTGGACGAGAATACGACCAGCGATGTAACAGTAACGGAAGGAGATAATGTCACTCTCACCTGCAAAGCTAAGGGAAAACCTTCACCGCGAATCTTTTGGCGTAGGGAAGACGGCGAACGCATTCTGCTGAATAAACCTACTCATCACGGGGGTAACGAGGCGGATGCTCAGGAAATAGCGAGTCATCGAAATTCTAATCAACGGATTTCGGCTCAGCAGTTCGTTCGTGGGGACCATCAGAATCGAGACAGAAATCGAGGTAGTCTTTTTGTGCTTTCCCTTTTCACCACCAAATGGTGGAAACGAGGGAGCAGATTTTGAGTTTAATAAAAGAAGGATAAAAACCCCTGGTCGTTTTTCTTTTCAGGGGTCGAGGTGTTTCATGGTGAAGTACTGCGGATGTTCCGCGTAACGCGCAGGATGATGGGGGCTTATACCTGCATTGCCACCAATGATGTCCCTCCTGCTGTTAGTAAACGAGTCTCTCTCAACGTTAACTGTAAGTTCTGGAAAATCTTTAGTGAACCTCGAATGGAAGCGTACCGAATTATCACATTTTAGAAACGCCTAATTATATCTTCTAAGATTTCGTAGAACTTGAATTCGTAGTCTGCTAGGGTGTTATTAGGTTACTTGATGGACAGTATGGAGAGGAGGGATTTGCAACTAATGGCTGTTAATTTGCAGTTGTGCCCCTTGTAAGGGCTGAAACACAACTCATGGGAGCACCACCTGGCAGCCAAGTGAAATTAGAATGTAACGTCGAATCCTACCCTCAGAGTATAAACTACTGGCTCAAGGGGCGTCCTGAAGAAAATAACATGCTCCTACAGAGGTACATTCCCTTACAAGCTTAAAGCAAATACAACACTTCTTATTTCTGAAACTTTATCGGGGGAACCCACTAGTCGGAAATATGACATGGGAGATGAACGAAACGGGTATCATGGAGTCATGTCGCTAGTTATACGAGATTTTAGTGCCGATGATGAGGGAACGTACACCTGCGTAGCCACAAACTCCTTGGGTAAAGCTGAAGGCACCGTGCGGCTTTATGGTAACATTTTTCTCAATTAAATTTAACTACATTTTCTGTAACTTCTTTGGATGCAGAAATCAAGAACCATACCCCCAAACCGCAGACTTCTACTCAACTTGAACTTCACAGTACAGGTTCGCCACTATACTATAAAGATTTAATCTATAGGTTTAATCCTTATTTACTTCATAGTAGAACGCTTCAATGCCAAGAAATTTGGGGCCATGGACGATGTTTCAAGTAAGTTGTAGTTTTCTTCAATACTGAGCTGAGTCTCACTTTTAGAACGTGTAATGTTTTCATGAGAGTTTCCCTAGGGGTCTCACATAGACCCTAGTATTTCGTAATGAGGATGCCGCATTGCTTTTTGTCTCAGTTGTTGAGTAAATCAAGTTTATATGGCAGTAGAAGATGCGGGGAATGGAGAGCGTAATTTAGCTTTAACCCTTTGGAAAACAACTGTTCCTATAGTTGATTATTGATTTTGTGTAACCATCTGGTGAACGGATCCAAGTTTTAATGACCGCTTGCAGAGTTTACGCAAGTGGTGTCAATGTCAAGATTACACTAACTTCAAATGACACGCCAACTTCAAATTAAGAGAATAAAAACAAAACCCAGGATTCAGTATTCTAACATACTGGTCTTATTGATTCTAACAATCATTCATAAGTTTTTCAAGCACAAATGTCACAGCTTTTTGAAGAGGCAAATTCCTTAGGGAGGGAGCAAGCGAGTTTTAACAACGAAATCCTGCATTCCTGCATAATTACAGCGAACTCAGTTATTTCATTTGTGTCCCTGTGCTGGCATTCAATTATCGCCTTGATGATAGAGAAACATCTGTAAAATTCCACCCATTAGGACGTAATTAATCATTGGACCCCTTTTCATTAGCCCCTCATCTAAGGCCCATTTCTTGTAAACACAGAGAGAGAAACGTCAACAGCTTCTAGTCTCACCATGAAGAATCAGCAAAACAGAAACGCCGGATCTCATACTTATTACCCGGATAATAACCGAAACCTGCGACCCACAGGCCAGAACAGCGCAGATCGAAATGGAAATCATGTTTTCCTCGTTTTGTTCAGCGTTGTTGTAGTGTTGCTAACAGTGCATGCATGAAAAAAAATCCTTGATTTCCAGCTTTCCTCGTACATACAAAGTCATTACTTTCCTTGTTGTTTGCATAGTTTTTAAGTATATACTCAGTGCTGTCAAGCTTAAACTCTGGTGATTGAATCAATAAAAGTCCCATATGAATGTCGACGCTGTTTAACTGAAATTCGCATGTCGCAAGATGCGTGTGTACTCGCTTTCTTTCATATAAAAGGGTGGGAATGATGGATGACAACTATACGCGAGTTGCAAGTATTGCACCTGCGCTTTTCTCCACGATCAACTCCTGGCAAGTTCTGACAGCCGACCACCTCCATCATCATTTCTTTCCACCCTCTAAATCCACGGTAATCCCGGCGCGCAGAGGGGCATAAGACCTGGAGAATCTACTTTTCATGAGGGTACCGAGTACATTTTTTCTCTCTCTGGAACCCTCGTCGACATAAATGGCACTAGAACTTAAAGTTTTCAAGATAGATCTTACTGGAATTGGTGAAGAATTAACTTCTTGGGATCGTTTTGGATGGAGAAGAAAGGATTTTTTCTTGTGTTTTGTAGCGAGTGTGAAGTGTGTGATAGGATGTTTCGTTGTGGAGTATCACAATCACTGCAAGCCATATTGCCGCAAAGGCAAAATGTTTCCGTTCCCGGTATGGTTCCTACTGATAAGGGGCCTTAAGCTGCCATAAATAGTATGACAGCCATGATACTCATTCTCTTGCCCCTGTTTCAATTGAAAAGTGGAAAAAAATACAGAAGTTTTTATTCGCAGATCTCTTTGCAAGCACCTTACGTTTTTATAAGCCATAACTATAGCACTAGGAACCATACTTAAACCAAATGCGGTACATCCGTCATCACAACAGACGTGTTTGCGTGGTTACTTGAACAAGGTTCATTCAGGGGCAGGGGGAGAACGAGGGATCTACTCTTCATATGTCCATCATTCATTACAAGGGGTCTCAAAAACGTATCCTTCTTGCGTTCCTAATGCAGGAGACACACGAAACCTTTGCTGGGATGAGCTGCTTATCTGGTAATTACTAGGGCATTCCTCGGTATATACGCTCTGCAGCTCCCTTACCGCGACCAAATCAACTTATTATTTTCGCTCAGCGTTATCCTCTTATGATGGGGTCATAATTTGAAACGGAGAAAATTAGACCTGGAAAAATCAGAGATGAGCCACAGATTGGCTTCTTGTTGAATAGCAGCTAATTTTGCAGCATTTTCCCTTGATTCACGTGAAGCCATTGACAAACTTCAGAATCCGATGAATTCACATAATACAGATTTTTTTTTGTCGGCAGGTGGCTTATTACTTTGTTATGTGAATCCTGCGGCTTTGCGAGCTTCTTTTTGTATTCGCCCATAGTAGAAAACGTCAATTAGAGAACAAACATGGTCAAATTAGTTTGATCCGCTGAGACAAGTCAAAGAAATAAAAGCAGACGAAAATCATCTCGAAAGACCTTGTTAGAAAACGACATCGCCCGTCACAAAACTCTGACAAAGTGGACCAGCATTTTTCTAGCAAAACTATCAAGTTTGATTCAAGTATTCTAACCCGAGTTTCGGCTTTTCTAGAGTACTTTGTCATCGAGTGAAAAGTTGTTGAGCCCCCCGAAATGTAGCAGGTGTCGTCGATTACAACATCTATCAATGTCGCCACGACATATTAAGAAGAAAAAGAGATTTCTCACTCGTTTTGGCTTATATACGAGTTATTTGCCGATATTCGTGTGTCACTTTTCCTGCGTTTACTTTCCGTATTTTACACCAGCAGATAGTTTTCTCATACAAACTTTCGTCACAAAACTGTAAAATCATGTTTTTATACTGTAATTAACTAATTTTGATCGAAATAATTCAGAGGGTTTCATCTAATTGGATAAAAGAAAGCTGGCCGATGACGTACATCCCTGGTGTCCAATAGGAGAACGAAGGGCGTGACCTCTGGGTCACTCTGACCAATCAGGTTCTTAGCCGTCCAATGAGGGCGTGGCTTAGAGCTCACTATAGCCCACAGAATTTTTACTAAGATTTTATTTCAGTGGAGTAGGACGTTCTCTATTTCTGATGATTACTTGATCCTTGGAGAAATACGCACGGATGGTTCGTCTATTGCTGTTTTTTTTTTTTTTTTTTTTTTTTTACGAGAACAGCAACAATTAAAACGTAAGACGTTTTTAATTGCGCCCAAAGAAACGCAGGAGGTTTGAAAGAAGCGCGGGAAAAAAAGAGAGAGAAGTGTGTTCTGAAGAGCGGAAACAATTTGGATAATTCGTAAGTGTGTCTCTCTCGGTCGGTGGAATTTTGCGTCTATTGATTATCCATAATAGGTTGGAGCTGGGTGCAGAGGAGAAAGGGATGAAAAGATTGCATGACGGCTTACTTGTCTCATTCAATGTAGAGAACATATAATTGAGTAACAAGGGAGTTAAGAGCAGCTCTCGTAAGGTCACTTTATGACCGACCTGCTTCATTGTGCAGCTTCTCTTAAATCTCTTCCCGCGCCTTTCCCCATTTTCCAACTTCCAATTAACTTCGCTTTATTTCGCACTGCAAAACACACTCAAATAACCTTTTCTTTTCTAACTTACATTCCACTTTATTAAGTCAGTGTTGACTCTTGTCTTATTCATATAAGTGTGTAAATCAAATATTTTTAAAGGAATAAGTTTAATACCGTTTTGTGGAGAGACGAAGGCTTGTGGTTTGGTTGTTTGTTTACTCTGCACGTCGCTACAGGGCTCTCCAGTTACTCTTGATTTTTTTTTTCCTACCCCATGTGCTTTTCTTCCTGCAGCGAAATTTTTCCATTAATCTCGGATTACGTTTGTCTTCGTTGTTTTCTTGTCGCACGCAGGACAACAGTTTCCTCCGCAAAATCTTGCATATCATGAATAAAATTAATGAAATTTCTGCTCGTATTTTCCCGCTGCTTCAACCGTTGTGTTTACCTACACCGCAAATAAAAATTATTTACTTGAATTTTAAATTCAGTTTTAATAAACTACTTATTTATAAGAATGTTATATAAAATTACTTTTAAACTGAGCGGTAAACAACCACGCGTGTCCATGGCAACGCCGCCGTCTGGCCTGGCGTTCGAACAGAAATAGAACACCCGACAATTAATTTTAAAAATTGTTTAAATATTACCATAAAACATATTATTAAAATTGTAGTTCGATATTCATGAGCAAAAATAGCTTTTGCGCAATTTTCTAAAAGTAAATAATATTTTTAAATCGATCGAGACGAGAGTATCGATTGAAGTTGTATGACGTCCTGGAGGGCTCGGACCGGTTTTTCATGGCGGACCATAAAAAAGATTTTCGGTCAAGGCAGAAGACAACCCTGTTTTAAGGCCAAGTGCAATTTACTACACGAAATTAACCGGTGCTCGAGGAATTTTACAGTATTTTCATATCAAAGCAAAACTCCAGCAGAGGATTACGGCCACAGGAAAATTCGTTAAAGAGCTCAAATATTCTGGGCTTCTCCTCAAAGGTCACACACACACACAACGCTTTATTGTAATTCATTTGTAAGGCTTTACTTACCGAAATCCCCCACTTACCACACGTACTATCTAGGAAACATAACTCTGTTCACAGTTTTCTAGTTATTAGTAAAAAATCACGATTTGCACGACATTTTGTTTCGAGCAGTTCGCAAGAGCGAACACGTCATAACTAGTCTAACGTTTTTCATTTTCAAATTACAGTTTTTCATGCTCCAATGCTTAACACACTATGAGCAAGCGGGACGTATGGAGTGAGAATCCGGATAACCACCGCCATCAAGACTTCGCCGTAGAGGACGACTCCAATTTCGGGTCCCAGTCGCAGCTCCTCGATTCGGGGACACGGGCCAACAAAGAAAACAGCTCGGCAGGAGGCGTCATACGTCTAGACCCCCCAAACACGGCCAGCGTTAACCTGAGTCGAGGAGTAACTCCTGCAGGTTCTGAGCAACAGCTGGTCCTTGGCTCTGGAACAAATCCTGGAGCAGCAAGTGCTGCGTCTTTAGCCGCAAACACTAGCACAGGTAAGACGTAAACATCTTTTCTATTGTGCTTGATTGCAAATGAAACATTATCATCTTTTCTATTGCGTTCGATCGTCAATTAAGCGTTTTGTGAATTATAGCACCTTTTGGAGTATCTGCCAACATGCAGTCTTCATCTTCTACTGCAGCCCCTGCCGCTTCGAGACAGAGCGGGGGTCCACGACTTCGTCCTCCTCGTCGGGAGTCCTCATGGTCGGGCCAAACTTCCGAGTGGGCAAGAAAATCGGCTGCGGGAACTTCGGGGAGCTGCGGTTAGGCAAAAATCTGTACAACAACGAGCACGTGGCGATCAAACTGGAACCTCTGAAGTCAAAAGCCCCGCAGCTGCATCTCGAGTATCGTTTTTACCGAATGATGGGACGGCGGACCACCCCGAGTAAAAATTTTATTTCTCGTTATATAAATATGGTTTTTACTGATTATTATATGTTTTTATGGCGTCAGTCGGATTACCTGAAGTGTATTATTTCGGACCTTGCGGGAAGTACAGTGCATTAGTGATGGAGCTGCTCGGCCCCAGCCTTGAAGACTTGTTCGACCTCTGCGGGAGAAGGTTTTCGCTGAAAACAGTCCTCATGATTTCACTGCAATTGGTAAATAAAATCGTTATTTTCCATTCACAGTAACCAATGATTAAGAGAATATACTAATTAATAATGGAATTTTGTATTTTGCGTTCTAGATCGATAGGATAGAAATGGTACACCGGCACGACCTGATTTATCGTGATGTCAAACCAGAAAACTTCCTCATCGGCCGGAGTCACAACAAAAAAGAAAAGTCCATTCACATTATAGGTAAATGAAACATTCCCAAACTTTTAAAACTAGATTTATTTATTTTGGTATCGATTCGTTGATAGATTTTACAATAGTAAAATATATTTTTTGGAATTTTTAAGGTAACAGTCACATTTGCAGCTCCGCTGTTATTGCATAGACCATATGCCAAATAAAGTGGCGCTGCCCAAGTGGCATTAGTTGGAAGCTCGAAGTAGTGGTAAACAAAACTCTGCCATAAGGCTGAGTGTAAATATAAACTTTTCTTTTTTTTTTTTGCGAATTACGGGGCCCAAACTCCCGTAAATTCTGACTCGAAATATTACGGCATCATTTAGAAACAAGATTCGAGGCAAACCTTTTATTCTTGTGCTGGAAATTATGCCAAAAGTAATTTAAAGAGGCCCTGACTTTTCTGTCTTTGCAGCCCGGTATTTCAATAGTGGTGAATTTTATTGTTAAAAGAAAAACGTATAAATAATGTCAAATTTATGTCTGTGATTCAACAAAAGCGGTCAGTGTTCAGGTAAGGCCACAGGTTCCAACAGTGTGAAAGAAATGCAGTCACCACACGACATATCGTTGTGCCTTGTCGACAGAACGGTCCAAGGAGAAAACAAAACATACATAACAGAACATAGTGTGTGCACATCTTCTGTTGAGAAATCCCTGTAAATTGTAACCTTGTACAAACATTGGGCTGATGTGTTGATATCTGCCAGGCCGTCTTCTCCTTGGAGCGTTCTGTCGACGAGATATAACGCTATGTCGTGTGGTGACTGCGAAGACAGAAAAGTCAGGGCATTCTTTCAATTACTTTTGGCATAATTTCAGCACAAGAATAAAAGATTTGCCTCGAATCGTGTTTCTAAATGGTGCCGTAATATTTCGAGTCAGAATTTATGGGAGTTTGGGCCCTGTCATTCGCCAAAAAAAAAACAGTTTATATTTACACTGAGCCTTATAGCAAAGTTTTGTTTACCACTACTTCGAGCTTCCAACTATTGCCATTTGGGCAGCGCCACTTTATTTGGCATATGGTCTATTATTATTTAATTGTTGCGTTATTCAAGTATCAAAGAGTAATAATATAGTATCAACGTAATTGAAAATATTTTCTTAAAATTCGATTATTTATTGGGTTATCGATTCGTTGGTAGATTTTAATATAATGAAAGAATATTAGTAAAATTTATAAATTAATTACTAAAATTTGGATTCCTGTACTTTTAACCGGAAAACGAAGATTTCGGGCTAGCGAAAGAATACATAGACGCCGTAACAAACAAACATATTCCGTACCGAGAACACAAAAGCCTTACCGGGACTGCCCGCTACATGAGCATCAACACTCATCTCGGCAAAGGTACAAACCAACAAACTCTTGATTGTTGATCGTAATTATTTATCCGGGGTGTGGGACATTATGCAGAGCAAAGCCGCCGGGATGATTTGGAAGCCCTGGGACACATGTTTATGTATTTCCTTCGTGGCAGTTTACCTTGGCAGGGCCTTAAAGCCGACACGCTGAAAGAACGCTATCAAAAGATTGGCGAAACCAAACGGGCTACCCCATTGAAATCTTGTGCGAAGGCTATCCAGGTTTGTAATTTTAATCAACTATTAATTAAAGTAAATGATTTAATGTTACTCTTTTTAATCAGAGGAATTTGCAACATATCTGCGGTACGTTCGCCGATTAGACTTCTTCGAGAAACCGGACTACAACTACCTGCGGAAGCTTTTCCGAGACCTCTTCGATCGGATGGGCTTCACGGACGACAATGAATTCGACTGGACCGGCAAAACTTTGGTATTTTTCATTGAAAAAAAAATCATTAAAAATTAGTAATTAATCATTTAAGGTTTAATAAATTTACGTTTCGATTTAACCAATGGTTAAAGTAAATTTGATTATTGAAAATCGATTTGATAATTATGCGAAACAGCCAGCGAATTTTCAACAGTTGCGTGCGTTGCGTAACGCGCCGCCCTCTGACGAATCGCGTTCGGAAAGGTTTGATACCGTCCAATCAGATGACCCCCCGTACATTTTGCTGGACCAATAGCATTGTAGACTTAAATAAATTATATATAATGGCGTATTTATGGCCAGAGAGTATCGCTCTAGTACACAAAATAGAATTGTTATTAGATTAGATATCAGATGTCGTAAATAGTTTCTGTATTAGTAATCAGTCAATGTGTCGATGTAATTAATAGAGATAACGTAACTTTTGTGTTTTTTCCGTCACTTTTCATTTTGGTTGTTCTTATGTTTTTATACTTTTTCTTCTTTTTCTTTCCATTTTTGTTTTCACAACGTTTATTAAGTTTTATGTTTACTTTTTATGTAGTGTAATTTTCTTTACTTTTTATTTTTCTATTTTCTTACTTTTTTAATTTTACATTAATTGTTTCTTTTCATTTTTGCAGTCTACGCCAGTGAGTTCCATTTCCACCAACCAAGAAGTGATAATTACACCCAATAGGGAGAGGCATCCCACAACCAATAGGGTAATTGCAATTAAAATCAATTATAATCTTAATTTGTCACTAAATTAATTAGTTAAGTTTTTCTATATTTATAATAAAACATTAAATTTCTTAAATTGTGTTCAATTAATTGTAAATGTTTATTTTTGGATTAAAATTTCCTGCAATTAAAAAGGAAGTTATCCTGGAATCGGACGAAGACATTGACGAAATCCTTCGTCTCATTGCCGAGGTTTGCCGTACAAAAGTTGCAGTCGTAGTTCTGATTGGACAACTTAGTCTTTAGAAAATATTTTTCCTGACCAGTCGTATCCATTTTCCATACAAACCTAATTCGTTACGTATTTTTTCGTCCAATAGCAAAGCGGGGAAGGAGGAAAAGCTTCCGGAAATGCTGCCGGGGCCGGTGGGCGTGGTCTGTTGGGCGGAGGAGGCGGAGCTGGAACTCTGACCCAGCCAATCGCCACGGATCCGTGCAGGTCATGTCTTCAACCAATGGCGAACTGGGAGCTGATGACCCTAACGGTGGACATTCCCATACTCCCATCACCGCCCATCCCGACGTGGAGATCGTCGAAGAAACTAAGTAAATTTTCCTAAAATTTATTCTTTTACCGATAGTTTGGTTCATGTGGATGTTTTACGATAGATGCTGCTGCTTTTTCAAACGCAAGAAGAAACAGACTTCTCGTCCCAAGTAAGAGTGTGCGTGCGCTGAAGAGAAGAGAGGTACTGCCGCCTATCGGTCATCATTCAAAGCTGATCCGCTTGTTCTTGTGATTGGATGTACTGGAGAAAAGTCCGTTTTGAGTTCCAACTGGAGGAATGACTATGATTACTGCTTTTTACTCTACCCCCCATCAAAAGTGTATTATTATTATTATTATTCAGAAACAACAAAAACCTTTAATTTAAATACTATTTTTCCACCCACCCTGGAAATGAATGGCAGCCCCCCCCCCTTGTGCGTGATATAAGATTTTAAAAAAAAAACTTCTTGGTTTTCGATTTGGTTGACACAAAGTCAAGTCTACTCTGCTAATTGGTTACAGCGTGAATGTCAAAGCCCTGAAAACTTCTGTAACTGATTTTCTTTTTTTACAATTTTTGGAGAAAATTTTATTCTGCCATTTAACTTCCAGGTTAAAAAAATTATACGTTTTCCCTGCCCTACCTGCAATTTTGCCCTATTTATAGCGCGTGGTTGCCATTTGAAAGACTAAAGCAAAAATTTCTATGAAGAGGGAAAACGCAAAAAATATTCAATGAGATCGTTTAACTTACATAAAGAGTAATCATCGCCGCCCGTATTTTCTGCTTTAAAAACTAAACAAAAAAGTGTCACTTGTACAACTTGATAAAGATTTTTGTTTTGTTCCTCTCGCTGTTTTCTAAGTTGCTCCACTTGAGAAAGCTATACGTTTTGTTATTCGTCTGCTCGAATAAGTTTTGCTCGGCCGTCAAACTTTTTCCTTCATTTTGATTTTTACACAAATTACGGAGCATTTTTCAGTTTAATTTGCCTGCCCATGAACGATGAAAATTCTCAAAATCCTCCCACTTGTAAGTTGTATTTTTTTTTTTTTTTTAGTGAAAGAAAAAGAACTCGCTAAAAGTTTTTTTTGAGTATCGATTCAAATACACTCTCCTTTCGTGTCGCTAAAAGAAAAGGTAAGATTTTTAATGCGGGGAAAAGCAGCAGACTTTGAACTCTGTTTAAAGGAGAAAAATGGTGCGGTTAATAAGCTAATGTAGAAGAGGCGAGCTGCAACGGGAAATGAAGCAGGTTTACTTCATTGATCACCGCAAATGATGGCGCTCTGCGAAATAAACGATCCGTGTCACTACGAAAAACATGTTGCCCGGAACCCACGCTGCTCTGCCACCTCCCCTGCATATACCCCACGGAAAATTGTGCCCCTGCAACCCCTCGAATCTTTACCGCTACACTTACTACGCAGAGTTCTATGCCCCTGGACTCTTTTCAACTTCTTGAATTTTTGCCCCTGAAAACTTGACTGTTGCCCCTAGAACAGTCTGGAGGACTGAATTTCCCTTGAATATACTTCGTCCTCATCAAGTCTCCGTCTCTGCATTCACCAGGGAAAGTTCTGTCCCTAAACTCCTTTCAACTTCTTGAATCTTTGCCCCTGAAAACGTTGACGTTTGTCTAGACCAAGTCGGTTAACTGGATTACCCTGAATTTCTTTCAAATTACTGGATCTTTACCCCTACATTCCACCGCGGAGAGTACTGCCGCTGAACCTCTTTATTGTCCCTGAAAACCTTGCCCTTGTTCTAGAACAGTCTGGTGCACTGATTACTCCTAAGCTCCTTTGTGTCCCTTGAATCTACACCCCTGCATTCACTACGGAAAGTCCTGCTCCTGGCCTCCTTTCCACTTCCTGAATCGTTTCCCCTAAAAAACCTTAACGTTTGTCCTAGACCATGCTGGTGAACTAGATTACCGCTGAACTATTTTTCAGCTGTCTGAATCTTCAGTCCTACGTTCCATCACGGAGAGTACTACCCCTGAAAACCCTGTCTTATTCTAGATCAGTCTGTGGACTGGTTTCTTCCGAAGCTCCTTTGTGTCACTCGGATCTTCGCCCTGCGTTCCGTACGCAAAGTTCTGCCCCTGGGCTCCTTTCAACTCCTTGAATCGTAGCCCCTGAAAGCTTTACTGTTGCCCCCTAGAACAATCTGGTGGACCTCGACTCCCTAGTGAATCTCTGAAGCCCCGGAGTAAACATGTTTGTTTTTGGGAAAGATTTTATTGAAGTTAAAATTAGCAGGGTAGAATGGAAGAGAAATGTGCGGAGACATGGCTGCCGACTTGAAGGAGTCTGCTGGGAATTGGACTGCTCAGATCTGATCTCTTGACTGTTGGAGCGAAATTTTGCAATTGCTTCCCACATGCCATGCTGTAGTGGATTCTCCGGAGCAAATAAGATCTTGCTTCTTTTGCTTGCTTCCATTAAGTTACAGTCCTCTTTTGTCTGTTTTTCCCGTAATTCTTTTGTTATTTTCTTGCTTTAGTGACTTTCTGCTTGGCTCAAACTAGAACTTCGAATGAATGCGTGAATGATCTATGGCCGTGCTTCGTAGTCTCAAAATGAGTTGTGCAGAATCTGCATGAAAAGTTGCATTGATTAGCAAGTCTTACGCGGGGGAAAGGCTGCAGAAGAAACATTTTTGACGCGTTACGAACGATGAATTACTGGTCGACGTCACGGCCTACGGCCCTGCTGCCTTGAGATATGCAAATGATTGTTAAGCTGATTGGTCCGGTGGCTCTTTTATGTCTTTGTTCTGACAGCAGCCGCTTCTTTGCCGAGTTAAATAAGGGATCCCCGCAGCTGCCGGAATACAGATGTGCCTCGTTTCCATCTCTTGATGCTGCTGGTGCACCAACATTTTCTTTTTCTTTCGATCTAGTCCGAAAGAGAGAGAAACTTTTCTTTCTAAAAGGATTTCACCTTGAGCAATCAAACTTTTGGCTCCGGTTCTGAAGACCTCGTGTAGCAGCAAATGAATACCGCCTGTTTGGAGTTTTTCTTCCGCTGCTTGGTTATCAGGAATGTCATCTCTGTTTGTGTTACTTTATCAGTTTGTTTATTGCTATACTCTTTGGTTTGCTTTCCATTCAACACATTTCTGTTGCCTTACCCATTTTTTTTCTTTTTATTTTCATTATTTTTCGGGGGTCTGCCCTTTGGGGCTTTACGGAGACGTGGAATAGATAGTCGCCGAGTTGATTAGAAACTGCGCCAAGAAGCTTGTTTCCCCGTAACGGGGCAATTTGAAGCATACACTGGGCCTGTGTTTATTGTATATCCAAGTCGCGTGTGTGTATATGTGTGTGGGAGAGGGGCAAGCTTTTCTGCGCTGTTTCGTATGCGCTGTAACGGACATTCGGGCAACGAGCGCCTGCCGGAGTACTTGGCGCACACAACGTCTCTCTGGACGCTCCAGTCGGCAAGCGGATACCTTGCCCCGTTGGCGTATACCAGTAGTCCCGGGTTTCGAGCTTGTGCAAACAGAGTGGTTCATTGTGCGAGACGAATTCTTGTAGAAAAGGAAGCAAACCTTGTGGAAAGAGACTGGGAGCGTTTAGCGCAGCACGCGCCTAAATAAACAGATTTGTATCGTTTACCAGTTGTGTAAGGACCCAAGAGGTATGTTGAGCTCGCAGTCGAAAATAAATCATGGTCAGCAGGGCAATGAACATCTTTGCGCGTAAACTCTTCAAAGAATTCGCCCACTGACAGAAAAGAGTCACGGTTTCAAAGTAAAAGGAAACTGAAATCTGGAAGTGATCCCGAAAGATAAGTTTCAGTGTTGTGAGTCTTGGTCCAAAGTTTTTTTTTGGGCTTCAAGTTTTTGTGCTGTGTCAGGATTGTGTTGGATACAGTGCTAGCACAAAAGGAAAAAGCTGCGGGAGTTCGCAAAGTTTTTGTTGCAAGCGGAAAAAAGATTCGCCAATCCGACCAAAGTGAATGGATGACGAATCCGGTGTCGAAGCAATAATGACCCGGTAACATGACAAAGCCCATGGTACACGTCAGCAAATCCGGCCACTTTTGCACGGTTCTGATGGATCAGCCAGTCGTCCCAGATGAAGCGATCGCGCAACACTAACGCAATGGAGACGATCCCTTCAGTTGATGAAGGATCTCTGAATATTGTCTCTCCTACTACACATCATAGCTCCACGTAAGTGTATCAAGTACAGATCACCCACCCTCTCCCCCACAAAGCTGATGGGATTACTATCAAATCCAGCCTGTCTACTTTACTCCCTCACACGAGGTTTTATGTTTTATGTCCATCTTTTTTTCCCCGAGCTTGGGATTATTGATACACTTCCCAAGGACTTTGTGCTTAAAGGGACCGTGGATTGCGCTACATCAAAAGCGGCGTGCAACCAAGTTATACTAAGAGGATAATGTGTTGCTCACAAGTTTGGACTGCGCCGTTGTCGGCTTGTTAGCTCTGCATCAAGGGACTGGGAACTTGCTTGTATTGCTATGTTGTAAAACTACTGCCCTCTTGCCCCTTAGCAAGTTGACTTGACTTTTCTCGTCTCATATCACCACCTACACGTCCCCATTTGTAGCAGCATCCATTGTCCGTTGTTTTTTTGGCAGAATCTATTTACCCGCTTTTTATTTTTGCTCATTTCTCTCTTCCATACCAAGTTACTCCATTCTACTGAGAAGATGAAGAGGACATGGACTCACTTGATTACTTGAGACTCGTGTGAGTCAGTGAGTCCCTTGTCTTTTTCTTCAGACGCAACTTTCCATGAAACAATACGACACAATGGTTGTGTGTTTTCAGGTCCACCGAGCAGCGTGTTTCTTCATCCGTAGTGGTGAATCCATTCTGGGCGGACGAGGAGGAACGCCATGACTTGTTAAGCGGACAGTTGACAGTTAGATCAGCGGGTCCCAGCGGACAAGCCACCGACTCAGAGATGTCCTCTGCCCCTTCTAGTGCAGCAGCCACAGCCAAAAAACTGCGGCGTCCCCTAGTTAAACAAAGCAAACTCCAGTCGGCTGAGGACGTTTCGCTGGCTGTCGAAGATGTCATGGAGCCAGGGAAAGTACCGTAGTCGGGGTGGTGGTGGAGCAGGGGTTCAGTATTTGAAGCCAGCAGCCGGCAGCAGAGGTCAAGGGTCCCGGCAACAAAGTGTGGAATCGCGTGCTACCATAGGTCCGATCGAAGACGGAGACCCGCTACCGGCCGTCTTCGAACCCGTACCGCACCACTTGTATGGAAAACCGCTGCAGGAAATTGATCCTTCCGTCAAAGATAAGGTACTCTCTTCTCTTTTGTATGATCACTGAATATCACGTAATGGACCCGGATATCGGATCCTTGATGTTACTTATCGATCATATAATTTGTCTTGGCCCCTTCAAACAAAAAACAAAAAAAAACACCGCCCCCTGTTTTAACAGTAGGCTCGTCTCTCTCTAGCTAATTGGCGTGTAGAAAAGTTTAGAAAAACAAAAAGTGCTGACTCACGGTTGTTTTGCGTATCGATTGCATGATTCGTAGTCGTTCTTTTTTTTTTCCTTCTCTTCTGTAGATTTCTTTTAAGCTAACAAAAATAGCGTAAGAATCGTAAACGGGATAATCGCTTTATGTTCCGTGCGTTGACTGCACGGCATTAGCAAATCCGCTTTTAAAAAGCCCCCAGAAAACTAATACACGATCCAAGTTCGCTTTAAGCAGTTCTACTAACTAGCTACAAACTAGTTTCTAGAACTACTGGGCAGTTTGTTGTACTGTTGGATGTTAAAGGGTAGTTAGACCAAGGAAGGGAGGATAGTACGCATTATTTGATGGGAAACTAGTACTGCTAGACGAGCTTGTTACATCGATAAAAATGCTAGGGTCCCAAGCTCTCTCTCTCTCTCTTTGGGAAATGTCGTCATGTGTCCGACTCCCCAATTGCACACGAAACAACCTGCACACGCAACTTATATACAAACCTAACAGAACAAAAGAAAAAAAAACTGGAAAAAACTATAATAAGAAGAAAACAATTATAACTAAACGAATAATACCAGTTTTATAAAATATCAATAACATTTTATTTAAAATTAAGTAATACAGCTATTTTAAAATTGCATTATTCAAAGTTTCTGAATTTGTTTGCCTGTTAATTTGCTTATTAATCTAACTGCTTTAGATATTGTATTGTATATAAATGGTTTTAATATGAATATTATATTGTTTATAGTGCTGGTTTTATGTGAAAATTCATAAAGTATCCATGTGGAGGATATTGATCTGGGCGTGAAAACACCTAGAGGCTCCACAAACTGTGCACTATATGCAATGCATAATTCCCAACTCGCTGTATAACCTCAGATGGACCTTTTATCACTATGTTATCAACCTGTTATCACTTGTTATCAACCTGGTATATGCAAATCTTACGTTTAGGTTAATAGTTATTTTCATATAACTTTTCTGTTGGAAGTTTGCACAGGACAGACAGACAATTGAATCGATGTCATATGTGGTAGGGACGTCTGACAACAACAACAACAAGAACTACAACTACAACTACCACTACTACTACTACTACGACATCTAAAACAGTTATTTTAGTCCAAGTATCTTTTTAAAAAACATTGAAATTCTCTCACAAGTTCCGCTAAATTTATAAAAATGTTTACCTATTTTATAACTAATGATAATGCTTATGTATAGCAGTGATAACAATAGATAACAAAGATTCTAAAATTATTGCAGGTAGTTTATTTATGTAAAACTGTTACCCAGATGGTTGTTTTCCCAGACGACTAAAGTTAGGCCTTGGAGGCTCGTCAAAAACGAGGGTTCATCATCAGCCTGCGTCGTTCTGTCGTCTGAATTATAATAATAATAATATTATAAATAATAACTTAATTTAATGTGTATGTTCAGAATTATTTTTGTATTTTTTTGTACACTTTTTTCCTGTGTGATCGCCGTAGATACGGCTTTGCGTGCAGTCGGAATAGAAGAGCGACTGTTGTAGAGTGGTAGCTGAGTTTGTTGTACTGTTGTAGGTGAAGTTCTGGCTGAGTTGTGTAGCTCAGTGATGGCCGGTGGTGTTGTTTAACAATTCACGATGGCAAAGTATTTTCTCCGGTTGTAGTCCCCCCACATGTGAACGCTGAGCTCGTTCAATATTCACTACTACCCAGCTTTGGACGATCGATTGATAACACTTGTTATCATCCATTAGGATTGTTATCAACGCAAATGGATTTGTACGATTTAAGTAGTAGTAGTAGTAGTAGTAGTAGTAGTAGTAGTAGTAGTAGTAGTAGTAGTAGTAGTAGTAGTAGTAGTAGCAGTAGTAGTAGTAGCAGCAGCAGTAGTAGCAGTAGTAGCAGTAGTAGTTGTTGTTGTTGTATTAGTAGTAACGGTAGTAGTAGTAGTAGTAATAATAGTAGTAGTAGCAGTAGTAGCAGTAATAGTAGTAGCAGTAGTAGTAGTAGTAGTAATAGTAGTAGCAGTAGTAGTAGTAGTAGTAGTAGTAGTAGCAGTAGTAGTAGTAGCAGCAGCAGTAGTAGCAGTAGTAGCAGTAGTAGTTGTTGTTGTTGTATTAGTAGTAACGGTAGTAGTAGTAGTAGTAATAATAGTAGTAGTAGCAGTAGTAGCAGTAATAGTAGTAGCAGTAGTAGCAGTAGTAGTAGTAGTAGTAATAGTAGTAGCAGTAGTAGTAGTAGTAGTAATAGTAGTAGTAGTAATAGTAGTAGCAGTACTATAGTAGTAATAGTAGTAGTAGTAGTAGTAATAGTAGTAGCAGTACTATAGTAGTAATAGTAGTAGTAGTAGTAGTAATAGTAGTAGCAGTAGTAGTAGTAGTAGTAGTAGTAGTAGTAGTATAGTAGTAGTAGTATCGAGGGATAACTAAACATAATTCAAACAACAATTATCCCTGCATTAAATTAATTAAAAACAATACGTAAACAAAATATATTAATGTAACTGATTCTAAAAATAATAATAATAAATTAAATAATAAATATGTAATAAATATAAATACATAATAGATAAATAAATAACAAAACCGTTAATAATACAAATACGAATATAAATATAAATGTAAATGTAAATGTAAATGTTAATATTAAAGACTTAAATTACCGTCCAAAATTTTATGCAAACTTTCCGGTACAGACTTTCATCGTGGTGTCGAAACGCTTCCGCAAGAACTACATCCACCGATTCTCGGCCACGGGGTCGTTCTTCTTGTTCTCGCCCTGGAACCCGGTCCGAAGGTTTGCCGTTTACTTGGCCACGCATCAGTACTTCGATTACGTCGTCATGGCAACCATCCTTCTCAACTGCATCTTCCTCGCCATGACCGATCCCGTGGAGCAAGCCGAGTAATTGTCACTTTCATATATTCCTATAAGACATATTTCAACTATTAATACAATATATATTCATTAATTTTACTGGATGGTGGAGGCAGTAATGGCCTGCTGTTACATTGCGCTGTAGTCTCCTACGTGTGGCATTCCCATATTGCGCTGTTTTATCGATTCAACCACTCCCATTAACTCGCCATTCACCATTAACCCATCTTTTCTTCTATCCGCAAACTTAAATAATCCTCAACAATCAATACAGTTAACTTAATTCAATTATAACAGGTACGTTTTCTTGGGAATCTACACCAGCGAAATGGTGGTGAAGATCGTGGCTAAGGGATTCGTGGTGGATCGATTAACGTATCTGAGAAGTCCGTGGAACTGGCTGGATTTCATCGTGATTCTATCCGGTTATGTGACGCTGGCGGTTAGCATAGGAAACCTGTCCGGACTGCGGACGTTCAGAGTACTGCGGGCCCTCAAGACAGTCTCGATTATACCGGGTAAGACGAAGTTTATCCAATTTCTGTTAGTGTTGCTCTGGTAAATGAGACTTATTGGGTGAAGTGAAACTTTCTGGGCAAGATTGCATCAAACTTATTGCTTGTTGTTTCTTTTGGCTCAGTTCTTTTTCAGATGTTTGCACAAATGAAATACGGACACAGAGTTTTTTTTTTTTTTTTTTTTTTTTGCTTGCTTGCTGGGGATCTTTTTCTTAGTCCCGGACTAAAACAGCGAGCGAGTGTTGCACTTTCATCCAAAGTTAATCGAGCTGGAAGCTACTGGTCGTTACTTCCTAATTGTCTTGCCACACTCGATTCTCTCGAAAATTAACACACACAAAAAAATATATTAAATTAACTAATGATAAAATTAACCATGCCAAATCGTAGCTTAAGGTCTTATCTTCCATTAAACTGAGCTATTGTTATTTGATACTGAATAGTTTTATTTTTGATTGACTGATTTGTGGCAGGTCTTCGAACAATCATCAATGCATTGCTCAAGTCGATGCGTCAACTGGTGGAAGTGATGACGCTGATTGTGTTTTGTTTGAGCGTCCTAGCCTTATTTGCTCTTCAAGTGTTCATGGGTGAACTGCGAAATAAGTGCGTTCTCAACTGGCAACCCTCACAAACAGATTTCACCTGGTCGGCGTAAGCTAACTTTTTCCCCCTAATTATAATAATAATGATAATTATTATAAGTATGTCATGTAATAATATTGATATAAATAATCATTTTCTATGTATTTTGCTATTGTTCAGGAATGTGAAATTTTTATCATAGTTTAGTTGGTGATGAGTTACGTGGGATCGATTTTCGCAACTCGCCAAAGTTGGTCCTATCTTCAAGTTTGTTGAGAGGAGAACGAATTTCGCACTGGTGAAACTTGTTGCAAAATTTAGTTCCGAGATAGAAGAGTGGAAATATTGTCGCAAAAATTTATCATTAAAAGAGATAAGTAGGAACAATTTTGGCAAGTTGCCAAATTTGGTCCTATCTTCAAGTTTGTTGAGAAGGGAACGAATTTCGCTCTGATGAAACTGTTTGCAAAATTTAGTCCATAGTTTCCGAAACCAAAAACTTTATCACTCAAAATATACGCGGGGCCAATTTTTGCAACTTTCCAAAGTTGGTCCTACCCTCAAGTTTGTTAAAGAAACAAATTTTGCAATAATCAAACTTTTTGCAAAAAGTTGTTCCGAGTTCCGAAAATGATTTCTTGAAACTTGCCAAATTTGATCCTATCCTCCGATACGTTAAAAGGGGAACAAATTTTGCATTGCTGAAACTGTTTACAAAACTGTAGTCCCCAGTTCCCAAACACCAAGAATTTTATCATTTGAAAACACACAGGGGACCAATTTTCGCACCTTGCCACAGGAATCCAACTATTCAATTTGATAAGGGAACTAATTTCGCGCCGACGAGATCGACTGCCAAAATTTAATCCTACAGAGAATCTGACTTGAAAGAAAAATGGGGATAGATTTTGGCAAAATCTTCGAGCTTGGCCAAACAGATACCCCGTTGTCACCATGATGGAGTAGAAGGACTAATTTTGGCAAGTAGAGTTATGGCTTGGATAGATAACTCTCATGGAGAAATCCAATTTACAACAAAAAAAAACATGTCGCCTGATTACATGCACAAAACGGTCTTGCTAAAATTGTTCCCGAATGGCTACCCGGACTGGATTTGGCATTCATAAATCTATTCTTTGCTAAATTAGTTCTTAACCAACATGACAGAGTATTTTGACCTTTTTTTTTTTGCATGTATAAATCACACTTAGATTCGTTCATAGTAACGCTACAGAATGGCCGGACTAATTTTTAGCAGACCAAATTGCACACTGCTAAAATCAGTCCGTGCCAAAAAGATATTTTGCCAGGACAAAGTTTGGCATCATGGTAAAATCGTTCCCGGTTAACACTGAATGGGCGGACTGCTTTTTGCACCCATGAGTCGCACCATGCCAAAGTCGATCCTAACTTCTGAAACCTTTACAGTAGGACTAGTTTTGGCAACCTGCTAAAAGCGTTCCTATCCAACACTGAATGGGCGTACTTTTTTTGGCACCCAAGAATCAACCTTGCCAAAATCGATCCTGTCTTCTGAAACCTGTACAATAGGACTAATTTTGGCATTGTGCAAAAAACGTTCCTAGCCAGTGCGATGACAAACTTGGACCACTTTTAGCACTCAAATATCACACCTTGTCAAAACCAATCCCATGATCCAAGACTTCTACAATAGGACCAATTTTGGCATCATGCCAAAAACGTTCCTAGCCAGTACGTTGACACACTTGGAACACTTTTAGCACTCAGAAATCACACCTTGCCAAAATCGATCCGATCATCCAAGATTTTTATAGTAGGACTAAATTTGGCATCATGCTAAAAGTGTTCCTAGCCGTTACAGTACCATTGGCGGACCATTTTTCGCACCCGTACATCCCACCCTTGTTTCAAAAAAAAAATCCATCCTCGCAGTCGACCGTAACTTGAAGAGTGGGGACCACATTTGGCACGCAAGCTTTTGTTCAGCGGTTTCTTCGTAACAGTTAGCGTAGAATTGACAATTAGCCTAAACTAGTTCGTGACATTTGCTTTTTATGAGATTGCACCAAGTGCAGCAATTTAGTAACTTGAAACTTTGCAGATGGGTCACCAACGACTCGCATTGGCTGGCAGAGGAATCGGGCAACTTTCAACTGTGCGGAAACTTAACAGGAGCCCGGTAATTAAACCCTTAATTCATGCTAAACCCATTTAAGCTCCAATCAAACTCCTTGAAAAACATCACGTGACCTCCAACGAGCCAATCAAATCCCTCATTACGTTTACGTATATATTTCGTGTTTCTAGACCGTGTCCGGAAGGTTTCACGTGTTTGGCCGACTTGGGACTAAATCCTAATTATGGATTCACTAATTTCGATACTTTTCCATCGTCTATGCTCACCACGTTTCAACTGATTACGCTCGACTTCTGGGAGAACATCTACAACATGGTAAAGTGCCAATCCGTCTTTTGCAGGATCTTGTACTTTCTTTTTTTTTTTTTGGTGCGGATTTTTTGTCAGTGGATTGAATGTGACGTTTTTGCAGGTTCTGGCTGCTTGTGGACCTTACACTATCGTCTTTTTCACTATCGTCGTCTTTTTTGGCTCATTCTACTTGATTAACCTCATGCTGGCCGTTGTTGCCATGAGTTACGAAGAGGAAGCCGGAATGACTACTTTGGTAAGCTGCTTATTATGACTTACATTCCTGATCCTTCCCTATACTCACCATAGTAATTCACTACTCTTCATGTAATCCCGCATATAAGCAAAACTTTGATGCTCTCGCCAGGAGTAATGCTATTTCAGTTTAAATATTGGTGGACTGATTTTGGCAAATGAAAGTTTTTTTTCACCAAATATGGTCCCTTCTACAGGAGGGATGAATTTGGCAATTCTAATGTTTCTGTCATAAATGGCCCTACTTCAGTTTAAACGTCGGTGGACTGATTTTGGCAAATATAGGGTTTGCCAAATCTGGTACCTGCTTCTGGAGGAGCATATTTGACAATTTTAAGCTCATGTCAAAAAGTGGTCCTACTTCAGTTTAAGCACAAGGGGACTACTTTTGGCAAATGAAGAGTACTTTACCAAAACCGGTCCCGACTCGAAGGAGACCGGTTTTGGCTACCCTAATGTTCATGCCGGATTTGGTCCTACTCCAGTTTGAACACAGGGGAACTAATTTTGACAAATGAGGATTTTTCGCCAAAACTGGTCTCTAGTACAGGAGGACCAAGTTTGGCAAGTGAACGAAAAACTTGCCAAAACGGGTCTTTCAACGCTTGTTTTCCTTTAGGAATCAAGTAAGAAACTAACAGACTACCGCGAAGAGTCAACCTTCAGTTTCGACCCCGCACGTCTCCACCTGATCCTGTTGCAGCGTGGTCACCACGACAGCAAAGCGAAGGCCAATAAGGAGCGCAGGAACAAACTGGCAGCGAGTCGCAATCAAGGGTACCCGCAGTCGTCCCGCAATCCCGATCTTCCTTTATGGGCACTGGCTCGATCCGAAGCTCATCGCTTGCAGCACAATAGACCTAATGCAATTAGGTCTTCGCAAGACGTCGAAGAGAGCAGAATCGACGACGATGTTACGCCCGGCGACAAACCCAACGACCAGGACGTCATAGAATTCACTTTTCGCGTCCAGGAACCACGCGTCGAGGACGACGACGGCATCGAGTGCGACAGCGGTGTTCACACGGTCAATTTCGCCAGTTCCTTCAACACGGACGTCGGCTACTCTTCAGAGACGTCCAGGGCTCCCAGTTACCCGAGTTCGCTCGTCTTCAAGCGGCGAACTTTCACCAACAAGAGCGCGTCGCAAAACTATTCCAGTCTGACAGAGAGCGTCTCCAGCCAGCCGGTGGAGACGCGGAGGAGCGAGTCGCCAACCAACGAAGTGCGGCCTGTTAAAATGTCGTGCGAGTCGCGGCGACTCTCCTACAAGAGAGCCTGCGATCCTGATAAACGAGTCTCCCTAGCTTTCGATTCAATGATCTCTGAAGACTCGGAACTGAGCTACGAAAGTAGATCCACTTGTGTCCCGCCCAATTCGAATAACACTTCCAGTCTCCCGCATTTCGATAAAAGAAAACCCAGCCATGGAAAATACGTTACTGAAGGTAACTAACTTTGTTAACTAATTTAATTATAATTTATGCATATTAATATACAGCTTGAAGAAGATTAAGTCTATAAAAGAAGGATTTAGAGACTTTGTAGCGAACAATAGACGAGTAATTGCCCAAGTGTTTCAAGTACCTCTCCAAAAATCCGAGTCATACAAAAAATTAACTTTAACTCTGATTAATTAGTTTGAAAGAATATCGATTTGATTTTAGATTGTAGAGTATCAAAGGCATCTTTTGTTGCCATTTTCTATCAAAAGGTTTCTGTTTACAAAACATCAATGGAAGTTTCGTTGTTGGAAAGTCGTTTTTTTTTATTGTTTGCTGCTGGTGGGGTGACGTAAAGTCTGTTGTGAATCTGGGCTAAGATTCTCTGATTCTTGAAATCATTCTTGAATCTTTTGATATCCCTAGATTCTATATAGTTTGATTCATCCTTAACAATAATAATAATAATAATTACAGTAAACTATACTACTACTACTACTACTATAACTGGTACTAATTCTACTGTACTATTGCTACTATTTCTGCTAATCGTGCAACAATAACAACAACAACTACTATTACTACTACTACTACTACTACTACTACTACAAGCACTTCTACTATTAATGCAACTACAACAACACTACTCGGCTACGACTATTCTTACTAGTACTACTATTAGCACCAGCACTTCTTCTGCTACTGCAGCTGCTGCTGCTATTGCTGATACTACTATTCTTACTAGTATTAATATTAGCACTACTACTATAACTATTCGTCCTACCTCTGATACTACTGCAACTCCTACTAGTCCTGCTATGAATTCTACTACTACTACTACTACTACTCCATCATTATTATTATATTGATTAAAAAAGGTACGGAAACGGACGTTCAGTGGCTGCAGCGTCGGAAGAGCTTCCGGGCGGAAGGTGGGGAGAACCTGAAGCGGGACAGATCGACCCGTCTGGCGCAGGTTTTACCGCTCTCTCGCTTGATGCTCCAGCGGATCGTTCAGAGTCCTTGGATGGATTTTTTTATCACGGTATCCATCGTCATGAACACGGCCTTTCTGGCGGCGGAACATCACGGAATGAGCCCAGACGTCAAACACGTCCTAGACGTCGGAAACAAAGTAAAACAACTTTTCCACTTTTTCACTCACGCGTTTGTCAGTGTTTTGTAACAAACACGTATCGATCGAAGCCGGGCTGTTCGATATCGAACAGACATTGTTCGATAGCGAACAATAAGTTTGGCGTCTTGACTGTCTGCTGTTGCAAAGATAATCAGACAGCGAACAAATAAGTTCTTGTACTGAAAACTTTTGTCCAGTACCGAATAATCGAACAACATTCCCCTCCTTAGCTTTCTAATTCGTAACATTAAAAAAGTTAAAACTGTTGTTCGGTGTTCGACACCGAACTGTTATCTTACTGTTGTCAAGTGTTATCACCTTTACTACTATGAATGACGTACTCAGATGACGTTAGCGAACTTCTTTACGCACATTTTGAACGTATTGGTCGCTTTGCCGGCTGAAGAAAGGCGTGTAAAAACAAACAAAGTATAGCGATACCTCTCAATACGTCACGTATAATACGCTCGGTGGCGGTAAACAAAGTCACGCGCCCGCACTTCCGACACGTAGTAAAAATTCCCCATCGCCTCCATCTGTTTCACTTATAAATAGACCACCATATCCAAACACGATACCCATAGTCAGGTAACAGTTAGATACCTTCGCTACCACTGTTGTTCTTTATGGCTCTCGTTACACCTTTAGGGCTTAATTTCAACGCTATCCTTCACTTCTACCCCCAACTTTGGTAGCTACCTCCTATACTATAAAGCGTACAAATACCTTTAGTAGCGATACCTTCTACTCGATTACGTGTTACGTTACATCTTGCCAGTGTAATCTCAGTGCTATACCCCTGTCCTTACCTCCTACTTTGGTAGCTACCCTCCTACACCCTACGGCTTATTTTGTACCCTCACTAGCGATACCCTCTATTCAATTACGTGCTACGTTACACCTTTCCAGTGTAATTTAAGTGTTATCCTCAAAAGCGGTAGCTACCCTCTTGTAACCTACAGCTTACTATTTATCCTCAGTAGCTATACCCTCTCCCTACTTACTTGCTATCTTACACCATTCCAGTATAATTTCAGTGTTACCCTCAACAGGGTGCTACCCTCTAGTACCTTATAGCCCACTGTATGTTCTTAGTACCTATACCCTCTCTCTACTAACTTGCTACCCTCACATCTCTAGTTTACAGTCCAGTGTTACTCTCAACCGTGGTAGCTGTTTTCCTATACCCTAAAGCTTATGTATACCTTCAGCTTCAATACCCTCTACCTACTTACTAGCTACCTTAATAGCTAACTTTACTTAAGACTAACTGACTACTGAGACTAAGGACCTCTCCAAAATACCCAACTACCAAAAATTTGTCTCATGTAAAACACGTGAGACTTATATGAGAATATGAGATTCCGCTGTAATATGTCACGTCAGGGTCTTTATATACGTCTGCACGTCGCAGCCTTGTGTTCATGTAGTTTTCTACCCTGTTTTACAAATGGTGTTTGTTGAAAGGTGTTCACCTCGGTGTTCACGCTGGAATGTCTAATCAAAATTGGCGCCCTGGGAAGCGACTTTTTCCACAACGGATGGAACGTCTTCGACTTCATTATCGTCTTGGCTTCTCTCGTCGATTTAGGCCTGGAAATCGTCAACGGGCTATCCGTTCTACGCGGAATGCGTCTCGTATTTTAACTAAATTCAATCAAATTGTAATACTTCTTAACAAAAAATTAACAAACCTTAGATGAGAGTTCTTCGTCTGGCTCAGTCGTGGACAACCATGCGAGTTTTATTAAGTATTATTCTGTCATCTTTGGGCGCTTTGGCGAATTTGACATTTGTTCTGGCTATCGTCGTTTACATCTTCGCTGTTATCGGGATGCAGCTTTTCGGTCGCGATTATAACGAAGATAACTTCAATCCAGATCCTGTTCCTAGGTAAATACAACACGCTTCATCATGGTTTAATCTTTTAAATGTAATTCTTTGGGTTGAATGTTTGTTTTCAGATGGAACTTTAAGGATTTTTTCCACGCCTTCATGATGATCTTTCGCATACTCTGCGGAGAGTGGGTCGAGCCGCTGTGGGACTGCATGCGAGCTGAAAGTAAACAGGTACAAAAACTTCATAATTTTCTTTTCAAATGTTTCAAATTAAAATTTAATTCAAATAAAACCAGTGTTCCCACTTTGCAGGAAAATTCCCTGAAAAAGGGGAAAATGGGGTCTGAAAAGGGAAAAAGTAAGAAAGAGAAAAAAGGGGAAATCTGGAACAACAGCCTTATATCCTAGTATGGAGGGGGAAAAAGGGGAAACTGAATGTGAATACTTACCACTTAATCACACTTAATAAACCTTTAACATTATTCAGAATTAAAAAATACAAGAAACAGCTACTCGATTTATTCATTGATTCACTCGTTCATTCGTTCATACGTTTGATTGTTCGACTCGTGTTAATAATTTGTTATAACTATCTTTACAAATAATTCTAATTCAATCTCTAAGGGAGCTGAAACTTGTTTCGCTGTGTTTCTTCCGGCACTGGTTATGGGCAATTTCCTAGTCCTTAACCTTTTCCTGGCTTTGCTTCTCAACAGTTTCAGTTGCGAAGAGCTCAAGTCCAGAAAACAGGTAGCTTCGGTATCGATCACTTGAGCGCTGGAGTTGTAAATTATCGCTGATTTGGCTTTATAGGAAATCGATGAAGATTCAAAATTAATCGAGGGCCTCCGCAAGATCCGCAGTATCGCCAAGGCGACGCGGACGCTGGTGACGCTGCCATCCGTAGATCGCAGTGACAGCAAACTACATCATCTGAACTTAAACAACGGCCTGACTTCGTCCGAGACTTTCAAAGCGCGTTCCCAAAGTTGCGATGCTCTAGCTCGCGTCGCCATCGATCACCAGAAAAAGCTACGCTACTCCAGCTGTTCAGATTTGCACCTGGTCTCTTCCACGACGCCTGTAAAACCCATAACTCTTCACGACTCGAATATTCAAAGTACGGGCGATGGTAAAGCAGAGAATCAACTGCCGTGCAACGGCCGGCCGTTGAACATGGCATACGAGAGCAGGAGTTGTTTCGAGATTGGTAAAAATCACAGTTCCGCTTTGGTAACTGGGCTGGACGGTAAAATCTCGGACTGGGGTACCTTAATACCTGCTGTACTGTCGGCCAAGCGGAATGCTCGTTTAGATTGCGCCAAATCAAGCTCGGTCGAAAGCCCTGGAGACCTCAACAATCGTATGCCCGATGAGCCTCCCGATTGCTTCCCGGCGCCTTTCTATAACAGATGTCCGCGTCCTGAAAACGTGATACCATTATCATATGATTATACAAATGAATTTCTAAAGTTTTAGTGGATTTTCTTGCATGGAAGTTCTGGTGGCAATAAAGTGGGGTTTTGATTTGCAGGGCACGTGGATGCGGATACGGTCCGTGTTATTACGCCTGGTGAAACACGCCGCTTTCGAGTGGATGGTTCTCATTTTGATATTTGGTTCGAGCATCACTTTGTGCTTTGAAGACATCTACTTGGAGGAGAACGTTGAATTGCAGAGAATCCTGCGCTGGACAAACTTAACGTTCGCCCTTCTCTTTGCCCTCGAGATGATCATCAAATGGCTAGCCTTGGGAATCAAGTACTACTTTTCTTCGGTGTGGACTTCTTTAGATTTTGTCGTTGTCATGGTAACAGCAACAAATCGATTCTTTATTTTTGTTCATTTCCATTTACTTTTTTCTCTTTTCCGACTTTTTGTACTTGTCTTCGTCTTGGTCTTTTCGCGCGGGACCTGTCCGCTGGATTCAGGTATCGATTATCAGCGTTGCTATCGAGGACACGGCGAATTTGTCCGCATTGCGATCGTTACGGACATTACGAGCGCTACGACCTTTGCGTGCCATTTCACGTTGGCAGGGCATGAGGGTTGGGACCAAATCACATTTACCTTGCTAGATTCACTAATTAAAATTTCTCCTTTTCTCTTCTTTCCCACCCTCCTAACCCAAACAACAAAAAATGAAATTAGATTGTGGTCAACGCCCTAATGTTCGCTATACCCGCCATCTTCAACGTGCTGCTCGTCTGCTTGGTTTTTTGGCTGGTTTTTTCTATTCTTGGAGTCCAGCTTTTCGGTGGAAAATTCTACAAGTGTGTAGACGAGACCGGAACAAGACTTCCCATTCACGTAACATCGCTTAACTAAAACCATGAAATTTCGTTAAGTTTTAAATAATGCGATTTGGTAGATTGTGGAGAACCGAACCGAGTGTATGACAAAGAATTACACGTGGGTCAATTCGCCTATTCATTTCGACCACGTGGGACACGCTTATTTAGCGCTTTTCCAAGTGGCCACTTTCGAAGGATGGATGGAAGTAATGGCCGATGCTGTGGACATCCGCGGGATCGATCTGCAGCCTTCATACGAGGCCAATCTCTGGGCTTATCTCTACTTTGTCGTCTTCATTGTTTGCGGAGCCTTCTTCACGCTCAATCTCTTCATTGGTGTCATTATCGATAACTTCAACATGCTGAAAAAGAAGGTACTTCCCCCTTTTACCCGATTGATTCATTCATATATACTTTTCCGATTCCAGTACGAAGGTGGGGTCCTGGAAATGTTTCTGACCGAGTCGCAAAAACACTACTACACTGCCATGAAAAAACTCGGTCGTAAGAAACCGCGTAAAGTTATACGTCGCCCTCTGAACCCTTACTTGGCACTCTTTTACGATATCTCCATGTCACGAAGGTCAATTATTTCCAATCTCATTTTCTTATACGATTATTACGAATTATTATTTTGTAATACAGGTTTGAAATAGCCATTTTCGGTCTAATTTTTCTCAACATGCTCGTTATGGCCGTGGAACACTACGGACAGCCTCCGAGTGTCACTTTCATCCTCGATTTGTTTAACGCACTTTTCACTACCATGTTCGCTCTGGGTAACTTAACTTTCTTAATTACATTACTAATTATGAGACTATGTAAATTTTCGATTCTGTAGAGGCTATTGTGAAGATGATAGGTCTCCGGCATCATTATTTTACGTTACCGTGGAATTTGTTTGATTTGGTGCTGGTCTCTGCCTCAGTTCTGGGACTCATCATGGAAGACCTGTTGACCGAGTTCCCGGTCTCCCCAACGCTCCTTCGAGTGGTTAGAGTCTTCAGATTAGGAAGAGTCCTCAGACTAGTCAAAGTAATACTAATAGCGCTGTAGTAAGTGGTAGCGTTTACTGTTGTAGGAGAAGTTGCCTTAGTTGTGCTAGTAGTACTAACGGATAGATGGCAGCACGAGCAGCTTAGTTATTTTAAGTAGCACTAACATACTACCATTCGTCGTAACCTAGGCGGCTCGAGGTATTCGAAAGCTGTTATTCGCGCTGATAGTTTCTCTTCCGGCGCTGTTCAACATCGGTGCGCTGTTAGCTCTGATCACCTTCATCTACGCCATCATCGGGATGGCTCTCTTCGGTAACGTGGCCCACAGCGGAGCCCTCAACGATCTGGTCAACTTTGAGACGTTTGGTCGCAGCATGCTGCTGCTCTTCCGCCTGATGACGGCAGCCGGATGGAACGATATCCTCAATTCCCTGCTCATTCAGCCGCCGGAATGCGATCTCAAGTACAACAACTTGCCCAACGGGAATTGCGGCAACCCCATGCTGGCCACTTTCTATCTGGTCTCCTTCATCGTACTCTCTTCCATGATTGTCATCAACATGTACATCGCCGTGCTCCTGGAAAACTTCAATCAGGTAAACACGATTCTATCCTATATTTTTGAAATTTTTCAAGTTGTACCGTAAACAGGCGCATAGAGAAGAAGAGCTAGGACTCGGTGAAGAAGATCTGGAACGTTTCTACACCAAATGGTCGCGGTTCGATCCTCACGCAACTCAGTTCATCGCCTTTGCCGAGCTGTCTGATTTCGTGGCAAGCCTGGATCCTCCTCTGGGGATCCCGCGACCCAACATGGCCGCCTTGGTCACTTTGGATATCCCCATCGTCAGTGGGGATAAGCTCCACTGTCTCGATATCCTCCACGCACTCACCAGAAGGGTACTCGGTGATGTCGAAGATACTGAACACTTCAGAAAAGTATATCATACAGTTATACATTAACTCTATTATTTTTAATTGCTATTTTTATCGTTAGTTACAAGAGCAGATGGACGAAAAGTTCAAAAAGAAGTTCCCCACTCGCCGGCAGCTGGAAGTTGTATCGTCAACAGCTCAGTGGAAACAGCGCGACACAGCAGCTCGGGTTATTCAGCGGGCCTATCACAACTACGTCAAGTAGACAAAATATTTCATTAATTCAATATTTAAGTCAGCAAAACCCCATCAACTCCACAAATCCGAGTTAAATAAACTGAAAACCCAGATTCGATTACCGTTTATGATCTTTTCGGGAGCTTCGGGAAACATCGTAAAGTGTCTCCCGATGAGATTGGTTGCCCCAGTCACGAATCCCATCTTTCAGTCCGGTGTATATTACCATTTTGGGATCCAAAAGCTCGGGAAATAACCCTACATTCCCCAGTGAGTAGTTCGCATAACGATTTCAGAAATCCCCGTCGCTATTTCTACGGGATAAAACCTTCATATGTAGCTTAGTAAACATGATATAGTCTCAGGCTACACCGTTACAGAGAGAAAATACTAAAAATCATAAGTTGGTAATTAATACATTGTTTCATAGGAGGAAACTAGAAGCCGAGCTTCGGAAGCTCGAACGCGGGGACGTTCAGACGCAGACCTCTTTCCCGAGCTCGGAACTGAGTCTAGACTACGACCCGGACCGTGCTTCACTCCGTTCGGTCCTGCATCGAATGTCGTCTATTTTCCACAGCTATCTGGGCGGCTTGAGCCGTCAGGGAAGCCGGCGCGAGTCACCGAGTCCCTCGCACTCGGCGGGTCTGTCCCGTGAGCCGTCGACGAAGAACAAGCCGGCGCTGCTCGAGGTCTTGGTGCCGAGTCGTCGGAGCAGTATCTGGAGCTTGGGTACCATGGTGGTATCAGCTCAGGTGCATTACGAAAGCATACCGGCTGTCTCAGCGGGAGAGAGCAAAGTGCTACCCACACAGCAAGTCGATACTAGTCCCGATGTCATTCTGACATTCCCCGATGAAAACGCCTCAGCTCCGCAGAGAACTGATGTGATAGTGAAATTAACTAAAGCCAGTAACGAATCCTTGTAACATTTCAAAAACCTGCATTGAAAATAAAAGAAAAATTAATGAACGATGTGATATGCTAATTCACCAAAACCCAAAACCTCCCCACACACTGGAAAAAATGACGAGGACAATCAAGCTTTTCTCTGCAAACTCTGTACGTGCTGCAAATGTAAATTGGATTTTCTTCTCCGTGTTTTTTTTTAATAATTTAAATTTCATTGATATAATATACTATACGGGTGCATTTGTTGTGGAAAAATCTATAAAAAAATTTTTTACTTGTTTTTAATTTCTCGTCGAAAATGACGAAAAAAGAGGAATATTCCCTTAAAACTTCCAGAATGGCACACAAATCACTGAATTCTTTCCTTCTGAAATCCATTCAATTTTAATTACAGTAAAGTATTGATTGCTCTGATTGTATTTCATTTGTACAGTTCTGTATTTGTTGTTGTTTTTACTCTCCCAGCGTTACTTTGCTATTTTCTTTTGCGAATGAATTTTTCTAGTTTTTTTTTTTTTTTGAAACTGTAAATTCGCCAAGGCACATGCAAAATAAACAATCAATTTCAAAATTTTACTTCATACTTACGTAAAACAAGCGGCGGCCATGTTGGCGTGTAACCAGGATGGCCGCGACGTGCGTTTGTATCAATTCTCAAGTTTTTCAGCATTTCTCATAGCGAGGTAATACAAAAATATATCAAATAGCAGTTTAGACTAGAAAAATGCTTCAAGTTATTTTGATTATCTAAAAAGGCAACAGAACCTGTTTTGAAGAAGCTGCAAGTGCAAGGTCGAAAGTTTGTTCACCTCTGCTTCTGGCGGGAAAAGTCGAACGAACACAAGAAAAGAATGAAATAAAAATTCGAAAATAAATGTCAAAATTTGAGAATTATATTATTGTTGATAAATAAATCAATCATAATATTTATTAAAATATTTTTAAATGTAAGAAATATTTCTTATTTCTTAAATAAGACTTTTTCTTATAAATCGATTATTAGATTAAGTATCGATACCAGTTTTTAGTTAATCGCGATAGTCCGAAGTATCGCAGCAGAAAACTTTTCGTCGTCATCAAATTGGCCATCGCCATATTTGCCTTCGTGTACACTTTTGTGCAGGGGGGAAACGACTTTGAAATGTCAACAAACTGCTAAATCCCTTCAGTATTAGCCAGATTTCAGTTAATTCTCAAATTTAAACTATCCCAGTCCCCCCGGTTGATTAAAGAAAAAAGACAAAACAACCAAGTCTCTTAACACGGCCATTCTCGGGCAGTACTAAAATTTATTTTGGAAGTTGAAAATGGACAGGGCCAGCGGCTTAGTCAGAAGAAACCGTAAACCTGGAAATACTTTTGAAGCTGAAGAAGAAGCCAAATACAACGATACTGACGACTGGGGAAGGCAGCTCGACCGAGACTCGGATCCCGATGATGAAGATTCGAAAGAAACGAGGCTCACGCTGATGGAAGAAGTCTTGCTGCTGGGTCTTAAAGACAAAGAAGTATAAACGCTGTTCACCAAACGATTATAAAACGCTAAAGTTTTATTTATAATTTCAATTAGGGCTACACGTCGTTCTGGAACGACTGCATTTCTAGCGGCCTGCGCGGCTGCATTCTGATCGAGCTGGCCCTCCGCGGGCGTATCGAGCTGGAGAAGGGCGGCATGCGCAAGAGGTCCCTCCTCAGCCGCAAGATCCTCCTGAAAAATGAGACACCCACTGGAGATGTCCTTCTCGATGAGGCTCTCAAGCATATCAAAGAAACAGATCCTGCCGAAACTGTACAAAACTGGATTGAATATCTGAGCGGTTCGAAAATAATGTTATTTACAATAATTCTGCAGAAATATCAACTTTTCGTTTTTTTACTTTTTTTCAGGAGAAACGTGGAACCCCTTGAAACTGCGTTACCAGTTGAAAAACGTTCGCGAACGACTGGCCAAGAATCTGGTTGAGAAAGGGGTGCTGACCACCGAGAAGCAAAATTTTGTGCTTTTTGACATGACAACGCACCCTCTGTCTGATAACATTCTGAAAACCAGGCTCGTTAAGAAGGTTTTTTTCTATTTTTCGTTGTTAATTATTATTTCTATAATTTTAATATCTCAGGTTCAGGAATCTGTGTTGGCCAAATGGGTGAACGACGCTCACCGCATGGACAAGCGGACCCTGTCTCTGATATTTCTGGCCCACGCTTCCGACGTCCTGGAAAATGCGTTTGCCCCACTGAACGACGACGACTATGAACTGGCCATGAAAAGGGTTCGGGATCTTCTGTCACTGGACTTGGACACTGAGAGCTGCAAGTCAGGAACGAACGAACTGATGTGGGCCGTTTTTGCCGCTTTCACTAAATAAAGAATGCAAATTTAGTTTCCGTAAAAAGCAGCAAAGTATATCCATCAGCCTTTTTGCAATTCCAGTTGTTTCCTGTACTGCTGCCTGCTTTTGTGTTTGAAAGGGGGGTGCGTGGTTTTTTCGTTCGCACAATATCGATTCCATTGGCGGTTTATACACTTTCCTTGTTATTATTATTTTTCACTTTTGTCCCAAACTGGTTTTATTTTCATTATTATTTCCAGCCTATCCACTCAATTGTTCTTTTGGCCATATAACCTATTATGCTTTTTTCCTTCTTAAGTTTTCTTGTGTTGTTGTGTTTCGTTTTTGGTATCGCAGTGCAGTTAACCCGCTACGACTCTTTCAGCGTTTTTTTTTTCCATTCAAAATTCATGTGGGGAACGGGAATCAATCAAGTGTGTACATACTATATATGACTAGAAATGTCCGTATGTATTTCTCTTAAATTAATTGAAAAGTAAAAGTAAAGATAGAAATAACTTGTAAAGATAAATGGTTAAGGTACAGATAATTAATTACAGGCTGATGGGATAGAATAAGTTATATTTTCCTTTGTGTTGTGTTTGCCCTGGATGGCCTTATTATCAAAATACATTTTCATTTCAAAATCTTCGATTTTTTACAATTTTCCTGCATCATCTCTGTCAATACTGATTATTTAGGGACGAAATAGTTCATTTTACTGACACTAGATGGCGTTCGCTGGTTACCATGGCTACCGATCAACTTTATTATTGTTTACATATCTTTGAAAACTTAACTTTTGTTTTTAGAAATATAAAAATGGAAAGTGATCCAGTCATTGATCAACTAATTATTGAATTGAAAAGTAAGTGTGTTTTACCCCATCGTTTTGTTATCGTGTTAAATATCTCTTCTTTATTTTTGTAGAGCGTTGTTTCCAAGAAATCAGCAAACACTTTTCTGCGCAGCTCTCTATTTCTTATGTCATAGGAAAACCAAAATCACTAATGCAACCTGAAGTTTTCGTTAGCGTTTCGTCTCGAAAAACGTTTTCGGCCAACGAGTTCGCAGATATCCAGAAATATATTTCAAATCAGCATAACATTTCAAGGTAATTTACAATCCTCTTTAAAAAGGGTCCAAGCAATAGAGTTTTGTACTGTGAAAAGCACTGCAAGAATGCACCACGGCAGTACATTTTTGCAGTTTCTCAGGACTGTGTTACGGTGCCTTTTCACAGTTACCTGCATCGTCCTAACGCGTTCGATTTTTAAACAACATGAGGCTGCCAGTTCCAGGCAAACCAAAAGGCACCACAAAATGCACCGTGCATTTTTTCGTGGATTCAATTCTTTTTTTTCCCGTTGAAGGTGCACGCTGGCCATAATAGATCGAGGATCGGAAGTCGTGTTTTATCACTTAACACCAGGACTTTCTTTACCTGTGGAGAATCTCAGGACTCGCGAACAGGACAACGGGTTATTATCATTCGAGTAATTTATACTTCAGTTAGCAAGCATTGTTTGTGTTGGACAAACCATGTAAAATTGCTTAAAACTGCAATATACTTTCTTCTGTTTTCCCTTCATCTTTTATTTAACACATAGGATTGTTAACGTAATAAAGTTAATTAAATGCCCCAAGATTAAAGTTTTAAGTTTGATTACAAAATTAAGTTACTTTTTAATTGACAATTCCTTAATTATGTTGAATTTGGGTTTTATATGACAGTAAAGCATTTCAGTGTATCATAATTAATTTGCGTAACAAGTATTCCCGGTGAATGAGTGTCTAAATTTCTTAATCCCTAATGCAGACATACGTATAAATATTTCTACTTAAAAAAAAAAAAAGCTTAAAGTATGATACGAATACATCAAACTTATAAATACATATGAAATATACGCAACCAAATAGAAATTCAACAGTTATTCATACTGAATAAGTAGTCATTAATGAAAATAATGGCGGAAAAGTAAGCAAACGCGAGGCGCGTTCCCACTGAAATAAAACGCCATTTGAAATCGCTCGGTAACACATTCGTCTTAATCGGGCATTGGCTGAACGATCTCCCTCGCCTAGTTTAAAAAAACAAGCGAGTTCTATCGGTGGTAAAACTAGGGCGTTCCTTTCCAAATACTACAAGTTCGGACTGCAGTGTCAATAGCAGCAAAAGTTGCATCCAATCGGTTGTAAAGGCCGTATTATCTTTGTATATTTGTAGATTGTAGGTGTACAAAGAGTTGTGTTCTCTCTCTTGTAGAACAAGCGTGTTGTCTGTGCTGTAGAACATGTTGTGTTCTCTCTGTTGTGGAACACTGTATTCTATTTGCTTAAGAACGAGTTGTATTCTCTATCTTGTTGAACAAGTGTGTTTCCTTTACTGTAGAACGAGTTGTGTTCTCTCTGTTGTGGAACAAGCGTATTCCCTTTGCTGTAGAACGAGTTGTATTCTCTATCTTGTTGAACAAGTGTGTTCCCTTTGCTGTAGAACGAGTTGTATTCTCTCTGTTGTGGAACAAGCGTATTCCCTTTGCTGTAGAACGAGTTGTATTCTCTATCTTGTTGAACAAGTGTGTTCCCTTTACTGTAGAACAAGTTGTGTTCTCTCTGTTGTGGAACGAGCGCATTCCCTTTGCTGTAGAACGAGTTGTATTCTCTATCTTGTTGAACAAGTGTGTTCCCTTTACTGTAGAACGAGTTGTGTTCTCTCTGTTGTGGAACGAGCGCATTCCCTTGGCTGTAGAACGAGTTGTATTCTCTATCTTGTTGAACAAGTGTGTTCCCTTTACTGTAGAACGATTTGTGTTCTCTCTGTTGTGGAACGAGCGCATTCCCTTGGCTGTAGAACGAGTTGTATTCTCTCTCTTGTTGAACAAGCGCATTCTCTTTGCTTAAGAAGGAGTTGTGTTCTCTCTCTTGTGGAACTGGTGTGTTCTCTTTGGCGTGGGACTAGTTGTGCTCTATCAGTTCTGGAACAGTCTCTTCTCTCTGCTGTGGGACGAGTTGTGTTCTATCCAAGGGGTCCGAATCTCCGAGGAAAATGGTACGAAGATTGTTTGAGAACACATGATAACACGGAGATAACATGACCCGGGTGTACGAAGATTATTAGAAGTTTCAGACCCCTTGGTTCTATCAGTTGTGGAACTGGTGTGTTCTCTTCAGTGCCGTAACGAGGGAGGGGCAGGGGTGGCGCGCCTCGGGCGCCGAGTCCAGGGGGACGCCAAAATGGTCAGACGAAGGCAGGTTTTTGGTAGCAAAACGAACGAAATTTTCAGATTTTCTGGGGAGAAATAGGAGAACACGAAAATTCGAAATTGTAACTATCTTGGAAACTAACGGTGGACCCTTGAGGTCATCTCCCGCTTGTCGGAGGGTCTGACATTTGCCATGCGAGAGGAATTGAAGTCAAAGTCAAACTTTAAAATCGTTTGGAAGGGCGCCAACGCCTCAGACCTATGGCTAGTTTGTACTATTTCTGAGATTTTTAGTCAATATTGGAACCAACCGGAACACCAAGTGGCACCAATACGGTTCTAAAGAAGCACACAGTGAACTGATCTTTCTTGATTTTAACTGACCATGCAGTTTGATCGTCTAATGCGGTTCTAAGAAATAACCCTTATGCAGCGTGAACGATTGACAATATGTAAGGGTAAATTATGAGGCAAATATGAGAGGATATTAAGTGACAAAACTACCTCCGAAGCAAACCAGTGTGAGCACAAAAAAGTTTTCGATTTTCTCCCGCGAGTCTACATACTATGGTATTCAGAAGATGAATTTGGATAAGGAATGTCTTCCACTCTCAACAGACTCGTTCCTATGTCGTGTAAAACTGACGACCAACGCTCAGCTGCTAACAAACTAGTTTAGAAGTACTAAAGATAAATGCCACTTGGAAAGTACAACAGTCATGTGAAATAAAGGTTCAACTTAGCGCAGTAGGAGGAGGGTAAAATGAGGCGCTGTTCTACAGATCTGGTCTCACGTTGGTAACTAGGTAAGTGAAATGTGAACAAAATAGTGAAATTGTCGGCGTTATGACAAGGTTTCATTCTTTCATTACCCATGTCTTATACAGGGAGCAGATATCATTCAGGAAATACAGTTAATTAAACACAACCTATAACGGTTTGTGCTGTCCTGAACTTATTAAAAGGATATTACGATCTTTTCAACTTGAGCACGATTTAACCCAGACTCTGAATTATTGCAATCCTGTTTGAAGATATAGTGATGTTTCTACCTCACGTGAATACATTTCGTAAAAGAATCTTGAAAGCTGGCTAAGTACTGAGTGCGATTTTGTCTTAAAAATAGCGTGCAGTTTTCGCCTCTTCTTGAATTGCGAGATTACACAAAATTAATTTGCTTTGATGCCTGAATTAATTTTCACTGACTCCCTTACTTCGAATACGTTAATGGATCGTGTAAGAAATCTGGAATTTTTCATGTGTTGTTCCCACAAGTTTTTATTATCAGTGTTCCGTCATGTTTACACTGCACGATTCATTCCAGTTTTGAGTCCCGAATTGAGAATGCATCACGTAGCGATGAGAAGCTATGCCTAAAGTTATACCAGTATATGCAGCGTGAAGATAGTATTACACTAGACTAAAAAGTTTTCTTTTTGTGGAGGGAGGAGGGGGGAGGCGGCCGGTATTCTCCCTCTGGGCGCCGGTTTCACTTGTTACGGTACTGGTTCTCTTTGCTGTACAGCGAGTTGTACTCACTAGGTGACATACACTTTCAGAGACTGCATTTGAAACCTGCAATAGTTATTGTAAATATTCACATTATGATGACATAGTTTAGACACCATGTTATGTTTCGTAAGCCGTTGCCTGGAAAATACTCATCACATGGTTGAGAATTTTATTTTTTAAGTAACATCATCGTTTTTCGTTCGACTTTGACTGGCGTTTCTACTCAATACTTTTCACCTCTATTTACCTTTCACTGCCACGTTGCTTATTTTTGTTCTATTTTGCAACTTAATTAAAATTATATATTGTCAACTTCCTTCCTCACTCTTCTGCTGTAACTTCGATCTCGTCAGATTGTTCTAAAGTTAATTTCGTGGACCGGACAGGTTTTTTGAAAAAAAAAGACGAAAACGTATCTGCAAGATCAACATAGATATTGTGGCCCAAAAACCATCTTCTGATAACACACAATAACGATGAAAAACTGACAAGTGATAAATTTTTCGGTGTTTATTTGAAGTTTTGTCAAGTGCTTATATCCGGTTTTTCTTGTTTGCTAAAGATATCAAATTAAACGCCGAGTTCTGAAGATTTTTGTCCGTGTTTGTAAACCGTTTCGAATTGTCCAAAAACCAATTTCAACTCAATAAATTCTCCTACTGGAGATATTTCAAAAACACAAAACATTTAAAGCATGAAGAAAAATCAGTTCTGGCGCTGAGTGTAAATCACATTAATCATCAGCAAAAAAAGACATAAATACATAAAACATAAAGAACAAAAGAAAGTGAAAAGTCAATCAAGTTCCAGCGCCTGGTACTAGATCAAAGGTATCGTGGCTCTTGGATTGACTTTTCACTCATTGAAATTTATTCTTCTTTGGAACAAAAACACAAGCACAAAATATGCATAAAATTTGATCTTGAAAAATCTTTACAATAGGAGTTTCCAGAGCTGCCGCTTCTACAGAAGAGTTCTAGGCGTATAGCTGGAATTGTTCACAGTCTACGACTGACCATACTGACCCTTGTTTTGTCGGCTCAGGCTGCTCCATCTTTTCGCCCAGCATCGAATCGTCCTCGAAAAGTCTTGTCAACACCAGGAGGTTGGGAAGAATTTTCCGCAGCTTCCGGCTGCTCGTTCAAGAAGGAGGCGGGTTGGGGTCACTTTGCAGGGAAGTTCTCCGAAAAAGAGGGAAATGGAGTCTGGAAAGGGAAAAATAAAGGAAGAGGGAAAAGGGGGAAAATCTTGACAAGTATAGCCTGTGTTCTAGCACAGAGGGGAAGAAGGGAAAATAAGGGAAGAGGGGGAAAAGGGGGAAAAGGGGAAATTAAAATTGGAAACACCGCTTGGGGTGGTGTATCCGGTGTATGCAAGTCCCGTGTATCCATAACAATGAGCGCCATCTGCAGAGTGAAAATAAGATTTACTTTACAATTTACTGAGCTGAAATATTTTGTATTTCAAGCTACAATTAAACATATTATTTATCACAATTACTCATTATTATATCTGGTTACTTCAAATGCTTCATTACATGTTATTGTTAAAATTAATTTGCTTTTACCCGCAGAGTGCGCACGAAGATGTTGAATGTGTTAACGTCGAGATCCGAGCAACGACTGATATGGTGTTTTCGCAGCATACGTTATTTTCCGCTAAAATTACTCTTTTATAGATAAACCACACGAAGAAACGCATTTTATGTCTACATTCAAAATCTATTACGGCAACATTTTGGGCACAGCATAGAGAACATCCAGTAACACGGCAAGTCCCATCTTCCCATGTTAATGCTGCGAGCGCGAAACTAGCGCTAGATTTCTGCGGGTGAGTGTTGTCGGTACTACGAGCGCTCAAAGCCGTAGCCGCCCCGTGCTGAGAAAACCTGTAGAATGCTTAAGAAATATGTAGTTGCAAGATCCATATATGGCAATCTAGTGTCCAAGTGTATCGAAATAGTTCTAGAACATTCCATGTATTTCGCAATCCTTCTAGAGAAGTGACACGTCGCAATAACTAATTGCACCCGCGTATAAAAGGGACCCCCAGTAGTAGTGTGAATAATTCAGTCTTCAAATATCAGATTTCAAGTAACGACGATTGATCGTCAGCAATAGACTGCTTAAACTTTAACCGTCCATCTAACTTTGAGTGGCCATCTTGGAAATCTGTTTAATCCTGAACACAACGCAGGGCCATCTTTAATTCTTTACACCCAGCCTTATTTTTCTCTTAATTCTCTTAAATTTCTCTAAATTTCTCTTAATTTTCTCAATGCAGCCTTATGTACCAACAACAGCCATCCACAGAAATCTGGCAGTTTTTCTACTCGCGGCATTAACATGGGGAGATAAGACTTGCCGTGTTACTGAATGTTCTCTATACTGTGGACTGAAAGAAATTATATGCTGAATCGTGCTATTTATTTGAATTACCAGCAGCTCCCTGAATTATATTATGCAAATGATGCAAAGTTCTTAAAACTTCAATCTTTGGATTCCTCGTTAGATTTATGAATGGAAATGGAGCACTAAAGAAAGCAAGGACCTAATATTTTGGTATCTGGAAGAAATGGACCCTGAGAAAAATATCACTGGGGATGTCAACAGTAGGCTAGACCCTGCCAATCGAGTAGGCCTATGGAAGATCCATTGCAAGGCTGAGGTGGGAACCTTTGCTAAAGCAGACAGAGAAGGGTCCATTTTGGGGGATCCATTTTGGCGAGGGTCCATTCCGCCCAGGATTCAATTTTTTAACTTCATTTTCGGTTTAATTAATTTAACTAAGGTAACTCCGAACAATAATATAAAAACCTAATACTTTGGTAATAGTAACAATTTCCGCAAGCTTGTGTTGCATAAGTGTTATCAACGTGTTATCAACTTGTTATCACAGTTATCGTTGTATTCGAGATTCACAAAATTAAAGTACCTCAACAACTAACCGCTAGATGGCCGGGCAGAAGGGTTCTTCCCCTTTGCAGGGAAATTCTCTTAAAAGGGGAAAATCGGGAATCTAAAGGGAAAAAATAAGGGAAGAGGGAAAAAGGAAATTTTGGAGTTTAACGGCATATTGGCACCATAACTATTCGAAATAAACCTCCAAAGTCGAAAATTAATTTTCCCCGTGGGGGAGAAAAGTTTCCGTCGAGGGATGTAAAAAAAAAAGGAAATTTACATTTTTCAAGCAGAGGGGAAAATAGGGAAAATGGAGCCCTCTAAAATGGGAAACTCAAGTTAATGTGCCAGAGCACAGTATAGGGAATATTCAGTAACACGGCAAGTCCTATCTCCCCATGTTGATGCTGCCAGCGCGAAACTAGCGCCAGATTTCTGCGGATGGCTGCTGTTGGTACTAAGGCTGCATTGAGAAAACTAAGGCTGAGGGGCTGAGGCTCTGAGCGCTCGTAGTACCGATAACACTCACCCGCAGAAATCTAGCGCTAGTTTCGCGCTCGCAGCATTAACATGGGGAAATAGGACTTACCGTGTTACTGAATGTTCTCTATGCTGTGCCCAAAATGTTGCCGTAATAGATTTTGAATGTTGACATAAAATACATTTCTTCGTGTGGTTCATCTATAAAATAGTAATTCTAGTGTAAATAACATATGCTGCGAAAACACTATGACAGATACTTACGGTAACTGAACTAAATGAAATGTTGTAAAAATGTCCAAGTTCGCAAATTTACTAAATTACTGTCCGTTGAAATTTTTGCATCTTCTGTTAATTTTGTTTCTCTCCGCAGATTATCTCTTCAAATTCCTGATTATCGGCAATGCAGGAGTCGGTAAATCGTGCCTTTTGCATCAGTTTGTGGAAAAGAAATGTACGTAAACAAATGTTATGTTTTTACTAATCTTTCGGTAATGTGTTTTTGTTTGAAACAGTTAAAAACGACAGCAGCCACACGATAGGTGTCGAGTTCGGCTCTCGAGTAGTTTCGTTGGGCAACAAGTCGGTGAAGCTGCAGATATGGGACACTGCCGGACAAGAACGTTTTCAGTAAGTATTTCAGTCGCAGACCATCTATTATGTTCGTTCGTTGAAACAGTGTTATATTTGGTTTTCGTTAGGTCAGTAACGAGAAGCTATTACAGAGGGGCGGCCGGAGCTTTGCTGGTTTACGACATAGCGTCCCGCGAATCATTCAATGCCCTCTCGAAATGGCTCAGCGACGCGAGAAACCTGGCTAACTCGAAAGTCGTGGTTCTGCTCGTCGGCAATAAGCACGACCTTGATGCCGACAGACAAGTGACCTTTTTAGAAGCCTCGAAATTCGCCCAAGAAAATGGTTTGCATACTTTTTGTTTGCTTAAGTTCGTCAACAGTAGAGCATATATAAATTGTAAACTTAAATCTAGAGCTTATGTTTGTCGAAACGAGTGCCCTGACTGGAGAAAACGTGGAAGAAGCTTTCTTGAAGTGTGCAAAAACGATCATGGCTAGAATTGAGTCAGGTATACCTCCAAACTACAATCGAAGTTATTAAAAAAGTTTATTATCTGTTTAAATGCATATTGCTATATTGTAATTCAATTTGTGTACGAACAGGCGAACTTGATCCTGATCGAGTAGGCTCGGGCGTGCAATACGGGGAGTCTCGTAGACTCCAGCAGAAACAATCCAGACCATCTCATTCCCAACTGCCGTCCTGCCCCGGATGCAAAATTTGAAAATCTCGCTATAAATTTATCCACTGTGTTTGATGTGCAATTTTATTTAACTTCTACACACGTAAGACAAGAGTTATGTATCGTTTGAATCAAATTAAATTCACTATTCAGATTCCCGGTTGTTGTTCGTTCTCTCGGCAAGCCTGTTGTAGTTTGAGAAACGATCCCGAGCGAGAGCCAGGGTGATCAGCAGCGGAGAGTAAAGCAGATTCACCATCCCGACTGATATGATAAGCTTCGGAAATCCTATTTTCTCTTCAAGAATTCCGCCTATCAGAGGGCCTTTTCGTTTGAGAAAAACCAATAAAATTATTACATAAAACGAATTAATTATGTTTAGTATACCCAGGCAATAAGCCAAACTAACAGCAGTTTGTCCGATAGCAAAAGTTCCTCCATAAGACGACTTACTACCAGTAGATTCGTTGTGTTCGGCAAGGGTAGCAAGTAGAGGTACAAGAGCAGCATCCACCGAACCCAGTCCAGCTCCTATACCCAGGTGGGCAGTGTTAAATGACCCACAGACGTAGCAAGAGGTATCTATCATTCAAAGAGTTATTAATTAAGCATTAGTTAGTAATTAGATAGTGAATACTCAGTACCAGGGTACAGCTGATACCCAGAATCAGCATAGCGATCAGCGATACCCTCCATCGACCCCAGCGGTAAGCAGGGCCTCCCATGAAATGCGTAGTCAGCAGATAGCCAATACTGTCCGGAATGAACACAACGCCCAGTTCCCATCTCTGAATAGAATTTTTTAATTATAACAATATATTACTTTTAGTGAATATTTTAAATTCAGTTGCCTCAGGTTGCATGGTGTCCATGATCCAGACCGGGACGCAGGGCTCAAGGAGAGCCATAACGGCTGTTGTGAGGAATATAGCCCCTGATGCGACGAAAAGATAAAATTTTCGATGGTCCCGGGGTGTTTCAATCGGTGGATCGTCCATTGATTCGTAAGGGTGTTCAGAACCCTTGGCGCAATACAGGACGATCACTTCCAGAACTGCCAATAATACATCCAGCAAATTTAGAAATAGTAACATTATATCATCGTGAAAGTGACGGTGCCTTTTGAGGTACCTTTTTACAGTGTTTTGGACGGTATAAAACACCTTTAGTGGGAGACATTTTTACGTGGGGATAGCTTTAATACTATTTGACATGATACCTAGTAGTAGACATCCTAGTCCCAGGATCAGCAGAAACGGCAAAGTTTTACCAGCCATTTGGTAGAGGAATCCTCCAGCAGGATAGCCAATAACGATACCCAAAGCCCCGCCTCCCATGACACGCCCCAGAGCAGTGCTTCGTTCTGATTCGTTGCTAAAAGTCGAAGCCACCAATCCCAGTCCTTTAAAAAAATTGCAACAATCTGATTGGCTTATTCTAATTTTCTATTTTACCAGCCACAGCGAAACAAGCTGACGTGATACCCTGCAGTCCACGAGCTGTTGCGAGGATGACAAATGATCGGCCGAAAGCAAATACTGTTGAAAATGTCTTTAGCTCAACTAAAATAAGAGGGAAATTGAGGTAGAATTGTTTTACGGGATGTCCCAAGCAGAAACGTGAAGGCACCGAAGATCAGGGGGGCCGAGAAACCTTTACGAGCAGTGACGGCAGCAACTACAGGATTCGCGAGTAACTGAACAGCGGCTTTGAGGGAAAGCAGCAGTCCGAGTTGACTACTTTCTCCTCTGAAATCATTCTCCGATCCTGTAATGATTCCTCGGTGAAACTTCTCCGCGGAAAGTTTCAGAAATTCCACGATTCTGCTATTTGAGTCGTTCGACAAAACAAGGGTCAAGTTCGTTATATCCCCATGGAGAGTCGAGTTTTCTTCCATATGGCGGATGTAGTGCGGAAGAATAGGGACTTAAAAATTCAAAAATTCTTAGATAATTATCTACATAATTCTAATTACAAAGCGAAGTTTTACCAACGATGGTCAGCAGAAGGTTGTCGAGCAACAGCGCGTAGTATACAGTAAACAGAGTTAGTTTCTGGTGATGTCGTTGAAAGTAACTTAGACCCATGGTTGAATTCTTGACGCTTGGGTGGTGTGTCAAAGACTGTCTCTTTGTGAACAGATTAACGAGTGCTTTATACCACAGGAAGATTAATTTACACGCTCGGTTGCACCCATGCTGCTCAATGAGGTGTTCGTTAATAGGCGGCTGAGGTGGCAAGATAAATACACTTATTAATGAAGCAGAAAAGTGCATCAACAAAAATGTATGGTTCTTGTGTATTTAAAACGATAACACAAGACACTACGATGTTAAGTCCTCGATCGTTTGGCTGGAGGGGGTGTTGTTTCGTCCGCGTTCAGGGTCTGTGCGGCTGTATCGTTTTCTTTTGGTGGTAGTCCACTGCGGATGAAACGTTTGGCCGCGTCTACATCTAACTTTGGAGCTAAAGACTTTTCTTCAATTTGTTTTGCTTTGCCCATGGCCGCCTTGATTCGTTCCAACTCTTTGGGTATACTGCTCGTTTTGGGGTCAACGCCGTTTGACTTAAGATAAGCTACAACAAAAATTGAATTTAGAAAATCGTCAGATTCTGGCCCTGCTTGTTTATATTGGCAGAATATAACCCAAGGTGCGAAGATTTAAGCCTTGGCTGTCTAATACTTACCCCAGTAAAGTGACGTCAAGGCGTATAGAGGTCCCAAGTCGAATTTTGCTCGATTGATTGGTTTCATCTTTACAAAAACAGAGAAAGTTAGTCATTTTTCGATTAATTTTCAATTTGGAATTACTTTGGCATGGATATCTGCTACAGGGACTGATGTGAGACTTTTCAGGATTTTTTCCATGTTATCGACAGCCCCGACAAATTCCTGAAAACTTTCCCGTAACTCTTTGGGAAATTCGGCTTCATTTGAGTAATCAATATTAAGTTCCATGTTGTACTGATTAATAACTATAAATTTGAAAAAAAATTAAATCAACACGTGAATTTGGCAAATTCACACGGTGGATGGTGAATGAAAACAAACTGCAGGTTATTACTAAATGCATACAGTTGAAGTGGACTAGGTTACGGATCTGAATTTATTTTATATTATTTTTCAATAATTTAGTAATTTAATTAAAATATTTCATATAAAATTATTTATTTATAATTTATTCCACTTTCAATGAACCTGACTTAACTTATACAAATTAATAAATGTGAACGAATTTTAAGAAAAGAAACTTGGACCGATTCGTATATAGAATCTGTTAATGCCGTTGAATAATTAATTTTATTCATACTGGAAATTTAGCTAAATTTATTATAATTTTATGTTAATTCAATGTTGTCTACCATTGTTTTATAAGTGATATATTCTATCCGCAATCTTTTTAAGTTTGTCAAGTAGAAAATACGGAGATGTAAACGTAGCCCTTAAGTTACGTACAGAAACGCGCATTTCCGCCTCACAGAATCGGACGTCATTAATACATCCTGAAAAGAATCAACCGTTTCTGGCTATTTTTGTTTGATTTCACAATACTGTCAAATCACGCCATTGTTGCTGCGGAAACGTGGCGCAAGACAAGGCTACGTTACGTTAATTGGACTCACGGGAAATTCCCTGTCCCCAATTCATGTACTAATAACATTAAGATTCAGTTTATATACCTATCATAAGTTTTGTTTTACGTATGGTAGATACATAAATACGTTGCACGATCAAACGTAGTCAATTAAACGCTTATAAATAATTGGTAATTTGGGAGTTATGGATATCAACAAATAGTTTGTTTAAATACCGCTAGGTGGCTTAGACGAATATTAAATTTAATACGCGCCGTCTTTTTATAATTTATTTAGAGAGTAATTATGTTTTATAATGCTACATTATTATTATTCATTATTATTATTATACTGATCTATCAAATTTTATTGTAAAGATTATATTGCACATGATGTTCCATTCAGCATAACGTGCTCCAAACGCCTGTTCGAATCCCGCGTCTATAAAGGGGAGATCAATACCAACAAGCGTTGCAGTCACGTCTCACCCTTCGACAGGTAAAGACGTACACATCTCCCTGCTTGTATTTGACAATTGTTCCTTAAACAAAGATTTCTGTCATAAGCGAAATAAGCAAATGGCTTTTATGATTCCTGTTGTTCGCAAAGAATGGAAAGTTTACGACGATGGCAGTCGTTCCAGGGAATCGAAATCTTGTCCCCGAACTCGACAGGTAATATTAATCATTAATTGACAAACTACTTGTTTCGGTTTGGTTCACAGTTTATTCAGTGTGGGAAACTAACTGAAGTTAAACTGATGCCACAGAAAAATGAGAGTACTTGGAAAGAATCTCGAGAAACTGAGTTAATAAAACTAAATAGTTTCATTATTATGATTTTTGTACAGAATTCGGAATCGCACAGTCTATCGGTATCGCCCAGTCCGTTCAACAGTGGACCTATTCGCAATCGAAGTCTGGCTCTGGAGATTCCCAACGCAGGACGTGTTAAGCCAAGACATAGCGTTGGAAGCTTGCCGACTTCTTTCCATTCAGGACATCTGTCTCCGAGTTACGGCAGCAGCCCTAAAAAAAATTACGTCAAACTCAGCTTGTCGAGCAGACTGTTGAAATCCAGACTCAACAAGAGTGTCCCTATCTCAGAACCTACGTCACCTGGAAAAATTGCAGCTTTTTCACCCAGATCTGAAGTATTCATCAATAGTTTATTATTATTAGTCATAAATTAAGTTTCCCACGTCTAATAGGATGATTCCCCACCAAAAAGCGGATCCCAGAACTCATTGCAGAAGTTCCACAACCGATTGGTCGACCGGCTGCGTCGTTCGCTTCGTCGTTCGTCATCCGTAGAAAACCACGAAACCGTTACTAAAAACGACGGGGACAGTCCACCTGCTTAACCTGAAGAATTTGCAAAATTTTCTCAATTACTTTTATTGTATTCTCCGTTATCATTTACCTTTACACTGGATAGAAACTTAAGAGAATATTTCGGACGTCAAACTGAAGAAAAATTTTTACAAGTTTTGTAGTTTGTTTGTGATAATTTTTGCGGTTAAAAGTGAGGGGATCAATGAACTACCAAAAATCGTACGTGGCCTTGAATAGTCAAAGGTGTTGTACACAGTCTTGCCCTAGTATTTCTGTATATTTTTCCCCCTAGTGTTTACCGTACGCCCTTTCTCTATCCGTAAGGGGTTCAAGGTCGTTTGAAGGTCACCCTCCAGTGGAAGGGGTTGAAATCCTTGGAAGACTAGGCTTGTTTCGCCCTGTAGTTCGTTGGGAGTGATTTTGAAGTCTTTTGAGAGTGATAGTAAATTGTAAAGCCCTCCGACGTGTGTAACCTTTACGTGAATACGAAATATATAAAACAAATTTCTTTTTTTCCAAATTCTTTTTGCATTGTTTATTCAATTTGCTCCTAATAATAATAGTAATACTACTAAAAAATGAAATTGGAGATAATAATATTCTGGACGTAGTTCTTGAAATAACCGCTAGGTGACGTTTATGAAGAAAAATAACGCCGTACCGCCATCTTGGTTGAGGGACAAAGTTTAAATCGCCCACATTACTCGAAAAGCCGGCATCTTCTCATTTGAAAAGAGAATTTTGCATTTGATTTTTTTCGTATTTATTTTTGAAAAAAATAAAGATGTCGGAAGAAAAATCACCGGAAAAACTGAAAGTTACTGAATTACGGGCACTGCTAAGTGCCAGAGGTTTAAGTCCGAAAGGCAACAAACCTGTTTTGGTTGAACGTCTGAGAGAAGCTCTGGGTCTGCAAGGCGAAAATCCCGTCAAAAATGAAGACGACAACGGAGATGAAGTCCCCGCCGAGTCTGAACAGACGGGTGACCGGACGGAAGAAGCAGACAACAGAGAACAGATGAAAACGGAAGAAGAAAGCAAGCAGACGTTACCTGATGCTGGTGCTGCACAAAGTGGTAACTAAACAAGCAGTTGAATTTGTAATTAGTAATAAATTGTTTATTTTAGATAATACTTCGACCGTGAATGAAACACTTCCGTCTGCTGATGACAGCACAGACGCCGTCTACGGGGGCGCAGACGAAACCTTGAACGAGAGTATTGCAAAAGAAGACGAACAGATGAATTCCGAGCAGACAAAGAGTGAGACAGACGAAATAAAACAAGAGGAAAACATTCCAGAAGCAAAACAAGTAGAAAGCATTCACGGTAAGCAAGAGCGTTGCTTGATATTAATTTTATGGAAACTAATTTACAAATTACATTAGTAGAAAATGTCAAGTCTGAAGACCTCGAAGCTGAGCATGAACGTCTGCTGCTTCAAGAAGATCAGGCAACTTCGGCTGAAACTAATTCTGCTGAAAAGATGGACGAAAGTCTGCTGCTCGAAGACGAGCCCCAGAAAGCCAATGACAGTGTGGCAGCTGTGTATGGAGGCAAAAATGAAACTATGAATGATTCTTCAGGAATTTTCTGGGCTGACGTTTCCATGGAATCAAATGAGGGCTTCCAGATTGAGAGTACCAGCGAACCTGCCACTAAAAGATCCAGAGAAAGGTAACTATCAACAAAAATTCTTTCTAGGAAATTTAAAATATGATTTTGTGCAATTAATTTCCAGATCTCAGGAACCCCCGACAGCCAGAAAAGCCGAGAAAGAAATCGTAGAGGATGAGCCGCAGTTGCCTGCAGATTCTGTCGTTCTCGATTGGTACAACTCTGATTTAAATCTGGAAATCTCGACTTCAGACTTCTGTACCGCTACCCCGTTAACCGAGGGAGGTTTCGCCTACATGTGGGCCGCAGCCAGGGCTACGCACGGTTTCACTTCGAATAAAGTCTGTTTTGAAGTCAAGGTATACCTTAGTGTAATATAAAATTTTATAAGTTGTTGAGTAAAATGGAATTTATTTTAAATGAAGGTCCTGGAGAATTTGGATGTTGCTCACCTGGAAGGAAATGAGTCTAACCCGCATGTTGTTCGTGTTGGATGGTCTGTTGACGGCTCCTCGTTACTACTAGGTATCACGTTACAATAATTATTATTATTACTATGTTTATGTTTATTTCTTCTCGGCTTAGGCTAAGAGCCTATTGCCACTGTCATTATTATTCATATCACGAATAGTATCATGTATAAGTCACACTAGAAATATAAAATCACTTAAAGTAATATCAATTCTGAATTTATTTTGGTACTTCTAGAATTGAACATTAAATTAAATCTTAATATTTGATAACAATGAAAAAATATTGTTCTGTTATTGTATAGAAAATAATATTACTCAGTTTGTTTAAAATAAAATTCTTGATTTGTTTTCTTCAGGCGAGGATCAACTTTCGTACGGTTACGGCGGTACCGGCAAAATATCCACAAATAATCAGTTCCAGGACTACGGAACCAGTTTCAAAGCAGACGATGTCATTACTGCATATCTGGTGATTCATCTTTTCAATAACAAATTTATAATTACAGTAATTTCTATTTTAATTACAGTAATCCATTTTAATTCAAACAGCGCTACCCGTATGCTTCGTATTATTATAATAATTCTTAATCAATGTTTTCTCTCAGGATGCTGCTGGAGAAGTTGTCAGTATATCATTTGCCGTCAACGGGCAGGACCAGGGTATCGCGTTCAGTCGAGCGCGGCACGAGTTGAAGAACCAGGCCCTGTTCCCGCACGTCATGACCAAAAACTGCCGGGTCTGTGTCAATTTCGGTCAACTGGAGGAGCCGTGGTTCCCTCTGAAGGCAGACTTTGTTCTCGCGGGCAAGACGGACCCGGCCACCCGCGTCCGAGGAAGCCTCCCGCCCGACATTCGGGGCGCGTGCGAACTGATCATGATGATCGGGCTTCCAGCCAGTGGCAAAACAACGTGGGCCTCCGAGTATGCAAAGCAACACCCCGAGAAGAGGTACAACATCCTCGGAACCAACGCCTTTCTCGAGAAAATGAGAGTGGACGGGCTGCCTCGAAGACGCAACTACCACGGAAGGTAAATGCAGAATATCATCAGTGTTTCCACTTTCAGTTTCCCCTTTTTCCCTCTTCCCTTATTTTCCCCTTTCCCCCCTCCGGACTAGAATAATGCTATACTTCTAGAGTTTCCTATGCCCCTCTCTTCCTGTATTTTTCCATTTACGGACCCGATTTTCCTCTGTTTGAGGAATTTCCCTGCAAAGTGGAAACACCGAGTATCGTATATGCAGGATGTAATCAATTCTAGGATTCCTTGTTGTCTTTAGATGGGAGGCCTTGATAGACAAGTGCCAAAAATGCCTGACGGTTATCCTGGAGAAAGCAGGACGCCGTCGTCGTAATTATATTCTGGACCAAACGAACGTTTACCCCAATGCGCGTCGCAGGAAGCTGGAACATTTCGCCGGCTTCCAGCGGAGGGCAGTCGTCATCATGCCTACTGAGGCGGAGCAGAAGCGCCGCGAGGAGAAGCGGGAGCGCGACGAGGGCAAAGACGTTCCCTCGGCCGCGGTCCTGGAGATGAAGGCCAACTTTCGTCTACCGGAGAGCGCGGATCATTTCGATAGCGTCGAGTACACGGAACTCAAACACGACGAAGCTCTTGTCTTAGTCAAAAAGTATTCAAACCAATGTAAATTATATTTTCCTTATTATACCGCAAACTGTTTCACTTCCAGATACGCGCGTGAAGCTCGGAACTTAGGTTACGGTGCCCCTCCCATCAAGCGGGCGCGGCTCGATGTTCACCAGGCCGTCAACAAATGGGATCGCGACTACAATCGGGGCGGTTCCAGGCGCACCCCAGAGGTCCAGGGAACTGGGGGCCGCCCCCGAGAAACAGCGGTCCCCCACCTCCGAGGGCACCTCCGTCACTGATGAGGACACCTCTACCTCCGGCGCCTTTCCCGCAGAGGAGCTTGTCCCCGCCACGGCGAAATTACAACCACGGCCCGCAGGGCTTCGGTAACCGTCCGCCGCAGAGACCCACGCCCTTCCCGTGGATCACGCCTCCGCCGAACTTTGGCGCCTCGTACCAAGAAGCGCCACGCAGGGCCTATACCAGCCCGGCTTTCGAGCGCAGGGACGACTGGGGACGGCAGGGTGGGTATCAGGGACCTCCCAGCGGAAATTTCCGCCCAAACCCGTGGAGCAACAATTCAAACAACTACGGTGGAGGGGGCTATGGAACGCAGCAGCAGCAACAGCCGCAGCAACGGCAGAATCAATCAGGCTGGCACAATCGCAATGGACAGCAGTATCAGCGAAGATACTAACAGTGAAAATAAAATACACCTGCGTGCCAAGCTGTTATTGGCTGTGGCGTCCATTTTTCCTTCATATTTTCAGCCAATCGTATCAGTGCTCGGTTTTTTTTTTTTTAATAAAACAACCAAACGACTTCAGGAAAATTAAGCAAGAAAACTACAACATTTAAGCTTTACTTTATTCTGCACTTTTTTAAATTTTAGCACCAATCCAGTAACTGGAAAATTATCGAAAATTTGAGCCAATAAGAGTAAGAATCTAACATAGTTTCAAATATTTAAGGACACCTACTTAGAATATACTGAAAAATTAGGTTAACTGAAAATCACAATAAAGTAAAACATCTACTATAATAAAATTATCTGTTAAAACTTAAAAAATATTAGATAACGTTTACGCATATCCTTGAGTAGGCGTCCCTTTTGTTTTCTTTTGCTTTAGTCATGGAGAGTTGAAAAATTTGATTTTTTCCTTTGACTAATCCCTATCTTGATCCTTGTGCTGCTTGTTTTGTGGCGAGAGCAGACGAGAGAGCAGGAATTGCTTGTCCTGTCCTTCCAGTACCAACTGCTGCTTCAGTGCGCTGACTAAATCCCTCTGAGCCGCAACCTGGGCGTGGAAGTAGTACACAACGACTAGGAGGACAACAATGGCAGGCACAAAGAAAGCTGCTGATCCGATCAACTTGAAAATGCTGCTAAACACGGGGGTAAACGTCGCAATCTATAACAAAAAAATTTCCTTAGTACCAACAGGGTAGGTATACGGTGGTAGCAATTACCTTATCAGATACTACTTGCCAGGCAATATCGAATCCGCGGTAAGGTCCGCAGCCTTGGGAGGGTTCCAGGTTGAGAACCGCGTATCCGACTGGTACGGCGCAGACGACGAACGAGAAGAGCAGCACGTTGACGAAGAGGTACATGGATCGCGAGGCTCCAAAAACACGAGACGGCGGCAGGGTGTAGTAGTTCAGACCGAAGTACTTGACGTAGTAAACGATGAACTGCTTAATGGCTGTGGCGATCGGGAGCACGGGACAGTAGAAAAGACCCAGCCAACAGAGAGACTGCGAGTAAATGACGTCTAACGTATTGCCGGCTATGTTGAATTCGGGACGAGCTAGACAATGGACGTACTTCACCGCGTTCCCACTAAATCAAATAGTAAACGAATAAAACATAAATTAAGTTGGTATACTGCTAATTACTACTAGCTGCCAATACTAAAGCTAATTCTTCAGCTACTGCTACTTTTACAATTCTTATTATTATTGCCGTGCGTTAGCTATTTATTGCTACTGCTACTGCTAATAATGCCTTTATTGCTACCACTAATTACCACTACCACTCTTAGTGGTGCAGCCGATATTATTATTACTAAATCTGCTATCGCTATCTGCTGCTAATGCTATTGCGTCTACCACTTGTACTACTGCTACTACAGTTGGTACTATTCCTACTACTACTATCCGGTAGTATTACAGTTACTTCTAATACTGCTGCTACTCTTACAATACTTATCGTTATTCTTTTAAGTAAGCTGTTAATTGTTGCTATTACTGTTACCTCAGTTGCTGTTGTAGCTTCTACTTCTGCTACTGCTAGAAGTAGTGTTACAGTTATGACTACTCCTAAATTTGTTATATCTATTACTGCTAATGCTACTGCTACTACTGTAACACTGCTAGTTATGCTACTAAGTAGTACTACAAGTAGTGCTATAGTTATTACTACTACTAAAATTTTCTATCGCTATTAATGCTGGTACTACTACGTTTACTATTGTGTGCTACTGCTACTATTGCTGCTACTATCATTATTACTGCAATTATTGCTACTGCTGCCACCATTACTATCATCACTTTTACGACAATTGATACTACTACTATTACTAGTACCCTTGCGTATTTAATTTTAATATAATAATGAATTAATTTTATATAATTTTTAAATGTTAACCTGGTTATCCTGCGGAACACCAGACTCAAGGGGAACTCGATGAGGAGGGATTTGACAACAGTGACACCAATATCAAACAGACACAAACGATACAGCTGCTGACCAACGTGCGTTTCCCAGCACAGGGTCCTGGAAGGATTGCTGGAATCCAACGATTCAGTTCTAAATTTAAAAAATTATTTAGTTATTATTACAACTATAATATAATTACGCAATTAAATTAAATCAAAATACAACACACAAAGAATAATTAAATATTAGTTCGTTACATTATTCTTACAAAATAGAATATTATTAAATTAACTTGAACGTTGTGAAGAGTAATTAAACACAAAATTACCTTCTAGAGCGAACAGTCTGCATGCCGTTGCCTACGTCAATATACAGTGTGATGATCAGCACGAGAAGGGACGAAAGTCTCAGCAAAATGGTGCGAAGCAGCGAAATCTTGATTTCAAAGGTGGCGCTGTAACGTTCCCTGCGCACCAGAAACTTTTGACGCGAAAATTAAGAAAATCAATAAATTAATTGAAATACTAAATAATAAATAAGTTTTTACTTGGAAGAAGATGGGGACAACAAAGTTGAGGGCCGTGATGACGATGGAGGGAAGGAAATCGTAGAAGAGCCTCTTAAAATCGTCAGACGAAGAGTCGAAATTTTCCTTCAAGTTGACAGTGACCAAGTAGATGATGTACCCGCACAGGGTCAGCACTGCAAGCACCACCACGTTCACCAGAAGCCTCAGCAAGTACAGGCGCACTCGGGTACGGGTCGTGCGGGACCCCTTTTCTTCGGCAAAACGCTCGTCGGCCAAAGCTGCCTTTAGACCTTTTTCCAAAAAATTATTTTATCATTTTTATTCATATAAACATATATTTAAAAACAGAGAATAATTTTTGCTTAGATTTTGTTATTCGTTTGTTTCCAATCGAATAATTTAGTGTAACACCAACCTTGCAGAATGGCTTTTTTCTTGAGGAGGGCAACGGAAGTCGAATCGATGCAAAAATCCCACGAAGCGAAAAGCAGTTCGCTGTACCGATGGACCCAGGCTTTCCCGAGACTCAGATTCTTGCGGAAACCAGAAGCCGCTGATCGAGCCATGCAGACCAAGCTGAACAAAAATACACCCAAAACCTACAAAATAAGAACACACTGTTTAAATAATAATCTTGTCTTGTATTATTATAATTTTGAATATACTGTTGTATAAATGTAAAATTAGTAGTAAATAAAATAAATACAAATTTATTTCTATAGAAGTAGTCTGTGTATAAATTATATAAATTACACGTATTTAAGTGGTTAATATTTAGTTATTTTCATACTGAACAATACACTCCTAAACCCAAACCTCTAAGACAAGAAAATATTTCAATAACTAAATCCCGATTTATAGTAATTTGTGTTAGTGTATGTAACAAGTTAATAATTCAATATTTAAAGGTTTTATTTACTGTTAGTATGTAGCATAAGCCAATATCGTAGCTATCGTCTCCTTGTAGCGGGATGACAGCGGGTTGATAATATCCGTAAAATGCCAGCGTGTATTCCAGCCACCCAGTTCCTTGAATAGTGTCCTGGAAAATAAATATTTATTTTGATTTCAACATGTAGCAAAAATATAATAGAAAGTTACAGAAACAATCAGAACTATTTTGTTGACCGATTATTTACTGATTAATAAATGTAACATTAAGTATTAATTAAATGATTGATAATTCGATTATCAATACCTTTAAAAGTTATTTATTAAAATAACTGTATTTAAATAAACCTGCAGAATCAGCAGTGGATCATGACTATGTTCACTGACAATACTGCTGACTTGCTTCGTATAGTTCGACCAGTGCGAGTCAGTATTGTTTCTCTTGTGCCCATAGTCGCCTTCACAGCCTTCAAGCCCAGGAACAGATCCTGTGGAATTCAACGCGCCACACGAACGTCTGCCCAGTTCCCAGGGAAGGACGATGAAAGATGTGACAAGCACAGAAGAGCAGAGGTTGAGCAAAAACAGCCAGCGGTTCAGCAGAAAGTACGAGGCGGTCCCCGTCCCGAAATTAGCCTCTATGTAGCGAAGACTCGACTGCCACGGCGCGAAATTTGAAAAAAATTCGCCCGCGTTCCTGCGGAAGTGACGCCAGACCTGCCGCCTCCGCAGTTTGAGGGCAGCCATCCCGTGGACTCGGAAAGTCGGGGCGTGCTGTCAATAATTCATTTATCATTTTAGTTTTCATAATATTTAAGCGGGATTTACGAGAAGCTTTGCTTTGAGTTCACGTTTTGTTGCCATGCTGACCGGAAGCGAGCGAATCTCCTGCAGTTGGTTCCAGGTTTCCTCCTCATCCGCCAAGCCTAAAATTCATTTTAATAACTTTCTAATGCATAATATTATAATAATTACCATCGGCTAAGTCTGGTAGTGTTTCTGCCAGTTCTATGTCTCCTGACGAACTTTGATGATTTCTAGATTTCATGGTCTGGCCTCTGCGATGCGTTTTGCCTGCTGTCCTGCCCCACGTCTTTGCGTCTGGAAAAAAATACATTTTTAAACATGTAAATTTGATTATATTTATCTTTGGACTACCAACAACGTTATACTGCTTGCTCGGCAGCATCGTGGCCCACTGATTTTGACTCGCAATATCCTCTGCGGACGATAAACTGTTGTTTTTGAATCCTTCTTGATAAAATTCTCCGCCAGCTTCCTCCCAGCCGCGTCCGAAGCCCGAGTTTCTCGAACTGGCCATCTTTGTTCCCCTTGCAAAAAATAAGAGCACGACATTAAATTTTTAGTAAAAAAAAAAATTACCGCCGTTAATGCCAAGATGTATGTGTTACAGTGTTAGATCATAAGACTCACCTAAAATAAATAATCTAACGACGCATTGCTTAAAGCTACACACCCTGTATTTTACGCATACAGGTACAGGTTGTACTGGGACATAACCGGTTTTAGTTGTCTTGATTAAATAAGTTTATTTTATTTCAGTTGAATAATTTAAAGTGCAACGTGAATTGTGCACTGCTAGCAGCGGCCATGCTTCGATTGTAAAGACAGAACATGTACAGAACCAAAATAGCCTTGGGCGCAAGCAATTAAAAGGTAACTTTCGCCTTGTTGGTTATATTTCGCCCAAATTTTCTCGCCCACATTATTTTATTATTAAATTAATATTCACAAATATATTTATTTATTATTTATAGCACCTATTTCTTATTTTATAGCTGTTTCACTGATATGTAATTTGGAAAAGTTTCACTCATAATTTTTTCGCCCAAATTACACTTCGCCCTAATTTTCTCGCCCACATTATTTTACTATTAAATTAATATTCACAAATATATTTATTTATTATTTATAGCACCTATTTCTTATTTTACAGCTGTTTCACTGATATGTAATTTGGAAAAGTTTCACTCATAATTTTTTCGCCCAAATTACACTTCGCCCTAATTTTCTCGCCCCTATTATTTCATTATTAAATTAATTATTTTTATTGACTGCTTATATACATGTTGATTTCTTATTTTATACGCATATTTTGCTATTTTGGACGAAAAAAAACAGCGTGGGTGACCTTTTTCCATACCAGATTTCTATTACTCGCTCCCTGATGTAAATAAAGCTTAGCTAAGTTCAATAGGCCTACCTGTTTGCTTTTTCAACACTCTTCGCTTTTAGTACATATCACTTTACTATATTATTTTGATTAATATATATTATTGAGAAGACTTAATTGTTCCACTTTGCTGAAGGATCGACGAGTTACTGAATCACACAGCCGCTTTATCGCCTAGCTTTTAAGTTTGCGGTTGATACGCAGTGACGACATTAACGCTGATAAATCCTACAATCAAACAGATAATATGTACTAAACCATATTTAACAAATAATGTAACACTTAAAACGACACTTTAAACTTCCTATTGATACCTTATCCAATTTTTAGTATTTACTTAAAGGACTATTGAAAATTGCCCATACAAAGTTGGGCTAATTATTCAGCACTATCACTATGATATAATAATAATTAATAAAATTTGATAATCTGATATCAATTGGTGAACAGGATCTAATATTTAGTGACAGTAATTGTGAGAATATTTAGTAGGTTATCTACGTGAATTGCCTATTGACTCATGAGATAAGACGCCATTAAGTCTACAAAAATCCATTTAACTGGAAAAAAATAAATTATCTCATTTTTAAGCAGAAAACCACATAAATTATCTTAAAAGATTTATTTTATTATTCCCTGGCTATAAAAAAATTGTTTCAAACGGTTATAGTAAATTAGAAAGTGTATTAAACACACACAGGGACAGAAGTACAAAATCTATTTTTTAACTACTGAATTGCTTTACAATGTTAATTTGTCATTTTTAAAGCTTATTTTATTAATAATAAATTATATATTTGCACACTGAATCTTTTGAATTGATTTTTGAGGTTTCAGCAATCCGCCATCTAGTTCCGGGCAGGGTTGCCAGCAAACTTCTGCAAAATAAACATAAATCAATAATTAAAATAATTTGAAATATATTTAGTTTAATATAATTTTAGTAATTTTAAAGATAAGTTTAGACTTATTTTATATATATTCTAGGTATGGTTTGGATTTTTCTGTCGTCGTTTGGTGACAAAGTAACATGTCGGCTTAGATAAATGAGAAGGGAAAAGGATTTTGTGGAATATTTCTCTCAAGTGTTGACATATATAAATACGTTTTGTTTAAAGTATTTTCGTCGATGTTGTAGTCGAGGAGAAGCTTTCGACGGTTGACGAGGACACAGCAGACAACGAAGAGCTGCTAAATTTAGTCTTCGTTTCGGAAAATTCACTTTGCTCCACCTGAATAATAACCTTTATAATAATTCCATCAGCAAAATCATTTAATTTCATCTAAAAAATGCGAATAATTCGACAAACTTTATTTCAGTCGTCGAAACTACGAAACGAATGTAGTAGGGACGATGGACGACTACTAGTCCTACTACTACGACGTTTACTAGGTTCTCATTACTAGTTTTTGCTAGTTCAAACTACAGACAGATCCTAACACAGAGGTTCTGGGTACCTTAGTACTAGAAGATATTGCCATTGTGTTGGGATTTGGTGGAAAAATCCTGATACCCCCAACTGGGGGTGGGTTTGTGCTTCCCATAGCCTGTGTAATCCATGAAGTAAAATAGTAAATACTACTACTACTAATAAAAATAATAATAAGTAGTAAATAACGAAATAGTAGTAAAAATTAGTAAAAATAAGAGGAAATAATAGTTGAATAATTTAAAAGAAAAATGACTAAATTCATATGAAATAATGCAATTATACATAATTTAATAAATTAATATTTCAGTTAAACTATAATTCACATTATAGAAGATTAATTTCATTTTTAAATTATAATTAATTCAATTACCGAAGCCAAGAAACTTGGCAAATTCGCTTTCTGATTTTGAACTGATTGGCTCCGCGCTGTTTCGGCGGGAAAAGCACCAGACGGTATCGGAGCTCCTCTGTGTTATAAGAAATAGTTTAAAAATAGATAACAATAGAATATGATAATTAAACTTACGGATTCACAGTGACTGGATCGAGATTGGGTGCTGGAGCTTGATTACGAGCCACTTGTCGAGCGTGGATATCGCAGTAGAGCTTGTCTCCGATATTGTAATAGCCTAACATTGAATAAAGATAATTAATAACTGAAGATTTTAAACAATAATTCATAGAATTCATTGAAATTAAAAGTGGAATTACCAATATTTTTAAGGGAAGTCCCGCAAATGGTGCACTTGAAACACTCAACGTGAAGATTTCTGTCTTTGACGCGGACGAAAACGCCTCTAATATTTCAAAAATCATAAATTAGTAGTTAAACTATCATTGAAATTAATTCTAAATTCATCAAAATCAAAAATAATATTTCTATAATAATTACTAATATATATTAGAATTGAATTAAGTGTTAAGTGTAACTTGATTTACACAATGAAGCGATCGCATTCGGCGCAGCGCGTCTGAAGCGCCGGCTGCGCCGACGTCTCCGACGCTGGCTTGGCGACGGGCGCCGAGACCTTGCGCATTCCCGCGGGAAGCGTCGTAACTCCAGGTGCTGTGACTTGAACATCTAAATTAAATTAAATCGATTAATTGATCTTATTAAAACTGTTTAAGAACATAGATACTTTATACTATCGTAATTGTGTATTAATTTAGTGGTAGTAGTAGTAGTAGTGTTGTTGTTGTTGTTGTTGTTGTGGTTGTAGGAGCAGCATCATCAGCAGCAGTAGTAGTAGTAGCGATTATTATGCTTATGATTATTATTATTATTATTATTACTATTCAGTGATTGTGTGTTGTAGTAGCAACTGTTGTATTGTACTGTATTAGTGAGGAGGTTGTAACCTTGGTTTTCGGTTGTAGCTTCGGGTTGTTTAGGATCGTTGTCGAATTCTTGTAGAGCTTTGAAGACGCTGCTACTGGAAGCGTCGTATGTCTTTTCGTTTTTCTTAAAATTGACACTGAAAATGAATATAAACAGATTAATTCAGTTAGTTATGTACCAAGAAACTAATAGTTTTAGTAGTACTGTTACAGCAGTAATGGTAGTTCTAGTAGTAACGGTGCTAGTGGTGGTGGTAGTAGTAGTACTAGTAGTAGTATTAGTAGTATGGTTACAGTAGTAGTGGTAGTTCTAGTAGTAACGGTGCTAGTTGTGGTGGTGGTAGTAGTAGTGCTAGTAGTAGTATTAGTAGTATGGTTACAGTAGTATTGGTAGTTCTAGTAGTAACGGTGCTAGTTGTGGTGGTAGTAGTAGTACTAGTAGTAGTATTAGTAGTATGGTTACAGTAGTAGTGGTAGTTCTAGTAGTAACGGTGCTAGTTGTGGTGGTAGTAGTAGTACTGGTAGTAGTATTAGTAGTATGGTTACTGTAGTAGTGGTAGTTCTAGTAGTAACGGTGCTAGTTGTGGTGGTAGTAGTAGTGCTAGTAGTAGTATTAGTAGTATAGTTACAGTAGTAGTGGTAGTTCTAGTAGTAACGGTGCTAGTTGTGGTGGTAGTAGTAGTACTAGTAGTAGTATTAGTAGTATGGTTACAGTAGTAGTGGTAGTTCTAGTAATGGTGGTGGTAGTTATGGTACTAGGTGTAGTAGCAGTAGTAGTAGAAGTAAAAGTTGTTCTAGTGCTAATAGTAATAGTATATTAGTAGTAGCAGTAATAGTACAGTTAACAGTAGCAGTACTATAGAGGTAGTAATAGTAGTAGTAGCAGAAGTAGTAATAGTGTAGTTTATAATATAGTATAAGTGCTACTAGTAGTAGTATTAGTAGAGGCAGTAGTAGTGGCACTAATATTCGCATCAGCAGCAGTAGAAGTTGCACTAGTACCACTAGTAGCAATAGTAGTAGTAGTAGTAGTAGTAGTAGTAGTAGTAGTAGTAGTAGTAGTAGTAGTAGTAGTAGTAGTAGTAGTAGTAGTAGTAGTAGTAGTAGTAGTAGTAGTAGTAGTAGTAGTAGTAGTAGTAGTAGTAGTAGTAGTAGTAGTAGTAGTAGTAGTAGTAGTAGTAGTAGTAGTAGTAGTAGTAGTAGTAGTAGTAGTAGTAGTAGTAGTAGTAGTAGTAGTAGTAGTAGTAGTAGTAGTAGTAGTAGTAGTAGTAGTAGTAGTAGTAGTAGTAGGTATTACTGTATTTACCCGAGTACTCCTTGAGCCAGTACTTCTGTTTGCGCGGCCAGTGTTTCGGCAATCGTTTGCTCATTGTAAAGGCCCACAGGTGAGTTGTATTGTTTGTTGGCTAATTTAGCACCAGCAGATGATTCCTGGGCTACCTGACCACAAAATACTTCAATAAAAAAATGTAGAAATTAATTTAAATTAACTTTTACTTTAGCCGACTGGAACGGAGCAGCTCTGGTGTTGTGCGCAGATCCAATATGGTGGACTTCCTGCAAAGCGCGCGAAATTTAAACTTTAAAAAAAAACATCAATAAACATAAATAACACATTTTTATGTTAATTAAAGTTGATTTTAGTTAAAATTAGGTTTTAGTTAAACTAGTTACCTGTTTGTTCGCAGCTAGAGATGTTTTCCGAAAGAGCAAATCGCCATTGAATTCAATGGGCTCGGCCAAAGGAGTTACTTGTGGTTTCCAAATACCGCCTCTTTATTAATTAAAATCAAAGCAATTAAAATTAAAATCTTACAGAGTTAGTACTTCTTTTGAACTTATGAAATATTTGACAAGAATCTTTTCCAAAAATCTCAATACTTTTTCCATTTATTTTGTCACTTTTCCTGTTTGGGATGCTAAAAGCCTTTCGTCTGGAAGATTTCCAAATACTTTTCAATTTATTTTTAAAAGCAGACAGTCTAATTTAAGTCATAAACTAAACCTTGGCAGTCACTGAACCATTAACAAACTTATTTTTATCGAAACATTTACAATTTATTTTACTAAAAACATATAATTCCTATATAATTGAATTTCTTTTGAACTCGTACAATAATAATAATGAGTCAATGAATGGGTCTATAAGGTATGAAGAACAAGCAAAGGGTCGAGATTTTTTACACTGGGGTCCTATTTTTGGGGAGAAGGGTTCAAATTGGTTCCAGTATAAGGTCTAATTATAGAACCCAGCTCTTTTGCATTGCAACAGGTCTACAAACTTAAAAATCCGTATTCTTAATCCAATAATAATAATAATAATAATAATATATTTAATGCAGTATACATAAAGCGTGGAAATATTCACACCATTGTTCTAGAAACCAATTTAAAAATTAACAAAATTACATGATAAAAGTGTCGAGGTTAGCACGTAAATGGCTTAAGGTCGTTTAGGGCATTACATTACCTCGTCAGCAAGAATCCGATTCCCATGATTCACGGCAAATTCTTTCAAGATTTGCATTAGGACATACACTTATACTGATGTCACTTAACGATTATTATTACTACTGTTACTTTATTATTAGTGTTATTGCTATTTATTATTTATTATTATTTATTATTATTTATTGTATTTATTTATTTATTTTTTATTTTATTTATTTATTTTTTTTATTTATTATAATTTATTATTACTGTTATTGTTATTACTGTTATTATTACCTGCATATGACCAATTCCAAAGCGTTTCCAGCTTTTTTGATGATTTCCAGGGCTTCTGCATGTCGCAATTGTAGTACATCGTCTTGGCCTACGCGCAAAATGCAATCGCCCACTTGCAAACCGGCCGTTTCCGCAATACTCCCGGCGTTTACCTTTTCCATTACAAGAATTGATTTAAAATTAATATAATAATTAATAGTTAATTTTACTTTCTGAACACTGAGAGGCGAGGCGAAATCTTTGCCTCCCTGCAGTCGGAAACCCCACGGTTGGCTCTGATCGCGACGACTGAATTTCAGCACAATAGCTTCTGCCATTTTATTTTTGATAAAATTATTGACAATATAATAAATACAAAATATGCAGTTCTTGTCAAGGCGAATCGCGGACAGGGACTGGCGTTCAACTTGCAGCAGCGTCTGGGTTTGTACCCGAAAACAGGGCCCCGGAAACTTCGCAGCGTTGGTCTATTTTTAGATATCTTCAATATTTCACTAATAATAGACGTTACATCTGAACAGATAACGTAACACACCTCAAAAAAAAAAAAACAATAACACAAAACTTTGACAGATTATTTTGGTATTACGCAAAAATTGCATTGACAAATCAAAAAAAAAGGAAACAGAGAAAAGTGATAAGCCATTGGTTCACCACTTCCCGCGTTTGGACCAATCCTTGGGCGTCCAATGGAGGCATTTGGGATCAATATGAATTTTCCATTTATCTTTGCTTTTGGCGCAGTTCTTGATGGATTCTTCGCTAAGTACGAGGACGTACTGGCCTTTGTGGTAACTGATAGCGTTCAGATGCTGCAGAGTCGATACCACGTCCTCTTTCTTGATGCTCGTCATTTCGCAAATTTCGCTATGGGAAACATATTTAAAATTTCACACACTTGATATCTAGCTTATCTCCATACTTGATTGTGATCTGGGGTCTCTCTCCTTCGACAGACGATTTCAGGTTCATTAAAATATCGCAGATAGTGTAGGCCCAGTAGCTTCTGTACGACAGCAGCCCCAGGTCGGAGAGCGGTTTCTCGGGAGAGCCCGTCTTGCCCTCAAACTTTGACAACTCGTAACCTGAAAATTCATAGTGTTTAACAAAAATCCTTAAAATCTTTCCTATGTATTTTATTTATACTGAATTCAATGAGAAGTTTGCCGTATCCTTTGCGCTGATAAGGCGGTAGAGTCAGGATGCAGGCAACGTTATAGTCTTCAGAGCTTTCCTTCTCTTTGCTGAAATAGCCGACGATGTGGAAACCTCGTGCGTCGAACTCGGTCATAACGTAGAATAAGAAAGGGTCGGTATCGTAGTAAAGCGTTTTGTGATCCAGAAATAGTTTGGCCAACAGGCAAAGATTCTGGGCGTAGGCTTTGTTTTTACGGCCGTCAATCTCGAAGAACGATATCGTCTGTTTGCGGTAGATCTCGTTACCCGGTGGATGCCGCAGATTACATTTTGTCTACAAACACGCACAATTAATTTGTATTAAACAATACTACAATAAATAGAGAAAATACTTACCATATGCCTTTCCAAACATTTAGCGCTTTTCCGATACTTTAAACAAAACTCACAAATGTAAATACAGGGTAGTTTGATCATTTCCTAAATAAAATAATAACTGTAGTCAATCTTACTAATATAATTACTAAATAATATACCTGAGGGTATGGAGAAAAGTACCACGGTTTGATGCGATACCTTCCTAGCTCGATCATCTGAATATTTTTCATTCGAGTGACCACGTCGTCATGGTGCATGACCAGACTTCCCGACTGACGAGGACCTGGAGTCCCAGGTACCTGAGCCCCAGGAGCAGGTGACGAAGCCTCACTGATTTCTCCAGTGACTACCTCAGGCTGCGGCTGAGGCGTTGGCTGTGGTTGAGGTGTAACTTGAACTAAAGTTTAAGATACAGATAAAAATAATATTGTTTTGATTAATATGAATGATATACCTTTTATTTTCTGTGCTGGAGGTGGAGCTACTACTGGTGTTTCCTCTTTGACGTCTTTATCACCTTTGCGTTTCCGCCAGTTTTTCTTCTGAAGGGCCGCGGCAAGTACGGCCGAGCCATTGACGAGTGAATCTGTTCCGCTGGAAGAGGCTAGAGGCGAAGGGGGTCTTGACGAACCTGTAGTGGCTGTACCCCCGACTTTTTTGGGGGTGCTGACTCCAGTTCCTGCCTCTTTACCATCTTTTCGAGGAAACTGGACTTTGCGAGTGTCGAGGAAATCTTCAGTAACCCAGTCATCCAAACGCTTGTTGACTGTTGACAAAAATTATTCAGTTGAAAATAAATTTTCACAAAACAAGTAGAAACTTACAATCAATGTAATGAACGTAGTACTGCTGAACGCCACCTATTTCCCGCATACTCAAAACTTCGGCCAATGCTAAATAAGAAACTTTTGTTTAAAAGACAACTGGATTTTATGAGAATTATTTATTTTACGCCAATCTTCTGTGTTTCTCATTCGTACAGGTAGTCGACATCCTTCAACAAGCGAAGCCTAATTAACGGCAAAACAAAACAATACAATAAAATGAAATAAATAATACGAATTAAAATAGTTACCGTAGAATCTGAGAATACGTCTTTTTCTTCTACTACTTCTTCTTTCATTTTCGTACTAAACTGTATGAAAACAAACCAGAGGACAACAACTCGGCTACTACTTGTAAGATACAATGAGTGCCGCCATTTGCATTTACGCTATTGCCAAACTTTTATTTATAAGAAAATACTTTGATTGCCTTTATGAAAGCCCAAAATAGTCAACATTTTAAATAATCAAATGATTTTGTAAAATATTATTTAGCTATTATAAAAAATTTACAGACAATTAATATAATACTGGCAACGCCGAAACATGTTTCGTCTGCAGCGCGTATTTGAAAAACAATTTTTTTTCCACTGACGTTCAACTTCTACTATGTTTCCAAATAAAATCACAAAATAATACTCGGTTATTTCATTAGAAAATTAGTCAAAATTAAATTTTTAATCTACGATAAACAAAGATGAATCATCGTGCAGGATTTATCGCTGTACATGCAGGCAAGAAAATTATTACAGAATCTACTAGAAAAACACCTCTTCATTATCTAGAGAACGTCGTAAATCGAATTAAACTTTTACAATGGTTAAGTTAACGTTTGTATTATGTTAACAGGTGCAGGAAAACATTCTATGAAGAGCGAATCCCAGTATCTTGAACTGTGTTCTGCTGCTTGCAAAAAGGTTAAACGCTTTTCATACCTCACTTCTCAGTTGAATTTAAATAATACTTTTACACTACGCAGGGAGCCAAGCTGCTTAAAAATGGGAAAAATGCCCTCGAAACTGCCTGCGAAGTGACAAAGGTCCTAGAAGATTCTCCCTTAACGAACGCAGGGTATGGAGCTAATTTAAACGAAGATGGTGATGTTGAGTGCGATGCTGGCATCATGGTTAGCGATTGCGATTCATCGTTACCAGCGTTTGCAGCTGTAGGAAGTATTCGCAATATTGAAAACCCTATCAAAGTTGCATTAGAAATGATTAGATACCAGCGGGAACCCCAAGTATTAGGCCGAGTCCCCCCTTGGTAAACAAACCATTCAATTGTTTACTATTACTCGAAGAAAATATATTTTTATTAAGTTTGCTTGTTGGAGAAGGTGCTTTAAAGTTTGCCCAGAAACGAGGGTTGTCAATAGTCCCAGCAGAAACCTTGAAATCGCCAAAAGCTTGCTCATCCTATCTGAAATACAAATCGCGAATGGAAGAGAAGCTAAATGAACAACCACCAACCAAACGCATCTGCAGTGAAGAGGTACTGCTTAAATTGTATTTTAGTATTATGTTACGTTATGTTACGTTTTTCAATACAGGAACGCAACGATACAGTTGGAGTTATCTGCATAGACCAAACTGGCAACATTGCGAGTACTTCTTCCTCGGGAGGAATAGCCCTGAAGCTTCCCGGCCGTGTTGGCCAAGTAAATCGTATAAATCTATGATAAAATCTTATTCTTAATACATTTGTATTATTTTTGGTACTCAGGCTGCCATGTACGGCTGTGGTTGCTGGGCCGAGCGCAAAGGTAGCAAGGGAATTGCAGTTTCGACGAGTGGTTGCGGAGAACAGCTCGTTTATAAGACTTTGTCAAAAAGCGTATGCGAGTCTATTCTTCGGGTTGGCGATTCAGCAGAAGGTCTAAACGAAGCACTGAAAGAATTCACCCAGGGTTTCAGTGAACCTCTAGGAGGGGCCATAGTCACCTGTTATGAGGAAAATTTTCTTGATTTCAATGTTGCGTTTACAACAGACTCGATGGCTATTGGCTACATGTCGACTAATCTGAAGCGACCCGTCACACGAATGGCGCGAAATTCAAACAAAAATAAAATAGCACTAGAAGGCTTCGTTTTAAAGTTATAATTATTTCCTATTGTGTTCCGTGTGCTGTTTTTAAGAATAAAAGAATCTTTAACGTTTATCGCTTGTTTGATTGTTTATTGTGGTTTTTTATTTCGAATAAATATCGCTCCACCACCTGTGATGTGCTCAACGGCTTCACATTAATCGTGCAAAGTAAATAAATAAGCGATCCCTTAAGATTATTTAAAGCTCTTCGTGATGAGGGGTCTTTGGCTCTGCAGCCTGTGGCTTATTCAGTCGTCCCGTGAAGAGCCACAGCCCCGAAGGTTTGTGCTGCACGATAAATGTGCAGGGACGGTCAACGATGAAAGGCTCGTTCACGTCTAGTGATCGCTTCAACCTCATTGCTCCAGCTAAAATTCAAAACAGAGGTAAATCTATCATAAAGCTTGAAAAAGTAAATCCCGATTCACCTGTTGCAGCTGCTGCTTCACTGCCTTCTTCGTTGACTTCGATAAAGGCTTTATGGAAAACGTCGGAAACAAACAGATCGTTCCTGCCACTCATTCCCGATAAATCAGCTCTTTTCTCGTCAAACAAATCAGTGAGACCGAGCGTCTGCAAAACGCTTTTCATAGAAGTTTCAAACTCTATGTCGAATTTAGGGATAACCACACTGATTTTGTGGTTTTCCATTTGTTTCTGGGCTTCTCCCAACACGTCCAGAGTCAACAGTGCAGACTCGATCTCCGGCAAATCGTCCCAAGACTCGGGCAAAATGATGAACATGCTCACCTGGCCCCCCTTTTACAACAAAAAAAATAATATAAATATCTATATTTATTAGTAAGATTTAGACTAGTACCTCGTAGGGAAGCTCGAGGATTCGCGCTTTCAGATCAGGCAGGTTTGCTGTGTTATACTGAGCGTAGTTGTGCATCATGTGTACAGCAATAGGTTCCTGTTCACTGCTAAAGTAAAACGGCTGAGCACTAGTCTTCGAAGGATCGAACTTAGTTTCCCAGTTTCCTTTAAAGTAAACAGCGTTGACCAACACTAGACGAGTAAATGCGTCCAACGCTCCTGCAAAGGGGGAATGAAGTATTAAACAAAATATAAGAAACAACTGAAAAATTAAAAAAAAAAAACCTTTCGGGATCAAGGTTTTAATTTTGTCGTGTGTAGCTTCTTCAACCCAGTCGTTAATAGCGGCAATCGCTTTTTCCGTTTCTTGAAAGTCGAGGCTTTCCACACTAACTCCGAAATGCTGTTTTAGCAAAGTCTGGTAGCTCTCGAGGACTTGATAGTTCGAGCTGGCGTAGACGCGATTAGCAGTCTCCAGCGTGTGATGCTTGTCACCCTTCACCTAGAAATAATCGTTAACTTTTATCCTCTACAGACTACAAACCTCATAAAAACGATGGTGCCTTTTGCAGTGCCTTTTTGGTGACCCTGAACTGACAGTCTAAGGGTTGTTTGTGTTGTTAAGGCAATAGAGGGCTACTGTAAAAAGGCACTGTAAGAAGAAACTGAGCAAATACGAAAAGGCACTGTAGTGGTGCTTTTTTACAGTGTTTTGTACGGTATAAAACACAATTGCTCAGAACCAATTTCTACGTGGGTAACATTATTGTAATAAAAAACTTGCTTCCCAACTAAGATATACCTTTAAGCTCTTGAGAAGATCTCCCATTTTGCTGGCGAGGAGCTCGTTTCCTATGTTATTTGCCAAATGAAGCGTTTGTTTCAGCTGAAGTGAAGTATTTTCTTTCGCAGCGGGGTATATCATAGACAGGACAGCGGCAACACTTAGCGGAGAGATAACTTTATTTTCATTATCAGCTGAATTATCACAAATTTCCTGTTTCAAAAATAAATTATAAAATCTTATGTTTATTAGCATTAATTTTAATTTTAATACTTTGTGCAAAGAAGCTGAAAACTTCGTCAAGTATCGTCCAACGTCTCCAAGTTCGTTGGTAGGTCCAGTTTGCTCGGTAGCCATGTTAACGGATAGAACGCCAATCAATGTTACCAGAATGATAGATGATTCTGTAAATAAATAACAATTGAAATTAATAATTCATAAATTCCAAGGTCTTATGGATAATCATTAATGCAAATAAATGATGCAAGAAATAAATTATTAGTTTCTAACAGACAATTGTTCAGATTCAAACTTACTTGACATCAAGTTGTTACACAAATATTAATTAATTTCAAACTGACATATAAGGAAAGTGAACTATACGGAAAGAAATCTGTTGGATGACAAACAGGTTTAATGTTGACGTTTCTCCAGGTGACACATAACCCCTTTATTTTAATTACATTATTTCCTCTTAGATGGCGTTTGAACTTGGCGCCAAATTCAAACTATTCGTTTTCAAAAATTCGGGATAACTTAAAACTGTTTATTCATTCTTCTTGTTTAAGATAATAAAACAAAATCAAAATCGCTTTCAGGTGAACGCATTCATTCCGTAAACGCAAAAACAAACCATTAGTAGGAAGACCCATTGCTGGAACAGCGACAAATTAAAATAAAAAATCAGTTCATTCTGAGAAGTGAAGTCACGTTACTGCATCATGGCTGGAACGGATTACAGAGGGCCGCAATCAGTTATCAAAACACGTTTCTTGTGAAGATTCATGCCGCTCAAACGATCGCATAACTCGAGGCCCTCGACAATTCGTCCAAAAACCGTGGTTATCGGATACTGGCGATGGGGTCCTTTGCTTAGAATTATATTAAATTCTGTTCCAGCAAGGACCTGCTTGTTGGGTGCATCCCGGCGGCGCATGCGAATAGCACCACGTTCATCTCTCAGCGTAGACTTGTCAGGAATGTAGAGCTCTATCCCCGTATCCCCATTACCACCGCCAGTGATGTACTCATCTTTCGCTGCCTGCAACAAGGTTAATGTTTAACTATACCGATGAAGCAGCTAAGAGAAAATTTACCTGGAAGATACGAGTTCCCCGATAATTGATTTTGCTGCCAGGACGGCAGGCCTGCCAAAAGGTGCGGCACATTGTAGGTGCGTAGTCGGTCTCTAGCAATACAACAATACGTCCAAGGTTCTCTCCGTTTACCCCTATCTCAAGGAAGCAGCACGAACTCTTCTTGTAAAATGGTTTAGGCACAGCATTACTGAAAATATAGTCAAAACTTGAATATCCGTTGCAGTACAACACAGTTACTTAACTAAATCTTACCCTTCGCTATGACTAGTAGCAGTAGCGTAGTTTTCTGGTCGTTTCTTTGCTTTAGCAACTTCTATGAATCTGCCGCCAGTTACCGAATCTTCCGGGCTGGTGACAGCAGTCGATCCTGCACCTTGAGACTGTCCCGGAGAGTCGTAAGGTGTTGCTGCTTCGTTTAACTTCTTAGGAAGAAGCTGAGTCATGATAAAAGCTGCAACAGTAGTGCATGGATCCTTGGTGTCGTATGAAAACTGGAAGGGTACAGGATTCAGTTCGGCAAAAACTTTGTGAGTTGCAGTAAATGACCAGCTGTTCAGCATATTCAGTTGCGAAAATCGGTTTTTGACTTCAGACAAGAGGCTGCAGGATTCTTGAGCGCTTTTCCTAAAAATCTCCATATATTTCGTACTTTCCATAGGTTCAGTCGGGTCAGAGCCGAAAAGTTCAATTTCATCAATCAAGGACTCTTTTATGGCCATCTGGGATGAATTTTCCTCCATGAGAGCATCTATTTTGTCTTTCACAGATTTCAGAGATGCGCTGACTGATTCTAGTACACTATTCAACTGCCGATGTTCGAGTACAGCTTCAGCCCAGTTCTGGCGTGTCTGTGATACATAGTCATTCAGCTTTTCGAATACTGCGCGCTCTTTAGCATCCAGGGAGATAGTTCGATGAGTGAGATTACAATCTCCCCCAGCCAGCTTCCCGCATTTCATGCACCACAGGATCGGGCTAATCATAACTGATAAATTAATTTCAAACATGGATAATTCTTGAAGGCTTTCGTACCTTGATTGCTTGACCTCGACTTGTTTCTTACGCGCCATGATACCGAATTGCAGAGTGTAGGGATTCGTTTTCAGTTTATCCACTCCTCCGTTGAGCTGCGTTGGCTCGCGACACACAGGACAGTGGATGACTGTTTTACCGGGTTTTATCATTGCCTAAATGATAGAAAAGCTTTCGATTACTGCACGATTTGATATGAATTGTGCAGTTACCCTAAGACACAAGATGCAGAACGAATGATGGCATCTTAGAAATTTCGGAACTCGGTTTTGTTCGTCATAGAATTCCATGCATATAGAACACGTTATGAGTAACTCATCTTCTTCGGTAAGACATAAATCTTCAAAACCTCCTTCAGCCATTTTAGTTTTGCGTCCTTCTGGAACAAACTCTTCCTACAACTGAAACGATGTGTAAATAGATGTTAAAAAAAAAACATTTATCCTCGCTTATCTGAGTTTCTACTGTTTCAAATTATGAATATTTACCTAATGACGGAAAGCTGTGACTGTTAAGATTGTTTACAGACGTTTGTGCGGAATGAAATGAAATCTGGTTAAATCCTCGGGGCGTGATGAAAAACGGTAGCGTGGGTTCACTAGGGGTTCAAACACAACATAGGTCACGTGACAATGCCAAGTCACGTGACTAGAACAAGTCACGTGGTCGATGTTGAAATCAAACATTTTTCCACAGTATTTCCTTGCGCATTTATTTTTGTTATATAGATGAAATTTATCGAGCAAATATTTGGGTTAAAGAAAAATTTTATTTTTTTTTGTCTTAGGTATCGATAATAGGCTTAGCCGATATATCGATACGAATAACAAAACGTTGATAAAGAAACGTTTAGCGTTTGATATATCGATATTAATATCGAACTACGTAAGTCACGTAATCTCCACAGTAATAATTAAACAATATTAAACCACATTTTAAAAATTTATTAATATAAATATAAATAGTAAATAGGTATAAACAGTAGTAAGAAACAAATATTTGAGTAAATACTAACTGTTTGAAAAAAATAAATGGTTGAAAAATTGTATTTATGTCCCACAGTTACATAGGTGGAGGTGGAGGAGGCATGGGAGGCCTTGGCGGGAAGCCTTGCATCATACCAGCAGGAGGAGGAGGTGGGGGAGGTGCCCACCCATGGGGCGCGGGAGGGAAGGGAGAAGCAAGCGGGGGTGGAGGAGGAGGAGGTGCCAGGGGAGGCATGTGAGGCATATCGGGAGGAGGAGGACGCATGCTGGGAGGAGGAGGGGGTGGTGGTGGGAAAGCTCCAGTTGCCATTGGTGGCGGAGGTGGTGGAGGAGGCATGGGGGCGGGCATACCCATCATGGGCATGGGCGGGATTGGTGGGGCATCAGCGAATAGCTGATGGGGCCTGTCTGATTGGGCCAGAGGATTCTGAGCGGCCAGTAATCTTTCAGCAGCCGAACCGTGACGTTCACCCTTGGAGTCTTTCTTGAATGCGTACGAAATCGTGATTGGCCGATTACAAAGATACTGCCCGTTCATGGCTTCGATCGCAGCATCAGAGGCTTCAAAACTGGCAAAGTTGATGAAGGCAAATCCTTTTGAGTTTCCTGTTGTTGGGTCCCTCATAATCTGCACACCAAAAACAAATTAAGGTACAACATCAATAAAATAATGCTTAAAAGAGAGTTTAATACCTTTGGAGTTTGCAGGATAACACCAAACGCAGAAAACGTGTCGTACAGCAGTTTCTCGTCAACTTCGGGATCGAGGTTACCGATGAATATGTTGGCTCCAATGTCGAGATTTTTCTGGTGAGCTGAAGCTTTATTAACCCTAATAGGTTTCCCGTACAACTTGATCATATTCATTATCTTGCAGGCATAGTCAGCGTCTTCTTCGCCGAGGAACTCAATAAAGCCATAGCCTTGGTGCTGCATCGTGATCCTGTCTTTGGGCATGTGGACGTTGACGACTGGTCCTGCTTGCACAAACAGCTCCCACAGCAAAGGCTCAGTAACTTTCTCGTCCAAACCTCCGACGTATATGGTTGCATCTGAAAACGGAAAACAACATCATACAATTAACAAATGTTTTGCGAGTGTCAACAGCAATTTTGGTTATGGTTTTATTTCAAAGTTTACCTTGATTCCGCTCTGAAACAGGGCCTGTGGTCATTTCTAAAGATGATGTTGGTTAAACCAATGCTGTCTTAGAAAACTAATGCAGCTGATTATTTCAAACAAAGTGACTCGGGCTTTCAAAATATAACTAAACTTTGCAGACTTCACTTGTGTGGCATAACGTGAAGCGTCCGCTTGAAGAACTACGGGCTGGGGAACCTTCATGTTTAGGAACATATATTCAAATTTAAATTCTTATTTTCTTAATAATTAAGCTGATTGTATTAATTAAGATTAAATTTAATAATTATTTAAATAAACTTAAGAAATCATAACTGTGTATATTTTATATTAATTTGGAATAGTTTTGAAGAGTACTCCACGTAGTTGTATGTTTTACCGCAAGATGGCAGGGCGAGTTGGCGCGCAAGTTGGGCGTCGGCGTCAACTGATGTGAGACGGAAGCAGCCATTATTTCGGTTGTCGCAAATTTTAGCAGATTGAAAAGTCCAGAATGACTTCGTAGCTCCTCCGTCTAAGATATTAGATTAGGTGTCCTTTATTATTAAATAGACCAGCATAATTCAACAAGACGTTCAGAGAATGTTTGTTGCTCTGTCTCAAGGGAAAGAGGGCGGTAAGTAGGTGTAGTAATTAACAGTGCGTCGCATTCGAGCCATCATGTTGAGCACTCCTAGATTGGTGTTGTTGCCGTTGTTGGCGATAGTTATTGTCGTAGTAGCTATGCTGATTGTTACGAATATGGCTAGAATCATGTTCATCAGAACGGCTGCGTTATAAGCATCAACGCAGGTCTGAACAGCTATTACAGTCTCTCAGTTGACTGCAGTTGTGATGTTAGTTTTTGAGTTGTTGTTCACTAAGCTGGCTGTAATTTCTGGGTTGATTTGGCCCAGAATTGTCTTTTTGGGGTTCCCCGACAAACCTCAGTGGTTTACGATGTCCTCGTACTCTTCCAAAATCCTCGTCCCAGTATGGCTCCCACGGAAGTGGCGGCAGGAAAGTAGACAGTTTATTCTTTTCTTAGTCATCGGTGATGTAGCAGCAAGAGACGCCAAATGAATCCTTCCATCGACCTTGAAGACCAGATGTCCAGAATCACGGAACATGAACTGACGGCTTCTTAGTTGAGACGCAAGCTTCTCCTCCAGCGCAGAATAACCCGAAGACAAATAGGGATGTGTGTAGGCGATCCCGCGAAGGAACCACGTAGTCACGGATGATGACCTGGAAACAAAGAGGAATAGTTTGAGAAACAAGTAATCATGGCTCAGGTGCAATATTACCTTCATGAACTCCCGAAAATCCGGATCCTCCACAATGGTAAAAAGGTAGACAGACTCGAACGATTACTTTGAGAAGAGCAGCGTCTACTTGCTCAGCGCGTTTAGTAGAAGTTCGTTTAGAAGCATTTGTAGCAGCTACGGTTAGCGATTCAGCAACATTTTGCTGCAAAGTTTTTTTTTCAAACTTACTTAGCTCAGCCTCGTGTCGACGCGTCAGATGCTTGCGGAAGTTTGAACTTGCCTTTGTATGCGAAGAAATGTCGCGGTTACAAACAGGGCCGGATCTGAGCTTTTCTGGGCCTATGGCTTAAAGCTGAAGTGGGTCTACCAGATACTTAAAAAAATTCATCAACATGTCAAGTCTAGCAGTTTAGCGGGCCTATTCCATGTCCGGGCCTGTGGCTCGTCGCCATACTGGCCCATAGGGAAGTCCGGCCCTGGTTACAAAGAGTGCATTTTGCTTTGATCGAAGTCCCAGAAACCGACGTCAGGTTGAAGAAATGGCGAACGTATTTCGGCTCGATTGGAGGAGGCTGGGGCTGTGACTGTTCAGGAGACGAGGAAACTGCAACGGAAACATTGACAACGACTTCAGTAGACGCTGTCGCTACCGGCGTCGTCGGGAAGTGAAACAGGGCCAGGAATCGTAGCATCCCTACCACTTCGTTTCACGGAGCCGTTCAAAAACCTTTTCATGTTTGGCAGTACTGACTTGTACGATGTGCAAGACAAACAGTCAACCACAAACCGAGTTTCTAGCACTGGTTTTTCGCAATTTATATGCTGCACTTTGCATTCGAAGAATTCCCAATAGTAAAACCCAAGCACATAAAATTGTGAATTACTGGAAAAACTAGCCGGTTTTCCAGTCTTTTCCCAGCTTGAGTACATTGAGCCATGTGAAATGAGAACAAGTACCGAATATTTTGTTATAATCCTAGTATCTTGAGCAGTAACCTCTTATTTTTCTAGTTCGCTGAACTTTGAAATCAATTGCTACTTTGTAATTGTTTTTACGTATCTTCCAAGTTTTCCATTTACAAATTACAACTACAACTACTACAGAAGAATAAGCAATTAAGTGCAACTACAACTACATTTGAAAGGTAATTTGAATTATAAAATTACAACTACCAATTCCCAATTCCACAACACTGATACGAAGGTGAAGGATGTGTAATCCCTCCAAATAATTCCTCACTATCCTTTACCAAGGCCCTATCTTCATACCCCTGCCTCTACTAAATTACGTTTTCCTTCCATTTTTATACTTGATTACAACTGAACCTAATATTTGAAAGAGAAAGCCCACAATGATCTAGTTGCCCAGCGTGCTGGCAGCTAGTACGTAAGCAAGTGTCCCTCAACAAAGCTTTTGCAGCACAAAGTGACTCAAATAACATAGTAGTATACTTTTGGTACCTTCGATCCAAACATTTTCCGTCGTTTCATGTCACAGATAAAATAAGGTAAGTGAACGTATGATAATGTCCTCCGAAACTAGGTGGCAAAACCATTTTCTTGTTCTTCTGGCTTTCAAATAGGGACACAACCAAGGGGTCCGGAACTCCGAGGAAAAGTGTACGAAGATTATTTGATAACACGTGACGACACGGAGATAACAGGTTGATAACAGTTGTGATAACAGTGATAACATGACCCAGGTGTACGAAGATTATTGGAAGTTCACTGTCCGTTAGGAATGCGTTCAGTGTTTCCACTTTTGCAGGGAAACTCCCTGGAAAAGGGGGGAAATGGGGTCTGAAAAGGGAAGAAGGAAAGAAGAGAGTAAAGAGGAAATCTAGACCCTATATATTCTTGCACGGAGGGGGAAAAAGGGGAAAGACAAGGGAAGAGGGGAAAAATGGAAAATTGAAAAATGGAAACACTGAATGTGTTGTATATCACATGTCGCATCTTCTTTGGTCAGTTTTTTTTTAAATTCAGTTATTATTGCATGGCCTAATCCGATAAGTACCAATCTTGGTTAATCATGTAGTTAGGAATAGTTACATCTAAATATCGACGGTATCGATATCATAGGCATTACTTCTCGTTTTGAGAAGTAGTTATGTATTATGATAATTAACTATTGTACTGTAAAATACTTAGTTGAACTTTTGCATTAGACGTAGAGAGGACGTCAGATGGCACTTCAAATTTTCCCGCGCAAAATAGCAGACGAACCACTTGTTTGTTTACAAACAAATATGTATCATCCCACTTGAATTTTCTCTGACAAACCAGGTTTTTATAATCTTCAAAGAAAATGCGAAAGCGGAGGAAATTTTGCCAAACATGTATGATGAAGTGAAGGTAAGTGGGATGTGTGTATCGATAACTAAATTCAAAACAACTAATAAAACATCATCGTTTGCAACTCAGGTCAAGTAATACCTCATCTACATCTAAATGAAAATTTCCTGAAGGCAACTTGGTACTGAGCTCTTTCGTCATTTGCAAAACTGCATCGGTAGCAAAACTTCAAGTGGAAAAACACTGCTGTTACGTCGTGACTGGATCTTCAACAGAACATGAGCGGGATGCAACGCCAGCACGCACGGTATCGTTGTCAACTAATGGAAACGCGTTCCCCACTGCACGAATGGGTAGCGATGATATTTCAATCTATTAACGTTCTTGTTTTAAAATAGTGTGGAAGCGTAACTCTGTGAATTTTGAAAATAAATTGAGATAGTTTTCCTAATTGTGATAAGAACCAGCACAGAAACTTCTGCGATAGCTTTTCTGAGTTAAATAGACGTTCGCTCGAACTATGTTTACGTTCAACAGAAAAAGTAGGAGATGCCCCGCGTAAAAAGGATGGTGCCTTTTATGGTGCCTTTTTTATTACCCTGTACTATAGGTAGTCGGAATGTAGTTTAAGACTTAAAGGCTTTAAGGCGATGCTAGCCACAATGAAAATACACTGTAAAAAGGAACCGACCTCTACAAAAAGGCACAGTAGTGGTGCCTTTTTAAAGTCTTTTATACTATGTAACACCATTGCTCGGACTCTTTAATGGAAAATCTACATATCTCCGCTTTAGTTTCCTAACTTAACATAACTAAACTATTAACAAGTAAGTTACTTAATACAACTTCGCAATGATTTGCGTTCAGTTAGTCGATGGCAACATATTTATTACGGGTTGATAATGTCATTTGGGTGTTTTAAGCCACACATTCAGAACCGCAGCGATTTCGAAAACTTCTTTATCAGCAATTATTTAAATTTTTTACTCTGGCAGATTTCCGATTCGGTTTAGCAGTTTCACTGGAATGAGTCTTTTTAGGTTTGCGGCTTAAAGGGGGGCGTGTAAAAAACGTTTGTTGCATGGCGATTATTTATCAGAAATTTAATTAATTAGCGGAACTCGAAGCGAATCAAAGGCTTATGGCATTTCAGTTAGCTGGAAATCGCGCTGCAACAGAAGCAAGGTCGAAAAACATGATGCCCTTTTCAGTGAATTTTTTTATCAACTTCCCTTTCCTGTACGGAGAATCTAAAAAACTCGGATTTACCACAGAAGATGTTGCAGTCTCTGTCCCAGAGGCAAACTGAGAGCTTTCGTTTGAACCGTTTGGCTGTTCTCTTCTTCAACCACTTTTACAAAGAGTAGGGAAGAAGTTAAAACAGCAAATGTGGTTCGTCTAAGTCAATCCAAAAAAGTATTACGAAAATGTTAATTTCTGTCCGAGTATTGCTTTTGACGAGTTTACTTGCGGCTTGTGTCGAACCGCAAGAAATCTTGTTCGGTGACGATGAAGGGATGGTAGCTTCACCGCCAGAAATGGAGTAAATGCAATAGCTTTTCATAAATCTAATTTTTTTTTTAATTATTATTTTTCTTGAATATTAACAGGGCTGCTGATGAACCTTTCGATGGATTGCCCAGTATCTTCAAATCAGGAAAGTTTGGAAGTGCTTCGAACATCCTCTCCAGATGGAACACCCCAAAGTTCCCTGAAGCTTCTGAATCCAATGCAAAGTATCTTTTTTTTTATTTTTAGCATCTGAATTTAAGTATTTGATTTTTAAATTCTGTAATTTAAGGACCTTTGCTGGAAAAGGCCTGGCATCGGGAGGCAGAAAGTTCATTACCGAGGGGAGTTCGAGGAGTATGACTTTTTCATTTTTACTTCAAAATATTAAGCACATTTATAGTTATTTGAATGGATTTTGTATTTAAATTGAGTGTTATTTAGTTACCCAGTAAAGCTTATGGCAATTGGTTTATGTGTTAGGTTCCTCCCCGGGAAGGGTATGTCGTTCGGGACGAAGCAGTTGAACTTCGGGCAAGACGACGTTGAAAGGTATGAAAATAACTTTCTGCTTAAATTTTTTTTTTTATATTATTGTCACTAATTATTATTATTATTATTATTATTATTATTATTATTATTATTCAATTATTATAATTTAACGTAGGGTTTACAATCCCCTCAATATGGACGCTTCGTGGAGTGGTGGAGTGAAATCGGCATCGAAAACGAAGAACGTAAAAGTGACGGCATCCAAGACTTCACCGTCTAAGATGATATACAAAGGAGGTATACCCAGAACAGACAATTTAATTACAATTGAAAAATATGTAGATTAAATTGTGTGTTTTTTTCCCGGAATGTCTCGATAAACAAAAAACCATAAAATTTCCGGTATTTTGTAACAAATATCAGAAAGTCATTTTTGCTTTGCGGTTTTTATTTCAGTGCCGCACGCGCCATTATTTTAATTTATTTTGTTTAATTAATTTTAAAGAAGACTTTGTTAATATTTCTAATATACTATTTTATTAAGAAGTGTTTTATTTAATTGGAAAGTGACGATAAATTTTAGATTCGGTATTTATCGCGTTTGTAACTTGTTGAACAGGATGTCTGGACAAACCGGCACCGCCCCCCAACTCGCGGATGAAGTGTTCACAGCACAGGTTAAAAAAAATTATTAATAAAAAATATTTTATAAATTAAATAAATTAATAACTCATCAAAATGGAGTTATTGATTTTCATCAAATAAATTAATATTATCAATTGATTTAGTTTTTCATGCAAAGTTATGAATACACTATTGAATATTTGTAACTAATTAACATTTAATTTAGTTAAATAAGTTTGGCGGTAAGTTTAATCTTTAAGTTAATTCATTGGAATGGTGATATTAATGAAAGGGTTTGAATTTAGTGGCTGCGAAGTCAGTTGTCTGGACGATTATCAATTCCCCAACGGACAGACGAAACTGTACGTCCGTTGCGACGATGGGGCGTGGAAAGTGTCCGGAGGCCAGTGGGAAGAAATTCCGCATTGCGAACGTAAGAAATTTCCCGTTACATTTAAATGAAATTAAATTAAAATAAAATTGGACCCGTAAATTAAGTCCGTGTGACTCACTAAAGAAAAAGTATTTTGATTAGTAGGAATTTTGTTTTGATGAATTTGAGTTTAAATTTATTTACTATAATATACAATAAAATTTTCATATTTTTAAAATATATTCATTATTTTGCTTAAAATGTATTTCCTTCCATTAATGAAATATTTTAATTTAAAATGTTTGCAGCGATTTGCATGCCGGCCTGTCAGAATGAGGGATTCTGCATCGCACCGAACCAGTGTAACTGCCCGGACAATTACGAAGGGCCGCAGTGTCAGTTCCCCAAGGCCCAGCCGTGCATCGACCGACCGCCCACGCCGAAGAATTCGCGAGTCACGTGCAGCGTCAAGGAGTGCATTGCCTCTTGCCTCACCGGCTACAAGTTCCCGTCGGGTCAGAAGAAGATGACCCTGCTGTGCAGTTCAGGATCCTGGATACCTTCCACTTCTACACTAACGAGAATTCCCGATTGCGAACGTAAATAATTTTTCAGTTCCTTGATCTGAAGCCTTGTACTTAAATTATTTTTGATTTAACGAAACAGCGATTTGCGATCCGCCTTGTAGCAATGGAGGCCGCTGCCTGTCGTTCAACGTCTGCGAATGCCCGCAGGATTTCCGTGGTCCGCAGTGTCAATATTGTAAGCTTTCATTTCCCCCATTTAAATCAAATATGACTTAAAAAGTGTTACTGTTTGAACAGCCATTGAAAACTGCAGCCCGAGCAAGCTGAACTTCAACGGCGGGTACAACTGCACTGGAACTGGAGATATCTTCAGCTGCACTTTGACCTGCGGTCCTGATGGAACTTTTGAATCACCCCCGGCTCCCAGATATACTTGTGACTACTCCACTGGTGTTTTCCTACCGCTTGCTGTACCACAGTGCATTTTCCGTAAGCCCTTTAAACGTTATTGTTTCAGAACTTAACTTTTGATGTAATTGAAATTTTTTTTTGCGTAATTTTTGTATAGCGAGTGACCGCGTCTATTACTTCCGTTCGAACAAGACCTCGATCAAAGGAGGTTCGTCATCTAAATGGAGTAGCATGTACGGTTTCGAGACTGGGTTCACGGTGAAAGGAAGCTACGGCAAAATCGCTGGCTCCTTTGAAGGGAACGACGATTTCTTCCACAACTTTTTCTCCAGCAGTTCGGAAGGTGGCCTCATCCCGGAGTATTATTCTCTGATGCGGGAAGTCAGTCCGGGACCCGGCACTTGCATTTCGTGGGGAGGCGCCCATTACAAAACCTTTGACGGGAAAATTTATAGGTTTTTCTCCCACAATTTGTAAATCTGAACTTGATTTAATGATTTTTATTGGTGATACAGCTTCCGAAGCGGCTGCAGTTACACCCTGGTCCGGGATGTTATTGCAGGAACGTTCAGCGTTGTGTATCAAGCTGATACAAAGTGCTCTGGAGGACGTTGTAACAGAGCTATCGATATCTACATCGAGAGTGATGTTTACCATATCACTACTAGAGGTAACTCAACTGCTGTTAATGAAATTTTTGAAGAAGAGACAAGTATTTCTCTATTTGTTGTAGATGATGGACAACCCATCGTGCAGAAAGGCCAATCTTCGTTGGTGATCCCCAGCATTGCCGAAGGAGGAGTGCTCGTCGAGAAAGTAGCAAAGTTCCTCGTAGTGAAAGTGGACGGACTCGGCTTCACACTTAAATGGGATACCAAGGTTTTTCTTATAATGTTAAATAATTGATTTACTGAAATTAAGTTATCGCTAATGTAGAACACCGTGCTGCTGGATGTCTCCGAGGCCCTGTGGAACCGCACTGCCGGTCTGTGCGGCAGAATCAATGGTAACTGGATGGACGACTTCCAGAGTCCTGATGGATCACGAAGCTCCAGCTTGCTGGCCTTCATCAATAACTGGGAGGCAGATAGTCTTAATGGTATCGCAGAATCCGAATTATTAATATTTTTCTAAATATCAGTTAATTTTGTGGTTTTGTAATAGAAAAATGTCAAGACACGGCATCAGAGCTTCACCCCTGCAGATGGGATACTAAAGAAACACAGGCCCTTTCCACTGAAGCTACTGCACTGTGTGACAGGCTGTTGAACGATCCCAGATTCGAAACCTGCCGCCAGGTTTTCAATATTAATCTTTAAGAAAAAATCGAGATTTTGTAATATTTTTTTTTATTGATGGAAAGCTGGTGGACCCTCGGCCGTACTACGAATCCTGTCGTTGGGACTACTGCCAGGGTGGAGCGTCCAGTGGGGCTGAATTCGGCTGCTCTGCTTTGGAGACCTACTTCAGAGAGTGTCAGCGTCTGGGTGTCTCCCTTAAAGATGGCTGGAGAGATTCTTCATTCTGTCGTAAGTTTCGATCTTCAAAAAAAAAAAAAAAAGTTTGAAGTATTAATTTGTTTGGATTTTTAGCTATCAATTGTACCAACGGCAGAGTTTACATGATGTGTGGACCTGTCAGTGAGGATACATGTAACGCTGCTACCGAATCCCGTAAAGCAGAGTTCTGTGTCGAAGGCTGCTACTGTCCGGACGGTACTGCTCTTCACAATGGAGAGTGTATCCCCCGCACCGAATGCCCCTGTCTTCGACACAACGTCACTTACAAATCAGGCGAACAGATTCCCAACGACTGCAATACCTGGTAGTTTTTCAGCTAAGATATTTAATCAAGAAATCTGTTAGTTAAAGTTGTATCTTTTTTTTCAGTACTTGTGTTGGAGGTGAATGGCAGTGTACCGAAGCGAGGTGCGGTTCTCGATGTGCAGCAAGGGGAGACCCCCATTACACAACTTTCGACGGCCGCCATTACGACTTTATGGGCAAATGCTCGTACTATCTGGTCAAGACTGATGAATTCAGTATCGAAGGAGAAAACGTCGCCTGTGCTGGAGCCATATCAGAGGTAGGACTCCACATTTACATACTATAATTATAATAATAAATTATAGTAATGCGATTATGTTTCGAGATACGTGTATTATTTGCGGGGAGGGAAGAAATATTTAACAATCAACATTAGGAATACGAATGGCGGTTGTGTATGGTTTTAAATAATCGATTTTAATCGATTTCGATGTTTTTCTGGAACAATCTGTGAAGTATAGAGGTACGCCGTCCTAGGGAAGTTACTGGAACAGGGCTTCCGTGACTTGGTCTTCTACTTCCACTGTTCCGGTTTTGCCATTTCCTGAAAAAAAGTGAATGGCTAATTATTATTAATATATTAAGTTAGTGTTAATCAAAGTACCTATGAAGGATCCATTGATGGTGTACATTCAGAGTTTCTGAGTTTTTCCACTGAGATTGTACCGTTAAAACGAATCCGTATTTGTGAATGTACTTTCGGTGTATCAAAGAAAGCCAGTCAGCTCCGCTGCGTATTTTGGGTGAGTCGTTATCAAGCAAGTCTTCCGGGTAGAGAGTAGTTTGAGCGTCAATGAAAGCGGAAGACGTAGTCCGCAAACCCAAAACGTCGGCGTCGGGGAAGATGGAGCAAAGTTCGGATCGCAGTCCGAAAACTGTGACGCAGTCCGGTTCCGCAGCGAGTACTAGGGTCGATCCGTTCGCCGAGGTGGGTCGGAACACTCCGCCCGAACCGCGGGACTCCACTGCGGGGCTGGGGGGCTGGTCCGCGGGCTCGGTTGAAAGACTCTGGGCGGAGTTTTTAAGCTCAGATACCTTTTGACGAAGCTGAGAAATCGCGTCCTGCTCGACCTGGTCTCCTGCTGACCTTTGGCCTGACTTTCAAGGTCGAGGTTGTTCATGCTGATGCTGTGAAGCGGTCGCTGTTGGACGAAACCCTCGTTTAAAACGTTGTTGAGACTCACTGACTTGGAGAGAGGGTACGCAGGCCGCAGTTCGGCCTGGACGCTGGGCCGGCGCTGCTGCGTCGCGGCGGGTCCGTGCGGATGAGTCGCGACGGAGAAGAAGGAGTCGCTGCGGCGGCTGCGCAGGCGGCTGTTGTTCCCTTCCTGCTTCGCGCTGCGTAGAACATCTTCGACCAATCCGAAGAATGCTAATTCCTAATTAACAAATCACAATGACTGATAGGCTTCTTGATATCTTAATCGATACGTGAATTAATAAATCGACTGTTAAGGTAATTTCTAAAATCCGTCAATGGAGCGTGTGACCTCTTCTCCAACATGAATGACCCGCTTTTCTGTTTTATTTTAAGTTCCATTTTTAGTTCTATTTTTTCCTTGGTTTGTGAGTTTTCGTACCGACCCATTTTGTGTGCAAGACACTCGTTATCGTCGTGTTATCACCCTGTTATCACCGTGTTATCAACATGTTTTCACCAGTTATCAACGTTCTTCGTCAAGCGTGTCCATGAATGCCTGGGAGCTATTCACTCAGTGAGTCATTCAGTTAATCAGCACCCGCAAAATTCTTGCAGTTTTTCGTTGCATTGGTCAGATGGCGTCTTGATAATACCATGATAACACACTGATAACGTGTTGATAACAGAGAGGATTTTACCTTGAGCAGAATGTCCACTCGGTGAAATCCTTCATGTAGAGGATACACCAAATCTCCGGTAGCTAAGTAGTGAATGATGTACGCGAAACTGCGACCGTCTCTTTCATCTGCATACGTTGAGTCTTTTCCTATGTTTAATTATATATATTAAATTATATTATTAATAATCTTATATGATATTTGTTTAAATATTTATTGATTTTTCCTTTTAAATTTAGTAGAAATGTTTGAGTTTTATTTATTTTATTTAAGTGTTTATACTTAAAATGTTTAATTTTGTAGTTTACTATAGTAACATTGTAGTTCGTATAATTTCGTGATATTTGTTGATGAAGCGGAATTGTACGGCCAATTAAGCGTGAATTAATGATTGGTTTATGGATTTTTCAAAAGAATAGTGAAAATTAGCAACAAACGCTGCTAAACGAGGAAATGGAAAATAATTTCGCTTTTTATTTTTGCGTTAGTTAACGTTTCATCAAAAGCGAAATTTTGTTTCGTAAAGCAGATGGTTTGCGTTTTTACCCGCTATTTGTTTTGCATGGGAAAATACCGAGGATTTTTAATTAATTATTAAAAGTATTATTAAGGTAATAGTGTGATATAGGAATAGATTTAGCGCCTATTATCGTCTGGATACTAACATTTACCTATTATAGGCCTATGGAAAGCGCCTATTTCTGGGTTGTACCGCTTTTTTTACGTAATGTATGGCATATTTTAGGGTCTCGGAAGTCGTGAAAGTGTAAAAATAACGTCACATAAGATTTTTGAAGCTTTAGTGAATCTTTTTTTTTAACGGTAATTGAATTAGCGGATCCGCAGTTTGCCCTTTAAATCACAACAAGAAATGGAACTGTGGGAAAACCACTTGTCAGGTCCCAGTCTATCGGTTTCCTTAATGAATTCCTGTGGTGACCTGTGACCCCTTGCATTTCCTGAAGAAGGTTGAACTGTATGGCATCCTTAAGGCTTGAATCATTTCCAACAAAAATTTCTTCCAATAAGAATCCCTTGAAAAATTCAAAGTTCCGGTTGTTCAGGTATTTCTTGAAGCCGGGCATCCGTCTCCTTTAGTTAAAAAAAACAGGTGTGGCTGTGACGTCAGAAACACCTAAAACAGCTCAACTGACCACGGTATGATCATAACACATGATAACATGATGATAACACTGCCTTGTACGGGCATACAAAGGCTGAACCCTCCGTGTGAGGCCTGTGATTGATGCAATGCAATTGAATCCTGGCAGCAGCTAAGATGAATAGCGATAACAAATGGGGCAGTAGTAATGTAATATACAAAATAAGTTATATTTATGAATGAAATAGTACTGATAGTGTTGGTTATTGTGTACCTTTGCGTAATTGTTTGACGTACGCTGATAGTGTCGATCCTGCAGGACATTTTTGCAGGGCCTCGTTGCGTACGTTTAGCCGTACGTCTCCGATGCGTAATTCCGTCATCCGCAATCCGTCATTAGGTCCCATTCTTTATCATTAATGCTGTTCTCGTATAAATACACAAGGGTCTAGAAATTCCTTGGAGTTTAGGAAGTGAAAATTTGTGCAGAGAGCCCCCACACACGTGTTGCTCCGGTGACGGCCGGAGCGCGACTGAATCTCTCGGCTTCAGGTGAGAAGCTTATCATGCAGTACATTCGTCAACTCCTAGGTTGATCATCAAATCCAAATATTTCTGTTATCAGTTTGTTATCATATGTTATCGCTTTGTGAGGATTTGTAATCACAAACCAGCGAACCCCTCCAAGGATTATGATTCATGTTTTGGGAGTTGTATAGATTTAATGAGAAAACAGTTTGCATAGACACTGAAAGCCAATCAATGAATCACAACTGAAAGATATTTGATCAGTGAACAATTTCTGTGTGAATCATGAATTAGGAACTTCTTTAGTAACATGAAAATTATAAGACTCGACAATCGTTACCTCAAAATGAATGAAAATTTTCAGGGGAAAATTTATTTCGAAATGATTAAACGCAGCGTGAGCGTCTCGGACCATTTCATGGCAAAACACTCGAAAAAGCGAATGATTTTACAATGAAATTGTGAAATTTTATCGAGGTCCCATAAAGAAAGTCTTGTATCTGTCCTACTGAAGTCTTAAAGTAGTTCATAAATGGAAATGATACGTTATCAGGTTGAATAGGAATCAGGTAATTGAACATGGTGACCTTTGACATGTACCGCAGAGTTGCTGAAACCGTAATGAAGCCACAGACATGCAAGATTCCCTGTCGAGAATCGTATTAGTTGAGAAGATTCTTGTTCAGTAGCAAGCTGTGTGCTGTATCGGGAAAGTAAATTGCTACTTTTGTGGCAATCTGACGAGGCTCCGGTGTTTTCTCTTTTCACAAATTGTTATGAGAATCCCTTTGTAAGAGTCGGATTTTTGGACAGAGTTTTCCATCAAGCGGCGAACCTTGGAAGGGATCACGACCTTCGCCGCCGGCCTGTTTCCATGGATTACTTAATGAGTGGGGAAAATAGGCCAGCGCTCCCTCTTATGTGTATGATTTGGCCGTTTTTACCTTTTGTTCTTCGCAACGTTTCCACTCAAAAGCGTAGCAATTTAATCTCTCACTCTCTTTGCTGGCCTACAAAGAAAAAAGTCTCACCTGTAATTTATGCTAATACTCGAAGGGTCTTTACATTTCACCGTATAACACACTCTCATACATGCGTCGTCACGGCGCCGACCTGGAAATATCCATCAAGCGAATAATCAAGAAATTTCTCGTATGCTAATTAATTGAAAAGAACAATTAGTACTCTAAAGTTTTTCTGGGATAATGATACGCACATCGTTCGGTTCGAGGTACTCGAGATGATATGAATTATTCATCGTCAAGTTGATGATTCATGGAATATTTTGTAAGTTTTTGATAGTCTCTATACTTTTTTCTTAGATTGAAGTTAAAATTTCTCCACTAGATGGGTCTATAAAAGTTACTCCTTTCTTCATATACTCTTGCATTTCTCGCCTGAGTTACCGAATTTTTCTATAAGCGTATTCTGCGGTGGTAGTAATCGGAAATTGATCGTTAAATGAGTCAAATATTGTAAGTTTTACGGGACAGGTTACACTAGTGCGGTTTTGGCTTCATTAAAAATATCTTTTTAGGGTTTGTGGCACGGTGCGGTTTGCAAGCGACGATCTAAATTGAAGAAACGTATACTGTAATTGGGTTATTGACAAAAATTAATAATAGCTAGCTTAACTATTTGACTATTTGTCATGATTTTATTATTACAATTGCTGGTTTCAGAGTATGAACTACCCGGCGAGCACCATCTCCAGCTTCCCGTCGTGTACCAAGTCGGTGACGATTCGCTTGAACGGCGACATCTTCAAGCTGAAGCAGAACCGCGAAGTAGTTGTCAACGGGGAAGAAGTCACACATCTGCCGCTCTGGATGGACGGCACTTACATCCGACTGGCGTCATCTGTCTTCCTGGCAGGTAATCAAAACTCCAATTTCAAATATCACGTCTCAATTAACATTGATTAGAAAAGCTCTACAAGCCATATTGTCCTTTCTATTATTGTTGTTGACTTCTTTTGTGTCTTACAAATGAGGAAAACGATATACGGTTGTTTTTCAAACAGTATTTCATTCGCTTTTTTTTTTTAAAAAAATGAAAATTGCAGTTGAACTTCCAAACGGAGTCGAAATCTGGTGGGACGGTCTCTCCAGAGTCTATATCGACGCACCTCCAACTCTCTTCGAGAAAACTCAAGTAAGTTTTCGTTTCACACCTCAGCCCTGACAACGTATTGCTGATTATTTAAGATATTAATGGATATTTTTACGATAGGGCTTGTGTGGTACTTTTAACGGGAAACAAGGAGACGATTTGACCACTCCGGAAGGAGATATTGAACAGTCTGTACCGGCGTTTGCCAATAAGTGGAAAACCAAGGAGTCGTGCGTAGACGTGTCCATGTACGAGCCCAGTCATCCGTGCGAGGTGAACGCACACAACCGCGTCGAAGCCGAAAAATACTGCGCCAGACTCAAGTCCAAACTTTTCGAAAGTAATTCTAAACACCAATAGAAGAAAGAAACACTAGCCAAACGTCAGAATGACCCTCTGAATACTGCATGATTACCATGGATTCAGCTAGATGACAGTGTGAAGTTGGCCCACTTTCACACAGTTCGTACGCTTGAATTTGAAAAGAACTAAGTCATGCAGTATTCAAAGCCTTATTCAGAGGGTTCACTTTTACCAACTTAAGTCAGTTCAGCTACTAATCAGCTAGTGATTCAGAGGGAAGCTAGTGTACAGCTACTTAGTCATTCGTTACTCAACCGTATGACTTTTCTATCGCGACATTGTAGTTATGTTAAATATTTTATTAATTTGTTTGAATTCAGGTTGCCATAACACGGTGGACGTGGAGCAGTACTACAAAGACTGTCTGTACGATGTTTGCGCTTGTCAGACAAAAGTGGGTGACTGCCTCTGTCCGGCGATGGCTTCTTACGCCAAAGAGTGTACGCACAGAGGAGTCATCGTCGACTGGATTCCGGAAGTTCGCGAATGCGGTAAACCGAGAAAAAAAGACAATTTTTTTGAACCTCGTAGTTTCTCCTTAAGCGATTCGTAAGATTTTTCCCGAGAAAAAACGGAAAAAAAACCTTGCGGAACGAATTTGTAATTTATTACACCACTAGTTTGGTTTCCCCAAGAAAACGCTTTTTTTCTTGTAAATTTCCTAGAAAAAATGATGGAAAAGTTTTTCCTTCAGTAGGTTTAAAAAATTCATTTATTTGATTTAGATTAAATTTTGTCTTAGGTATCCACTGTACGGGAGGCCAAGTGTATCAGGTCTGCGGGAACTCGTGCACTCGTTCGTGCTACGATATCGCAACCAACCCCAAGTGCCGTAGGAAGTGCGTTGAGGGCTGCAACTGTCCGGAAGGTCAAACTCTGGATGCAAGCGGTCAGTGTATCCCTGTCCGGCAGTGTCCGTGCATCCATAAGAACGTCGAATACAGACCGGGATATGCGGAACTGCGACCTGGTAGCAAAAGTCCAGAACTTTGGTAAATTTTCTATGTAAGCTTGTGGTTTTATTACTAATTTAATTTGATTTTTTGGACAGTACTTGTGTTAACGCAAGATGGAAGTGCCGACCGGCAACTCCCGAAGAACAGAACGAAATGGCAAATATGACTTCCCCACTAAGGCAATGCAGAACAACGAATAACGAAGAATTTACAGACTGCGAGCCCGAAACTCCAGTCACGTGCAAAGTAATTTATGAAATAATATGTTTAGTTAAAAATCTGAAGTTAATTTTAATTGGTAATTCGCAGAACATGCACAGTCCTGCTCCAGCTCAGGCAGCTGTATGTAAGCCAGGCTGCCGTTGCAAGAAAGGATTTGTACTTGACACGGACTCGAAGAAATGCATTAAACCCTCCGAATGCCCTTGTCACCACGGAGGCAGAAGCTATGCAGAGGGTGAAAAGATTACTGCGGACTGCAATACCTGGTTTGAACAAATTATTTACAAGTCCTAGGACTGATTTTAAATAATTGATTTTGTGTATAGTACTTGCAATGCTGGAAAGTGGGAGTGCACCAATCACATTTGCTCGGGGATCTGCTCGAACTGGGGAGAGTCGCACTTCAAAACGTTTGACGGCAAGATGTTCGACTTCCAGGGCAACTGTGACTACATGCTCGCTAAAGGCACTTCAACAGAAAGTAGCGAAAAGTTCCAGGTTTCTATTCAGAACGTACCGTGCGGTAGCAGTGGTATCGCCTGTTCGAAGTCTGTTACCCTGCGACTCGGAGACGCCGAGAACGAGGAAACGTTCACGCTGACTCGACACAAGAAAGTCAAGACGGGCAAACTTGGGGAACGGTGAGCTGCTATTTGCCATTCTCGTGTTTTATTTGATATTTTTACTGTTTTTCTTCCAGTATGCTGGTACGAGAAGCCGGTTTGTTCGTTTTTGTCGAAGTCGCAGATCTCGGGCTTGTTCTGCAGTGGGACTACGGTACTAGGGTTTACCTTCGCCTTGATCCTAAGTGGAAATCAAGGGTATTTTCCTTTAATACTTGTGATGTTTTACTAAAGAACAACTTGCTTAGCCTTTTTGTGTGTTTTTTTCATAAGGTTCGTGGTTTGTGCGGAAACTACAACGATAACCAGAACGATGACTTCCAGTCCCCGTCTGGAGGTCTGGCTGAAGTGGCTTCCAGAATCTTTGGAGATTCCTGGCGTTTGCAGAAATATTGTCCCGAGTCGGTCGATTCAATTGTAAAAATGTTTTCTAAAAGTTTTAAGGATTTTTAAATAATTTTTTTGTTTGGTTTTGTTTAGGATACGTGCACGATTCACCCGCAGAGGAAAGTGTGGTCCATCCAGAAGTGTAACATTCTCAAATCGGACCTGTTCCATAAGTGCCATTCGGAAGTTCCTGTCGAACCTTTCATCGAGAGGTAACGCATACCGTTTCTATAATAAATTTGAAATACACGCTCTAATAATAATAATAATAATAATAACAGAAAAACATTTATCTCAGAATATTAAAACGTTATTTGTTGAATTTATTATTTTTTTTTCGTTTTTTCTTTTGTTTAAAAGTATCGCAAGAATTCTTCGAACTTTGGTTATCATACAACACGTTTTGCTTCGTGTTCAGTATTGTATGCGGCCATGGGCCTCGGCCTACATGCTGCGTTGAAAAAAAATTAAACATTTAAAAATAATAACAGTACTTATTTCTTGTAATAAATCAAAACCATTTTATAGATTATCTCTGGTTTTATTTAATAATGTAATAAAATATTTACAGGTGTGTTGTGGACTCTTGCGGCTGCGACATGGGCGGTGATTGCGAATGCTTGTGTACTGCTCTAGCAGCTTACGCTCACGAGTGCAATCTCAAAGGTGTTCCCATTAAGTGGCGCTCGCAAGAACTTTGCCGTAAGTTTCTTAAAGTTATTTGATTAACTAATCGTATTTCAAGTTTTATTATGTTCAGCTAAAATTAGTCGAATGTTCGTAGTTTTACCAGTGTTTCCGTTTTTAATGTCCCCTTTTTCCCTCATTTTCCCCTTTTCCCTCTCCGTGCTGGAATACAAGGCCGTACTTCCGGACTTTCCCTCTTCCCTTATTTTACCCTTTTTCCCCTCTCAGTACTAGAATACAAGCTGTACTTCCGGATTTTCCCTTTTTCCTCTTCCCACATTTCCCCCTTTCCCCCCTCTCAGTACTAGAATACAAGGGTGTACTTCCAGATTTTCCCGTTTCCGTCTTCCCTTTCTTTTCCCTTTTCAGGTTTAGTTTTCTCCTTTTCAGGGAATTCTCCTGCAAAGTGGAAACATTATTAGTTAGTTTAATGGATTATCTTTTTGTGTTTTTTAGCGATTCAGTGTGATTTCGACTGTTCGCACTACACTCCGTGCATGTCAACGTGTCCTCCGGATGCTTGCGACACTCCCGACTCCCGACTCTGCAGTACGGACACTTGCGTCGAAGGTAAATCTTTTAAAGTCATGAATTATTTATAGAAAATACTCTCTGATTCATTATTGTAAAATCGTATTATTATAATATTATACTTGTTATCAGTTTTTCTTTGGTATAATCTTTTATATGTTATTTTTATGTTAATTATTACATTAGATTGTTGTATTTAAATTTATGTTTATTTCCATTTGTAATGACTATTTTAAATCTTTATTAATTTATTATTTATTTTATTATCCATGTATTTTTACCATTTTATTATTTAAAATAATTATTACATAAAATACATTCTATAAATATCTCAGTAAGGATTTCCACAATTAAATTTATATTTATTTCAATTTGTAATTACTATTTTAAATTTTATAAATTTGTTTTTAATTTATTATCCACGTGTATATACCGTTGTGTTATTTATAATGATTACAAAATATAATACTTCATTTAAATGTCACAACGAAGTATTAATATACAATTACTTTGTATTTAGGTTGCCAGCCGAAAGCTTGTCCCGCTGGACAGAGACACCGTAGCCTTAAGGACATGACTTGTATTCCGGCCAGCAGCTGCGCTTCGACTCCAGCCTGCGTTTTCGACGGTGTTTCGTTTTTCGAAGGACAGATTGTAGAAGCAGACGCTTGTCACACATGGTAAGCATTTATTTTCTGCTTATATAGATTATAAAATATCAAATATTATTATAAGTTATTTATCTTTGATGCTGAAGATAGACTAGATAGTGTAAATTGTATTGCACTTTAACTTAGAATTATCACACTATCAGTGAATGGTTTATTTTAATTTAAAACTTTACATTATTTATGATAATTGTAATAATATTGATTTTTCTTTGCAGTACCTGTTCCAAGGGTAAAAAGGTCTGTCTTGGCCAGCCGTGTCGAGCACCTCCGCCAGGGCCGCTGATTTCAACTACTACAACGACTACTACAACAACTACAACACCTGCTACAACTACAACTACAACAGCTGCGCCGTCCCTCAACACCGGAAACTGCCAGACCGGCTGGAGTGACTGGTTCAACACGCACAGTCCCAAATTCGGCGGTGATTCGTTCGATATCGAACCGATTCCGACGTTGTATCGAACGGTAAATCTATCATAGTACTAGTTTTGTATTATTTTTATTATTTGTTGTGTTTTTCAACATAGGGATTGAGGAATGGCCCCACTTGCGGACGTGAAAACATGGTGGACATTGAATGCCGCACTGTGAATACCATGATTCCCCATAAGAAAACTGGAGACAACGTCCAATGCAGCCTGGAAACGGGACTTGATTGCGAAGTGGGAGGAATCAAGGGACGCGACATTTGCTTCGATTATGAGATCCGAATCCTCTGTGACTGTGGTAATTATTGATTAGTAAATTTGATTTAATTAGTATTAAATTGAATACTGTAATTACTGTACTTAACCGCACTAATGCTGCAACTACCATACTAATATTTACTACCACTCATTCTATATGTTATTATGGGTATTAAATTTCCTTAAATAAATCTTCTGTGATTGTGGTATCATCTAATCACTAAGCTTGTTTTAATAACAAGTGATATTATTAGTAGTATTTAATTAATATTATACTTACTACCCTCACTACACTAATACTATACCTACTAGACACTAATATTTACTACCACTACTACTATATGTTACTACTACTGTTTAAATACTATTGTTTGAACAGCTACCACTCTATACTGAGTAAGTATACTACTTACCAAATATTGTACTAATCACTATTACTGATATTAGACTTACTTAGTAATTGACAGCACTGCTATTGGTGTATTTTATTGCAGGTAATAAGACTACAACTACAACTGTTACAACACCGTCTACTACAACTTCTCTCATGTCATCGTCCACGTCTATTACTACGAGGAAACTAACATCTGTCCCTTCGTCGACAACTACTACTACAACTCCTTCAACTACCACAACAACTACTACAACTACCACAACTACTGCACCCACCACTACTATTCAGTGGGTCAGTGAGGTAACGGGAACTGCCATACCCAAACCAGGCGAAGAATCTCACGTTAAGATTCCGGAAGCTCCTCCTGCCGTTTGCTCGGACGGATGGACGGACTGGATGAACGATCACCAGCCAACTCTGCTGGGCGAATACGAGTTGGTCCAGTTCCTGCGCAAGAACCATTCCTTCTGTGCGGATCATCAGATAGTCGACTTCCAGTGCCGTCCAGTTAACAGGGACGAGCAGTCCGGACTAGAGAATGTTGCGGATGCCTCCATGTGCAGCAAGCAAGGCTACCGTTGCCGCAGCGAGGAATTGAACCAGTGTGAGGATCACGAAGTCCGCTTCAAGTGCGAATGTCGCTGTCAGGCGGGACTCGGTCTGGAGATCGGAACTATTCAGGACTGGCAGTTGACAGCATCCAGCTTCCGCACTGCGGATACGGAAGCACATAACGGACGACTCTACGGAAAAGCTGCCTGGAGTGCGGAAGGAAATGTAGGGCCCGTTGAATGGCTACAGGTGGATCTGAACGAAATCAAGGAAGTCACTGGAGTGGATATTCAAGGCCATCCGCAGGCTGATGAATGGATCACGCGGTTCGCTGTCCAGTACAGTAACGATAGCGTTGACTGGCTGACTATTATGGACTCCGAAGCAGAGAATCCTTTGTATCTACCGGGTAATACAGACAACGACTCGGTACAGAGGGTCCTGTTCCCTGAGCCGATCTTCACTCGATTCGTAAGGATCGTTCCTATGGAATTCAGTGGCGGAATCAGTATGAGAGTAGAGCTGTTGGGATGTAACGTGATTATTCCTACTGAGCCACCGACATCCCCAACTCCCAGGGAAACTCCATCTCCGAGATCTCCAGTCCCTTGCGTTGACTCCAGCTGGACCGAATGGATGGACACCCACGTTCCTACCGCGGAGGAAGGCTGGAACGATTACGAGACGATCCAGTCGCTCCGCACGCAGTACGATTTCTGCGCAGAAGAGATGATCACACAGATCCATTGCCGAGACGCCACAACTCACGCTTCTACGACTGAAGGCATCCAGCGCGGAGTTACCTGCGACCTCAACGGTGGGTTGCAGTGCCATGGCAAGTTCCAGAACGACGGCAGGTGTCTCAACTACGAGGTGCAAGTTTATTGTCAGTGTCCTACGCCGCCTCCTACTCTTCCGCCAAGCCCAACGACTCCTCCGGCCCCTCGCTGCGATCCAGCACGTCCCAACAGTGCCCATCCGACCGACTGCCACAAATTCTTTCACTGTGTGGATCGCCTGGATTCAGTTGAGTACGTAGAGAAGACCTGCTTACCTCCAACTATGTACAATCCGCAGTCCATGGTCTGCGATTTCGACTATAACGTTATTGCTATTCGACCGGAATGCCAGCGTACAACAACGACAACTACTACAACAACGCCTGCAACAACTACAACTACTACTACAACGCCTAAAACGTGGCCGACATTACCTCCGTTCCGACCCGTCCCGACGAAGACCCCTGGGCCGGAATTGATAGTTGAAGCAAGTACTACGACTACTACAACTACTACAACTACTACTACTACAACACCTACTACCACAGAAACTACTACAGAGACCACTACTCCATCGTGTACTGCGGAATGGACGAACTGGTTCAATATTTCCTCTCCGCTTACGGATGGCGGAGACTTTGAAACATACGAAAAGATTGCGGCGAGACACCCCATTTGTCAGAAATCTCATATCAGTTACGTGGAGTGCATGTTCTACGCCAACGAGGGTAAAGGTCGTAGGGTCCTGAAGGACTACAAGCAGTCCCCGGATCGACAGGTTACTTGCAAACCTACCCGCGGTCTCAGCTGCTACAACAGTCAGCAGGATTCCGGAAGATGCCAGGACTACATGGTTCGTTTCTACTGCGAGTGCGAACCTACAGTACCACCGACAACAACACCTACAACTCCGGAAGCTATTACTGTTTCAACCACTCCAGTTGTTACGGTAGAAGAAACTACAACTCCGACCAGTATGTGTGAAGACGGAATGGAGTGGAGCAGCTGCGCGTATCGTTGCGATCAAGCCTGTCTCTTTTACAAGTCGATCCTGATCCAGCGAGGCTATTGCCAGGACGATGAGGGATGCGCCCCAGGATGCGTTGACGTTAACCAGCCCTGCCCGCCTGGATTCTACTGGAGAGATGACCGTACCTGCGTTGCTGTTGACGACTGCACGTGTCGCTCGCCTACTGGTGAACCTGTAGCCCCTGGAGGAGTTATTAGCCAATCAGAATGCGAGTTCTGTCAGTGTAACCAAAACTCCTTCGAATGTGATTCGTCTGCTTGCGAAACTACACCAGTCCCCGAACATGAAGAATCTAAGATCCCTGGAGCTATTGTACAAACTGAACCCGGAACAACAGTTACAACAACTACTACTACGACTGCTACACCTACTACGACTACAACAACTACTACTACCACCGCTCCAAAGACAAGTCCTTCAACTACAACAACAACTACTACTAAACCTACCACTACTACTACAACAACTACTGCCGCTCCAAAGACAACTCCTTCAACAGCACCTTCGACTACTACAACAACTACTACCATCATTATACTACCGTCGTCTACTCCAGCACCTCTTCCTCGCTGCCTAGAAGACAACATGATTTCTCTGCTGAATGACGCTTCCGCAATTCCGGATTCTGCTTTCAGCGCCAGCAGTAGCGTGAACGACGTGCTGGGACCGCAGCAGGGACGTATGAACAGTCAGTCGCAAGGCAGTTGGACTGCTCGCCTCCAGGACACGAGTCAGTTCATCCAAGTGGACCTGGGTAAGCAGCGTAACATCTACGGTATCGAGATCACCGGCAGCCGCTTGTCCAACGAATTCGTTACTAGTCTCTTCATGACGTACAGTAACGATGGAGTGGGATTCAGGTACGTGACCGGACCAAACGGAAAAGCTCACCTCTTCCGCGGACCTTTGACTCACAACGCTAAGGTAAAGGAGTTCCTGGACTACCCCATTGAAGCGCGGTTCATCCGCCTGGAACCACAAACCTGGAAACACGCTATCGCTCTCCAGTTTGATCTGATCGGTTGCGGAGAACCCAGATCCACTACAACTACAACTACAACACCTGCTACCACTACTACAACTCCAACAACGACTACCACGGTACCTACTACCTCGACTACGATACCCACTACAACTCCGACCACTACAACTACAACTATTTCGCCGCTGGATATCTGCAGCGATCAGATGGGCTTTGAGAACGGGTTCCTGGCTGATGAGCAGTACGAGCTTTCCTCGGTTCTTTTCAATCATAAGGACATTCGTCTTGGAGGTGAAGGATCCTGGAGACCAGTGCTGAATTCCAAGAGTGAGCACGTAAGGATTAACTTCTTGGAACCGCGTAACTTATCCGGAATCATCACGCAAGGCGAACCGGAAGGAACGCGCTGGGTGGAAGCTTACAAAGTCCGCTACTCACACAACGGACATGACTGGTCGACTGTGTTGGACAACGAAGGCAGGGAACGGGTCTTCCTGGCCAATGTCGATGGCAACACACTCAAAACCAACAAGTTCGACCGACTAATCAACGCTCAGTATCTGGAGATCGCACCAATCCAGTGGCACGGAGGTATCGCGCTTCGTTTGGACGTCTTGGGATGCTACCACCCGTACCCAACACCACCACCTACAACAACTACAACCACTACAACAACTGTTGCACCTACTGTAACTACTCCAGCCTATTGCCATCCTTGTCCCAACGTTCCACAGGAACTTCTGTCTGCTTGCGCCTGTCCTCCAGGCAAACTGTGGGACGGTATGAAGTGCGGACTCTCTCCCGAGTGTCCGTGCTACGTAGGTAGCGTTCGCTACGAAGTGGGTAGCGTCCACGTAGGTGAGGACTGTACGTCGTGCTACTGCCAGCTCGGAGGAAACATCAGATGTGAAGAGAAGCCTTGCCCGCCCTGTGCTGCTGAACTGCACGGTGTTAGAAACCCGGCTCCTCAGTGTGGATGCACTTGCAAACCTTGCGACCCTGGAACCAGACTTTGCAGATCCAGCAATGTCTGTATCAATGAAACCTTGTGGTGCAACGGTATCGAAGACTGCCCTGATGATGAACTGCATTGTACCACCACAACTACTACTACAACAACTACTACTGCCCCTACTACCACAACAACAACTAGTACTGCTGCCCCTACTACTACTACTACAACTACTACTGCGCCATCTGCTGCTCCTACTAGTACTACGACAACTACTACAACTGCTGCCCCTACTACTAAGACAACTACCACCACTGCTGCTCCTACAAGTACTACAAGTAAGTGGCTTACATTTATAGTTTAAGTTATTTCACTGAATTTTGCTCTTGTTGTTGTTGTTGTTATAGGCAAGCCTACTTGTCCTCCGGTTGTTTGTCCGGAAGGCTACACTGCTGAAGTTAACTCGGGAATCAAAACTACGGGCTGTCCGGTAATCAGCTGTCGTCCACCGGCTATTCCGGAATGCACTGTTCCGGTTTGCAAACCTGGATTCTATCCCAAACTCAAGGTGGAAGACTACGACTATGCAGACAACCACCAGCAGAGCCAGCAGACGGAAGATTTCACGCAGCAGACCAACCAGAAGACTCAGAAACTAACACTGGTATTTTATTATTATTAATTTCAATGAAATTTAATTATTTTTTACTGTGTGCGGAACAGGGCGAAGAAGATGCGGAACATTTCAAGTGTCCAGAATACACTTGTGAACGTATTCCACTTCCCCCAACACCTACTCCTACTCCGTCTCATCTAGAAGAAGTTAGGGAAGATATCTGCGCATTGAGTGGACGGATTTTCGAGACTTTCGACGGAGTAGAATACAACTACGATATCTGCAATCACGTCCTTGTCAAAACAGCCAACGACGACGATTGGCAGATTACCAGTAATTTAATTTAATTTAATTAATGATTATTATTTAACTAAATAACTGTGAATATTTATTAGTCCATAAGAACTGCACTGTACTCAACGGCTGCCAGAGATTCCTCAGGATTTCTCATGACGGACAACTGATGTCTCTGCTACCAAACCTCAGAGTGGAATTTAACAATTTTACATATTCACTTGTCCAGGTAAAGTCCCATTATTAATTTATTTTAGTCTATTATTATTATTATTAATTTCATTAATTTAAGTCTTATTAATTATTTATGTTTCATTTATTATTACAATTATTCATTTACTGTATTTATTATTACAATTATTCATTTACTATCATTTACACATCAATTATTGATTTGTTAATATTGTTAAATTCGCATTATGAACTGTTTATAGTTTTTTATTTTAAATATATTTTCTTGTATTTATTGTCAAACATTAATTTTATTAATTTAAGTCTTAATACCTACTCACTTTGCATTGTTATTTAATTTTTATTATTATTCGTTTACTATTATGTGGTCGTATTAATTATTGATTTTTTTTATAGTATTTAATTCGTATCGTGAACCATTTACGATTTAGACTTTATTATTATTATTATTATTATTATTATTACTATTATTATTATTATTATTATTATTATTATTATTATTATTATTATTACTATTATTATTATTATTATTATTATTATTATTATTATCAGTATTATTACTATTATTATTATTATTATTATTAGTAGTAGTAGTAGTAGTAGTAGTAGTAATATTATTAGTACTACTACTCCTCCTCCTCCTCCTCCTTTACATTTCCTGTTGGTTAAAATTTCGGAATATTTTTTTTAATAAACAGGCCGAGAAGATCGCATCGAAGTTTTCGGAATTTACTCTGAACCGTATTGGTGATTCCGTTTTATTCCGCTCCAATCACTACGGCTTCTGGGTGTCCTGGGACCTGGGCATGAACGTCAAGATTGGCGTATTTTATATCCAAAGTTGTAATTTATTAAATATTCTAATTAAGATTATATAAAATTCTTAGGTGACATCGAAACTGCTGGACCAGCTTGACGGATTGTGTGGACACTATTCCCATAAGGCGGAGGACGACAAGCGGACGCCTTCCGGCAAAATTGCTACGACGGATGAGTTTGGAGATTCTTGGAGTGTTGCCCAGGGCGATGCGGATCAGTGCCAGACCTTCGTGTGCACTGCGGAAAGCCAGAAATCCGCTTGGGAAACCTGTCAGCAGCTCAAGTATAGAGTTTTGTTTTACAAATTGTATTAGGAGGAGGAGGGGGAGTAGTGGTAGAGGAAGTAGTAGTAGTAGTAGTAAAAGCAATTGAAGAAGCAGTAGTATAGTTGTAGTAGACTTAGTAGTAGTCGAAGTAGTAGAAGTGGTTGTAATAGCAGCAGCAGCAGCAGTATTATTATTAATACTAGTAGTAGTTGTTGTTGCTGTAGTTGCAGAAGCATCAGTATTATTATTATCATTATTATTATCATTTATAGGAGTAGTAGTAGTGATGTAGTAGTTGTTCTAGCAGTAGCAGCAGTAATTATTAGCAGTAGTAGTAGTAGTAGTAGTAGGAGTAACAATAGTAGTCCCAGTAGTAGCAGTAGTAATAGTGGTCGTATTCTTATTATTGTTATTATTATTATTATTATCATCATCATCGTCATCATTATTATTATTTAATCAAACAGGGAACTGCCATTCCGTAACTGCTACTTAAATGCGGACGAACTGAACAAGGCTATGACGCGTTGCGTCGAACTGATCTGTGGATGCGTTCATAGCCAGCAAGAGGAATCAGAATCCGGCCACTGCAAGTGCGAAGCCTTGACTCTCTTCTCCGTCGAGTGCCACGTTAAGCATCCGAACGTAGACCTTTCCGGCTGGAGGTCTCAACACGACTGCCCCGTCACTTGCGAGAACGGCGCCGTGTACAAGGAGTGCATCCGCCGCAGATGCGAGATCACGTGCGAGAACAAGCGGTACATCGACGCCTGTCCCGAGGTCCCGGATCTCTGCTTCCCCGGTTGCGTTTGTCCGGATGGACTGGTGCGCAAGGGAGATGCTTGCGTTAAACCCAACGAGTGCCGCGACTGCGAGTGCGACGGATTCGGAGACCCGCAATACGTCAGTTTCGATAAGAAAAACTTCACCTTCAACGGCAACTGCACGTACATCGCGGCCCGGGATCGTCTCCCCGAAGGGTCCGATTCTGCAGATCACGATTTCCAGGTAAACCGCGCGTAATATAATAATACAAATAATAGAAATAATACAACTGAATAATTCAAATTAAAAAGATTTCTATAATTTTGTGTACTAAAATACCAAATTAATAGTATTAATAAATACTTCAAATGATTAAATTGCCACAATTATGTCTGAAATAAAATATAAATAAATAATTCGAATTACTGATTTCTTGTTATTATAAGTTTTTCTAAACAAAGTAAATAATACAAATTATTGCATCACTGTATTCCTTGATAAACCGTATAAATGTGTAATTCAAATTATTAAATTGCTATATTTTAGTCTGGAAAAAAATAATTTATTCTAATTAATTAGTTAATTCATTAATTAATTATTATTCTAATTAATGATTTCTTGTAATTATGAAATTTTTCTAAACAAAGTAAATAATAGAAATTATTACATCACTGCAGTCATGATAAATCATATAAATTTATAATTCAAATCATTAATTTGCAACAGGTTCTGGTAACGAACAAACCTTGCGAGGAGGAGCCCTCGACAACGTGCACCGATGCTGTTACCGTTTTGTACCAGGGCCACGAGATCAAGTTGCAGAGGTCCGAGCCACTTCAGTCGGTCACTGTGTCAATTGACGGACAAATGCAAGACATGTTCCCCATCATGTTGCCTTGGCTCCGACTGGAGAAACTTCCCGGAGAACAGGTCACTGTGCTGCTGCTCGCTATTCAGGTCGAAGTCTCGTACTACTTCCACGGCTTCGCGTTCAAAGTCCGAGTACCTTCGCAACTGTATCTCAACAAAACTGAGGGTTAGATTTTGATCATAATATTTTAAAGTTTGTAGTTTTAGTTTAGAATGTATTATTTTAACTGATTTGTTTTAAGTAATTAATATTGGTATAATTTTAAATTGAAATAGTTTGTAAATTTGTATTTGATTTTATTAATTTAAATTCATTAACATTTGTATGAAATATTTTTCGTTACTTAATTTGTTAATAATTAGTTAATTTTGTTGCATTATTTTAGTTCATATTTTTATTTATATTAATTTCACTTAATTGTAATATTTTAATTTTTTAAAGTTTTATTTTACATTTTATTTATTCGTTCTAAGGTCTCTGCGGTAACTGCAATGGCGATTCGGGTGACGATTTCTGCAAACCTGATGGTGATGTTACCAACGATATCGAGGACTTTGGTCTCAGCTGGCTCGTTAACAAACTGTTGACCAATAACTACAACCAAGAAGATTCTTGTCAAGTAATAAAATATTGAATATATTATTTATAATATTAAATAAAATATGATTCTGGTTATATTTGTAGATGAATAAACAGTATAATAATAACTAAGAATGTAATTCATAAAATGAAAAATATAATAAATTTATTATTAAATATATATAACATGAATATTCATAGATAAATGAAAAATAATCTATTAATTACCAAGAATATAATTAATAAAATATTAAATATATTATCTGTATTAATTTAAAGCAATATGAATAATATCATGTAAACAAATAATGTATAATAAATAAAAATAATTGCTTGATAATTACCAGGTATATTCTTGTCAAGCAATAAAATGCTAACTATATTTTTATTCAATTAATTTTACAAAATGTATAATGATTAATTAAATTTTATTTTCATTGAATTCTAATCGTAACAGGTACTTCCGGAACGCGAATGCATTCCGCTACCGCCGGAAGAGGATCCCTGCATGAAGCTGCTGGACCTACCGGACTTCCGGGAGTGTCACGCGGTAGTGGATCCGCTTCCGTATCTTTCGGCTTGTCAGTACGATGTCTGCCACAGCGTGGATCGGGAAAGCTCTTCCTGCAGTTCCCTGGAAGCTTATGCCAGGGAGTGCGCCAGGATCGGAATCTGCCTTTCCTGGAGGTCTTCCGCAGTCTGTCCTGTCGAATGCCCCGCCGGAATGGAGTACCGACAGTGTGGAAGCGGATGTCTGGGCACCTGCGACTCGGTGCAGGACCAGCAGGAAGCTTGCGTCATGAGCGTCAATGAGGGCTGCTACTGCCCGGATGGAAAAGTTTTATCAGGTCTGCAATCACTATAACTAAATAGCAAACTATTATCAATAAATATATTTTTAAAAATATTTCCAGCTAACGGTACTTGCATTCCGGTTGATCTGTGTACTCCCTGCGATGATCAGGGACACTACGCTGGCGATACTTGGACAGTGGACGCCTGCACAAGCTGCACATGCAACGAGAACAAATTCATAAGCTGCACAACCAAACACTGCGTCCTGGACGAGTGTCCTTACGGCCAAGAGCGCCATATCATCGATCCGGCGCCTGGAGTTTGCTGCGCGTCCGTCACCTGCGTCCCGGTTTCCACTCCAGCGCCCTGCCCGCCCGTGGTTATCCCGGAATGCGGACACAATCAGCGGGTCAAAGTCGTTCTGACCAACGACTGTCCCGGATACGTCTGTGAGTGCGTCCCGTCCGACGAGTGCCCTTCGCTGGATGCGCCGGTAGCACTACCCGGAGAGCGGTACGAAGTCAACAACACGGGCTGCTGTCCGCACATGGACCGAGTCTGCGACCCGCAGTCCTGTCCGCCCAAACCTTCGTGCCCGCTCTTCTACGACATGGAAGTCGTCCGCGGCACGGAGTTGCTCTGCTGTCCGGAGTACGACTGCGTTCCGCCAAAGAATCAGTGCATCTTCAAACACCAGTACAAAATCGATCAAGGACTTCAAGTGGCTATCGAAGAAAGCGATCAAACCAGTCAGCTGTACCCGGTTCAAACCGCCTGGAAGGACGGACTCTGTCGTCAGTGCGAGTGTAAGCACGGAGAAGGAGCTCACAGTGTCCCGTACTTCAGCTGCAGCACTACTGAATGTCCCAGTGTCGAAGATGAAGCCGATTCCAATGACTACGAGATCCAGGCTGTCCAGGTTCCTAACCACTGTTGTCCCAAGTTTGTGCGGAAGGCCTGTAAACAAGACAACACTATCCACCAGGTAAATTTTAATCTTTATTATTTATTATTGTTGTTATAGCGATTACCTGTATTGTAAAATAAATTATGTAGATTGTTCTGTGATTTTTTTTTACTATATTTTATGTACGCTTGAATTAACATTGGTTATTCCTTTAAAGTTTAAATTATTCATGATAACTTTCGTACATAAAATTACTGATACTACTGAAAATTTATTTTGCAATTAAATTATTATTCATTTGTCTCAGGTTATTATTTATTAAGAATCATTATTTATTGTTATTGTTACTGTAATTAATTATATGATAAAATACATAATGTAAACTATACTGTGATTTACTACATTTATTGTCATTAATTTCGGTATATTTTAGTTGATATTCTAAAATTTATTATAAATATATGTATATATATTTGAATTAAATATTAATTATTTACGTTTAAATCATTTTTTCAATTTTTTCGTTGATAGAATTCCTGAAATGATAATTTTAATATTTAATCAAGTTATTATTCATTAGTTGCTGCATATATTAGTAATTATTTATTTATTAGTTATTACTGAATTTGTTAATTATTGTCGTTTTTAATTAACAATTATTACTTAATTATTTAGTTTAACGTATTTTTGTGTATTAATTTCCAGGTTGGAGGCAAATGGTCGTCGCCTGATGCAGATCCTTGCAAGAGCTACGAATGTGAAGTGCTGCTCGATGGAACCGTTTCCAAACAACTTCACGTCCAGTCCTGCAATACCACATGCCCATTGGTAAATTTCAAATTCTAAATTTTATTCTATTTTTCACGTAAAAATATTATGAGTTATCCTCAAATAATTATTATGAATCAGTGAATAAAAATTACAACAATAATAATTAGTAATCATTAAAATAATTAGCAAAATGAATAAATTTAGGCTTGACTATCTTTAACCTTAATTATTTGTTTTTAATTAAATTTAAATGGTAGAATAATTTGCATTTTTAAAATAAATTGTAATAATTTACTCTTCATTATTTTTAACCTTATTCTGGATTTTGATTAAATTTTATTGATTGGGTAATTAACTTTTTAATAATAAATTGTCATAATTTATTCTGAATTATTTTTAATCTGATTAATTTTTTTAATTAAATTTCATGATAGCATAATTAAAAATTTTTATATTAAAGTATTAACATTTAATCTTACTTATATTTTATCTTAGTTTCGATTTTTAATTAAATTTTATTGATTGAATATTTAGAGTAATTTTTTCCCATGAAATTTTCAGGGTTGGGAGTACAGACCCAGTGTCTCTTCCAGCGAATGCTGCGGAGTGTGTGTCCAGGTGGCCTGCGTTGTGGATAGTGTAGTACGTTCAGCTGGAGAATCCTGGAACATTGATGTCTGTACTACTGGAACATGCGTCCAAAGCAAAGGATCGGTATGTTAATTTCTGGAGTAGTAGTAGGAGGAGGAGGAGGAGTAATAGTAGTAGTAGTAGCACCAGCAGTATTAAGAGTAGTGGTAGCAGTAGTAGAAGTAGTAGTAGTAGTAGTAGTAGTAATAGCTGCACTAGCAGTAGTAAAAGTAGCAGTGCTTGTAGCAGCAATGGTAGTGCAAATACTAGTAATAGTAGTAGTAGTAGGAGTAGCAGCAGTAGTAAAAGTAGCAGTGGTTCTGACAGCAGTAGTAGTACAAATATTAGTAATAGTAACTATCGTAGTAGCAGTAGTCGTAATAGTAGTAATACTAGTAATACTAGTAATATTAGTAATATTAATCTAGTAGTAGCAGTAGTAGGAGTGTCAGCATCAGCAGCAGCATTATCATTATCATTATTACTATTATTATTATTATTATTATTATTATTATCATGATTATCATTCCTATCTCTATTTCCAGTTCCAAATCGAGGTGATCCGCACAAACTGCACTACTCCCTCTACTGAAGACCAACTACTGTACGCTTACGAAGTTACCCAGCCTGAAGACCAATGCTGCTCCATTTACACACCCACTGGATGCAGACACGACAACGCCATCTATAAAGTAATTAATTATTACAATTGTTGAAAAAAAACATAATTAGATAATTTAATATTATTTTTTCGTCCAGCCTGGAGAAACCTGGAACACTGAGAACCCTTGCGAGCGTCAAATGTGTATCGAAGATTCCAGCGGAGATCTAGCCATTCAGAAGTTAGTTGAAAGCTGTCCAGAAGTCAATTGCCTACCTGTAATTAACTAAATATTTACAAAATTTACTCTCTTATTAATAACAATAATATTTATTAGGGATATGAATACGAAGCTCCATCTGCAGACGTTTGCTGCGGTAAGTGCGTCCAAGCTGCTTGCGTAGTAGACGGAGCTTTGAAACAGCTTGGAGATCAGTGGCAGATCGATCCTTGCACTCACGCTACTTGTGAAGGAACCCGTGGATCGGTATTCTCTATTTTAATTATAGTAATAAGTTTTAATTATAAATAATATAATTATTGTGGTCCCAGGTTACTGTAACGAAAGTTGCTGTGCTCTGCAGCATTCCCAGTTGTTCGGAGACGGAGCAGTTCGTTCCAGAAGGAGCCTGTTGCCCGGAATGTCCAGTCAAACCACCGCCTAAGCCCGAGTCTCAAAGTAAAATATTAAATCATAATTTTCTGATTCGTTAGTTAATTATTATTAATTTTTTCCCCTAGCCAATTGCCAACCGCAGCTGCTGGCTGCCTCGGAGACGATTGGTCTGATAGTCCACCAATCAGTGATCCACGGACGCTGCATCAATAAGGAACCAATCCCAGGCTTCACTGAATGCTCAGGACTCTGCAGTTCAGGAACCAGTCACGTTGAAGGATCCATGGATCCCGTAAGCAACTGCCAGTGCTGTCAGGCCCAGGAGACGATCCAAATCAGCGCTAACCTCACCTGCAGTGACGGGACTCCCTGGGTTCAGGCTGTTCACGTCCCTAAATCCTGCGGTTGCTTATCCTGCGCTGGAGGACCTGCTGATTTGACCATTTCGCAGACCACTAAACCATCGAGGCTGGAGAAACTAGTCCACGACGAAGATTACGAACAGCAGCACCTGCAGCAGGAGGTCCAGCTTCCACAGCAAATTGTGCAGGACGATAATGAAGGTCCCCTCAACCTGAACCGAGGCGACCAGTGAAATTAATTACATTTTTTCCGCTTTTTTAAAAAAGCCAATTGATTGAAATTTCTTTCAGTTTTTACATTTACTGTTTTTACTTTATTGATTTTATTCACTGCTTTTTTAATTCTGCTGTTTTTAAATATTATGTACACCGCAATGGTTCTATTCAAATACAAAAAGTTTATTAATCTCCCAGGAGATCAAGTTATTTTATTCAGTTTTATTCTGTACAAAAATATCCGTCAATAATAAATATTTATATTTCTCAAATGGCGTACGGTCTAATGCATCTTTCAGTGCCAAAAATGAAAAGATTTATTGTCAAAACTGTTCAGAAATATTGAAATCTGATGCCCCGAAGTGAGTGCAACCACATGAAAGAGGTTTTTTTTTTGGTCTTCCGAATGAAGCTCTTTTGAAGTCTTGGCTCTGTGATTTCACGTGTGCGATAATGGACATCTTGGAAAAAAGTCTATTGACTGCATTAAAAACCTGCTGTTCTTTTTTATTTTGCTTTATACTATAAGTAGACTACTTATTTACACTATTTACTTAATTAAAATCTTAATCAGTAATATTAATAGTATTTAATTACTCGTAGAATATTTACTATTATAAAAATAGATAAATGTAATATGAGTGAAATTACCTATTTACATGAAATAAAATAACTTATTTCGATTAGATATGATTCAGTTATCTAATTATTTAATTATTTACTAAATTTATCTTTATTTTTCTACTGAACATATTTAACTAAATCTAAAAATTATTCAAATAAAGTATAAAATTTACAAAATCTAATGTAATAATTTAATTGACTTTGATTTTATTTGGATTTGAATTATACTATGAATTTTAATAAATAAATGAATTTGATTAAATTTATTTATTTTTTTATTTTGAATTTATTAAAATGAATTTAAAATAAATGAATTTTTAAAATATGGCAACGCTGCAGCACTGCATTTGATTGTTGATGTCTGCTGCTCTGCTATCGTTACGGTTTGTGTACGCAAAGGGAAGACAGAAGTAGAGAGGGAGAAAAGAGTAGTATATATGCGAGGTGGTAAGATATCGATCCACTACTTCATCTGTTTTGCTTGTCGCTTGCAGGGACGACAAAACGTCACACAGAGATAACTCAGTAGACAAAATCCTGCCTATTAACCGACGTGAGGGCTGCAGATTGACTTATTCAGCTTTTACACATCCATCTGACCCAAGTAGTCTGAGAGCTTTGTGTTTACAATAGACGATGCCCTCCCGCGCTGAAGAGATTCTAAGTGGATTTCGAGTGTAGGTTCTCTTTATCCACTACCTAATTACTTGCCTTTTCTATTAGTTAGTCCCCTATCCCAGCTTGTAATTCTCACTATCGGCTTTCTTTTTCTAGGAACTGGATGAACCTGCGGGACGTGGACACGGGCGAAATATTATGGCAGAGCACGGAGGACTTGTATGTTTCATTTTCTTTAAGAACTAGTTGCGGGAAAATTTTTTACGAATTTTGTTTACGTTCGGCAGGTCGCAACCTGAAGTCGAGCATTTGGCCAAAGTTCCTAAACAGATCCTAAGCTGCCGGGCCGTTTCTCGAGAACTTAACTTCTCGTCCATCGAGCCGCTAGAAAATTTTAGATTGGAACAGAAAGTTCTATTCAAGGTACCTACACTATGGAGAGCTAAGTCCTACGTTTTATTTGATATAAATTGTGAAACAGGGGCGAGTTTTAGAGGAATGGAATTTCGATTTTGGTTTTGTAATACCCAATTCGACCAACACGTGGCAGAGCACCATCGAAGCTGCTCCCGAGTCCCAGATGATGCCTGCACGTATTCTCAAGTACAAATGTTTACGTTTTTAAAATTTCCTCAGAGTCTAATGTTCGTTTTTCTCGATTAGCGGGAACGTGATCATTGAGACGAGATTCTTCGACAGCGATTTGCTTGTTTCCACCTCCAAAGTTCGGCTCTTCTACGTTTGAAACTCGACAAAACTCGGACGCGTGTAGCTTTTTGACTGAATATTGTCTTTTGTTGCACTTTCCCCGTTCTGTTGCGTTGCAAACTGCTGTGATTTTTTTGCACATACATCTTTTATTGATTTTACTATTTCATCGTCTTTTTTTCTTTCAGTGTCGACTCCCTCCAATTTTCAGTACACAATCTGAATATCATTTTCGTCTTTTCATTTTTACGTTGAAAAGACTTTCGTGAGCACGTTGCCCGAAAACAAACGCTGAACCGTGATTTCGGCAAAAGCGGAACATCCACGGAGAAACAAGTCTGCTGTAAAATCCCCGCAGGAAACAGACCTTGTGTTTTATTTCATAACTTATGCTTTTTTTCCCCAAACAATTCATAAAGAACAGCAAAATGACTTGGGATACCGCTTCGACGGAGCGAGGCACTCCAATATCGCGAGGTCGCTCAATCCCGTTCCGACATTATTGAGGATCTCCAAATATTTATTAATCGAATACTTCATACTGAAAAATAAGAACATGAAAATAAAATACGATTTATGTCTGGATTTTACTTATAAGTACTACTTAAAAAAAAAGAACTAATAACTAGTTTGCTGCATCGTAAGTCAAAGTTCTAGCGGGCTGTTTAAGTCGAACGTGTTTGAGCAATTTGCATAGGAAAAGGTGGTGCATTGTATTTTTATTTCCCACAAAGAAAGAATCAATAAATAGCACACCGCGTTTAGTTGCCATACAACTAGCGTTTGTAGTAAACATGTTTTCCACTCACGCACTCATAATACCCTAATTGTTTACGTTGAACCCCCCCATGCAATTATCCACGAAGTTTGGAAAATTAATATTTACAAAGGTTTTTATTTCGTAAAATATTTCTGAGATCTGTACGTCTCGTTCTTGTCACGTGCTTTTGTTTATTTTCTTTGTTGAGCCTGATTTGCTTCCGCTAGCAGACGAACTTCCGTCCGCCATATTTCCTCCAGGGGGCGGGAAAAAAATGGCGGACTCTGTGTTTGTATTCCGCATTCATATACTGATCAAATAGCACGGTGTGACAGGCTATTTCTTCCTCAAAGACCCGGTGATATATGAAAAGTTAATAGTTTGTCAGGGAAGTTGAAGGAGGAAAAACTTTATCTCTGAATCCCCTTGTCGCTGCTGTAGGGCGACATCTTTTGATGTTCAATCCATCAGAAGCAAGACGTGTTTGTGTGCAAGCACAATTACTTTGCACAACCACTCATTAAACTAATAGCACTTTTACTAGCACTAAATAATAATAGCACAAAAATAGTATAACTACAGAAAGCCAGAACTCATCAAGCAGATAGGTACTCTTGTGTTGCCACAACAGATTTAATTTAATGAAAGCCTTGAAGGTGACGATTTAATTTTCAGAGAAAATCTTACTTCCCCTTGTCTCCAGGAGATAATATAAATGTCAGACATTGTCTGTTTGTCTGTTTGTCTGATTGTCTGACCAGCAGAGCGCATGTGCTTGGAAAGTCTAGCACGTGCTGCTTGCTCTCCCAGGTCCAGCAACGCAGTTTGTCGCTCAGCAATGGACGACAAGCACCTGTCTTTGAATATCCAACAATAAAATTATCCAAAATTAAACCCGAAGAAAAAAATGCAAATTCTAATTATAGAATCTGATTAAAGTTATGGTATTAATTATAACAACGTCAGCATGGATTCGCACTGGTCAGTGTCTTTTGACAAAAGGTAATTCATCCTAATTTTTTAAATATATTATATTTAATATTTATCATTTTTGTATTACGATATCATAATTTATTATTATATTTTTAATAATATTACTATTATTTAGAAATTTGTATTGATTATAAAAAAGTAAGGTCCAGTGAAACCACCTGTTATACGCGTTGTTAGGTCTCAGAGCTTTTGGTGAAGTTTGTTTGGTTTTATAAAAATATTATATATATTTTAATATATTATAATATAATATTTATAAAGTTCAGGTGTTGGATTATTGAATTATTAATAATAAAAGTAAATTATTTGATATCCTATCCGTATACGGGCGCAAGTTGTATTGATTTTTGTCTGCTTAATTTTCGATATAGTCCGTCCAATCAGGGCGACAACACTAGACCTGTTGTGCTACAACACTCTACAACATGTATCAAATAGTTGTTTGGCGATGTTGTAGTAAGGTGCTGCAGAATGGTTCCTTACTAACCTACTACACAAGCTACTACAGCACGCAACAACATTTAAATGTCTGCAATGTTGTAGCAGAGAGTTTCCTCGGACACTACAACACTACTACATCATACTCCAACATGCAAAAATCAGTCATTGATAAAATCCAATTATTTTTTTTTTACATGTTGTAGTTTGCTGTTGCAGGACTACAGCATGCTACAACATGCAAAAATGAGTTATTTACGGAATTCAATTATGTTTTTGCTGTGTTGTAGTGCTGCGATGGTTGCAGGAAACGATTCACCGCATGCAACAGTTGTTGTATGGAAAGCCTATATGTAGCATGCTGAACCCAAAGTGTTGTTAGCTTAAGCAACAACATACGTAACTGAGTGGTAATCGATAACCGATAAACCCACACACACCTCCAAACGTAAATCCTACAACTATCTCTATATTAACAATAATTATTATAATACTATATATCAATAATGAATAAATAGTTTGTGAACTATCTAACTAACTATCTCGACAAGCTAAATCTGGAATAGATAAATGTAATAACAAAAGAAATGGCGGGATAAATGGAGTAGTATCTGTTGTGGGGCAACAAGTGGCTGATTTGGGGCCGAGTGCTCGTTGAAAAGTAGCGACTGCCGAGTCAGAGCCTCGCTGCATGCGATCAATACATTCACCTTCAACTCCCCGGGCCCCGGCACACACACACACACACACACACACACACACACACTTCCTTCAAGTCCCTTACAGTCATCAATAATCTAAGATCCTTTATTTTATATCTTCACCTTGCAAGTCTTCATAATGTTGTGCCATCAAGTTTCCATCTTCCCGCAGAGTTACTGGAAAAAAAGTTTTCCAGCTCCCGCGGATTTAGCCCGGCTCGCTTGGGCTGTCCACTGAAGCGACAAATTGCTGGCAAACTTGGATATATCCGGCAGTGCTTTACTTTTCCATATGGAGAAGACAGAATATCCGCCATAATTGAATCTAATAATATAAAGAATAAATAAATAAATAAGAACAGCCGGGGTAACGGAATGGAAAGGAGTAGGGCGCAAATTGGAAAACCTTGTTTGCTTTACTGTTCCTGCTTCCGACAGGGCGGAATTACCTTTTACTGCTAATTAATAAATATATATTCTATTATTTTACAATAAAATCATTTGTTAAATATAACACCTTTCAGTTAATTGCCCCAACGATCTGCTTTCTGGGAAGTCGATCAATAAATCTTCATTGCTATCGATTCGCTCAAAAAGGGCCGAAACTTTTCAAACTTTTAATGTCTCTATTTGAATACTGAATTCTATTTTAAGTAGTTAAGTCTAAAATTTAAGACGTTTTTAACGAAACACGATTCCGCCATGAATATTTCATTAACATCTGCATTGACAACGAGATCCATTTACCCATGAACGTCGCTTTTTTCTATACAAAAAAAAGGTCATTAAGAATCTTTTTTCTTGAAGTGTGTTTACTCAAGAAACTTCTATTTTTGTGTAAGAAACTTAACTTGATTTTTAAAAACCAATTTTTGCTCATAATTTATTCATACAATCAATACGCCCGCTGAACACCACGTGCAACGGGAACTCTGGACTTAAGTTTCTTTTTCGTATAGTTATGGAGGCGATTCAGGGGGTTGTTGCCAATTATTTATTATTCAAATATTCATATTACTAACTTGTAATATTTTTTTAATATTATAATTTATTATTAATATTGAAATTTTGTTCTCAGGACGTCGGAACATAAATTTTTTTTTCGTCTGTTTATGGAGGCGTTTCAGGGGGCTGTTGCCAATTATTTATTATTCAAATATTCATATTACTAACTTTTCATATTTTTTTAATATTATAATTTAATATTAATATTGAAATTTTGTTCTCAGGCTGTCGGAACATATTTTTTTTCGTCTGCTTATGGAAGCAATTCAGGGGGCTGTTGCCAATTATTTATTATTCAAATATTCATATTACTAACTTTTCATATTTTTTAATGTGAGTTCAACCGAAAACTTAACTATATTACATGTTATTTATCATTTATTATTAATATTGAAATTTTGTTCTCAGGCCGTCGGAACATATATTTTTTTCGTCTGTTTATGGAGGCAATTCAGTGGGCTGTTGCCAATTATTTATTATTCAAATATTCATATTACTAACTTTTCATATTTTTTAATGTGAGTTCAACCGAAAACTTAATTATATTACATGTTATTTATAATTTATTATTAATACTGAAATTTTGTTCTCAGGACGTCGGAACATATATTTTTTTTTTCGTCTGCGTATGGAAGCAATTCAGGGGGCTGTTGCCAATTATTTATTATTCACATATTCATATTACTAACTTTTCATATATTTTTTAAAATATTATAATTCATTATTAATATTGAAATTTTGTTCTCAGGCCGTCGGAACGTGGCAGCAAAGACGTTGAAGCGGTGCTGAACTATTTACGCAAATGGCGGGGCGTCATCGACTTCAGTTCCACTTTACTTCGGAGACTCGCATCGTGTGCCTATTTAGAAGATCTCGACGATGGAGTTACCCGTAAGAAAAAGCATCAAAGAGACCCATAAACATATCACACGTGTTTTTTTTCAATACTACACATTAAAACATAGCCATAAATCAGCTCTAGTCGGTAGAAGTCTGTGCAGGGCCCTTTGCTTTATTGTTTGGTTAATAATTCATACAAAAATAACTAAGTTCTATTGAATGTGTGTTAATCTTATGCTAATGTTGTTATGCAGTGTACAGGCAAGGGGATCGAGGGACAAGCTGGTATCTAATCCTGAGTGGTACAGTGGCTGTAATCTACGAGGACGACAAGGAACGGGATCGGGATCGGGAAAGGGACAGGGGCAAAGAGACCCAGGAACAAGTAAGTCTTATCCATGGAGATTATAAGCTGCTTAATATATATTCAGATAAAGCTGAATCCACCACGTAAAAACCAGTCCAAGAAATGGTGTTCTATACCGTACAAAACACTGTAAAAAGGCACCATTACGGTACATTTTTGTAGGGTTCTCAGTTCCTTTGGTGTTCTATACCGTACAAAACACTGTAAAAAGGCACCATTACGGTACATTTTCGTAGGGTTCTCAGTTCCTTTGGTGTTCTATACCGTACAAAACACTGTAAAAAGGCACCATTACGGTACATTTTCGTAGGGTTCTCAGTTCCTTTGGTGTTCTATACCGTACAAAACACTGTAAAAAGGCACTATTACGGTACATTTTCGTAGGGTTCTCAGTTCCTTTGGTGTTCTATACCGTACAAAACACTGTAAAAAGGCACTATTACGGTACATTTTCGTAGGGTTCTCAGTTCCTTTGGTGTTCTATACCGTACAAAACACTGTAAAAAGGCACCATTACGGTACATTTTCGTAGGGTTCTCAGTTCCTTTGGTGTTCTATACCGTACAAAACACTGTAAAAAGGCACCATTACGGTACATTTTCGTAGGGTTCTCAGTTCCTTTGGTGTTCTATACCGTACAAAACACTGTAAAAAGGCACCATTACGGTACATTTTCGTAGGGTTTTCAGTTGCTTTCTACAGTGTTGGCCTTTTCACAGTAACCCTTCATCGCCCTCACGCGGCCTAATGTTAAACTACGCTTTCAAACTACCTAAGTTCAAGGTCACCAAAAAGGCACCACAAAAGGCACCGTCATTTTTTTTTCTCGTGGGTCATTAAAGTCAATTTAATTATAAATTAATAATATTTTTATTTCTGTGTGGGAGTTATAGAGTTAATTTGTTGTTTAGATGTGGATTCGGGGCTTATTAATTTGGAAACACGTAGCGTGCGTGACGGAATCCGCAGCCATTGATCGTTGTTTGTATTTCCCCAGCAAAGCATTCACCCCACAGTACGATTTCCCATTCAACACAAACACTATAACTGAACACGCTAATTTATTTTTTTTTATATATAAATTGTATAAAATATAATAATTAACTTTTAAACGCTATCGCAGTCGAGGTTGAGTTCAGTGTTGCCACTTTTCAATCTTCCATTTTTCCCCTCTTCCCTTATCTTTCCCCTTTTTCCCCTCCATGCAAGAATGTACAGGGTCTAGATTTCCTCTTCACTCTCTTCTCTTCGTCTTCCCTTTTCAGACTCGATTTCCCCCTTTTTCAGGGAACTTCCCTGCAAAAGTGGAAACACTGGTTGAGTTCAGGCCTTTTGAATGGGTTCGTTTTATTGTGTTGGAAATAGGTTGCTGTTGTAATTATGGTTTACTTACTTCCTTCCTTCCTTTTGGGATGAGTTTTTATCAAGGATCTCTCTTTTGGTTACTTCCTTCCTTCCTGTCCTGTTTGTTTCCGTACAAACCTGTGTATGTTGTCTGTGTGTGTGCAGTTGAATGAGGTGTGCAGACGTTTCTGTATCAACAGTGTTGCCCAATATACCTGTGCTGATGTTCTCAATAAAGTGTCACATGCAAACTGGAATCAGTATCGTGTCAACCCAACTGTTTCTGTTTTGCCTTGTAAACAGTTCTCATTAGTCAAATGTGGAAACGCAGGGCTGTCTACTACGTTTCAGAGAAACCGGTAAATCATTAATAATAATAATAATCAATAATAGTAATAATACCCAACGATTGTCTATTTGATGGGGTTATCCGCGTCAGGGAAGAATATTGTTAGGAAACACTGAATACGTTTCCATGGCAATAGCTTCTTAGTGTCAAAATAATAAGGAAGGACCAATAATAACCAAGATTTCTGTCCCTCTTGATAATACTCTATTCCTTTAATACTAGTTTTTACCATTTATGAATATTAATAATTTCTTCGTATTCATTTGCAGAATAATCTGAATCTGTGTTTGCTGGGACGGGGGATATCTTTCGGTGAATCTGTGATCGATGATAGTCCACGTGAATCTACGGCCATCACTCGAGGCCATTGCAAGTTACTAAGAATTGAACAAAAGGACTTTCGCTTACTCTACGAGGTAACGTCCTCTATGACCAACTCATATTTAATATAAAATAAACAATAATAATAATAATAAATCTATAAATATTCAGTTTATTAACTAGTATCCCCAGCGAAAAATTATATAAGGAGGTTCGGCTACATCCTGAACGATATCCGTAACATATCCTGAATATCCTGAACCACGTCCGATCGTGGGTGAGAAAAAAAAATTGTGTTGAGAATTGTGAATCTTGATTATTGAGGGTACCATTAAGCATCCTGAAAAGCGTTTTTTTCAGGACGCTGTTAAGTACCCTGAACATGTATTATTCAGGCATTGCAATGTCAGGGTTCTGAACACCCTGGAAGTGGGTCAACTTCACTAAACTCAGGGTCCTGATTGGCATCCTGAAAATGTCCTTTTCAGGATACTTCAGGGTCCTGAAACTATCCTTAAATTTTCTGCTGGGTAGCGAACTAATATTTGGTATATTAAATTTTATAATTATATAATAAGTTTTCTTATTAAATTTAGTATTATTATAAAAGTTAATTTAATTAATTTGATTAATTATAATATTTATATTACAGAAACACAGAGACGAGCTTGCCAAAACGACGTTGCAGAACAACAGTACTCCCAAAAACAATGGTAAAAATTTAAATAAATATCAAATTCATAATAAAATATTATTCGATAATATATTAAGTCTTTGTCGGTTGTAATTGCTTATTGGAGATGTGCATTACGTGTGTTGGCTATTTCCAGCAAAAGACACTATTGATCTGATGGTCTCGACCCGCTTCACCTTTTAGCCAAAATCTCCCACAAAATCCTCGCGAAATCCCCCGCAAAATCCTGCTGCATAATTTATATATTATACAAAAAATATAATAATATATAAAATATCAAAAAGCAACAAAATAATACAATAATTACGAAATATAATGCTTACAGAAGAAATTTTTATTATTCATAAATTACAATTATTATTTTAGTCATTAGATTTTTAATTAATATAATTTAAAGTATTCCTATATTTATTTGGATATATTTAATAGAATAGAATTTAAAATATTTTATTTATTTTATTTCAGGTTGTAGTTCATCACGGTCAACACCCAGCAGCAAAAGTAGTTCAACTCCACAGCGTAATCCGTCGCTGGAATCTTCAGCTCCGGTTCCAGCTCCGCAACTAGTAATCCAAAATTATAAAAATTTTATTAATTATAATAAATTATAATAATTAATGAAGTCTCCGAACGAGAGAGCAGCTTACATGGGCAAAGTCCTCAAGACTCTGATGATGTCTTCAACAATGGGACTAATTCGCGATCGCAAGCTACATTCGCGTGCTTACCGCAACTGCTTACTTGCTACCGAAATGGTCGACTGGCTACTTCAGCTAAGTCCTGAAGTGCACAGCAGAACCCAGGCTAACGCTATGTGGCAAGTACTACTAGAAGAATCAGTCATCGTTCCAGGTAACTTAGCAATCTTTGACTAGGGTTTGAAATATAAGTTGAATTTTGTATTGAATGGTTTAGTGGGGCATCAGGAACATCAATTTAAGGACAAGCCGCTGTTTTATCGATTTCACGACGACAGCGAAGACTGCGATTCGCGCAAACCGTCCGCCGATCAGCTGCGAGAAGCCGAGCAGCGTCGCGACGAAGTCATCGCGCAGCTTACGCAGTTAGCACCCGACGCCATTCTCAAAGCCATTCTCAAAAAAGCGTCAGTATTATTTATCCTTTTTACTTATCAACTTTTATTAACGATCATTTTGTCAAACACAGACCGCATGAAAGATCGCATGACGACTTGGAAATCATTTACGAAGAACTGGTTCACATCCGCGCGTTGTCGCATCTGTCTACAACCGTCAAACGGGAACTGGCACACGTAATTGTCTTTGAGTCGCATCCACGCGCTGGAACAATCCGTAATTTTTCCCTATGAATTAATATATCATTAATTATATTATTATATTTCTAGTATAAGTTTGAATGAAGAGTCATGGAGAGTTTAGTAACTTTTTTTTTGCTTGGGGTACCCCCCAACAGTGTTTAATCAAGGAGACGAAGGCGTCTCTTGGTACGTGATCCTGAAAGGATCGGTTAATGTCGTTATCCACGGCAAAGGGACGGTAACTTCCTTACACGAAGGAGATGACTTCGGCCAATTAGCTCTCATTAATAATGCACCCAGGTACGTCCTTAATCCTTCAATTAATTCCACCAGTTTAAGTACAGAACCATTCATCTTCGAATCGATGGTTTAATGTTAGATAAAACGCTTTACTACTAGTTAAAAAGCTCAGATATAATTAAAACTATTCAATAGTTGATTATTTAATTCATAATTGGATAAGTTAATTACTAATCAATGATTAAAGTTAGTAAAAAAACAACTGAATAACTTGATAAATATGGCTTGCTATCTTCCTAGTTGTTCATTAATTCACATTTATATTAATGGATATGTTTCTGCGAATTCAGGGCAGCGACGATTGTGACCCGGGAAGACGTGTGTCAGTTCCTGCGTGTGGACAAGGACGACTTTAACCGGATCCTGCGGGACGTCGAGGCCAACACGGCGCGTCTCAAGGAACACGGGCGCGACGTACTCGTCCTGGAGAAAGTTTCCTCCAATTCCAGTGCTCGACATTCACACTACAAGTGAAAAACCCAAAATTACTTATATTAATATTAAATTATATAAATCAAGTTTTGTGTTATATAGACTAAATATTAAGTTATTATAATATTATTCAGTCTTTTTTTTGTGTGTGTGTATAGAGGAGACAGTACCCCAATTTTGTATGGCTTATGTAAGATATGAAAGCCTGGCAAATGGAGTAGCATAAGGCCCCATCGATCCAGCGGCTAATACATGGGGACATAACCGCGGAATAGGCATAATAAAGATGCACAATAAGCCATGAATAAGATATTGCTTGTTTTATCCATTGAAAATATTATCGGATCCGCCATTAAGAAACCTATCAAGCAAAACCTTTGAATAAAGAAAACTTTAAATTAGTTATTTAATTTTAATAAAATAATAAGTTTAATTCTTAATTGAACTAATAATTATTATTAATCTTAATTATTTTTCTGATTATTTTTTTTTATAGGTACACTGTAATGGCAGGGATGCCGGAGAAGATGCTGGAACACCTGCTGGAGACCCGTCTAGACGCCCGGCTGTTGGGTAGTCACGACGACGACATGGTGCGTCCTTACCCGTCAGCGTCGGACATGCTGCTCGATGATTTCCTATTGACTTACATCATGTTCATGCCCACTCACCAGCTAATCACCGAGCTCATGAGAAAATATCCTTTTTGTTCACGGCCGAACGCGTTACATCAGCAGTCGCTTTCAATTCATTGATAACGTTACGCAAGAACTATATCTATACCATTAAGACCCTGTAGGTTTAGTAGTAGCAGTAGTAGTAGTAGTTGTTGTTGTTGTTGTTGAAATAGTAGTAGTAGTTGTTGGTGGTGGAGGTGGCGGTGGTGTTGAAATAGTAGTAGTAGTAGAAGTAGTAGTAGTAATAGTAATAGTAGTAGTAAAAAGTGGCAGTATCAGTAGTAGTAGTGGTAGTAGTAGGAGGAGTTGTAATAGCTGTGGTATTAATAGCCGTAGTAGTTGTTGTTGTTGGTGGAGGTGGCAGTGGTGTTGAAATAATAGTAGTAGTAGAAGTAGTAGTAGTAGTAGTAGTAATAGTAGTAAAAGTGGCAGCATGAGTAGTAGTAGTGGTAGTAGTAGGAGGAGTTGTAATAGCTGTGGTATTAATAGCCGTAGTAGTAGTTGTTGTTGTTGTTATTGTTGAAATAGTAGTAGTAGTTGTTGGTGGAGGTGGTGGTGGTGTTGAAATAGTAGTAGTAGTAATAGTAATAATGGTAGTAAAAGTGGCAGTATCAGTAGTAGTAGTGGTAGTAGTAGGAGGAGTTGTAATAGCTGTGGTATTAATAGCCGTAGTAGTTGTTGTTGTTGGTAAAGTAGTAGTAGTAGTAGTAGCAGTACTATTAGTAATAGTGGAAGTAGTAGCAGTAGTAGTTGTTGTTGCTGTAGTAGTAGTAGCAGTTTTTGTTGTTGTTGTTGTAATAGTAGTACTAGTACTTGCAATAGTAACAGTAGTATTAGTTTTACTTGTTGTAATTGTAGTAGTACTAGTAGTAGTTGTTGTTGTTGTTGATGTTGTCTTAATAGCAGTGGTACCAAACAGTAGTAGTCGCCGTCGTCCTAATAGTAGTAGTTGTTGTTGGTGTTGTTGTAGTCTTCATCTATATTTTTATTTACTAGTCAATTTTAAGAACTATTTTAAGTTACCGTTGAACCAGAACGTATTTTTCCGTAACTTCAACTGATTCGCACTTATCGGATCGAATCGCCAACACAGGACAAGGAGTTTGTGATCGCCAGTAAAGGTCGGGTTGTAAACTTCGTTTACCAGTGGGTGACAACGATACGAGAACCAGTTTTCGAAGAACAAATCACTCACTCATTCATCGAGGTACAAAAACTACAGTAATAATAAAATGTAAAATAATATTTATAATAAATATTGTTATAAATATTCAACAGCAACTCCATAGCGAAGTTCACGCAGACGCTCGTCTGTATCAGACACTTCGTGAAGAGACGGGCATGCTGGACCACGTCCTGGAGCTGCTGGCCGAGTACCGGGCAAACAGACAGACAGGCGGTTCTCTTGCCTGTCAGACATGGAGCTTACCTTCCGGTGGCCAGTCAGTTTCTTTGTTCAACTCCAACAGGAAAAGCACAGACAGCAACTCCATAACCAGCAGCGAGAGGCACAGACCCATTCGCAGTGACGATGATAGTAACTTATTACTTATACTCAAACTACTGATACTTACTAACTGTTGATTTTTAGTTATTTTCCGAGTTTATTGTGCTGACCACACGTACTGTACTTTGAGACAACCATTCAATGCCACTGCAGAGTCCATTAAGAACAGCGCGGCTGATAAACTGGGACTCCGACACGAGGATCTAGTTCTTGTTGAAGTCAAATCTACCGGTTAACTATTCACTAGTGCTAGTACTTGATCACAGTTAGTAACACTTGATAACACTGATTACAGGAGAGAAGAAAGTGTTCACTGATTCAGATATCAGCGTTCCTACAAGCCTTAGCTTAAACGGCAGGATCTTCGTCGCACCCAAGGACCATTTAGACGCACTGGTATATAAATAATAAGTTAAGATTAATTTTGTATAAAGTTATGAACATTTAATTGTAGACGATACTGCCGGAACAAGAAGGTCCTTCCGAAGGTACTTGCAATGATTTGGAAATGTTCAGCACTCGAGAACTGGCCTACTACATCACACAGATCGACTGGGATCTTTTCAGTGCCATTCACGAAGTAAACCTTAAACATTATACCAGTTCTAAAAATCAACTATTATTCTATATCTCCACAGTATGAACTGATTTACCACGTGGTCGGTGCCAGCCAATTCCGCAAAGTCAAATCCAATTTGGACCTGTTTCTGCGACGTTTCAATGAAATGCAATTCTGGGTGGCCACTGAGATCTGCTTGGCGAACACTATTGGCAAACGCGTACAACTCCTGAGGAAATTCATTAAATTAGCCGCTTAGTAAATCATTTCAAGTATCACAAATCCAGTCAAATTAAGTTTAATTGAATCACAGTTGCAAGGAGTACCAGAACCTGAATGCGTTTTTCGCCTTGGTCATGGGCCTGAACAACATGGCGGTGAGTCGCTTGTCGCAGACGTGGGAACGACTACCGTCGAAACTTCGCAAAATGTTCACTGAATTCGACGGACTCATCGAACCGTCCCGCAACCATCGGGCCTACCGGATCGCTGTAGGAAAACTCCAGCCTCCCATCATTCCGTTCATGCCACTACTTATTAAAGGCATTGAACATTTTATACAAGTTTTTGTCTAGAAAGTTTAACTTTATAACATAATTTTCAGATATGACATTCACCCACGAAGGCAACAGAACGTTACTCGACAGTGCCGGACTGGTGAACTTCGAGAAAATGCACATGATGGCGCAAACCATGCGAACCTTACGTTACTGCAGAAGTCGTGACTTGCGTATTTTTATTTCGATTCCATCTTACAATCTACATAAAACTAACATTTTTTTTTTCTTTTTTGGAATTTATATAGTTCTGCAGCCACCGACACCTCGTAGCGAAGCCGAAGTGCGGAACTACATTCGCAGTCTGCGGGTTATTGACAACCAGCGGATCCTTACGGGACTTTCGCAGCGTTTGGAACCTAAGCGATCCTAAGAAGTCCCTGTACCCCCTCTTCAATAGGAACAAAATCCCAACATTCAGCTTTTCCCCCCAAAGATTTTTCCCACATTCTCCCAAATTTATAAAGACCCCCCGATATCAAAGATTTTAAAAGTATCCTAAATTTTTATTCCCACATTATATATTTATTAAACATAACCACCAAAGTTGTGAACTTGCATATCTTCGATATATCTCTCCTTTTTGCCCGAAATTTCTCACTAATTGAAAACCACATAAGAAAATTTAAATGGAGTTTATTTTTGCTAACATACAATTTTATGGTGTTCTTATAAAAAACAGAAAAATTCAAACCCTCCATATTGAATATCGTGCATCTCCTTCGACTTTCAATTCGTGTTTTTTTAAAACCTTGATGACATATTGAATTAAATATAAACTTTAATTTCAATTAAATTGTTGTAGCGCTTATTCGTAAGTTCCCTCTTCGGCTGGGAATCTAGCAACTTATAACTAGTGTATCAACGTAACATTATCCCTGGAAAGGGGAAAAATAAGGGGAAAAAACAGAGAAGCACAGCTTGATATCTTGGGTGGAAGGGAAAAGGGAACCTTTGATTTACAAGGGAAGGGGAAAAAAGGGAAAACGGAAATTCTGTTCGGGTAAGAAGATACCTAATCTAAAACCAAAAGAACATAACTTGTTTACAACCTAAGTAGCTGATCTTCTCTATTCAACTGCTGAAAGGACATGGAAAATTTTCTATTCATTAGCGAGGCAGTTATTCTTTACATTTAGTCGTCTAAAGGATAAATCAAAAATTCTCCATCTTACCTTAGTTATTAACTGGAAATGTTTATATTTTCGGAAACCTCAGACATCTGGCTTTGAGTTGTACTCAATAAATGTCCTTGAATAGCAGATTAAAATATTAAATTTCGTAAATGAAATGAAGCGTCATCTACCGAAAGCGGAAAAATTTTGGCTGATTTTTTTCCCGAGTCGCCAGCGTTGCCAGATTACAGAAATTTACAAAATCATAATTTTGAAATATTGAAAACGGTCGTCTTTTTTCCATTTAAATACATCAATACACGTAAAAAATATTCTGATTTCGATTTCATTAATATTTTATTGCTACCGTTTATTGATTTAGTAGTAGTAGCAGTAGAGATCTCACATACTCTACAACAGAGAGATCTCTCTTACACTACAACCAAGGGATCTCACTTACTCTGCAACCGGGAGATCTCTCATCCTCTACAACAGAGAGATCTCTCTTACACTACAACCAAGGGATCTATCATACTCTACAACAGAGAGATCTCTCTTACACTACAACCAAGGGATCTATCATACTCTACAACAGAAAGATCTCTCTTACACTACAATCGAGGAATCTCACTTACACTACAACCGGGGAGATCTCTCATACTCTACAACAGAGAGATCTCTCTTACACTACAACCGAGGGATCTCACTTACCCTGCAACCGGGAGATCTCTCATACTCTACAACAGAGAGATCTCTCTTACACTACAACCGAGGGATCTCACTTACCCTGCAACCGGGAGATCTCTCATACTCTACAACAGAGAGATCTGTCTTACACTACAACCAAGAGATCTCACATACTCTACAACAGAGAGATCTTTCTTACACTACAACTGAGGGATCTCACATACTCTACAACAGAGAGATCTTTCTTACACTACAACTGAGGGATCTCACATACTCTACAACAGAGAGATCTTTCTTACACTACAACCAAGGGATCTCACTTACACTTCAACCAAGAGATCTCACTTACTCTACAACAGAGAGATCTCTCTTACACTACAACCAAGGGATCTCACATACTCTACAACAGAGATCTCTCATACTCTACAACAGAGAGATCTTTCTTACACTACAACCAAGGGATCTCACTTACTCTGCAAACGGGAGATCTCTCATACTCTACAACCGAGGGATCTCACATGCTCTACAACAGAGAGATCTCTCTTACACTACAACCAAGGGATCTCACATACTCTACAACAGAGAGAACTCTCTTACACTACAACAAATGGATCTGACTTACTCTGCAACCGGGAGATCTCTCATACTCTACAACAGAGAGATCTTTCTTACACTACAACCAAGGGATCTCACTTACTCTGCAAACGGGAGATCTCTCATACTCTACAACAGAGAGATCTCTCTTACACTACAACCGAGAGAACTCGCTTATTCTACATTAGAGAGATCCTCTCTTACTCTACAATAGAGAGAACTCATTCCAGAGCCGAGAGTACTTAATAACCGAGTGAACTACATTTCTTTACAGTTTCTATATTTACCCCGAAAACTATACTTCAAAATTTCATTTAACGAAGACAAATTTGAAGCAACACTTCAGCATGTACCACAGAATCGTCATCATGTTATAATGTGCATTCACCCTGTGGACACGATCTCGATTAGGGGCTTTTTTTTCTTATGTCGATTTACTATAGTTTAGATTATAGCAAGTAGTTTAGCCTAGGAAAAGTATATTTGCGGAGATTTTACGTATAAGTAACTCAACCCGACAGAAAATTCTCACAGAGTATGTAGAAGTTGGAACAGAGACTCAGTGAGATCTCAGTGAGAAATTCTAGAAAGTTGTGAGATCTCACTGAGTCTCTGTTCCAACTTCTACATACTCTATGAGAATTTTCTGTCGGGAAGTTGCTTGCTAGATGCTTGGAAGAGGCCTTTAACCGTATGAAAAATGAGTCCAAGCAATGATGTTTTTATACTCTACAAAACGCCGTGAAAAAGTATAACTACAGCAACTTTTCGTAGTTCCACAGTTCCTTTTTATAGTTCTTTTCACAGTTGCCTGCATCACTCTAACGCCTTAGAGTTCCAAGTAACGTTCAGACAGTCTAATTCAAGGTCACGAAAAGGCACCGCAAAAGGCACCGTCTTTTTCATGTGGGTAGCTACGGTAATCCAGCTTTGGAAAAGTAACTGCTGCGAAAGTCCTTAGAATAGCATGCTACATACTAGAAAACTAGCTAAGGAACAGTTAGTGCACTGTACTACAAACACCACAGAATTACTTATTGTAGATTCGGGATTTTGCATGAATTTTCTTTTTTCTTTTTAATCATACGTTTGTTGGAAAAATTGGAAACGTAGATTCACCAGGCAATTTCTATGTGAGAGAAACAATTAGAAACAATTTCATTAACGAGTCAGAAGATCAATCTAGAAGCAAAATCACCCAAAACTTTCTGTGACGGGTAGGTCCTCTTTAATACTAAATAATAATATTATAATAAAAAGACACAACTGTATGTCGTTGTTTGAATATAAAGCAATGTATGATACAGTACAGTGTAATATAATATAACGTATATTGTATAATATGATGTATAAGATATAAATACCTGTAATTTAAAACAACAAAAATAATAGCATAACAAGGTAATAGGGGTATAAAGAGTATAGAAAAAACTAATCAATATTTTGTAAATAATTTTTATCATAAGTTAAGTTTATTAAATGGTTTTTAATATAAAGTTTTGGTATTTTTGAAAATTTCCGTGTTCTGGCCGCAAATAGACCTTATTCCAAAAAGGCCCTTGTAGACCATCCCCTCTACTACGGACGCTCGCGTAAAATAACCTTGTCAACAAATCGACTTGAAAATACGTCTAAAAAACGTCAAAAAATCTGAGAAACACTTTGATACCCCCAAAAATTAAAAATTTTAATAAACTGATTTAATAGAAGTGTCCGCTATAGAGAGGCGCGCGTTTGGCATAGGCCCTATACCGGCTGCTGTTTAAGCTGAACCCGCAATATTTTGAAAATTTTGAACGGGGGATGTCTTTGCTAACCTAATTTTATTCAGTCCTCATAATTTCAGCAGGATGAACTAAAGCTTCTCTTTTTTTATTAAAAATATATTACAGCCTTAATTCCTTCCTTTTTTTAAGTTATTTTTTATGTATTTGGTGTTAACTTCATTGCCCGACTAACATGGCAGCGAGTAACAGCCAAGATGTTTCGAAAACTTTGCATACATGGCTGTTTGAAGAAATGGAATTTTCGGAAGGCAATATTACTCCTGGCAACTTAAAAAGGTTATTCAAATATATATTTTGACATTGAAATAATTAATGAGTGCTCGTTTTCTCGTTTGCAGTATTTGCAAGGGTCCGATGGTAGATATTTGGTCGTACGTTACAAGCAATGTGAAATCGTCGGAAAACGTTCAGACTATCAAGAAGAACCTAGCTCTCCATGGAAAATCACAACCACTAGCAAACGTAATAAATTATTTATCTGAATGATTCAATATTTGACACATGTTATTTTTTTCAGGACGAAAAACGAGCAGAACTTCTCAAGCAAAAGAAAAAGCTGGAGGCAGAAGTTTCTGGTCTGCGTTCTGTGGTCAAGGTGCTGCAAGAAGAAGTCCATGAAGAAAAGAAGCTCGTTTCTAACAACGAACAGGAACTTGTCGTACTGAATCGCAGGCTGCAGGACGCAAAGCGCGTTATTCACTTACAGAAGCTCGAGTATCAGAACCTGCGCTCGAAAATCTACCACTGGCAAGAGAAAAGCAAGGAGCTGGACGAAACGTTGCAGTCGATTGTTGGAACACAGGAAGGGTCAGACTCTAGCGTTCTCGAAATCGAGGAAGTCTGTCGTGAGATGGAAAACTTTATAACGTCCCTAGTGAGCCTTGAAGATTTGCAGCCAACTTCTCTAAAAGACAAAAAAGCTGAATTCGGCACTCTAGTTTCGAGCACCCTAAACTCGAGTCATCGTTCCACAGTCGCAAGATGCTTACTTCAGCTGCAGTGCGAATCATTGGACAATATGCAGCAGCAGACAAAGGAGAAAGAAGAAACGACTGGCCAAAGCAGCGACAAACGGGAACCTCTACAACCTTTGCTCCACAAGCTCTGTTGGACCTATGTGTCCCTCCAGACGGCAGCCAAGAAAGCGCAGACCGAAGTCGAGGCCCTCGAGCGGGAACTGGAGCTGAAGCGGCAAACTGTCGAGCAAAAATTTATTAAGTTCGTGAAAACCAGCCCTGAAGTTGCAGACTTAGTAAAACCTTTTCTAGATCTGAGACTGCAGCTAAGTAGCCGGAAAGCCGCTGTTGATTATCTGAAGAAAGCTACGGAAGGTCTCGAACGGCTCTGCCTCGACAACAAGCAGCTGGAAGAAGAGATCAAGACAAAGATGCGAGACATCGATACCAACAAGAGGAAAGTCGAACATCTCGCAATGTTTATATGCACACTAGTTCGGCGAAATGGGAAAACTCTTGAAAGCATCGTGAAAACTTTGCAGAGTTCCAAACAAAAAGGAAAAGACGAAGTTAAAGCGGCTAATCAGGTTTTAGTTCGAACAACTGAAACAACGAAATCTCTCAGCGGCCAACGTCACCAACTGTTGAGCGGCACAAGTCCGAGCAACTTCTTCCAAGTAGAAGTGAACGGGTAAATCTCGAATTTCTAACAATTATATTTTTAATATCAAACTTTATTCATCTAGAAAAGTGATAGCTGCGGATCACTTGTCGATGAACCGTTTGATGCCTCGAGATCCTGATACTGAGATTTTTGCTGCGGAACATTTAACATCTGCGTTGAAAATTTTAGAAATGGAGGCGTTGCTGCCTGTGCAGTTGATTCTTGACGCTATCGTGAAGCGTAGCGAAAATGTGTGGGAACTGCAGCAACTCGGCAGGCTACGGGAAAACTTCCGCAAAGGAAAAGGAGTCGCGTCACGGTGGATGGACGACAGTCTAGCATTAGCTTCAGGTTTACTAATTTTTAGCTCTTATTAGTTACAATTAATTAATTCGTATTTATCATTAAGAACTTGAAAAAGAAGTCGAAGAGAAAAGTTCCAAGCAGGAGAAACAATTGATTCCCGTGCTCGGGTCCCGAATTGCCAAACTTCCCGGCGTGCAGCAGAGTTTGCAAGAGCTGAAGACTTCGTATGAAGAATGGCAAGTTTATTTTAACTACTGAACGCTATTTTATAATTATGTAGCGAATTAATATTTGGTTTTTATTTTTGAATAGGTGGAACGAGCCAGCCCAGCTTATCGACACAGGCATTCTTGTCGAGGACATGACATTGGCCCAGTGGCGTCAGCAGTGGAGCAAGGCTTTAGCGGCTTGCCGCAAAATCCACAAGTGAAGAAGAAAATTATGTTGCCCTCCATACAATATGGGACCACAAATAACATGTTTTTGCCTAATTTGTTTGTCTATTTGCATTAAAAAGAGCCTTCAGTGCTCTACACACGGGAAATACATACGTTTGACTTTGTGACTAGCTAGAATCCATACACCAAAAATTAAAAGAAGCTAAAAGAAACAAAGACTTCTTTCTCTAACACGTAAAAAAGGAGATGCAAGAGGCTTCATGTGATGTGTACAAAGTTCAGAATTTTACAGTATAGTTGAACACTGAGGTAAACCGGCGATAAGTTCGGGTGGGAAGGGGATGGTATTACTCAACAGGAATTGTTGTTACGAACACTTTGGTAAAGGGCCTGGGTGAGGCGAATCTGGAAGTCCTTGTACAGAAGTTTCCCTCCGAGGGGAACACGCTGGACGAACATGTCGACGTTCATGAGGCAGAGCGCCTTGCCGTTCATGTGGAACCGGTCGGAACTGACCGGCGGAAGGTTGTGAACATCCTGCATGTGACGCACCCAAACCATGACGTCTTCGCGACTCCAACAGCGCGGATCTGCAAAAATTCAACCGACATTATTTCACGCTGTGGACCACATAGCAGCTACTAGAGGTGTTGACCAATCTACAGGATTTTGCCAGCTTTGGTCAACACTTGCAGACGACAGGGAGCTTAAAACTATATTTTCCGCTTGGAGAGTTAATTTTTTGGTGCAGGGAATTTGTATTACGTACATATGTCTGTATATTATAGTATTTATCCAGTTGAGAGGTTTTGAGGTAAAGTACCTGACGGTAGCGAGTGCACAGAACTCGTGTGAATGTTCTCATAATTTCGGTTCATTGTGCTCCACGACGGAGACCGGAGAATCTGGGTCTGCATACTCAAAGCCTACGCAACAAAACCACAACACTCAACAAATATCAATTTAATAATTAATAATATGATTAAAACCTACAATGACTTTCTGTTGCCACGAATCCTGGGTAAAACACTGCTGCGTGGCGTATTAGTGTAATCCGGTAGTAAGCGGGGACTGTAAGTGTTTACACCGCGGGAGCTGGCGAAGGACTGAACTTGAAACCGTCAACACTGGCTTCATATATATACAGCTGAGGTATTCAACTAAAAGCCAAAGCCTGGGTACAGTGTATAGGAAAAATAGGCAGAGGTCCATCTGTTCGGAAAAGCCAAAGAATGGGCGGAAAAGGTCACATCTGTCACTGGCGTTTCCGCAAGGGGAGACTAGCAAACCCCCTCACCCCCTTGCTCCACCACCTTTCCTCATGTTGCAAATAATTCCTATAATAACTAATCGACAAATAAGTATCACAATATTAATTGCAATTATTTCCAACAATGAGTTATATTTTATTAGATAGTATACTGATAGAATGGATCAGCAGTATATCAAGTAATGGCACTTTCAAGTAATGACCCCCTTGCTCCACCACCTTTCCTCATATTGCAAATAATTCCTATAATAACTAATCGACAAATAAGTATCACAATATTAATTGCAATTATTTTCAACAATGAGTTATATTTTATTAGATAGTTTACTGATAGAATGGATCAGCAGTATATCAAGTAATGGCACTTTCAAGTAATGACCCCCTTGCTCCACCACCTTTCCTCATGTTGCAAATAATTCTATAATAACTAATCGACAAATAAGTATCACAATATTAATTGCAATTATTTCCAACAATTAGTTATATTTTATTAGATAGTTTACTGGTAGAATGGATCAGCAGTAATATCAAGTAATGGCACTTAGAACCTTGAAAATTTCTTGCTTGGTCATCCCCGTAAAGAAATAGGCAATTTTATCAATACAAGAATATTTTCTGGAAAAAAAAAATTTTTGACAAAGCAGCGGATCTGAGTCAGTAGTATCGAATTATCGCTCTATTGTTACGGGTATTGAAAAGAGATTTCAATAGGTGGAGTTTTAACAAACTCTATTGATTTTTTTTCCCCCGTATTATCCGGGCAAAAGTTTTCAATTTTTACTTTCAAAGCTGGACACCAAACGAAACGGATGCGGAAGACAGCTGTAAAATTAGCCGACAATATAAGTGAACCGGTCGCACATGTCCGCCGGACATTCACAATAACAAACATCCTTAGAAAAACTTTGGGGCTTTTTTTTCTTGGTTTTTCGATATATTTTCAATAGCCAGAGTTAAGCTTTTACGCTTTCAACTGGGCCACAAAACGTGACAAAAGCGTTCACTCCCCATTCTTAAATTTTTTTTTTCTGAGTCCAAACTTTTCAAGAAAACTTCCGTTTCTCTCACCTACCAGAACCGACCAGAACGTAGTCATAACAGTTTAAAATACTCGCTTTTTTACTAAAAAGAATACTGAGTGAAACTAAAACCATTTCTGTCGAGGAAGTCATTTCTCTTTTCCGCTGTTGACATTGAGATGCACACAGCATGGACCCTTTTGTAAACGGGTGTTTGTTGAAGTTTGCAATTATCGCGTGCCGAGGGTCTTGAACCTTTCAATCAGGGGGGTGCACGTGTTTCCTTCCGCACATTCAGGCGGCCGGTTGCGGGGGCGGCGAGCCTACGTTTCCATATACCATAAACACGTAAGACACAACCATCAGCGTTTCCACTTTGCAGGAAAATTTCCTGGAAAAAGGGGAAATGGGGTCTGAAAAAGGGAAAAATAAAAGAAGAGACAAAAGGGAAAACCCAAGTACAGCCTTATATTCGAGCCTACGTTTCCATATACCATAAACACGTAAGACACAACCATCAGCGTTTCCACTTTGCAGGAAAATTTCCTGGAAAAAGGGGAAATGGGGTCTGAAAAAGGGAAAAATAAAAGAAGAGACAAAAGGGAAAACCCAAGTACAGCCTTATATTCTAGCACGGAGGGGAAAATGGCAAAAATAAGGGAAGAGGGGGAAAAGGGGAAACTAAAAGTGGAAACACTGACAATCATAGCCTTCTAAACATAAAGCCTGTCACACGTTTTGTATCTTCCTGTGTATTTCGCTCTTAACCTGTAGGCGAGGCTTAATCCGAGGGCGTCAACTAGCAGTGTTGCCACTTTTCAATCTTCCTTTTTTCCCCCTCTTCCCATATCTTTCCCCTTTTCCCCCTCTCCGTGCAAGAATATACAGGGCCTAGATTTCCTCTTTACTCTCTTCTCTTCGTCTTCCCTTTTCAGACTCCATTTCCTCCCCCCTTTTTCAGGGAACTTCCCTGCAAAAGTGGAAACACTGTCAACTAGCGATCGTGGCGGTAGACTATAACAAAAGCTCAAAAAGTTCAAGTTTTGTTGCACTTAGCTTAGCCTAGTACGTATGGTTATAATCCACGAATATAGAGGAATATTTTAGTACAAACAGAACGACTGATTTCTGTCATTTCCCTTTGAAAAAAGGTTCCTATAGATGGTTCTGATTGACGCCCACAACTTGCCTTTTAAGCCAGAAACGGAGGTTACAGTGTTAGATAGAACTTTTGACAGGATTCAGGTTTAGAAGCTAAGATGATACAACAACCCTTGACTTGAACTGATACAATATGGCGCCAGCTTATATTTTTATTGACTAAGAGCGGAAAAAGTCTAGTGTTGATTAGGAAAAACGGAACGGAAGAACAGAGGAAACAAAAACATTTTTCCCTTTCGGAAATGAGAAGGAAAGGAAACACGAGGGGTGAAAAGCAATATGGCACTGCAGCCCTACCTTCGTCTCACCCCGTTTCCCTGCCGCCATTGGGGTTCAAACCCCCCGGAAGCAGACATCATTGACATTTCCTTGTGAATATATTTATACGTATACAGAGCATACCTTTTTCTGCTTCCGCCCTTCACCTAGTTTATGTCAATGTCCCTTTCCTGAGAGGTTAAATCTAAAAAAAGGATTCAGCAGTTCTGCACTGTTTTTGTATTTAAAATGAAGTTTATTGTCTCGTTCAGAAAATGTCTTCGTCGTAAGTGACGAGATCTCTGTTGTCCTTGCAAGATCCCTTTTGCGAATTCCTGGCAGCTGAAACACAAATACTGTAAATGTCAACTTAGATTATACAAGGTTAATTTATTTACCGATCGTAGACCACGTTGTCGAGGACGAAGCGTCGTTGATCGGCTCGATAACTGGCTGGCGACGAGCTAACGAAACTTTCAACTGGATTCCCGATACCATGCTTCCATTAATCTATTCAGCAAAATTTTAATAAACTTGTTACCATTTTTGCTGTATATCGTAAGTTTATACCTCCGTTATCGCTCGATCCGCAGAGGTTGTTTTATCAAAAGTAACAAATCCACAACTAAAGGAAAGCAGAATGAGCAGTTTTCAGCAAAAACTTAAAACTGTCAAAAATACTTTTTCTCAATCTCCATTGAAATGTTGACGATGTTTCCGTACGACTGAAAAGCCTTCTTCAGAATGTCCTCAGTGATCCCGTAACCAAAAACGTAAATCGTATGACCAGTTTTGGGTCGTTCCTGCTTAGTAGGACTGGCTGACGGGGCAACAGGTTCTTTGGTGGGACTCTTGCTTGGCGGGACTGGTTCGGGTTCTCGGGAAGTCACAAAGTTTTCATACAAATTCGGAACCTTTGCGTCGGTATCCAGGATTAGGTACTAAGTATTACATAGGGTTAACGATAAGATTTACATACCTTGGCTTTCACTTTAGGTTCATTCATGGGTTCTTCGGGAGGTACCATACTTCCCTGACTTGCTGAGAAAGGTTGAAAGCCACTAGGAGCTCGATCTGACAATGAGAGCTTTCTCTCCAAACCTCTTGAACGTTTGAATCCCGCTGTTTCGTGGCGTTCAACAGGCTTTGTGATAGCAGATATCGCTCCAGATTTTAGCAGCTTCTTTGCTACTTCACGAGCATCCCTCGCCTCAGCCGGCCGCTTGACAGGAAGCTTTTCCGGCTCGGGTTTTGGTGCTTTCAAGGCTTGCAGTGCTTTTTTCTGTTTAAACAACAAAGCTATTAGAAACCATTCATTCATGTCAAACGTCAAGCAAATTCGCACTAAGGACGTAAACAACCATAATGGAAAGAATTACAAACCTTTTTCTTGAGTTTCTGATATTTAGCTTGTAGCATCAGCTCTTCTTCAGTTAAATTTGAGGGAAAATGTAGATAGACCATCTTCATGCAAATTTATTAAATAAGGTTTTCACAACAAACAACAACAAATTTTATTGCGGGGCTTGATGCATCCGGCTGTAACTAGTACCAACTGTTACCGCTAGATGGCGTTGTGATTTTTTTTTTTTCAAACAAAAAGGAAATAAAATTATTTTTTTGCACTAGCGTAATAATATCATAATTAATCTCCACCATACATAATGAAATTTTTCATAATTTTAAAAAATCAATTAAAAATTTCAAAGATTCTTCAGTAACTTCTTCGTTCAATTTAGCTGAGTTTCGGTCATCATATTTATTCTAAGTAGCGAATTAATTAATGTCCTATTTTCGGTATATTAAAACTTGTTCATAATTTCAGATGGCCTCTATCCAAATTGCTTGTAAATTTTTATAACTACCGTAATAACTTCGCCCTATGACGTTCGTGTATTGATCGCTGGCTGGTTCCGGACTCTGTTGACTTCATTTCCTTCACAAACTTCACTTAGAAAAATCACAAAAAAATCTAAATAATCAGCTTAAATATTTCTCACACTCAAAAAAAAATAAAATTTTATTGTATCTTCAGAGAATCGTAGAAATCCGTTCATTCCAAGCTTCTGTTTCACATGGTACCAGTGTTCCCACTTTTGTAGGGAAATTCCCTGAAAATTGGGAAAATGGGGATCTGGAAAGGGAAGAAGAAGAGAAGAGAGTAAAGGTGACATCTAGAACCAGCATATTCCGACACGGAGAGGGGGAAAAGGGAAAGATAAGAGAGAGGGGAAAAAGGGAAAAGGGAAAAGTGGAAACACTGCATGGTACAGTTGGTATAGGACACTTCTGATTTGCACGAACATTACGTTCAAGTTATTTCAATAGTCTTTAATTTCTAAATACGGACACAGAATAAGACAATACAACTTACTGAATGGATTCTGATGACGTAAAACAGGAATGAGTCTGCGCTATGGATCAATAGTATCCGACGCCCGAGATTTGTGATACACAGCATCTTTGGTCAGTGAAGGTTTCTGCCAAGATTTGCTCTGTACCGTTACTTTGAAGGTATTTCTTGATTGTTACAACTTAGATTTAGGCTAACATAAGTATATTATACAGTTAAATGTCAACTCCTCTCGAATCTAACGGCGAAACCCTGGCTAACGAAACACAGGATCACTTCAGAGAAATCTCTCGACAACTTGGGATTCCTACTTGGGCGTTATCTTGTATAGGCTTAGGTAATTCAAACCAACTATTAAGCCTATTATTTATACTAATTCGTGATTGACTAGTCTTCTGCTACTTTCACACTTACTACAACCGACGAAGGAAACCTAAAAATGATAGAGATCCAAACTCTAATGTTTTCAGCATCGGATCGTCCAAAATTTTCCAGTACTTCAAGAAACAAACGGTATAATAAAGTCAGTTTATTAGTTATAATCAAATGATTTTCAATAATGTTCTCCAGGTTTCTGAATCAGATATGGATCTCCTTTGCAAGGATCTAGAACATTTAGCAGTACCTGAAGATTTGGAATTTTATTTCAAACGAGCAAGACTCCAGTACAGACTGGATTACGATTTCGCAAAGCAGGATCTCTGTGTAACGATCCTGCAAGCTGATGGATTATCTGCTTTAGATCCTGAAGTACTTTCCTGTGATTCTTATGTCACAGTTCAGCTTCTGGGAACCAAAGACAAACGCGTTGAAACCAAAGTTCATAGAAATTCTCTCAACCCGCAGTTCAGCGAGACATTCAACTTTAAAGTAACCCAAATTAGTTACTGAAAATCTGATTTTAAATAGTGAATTTTATTCAGATCCCTTACGATCAGCTACTATCGAAGACTCTGCTTTTTGAATTACACGATTTCCGAGATTTTTCTAAGAAATTTCTTGGAGATTTGAGAGTCTCCCTACGCCATGTTGATTTGTCAACCTGTTACGAAGAATGGGGAATCCTCCAGAGCGAACAGGATAAAGTAAATTCCATCATATCCATTTAAATTCAACTTTTTAATTATTTTAAGTTTTGAAAAAAAAATAAGTTCAGGGAACTGGGATTGCTGTGTTTTTCGCTTCGGTACTTGCCAGAAGTTGGTAAATTGAACATTGTGATCCTGGAAGCTGCTACTCTGAGAAAAATGAATCCTAACGGACTTCCTCGTAAGTCAAAAAATCTGTATTTAATGTCACTAACTACGTTTTACATTTGGATGTAGATCCTTACGTGAAGATTTCTTTGGAAAATGGCGGGAAATGTCTTCGCAGAAAGAAAACTCAAGTGAAGAAATCCACTCTGAACCCATTCTTCAACGAGTCGTTCACTTTTCAAATCAAACCGGACATGTTAACGGTTAACACGATTCTAGTTTCGTACAAATTAATTAACGAAGATTAACTTAATTCATTCACAGGATCTACGTCTGGTCATAACTGTTTTCAACAAAACTTTGGTCGATGGATCAGTTCCAATGGGTAAGATTATTTTAGGATTTAATACAAGTGGAAACGAACTGCGCCACTGGTCCTCAATGATTGCGTCCCCTCACCGTCCAGTAGCTCAATGGCACGCCCTGCAAGAACCCAATGATAATAATAACAATTAAATTATAGTATTATTACGTTATTGTTTATAATGAACCCCTATACTGCTGCCATCTTGTGGGACTATTGTAAAATAAGTTGTGTTTACAAATATTTTATAGTAGACTGTCTTGTTGCTGAGAACGAAATAAAACAAAGAAATGTGAAGTAACAGATATCGTTTACTTAGAAAGAAAAATAACTTAGATAATTAATGTCCATGATTTGTAATATATGCTATTACCGAAATATTATATTGGTATTTACATTATTAAATACCGAAAACTAGGACAAGTGGCAATAAATATCGATTCTTAAGGCTAGGTCTATTCTCGATACGTTTGACAAATAATTTCAATATATTTAGGTAGATCTCAGACAGTTAACAAAGTTCGCCATTTCGATTTTGAATTTTCGCAAACCATAAGGTAGTAATATGAACTTGAAAAGAAAGGAAAAAAATCAAGCGTTTTTATAGAGTTTTCTCAATTTTACTCTGGAACTATCGAATTATTTGAACCTTTCTTGATATTAATTTACTGGCATTACTGAGAGGAACATAAATTTTTTTTAATTGTTGTCCTAGGATGAAAATTAAGGGCGCTAGATTTTTTTTTCTGTTTTGAGGCACCTGAAAAATTGCGGTTTTTCGCGATTGTACGAAAAATCGCTCAGCTTTAGCTCCCTGAAACCCATGGAAATGAATACTTCATGACAAAACACGTCTTTTGACACCAAGAACATTGATTTTGAGGCATTTTTGGAATCACGGGAAGCAAAAATTACTTGCAAATTAGCAGCTTCAATACACCGTCCCTAGATGGCGTTTCAACAAACTTCATATTTTGCTGTAACGAGGAACAATTTTTGAGAGAAAACTTAATTTTTGACAGTAAACCCATGTGAAAAGTAAAACCATGTTAGCCAATATGTAAAGTGTAATCATATCGTAAAAATACCGTATTATAGTAATGATTCTTGTCTCCAATCGTAGAGTAAACATGTGATGGCATAATACAACAGCGGTGCTGTGGAACTGTCATCTTACGATAATAAATACAAACAGCAATAATAAGGAAATGTTAGTAATAGACAACATTAATAAATATACTACAGTTAATAGTAATCCAAAATCGGAGCAGCGCGTGTCGATTTGGCGCCAAAACTGTTTAAAAAAGCGTGCTATCTAGCGGTGAAAATGCAAACTACGTTATTCTTATTTCGTAGATTTTTTTTCATCGTAAAAAATTTAAAGGTCATTTCATCATAACGACTTACTGTTCATCATTTAATTAATCAATTAATGCCAAATAGTTACATCCGACTTATTTTACATTTTTCAGTTTATATTGTAATCGAACTCATGTTTTAATTATCAGTTTAAGTTACTTAAAGCTATCAATACAGTTAAATACGAAAAGTCAAATTTGATTTTCAAAATATTTGAATATCAATACTTAGATTTAACTCTAGTTAGTACTTCACGATGTTTACTTGAAAAATATTCAAATTTGGCGCTCTTTCCCAGATGGTGCTTACGAGCCAATGGGCAAACGGCAAACCTTCAGATTCAGGTTAACCTTGGGGTTGGGTATTGTTTTCTCTTATCCCGGGCTGTTTTAGATGACGTGTAGCTAAAGTAGAGGAAAGTATTGAACAGAACAGGAAATATAAGGCAGAAATTATTGTATTGCATTTTGCTCCAGTCGTAAGTAAAGTTAGTTTTCCTCGAGCAAGAACGAGTGTACATCTTCGTTTTGCTTATCGCAATAATGTTTTAACTTCTTACAGGTGAAGAAAACATCCCGTTAATTCACCAGCAAATTGGCTGTAGTATAAAGCAGAGTCAAAAATGAAGGAAGGTTTTATAGCAGTAGCTTTATGGCTTATTTTTCTGACGAGCTCTATCGTCTGCCCGCCCGTCGACCCAAAGAAACCTACACCCGCAGAAAACGCGGAAACGAACGAGGTGCCAGATAACAGTATTGATGTAAGTTGTTAAGTGCTGCATTTCACGAGCGAGAATTTAACAAACTGATCTGTAATTTACAATAGGAAATCAACCTCGAGTATAATCGGTACTTGAAAGAAGTAGTTCAGGTCCTTGAGAGTGACCCTGACTTTAGAAAGAAACTTGAAGGAACCGACCCTGACAATATTCGTGTAAGTAATTTGTAAACGTAATAAAATATCATTTTTCCTTGAACAATACTGAAATTTGTGTATTAGTCTGGACAAATAGCCAAGGAACTTGAATACGTCAACCACAACGTCAGGACGAAGCTTGACGAGCTGAAACGCCAGGAACTGGAGAGACTGAGGCATTTAGCCATTCAAGAATATGAACGTTCGAGAGGTCTGGGAATCCCTCATCCTCGGCCGAAAGCTCCGACACATTTAGATCACAGCAATCTTGAAACGTTTGAAATCGAAGATCTCAGAAAGCTCATTGTACAGGTAATGTTTGTTTTTTAAAACTTCTATCTAAATAAAAACATGTATGGAGTTGGATTATTTGTTTACAGACAACAAAAGACTTGGACGAAGCGGACAGAAAGCGGAAACAAGAATTCAAGGAATACGAAATGCAGAAAGAGTTCGAGCATCGGGAAAAGCTTAAACAGCTTGACGAGCAGAAACGAAAGGAGGAAGAACAGAAATGGGAAGAGGCTAGGAAGAAACATAAGGAACATCCAAAAGTAAATAAATTTCATTATAAATAAGATTTCTTCAACAAAGAATGACACATTTTTGTTTGGTAGATGCATCACCCGGGAAGCAAGCAGCAACTGGAAGAAGTGTGGCAAGAACAGGATCACATGGATCCCGAAAGCTTTAACCCGAAGACCTTCTTCGCTCTGCACGGTATAGATTGATACCGAGTTCTCATTGCTTCACATTTTATCTGAATATTTACATGATTTTGTTAGATTTGGACGGTAACGGAGTGTGGGACGCTGACGAAGTGAAGACTCTCTTCGCTAAGGAACTCGACAAAGTTTACGACCCCAACGCTCCCGAGGATGACATGGCCGAGAGGTACGAGGAGATGGAACGCATGCGGGAACACGTTTTCAACGAAACGGACCTGAACCAGGATCGCCTTATCTCGTAATCTTTTCTCGCATTTCACAACGGTAATGTGATGATGTGATTTGTGTGTATTGTTGTAGGTATCAGGAATTTTTGGACCAGACTCGCAAGAACGAGTTTGAACGAGACCCCGGCTGGCAGACGCTCGACGAGCAGCCCGTTTACAGTGAGCAAGAATTCATGGAGTTCGAACGACGCAGACAGGAGGAGATTCACCGTCTCGTTCAGCAGGGACTGGTAAAATTTCTATATTTTATGGGGGATTTTTGTGTTGGGTTTTGTTTGTGCACGTTATTGTTTTGTTTTGTTTTGCAGTTAGTTAGTTTGCATGCGTGTGTTTTGTTTTCATTAGTTACCCCCTCAGCCTCATATGCCACCGCCCGGAATGTACGGTGGCCCTCAGCCTATACCAGTGGGCGTTCCCTATTATCAAGGCCAGCCTCCTTTGCCTGGACAACAGCCCAATATGAAGGTTACCTGAATGTTTAGTTTCAGTTTGCTGTGCTTCTGGAAGCTTTTGATACACTTAGCATGTTAAATGTAAAAATAGTTCTCGGTTTAACGTTGTTTGTCTGCTTAGATTACGCCTGAAGAGGCTGCATATCACCAGCAGCAGATCCCAATGCAGTATCAGCAGCAGTATGCTGCACAGCAACCGATTCCTCCTCAGCAGTATGGACAGTACCAACCGCAGCAGTCGCAGTACGTGCAGTACCAGGGACAGCAGCAGCAGTTTAAACAGCCTCCTCCGCCACTACAGCAGCAGCAACAGGTCCCAGTAGCGCAGAAACAGCCTCCAGTAGCCCAGCAACAAGTTCCAGCGGTACAACAGCAGGTCCCTGTAGCACAGCAGGAAGTTCCAGTCGCCCAACAGCAGCAGGTTCCAGTCGCCCAACAGCAGCAGGTTCCAGTCGCCCAGCAGCCAGTTCCAGTCGTTCAGCAGCAGGTCCCTGTACCACAGCAGCAGGTTCCAGTCGCCCAACAGCAAGTTCCAGCGGCACAACACCAGCAGCAGCAGCAGCCTCAGGTATATTAATCTGACAAAAATCTTACCAACTTGAAAGTAATAACATCACGCTAAAGCAATATGATGTTTTTCACGTTTCATTTGTGAAGTAAATCTAAAGTTTTAAGTGATAGCAAGTTTTAATATAATTTGAAATATTTATTTTCGTTTGTAGCAGCAGCAGCAAATTCCGCAACAACAGCAGCAGGTTCCGCAGAAACAGTAGAAACGAGAGACAAAGTGAATTGATTCCTGAAATGTTCTTCGACAACAGTTATCGCTGTTTTGTGAATTGTTTTACACACGTCGACTGCCCTTTTATGATTTTCTGGAAATGTTTGTTCTTATTTTTCTTAAACTTTTAAGACCATGAAGATCTGATCTTCCAAAAATATACAGCAACATCGTAACGGGAAAACAGTTAATTAAATTTAAACCTTAATTCTTGTGAACTGATGATCCCATGTAAAAATGAATCCAAGCAACGGTGCTTTATACCGTACAAAACACTATAAAAGGTACCGCAACGGTTTCTTTTTACAGTGACGTTTGTATTTCACTATACGGTGATTTCTCGTAGTAGTCTGCAGTATCCCCCCGTGTCCAAATTTTCAACCGTTCAAGTTCACCAAAAAGGCACCACAAAAATCACACTGATTTCTGTGTGGGAAATAATCAGGAAAATCCGAATCACAGTCTACCAAATACATACGAAGAACAAATAATCGTTATTATTATTACAATAGAATTTTCTTCGGTAAGTAAATATGACTTAACATAATTGTATTTTGCAAGAAATTAAAATACCGATTACATTTGACGAAGTGGCTTCCACTTTGTAGGGAAATTCCCTGAAAAGGGAAAAATTGGGTCACAAACGGGGAAAATAAGGGAAAAGGAAAAGGCAAACCTATAAGTGTAGTTTATATTCAAGCACGGAGCGGGGGAAATAAGGGAAGAGTTGGAGGGGAAATTTTGAAACAGGGAATTCAATTTCAGCATCGAGGGGAAAAAGGGAAAATTGATATCTTCAAGGGAGGAGGGGAAAAAGGGGGAAAAGAGTGACCTCTTTAAGGGAAACCTGAAAATTGAAACACTGATTTGGCGACCCTGGAAGTTGAACCTAATCGATTTGGCCGAAATCTTGTCTTCTTGTGGTGTTTTTGAGTTTCATTTTCAGAATCTTTTAAAAATCTTCTCTTAAAATGTCAGAAACCAAGAAAGAAGTAGAAGAAACTGTTTCAACTGACGAGCCAAAGGTATATTAAAATAAACTTCAATAGAAAATTCAGTTTCAATTAGAATAAAGTGTAGGACAACAGAAAGGTTTAGGCGGGTAACGGGACAAAAGCATTTTGTTATTGTCAGTAAATTAATCATTTTCAATTATTTTATCAAAAGCTTTCTAGCCAAGAAATCGAGAAAATGGAAGAAGCAAAGCTGAGATCTCGATTTCCTGCACGACCTATGACTGGTTCTTCGTTTCTACAGAATCGTCTCGCTAAAGGGGTATTTCTCTTTATTATTGTAAAACTTTTGAGAACGAAAAGTTAAGTTCTGTTGTTTCTAGCAAAAATATTTTGACTCTGGAGATTATCAGATGGCCAAGCAGCAGAAAGCAGCTGTGCTGAAACCTTTACCGAGCGTCAGTAGCAGCCAGCCGTTGGGTACGGCCATCCCGACTCCTGAATCTGTTCCCGTTCGCAAAACGTCAGTCGCCCAGAGCAAACTTGCAAGCCCTGCCACATAAATTGACGCAAACCGCACATGGCGAAAATGCTTTATTTAAGAACGAATACATAAAGGCTTTCCTTTTTCATTATTTTTTGTTAACTTTTACAATCTTAATTTCCCTGTACGATATTACAGACGCGTTTTTCTTTGAATGTTGCGATACTTAATAACGGCTTTCGGAAAATATTATTCTTTTTGCGGTTAAGTGAAGTAAACCGTATTTATTTAAGCTGAAAGATAATATGCACAATATTAAGAGTATATTGGTATATTTTTAGTCGCTGATTATGAAGTCCATACTATTCACTTGAGATTTTCCTTAAATCTAAAAATTACACGTTTTTATACTTGTTAATGAAATCTGGAATTTATGCTGCAGCATGCGCATCACACGACAGAAAATTGGCGCTTTCCCGCTAATTTTTTTATAATTAGCAACCATCTTAGATCAATGAGATAAAAACAAGAAAGACGCAAACAATAAAACAGGTATATTTGATCGACCCATGGTTGGAGAAACGTAACACTTATTAGGTATACGGTACAATGGGTTTTCCAGTATTCACATTACGTGCGGTGGTATCTTATCCGCAGTTTAAATGAAATACTCAGGACGTTTTTTAGTGCCATATTTCAACAATATTTACATTGTCCGGGTTCAGACGTCACGCGACATAAGAATTTTGGCACCTCTCATTACTGCGTCTTGGAGAAGTAACGGCGCGCGCAAAAGGTGCCGGTTCCTTTTCGATTCGGAACGGGAACGGTTACTAACAAATCCGGATCGACAAAAAATATAACTAATTGTTTACATATGAATAGTTATCTAATTTTATTCATCCTAAATTAAAGTTTTACTTACAGAAAATAATTATTTTCTCTTTTTGTCTGTGAAGATAAATGAGTACTATACGGTTACCGGTTACTTCCAGTGTACGGAGAAACCGTAAAACCAGTTCCAAACAGGTTCAGTGTTTTGCCTGAGGTCATCGAGGACAGTCGTATCCGAAGAGTGTTCCTAATCTAAGCCCATCTGTGTTATTAGAAAATGGTTGTCAAACCGAGATGTACCGTATCCATGATAAGCCGAATGGTATTATGAATCATTATATTACATTAATGTATTAATTACAATAGTATTTTGTGGGAATTTGTTCGGTTAATTGCCTTTGGCGTGGCGTTCTGCTCTTCGTGGTCTATTTTCGTGCTTGTAAGTTGGCGCTATTGGTTATCTGTTTGAGGCCCGGCATCACGCTGTTTCTTTCAGCCAATAGCCTTCGTCTAAAAGTCTGACGTAACAACCGAGTGTGTACTAAAACGCTTCCAGCCTTCCAAAAATGTACATTTAAACATGTGGTTTTCAGTATTTCTTTTTTTTTCTGCCTAGGTTTTTGGTTTCCAGCGGGCCCAGCCGGCTAGATTTACTTCGACCCAGAGCAGCTTCTCAGTAACAAATATTTTTTTTTTAACTCATCGATAACGTAAAATAGTAATTTTGAATTTGTTTAATCAGGCTTCGGACTTGGAAGTAAAACTCGCCCGTCCCTCGGAGCTGAAACAGAAGCCCGATGTCTCGTCTCTGGTGTTCGGCAAGTATTTCACAGACCACATGTTTGAAGTGTCGTGGTCGGCCGAGGCGGGATGGACTCGCCCGCTGATTTCCCCCCTGCACGATCTCAAGCTGCATCCTGGTGCCAAAGTTTTGCACTATGCTATCGAAGTAATATTATTTAAATATGCTATCCGATTAAACTATGCAATTCACACACATTATTTCAGTTGTTTGAAGGAATGAAGGCTTACCGAGGGGAGGATGGCAAGATCAGGCTCTTCCGTCCCGACTGCAACCTTCAGCGACTACTGAACACAGCCGACAGGTCAGCCTTACCCCAGTTTGACGCTAAAGAATTCATCAGCTGCCTCAAGAGACTCGTCAGTATTGAACAAGAATGGGTCCCGCACTCGCTCTCGTCCAGCTTGTACATACGTCCTACATTTATTGGAACTGATGTACGCCTTTCGCTTTTCGTTCAATTAATATTCTGCGGCTAACATCTTGTTTGTTTTTTTTTTTTTTAACTTCCGCAGCCTTCTTTAGGAGTCGCTACGTCACAAAGTGCACTTCTCTATGTTATTTTATGCCCAGTGGGTCCCTACTTTCCGTCAGGATTCAAGCCAGTCTCGCTGCTGGCTGACCCACAGTACGTTCGTGCCTGGCCCGGTGGTTGCGGAGCGATGAAGATGGGCTCGAACTATGCACCGACCATTCAGATCCAGGTAAACGCTTTAAATTTTCGTTTGTTAAACACTATAATGATTAAGCTTGAATTTTGCTTCAGAAAAAAGCAGAAAGTGAAGGACATCAGCAGGTCTTGTGGCTTTACGGCGAGGACCACAAGCTCACCGAAGTTGGGACCATGAACATTTTCGTGTTCAAAGTGAACAAGAAAGGAGGTGATAGGCACAGTCTATATTCAAGCTTTGATTTATCGCCGTCTTATCATAGAAACTATGAATAGAATTTACAGATTCCGCTGTATATGCTCTGTTAATAGTTTGATATCTCTATTTCTTATCTCTTACAAAGTAAGGAAAAGAAAGATAGTTCCTGGCAGCATATCTATACAGCTGTGAAGTAACTGGGTTCAAAATATTGCTTTACTACTTGTACGGCTCTAAATATTTTGTTTATTGCTTTTTTTTTTTCTTTACAGAACGCGAGTTAATCACACCGCCTTTGAACGGCCTCATCCTGCCGGGTGTAACGCGACGCAGTCTGCTGGAGCTGGCGCGTGAGTGGGGCGAGTTCAAGGTAGTCGAGCGCGAAATCAACATGGCAGAAATCGTCGAGACTCTTGAAGACAACAGGGTAAAAACTAAATCTTAGAAACTGGCATTTGAATTTAAAGAAACTTTTAATGAGTAAATTTTTAGTTGCTGGAAGTTTTTGGAGCTGGAACCGCTTGCGTGGTTTGTCCCGTGTCACGCATATCCTACATGGGAAAAACACTGGACATCCCCACCATGGACCACCCGAACCCTTTGAATCAGCGTTTCTACAAGGCCATGTCTGATATTCAATACGGCCGGGTCAAACATCCGTGGGCAGTGGAAATCGACGTCTAAAAAAAAATAATAGAATACGACCCTCACAAACCAATAACGAATATCAACAGTATCTTAAGAGAAAACTTTCAACTTTTGCGTAATTTTTAATTTGTTTTTTTGACAAGATTGGAAAGTACCTTTTTGGCGGTCTAGTGTTATTCATGCCTCCTATTTAGTGGTGGCATGCATTTTCTATTTGTCCGATATTTTAGTTGCAAGTTTGTCCTCTACTAGAAGATCTGACAAAAAAAAAAGTTTCCTATAATTTTAGAAAAACGTAGAACTGAACGCGGATGGTTTGACTCGAGCTCGGTGAACGGCCTGCTGCCCTTTTATATCTTAGAAATTTTCAGTTACTGTACGCAGTAGATAGACAAGAGCAAATGAAGATACCGGAGAAGAGTAATATGAAGTGATGTTATGTATTAGCGCAAACAAGAGCGGTGTATCTTTTTTACGTGCAACTCTTTTTGACACGGTCAATAGAAACTATTATAAAAAAGAAAGAATACACGGAAAAATGTCTGCCTAGTACAACGTAGGTTCAGAAAGTAGTCGATCATTAGTGAATTGTGCAGTAGTTTTTAACACTTGTTAAGGAATGTGGGAATAAATTCTTTATGTAGGGTATCGTTCAGCTGTCGAGGGACTCGGGCTGCTCGAAAGAGTCGAGAGTATCGTTGGACGAGGAATGCGACCTGGTGGTATCACTGAACTCTTCCAGCTGCCTCTGTTTCTTGCGAACGTTCCAGTGCAGACACTCAGCCAGTGATTCAAACCAGTCAGCGATCTGATCCTGAGCGCAGATGGACGGTACTGGGTACACGGATGTTGTCACTCGTAAACTGAAAGATTTTAATGGAAAAATTGAGTTCTAAGTTGTAGATCATATCGAAACCCAATAGTAGAAGGATGCGCTGCTCAAACGTCAGAATGACCCTCTGAATGCTGCATGATTACCATGGATTCAGCTAGATAATAGGGTGAAGTTGGCCCACTTTCACACGGTTCGTACGCTTGAATTTTTTAAAAAACTTTTAAAGTCCTGCAGGATTCAACCCCTTATTCAGAGGGTTCTGTTTCAGCGACTAAAGTAAGTTCAGCTACTATTCAGCGAGTGATTCAGAGGGAAGCTAGTGTTCAGCTACCTAGTCATTCGATACTCAACCGTATGACTTTTCAATCGTTAAGATTCAGTATGACGATATTATGATGAATGTAATTTGTATTATTAAGTTTTACTTGATGTAGTGAATAGAAAAGGACAATTTAATGGCTTGTAACAGTTTTTTTCTTCGTGTAATATTTTATTTCTACAATTTCAAAAAATAATTTACCTGTCGCCAACTTGAAGCTCTTGGTGATGGCGGCCATCGAAAGACACCCAAGCAGTGCTGCGGGCTTCAGGATGCAGCATCACCTTCATTATTAATATTGTAGTCATTCACCAGTTAAAGTTGATTAAATTTAAGTTAAAATTATTCTATAAACAGGATTATTTCAACTAGCATTCTTACTGAGTGTATAGGATAATGAGTCAGAGGCGTGAATGGATTATGTGGACGCATTAAAGTTGTTCTACATACCTTCAGTTCAACTCCAGCCGGAACGACGATTGGCCGGAAGGAAAGTGAATGCGGACAAATGGGCGTGACCAGTATTGCTGGAACGCTGGGATGGATCATGGAAGCTCCTGCTGCTACTGCGTAGGCCGTAGATCCCGTTGGAGTAGAAATCAGCAAACCTATGCATGAAGTAAAATAGTAGTAGTAGTAGTAGTAGTAGTGGTACTCTTAGAACGTAACTAGTAGTAGCACTAGTAATAGTTGTAGTGGTAACAATGCTAGTAGCAGTAGTAGTAGTGGCGTGCAGAAGTATGTTACCAGTAAAAGAAGTAGTAGTAGTAGTAGTAAGAGTAGTAGTTACAGCAGTAGTAGTATCGACACAAGTAGTAGCACATTTGATAACTAATAGTAGCACTATACTAGTGGTGGTTGTTGTTGTACACTACCACATAGTTGTAGTAGTAGTAGTAGTAATAGCAGTAATACTAGTAGCAGTAATGGTAATAGTGCGTTATACCATAAGTGTTGGTAGTAGGATTAGTAGTAAAGACAATAGTAGCAGTAGCAATATTAACGGTATAACTAGTGCTAGTAGTATTCGTAGTCTAGTACTGCTAAAGTAGAACTGGTAGCAGTCGTGGTAGTACTAGTGTAAATAGTTACAAACTTAATAATTAGTGGCAACACAAGTACTACTAGCAGTTGTTGTATAGTCGTATTGGTAGAAGTACAAGTACTAATAGTAATAATACTTGTAGTTACAGTAGTAACGGTAGCAGTACAAATGTACAAGTAGTAAGTCGCAGCACTAGAACGGTATTAGTAGTAGCTGGAGCACCAGTATTAGTACTAGCAGCAACACCAGTATAAATAGTAGTAGTAGCAGTGGCAGTCAATTTATGATACATACCATCTCCTTGGACGGAGGTAATGTATTTGCCGTCCAGGTAGAGATCGATATTAGAGAGATAGGGCGAAGGTCCACGGTCGATGACCACTTCATTGAGCACCAGGAGATTCTGTCGAGATTTGATGGACTTCTCCGACGTGTCGTCCTTGCGTAGAATCAGGCAACGCAGTCTACTGCGTAGGGTCAACGCAGCGTGACCTTCCAAGACGTTCGTCACTTGTTCCTGAAAGTTCTCGAACTCGAACGGAGTGAGAAAACCCAGGCTTCCTAGGTGGAAAGCCATCACTGGCGGTACCGATTGCTAGTACAGACAACCAGTTAATGTTAGCATGCTAAATTAACGCAAATACTATAAGCTTTAGTAATTACCTGGAAGAGTGAGCTTGCGTAAAGAAGAGTTCCATCTCCGCCGAGGCAAATGATGAAGTCAATTTTATCGTTGAGATCGTCTTTACCTTCCTGGAAGGACTGCAGTTTGTCGCGGAGGCTGCGGAATCCTGGGTGGTTGACCAGCACAGCATCCTCCAGCACAGAGCTCTCCACAAACACTACCATGTTCTTCTCCTGTTAAAGACATAACAAATTTGATTTAAATTAAGTTATTAGTTTTGTGGACTAGTGACTTGTTACCGAAACGAGCCATTTCACCAGCTGAAGAAACGGTTGAACAACTGAAGCGTCGCGAACTTTCTTCACCACCAGGACTGTCAGCGGTGGCTTGTACCACGTTAACCTCTGACTTGCAGGATCTTGGATTGTCCTTCATGTAAAAAAAAGGGTCAAATATTGACTAAGTAACTTATTGGATTAAGTAAATTAGTATGACTTACATGACTATTGCCGAGTTTTTCATAATGCGTCCACAAGGCCCAAATTGCTGAATGGGGCTGGGTCCGTTGAGCGATCGAGTGCGTCTAAACATTTACAGAACAAATCAGTTAATAAAATCATAACAACAGTAAAGATTTGCCGTTATATTAGAACAATTATAAAACGGAAGCTTCGAGGTTTTCCCTATTGCACAACTCGGGGACTTCCACGTTTCTCTCAGGATTTCCCTCCTTATTATAGTTTCATTATTTATAAGTCAGCAGGGGAAGTTTTCTTCATTCAGGAGCAGGGAAATGGTAAACTGAGAATTTCTGTTTTGTGTCAGGCTGAACGCAAGGGAGCACGTGCGTGGTCAGCATGGCTGCAACGCCATCTATTGGTGACGAGGCGAAACTTTTTTCGAGAAATGATTTATATGAATGATCGAGTTTCATGTGACGTGTCCACATTAGACGCAGAACCATAAACAGGTAATAAAAAGATCATCAAAGACCAAAATCACTCGTTGCAGGTGCAACCACAGCTTCACGGGACGCGATGCGTGTCGACCGAGGAACCACAAGAAGCCCACATGGATCGGGACGAGACATTAGGGACAAGACATTCTATCAGGCTTCATGCCTTCATGATTTCAAGATTTTTTTTTTCTCTTCCTTCGAGGTTTTTAATTGTCCCTTCTGAAATTTGAATTGTATCCAGTAGCACGCAACATTCTGATATACGTATGAGATATTCAACGGCTTTCGGGTCGATTCAACCACAAACTTACCAAAGCGTGTCGTCTTTTCTCTTTATGGTTTCACTTTGAATGCATTATTTCAGTGACATATTCAGTTGAATTACAGACTTATTCGAAATTCTTGAATGGGTATTCTTTGATTCTTGCCAACATGATTCCAAGTTTGGCGCTCACTTTTTGTTAATACGGTTCAAACCGGTTTGTTTTCCAGCTATTCTAAAAGCGTGCTTAGGAAGAAAGTTATCCGAAGACTCGGACAAGAAAATGATATTATCTTAATCAGTTTTTGAACCTGAACACTGAACCGGATTATCCACAGCTCATCTTCTGAACCGAAATTCGAACCTATCTATCTATTAACCTGAACCGGAATATGTCGGCGGTTCACACACACAGTTCCAACAGTGATTCTTGATCGTCTATTGTTGCTGTAGAAGGACAACCGTTATCCCATTGGTAAAAACCATCATTACCATGATTAACCATGACAGATTTTACACGGTGGGTGTTGAAAGCCCCGAGGTAAGTGGAGATAGCACCGATAGTTTCTTAAGGGAAAACACTCGCAGTGACTAAGCATAAAGCACAACATTTTGTTACAATATTACTACACAAAGTTCATCTTAGAAAATTTATAGAAGAAACAACAGCTGTTCTTCAGTCTTCCCCCAACAATCTGAGACCTTAATAAACACTGAATACCAAAAGAGTGGCCCCCATGCGGCAATACTTGCAAACTTTCTATCGTCTGCAGGTGTTGACCAGTCCAACAGTAGCAGAGCGACGCAATTAGGAGCCACACTCTTTTTGGGTATTTTGGGATGCATATAACAGTTAATTAGTACCTGAAACCTTGCACTTTATCTAGTACAACAGAAGCGTGGGTCTTTTTGCGGGTCTCGGCGCTGCTTTCCTCTGCGGATTCACTAGAAACATCGCGGTTATGGCGTTTAGCACTGTTAAGCGTGCGGCCCGAATCTTTATTGGGCGCTACATCTAAACGAGCTATCGCCCGAGCTAATTGAAGATCTTCTTCCATCATTTTCTACTAGCTTAGTTTCAGTTCAGTGTGTTCCTCTCAAGGGAACATACGGGGGGACGGAAAAAAACAAGATAAATAAAAATGGAAAACTTGCTGTTCTCGCTGCGAATGCGCAACTGAAGGCTCGCCCTCAATGAATGTTGATATCTTCAGGTTTCGGGAGCAGCTGGAGAACGGCCCTCGGGCTTCTTTCTACACACCAACAAGTAGGATTTTAATTTTTTTTTTTTCACTTGAAAGATTCTTGTTGAGAGAATCGTTCGATTTTTGATTCTTCCACAGTTCATTCCCCTCGAGAATCTTTTTTTGTTTTCCTCCAGATTTATGATGCACATGTCCTATTTGCTGTTGAATTATTGCTGTTTGCTGGGTGATGGAATACTCCAGGGAAGGTGGTGTTAGAAGACAAAAGAAATAACAATGAACCAATTCTGATACGTATAGGCAACTTTCTCGGTTATATATATATATATATAAACAAAAGACAGTTATGATCTCACGAAACTCCACTTTGACCTCGTTTCGGAAACAGAAATGGCCGCCCTGTGGCCATCAAATGGCTGAATGTTCAAAAATAGAGGACAATTATCCATAAATTGTCTACAATTGATACACACACCCATTGCGTGATGAATTATTATCAACTTTAAAGTATAAACCCTTGATAACACGACGATAATTTAAAAAAAACAAGGTAAGAACACTGAGCTAACAGTTGTGAAATGTGTGATTAATATAACGGTATGTTTTTATCAATTAAATCAAATTAGGGATTTGATTTATTATACGGAGTCCTAGTTTCATAAAAAAAAATGGGGTTACACGTTCATATAAGAATGTAAACGAGGGTTCTTGTTTCCCTTTTTTGTTCTTTATATGGAAAAGTAGAGCTCCGGAAAGTTTTACAGTTTTGATGTGAAAGGAATGTCCGTTTATGTATTTTATCTTTTAATGCATGATTTGATTCAGCTTCATGTCCGTCACTTAAGATTGGAATTTGCCGCACAAAGGTAAAATTGGCATGTGAATACCTTCGGCACAAAACTGCCTGCATACAAATTAAAAGGGGTCACGATAAGCATGTGAGATTTCATTGAATTTTTTCCCATGTGCTGTGATTTAACCGTGTATGCTACTGCCATCTAGTGGTAAAAAATATTACTAATTTTGATTATCATTAATGGTTGTTTGAATTAAAAAAAACTGTAATGTAATACTATTTTATTAATAAATGAAATTTTAAAATGTTTTCAAAGATATCTTTCATGAAAATTTGAAATTAGTTTATTCTAATTATTAAAGAACGCCAACTGGCGGGAAATTTTGAAATTGTCCGGCGTCAAAAATCCCATGTGACGTTCGAAGATTTCTTTAACAGCGTGCAATAATAAAAATAACACACAAAAAGAAATTACCACGTTTCTAAGTTAAAATGAAATTCTCTTTGCAAGCCATTTCCAAGACAGGCGGTAGACTGGGCTGCCTGTCAGATTTTGTGCGGCTACCGAGCTTGTTGTTCGAAACGCCACTTCTTTTGATGAATACCAAAGTATGTAAGCAAGTGACGTACATTCTATTATTTGTAATAAAAATTTTGTATTTTTTTCAGGGTGGAGCAGTCCCTCATTTAAGCCATTCGCTGCTTCAGATCGTAAATTCAGAAACGTCGATACTACAAGTCCCGCTCGTAACCTTTTCCGAGAACTATGAAGTCCTTCAAGCGTACGGAAAAACCATGTCTGAATTTGTGGGAATGAAAGTATTTAACTACTCCATATCGTAAAAGAAAAGTTAGATTTGACACTTTATTTGATATTTTTAGGAATATTTAAGCTACGTAACAGTGCAGGATCCAGCCATAGCTACTCCGCAAGGGTACAATGAGAAGAGCTACGTCTCGATTTGGGGTCGCAGTGGCCGAAAACAAGTTGATGCCGGGACTTTCATAGAGATGATGGAAGCTCAGAAACCAGACGTTATTCAAATCCTCGCTGACGGGGACACGGACCTCAACAGCTCAAAAAAGAGACTCACAAAAGCTGTTGACCGGACTCTGAGCTTTGCAGAAACGTGCTGGGCTCTGAAAGAAAAGTCAGAGGTAATACATTCTATATAGGCCCGATTCATTATGAAACTTTATGAATGGATATATCAGGTATTGAAGAATACTCCCGTCATTGCTTCAGTAGAGGGCGGCTATTCAGCTCGCGAGAGACTCCGCTGTATTAAAAGCTTGAAAAGCTACAATTTTTCTGCCTACGTCCTGGATGGTTTCCATACAGGAGGCAATGCCGCCGAAACACTAAGCACTGAGCAAACGGTTCTTGTTCTCGAAGAAATTTTACCCGAACTGCCAGAAGCGAGTCCCCGAGTATTTCCTGGCGCTGTTTCTCCAGCGACAGTCCTCGAGCTTGTGTCACTGGGCATTGATGTCTTTGACACATCGTTTCCCTTCCTCGTCACTGAACGAGGAGGTGCGCTTATCTTTCCCAACAGTCTGGAAGCAAAAAGGTAAATCGTCTTTCTCGGTAATCTGTCTACCCACGTAGATAGAGTCAAGCAAAGCTGTACTACTGTAATACTGTACAAAACACTGTAAAAGGTACCAATACGGTGTCTTTTTATACTGACTTTTCGTAGTAGCCTTTGTTTAATACTATTTATATTTTTTATTATTTTTGTATAGCAGTTCAAGCCAATTAGTAGAAACTTTACCGGATAACGAAGAAACAGTAATGAGTAACGGCCTTACGAACAACACGAAAAGTGACGGCGCGAATCACCCCGGGAACAGCCTTATGAAATTTCGCTTCGTGATAAAAGGTTGATCATAATTTAACGTAATAAGTAATTACACTGTTTATTGGCATAAAACTCAGAATTTTTATTCATATTTTATTCACTTTATTCGCTACTTTAATTGCAACTTTTTTTTTCAGTTCTGTAGTAATTTTTTGTAAGTTTTTACTATTGTGTCATTTAATATTTTATTCTCGTAATTTAGTTCACACTGTATGGAAATAAACTTGTATTATCTTTTATTGTTATTTTAATATTTTCTTTTGCTTCTCAGGTATTTTGATGATCTCCGTCCATTGCTGGAACATTGCTCCTGCTACGCGTGCCGAAAATTCAGCCGTTCCTACATTCACCACTTACTCGTGACGGGCGAACTTCTAGGACCCATTTTACTCCAGATGTAAATTTTATTCTGCCTCAATATTTGAAATTTAACGTTAAGAATACTTAGATAATTCATAATTTTTGTGTTTTATTTCTGTTACAGGCATAACTTGCATCACTACCTGGACTTTTTCCGAAACATCCGCAAAGCGCTGAAAGAAGACCAACTCACAACTTTGAAGGATATCTTAAAAAACTTTTTGAATGAACGTTTGAAAAGTGTTTAATGAATTCAATTAAAATTACAATTTATGAATAAGTGTATTTAAGTCTTTCTCGGTCCCAGCTGTAGTCTGATTTTTGTCGTTTTAGGAACATGACGAATCGTTAAGGAAATCCTCGTTTGGCGAGGTAGTACCTTCCCGAGCTCGGCTGCGTTTGATTTTAAGTTTACAAAATTACCGTCCAGCATGTCGTCGGTTCTTTCCTCTATGCCGTGCATGAAGTCCGCATACGCGGTGTCTTGCAGAACGAGCAAACTTCGAGGCTCGACAAATAATGAAAATTCTGGTTTTTCAGTTTTTCCGGATTGACTGTAGAAGTCTAGCGAAGTATGAGAACCGAGACTTATAGTTGTTATGGTGGGGTAAAACAGGGGTCCATCGAGATGTGGCTGAATTTGAAAAACAAAACATTATTTGTGTTTTATAATTTTGAAAATGGTTTACCATAATTCCTTGGCCTGGTTCGTACTCGTTTATTAAGACGTGATTTGGTCGTTTCAGTCCAAAGACGTTTAGATTGGTGATTTTGTCCATGTAATCCTGAAGCCACTGTAAGTTGAAACGATAGTTAAACGATACCCTTGTACAAATGATGGTGCATTTTTGAAGTGTCTTTTTGGGTGAAGATAGTGTGAAGTAAGCTAAAAGGTACCGTAGAAATACCTTTTCACTGTGTCTTTCATGGTATAAAACATCATTGCTCTGACACGTTAACGTTTTAAAATTGGGTTTACGTTTAGACCTTTGGTATAGTTTCAGCAATCATTCCGTTGGGGTGAGGAATCCCGCCCCAGTTTTGCAGCCGACGGTGCGATAGTTGCGTCCATTTTGGTTTTGGTACTGAGTAAACGTTTTTCAGTAAAAATTGTTCCTCTTCACTTGTGATGAAGTCAGGAACGTAGTAGACTGTTCGTGGGCACTAATAAAAACAAATTTCATTAATATGATGCGCTATGTACCCTTGTTAAGGCTAAATGGTGCCTTTTGAGGTGCCTTTTTGTTGACAAACTACGTAGTTTGAACGCAGTTTAAAACTTCGAACCATGGTGGCATAGCAGGCTACTACGAAAAGGCATTGTAGAAAGGTACTGAGCAACTACGAAAACGCACTGTAGCGGTGCCTTTTCACGATGCTTTATATGTGTATGAAACACCATTGCTCCAACTCATTTTTACATTGGTAATGTGCAACTAAAGACATATAATGAATTACATTTTACCTTTGTTACTAAATATTTTTCTAATTTAAGGGGTCCATTATTTGTTTCAATATTAGCGTCAGAAGACATTTAAATTGTAGTTTCAGAAAACTGCCGAGACTTCCCTTCACGCTTTCCTTCTTCAAAGTATTGTTATTTTGTTTGTAAACAAACCAAGAGATTCCACTTCTGGTAGAAATTTTGAGTAATGTATTTTATTTTTATTCAAAACATATTTAAGAAGTATGATTTTGACTAGCAAAATATAACTAAGTAAATAAAAATATTCATTATTATTTTAAAACTTTTAGAAAAACTATTTGAAAACTATGTTACGAATCCGGCAACGCTGTATCTGAAAAGTTTACATGGCGACATCCACAATGTCAACAAGTTTTCAACGGCGACCCAAGGCGGGATCCCAAAACATCCCGGGAACGAAATTTTCATCCACCACCAGTAGTTTAATTGTTTCTAGTGGAATTCCGGCATTAGATGCGATTATCGGTTCGTTAAATTACAATAAAATGTTTACTTAAATGTAAATTAATGTCTCGTTTTTGTTGTGAGCAGATGGTGGCCTTCCACTTGGATCCCTGTGTGTTATCGGTATATCATTTGTACAGTTGTCTTATTCTCATTTATTATTGCGTTTTTCTCATATGTTGGCACTGTAGAAGAAGATAAGCATGGATCCTATTCAAAAATCCTGATGAAATGTTTCTTGGCCGAGGGTGTTGTCCACAAAAACCACATACTTGCAGCTTCGTGCGATGAAAATACTACAGACATTGTAAGAACTGGTTGCGTCCACACTAATTCATTTTGAATTTATATTTTTCGCTATATTATAGATTAAGAGTCTACCTTCGTTAGTCCGTGACACTGATTCGTCGAAAACCAGGACAGAAAACGTTAAAGACGAACTCAAAATCGCTTGGAGGTACGAAAATTTGTCCGTCTCGGGAGACGTCACGAAACAGCAGAATCATTTTGATTTATCCAAACCGATTGCTTTCGAGTCCTTACTTCACGACAATGTAACGTTATGGGACGGTCTTTCCGTCCAAACAGCAATTGCAAACGGCTCTTTGAGAAACACCCGTTGCCGGGATCTTCTAACAAAAGTCTACGAAGAACTCGAACAACGAAAGCTGTTGACAGATAACGAAACGAGCCCCAATTTAATGAGGATCAGCATCTTTTCACTCGGGTCTCCGCTATGGGATTTCGCTGAGGACCTCAAGGACCTAACTGCAACTCTCGTGATTTTGAAATCACTTCTCCGAGCTGCTAACGCAGTTGGCTTAGTCACAATCCCCGCAGTTGTCAGCGTAATGTATCTTACTTATTTCTCCAGTAATACTTTTATTCATTTGAAGTTTGGATTTTCATTTTTTGTAGCCGCATATTATTGATCGCTGCTACCACATTTCCGACGTGGCTGTTCGCTTGAAAACTCTGCAGCGAGACAAGGAGCTCAAGTCGATGTCCATCGATTATCACGGAGTCTTGGAAATCAAGAAAATCACTAATTTTTCCTCATTGAAAAGCGCAGCCTCGCTGACCGTTGCGAGCAGTTACGGTTTTAAAGCTATGAAGAAGAAATTCATTATCGAGGTACTGAGTCTTTTTAGCTTAAAAAACTGATAACTTATATTTTTCAAATCTAGAAACTCCATTTACCACCTGCTTTGGAAGAGAAAACGGAAAGCGTTCAAGAAACTGGACCGTCTTGCTCTTCGAAAGACTCGAAACTTAATTTTTAATCTTTTTTTTTTCAATGAATTCCTTCTAATACAATCATCTCATCGCCATACAAATTTCTTTCTTGCTTTTTAATCTTCTTTTAGTACACTTAATGTTAATTGCGTGAATCTGGAAGTCAAAACGCAACCACAAAATTATCTAATGGAAAAGAAGAGAAAGTCAGAAAAGTTAGCTGGTATGTGCAGCATTTGTAAGTGTTTCCACTTTCAATTTCCCCCTTTTCCCTTATTTTTTCCCCTTCGTGCTGCAATATAAGGCTTGTACTTCTAGATTTTCCCTTTTCCCTCTTTTCTTACTTTTCCGTTTTCAGACTTCGTTTTCCCGTTCTCCAGGGAATATCCCTGCAAAGTGGAAACACTACATACTGACAACATGTTGATAACCTACTGATAACACTGATAACATCCCTTATGTGAAGGAAGATTTACCGCAAATCGTGGGACATTATGGCGAATGTGGTTTTCACTTTCTTCTTCATTTCTGGTTATTTAAAAGCTTCTAAAAATTAAGTGATTTTATAAATTGTATCCTAATATCTTAGATTTACTTTATTTTAGCGAATCTGTTAATATTTGTAATAGATCTTTTCTTAAAAATAAACGTTAATATGGGCTTATTCAAGTCCATATATTTCAATAGCAGAGTGAAATAAACCTTGAACAAATATGAAACATTGTAAATTTTCCTTTTCTTGTCAAAAATCCAAAGATTAGAAATTTAATCATACAGATGTATTAAGTAACATATGCTGTACTGATAAGCCATATACCGCTTATTTATTTCCAAATTTAAAACAGAAGTTGAGTATTCAGAAAAGTTGCATTGAAAAACTTGCAAATTACGAAATATCATATTCAATATTTATTGTTATACTCATTTATTTTTAAAAGTTACATGAGATCAAAATAGAAAAATGAATTGTATAAATGCGTAAAAAAGCCATTTAAGACTAACCTCTCTACAACGGACAACGAATCAAATACGCTCACGCCCAGATTTTGCTGTTTACTTTTTTCAAAAAATTGTTAAAAACCGGAGAAACATTTTCGTGCAAAAAAAAGTTATCAATAATCTGAAATTGGTTTACTCAAGGTGTCCGCTATAGAGGGGTACGGGTTTGGTATATGCCCTGTAGGCTAATGGGAGAAATGTTCCGCGTTCAGCTCATTGAATCAAGGGTAGATGATAACGCAAACTCCTATTAGTTCTCATGCTACTCGCTAGATGGCCGCTAAGCATACACAAAATGCTTTATTAATGAAAGTTTTACACGTCATATATAAGTTCTTTTTTTATAATATTAATATCACGCGTTATAAAACGAATAGGAAATATATATGATATATGGACATTACAAAAATTTTTACTGCCACTGCACCGCCATCTGTGAACAGGAATATGAAACAGCAAGGCGTTGATGATTGCACTTGACTCTGTGTATTACTTTGTTCACTGTACTGAATGAGATAAGGTAAAGGTTCCGCGCAAGGCTGCAGAGAAAACAGCCGGAACTTCTGTGTCACTTTTTACTTTCATATGTCGTCACTTCGGTTTGGACGTGGACCTGCGTGTTTATCACTCAACAAGTGTTTTATTTTTCCTCTTTTTTAACTCCGAAAGTTTGTACGTCACTTTATCCTTGTCTTGCGCCGATTTTCCTCCCTCATTGTCTTAATTCGGCTGAAAATTAACTATGGTAGCTCGTTTAACATAAGCTGTACTTAATTGGAAAGATGGATCTCTCGACTGTTGTGTGAACCTTGGAAGGTAGGAACCAATACAAACAATCAGTTTCGTCATTAATTGATAATGTTATATTGAACCAGGAATGTGTGAGCTTGACGAGGAAGTAGGAGAAAACAATGGACCCGTCAGCTCCTTGCAAAACGTACGTTTTCCCGGGTTCGGCAGCAGCTGAACTGCACGCTAAGAACAAAGCGAGAGGTCACTTCCGTTCGGCGAGTCACGGTGGAACTTCTTTGACAAATCCCAGTGTTACAAGAGCCCCCGCGAACTCGGCAGCCATTGATCTTCTCGAAGCTGCGGCTGGGATCGAAAAAGCCTCTCAAGAAAATGTCCCTCAAGCGAAACCTGGCGGGATCCTGCGGCACGGACACACTCGAGCCCTGTCCCAGGGTCAGATTCCCTCACAGCAGGGTCACCAGAAAGGTCATGCCAGGACGGGATCCAAGACAGATTTCGTTCTTCCCGCAGGTCATCAGGACAAAGACACTCCGACTCATCACAGACAGGCTTCCAGAACGCAGTCAGCCGAGGCATTCCAGAGGACCCATTCCCGCCAAGCTTCTCGAACCGAGTCCATTTACACGCTCAGACCGACGAGGATCCCCTGGTCCAACCGTTTGTTTTTCTGGAAGAAATCGCCAGCCCCGCAGATGCCCCGCATGCGAACGATAGTTCCCAATCACTTAGTTCCGCCCCGAACAAAGGCGAAAAACCACCCCAACCGCTCATTCGCAGACAACTGCATCCGAACGTCCAAATACACACTCCTCTCGTTTTTACCAAAGAACCTGTTAGAGCAGTTTCACCGTTTCGCCAACTTGTACTTTCTGTTCATCGTTTTACTTAACTGGATCCCGGCCGTCAATGCTTTCGGCAAAGAAGTGGCCATGATCCCCGTCATCTTCGTTCTGGGAGTGACGGCCATCAAAGACGCCTACGAGGATCACCGCAGGCACCGTTCCGACAAGCGAATCAACGGGACGACATGCAGGGTCTATAGCCGGGAACAGGACCGTTACGTGCGGGTTAGGTTCGACCAGCTGCGGGTGGGGGACATTGTCCATCTTTCCTGTGATGAAATCATTCCTGCTGATATGCTGATTTTAAGATCTTCAGACGAGCATGGACTTTGTTTTATTGGTAAATAACATGAAAGTCCTCGTTATTGAATAGTCAAACATTAAACCAATTATTTTATAATAGAAACTTCGAATCTGGACGGAGAAAATAACTTGAAGCAGCGTTCTGTCGCTCCAGGGATGGTAGGCAAGCAGTCTGAGTTCGACCCGAAGAAATTTGTCAGCACGCTGGAGTGCGAGGCGCCTACCACTAAAATCTATCAGTTCAATGGCGCTATGGTTCATCCTAAAGGGGCAAGAGTGCCCCTGACGCGCGATAATCTTCTTCTGAGGGATTGCGTTCTGAAGAATACGGATTTCGTAGAAGGAATCGTTGTGTATGCAGGCCATGAATCAAAAGTATACCCTCTACAACACACGATCTGCTTAAAATTTAAAAATTTATATCTTTTAAAGGCTATGTTGAATCACGGAGGACCTCGTTACAAGATGACTCAGCTGGAGCAGGCGATGAATCTGGACGTTGTCTGGTGTGTCGTGATTCTAGTGCTGCTATGTCTGTCGGGGGCCTGCGGCTGCGGACTGTGGCTCAACTGGTACGTCCCGCTACTTCCTGTGCCGTTCCTCCCGCTCGGTGATTTCGGTAGACCCGGAGAAGAGCCCATGTCCGCTGTGGAACCGGATCCGTTTTATCAGGCGTTCTTGGCCTTCTGGACGTACGTTATCATCTTACAAGTGATGATTCCTCTCTCTCTGTACGTCACCATTGAAATGACGAAGCTGGCGCAAGTATTTCACATTCAGAACGACGACGAGCTCAAAGATCCTGTGACGGGCAAGCAGATCGAGTGCCGGGCTCTCAACATCACTGAAGAACTAGGTAACAGCAGAATATTCCTGCTGAAGGAAACGAACTTTTTGTTAAAATAATGATTTTATTTGTCGTCCAGGACAAATCCAGTACGTCTTTTCCGACAAGACGGGAACTTTAACCGAGAACAACATGATCTTCCGACGTTGCAGCGTGGGTGGGATCGACTACAACCACCCGCATGTCGGTAAAGTGCAGCCGGATGTCGGTAAGGTGGGCGAGCGTCAGCGAATCACTCCCAATTCACGTCTGGAAGAAGTTCTCCGCCAGTTTGAAATGCAGCGGGCCACGGAAGCGGAGACGCCAGAAGGAGAACGCGTCTTCCAGCTCTACATCCAGGCGAGGCGGCTCCAGGAATTCTTCCTACTGATGGCCGTGTGCAACACTGTCGTTGTCGCCAAGCATCGTCACAAGGACGCGATGAACGAGAGCGGCGTCGTGGAATCTGCTGCCGAGGATATGTCCACCGCTTCGCTAGAGTCCGGCGCCAACAGCGTCTCGTCGACGATGGTCCTCGTCGAGTCAGCTGATTCGCTGGGCTGCGCGCCGGTTGTTATCCCGGAAAGTATGTCCGCCACTCCGAAACGGTCGAAAAGTATTAAATTCAACCAATAGCGTGTCTTAGAATCGATTCTAAAATTTCATGATTTTTCCTAGTTTTTTCTGGACGCCATTCAGCTCGCTACCGGCCATCCAATCACATGCAGCAGCGGCCGCTCTCACCAATCGACTCGTCGTGCGAGACGACGCCAACAGAGTCGCCCGCACCAATAAGGCCGCGATTTCTGCAGTTGCCTACTTTCGCGTCCGCCCAGTCCTTTTTCATGCTGCGGAGGTACGTAACTTAACTTGGCTACTAAAATATTACATAAAATTTATCGTGTTTATATTACTGAGTGCTATGTTTTGGTAGGTCTTCGACTCCGACTTCTGATGTGAGCGCGGTGACACCGACAGAGAAGAAGCCGCTCTACGAAGCGGAAAGCCCGGACGAGTTGGCACTGATTGACGCGGCTTGTGCGTATAACATTAAGTTGCTGCAAAGATCTCCACACCACGTCTCCGTATCCGTTCCAGGTATAAGTATACTACTTACAGCTGAATTCAGGTTTATAATTAAGTTTTCGTAAAGGTGAAGGGGTCCTGGAGTTTCGCATTTTGAAAGTTTTGCCCTTCGACTCGACGCGAAAGCGGATGTCTGTCGTCCTGCGGCATCCGCAGACGCAGAAGATCATCGTCTACTGCAAGGGAGCCGACTCGGCCATCTTTCCGCGGCTGGCCTACACGCGCAGCTTTGCCGAGAACCAAATCATCGCCAAGACGGAGCAGCACGTCAACCAGTACGCCAAGCAAGGGCTGCGCACTTTGCTCATGGCCAAACGCGTCCTCACCGAGCAGGAGTACAACAGCTGGCTCGAACTGCACCAGGAAGCCGAGCTGGCTGCTGATAGCCGCGAAAGGCTGCTCTATGAGTCCTACTGTCGCCTGGAACGCGAACTGCAGCTTCTCGGAGCCACTGGAATCGAAGACAAGCTCCAGGATGGCGTTCCAGAGACCATCAGCGCCCTGCGTAACGCTGGAATGGTTGTGTGGGTCCTTACGGGCGACAAGCAGGAGACGGCCATTAATATTGCGTACGCCTGCAGTCTGTTCTCCGGAGAAATGGAAGTCCTGAAACTGAACGCCCGCAGTAAAAGTGCAGCCGAGTCGGCCATTCATTGCTACCTGGACGATATCCAGAGAGAACTGGCTGCTGCTGGTAAACATAACAAATAACACAATTATTATTTAACATGTTTTGATTATTTGAAATTTTTTCACAGCTTCTGCGGAAGAGACAGCCAATAGGCTGCGCGCTTTCTTCCCATTGGCTTCACAGGGCGCTAATATATTACTACGCAAGAGGGCATTGGTTGTGGATGGGAAAACTTTACTGTAAGACCTCTCATTATATTTGTCATAATTCTTACAGTATTAATAATATGCTGATTTGTAGGTACATTTTGGACAAGCGGTCAAACCTGCAGAAACCGTTCCTGCATTTAACGCGCCATTGTGCTGCTGTCCTCTGCTGTAGAGCCACTCCCTTGCAAAAGGCCTTTATCGTGAAAATTGTTAAGCAGCAGCTGCGAGTCAGAACCCTGGGGATCGGTAAAATAATCATATTTAAATTTACAAATTAATTACAGTCAGATTTTAATAAATATTACGTTAATAAATTTCTTATTTAATATAATAATGATTTCAAATAATGTAGATTTTATTCTACCCTTAAGGTGACGGGGCCAACGACGTCTCGATGATTCAGACGGCCGACGTGGGCATCGGAATATCAGGGGCCGAGGGGATGCAGGCGGTGATGGCCTCGGATTTCGCCATTCCCAGGTTCCGTTTCCTTCACCGACTCCTCCTCGTCCACGGACATTGGTGCTACGACAGACTGGCGCGCATGGTCCTCTATTTCTTCTACAAGAACGCTGTAAGATCCCTCCTCCTTTATTGTAGGACAGTAATTTGTCGCTCATTAACATATCTATATAAGACATTTAATTAAATGTACAAATTATTGACATAATGACTGTAATAATTAATTAGTATTTATTATTATGATTTATTTGTAACTTACTAATTATTCTTATTATTATTAAATATTAGTTACGTATCACAATTTTATCATGGTTATTTAAAATTATGCAAATATTCCTAGCAAGTTGGTTTCGATGGACACATTCCCCTTATTTCATTTATTTTCTTGTTTTATTTTCCTGCCTTTCATCTCTCACATTTTTACCTGATTACATGATTTTTATTGTTGTATTAATGGGCATTTTGTTTTCTTTTTGAAACAGAATTTCGTCTTTGTGATATTCTGGTATCAGATGTACTGCGGCTTCTCGGGAAACGTCATGATCGATCAGCTCTACTTGATGTTCTTCAACCTCTTCTTCACTTCCCTGCCACCGCTGGCCATGGGTAAAACACTTAAGATCAGAAAAACAACAAAATAACTCAAATGTTATTATTATTATTAATTATCACGAATTTTTATTTATTAACTATTATACCAACTGTTGCTTATTAGTTATGTACTGTATGTTTTATTGTTATTTAGTTATTATTAACATAAATTATTATTTTTATTTTTAGTTATTATTAATCTTAATTCATTCACTCGTGTACACCAGTTATTACTTACTGATTATTTAGTGTGTTTAAATGGTAACTTTTACTATTATTATTACTATTATTTGTCAGTATTACTAACTTTTATTCATTTACTATGGTACCAACTGTTATTTGCTGATTATCTATTATTATTATTTATATTATTATTCATTTACTTTAGTATACCAGTCGTTACTTACTGATTATTTATGTTTTTATTATTTTGTTCCGTAGGTATTTACGATCAAGTAGCTCCGGCGGAGATCCTGAGCTCGGAGCCGCCGCTGTACGCGGCCTCGCGCGAGGGAAGACACTACCGCTCGCACTCCTTCTGGGTCAACATCGCCGACGCTCTCTACCAAAGCACCGTTATCTTCTTCATCGCCTATTTCGTAATTAGAACAAGAATTCGACATGGCAGAATAAACTAAAACAGAAATTAAGCTAAAATAAAAATATAGATCATCAGTAAAATAAATAGATTAATTATTAAGAATATTAAATTATTAATCATTACTATTATCAATACATATATTATTACTAAGTTAAATTAATTAATTGTAAATCGCCATAACCGTTTCAGTTCAATATAAGTGACAATAATCATAATAAATCTCTCACATTTATATGATATATCTATTTAAATATATGTAAATACATATATTATTTTTGATATGCTACATATTGTTTCACTATTCATAAATACAATGAATAATATATTTCATGTTACTTTAATTTGTTTCGGTGCTGTAATCTAAAATATTATTTTTTAAATATTTTTTCAGGCCTATAACGAATCAGAAGTGGATTTGTGGGAATTCGGGACTGTTATTACGACCTGCTGCATTTTTGTTATGGTCCTGCACATTGCCATGGATTTCCGATCTTGGGTAAAATTTATATTTTTCCTCATAAATTATTTACCCATAACACATCTATATTGAATAATTTGTAAATAAATGTATAATAATTTGTAGTTCATCATATATGTATACACATCAATGTTTCCAGTTTCATTTTCCCCTTTTTTCCCTCTTCCTTCATCTTTGCCTTTCTCCCCTCCGTACTCGAATACAGACCGTACGTTTAGATTTTCCCTTTTCTCTCTCCACTTATTTTTCCCTTTCCAGACCCCATTTTCCCTTTTTTCAGCGAACTTCCCTGCAAAGTGGAAACATTGATATATAAATATTCTAATTTTTAAAAAATATGTATTATTATTTGCTTATTTTTTTATAGACTTGGCTTCACGGGGCTTCCGTTTTGCTCTCCATTGTCCTGTTCCTGGCATTTGCATTAGCGTACAACGCTGTATGCGTAGACTGCAGCGGTTTGCCCAATCCCTATTGGGTGATGCAGCATTGTATGACTACGCCCATCTTCTGGACCGTTCTGCTATTGGTCTGTGTTCTCTCCATGCTACCCAGGTAACCCAACTTTTAATTTCTACAAAAATTAGAAACAGTTTTATGGAAAATGTTGGTGCAGGTTCGTAGCCAAGGCATTGAGTGCTGTGCTGGCCCCATCCGAAGTGATGAAGTCGCTACTCAATCACCGGTCCAGGCAGCGAAACAAGGGCGAGCTGACGGTAGCCTGGTCAAGGAACTCTACCACACTGACTGTTGTCCACACTACGGAAACCGGAACCACTCTAGCTCAATCCTAATCGTGACAAACTTCGCCTCTCCTAAATCTTCACCTACCATTTGCGGGTATAGAAAAAGCAGAAACGGGGGAGTGCAAGACACCTTTTTTTATAATAAAAGAAAAACTGAAAATCATATTTAAGTACTTACTGGGAAGATTTTTGGTTTCTTACTTGCATAATTTTTCCAGAATAAAGTTCCAGTTTTTTTTAATAGAAATAAAATGAAGTGCCTTCTTTGGGGATTTTTTTTCGCTTTAAATTTTTGCATATGGAGGGAACAGAGCACGTTTGTACATTCCACACAAATGATAAGACGATCCTAGAATTCTAATTTTGTTCTCCTCCTCGGGCTATGCAACGTGTTCAAGAAGAAACTGCAATTTTCTGTTTGTTCTTTTTTAAAAAAGGCCAAAAATTGTTTTATTTGTCGGAGAATGGCTTCCTTGTAATATTCGTATTAATATAATTCAATACAATTATACACAAGACTGTTTTATTGGTCCTTTATCGGTTTATTCTACCAGACGGAACTTGAATCCGGAACACGCTGAAGTGTGAAAAAGCGTTTTCGATCAATCAATGTAGCCTTGACAGCTGATATTGAAAAGGCCTTTCCCAAATAGAAATTCGACGAGAAGACAAGGGATACGGTGCGATTCTTATGGGTAGATTGTCCCGACTTAGGGGAACCATTAGGAATTCCATTCTCGCTTGCCGCAACCATCCGGCACAATCTTGAAAATGTTAAGGAGAACAAGGTTGTCAGGGCGACCCAAGACAACATCTACCTAGAAGATCTAATGTCTGAATTCTAATATTCTACGAGAGTCCTCAGAAGAAAAGTACTAAAAGGACCGTGTTACAGGTAGCTGGAAAAAATTTTGAACCCCTGGGCTTTGTGACACCTGTAACAGTTGTTCAGGCGAGAAAGCTTGCCTTATCGGTTTCGTATCGAATGGTTACAAAAGATTTTAATCGAAAATATTTGTATCAACAAATACTTAGCAATAAGACCAAATTTACCGAAGAGAAAAGGAGAATCGAACGAAGAATTTAGAATTTCACAACCAAGGGAGGACGACCTTCCACGATGACGACCTATGGTCACAGTGTAAAGGGTACCAGTAACGACACGCGGAGGGACTTACCATAAGCCTTCACAGTCAGTGGTAATTTGGAATATGGGAAAAGTGGAAGTGGAAAAGTTTGGAATGTAACGCATGTTATTTTGTCAGTTAAAGAATAAATCCTTACGGGAAAAGTCCTCCGTAAAGGAATATTTTACTATTCGGATACAAAAATTGAATTACTATCCCGATTATCCAGATATCCGAATATCCGGGAAACTCACTAATTAACATTTCATTACGTTACAAATGGCGAGAATTTTTAAGCGGAGGGAAAAGTTGTCAACAGTAATGAAGTTGAGGCATTATAGAAAACGTGTAATTTGTAAGTTAGTTGTGTTTGATTTTGACCAAAAAAAGCACAGTAAGTATGCTTATTTAAGCGAGTAAGTACTCGGATTAACTTCATGGGACTTTAGTTAGGAGTATTAGAGAAAGTACTAGTGACATGCCAAACACTCACAACAGCAGCAAGAAAACAGAGCTCATATCATTGTGGACGTATCTAGACGAAAGAGTAGTAGCTTCAACAGAATCGCATGTGAAGTTTAGCTCGATAGTATATAGTTGAAAGAATATTTTCTTCGATAGCCAAGTTTGCTTTTCAGTAGTTTAAGTGGATAGTAAAAATGTACGAAAGTACAACACATTCAGCCCAGAGTTAGCCACAACAGCATAGACTTAATTAGAGTAAAGAGCACCATAGTTCTCTTCATAAAAACATTTAATGCCAAGTCTGGAAAAAGCTTCTTGATACCTAACACTTCCATCGACTTCAACCCCGACTTACGCCTTTGTACCAGTAATTCCTCTGCGGCGATAAGCAAACAGGCTCCTGTTATTTTAATGGAGAAAAGTTTGAGCAACTTCATGGTCAACTTTTGGGAGAAACTAGAAGATCAAAATCTCAATTCCGGCAAAGGATCTGGCGTTTTCTGCGTCAAACATCAGACCGATTGCTAATGGTGGTCTAACCATTGTTGTCCAACGCTGTTCGACAGAGATATAGTGCTTAAAAGCAATTAGGAGCCACTTCCCTCAACTTTCAACTGCAAGAACCGAAACCTCTGTTTCGAATGTTACCCAGAATGATGGTAACAGGTATTGAGGGAAATCACCAACGAGGGATTAATCTCTGTCCTGACCCTGAAAAACGCTTTAACTCGAGAAGAATTCAAAAAGGACCCTAACTGCAAAGAGGTAATAAAGATATTCCAGGATCGTCGACCCCTCTTCAAAGCTGTACTCTATGTTTTTCACCTGTTGAGAGCATCTTATTTCGCCCGCAAAAAAGTAAGATTAGGATCCCGTCTCCGATTATACTGGACCATGTCACTGCTTCAAATATCAAAAACTTGCTAGCCACTCGGCTAAGGATTGTAATGCGCAAGAATCCACTTACGGCTGGACTGTGTCTTCCTGCGTTAATAACTTCTCATTATATCAGGTGGTGAGGCTACGCGTTATACACATAAGTAACTCTCGCGATTATATATGTCTCGTACCGACGATTGTCACAAAACTCCGATTTGTTAGGCCCTCGAATTCTTCTGCTTCCTATTAAATAAAGAACCTCTTACACATCAGCAGCCCTAGAACAATCACTTGCACACCTCCCGAACAAATCATTTGCTTTCCAGTAGACTTTATTCCCTTTCCTTGTAGAAGCTGTTGCTGCTTAAACCAGGAATTTATAACTTCAAGTGTCCATTTGAGCCACTAGAACTAAACTTGCTAAAGAGCAACTCTCTATTTTGTGGTACAACAGTAGCACCAACATGCCCTATTCAGTAGCAGGTTTATTCTTGAAGAATATTCGTGGCCGATTTATTTTGGCTGCTCAACGCGTGCAAAATGCGAGAGTGTTTCCACTGAGGTGAAATTAAGACCCACAATATGGGACATTATTTTAGCAACAGTCCCAAAGAGTGGATCAACTAGGATTGATAAAACGTACCGGCAGTAATACAATGATGGGAATGCGAGGCGAAAGGCTTCTTTGAAAAAAACACAGATCAAAAGAACGGAAAACTACTGGAACCACTTTTACCATAAACATAATTACCAAGTTTGCCGATAACAGGTTGACCAGTTCCAGATTTTTGTTCCGTCCATTTTCTTACTTTTTGGTTTTCTCTGTTTTACCAAAGAAAGTAAGCGTGGACCCCGATGGATTTACGAAACAGAGAGATGGGCTCACTAACTTCACCTGAGCATACGTTGCGACTCCGCACAATTTTTGGAGAGGTTCTTCCGCTTCCTTTAGAGGAGCTGGACCTTAGTGTCTGAGTTCTCGAGTAAACCACTGCACAATAGCGATATCGAGGGAGCGATATTATTCATGTAACTTGCTGGAAAGTTCCCGGAAATGCATGTGACCATAAACCAGTCAATTATCACGCAATAGGCCACTGTCAATCGGCGAGATATAATGGCTCAATAATGTTAATGCGCATGAAAAAAATTGAAGAAGGATAACTTTGTGGCAAGAGTACAACGAAGAATGACTCGAATTGAAAGAATTTCACAATAAGGCACTGCGGTAAGCAGCTGAGATTTGGAACGCCAGCTCTACTATACCAGGCAACACAACTTCTAACAGACTGAATAACGTTCAACATGTATCTTTCTTTTTTTTTTAAGGTGGTAACACAGAAGATACTCCGAGTGCGTAGGAAGAGTAAACATCTTTCTACGCACTGGCTCGGTTCATTCAGAACCGAGAGAACTCTCTACTGCTACGTCCCTGAATGGTCTCTTCCTCTACAACTGAGATAAAACTCCTTTTACAACAGAGTTTACTAGTATCTTCCACAGCAGGAAGAACAAGTCTCTTCTACAACAGAGTTTGCTAGTCTCTTCTAAAGCAGAGGGAATAAATCTCCTCTACAGCAGAGAAAATAGTCTCTTCTACAGCAGAGTTTAGTAGTCTCTTCTAAAAGAGTTTACTAGTCTCTTTTACAGCAGGAAGAACAAGTCTCTTCTACAACAGAGTTTACTAGTATCTTCTGCAGGAGAGTTTACTAGTCTCTACTACAGCAGAGAAACAAATCTCTTGTACAACAGAGTTTACAAGTCTCTTGTACAACAGGGTATACTAGTCTCTTCAACAACAGAGTTTGCTAGTCTCTTCTAAAGCGGAGGGAGCAGATATCTTCTACAGCAGAGAAACTAGTCTCCTCTACATCAACGTCTAAAAATCTCTTCTACAATAGAGTTTATTAGTCCTTCTACAGTAGAGAAACAAGTCCATTCTGTAGCAGAGAGAACAATTCTCTTCTAGAAAAGAGTTTACTAGTCTCTTCTACAACAGGATGTACTAGTATCTCCTCCGGCAGAGAGAACAAAGTCTCTTCTACAACAGAGTTTACTAGTTCTCTTTTACAGCTGACAGAACAAGTATCTTCTACAGCGAGAGTTCAATTATAATCAGTATGTGATCATGAACGAGAACAGAAAACAATTAAAATTTGGATAACGAATAGGAGACATGATACACAGTGTTATCAAAGAGGATAGGGTGGAGCATTTTTATTGCATTCGTCATTTCAACGAAGACAGAATAACAAGTTTGAACCAAGAAGCTATTGGTTACGGGCCTTAGACCTTAGAGTATCTTTGGTTTCTATGACGGTCACACAAAATCTGCTATTTCTGATCATAACGGTGCTCTGCAATCGTCTAAGCAAATCAGATACATTACATGAGCTAACTATTAACTAAAAACGTGTACCAGTGGTAAAAACTTATCTCCCACTATAGGCGGGGACTTGCCAAAAATATACTGTCACACAAGCAGATACTGAATTCAGTGAAATCGTTTCCAAATCGACGCTAGGCTCACCTGAATCCTTTGGGTGTTCTGACCTCCACTCTATTTCGAATTTGACCCAGCTCTTCATAAACCTTGTCTTGATTTGTCACTCGAGCTAGAATCCATAATTTGTGTCAAGCAATTTCCTGGTACTAATACTCAGGTTAGGTCAAGTCTATGTTAACGCAGAATTTCCTATCACAACGGAAAGGTCTCCCAAACGTAACAAACCACCTTAGAAAGCTGTGGAATATAGAAATAATATAATAGAATAGTAAATTTAATAAATGTTTAATAGGTGTTATGTAGCCGGGACACTTTAGATTACCATCCCATTACAAATTAAGACAGGAAAACTCAGAAAATCTAACTAAATTATCGGTTTAGTTCGCATGTTTGCAAGAATTTCGACATTTGTTACTACTGGTCGTGTCTGTTAGGTGTAATTTCCATCATTTCCTAATTATCTGGGACAATTTTTAAAATTTTACGAATTTTTTTCTTTGAGGTGCAGTTTAGCCCGACTGAAAATTCTCAATCGAGTATGTAGAATTTGGAACAGAGACTTGGTGAGATCTCAGTGGGATCTCATAATTTTTTAGAGTTTCTCACTGAGATCTCACTGAATCTCTGTTCCAAATTCGACATACTCTATGAGAATGTCCAATCGGGAGTTAACGCCATCTAGCGAGTTCTCTCATAGACTTCAAAGTCAGAACTCGTTAGTACAGCCCCTGACATCTCTAATAATGTCAAATCGGAGGTATATCAACATTGAACTATTTATCTTACATATTAGAGTATAATTTAACGCTTAAAATTACATTAAAACTGTGAATAAAAATGTTTCATAAAATATAGATTTCTACATTAATTATGTTAATACTAGACCTTGCATATGCGACACAAAAATAAAATAAAAAAATGAAATTTTGAATGTAATATTTACGTAATATTTGAAAAAGACTAACTTATGTCAGCTGATGCGTGAGGAGTTTTCCCGCCAAGACGCCATGTTTCGGGACGTGACGGTCTTCCAAGCGCAGCCTGACAGCAGCTGCCTCGTCTCGTGAACCTTTCATAAATAACGCATGATTACGTTAATTTCACAAAGACTACTTTGTCACTAATAAGTAATAATCTAGACGTAATGAAAGAGTCATTCTTTCTAAGAAGAACGGCGGATTCAGACCGAGTAAGTGATCCCACTGAAAAGTGAAAAATCGTTCATGAAATTCAAATATTAGGAAAATTGATTCTATCAGACAAATGTTCGCTTATTTGTGGCAACTTGAATAATTATTTTGGGAAAAACTACCATTTGTAAGTTATTGTTCGAGAGGAACTGGATGAGATGCGGTCAAGAAGACGATCGGCATTATCTGCCGAATGGAACCATTCTAACACTACGCCATCTGGCGGTACAATAATCAACTAAACACGGGAATCTAATGTATTACCATGCAACTTTTTATTTAGTTTGAGTACATTAGCATTTTAAATTATTATTATTCATGATTATCACAGATTTAGATTTTCTTAATCAAGTTGATGTTTCAGCTTTTTGTGAGGCTAGGTGACTCGCGTGTATTTGTGAGGAACGATTGACATAAAGGTTCTACTCTGAACAACTTTTAAGGAAAACTTCAAAATTAGCAAAAAGCTAATAGCGTGTAGTATAAATCTTTCCATCTCTGAGTACCATGTTAAAACGTGTAAGTAGACAACTAACTCTTTGGTTTGATTGTGAATTCAAAAAATGTTATGCAAGAAAAATGCTTTGTTTGAAAAAGGTTGATTGGATGGTGAAATATTATAATAGCAGCTTTGATTGGATGTGAGAACTGAACTCAGAAATGTGTTGGTGAAAAATTAGATTTTGTATATGTGATGGACATTCGGTAGACTTTTGCGAATTTCCAGAGGCCTAGCATGTAGTTTCCAGGGAAAGTTCCAAAACGTCCGGTTCGATGAAAGGTCCAACGAACCAGCCATAGTCACATATCTCCAAAACGTATACAGTGTTGCCTTCCCGCAGTTCCAGCTGGTCCTCGTTCTGCAGAACGTAAGGGTACAGAACACAGTACCCAAATCTTCACCGACACCAAGATAATACAAGTCCATGATTATTTTTACTGCGAATTCTAGTGTAAAGTAATTAGTTTGATCACAGATTTGGTTCTTTGTGAGTGTCCAGACGTGAGATTCTGATGCGGTTTTCACACTCGCTTCGGGGACTCCAAGGACCTGCTAAAGATGACAAATAGATAAGTTACTGTATTTCATCAACTGACTTTTGTGTATCTGGCCGTGCCAGATATACAAGTACACAATGAATTCTTGCACTGTGAGATGTGAAGTCATAGAATACCAGTGAAGAGTAATGATTCTATCGTCCAAATCGTACGTGAGGTCCGTTTCTCTGGTTGTGTACCCGCAGTGATCCGTTCGTCATTAGTGAATGGGTAACCGGATGACCCACTGGTTTACTGGTACCTTCACGAAATATTTATAAAAATTTCAAATTTATATCTCGAAATATTATTAAATTATTATAGTAAAATTTCATCTACAAGTAAACGAGAATCCTTCATCGCGGTTCTTGTGCCTTGTCAGTGTAGCTTCATTAGATGTAATATTTAGAAGAAAAGTCACTAAAGTAATTTATGTTTTAATTCTGAATGTATTTGATGCTACTTGAACTTAGTAAGTAGGGAAGATGTCCACCATTGCATTGTGTTAGCCCTACCAGTTTTTGTCGATACGACGACGTATGTAGATGATATCTCTTTTGAGAAACGAATTCAGTGAATTCAGTGGTCATTTTAAGGGTGATAAGTACACTGAAACTCCCTCTGAATTCTTAACTTAAATGTAACAATTGAGTGACAATGAAAAATTTTTGCACAATGAATTACTTTTAGGTAATAATACATAAAAATAATAATACTTCCCAATTTGCCCAACTTTTCAACGTGCCTGGCACAGTAACTTGTTTGAATTTTTGACGCACTGGATTTTTTAACTCTCCTGGCTATTTACCTCGGCAGACACTTAAAATTGCTAGAGTTTTCACGTCCTTCATTCGACCTAACTGTACCTGGTTACTGTTTTTTTTCACTTTGCATCCCCTAAAATTGCGAGAGTGTAGAAACTGGCCAAGAGCACTATTGCCTGCTCCGGAGTATCAATAAACAATAGCTCTCGGCTCCTTGACGAATTACATTTCCACGCCTATTGAAGATAATTAATTTCATAATAATGACGATAACTTAGTATCATATTATTAATAATAATACAAACAACTTTATTCAGATATTGTACAAAGAATTTAGCGATTCTACAAAAAAAGGAATGTGCGTTTTCTTCCTGAAACCGACAAAAATGAAAACTCCATGATAAAACACGTCTTTTGAGACCAAGAACATCGTTCGTTCTTGAGGCATTCATGCAATCACGGGAAGCGAATAATGCTCTCAAAACTTGACAAAAGCTGCCTTTTCCACGTGTTCCGCTATGACAGAAGTGTACTTACCATTCCTTTGGCTCAACGGCGCTTAACTTAGTGTTTTTTAAAACGAATCTCGCTGCAAAATGTTTCATTACTATCTTTTTTTTCTCCACGTCAAAAAACAATTAAAGAGAACTAAGCACAAAAATTAGTATTTTCTAAGCGTTTAAGATAAAAGCACTGCACAGCGCCATCTAGGATTACTGAAGCTACACGTTCGTGGTACAAAACCGACCCGATGAAAAATTTAGAAATAGTCTAGTATGCTGAACAATGTCTAAACAAGTTCTGAAACACCGTTATCGAGATATGTCGTTTCAGCATGCTCACGGTGTTAAAATTTCCCGTTTTCAGTACGTTATAGGATGCTAAATTATTTTCAGCGAAAAGCTTAGGCACGATTGAGGACGCTGAACAACGTCTGAAATTGTTCTAAAGGCCCCGTTGTGATCTTTCCCGCTTTTCCAATGGCATTGTGCGTGGGAAATATTATAGGCGGAGTGATTTCCAACACTGGGTCAGGCTTGCTAGTTTTACTGAAGGAGTCTTCATTCATCAGAGGTTGTTTTCGGTTGCTCACAGTTGCTTGGTTACCTTCATCGTCTTCACAGTTTCTACCGGAACTTCGCTAGTCATTTGGGGAGTTAAAGGAAATTGGTCTACGATACGCTATAGGGTTGAGGTAGGTTCCAGACAAAACACGTTTAATGTGTCCGAAGAACTTCTCTAGACAGGCTTGGTTGAGTCTCCATGTGAACAAGAATCCGAAACTGAAACTTGGGTAAGTCTGTGATAAGTTCACTGAAAAAGCTGATTGTGAGAATCCATCCATTTAGACACTTGTTGAGTTAGTGACTTACTTTTTGTCACCTCGTCAAATATGGCAAGGGACGATACGAATTTTCTCGGCTCGTACGATTGTTCTAACGTATTATTTTTCGATTGGTCATCTAGGAAAACTGCGTGCGATATTTATTCTTTTCGTGTAGGTTGCCACTGTTAAAAATATCGAAAGCCGGTCGAAATTTTTCAAAAGCGCCCCAAGGACTGAAGCTTCTGGAGGTAACAGCTCCATGCTGGCAGAGATGAAGACACCAGCACTTACGGAGCTACTTACAGTCTATGTTGACCATTTAACTTTTATTTTGGCGAAAGATGAAAGCGTTTCCCTTGGAATATGATGTTGCGTTAATGTAGGAGCAAGGCGGAATCTTCGTCTCACATCCTGGTTACAAAAAAAGCCACCAATTGCTTCCATTTTACCTGTAAACCGTTGAACTCGAAGGTGCACTTCTCTAAGTTGTTCCTGATTTTTTTTTTTTTTTTTTTTTACCAAGTTCGACGGCTCAAACATGAAGACGTAGTTCTTCGTTTTGTAGAAAAACTACAGGGCCTCGGTGCTAACTCCCGTTCACGTGCAGCTTGAGACACAGCGGAACCCTGATCAAAAATAATCATTCTGACATCCGCTCCAATGTCCTGTAGTTAGGTCAAGCAGGTTTGGATGGTCTCCAGTACCCATTGACCCGAGATGGATTTAGTGCAGAAGGCGTAGCCAACTGGAAACTTCCAGTTGCCTTTTAAAGACCGCACCATTAACCATAGCCGGTTCGGCAAGTTCCGTAGAGTAATTGTTGCACGCCCGAGCAACTACATTGCGAAGGCATTTGGAATTTCGTCTTTATTTACACGCCTCAGGTCCGACTCGAAGATTATCCTGGCGTGGGTCTGAAGTTCGTCTTCAAGACGGAAACCTTGTTTCGGAAACCAGAAACGAGAATCCAATGTTTGACTGAACTGTAACTGACTGTTATGCTCACTGCGCAGGCAAGACAATCCGACCGGTTTCCTTTCTTGAGGCGTATATGTGTCAAAACTTCTGAATTCTCGACCGTGGTGGTTCGGCCCGAAATGGTTCCGTGACGAAGAAGAACCCCTTTAAGTAGCTGAATTACCCAAGTACTCCAAATTACCGTCACGAATGACTTGGTGATGGCGCGGCCCGTAAATGTCAACGAGCCTGCAACTCAGAACTAGTACCACGAACTTTGACCTCTGACTTTAAATTCCAGTCCAGAAGATTCCTCGCATATTAGAAGCTCACTGAAAATCTGGAAACTTTCTTCTATGTTCTCAAGCCACCCATAAGCCTCCTTTAGGACCGACCCTTTATACTTGACTTTATAGATTTACTTTAATTATTCATTACTTCATTTCTACAGTTCTAGAGACAACCAACGATGCTGCTTGGGTTATGCAAGGCGAGTGTTCACTTTTAATGACTTCGTCGCATGTTAGGTTGGGAGAATCCATAGTTTCAAATACAGTTTCAGCCTGGTTAAGATCAGGTGCACTGACTTTTTTTTTTAACGGAAATGGGTTAAACGTTGACTAGTTCTCATCCAAAACTACAGCGTTATCAACTGATGTGGAATTCAAACTCTGAGAGCTCCCGCCTAGGTGCGATAATTATTAAAGTAGTTACTGTAATAATCATAGTGAATTTTATACTAACTAAAGTTGTTACTACCATTACTTTAAAAGTAATTATAATTATTACAGTATTAACTATAATACTATAGTATACATAGTTTGCTACTGTGGTGGACTATGGTGGAACTATAATAACTATACTGAAACTACGACCGTAAAATTATAGTAGAACCAGGGAGGACAGGAGAAAGCACGGCCATAAGGCCCTTATGGGAGAGTTTGTCGTGATGCGCGTTCCAGCCTGTAGGTGGCGTTCGGATCGCGTCTGAGGACACCGTAACTGTCATTCTAATGTTATAAACATTGTTTTTCCAATCATTTTCTCCACTCTTCGGGTAAGTTATATACATACGTGTAGTTTTTAAGTTATTCAAGCACTATTAATCTTCCTCTGAAACGAGTAGTCTATTATAAACTATAAACTATCACTGTACAATCTATAAAAACCTAATGACGCATGGTAGGTAACAATCAACACTTACACAGTTCTGTGTTCTTATTATTTTCTTTTTGTGAAAACTTGTACATTTTACATGTAGTAAAATAACCATTTTTCACCATTTCATAATAGATTTTAAATGCCTGCAACCTGTTATGTGCAAAATTGCAACACGGGAAATAGGACATGCACCGAGAAAAGGCGCTTATTTGGTCCACCTTGAGATGATGACATGTTGAAAAAATGAGAATTGGCCATCCCAAGGAAAGACAGCTCACTTGGCCCAAACTCTAAAGTCTGTGAACTGTATTTTCAAGAAGGAGAGATTTTGAAGGAGGATGTATTTCATGTCAAAGGAAACATTGTACGAATACACCGGAAACACTGGGCATTACAGAAAGGAGCAGTACCCTCAATCTTTCCCGGATAGTAACTCCTCCTATACTGTTTTCACAAGTTACAATTCCTTGTAAAAATTAATTTCACCATAATGCCAATTAGGTTGCCCATCCTATCTATCAAAGACACCACAGAATCAAAGGAAACCACCATCAAGAAGATCCAGCAGTCCTGTCATAGCATCTGAATCTGAAGAGGCAGTTGGGACCAGTAACAAGTCATTCAGCGTGGAGTCGACATCCAATGTAACAACAGCATCCGAACCAGAGGCGGAGGTCCTAGCTTTTCTGATGAGCCACCAGGTGTGTACTGCATATCATCAAAGGTCGTAAAGAAATTATCAGTTTTGCTTTGCAGGTGACCCGGAATTAGAAAACGGCGAGTGTTTTCTAAAAGAACTGAACCAGCTTAGTAGGCCAAGTGATTTCTGGAGTTGGCATCGTGACAAAGCTAACGGAAGAAAATTTTTTTACTCAGAGACTTCGTCTGTGGATGGAAGAACATCTACCCTGAAATACCTGAGTGTAGATCTCCAGGGAAATATCCATTATTTTGCCTTCGACAAACAGTACTTGGCCAGTTTGCTGCCTACATCGTTTTCCTCTACAGCAGATGTAGCAGCTGCATTGGCAAAAGTCGACCTCCTCATCCTCTGCCGCAGCGTCGTCGACTCAGAGCTTTACAACAGTGTTCAATATGTTGCATCAGGGAGGCGTCTTGGGACTTGCTGGAGATCTAACAACTGTGCTCTTTTTCTGGAAGTCAGCGATAACTCTTCTGGGGTTGATGATGATGTCTGTCGTCCCTGCAAGTACCTAAAAAAACTACTATACCAGAAATATAAACGCCGTCAAACTGCCTCCAAAACATCCATCAAGTGCAACTGGAGGTTTCTGGGCTCAGGTGACCTGAGTAGGACACTGAAGGCGCGAAACAATCGTATTGGTGCTCTCCAGCGTTCCAATCAAAGGAAAACCACAGCTGTCGAGGTATTATTGTCGTCAAGAAGTTAAGCCCTGTTAACATGAATTCGACCCAGATGGATTGTGTATACTACATCCGCTGGCTGCAGTCTTCTACGCAGATCAAAATTCTATCTCTGTTGCATGCAAAACTTTATAAGAACCAACAACCATTTTATCTGTTGTACCTTCATGACCTAAGCGTTATTGCAGAATTTATTATTTCTCGGTAATTTCTTGCTGCTTCGAATTAAACTCTTTATTGGAGTACTTTTCTTCTTTACAAAGAGAACATAATTGATTTGTTGCACTGTTGTTAATTTTTGCAGAAATACAAAAAAGAAGCCACCGATCTAAGAAAAGAAATTGAAAGTTTTGATCTTTCACAGCTCGAGAAATTTGTAGAAAACTGTGACGAACAGGTATTCAGTAGTTAGACCAAGACTATTTTTCGCAATATTCTAAAATATCATTCTGATCTAAAGGTTAAACTTACAATACGAACCATTTGTCAGGCAGCCAAGTTCGAAGGTAAATCGAAGCAAATGCGGTACGAAACTGCCTGGCTGTTAGAAACTCTGTTACTGAGAATTAAGAGTAAGGCTTGTTTCGACCACATCAGAAGCAGCGGCCTACTACCGTTGCCACACCCGACAACTCTTCAAAGGCTTCTCAGCGGAATGTCTACAGAATTCGGCTTCAACGAGTTCGCACTACAAGCAATCAAGCAGAGGCTTCAAGGGAAAGAGCTCAAGGATCGAGTCGGTAGTCTTGTTTTCGATGAGATCAAAATCACCAAAGATGTAACGTTCAATCCGCAAACTCTTCAGTTTGATGGGTTCGTCGACTTTGGTGAAAAATCAGGGATTGGTTCTCAAAACTCGGAAACCGCTGATGAAATTAAGCTTGCCGACCACGCACTTGTATTCGCCTTCCACTCCCTGACTGACTCGTGGATGCAGCCTTTTGCTGTATTCGCAAGTAGCGGCGCGGCACCTGGAACGGAGTTAACCCGGCTTGTTTTAAAAGCTATAACCTGCCTAGAACAAAACTTCGCACGTGTCTTAACGATTGTCTGCGATGGAGCACAGTCAAACGTGGCTTTTTGGGACTTTGTGGTATCACCGGAGAGGGCTCAAAGCTGAGATTACTTCATTGAGCACCCACTTCATGAACACGAAAAGATATACTTCATCAGCGACGTGCCGCCCCTGTTTAAATGCATTCACAATTATATCTTCGAAAAAAAAGTAGTGCAGGTGAAAATATTAATGCGTAATCAAATCTCCAGTGACATTCTCCAACACCTCTGATTTAGTTCAAGTGCAAGAAAGTGGAGTATCAGCATTTGGAGAAGTTGTTGAAGGTCGAAGAAAAAATTCCCGGACAATTACGTGTGGTGCCTAGAATCAAGCGTGCACACATCTATCCAACATCTTTTCAAAAGATTAATGTACGCCTTGCCGTCCAAGTAAGTTATATCGCAGGTGTCAAGTGGATTGTTTGATGTATTCTCGATTTATTGATTTACACAGGTGATATCTCATTCAGTGTCGACAGCATTTAACTTCTATAGGAATGTTCCGGATAAGACAATTAGTCAGCATTTCGTTGGGAGCGAGAAGATTCAAGAACTGTTTCTTATATTGAACGACGTCTTCGATGTGTTAAACTCAAGATGGGAAACTCATGCTATTACCCAAGAAAACTGGAACCGAAAGAAACACGTACTGAGAAATGATCGTGGCAAAACGTGCACTTACAAACAGACTTCTTTCTTTTTTCTTTCCAGGTTCTCAACAATTTCCTTAGGATTCTTGACGATACTGAATTCGAGGCGAGAGTGAACGAAAACAGTATCCCTTTCCTCTCGGATAGAACGCTTCTGAGGATGCGAGTTTCGTTACACAGCATCTTGCACGTCGTGGAACATCTTTTCAGTCTGGAATGTACTGTAGTTCTAACTGGACGATTCAACCAAGATTGTATAGGGGTAAATCTGTAGTAATACTTTGGACAGTCTTTAATACAAAACTTGTTTTAACGTTAAAAGCGTTTCTTCGGGTTGATCCGAGCTGCTGGAGGAGGGCAAGACCATCCGACGGTATCGTCGTTTTGCCAGCTGTTCAGACTTCTGACAGTTTATTATCCAACGAAAGCCATCCTGGGAGCCAACGTAGACTCGGAGGAGAAACTCGTGATAATAACGTCATACAAGGACTGTATGTTGGCGCAGTTTAAGGGAAAGAAACAAAGGAACGCTGAATATAAAAAAGAGCTACAAGATTTTTTCCTGAGCGACTTATGCACCCAGATTGAAACTAAGGAAGTCGCAGAAGTACTCACTACCAACATGGTGACAGATAATATTCTATATTATCTGTGTGGCTATCTCCTGCATACACGCCAGCAATGGACCAAATGCAAAAGCTGCATGGTAACCATGATGACAACTGCGGTGCCTGACTTTCCCAATAAGGACACAGTCCAATACTTGACCACCCAGAAGAACAAAGGTGGACTACAGTTTGCATCTGATGCCATGTTCATGCTTGTCAGGATAATTGAACGGTGTGTTTCAGACATGATAGCAAGAGGGGAGATGTTGATGAAAGATTCTTTCATGAAAGTTCTTGCCGAGATTCCTCTTGAAGTGGTTCCAATAGTAGGATGTGGGGAGCACCAGCAAGCTCTTCTTCCTACTTTGATATTTGAATACCTGATCCTAAGGTTTCGTTTCTTTGCCAAAATTAAAAAAAGGGAATTAACCCATACTCAGAATGCTGCCGCCCATTCTAATCGAAAAAAATCTAAACTTGTCTAATCAAAAATTCGTCTGTGAACCGTAATTTGTTATTGGTCAACAATCAGTGTGTGATAACCAAGAATGTCAATTACATACTTTTCCTTTTGCATGGATATGCTGCTATTTTACAGGTCCAATGAGTGCTTTGAAAAATTCTGTATAGATCAGGGCGAACCATTTGATTCGCATCTTGCCAAGCATTTTAATCTACGAACCGTGGGTTATGCCAAAACGGCCATTGAAGACCAACCTCTCTGCTACGGACAGACGAATCAGACATGTTTGTACAAAATCTCGCTTAAGGTAACTGAAAAACTATGGACTCGAATAGCGAATGCCCCTGTGCCAAAAAAAAGAAAAAAAATCCTTTACATAACTTAGTAACATTGTCAGCTGTAGATGGGAGTTCGTTTAGTATATGCGCTATATTTTTAATTCTATTGTCGTGAATAACGCACTCTAAAATAATTTTCCATTATAAAGGCAAGCTATTAATGCATGCGAACCTGGAAAAGTTTTACTGCTTTAGTATTTAAAAGAAATCCATATTTGACAGATTTTTCTCGTATTCCTCGTAAGCCGCCAGCTATTCGTGTCCTCAGACGCGACACTAGCGCCATCTCTAGCCAGGAACACGCATGACGACAACCTCTCATATGGCCGTGATTTCTCCTGTGTAACTTTGGCTTATCCTGAACAGACGCCATTCAACTAACTCAACATCTCATACGGTAAAAATCTAATCTAAACACAATTCATCAAGTTGATTTTATTTTCTGAGTTTTATTTTATATTTAAGTTTTTTCTTTCAGAAATGGAGCGTTCAGATAAAGAGGTAGTAACGTGCTTCAACAGTATTTTTCCCAAGTTCCCGTTTACAATAACCTGTACACTGGAATCTACTGATGTCTCAAGGCATTTTACAAACCAAGCAGACAAATGGAAATACTAAGATATTACAAACGATCTTTTCTTCTTGCTAGGACGATATTGGATGCACGATATGGGAAATTTCTATCGATTACAGTATCATCCATTTCCATTAATCTTCCGTCCCATTGAGTGTATGAAATTAGTACCATGACTTTATGGGCCAGGTGTAACATTTAATGGGGCACGCATATTGCAATAGGTCATTCATGGGACAGTCAAGTAAACTTGCTGGGCCTCAAGATCTCCATTTTTTTCTTGGACATAAAGTTGCTTGTGCCAACATCACGCGTTCGCTCATGGCAGGTACATGTAATTTAAATGTAAACGCTGGGGCAACATAAAATTTTGTTGCATACGTTTAACTTGAACATAAGTTAGCCGTCCCAGAGTCCAACGGGTAAATCAGAAACTGCGGGGACAATAAGGTTTCGGACAATCAAGAGTTGATGATTGATCTATATCCGTTACCCAAGCCGGTTGACCTGTTTGCAACACTTGAAGGAGGGTCATTATTCACGAAGTTGGACCTTACACAGGCCTATTTACAGTTAGAGCTTGACGAGGCCCCTAAGGCACTAACCACCATTACCACGCCCTGGAGTTTATTCCAATACATGCAGTTACCCCATGGTATAACCTCCGCTCCCGCAAAGTACCAGAAAGTGATGGGCGAGCTTCTTGCGCGTTTCCCCTACTGAGAAATTTATTACCTTGACGATATTCTGACAGTTGGGCGTACTGAAAAGGAGCACTGGAACCGTGTCCAAGAAGTTCTTGAGAGACTGGAGTCCGTAAAATTCAGATTAGAATGGACTAAATGCAAGTTCTGTCTTCCGGAGATTCCGTTTTCGAGTTTTGTAGTGACAAAAGGGGGTTGAAGAAAGGTCCGGAGCAGATCTAGAGCCGTGATGGATGCACCCCGCCCTCGGAACATACAAGATCTAAGGTCGTTGCTCGGGTTAATCCAGTATTGTGAAAATTAACTTCGAACTTTGTGCACTATGGCGGAATCCCTTACCAGGCTCCTTGGTTCCGGGACTTAGACGGCCTGGGACACACAGCAAGAATCTATGCGTAGAACCGAGTAAAGAGGAGTCTTGATTCCTCCCCCCCCCCCGATCCTGTCACTATGCTTAATCTCTACGCTTAGAATGCGACGCCTAGGCGGTTGGAGTAAGGGCAGTACTGACCCAATCTTTTCCTGATGGGTGTAGCCGGCCATCGCGTTCGCTTCGAAAACTCTCTTGTCTGCTGAGCGGGCATATTCACAAATAGCTCTTGCTCTTGATCTTATCTTTGGAGACCCGTGTTCTTACGATCTTCCTTACGGGAGAAGATTTTTCCCCATTACTTATCATAAGCCACTGCTGGCCATCCTTAGGTCAAAGGTTGGAATTCCTCCGTTGGCAGATGCGCGCAAGCAACGCTGGGTGATTTTGCTTTTCGTTTACAATTATTCCTTGGAATTTCGTCGATTGGAAGATAACGCGAATACTGACGCGTTGTTTCGACTGCCAGTCAACATGGAATTCCGTGATGTCGTGACCACGTAATCTGTTGCTTAGTAACAGCTCTCAGCTAATTCAGCTCACAAGCCCAGCTGATATAAGTTACTTAGCAACAGTTCATGTGGGCATGGTTACGCGGCTTGGTTGCTAGGGTATCCGCTATTACAATCGGTATAGCCTGGTTGCGGCCTTGAAGGCTTTCATCCTTTACTACTCCCCGGTCTTTGCTATATCAGGACCTCTCTAGATTTTCATCCTCGAAAAAGAAAACGGTTGCCAATTGGCTGGACGTTTCCGCGTCGTCATACGCCAAGGTGAACGAATTAATTGCATGTAAACGCAATGGTTTCTGCGTTTGCTCAATCTTCGGGTTAAAAAAACTAATTATAAATGCTGCTTTGTATCAAAGTCCGAGAACACAACAGTAACGACACTGACAAAACATTTTTGTCATTTCCAAAGGGTGAAAAGTTCAGAAATATACGTTTGAAAGCTGCCAGAAGAGCTGACGCTGTGACCGTCAAGTCAACGATGTATTGTTGTTAGGGCCACTGTGATCTAAGTACCTTCTAATTTAACGCTTTCAGTTGTTATAATAAGATAATCTTCTGAGACATTAAAAACTTTACATCTGAACACTGCAATATACTAAACTGCCTCTATTGCGTTACTCTCGTCGAGCGCAACAATGTGAAACTAAAGTTTTTTGTTTCTCTTTCCATTTATTGTAAAAGGACAATGGTGCTGAAACTACATCAGATTTTAACTTTCTGAAGGTAAATTGTTCATGAGAGAAGCTGTTATCCCGCACAAGTTTGCGTGCAAGGAATCCAGGCTTTCAAGTACTCGAAATCTACCAAGACCTCTTTCCACTGCACGAGCAACACGACAGGAGCTGAGGGATATGCTTCACGAAAATATGCCATCAGATTTTTACAGAAAATAATATAGTTTACACTTAATTAATATCAACTGAATTTACTAAAGTAAAGCGCAATCGGCAGATGTTTTCAAGGATGAAAGTGACCATGATCCCGAGCAGCTTACACAGCACAGTTCATTTCCGCCTACTAGCGCCATTCTGAGACCCACTATATAAAACAGTTTTGCTTTTTGATCTCCCGAATCAACTTCAAATCCTGCACAACTAAAACCAAGGACGTTGCCATCCAATTAGGGATTAAAAAAATGAAGAAATACAATCGGAGCAAAGGAATTAATACTTAGTCAACCTAGAATTTTAAGAAGAGTACAAATAAACTGGCCTGCTCTCCATTAAAACAACCAAAATTGGCTCACACTAAGACGAATTGAACTGTGCTGGAACTTGATCGTGAACAGAATCTTCAAAGTGATGACACAAGTTTCGAAACTTGGTACTTCAGATGAAACTAGCAGCAATGCAGAGGAAGAGCTTTCACATACCTGTGACGAGATGTCGAGCGTCTGCATCAGTGCTCAAATAATGGAAGACTGGCTCCAAGAAACCAGCCTGGAAAAGACAATAAGACCCCTTGAGGGAAAATAAAGAACATATTTCGGAGTTCCAAAGCATTCTTGGTATATTATTCATCTTTTCAGTGAAGAGTTCGAATATCAAAGTAAAGCTCTAACTTCCACGTATATCGTGCCGTTAGTACTAAGAGAATTCGCCTGAACGAGTCATTTGAGATCTTAGAGATGATTTTGGAGTTGCTGCATCTCAGGCCTCCCGGATTTTTACGAACCAAGTTGCTTTGATTGCGGGCCACTTAAAAAAAACTAACCGCGTGGCCGGATGCCGTTTCAATCTACCGACGCCTGCCAATACCATTTCGCATGACATATTTGAAAGTTCAGCTGGTTATGGACTGTTCGAAATTTACATTGAGAAGACTTAGGATACTGCGTACCAGTATTGTCTTTTTCAAACTACAAGAAAGCAAATTTAGTGGAATATTACCACGAACCACATTCAATGTTATTTAGTTAAGTTTACCTTTAAACTTTACGCCACATCGTTTTATTACCTTGTTTGTTTCACACCCTCGTGTCCCCGATTGTGTGACCCCCTTTACCCTCGAGTTTCTTTTTTATTACGATGTTTGTCTCTGCCGAATGTATAAGAGCGCCCTCTTACCCCCGCTCGACAGAGAGTCGGTCAGTTGATTTCGGTTCAGATTTTCTCTCGTTCCCCATTCACATGGTTCCTTGTATTTTCGTGCAACGTATGTTTATCGCGTTCGCACTTAGTCCTTCATTTCCCAACCCTTGGTGAAAGATTTTGTCTGTAGTGAACTTTAGCGTAAGTGTAGATTCAGTGTTAACTTAATAAATCTGTTTACACAAACTCTCTCTGTACGTTACTTCTAACGTTTGCAAGCAACGAATCCAGTCTCTTAAACCACACTACCCCGAAGTTGTCTTAAGAGTTTCACCACAATATCTTATTTCAATAACGCCAGTCGGCGCGATAAATTTAGTCTCTAGAGGCATGTCCAAAAGAACACCGGATGTAGAGCCGACAGAATTCGGTGCTTCTTGGTGTTTCACACCCAGCAGGACATTTTATGACGGATAGAGAATTCATGCATTTGAAAGAAGTTCGACAACAAAAGGTTGAATACTAACTCGGCCTGCAAGTGCCTCAGCCGGAGAGAAGCTACCAAAAGCAACTGCGAAACAATCCCGAGTTATCGCAAGCCAGCAGAGTCCATGTAGAAGGAGCCATTAGTCGCATTCGCGAGTTTAAATTTTCTCAACACTTTACATGTAACGAAGTAAAATTAGTCAAGAAGGGAGACCAATGCAGTTACTGTAATTTGCGAATTAGCGAACTTGCAGAATGCATTGATGGCGTGTTGACGATGACACTTTCCCGTTTTTTTCAAAAGTTTAAGTTTTATTGAACAGGTGAGGAGTCCACAAGTATTCTAAATACATTTTCTCTCGAAAACTTCGTCACGTCTTCTATTAATTTATTTACAAAATGAAAAATAGGAGCTAACTTAAATTATCTTTTACGCCTCGCGTGGTTTTGAAGTCAGGATGGGCTAAGTAATAAAAGCATTTTTTTTGCGCTCCAACAATCTGAAGTTGCATTTGGGCATAGCAATTTGGCGAAGACGCTCCATCGGAATATTGTACGAGGTGAAGCTTCTTGTTTTCGTGGGGCATTTCACCTCGATAATGAAATCGCTCCCTATGTCACCAGGAGAAGCCCCAAGGGTTGGGCTGTCGTAATGCCTGATTAAGCCAACACCAGCAAACGGTTCCACAATCCTCTCTCGTATTGTCTCCAGAACCTGTGATCCAAGGATCCTTCCTCGTCCATCTCTTTGGTTCCTTTTAGCCCGCGAGCTCCAACGATTTTTTCAATTAGCGAGTCCAACGCTGTTTTACACTTCGAGGCTTCATACTCTTTTGAAGCAGCTACCATACCGTAAGGTAAGTCAAACCATGACTTATTACGGCTCTGGCTTCTTGTTGTAGCCTCTACATTTTTACATTTTTCCGTTGACATGTCACTGGAGCAGATTCGGGAAAAATGCTCGAACGATTGAGGAGACCCCCTCTCCTACCTTTGTAGTTGGGACAACGAACGTAGAGAAAGTTTGTCCTCCGTTGTTTCCGAGGCCTCGCGAAGCTGCCACGTTTCTGCTGAGCAGCATTTCAGAACAGCCTCTTGCTTCACTCGTTTGAAGTAGCTTCCTGGCTCTGTCACTTTGCTGGATGGTTGACTGAAACGTTTCTTTCTGGAAGGAAAGTCGGTCGCCCCGTACGATCCAACGGCCAGAAGTTACTGAAGAGAGTGCCGACTTTCTACAGTAGGATCCACAGAGGTGGGTGATGACTCCTCGCTTCTAAGGTGTCCCCACATCAAAAAAGCTACTGCGTGCGTACAACCATTACCGTCAAGTCTGTCCAAAGGTAAATCTTAATCTTTGCGGGGGCCAACGCTTAAGTGAAGTACTGCCCCAGCCGAGCAGCGATCACTGCTCCGATGAGCCCAGCCAGGCCAAGGTTAACCACGTCAATAAAGTATTTTCATGTATCGCGAACCGGCTTAGCCTTAAGATTGGACAGTTGGTCTGGGAACAACCCTTACCATTGTGTCTTGTGGCCGAATATCCCTTTTTTTCTTTATTTAAATTTAAGAAGGTAAAAAGCTCCTGAAAGACGTTAAACTAGACATTTTTGGAATCTGCGTTATATTAGGAATATTTTGGTTCCATTTTGAGATAACAGCTCTTAACAGAATTCTTGCAGGCCACGCTAAAGAACACCCGATTCTTGTAGTGCTTTGTTTACCTGTTGGTTGCCTCACAGAAATGTAGTTCTTGTATTTCCCCTTGCTTGTCAAATGTTGAAGCACATTGCCTTAAATCATTTCAACTTTGTTCTCGTGTACACAGGACCCTTGCCATGATAACTCTGTTGTTTGCTGTAAACAGGTTGTGTGTCTACGGGAAACGATGCAATTTTCCCCCGTCCCCCCCCCCTTGTTAGGTACATCCTCTTTTATTTTGCTCACTTGCATTTCCAGTGCAAGTTAATTTTAATTTATTATTTCCATAGGAGGAAAAGGATTTCGGGAAGAATCGCCCAGACTCCCTTTTTACCCAGTATAAATAGCTGGGCGAAAATGTCTGGGCGAAAGTCCCTCGACCTCACAGAGGCGGGCGCAGGACAAGGCAAACCATGGGGCTGAGCGAATACAGACTCCGAGCATAAAGCTGCCAGAGCACGGGCCCCGATGAGAAGCCCAGTGCTAGAGCAGGAATGCCAAAAGCAGACAGGTCGGTTGACGCAAGCGTCAGAACCAACAGTCACCGCAGCAGCGAGGCAAATGAAGAATGAGAGCAATTGCGGGGGGTTTTTATAGGGCTCTGAGGGCAGCCATTTTGATCCTCGATACCAGCAAAAAGAGAAAGCGACCCTTGGTCCAGGAACTGTGACCTCACGGGATTACGCGATTTTAAGTGCGAATATTTGCTGAGGATTAATCAAACCATGAAAATAATTTCACAATCCTATTGATTTTTTAAAATTCTATACTAATACTATTATCGGAATAAAATAATTTTAACTACTATAACTTTTTAATGATTATAAATAACAATGTTACTTATTGCATTATTTTTAATGAAAACAATCTTTGCGAAATTATTTTTTTTTTTACAGTATCAATTTCCAATCAAATGCACAAATTTACAGACTATCGATTTTAGAACTATTTATTACTGGAGTATCGATTTTCGAACTATTTCCCACTACATTATAGATTGTTGAATTATTTACTACTAGAGTATCGGTTCTAGGACTATTTGCTACTGGAGTATCGATTCTAGAACTATTTGCTACTCGAGTATCGATTCTAGAACTATTTGCTACTCTAGTATGGATTCTAGAACTATTTGCTACTCGAGTATCGATTCTAGGACTATTTGCTACTAGAGTATAGATTGTGAAACTATTTATTACCAGAGTACCGAATTTAGAACTATTTATTACTAGAGTATCGATTCTATGACTATTTCCTACTAGAGTATAGATTGTGGAACTATTTACTACTCGACTATCGATTCTAGAACTATTTGATACCAGAGTATAGATTGTGGAACTATTTCTTACTAGAGTATCGATTCTAGAACTATTTGCTACTCGAGTATCGATTCTAGAACTATTTGCTACTCTAGTATGGATTCTAGAACTATTTGCTACTCGAGTATCGATTCTAGGACTATTTGCTACTAGAGTATAGATTGTGGAACTATTTATTACCAGAGTACCGAATTTAGAACTATTTATTACTAGAGTATCGATTCTATGACTATTTCCTACTAGAGTATAGATTGTGGAACTATTTACTACTCGACTATCGATTCTAGAACTATTTGATACCAGAGTATAGATTGTGGAACTATTTCTTAGTAGAGTATCGATTCTAGGACTATTTGCTACTAGAGTAGAGATTGTGGAACTATTTACTACTAGAGTATCGATTCTAGAACTATTTGTTTTAAAACTATTGGTCCAAGATCGATAGTCTGTAAATTTGTGCATTTGCTTGGAAATTGATACTGTAAAAAAAAATAATTTCCCAAAGATTGTTTTCATTAAAAATAATGCAATAAGTAACATTGTTATTTATAATCATTAAAAAGTTATAGTAGTTAAAATTATTTTATTCTGATAATAGTATTAGTATAGAATTTTAAAAAATCAATAGGATTGTGAAATTATTTTCATGGTTTGATTAATCCTCAGCAAATATTCGCACTTAAAATCGCGTAATCCCGTGAGGTCACAGTTCCTGGACCAAGGGTCGCTTTCTCTTTTTGCTGGTATCGAGGATCAAAATGGCTGCCCTCAGAGCCCTATAAAAACCCCCCGCAATTGCTCTCATTCTTCATTTGCCTCGCTGCTGCGGTGACTGTTGGTTCTGACGCTTGCGTCAACCGACCTGTCTGCTTTTGGCATTCCTGCTCTAGCACTGGGCTTCTCATCGGGGCCCGTGCTCTGGCAGCTTTATGCTCGGAGTCTGTATTCGCTCAGCCCCGTGGTTTGCCTTGTCCTGCGCCCGCCTCTGTGAGGTTGAGGGACTTTCGCCCAGCTATTTATACTGGGCGAAAACGGAGTCGGGGCGATTCTTGCCGAGACCACGAAAAGACGGAAGCCCACCGTGCTGTATGGAAAAGCGCTAAACTGTACGTCCGCAAGCTAGCAAAAGACGAACACGATAGATACCGTGCCAAGTTGACTAGCCACCTCGGGTCTTGGGATCCGTACGGTTCAGAAGAAGATGTTATGACCTCAGACATCACGATGTGGCCTTCTGTGAATTTCACAACACAACAGATTACTTCATATATACACTTGTAGCCCTAAACTGGAGAGCAGCTAAAAAGTTTCAAGGCTTTAAAGGCGTCAAACTTCTTCACAAATGGGTTTGTGTTAAAAGTTGTAAGTTTTACTAAAGCATTCATAAATGCGTGCCTGCCCTCTCAGCACCGAATCTTGTTGGGAGTTGTGAGACGACCGCAGTCAGCCAACGAAACTCCAGATTGTCCATGGCTGCTTCCACAAACCAAACGATGAAGTGAAAACTGCACTCTGCATTTGCTTGGCTCGGTATGATACAGAATACGTTACACTTGAATTTGATCATGGGCGCCAATGTTTTGCTCCCCATTGCAGGACTGATGGGGCTTGTTCTTATATCGAAGCTATGTTGTATTACTCGAAGCACCAGTACCGCTCAGCTTCTCAGTCAGTTATGGCTACATCAATGATAGTGTCCTGCACGGAAGGACCTCGCCAGTGGATTGTTCCTGGAATAAGCTTTTCTTAAGTTCCGAAGGTGAACTGGAGGGAGTCTGAAAAATTTTAAAAATTCATGTAAACCACATATAAAGTGTTACACATCTATTGGGAGAGAAAAACTTGAAGAATACGGCAAAAATAAACACTTCTCTTACAAATCAGTTGCGAAATTCATATTGGATTTAAAAAAAAACCAAAGAACTGAACGAAAAATAAAATCACCGTCCGTCGCAATAATTTTAAGAATGGAAAATAAAGCATTCTAAAGATTACTTTGTAATTATACCAGTATAGATGTAATTAATATTTCGGCAATAAAATTTAATTATTTATTATGGCAACGCCACTGACTGGCCGTAGGCTTGTAAATTGCGCACGCGTTGCAGCGCGGAGAAGCCGGGATTCAAACCTTCGCGGATTCACTGCAAAGAATCGTGAAATTAATAAGACATTATCTATTTTCGCGTACAGATTGTCAATCCTCTGTATCGTTAATGAGTTTCTGAGAATGTAATGTTCGCACTAGATGGTTTCCAATTTCATCCGGGAAATATCCTTTTGAATTGTATCAGACTCAAATGATGGGTTAAGCTCTCTAATGAATGAACATGTACGATTTCATAATCTGGAGTAAATATTATTTATATACATTATATTATATGTGTTTTACCAATAACCTATAAATATTGTATTAAACGTACAAGTCTTTCAGGGTGATTACATCATAATTCAGTACCCTGGTGTTGTACAAATTTACATGAATCAAATACAAGACAACTCGACTTGATGCAGGGTGGTAATGCCTGATTTACACAAGTTGATTTTCTTTCTACAACAAAACAGTATGAGCAAAAAAAAAAATGACCATATATAAGCCGTGCTGGGAAGGTGAAAAATTCCGAGTTCGAGGCCTTCTCCGATGATGAGTAATATCGATTATCCCATGATCAGTGAGGTGGACGAGGCACGTCTGCTATAGGATCCACCAGGTAATCCACCTGCTGTTCATAAAGGAGGTGCGGCTGCTGCAGAAGTGGGCCCTGCTGCGACATAACGAGGAGAACAACTGTTAGCGGGGCTGTTCCAAAACCTCCTGCGGTTGAACGTTCGAACCATCAACTTCGCTGGGGGGGGGGGACCAGATTATCGATAGAGGGGGGCCGGTCCATCGCCCTACGAAGCAGGCGGGAGTGAGGTGAGCAGAATGCACCAAGAACATATTACGAGTACATTGCTAACTAAACCTTCATGATATTTCCCAGGTGTCAAAGGTGTGCCAAGGCAGGACACCATGCTTCCAAATGCTTCTCGGGACGATGCTTTTCCTGTGACAGGACGGGCCACAGGCGGCACGCCTGCCCGCAACGGAAACAAACGGTTTGCTGTTGTTTGACTTATAGTGTAAGAATCGTACATATTAAAACTGATTTTGTTTTTCTCGTTGGTGCAGGAAGCCGCACACCTGCCCGCAAAGGGAACAAACGGTTTGCTATTGTTTGACTTATAGTGTAAGAATTGCACGTATTAAAACTGATTTTGTTTTTCTCGTTGATACAGGAAGCGGCCCACGTGACTGGATCGACTAGGCCCTCAACACAAGACAGCGCAGCAGCAGCTGAAGATTCTTCTATGTAGTTAAGTGTTTGTCTTACTATCTGTACGATGATACTGACTGGCTTGCGTGACAAAGAAAAAAGTTAAATAAATAACAATCGACAGAATCATGATATACCTTCGTTCAGTCCTTGGGATTTGTCCTGTGCTTTTTGTCTTGCCCTATAATACAGGAAAAATAATTTGCTAGCACAAAACCGTGCAGCCCACAGAACTCGAGGTTGCTCCACCTGGTGCACAAAACCGTAACACCAGGGATGCACAAGCCGTGCAGAAACTGCACCTGAGTCTATATAGGTTAACATTAATTTAAGTATAATTACGTTCAAGTAACTGCAAAATCGATTGTTCCATAAAGTCACAAATAGCTAGCTTATCGTTGCTGACAGCTATATTGAGCCTGCAAAAGATTTCACTTGGTTTCACGAGGACATATTTCTTTTTGTCGCTATAAACATAATTGCAAAGAAGAGACAAGCCAGCTTCAGTCTCTTTCGAAATATAGTCCCCTAAGAACTGTATCACCCTTCTCAAATGAATTCCCGCATGGGTCGGTCACGTTGCGCGTAAGCTTATAAGGAACCCGGGTAATCTCTCCGACACAGAAGCGCTAGTTTTCATCATTTTCACACTGAATTCCTACGATGTTGCCTACCTCACACTCTGAACCATCTATGCTGTTATTTCTTCCGTAGATTCACCTACAACTTCTTCTTAAGCCACGCCAATGTTTTCAGACGCAATGAGATCGAGATCACTGAATTCAGTCTCTAATTAGGTTTACCAGTCCCGCCTCCAGCCCCGCTCCCGTAGACAAACTCGGCTTCGTTAACATAGGCTCTTATGGGACTAAAAATTTCTTTCGCAAATAACAGAAAACCTAATAGACTTTTCCGGGAACGGAACCCGGATTCGAAATCATCATGAAATTAACTATTTTTTGGTATGAATAAAGTACGATCTAGACGCCAGATACTAAAATTAAAACTAATATAAACCTTTGTTTAGCCCAGTAAGAGGATAACTTTTTTCAGGTTACCCGTAGTTAGTCATTCGGCATTTCATAAGTTTCAGATGTCAACATTGGCAACTAAATCTTTACTTTGCTTATCAATTCGTGAAGTTTAAAGTGTTGTGTTAATTATAAAAGCTATCTATTTGATTTGAATTTAATAATTTAATACTCGTCTGCTTTTGGGGAGTTAGTAACTTTGATCCCGCCAAAAAATTATCCATTGTATATGCTTTAGAGAGGCTGACGAAAAAAAAATTGAAATACAATTTAATACACGTTAATTTAAGAATAACATTGTCGTGGCGTTATTTTCACTTTTTTTGCATTTTGTTAACAGAACCTGCCACGATATCCTTCCGAGTCTGTGCACGCTTATTCTTTCAAATGAAAGCCTCCCGTTTTCTGCGGAACGATTTTCCAGGCACGACACAAGAGGCATCTCAGATTGCTTTCTGTTCAGTATAGCACAAAGAATTTATCTGTAATATAAAACAATTTACTCTGTTTACAAGCAATTGGTTTTTAATCAAAGCTGGAATGTGTAAAAACAATTTCCTATGTGCAACGCTAATATTTGATGTCAGTCCTGGAAGATGCACGGAGTAGAACAATATGCCTGCTTACTTAACCTGTGGTGGAGCTAAAATATAAACAGGAATAGTTCAATTAGACATGTGTAACAAAATTTACTGGGGATTTGTAAGTTTTCGAGAATCTGCATCTCTGCGGGAACGTTCCCGAGCACTCGTGTGGTCAGACTCGTTTAAGGTGTCTGCAATGAAATATGATTTAAATTTAAACAGCGTTCGAGTCTTTTCATTTTTGCGCCCTGAAGGTTTGCCTTCTACCAAGTCTTATTTAGATTTTAATTTCTATCAAATAGTAGCCCACACGATGAGCTCTAATACAAGGACATTCGCGCTAGAAATAAGTATTTACTACGGGTAAGTCGAGGTTGAAGCCTTTTCTAGAAAATGGGTTTTGGAGTTTTTTTACTGAATCGCTGAGTTCTAATACAGCGTGTTTCATACCCATAAATAGTATAATTCATAAGCAATCAGAATCCGGGTCCCGTTCCCGGAAAATGCAATTCACCTTTTAAATATTTGCGAAACAAAGTTTTGGTTCCTTGAGAGCCCATGTTAAAGTTGCCGAGTTTCTCTACAGCCAATAGGAACGGGGGTGGGTGAAGCTTCGTGGTAAACCTAATTCTTCCTGATTTGTCTAAAGAGTCTTAGTCTTTTTAGGCCGAACTGTCTTCACTTGGAAGCCCGACACCCACGGACTCGGGTATTCCTCATTTGCAAGACATGCACAACAAAGACATGATACCTGGCGACACTTGATGCGGGCATCGCTTGCGCTGCAGAGCCAACAGATTGTAAAGCAGTAAGTTCCTCGAGTGATAAATTTTTGCATTCGTGAGAAGTTCTGGTTCCATCAATTGAGTAACAGTTACCTTAAATTTCATATCTCCCTCTGATTGGAAGAAGAATTTTCGCTGGAGGAGTTGTGCTCCATTTCCGTCCTTTTTCTGCGGCAGCTCCTCAAATTCCACCATAGAAACACAGTAACGGTACACTTCATACGCGTTTTGCAGTCTGAGAGCGTCACGATATTTGATGATGTCGACTGTCAATCTCCTCTTAACGTGGGCACAGGCTCCGTCGTGTTCTCCTTTACCGTTACGGCCTGCCGCCGTGAACCACAGCGTTATGGGGATCTCCTATCTCCTGGTTCGCAACATCATAAAGATGCATATTATTTTTCATCTGTCGCCCGTAGTATGTGAAACTTGTAATTATTCGTTCATAATGGACGCCTATTTCAATGACAAAAACTCGCAAGATTTGTGCATCTGCGTTAATTACGAACTCAGTGTCTTGTTTGGGTATATCAGACGAGGTGTAACAATAGTACTTCAATGATTTACCCCCTTTTTCGAAATAAGCAACTGTTACCAGTAATGTAACTCCATCTGGGAAAAATAGAGAAACTGAACCTTGCAAAAATTCTTACCAGCATACCTTTAGCAATGTACCTTCCAGTAAGTTGGCTAGCAAGTTTTTGATCTGCTGATGTTGCCACCTAAGTTCAAAGTAGGGCAAGGGGAATGTGGCCATTTCTTTACAAAACAGCAAAAATTTCAATTACAGGTAGCATGGCAGACTTCTGCAACATTTTCTTATTTACCAATAAGTAACTCTACCTGCATTTTTGTCACAGCATCTTGCGAAGCCGCTGGAAAGGCCTTCCGTATCTTAGAAATCCCACAGATGGTACAGTCGCCATTTATACAAGACAACTTGGGGAAGAGACGATCGTCGCTCTCACACACCATGAAAGCAGAACTTCACTTACCGTCATCTACGACTTCAAGTACTTCTGTAATGGCTGCCACAGATACTCTACCTTGACGTGCTTCTCGCACATGCCTGTCGTAGCATCCGACTTTCTCGGTAGTCTGACATGAGGGGGGGGGGCTTCAATGTTTGAACGCAGAAAGACTTACCTTTACTGTATCCGACATGACGATAAACATCCTGTACAATTACTGGTACGTATCAGATGCCATAAGTCGCTGGATTTTCTCACCGTTCTTCAGTTTCTTGGCGTCCTTCTTCCGTGTTGTACCATACGACGAGCTTATCCAATAGTTAATTAATTCCTTTGTTACCTCTGAGAGGGAATCGCTACGCTTCTTTGTTTCCGGTGGTTCGCACGGGTCAACGTTCACATTTCGACGGCGTATAGCTGACTCGGCGTACTTTCTGGACACGTGCAGGGACTTCGAAATCTCTCATGAATAAGTAACATTGCACATGTGGCATACGTGTAACATAATTTCAGATCACTTACCTGCTATTACATTCTTCGAGCCCTGTACAGCCATAGTGACCAGTGTATGGCGAACCTGGCGGGCATTCTTCTTAGGCCTCACCGTAACTTTCAAGCAATCCAGGCGCTCCATAATGTTCGAAACAACGTATGAAGAACTGCATCCCGAGCGGGTGTTACTTCAGGATGATGATCCCGACTCGGTGGAACACGGTGGAGGAAGCTCCTCTTCAGGAACTGGATCACTAGGTGCTGTCAATGACGTCCCACAAGCTTATTTCTCGCGCTTCTTTTCGGCACGGCGACGACGCTCCGAAATCCTCTTCTGTTTGCGGCGTAGTTCTTGCTTCCGTAGCTTCTCCTCCGTAAATCTACGTTTCTTCTCCTTACATTTTCGTGCTCGCCGCCTTATTGATGCCTTTCTCAGCTCTTCTGGGTTGGATTGGTCTTCGGCAGATAGCCTTTTCCTCGATTCCCCCCCCTCTTTTGACTTCACATCTATAGGCTTACGTTTGCACGCAGAACGTGTAACTTCCTGTACAATCACACAATATATTATTGTTTTTTCAGCAAAAGTTGTAATCCTATTCCATCGTTGAATTTTACGCCTGTTCGAAATACTGAACTTTGTATGTTCGGTGTCATGAACAGGCGTAATTACAGAGGAGTAATGATGTTATAAAAATTACATTTCATGATTACCAGAAGTCATTGCAGTATATGGGTGCCAGGATTTGCGACGGCTTGATTATCATGTGTTTAGTTTACGGTTCTTATGGGGTAACGTAAAATTAAGGTTCCTCAAGTAGTTACATAATATTCGTAATAAATAGAACAGTTTCAATTTATGAGTAATCTAACCTAACAAAGTATGATATTATAAGTTATATCACAAAGTAATGCAAGGTAATAATGTATATTAGTACGTAGCGTTCAAATAAGAAAAATATATGATAATTTATAATATACACAATTCAATTTAAAATAGTATTAATTGAATATTAATTGAATATTAATTGAATATTATAATTATATTAATTAATTTTTATTATAATAAACATATGTGAATAAACAAAAAGGTGTAATAATTTATCTTCAGGATTATGTTTATATGAAACCGTCTGCCAGAAAGGTTGTTAACTACAGAGGAGGAAGTCTTATCTTGCATAAATGAAAGTAAAGCACTGGGTGCCCCAGGCTTTGACAACATCCCTTCTTGGTCTTAGAACAAATTCCCGAGTCAGCTAAAATACTAACAATTATTTTTAACTCAGCATTGAACCTTGGATATTTCCCGGGGCGTGGAAGAAAGCCTCAGTGCAAGTAATCCCCAAAGCGAACAAACCGGACAGAACGTCACACCGGTCTTTTAGACCCATATCATTATTATCTGCTTTGGGAAAGACCTTCGAAAGTCTTTTAGCCACAAGAATCAACAGCATTTTATCGCAAGATAAATACTTCGCGGACCTCCAATCTGGTTTTCGGGAAAAGCTAGGGACGGAAGACGCTATCTTACATCTCACTGATTTTATTTCCAAAAACTTCTCTCGTCGTTTAGTCACTTCAGCGGTTCTTTTAGATATTAAAGAGGCTTTTGACAATATCAATCACGAGCAATTGATTAAAACCTTAAGGAAAACTTCAGTGCGCTACAATTTGATCTCCGTGATAGAAAATTTTTTAAGGAGAAGGTCTGTAGTTCTGAAACACGACGGTGCTCTCAGCAAAGAATTTTTACTATGCAAAGGTGTCCCTCAAGGTTCCTCTCTTTCCCCTCTCCTGTTCTTAGTCTATATCAATTCGGTTCTTAAATCCCTTCGTCAGAAACGCATACATATACAGGCCTACGCGGATGACCTACTCCTTTTTGTAGCTGGAAGATCTGCCAGAGTAAACTGTCGTCTTTTAAGTAGGGCCTTAACGAGTTTGGAGGCTCGAGTGAAAGGGTTAAAGCTGGAATTCGAGAAGGCAAAGACGGAACTAATTCATTTCTCGCGGAAACACAACATTCAGAGTGAGTCCCTCAACTGGAGCGGAAACATGATTTATCCGTCACATTCAGTCAGATATTTAGGGGTTATCTTAGACGCCAAACTCAACTGGAAAACTCATCTGTCCGAATCCGCCCGCAAATGCTGCGCAACAATGAGGGGGCTTTCGCGTATTGCGTTGAAACATAAGGGCTTGAGAGCAGACAAGCTGCGTGCTGTGGTGCGGGGTACAATATTGCAGAAACTCTTTTAAGCGGCGGTTGCCTGGGCGTCTGCCTCCAGTGCAGCGCTCAGGGCGGCGAAACAGGTCTACCGCAGCGCCCTTCTTCTGATTACCGGAGCAAACAGACAGATTAGTAATAGCGCACTTGAAATAGAAGCGGGTTTTCTACGCTTCGATTTACACCTCAAACAAATGTTGTTCATGAAGCTCTGCTCCTTAGCCACGTGTCCCCCGTCGCACCCTATTAGACAGTTACTTTACAACTACCGTGGCGCACCTGCAATATGGGGAAAATCTCCGCTTGGGTCCCTAGTAAGCGTTATGCGCAGCTATGACGACATGACCCTGTTACAATCAGTAACCGAAATATCAGTCCCCCGCACTATGACTGTCCTCCAAACGGGTGAACTTTATCATAGGGAGCTCAAAACAGAGGCTAAAGATATGGTCCTCCGAATGGAATCTCTGCAAGTCCCAAAAATCTATACTGATGGCTCCAGCGATGGCTTAAATACGGGGTTTTCTGCGGTTGAAATGCTGGAGGACAGGACTGTCATAGTGAAGAGACGTTTTACAAGGCCTTTTCAGAGTTATTTTGCGGAGGCTGCAGCCCTGGGTACGGCTCAAGAACTGGTGTCTGCAGAATCCCCTTCCGAGATCGCGGTCTTCTGTGATGCAAAGGCTGTGTTGCTCTCTCTGCAAAGTTCCACCCCTAAACATCTCGACCCTTACACAGCCTTTGCCAGAGACAAGTTACGGGAGGCTTCGGGAAAAACCTTGGTTTGGTTGGTCTGGTGTCCAGGCCATGAAGGCATCTTGGGGAACGAAATTGCAGACCAGTTGGCTAAAGAGGCTGCCAGGGACGTGCAAACACAAGTTTAGATCTGGGGACCCCGGTAAGTTATGCCAAATCGTGTTTTAAAGCCCACATTGTAAAGGAATGGTCTGTCAGATGGAAAACCGCCTCTACTGGAAATTTTTTACGAAGCCTAGGGCCGAGCCATTAAAAAATCCTATCTGCCGGTTACCCTTACCAAAATCTGTTGTTGCCACCCTAGTCAATCTAGGATCTCTCATTTTCCCAGTGAAAACATTTTTATCCAAATTCAAAACCGGTATTGACAAATTGTGCCGCTGCGGACAGAATTTCCACACCATCTCCCATATTCTTTTCCATTGCCCACTGTTAAACAAAGAACGGGCAATTCTTATCATACAAACAAAACGGTCCTCACTTCTTTTTACTCGTACAATTTGTTTTACAAAACAAGAGCTTTACATTTACGTAGCAAATCTTTTTAAATGCAGTCTGTATCTGAACAGAAGTTAGCCAAGGTTTTAGATGTACAAAAACATGAATCACTTTTAAATCGCAAGGAACATACAGGGTGAGGCCATGGGCGGAAGCCTGCATGCCTCCAAATGAATTAAATAAAAATAGAAAAATTATGTTTATACATAATTTCCCATTTTATACAACTAGAGAATTTTCCATGTAACAAATGAATTTTTCACGAAAAAGACTTCAACCTACCATAATCGGTGTACTATGTCTAATATCTTCCAAAGAAGTTTTTCTGGAACTAATAATTCGGCTTCCAAGTTTGGCGAACAAATCAGAAAGAATAATTTAATATTTAAAGACTCACCCCAACGTTGCCACGTTAGTGAAAAAAGCAGACAAGTCCGCATGGGGAATCTTGATCAGTCGTCAGAAGAGGTTACATGCAGTTGCTTTTAAAGTTTTTTACTTTTATTGGATAATGTGGGCTTCGATTTGCCAATAACTAAAGTGATTCTGAAACTATTGTCTGTGCATATTTTAGTTGCAGAATTGAGGCGTAAAATTGTGTGGTGATAATAAAACCAGCTTTAATAAAACCGTCTGCTTATGAACGAATGTAAACATCAAACACATTTTGCGTATATATTTTATTCTCCGATTACCAGGTGAAATTTTGTGTAACACTGCATTGAGCGTAACGTAAGTAATATGTTGATATTAATTTCCTTAAGCCAGTGATTGAATATGTATTTTTTTTCTTGATTGAAAAATTATGGCCATGCACTACGGGGCCATTATTTTGACAGATTACGCAAGTCTAGCTGTAAATTTCTCTTTTCTCATGTTTTTTTTTTTTCAATTTCAGCACTTCTGACTGTGCCAGGACCACGAAGAAACACTCCTTACTGCGGTGACTTGCATTTATTAAAATTATTTTATTATTTCGACGCGTGGGCATCTATTGAGAGTTCTTGCACGGCTGATGCCTCCTAATAATCCAGGGTAGACACGAAGCCCATCGGGGAAGTTAATTTCGAATCTCCTGCAGTCCATCTGAAAAAAAAACCACACGCATGAGGCACGTATTATGATAAAGCAACAAAGAAGCCAGGACCTCTGTCGTGATAAGTAGCACTTCTGCTGCAACAAGTTCCTCGCGTCAGTTACCAGTGTTGTAGCTCAGCCGATAACACCCCCCGTGTTTTCGATATGGCCGGAATTTCCCGACAAACTCATTCCGTCGACCTCTAGCCCGATTTATCCAAACTTCCTACTAGCCATCCCCCCCCCAAAAAAAATACTGGTTTGCCAGATCTATTTGACTACTGCGACGGAATAGAAATGTACAACAGCCCAAACGGAAGCTTTAGAAAGGGGTTCGCGCGAACAAGCGAAATCAACCCCATGGTCTCGATTTCGCGCGGGTCGGTGCACTACGTCAAGTATGTATAGGATAATCAGAACGCAGCTGAATAACCCATCACTAAGTTTGATCGTGTCGGTAGTGCACACCCCTATGTTCACATCCCGCGCCACGCAATACGGTTGCGATTTTGAAGACACGGCGAGAGTCCAGTTCGTGGAGCTCTTTTCTACAGAGCATATCGATGCAACCATTTATTACCTGGGCTGTGATTGAAGGATCGCCTAGCTGCCACACCTAACGCTATTATGTAGTGCCAATGCCAAGGCCGATTCGTAGTTGAAATCAGATGTCCGTATTGCGAGCTTCGGAGAGCCTGAAAAAGTTCGAGAATTTTTTTAAACAGTAGAACAAGAAGGCTTTCATACTCTCAAGAAAGACCATCCGTACTACTACCAGGTTCAGACCCAGCTTTTGGTAATAGGCATCAGTCAAGCTTTCTTTGTAGTCTGGACACTGCAAGAAACGTTTATCGAAGAAGTTGGTATCGATGTTACCTGCCAGAAGGAAATTGAGGACAAAAGTACTCACTTCTTTAAACGGTGCATGTTACCAGAAATTAGGTGCAAGTGGTTCAGCCACCAGAAAAAGAACGAGTCTATTCGAACTCTCCAAGAAGTCAGTTTTAGCTGAGACATAATAGAACTGGAAGCAGTTTTGTCGAAAGATCTTTCTGTCCTCGAAACTGAACTACCTCTAGCTACCGTTGCCTCAAGCAGGTCCAGCAGTCGTCAAAACTGTGATATAATACTGAGTTCAAAAGACAATTTAACAGCCGTCTTGCATGCCCCAGGTGTAAGCAACAAGTGCTGCCCGTTCGGTCTCACTCGAGAAGTCGATTTGCAAGAAATGCACAAAAAGTTCGCTGTGATAAACACCGGTTCTGGTACATCTGTCAGGTTCCTGATGATCACAAGCATTACGTCGAGTGAGACAGAAAGAAGATATGCGCTATCCAATGGTGCCATACTAGGTATCTTCAGCGCGGAACAGATGATCGTGGGAGGTGGATATGCCACCACCTTTAATTCTTGTGCATTTGTTATTCTGTTTTTTTGTGATGTCAAATCGTGATGTTAACTTCACTGATTGGGGCTTAATTGCTCCACTTATGTATTTTGTGGGAGCATTATGCTGTGATAACTACTGTATAATCCGAAACAGCGTTTAATCATGCTTATTCTTTACTCTTTTTTATGAACTGAGAGGAAATACTTGAAATAAGCTCACATTATTACGAGAAAAAAAAAGATGTGTATTAACTTCGGCAACCCTTGGGCATAGGTTGCAGCGTGAAGGGTACACAGAAGCAGCTTTTTCAATAAAGGGGAACCCAGTTCTCATCAACAAGTAACAATTGCTCCAATAAGGGCCATGAAGAATTTTATACTTCAGCCACAACATGCCAATCACGCGGTCAACTTGAATGCGCAGACTGGCAATCTGCCTCGTTCGTTGTATCTCCATCGGGGATGGGGCGTTTTTCTTCTGGCCTTTGACCACAGTGAACGCAGGGGTATTTAACTGCAACAAGCTTCGAATTCTAGCTATTTCTAGTGTATGTTCTATTAGTATGCGCCTAGTGTTTCAAAGTATCCAATTAAAACTTCGAATGATTTCCCACGTCCTACCTCTCGCTAACTAATATTCCCATTCCTCAACAAAGGCCTACGTGACCAAATGCCTGTAAAAATCCCTACTTCCCACACCGTCTCTCTCTCACTCTTTTTAATGACGATTAATTTAAAATAATTATTATAGCCTAAACATCTGAATCTCTCAAATTCACTGTATGAGCTAAGATGAGTAATCATTGGAGGAAGAGGGTATGGACCGTACCTGAGATTAATGCTTCCAAGCACTCAAACACTATTTCAGCCGCGCATTCAACCGCACATTCAACCAATCATTCAACTGATTCGGATTCGTATTCAGACTCGTATGACACGGATTCGGAAACGATGATGAGCGAGCTCCTCCGAGCAAACAGTAATCGCTACCCATGTAAACAAGCCGCTACCCTTGTGCCTTTTGACGGTGTTTTCTACGGTGTAAAACAAAACTGCTTGGATTTGGAGACAGGTCAGACTCACGTTCCAATCCCTTCCCTATGTAATGCAATATTTAAATTATATTTTACCTTTCCTCACGCAAAATCCACGAACATGTCGCTTGCAGCATTTAACGATCGGCAATAAATTAACCATTGAAAGTTACTGTTGAGTTAAATTAAATTCAAAAACTTACATTTCGTCTTTAATAGGCAAGCTGCTGATGGAAAGGACCAACCGGACAAGCAGAAGTATACTCAAGATTATGAATTTTTGAGTTTTCAACACCATGACGCTCAAGAATTGCTTAAATTTATGATGCAAGTTAATCTGAAAGTCTCTGAATATTGGTTGTTGTCTTCTCTGTTCTGTATTCGCTTTCCAACGTCTCGTACAGACGTCGCAATCAAGTGACATCATACTCGCGAACCGCAATTAGCTGCAATTGCTGTAAAACATGTTGACTTACAAGTGCGTCTTCACGCTCATACTTTTCCTGTAGCAGCTACACCGCAATACTGTATATTTCATCGATTATCGGAATACTCGAATCGTATTCAGCGTTTCGCCTTTCAACAAGGTTTTAAGGTACGTAAACTTGTCATACCCTCTCCCATCCTCATCTTGATCAACGGTCGAGTCAAACAATCCCAGAATGCTGGCCAGTCAACTAAGTTCTTCCGTAAAAACCATTTCAGTTCAACTTTCGGTTTCTGCATGTGCGTCCTGCGGCGCCAAGAGGACTTCGATTCTATGCTACCTTGACCCATGACATCTCATTGGTGATCCGTCTCAAATATTCACCTTATCATTATTCCCTCCTGCGAGTTCCAGTGAAAATAGTCGTTCCTCAGTTTCGTATTTTACAGTTAACAGTGAACCCAGGAGGTCACTCGCATCTGAAATTTGATCCTCAACTTGACTGTCCTAAATCTCATGCAAAAGATCATCGCTCGCCTTTTTATACTGGCACTCCTTTTCGGGTAGTCTTTGCACTGGAATCCTCAGTCTTGTCGCAGCTGCTTCATCGTTTGCCAGGTTTCCTCCGACTGAATCCAGCAATCTTCTAGCATCTGCCTTGTATCCCAAACAGTTTTCGTCGTAATCTTCGAACCAATCAACTGATATCTTCTGCAATTATTGTAAGCAAAATTTCTTCGTCAAATTTTCGATAACCGTAACAAAGGTAAAGTTTAACGATCCGACTCGGAGGACCACATAAACATCCGTGAAATTCAGTAAGGAAATAACTTTGATTTTGCCGAAGGATCACTCTACATTTTCGTCTACTCTGGCAGTCATTCCCGCCAGAATCTCGTCTGCTCCCAGTTCAGTCTATTTCAAAAACACTCACGAGATGTCGAAAGTAAATAATTACCGCAATACTGAGAGAAGAAAATGGGGTACAATAATTCGAGTAGTTCAATGAAAATTCTTTGTACACCGTTGGGTGCAAATTCTTCTTTATGCACCTGTCGGAGCGAGTGGTACTTCTAGGTTTTACAAACTACGTGTAATAGTCCCAACATCATTATGGCTACACGTTATTAGTCCGCTCAAATGGTGGCTTCCAGCTAGGCCTCGTGTACAGCCATGAGAAAAAAAATACCCAACCAGACTGAAAAAAAATTGGTTTAAAATCAATTTATCTATTACTTTAGCGATCAAATTCATAACAAAAGTGATAACTGAATCGATTTTATGCCTTTTGACCCTATTTGACCACCATGGTAGTGTTCAACTTTATTTAAAACCGAGATCCTTTTAACAAGGTGGATACTCCTTTTTTTTCTTTTTGCTTATGGCTGAATTATTTCTGTTGTTCAGTTCATCAGTAGCCTTCGAGTAAAATTTTAGACTAAGGCACGTTCAACTTGGCTTTTAACTGGTTGAATAATAATTATAAAAACTTGTTAATAATGTTGTAATGTTACCCTGGTTAAACAAAGAAAACATTGCATTGGTTCATTTACATAAAGAGCACTAGGGTTCATGTCTAATGGAAAAATACAGTCAGTCTCGAACTCGATTCGCACTAAACCAGTCGTGTTTAATTCCGTCTGAATACCGCGGTTATAACAAAGAAGCTTGAAATATTAATACTGCTATTAATACTGTTTTACATGATTCAAAGGAGCCGTTCAACGAATAGCCGAGCGAAAAGACTCGGTTTCCGGAGAGGTCAAAGTACTCAGTCAGACACGCGCGGAAATTACGGAATTGCCCGCTGGGGTCTCGACCGGAAAACTTGAAGATAGCCGTCATGGAGTCACAAAGCCGTCGCAACCGAAGTGGAAACATAGGCGCTCACCATCCCTGCAATCAAGCTGGGTTGGGCTTTGCCACTCCTGGGTTGGCAAAGCATGTGCAAATGTGTTTTTGTATACCAAGATTTGTTTCTAAAATATTTCTTGGAAGCATACTTACTTAGTTATCGTTATACTTTAAATATTTCGCTACGGGATTCTACGGTTATAGAAATTACAAGAAGAATAAAAGCAAATTTGGCATTGTACTTCTCCCGCGAGAGATGAGAAATCCAAGAAAATATGCAACATGACCAAATCCAGTCAAGAGTGAGGAGCCTGCCGCATCCATTTGTGAAAAACTGACATTTATTCTCAAATGAACTCAGATGAGTTCTGGTCGCTTTTATTGAGCCTCACGTATAAAAAAATTCACATTTTTTTTACTGAATTACATAGTGCTACAATACGATGGAGAATAAGCGTACACCTGCAGGACAATCTTCCGTATCCAGGTTTTTCGACAAACGCAGTAAAACGGAATTAAAAGCCGAAGAGGTAGGTTTTCTATATATGTTTTTCACACTTTCTCTAACTAAACATTGTCTAAATTGTCTTTCGTGCAGTAGGTTACGTCAACAGTACCTGTTTAGGTGAAGGGATTGCGTTTACGCAGCTCGTCTTCAGAAATGACAGCTGAAACGTCAATAAATTCTACTCCGTAGCATTAGGAAATTAGGATTGCTTCCTTTTACGATAATTCACTTGCTTGCAGACCTGAATGCGGGTCTACGAACAAATGAAGTTCCCGAAACGCCTTTTCACTCCAACAGTAACTACCCTTTTCTTAAGACAAATAAACATGTTCGTGCGAGGCGGACTGGTTCGTGACGTTTCCTTTCCTACACTACAGAACGACCCATGATTCTACCCTACGTCACAATATAGAGGGGCCTAACGTTATTAAATCCAGTAGGTTACGTTTGAATGCTTCTCGAGTCTTCATTCTGTTTAGAAACAAAGCGGATAACTAACATGTTGTTATATTGTTAGTTTCCTTAGATTCTGAACCCATCACTGTGAACCAGGATTGGTGGGACCTTAACGTCCAGCCGCAAGATTTCGTCTGCCTGCTGGAAGTTCTCTCCAAAATGGACACGGACAACACTACAGACAACGAACTGCATCCCTTTTCCCTTTTCTCCTTTTCTTCCCTTTTCTGACTCTGACGTGGTCGACTTAAGGGAGCTACCCAGCTATAGAGCACTGTTGCCTGAACGCGAAGACGACCTTGACATCGTATCGGACGTTAGCCTTTTGAAGCAGCGTAGCGAGAGGTGGTTTCAGTTACGAGAGCTGCACAAAGTAACCGGTAGCAGGCTTAACGACTATGTGGGTCTGAATGCTTAAAAAAAATGAACGTCGCTTGTCAGTATTTCTTCAGTGGTGTAAGCGCGTATCCAGAGTCGGAAGCCTCAGCCAGTGAGGCAATACAGCACGGGATAAAATCCGAACCTCATGCACTCGCGACCATAGCTGAACGAGTCTTGCCGATCTGGTACCCCGGAGGACCGCTGTTCGAAATAGGAGCTTTTACTGCCGAAGTGAACGTTTCCGTTACGATCATGGCATCTCCAGACGGTATTGTTCAAGATTCTTCGGGAAAAGCCGTGTGGGTAGTGGAAATTAAGTGCCCTTTTACCGCCGTCCACACATCACTTCCGGAATACTACTATCTGCAGGTCATGGCACAAATTGCTGCTGCCATGGAAACGGGTTCGGATGTTGACCATTGTCTGTTCGTGTCGTATAACGAAAGCGCCACCAAAGTGTTTCGTGTCGACTTTGATCCGGAGGTATGGTGCATTGTAGTAGCAATTCTCGAAGAGGTGTGTGATCCGACTTGCCAAATTCCTCTGCGACGATTCCTACCGGCAAGCACCGAACTTAAAAGAACTATTAAAAACAACCTCCCTCAGCACGTTACTTTTCTTGGCATGGTGCCATCTTTGAGGAATTCGACTTCTCCTACTGGTGATGTCTACGTAGAAGAAGACGAGACACACAGCGGTTAAGTTAAAGGTGGCGAATCTCGACTTGTGTCCCCCCTTGACCCTGTAGAAGAATGGGTCTTAACTGATGCGATCGATGTCTGCAAGAAGGGATTGGAAGTACTCCCGGCGTTGCATAGCGCTCTTATGAGACCTGCTGCTGAAATCATGACTTTTTGGCCACATCACTCGACAAGGTGTTTTCGAAGAGCAGCTGTAACGGTGTTCCAGTGGCCTATTTTCTTAAAGGGAAAAGTCTTGCTGTTCAGACTGTGCGGCGAATGCTGGACTCAATCATGACCGAACTGAAGGAAAATGGAATCCACGTGCCTGCGGTTTCTTGCGACGGCCAGTTTCATGGATTGATAACTCGCGATAGCAATACGCAGCCTCTAACTGTATATTCGCTGCAGAATGATCTGTGGAAGTCTATAACGCAGATGAAAGTTACAGAATTAAAAAAAAATATTTATGGACGCAATCAAAGAAACTCATGCGAAGCGAAGACAGGGAAACGAAGAACTGGATTATCCGACTTTTGTACACAGAGCTTTGCGAAAATTTCCAGAAGCCCAGGGATTCGATACTGACGATCAGCCGTCTACTGTTGCTGGTCGAGGAAGAAAAAGGAAATCCGTTAATGCATCCTCGCGCATTCCTGCCAAACGTCGAACGGGCGCGATCCCTGCAGGTACTGAAGAAAAGAGTGACTTGGCCATTGTTCGCAGCATGTGCAAAGGAGACCTAGCACCACTTCTAGCGGAAGAAATGTTCCCGGAGCGATTGGCTTCCTGGAGAAACTCATCCAAGGTGGAACACTTCATGGACGTGCCAGGACTTGGACCAATCCAGTGGTTTTCAATTCCGGAGTATTCGAGAGACCGAGATGAGCTCTTCGTTAAAAAGATTGACAATATGCACTTGCTCTGCCGTTTGAGATCGGCGCTCTGCAACGGGAACATCACCAAAGCCACTAAGGATCACTGGATTCAAGTGGCTAACGGAAAGAAGGTCCCCAACTTCAAACATGGGTTGATCTCCGATGTTCCCGAAAACATCCAAATTACTGACTACGCTCAGTTGGTATTCAGCAAAGAAGTTGAGCAAGAGCTTCAATCTCTAGGGCATCAGGACTCTGCCGAATTCTGCCGATTGGTAAATAATCTTATTGTTCTTTACACTATTACACGTTTTATGATTCTGTATGATTTTACGTGATAAAGGTGCGAAATTGGTTTCAAGCCAATGATTATCCCGGGATAACTGCGACGGAGAGATGCAAGATGAAGCTGGAATTTCGGCAGTACTTGCTGAGTTTCTACGACAGCAATTCTTTCCCACCTCCTATGACCCACATTGCGAACACCCCAAAGATACCTGGGAAGCCGTAGTTGCTGGAGTGGACGCTGATTTGTTCCTGTACGGGTTATGCCTGCGTAGGACATATAACGTGCGTGCCGTGAGTAGTCAATCCGTGGAAACCCTGTACAGCTGCCTTTCAAAGGTATCTGGCACTACGAACGGAGTACCCAGCGCATCTGCTGTATGCAGGAATATGGCGAAAGCGATTGGATCCTACATGGTTCGCACGTATCCCAATAAGTACGTCTATTTTCCCATTTAATTTTCGTATTACAACCATTATTTTTAGAGGATGGACTACACAATGGACGCAGGCGCCATTTATTCCTGAAAGCGTTCTGTCAGCTGAGATTGGCCCTCTTCCAGCTCCGACAAAACCACCTTTTTACATAAGAGAGATTAACATCAAGGTAAACCCAGTCAATTGGAACATATTCTCGCTTAGGATTACGCAACTGATTATACAGGATCATTTCTTCGATACAACCACTAGAGCTGCTCGGAGCCGGCCGAAACTGAGAGGAATCTCTGACCTGCAATCAGTTGCAAGAGGATGTTCTGGAGTTCGACGCTTCCATGTATTCAATGAAGCTAAAGCTCCCTATATGAGGGCAAATATCGCGGACACAGATTTATGAGCTGACCGCGTGAACAGAAAAAAAATTAAAACGAAGAAGATTTCAAAAATAAATTTATCAGTATTTCTCCTGTATTAATTATTCTTCTGTGTTAACGTTGACCACTTTGTCAACTGCACTTTTTCAATTAGCTTTGCATGACACAAATTTTCATCACACTCAACTCTCAAATTATCACAAAATGACTGAAAAAAACACGAACGCACACACAACAAACAACACAAGAAGTGACTGAATACACATTTGATCACGTAGCAACTGAAAAGGAACACTTGTGATTAGACGAGGAAGTTAATTCGCCACATTTATGGCACAGGTACTTAACCGTATAAGGAGACTCGATATGTTTTTTTTTTAAATGCCTTGCAAGAACATCCATTCTTTTAGATTGTTTTTCACACACGCTGCACGTTAGCTCTACGGTCTCGTGACTGGACTTGATGTGACGGACAAGATTTTTGCGAGTTTTGAACATTCTCGTACAGACGTCACAACTGAAGGTTTGTACCGGTAGCTCGTGCCACTGAAGGTGTTTCCTGTATGAAGCGAGGCATCGAAAAATTTTGGGACATTTAGCACAGGCGTGCATCCCTTGTTGAGGGTGATGCTTCTGTATGTGGTCTTTCAAGGCACGCTGAGAAGGCACATCCTTATCACACACATGGCATTTATGATGAGACTTGGGTTTTGTGTGAACATCTCTCCGATGACTGAGTAACCCGCGTTGGTCGGCAGCCTCAAACCCGCATCCCGTTTCTCGACAGAGAATGTTGACTTCGCTGGTACAGTGGACCTTCATATGCCTCTTTAAATTTGAGGGTTTAGAGAAGGTCTTGCCACAAACGTGACAATCACGGTTTGCGGGCACCCTACGGCAGAAGAGTCAAAAGGGTTAGTCTAGGATCAGTTACTCCGAGCGGTACAGTAAACGAAAGAAAGTGTTTAGAACTTGCAAGATTGAATTACAACAAAGCTTAATGAATGTGGAAGGTGGCCGTATATTCTGTAAAAGGATTAAATGACGAGGAACAAAAGGAAAATGAATAATTTCGAAGGACTTACCTCGCGTTTGACGCCATCACTCCGAAAATTCAAAGAAACACAACAAAGATGGCCGCTGTTGCCAAATTGCAGTATTTGATGACAAGGTTCGCATCGTTTTTACTGACAATATAGAGGCCCGATAAATTCTAAATTCACGGCAAAATTTTTCTTTTCTTCTTTAAAACATTTTTGCACAGAATTTCGATTTATTTTCGCAATTTTATTTTATTCGATTTTGAAGCTCAGTTTCTGCCCAAGTGGCTACCGTAAGAGCATAGCCGCAGGCATTTTTCTGAGCTTTCTCCCAACTTTCACCGATGTGGCTACCGTAAGAGAATCCGTACCGTGATTGAGTTTCTAGGTGTGGTCTTCTGTCAGAGTTTCATCCTTTCTTCATACAAATGTGCAGGAAGATTTACAAGTCCTATATTATCTTTGTTGCCAAGCGTCGCAGCTACCGACAGTGGCCCGCTATATGAACCGACGACTTTTTCTTGGTGCGACAAATTTGTGTCTACAAGTGCGTTCCTGTATACAACTTTAGCAAGCTATAGAGAAGCTTGCTTCAGATATCATGTTGGTAGCAACTAATATCACCTGGTTTTCCAATTGCATCCAATTTTTTCTAAAACTTGCATGTCTTTCAGTTTTCCTTTAAGTTCAAATCTACATTGTCTTTCATATACGTCTAAAGATCATGTGAAGAAAAGGAACCCGCGTAATAGGAGCAAAAGCTCTGTGTGGTCTCTTCCTTAAGCAAGGACTACTGAACAAAACACAATACCGGCTTCAGCTGTTAGCTTTGACAATATCGATTAGTTCATCTCCGAGGGGGAACAAAATATGGTCCCGGAGGAAGAACATTTCCTCAAATTCTTCCATCCGCACATCGTCGTCAACAAAGATTTCATGACGTTACTTGACGCCACAGGCTCGACCAGGTAATACCATTTCATCAACCAGATTCTGGAGGAACTCTACAACGTCCGTTTGAACTTCTACAACAAATCCACGTTCTTTCTGGAAGAGATGCTGGAGGCGGAATCAACGAAACTGGACGCTCAGGTTCGACTCGCCAGCGAGGGACCCGAGCTAATCCTTCATCTGATGGGACTCGACGGACGCCCTCATCGATTACCTTATCAAGGACGATGCAAACTCGACCCGGTCGTCGCATGGAAAATGAAACACAACAAAACTGCCAGTCCTCAGGAAATTGGGAAGCCGAGCATGGATGGTGCAGGGGCAGATCTCAAATCAGTAGCTAACTGTGGTTATTCGGTTAAATTTGTCCTCGATTCGCTAACGGCGTAGGGCATACGGAGCCCGCGTTGAGACTGCGATGCTAAGACTGCCCAGCTAGCACCCTACGGCGCAAGATGACCTTGGATCTGTGGCTAGAGGACTTGGGAGACTTTCTAATCAAGCTGGAGAGATTGGAAGTGAAGGAACTGGGGGGAGGGGCCCGTACAGTCTAATAGATCATTGCCACAGTTCGATGCTTTAGGAACGAAAAACGATCTGTTTGGCATCGTCCAAGAGCAACAAGATGTTCGGTTGTGTGATGTGGGTCGTTAATACACAACTTTCTAATCTTGTCCCAGGCTGCTCTACCAAATGCGGAAGGGCGGAAACAGAGTAATCCGTACTAGTCCTTAACGAAGCCTTTGATCTACTCAACAGTAGTTCAAACGCATTGATTTGTTATGTCTCTTGAAGCCCCTAATACACTCTTTAGTTATCAAATACTAATACAACTGATAACTAGGTGAAGGAGTAGCTACTATAATTATTAAATGTCCTAATTGTGAGAAGATATACTTCAGACTTTTTAAGTAAACTGAGATTTACGCAGTTTACCCGTTTGCTAAAGCAAGTACGCCATATAGCATGGAATCCGATGGCGCCCCAACGTTTCTTAGAAGAGACTTGTTCCCCCCACCTTTTCTTCGGCCGTGCCCCGTCCTTCTCGTCCAAGCATGAAGCATGATTGCCTCAGGCCACTAGATGTTGGTATGTCTCCACGGAACCGACACAGTTTGGGAACTGCTACAACCTTCAACATTCTTCGCGGATCGCAGCACTCTCCTCGTCTGGAACTGTCTCTGAATGATCCTGAATTCAATTACGGGCCGAATATCCCACAGCGGATACACTGGACGTGGTCCCGATGCCATACGCACCGCACATCAAACTGTCTACAACATAACGGATTGTAGTTTCTTCTGCTAACCGCTGAACACGTTCCATCCAAGTGTTAAGAAACCCCATGCAATATACAAACGCCAATACACTAAGTAAAAGCTTACTGTGCCATCAGCCCGAGTTTCGCGAGACATGGTGTTACAAGAATTTCTCGAGTCCCACAAATAATTCCCTAGCCCTTGTTGCAGCAACGTTCGGTCTGAAATTTGCTACGTTTAAGAACTCTTTGCACCTAATTATTTCGTGATCAAGAAAAGAGGAAACAACACCATTCCTGCGGAAAACCACAAGCTGAAAAATATTACATGTCCAAACCGAAGAGCAAGGCATACTACGACCTACATCATTCACTCCAAAGTTTCGATCGTTAGCGTACTGCTTCCGCAGTATTACTTGTCAATGTAACACAAACACCACATTCAGTTTTAAAGTTACCTGCAGATCTGAAACCTCACTCGACCTAACACTGATGTGATTTCATGTACCGATGAACGTCAAGTGGCTAATTCAGCAGATAATTCAGTACACAGCCATGCAGGCACGGGACTTAGAGTCACGCATTTTAAAGAAACAGGAACGCGACCAGTACATGAGAGTACTCGATTATCACGGCCAATCCTGAATGCCCTGCAGTCCATAGTGCAATGATCCAAGCTTCGGCACTATTTACAGGGTGAGCAGTGCTAGTGTGCATAACCCGCAACACGCTGCTCAAAACAAAGCGATCCTGAATAATATGTAGTGGATTCTACAAACATTGTAGCTGCTGCACGTTTCAGAACCCAGCAACTAATACACGTAGTGTGTCTTAGGGTTGCACGGATTGCAGAATTACCTGGTACACGAATCATTGATGCCAATGGCCTAGAAGGTGTGTAGTGGTATGAATCTTGAACAAAGTGCAGAGACAAGCTGCAGGAACGCCAGGCCACCCAAAACCACAGCATCCTCGTACATATGTATTTAAAACCTAGTCGCTGCAAGCTCGAGCTTGCAATGTACAAATCACGATTAAACTGTGTTCCAGATTCAGCGAACCAGCAATATTTACCTGCTTACTGAAGATTTGGGAGAGGTTTTGCACTTGCAGCCACAGAGAGATCCAAAAAGAGTCGGAGAAAGCAGAACGGAGACGTAAGCGAGAGCAGCCATGATGAATTCGCGTTCATGAGACAGTACGGAAACATACAGTACAAGGCTCTCTATCCCCCATGTTAAAGCCGCGCGATTGGAAATTAGCGATCGTACAGAGCCATACGGTACTATCCTTGAAGTCGTTAACGTGATAGATACAAAAAGATTACAGCGGCTTGCCGACCGAAATAACCATGGATCGGTCAAGGTCACCCAGTAGTCAAGGTGTACAACTTCAATGTGAGTGCCTGATGGTGCGACGTCAAACGAACGTATAGTACCGTATAACTCCATCCGATCGCCGATTTCCATCCGCGCAGCTTTAACATGGGGAGATAGGGAGCCTCGTCGTACTGTATGTTTTCTATACCACAGTATAGAGGTACCAGTAATGACAGGAGGCGGGACTTGCCATAGCCTTCGTTGTCATAGGAAATCAGCGCCGCCGCTGTCAGATCCCTTGAACTACTGCCATATCAAGCCAGGAGTGTTCGATCAAACTCGTAGCATTAACCGTTTACTGGAAAAATATCGGTTTGAGCTTTTGCCGCTATGTGGCCAAATTATTAATTTTGCGCCTAAACTCCTGGCTTGATATAGCAATAGTACAAGGGATCTGACAGAGGCAGCGCTAATTTCCTACGACAACACGAAGGCTTATCGTAAGTCCCGCCTCCTGTCATTACTGGTACCTCTACACTGTGTTCTATAATGTGGTTCATGATGAACGTATACGTGAAAGTTCTTCTTGTCTGCCATCTGGTGATAGTTACTTGAACAAAACATAACTGACAAATTTCCAAAATGAAAAAAAAAATGCTGCTGGTACAAACAATTAATTTGAAAACTATGCATTTTCTATTAATAGTTGAATACAGTATATTAACCATCCTTGTAAACCATTAATTAATTCTGATTACTTTTCAAACGATTACTCAGGATATGAATCCTTGAATCCACCGCCTTTTACTTAACAAACTATATAATTAGTTTTAGAAATTTAATTGTTAAATTATTAATAAAAACATCATGAATAAGATTTATAGTAATACCGGATAATAATGAAATATGATGATAAATACTATAGTAAATCCAGATTATCCTATCACCGAAAGCAGAGGTATTAAAGAGGACAGTAATAAAGATAATCATAATGACGATTACAATCATTTCATAATTTGTTTTCGATAACATGATTGAAATGTGCATTATATATGTAATATATATAAATATATAAGTATGTATGCATAAACTGCATTTTAATCCGCGGGAAGCATGAAGCTGCTTCTGGGTCTTCCGACTCTATCACGTCTTCATGATCGTGTGCCATACCTACAATATCGGCGATTACGAGATAAAAATCTGAAACTAAAACATTAAATTCTTCTGCAGCGGTTTTATTTCATCAGTGCGTCTGCCCTTGTACAACCTACTCTTGCGGAAGGTGTTGTGTTAAAGGCCAGAGGGTATCCACATTCGCACCAACACCTCTCACCTCGAACGATACGGCCCTGGGAACAGAAGGTGCCGACACCGAAGTCTTCAGTGTCAATTTTGCTTCTAGCCAATCGTCCGTCGAACTCACAAAAATCGAAATTCCGGAAATCCTGTTACTATATGAATAGAAGAAAAGTTTAACAATTCGTTGATTATTATCCAATTATCTATTCGTAGACCAGGTTGCAATAACCAAAAATACAGCGACGTGTTTCGGGAAGTACAACCACAACGAATACGAGGCTTAATCAAAGACGTTATTCTGACAGAAATTTCAACAGACTTTTCTTTACTTTGGGACAGATTGCAATCAATATACAGAACTGAACACGCAAGGTAATCACGAAAGATGTCGAGTCTTTCTCGAGCTTCGTTACTGAAAGGGCTATTTTACTTTCAACGTTATAAAACGCACTGTCGCAGAATTCGCAAACTGGTGAAACTTATATACAAAATTGGGAATTTAATGTTAATTTTTTTCATCTTTTCTTCGTGGGTTACAATACAGTTACATGTCCCTCTTGGAGCAAGGCCGAAACAGAGTTATACGGAAGCAAATACTGCGACTCCTTCCTCAGTTCGACTTCTTCGTCCCTACAGATTAAAAAACAATACAAGAATAATGAAATTAATTATATTCGACAATGTTTCACAATAAATAATACATAAGCACGTAAAAAATGATTACCCGCCAGCTCCGTCGCTAACCAAGACGTTTGAGTCTTGCCTTGATCGAACGAAAACATAAGAATTCAAATTCGGCTTTGGGGCCGTTTGCTTTGAGTTCATTTCCCGCATGTTTGAAGGCATGTGTCGCAATGCTAAGGCTTTTAAGTGCGAATCAGTAGCTGCGTTCAGTCTAAAAAGTAACAAAATCTTGTTTAGAAAGTTTATTTTATAGATCAAAACTATAATACTTACTCCGTTGCAAATTTTTGTTCCGCAGCAGTAAGTCGAGAAAACATTTCTGAACTCTTCTGATTTTCTGTGTCCAGTAAATGCGAGCAGAACTTTTCGATTTTCCACAAACGGATTCTTAAATACGCTGATACAACATATTTCAATCGTTCCAGCTAAATGTAAAGTGCAATATTACGTCAATGTAATCAGTAACATAGAAACTGTGTACCTCCATGTAGTGCAATGAAAAGCGAAAGTCAGATTTTGAGAGACTCGTCAAGTTTTCTTCCATATTTTTCACTTGTTCGAGAATGCATTCAACGAGTTCTGTCTGCGGGACGAGCAATTCTGGAGTATGGCTTTCGCTAACCCATGCCTGCAAAATATAAAACAAATATAAATTTGAATTAAGTCTTGTCTTGAAGTTGATGTGTGTTTACCTCTTCCAGTTGTTTAACAACTTCGGCTGCAGTTAAAGCTTCCGTATCTTCATAATTATCTGCATTATAATCGTTGGAAAATAAGATGTCTTCAGTATTATCTAAACCACGAAAAGTCATTTTCCTTGGAGTTATAAAATTTAATTTAGTTTTCAATAACAGGAAACGAAAACAAAGCAGAAAGCAGACGACGAGATGAAAGTTTTCCCGCCAAAACTTTGAATTATACTCGCCCAACGCATTTCTCGCCCATTCAGGTTTTCAAATAAAAATTAAAATATAAAAAATATTATTCATAAATTTACTGTAACTATAAATGTTCAAAATATTAGTAGTGAATTCTTATTTTCATTTTAATTAAAAATAATGAATTTCTACTTATTTGGACGAAAGTGTAGCTTGGGCGAAATTTACCAAGCTGCTTTACGGTCTAGCTCGAGAAAGACTTAATATATATTCAGGTGAGGATTTTTTTATGTATGTTTAATATATCATCACTTCATTTACTGTTTTTACGAACTTTTTTTGTGTTGGAAGTTGTAATGTCGGTGAAATAGGTTTGTAAAAAAAAAAAAAGGCTTCCGTTTGCTATGTAGTTCTGTAGCATAGTTTCATTCAGACCGTTTCCTGCATGCAGAGCCTCCTCGGAGAGAAATTCCGCCTTTTTTGCGCAATTGTCATACGAAAACTACTGGGGAAAAAATATATTGACGTAAAAATGCAAAAAATTGCGTAAAAATAAAGTCCACCGAAATGCCGAGACCTACTTTGCAATCAAAATAAATTAAGAGCGACCTAATTAGTACTTTTGTTGGTGTATCTTTTACCGCCTTCACTTGTTTCCAAAATACAGTCTACTTGAAAGTCACTACCAATACATTTAACATATTCTATACCATGTTTTAACACCTTCAATTTCCCCTTTTTTCCCCCTTCCCTTATTTTTCCCTCTTTCCCCTCCGTGGACGCGAACAGGCTGTACTTCTAGATTTTCCCATTCCCCTCTTCTCTTAGTTTTCCCTTTTCAGACCCCATTTTCCCCCACCAATACATTTAACATATTCTATACCAATGTTTCCACCTTCAATTTCCCCTTTTTTTCCCCTTCCCTTATTTTTCCCTCTTTCCCCTCCGTGGACGCGAACAGGCTGTACTTCTAGATTTTCCCATTCCCCTCTTCTCTTAGTTTTCCCTTTTCAGACCCCATTTTCCCCCTTTTTCAGGGGAATTTCCCTGGGAAGTGGAAACTCTGTTCTATACATTACATAAAACGTATCAGCTTCAATCTAAATCAAATTTTATGTGTTACCGAACAGACAATTTTTATAGTTGTCATTTGTATTTTGTGTAGTTTATTTTTGCATTCATGTTTGCTTTTGTTCTGTGTTTGATTTGTTGTAATTTATATTCTCCTAGGCCTAAAAATAACCTGATCTCAAGGACGTCTTTTGGAGAAGCTTCAAATTTAGTTCCGCGTACAAGGATCGCCGCGACCTTTGTTTTACACGTAGAAACAACATTTTAATCAAGCAATTAAAAAATTTTTAGTATCCAACTTTTAAAAAAAGCAATTTTCGAGTTTCTGAAGACAAATTTGGTATACCAAAAATATTTGCAGCGCTGCGGATGAGTTACGAGTTTTTGCCTGGTCCAAGAGGTTTTCGTAGCGGAACATTAATTTGCCAAGTGAGCTGCCAGAGATAATAAAACTTCTCATAAAACGCTTAAGCCTATAGGCATATTCAGTTTCAAACCTAATTATAAACAAATTAAAAATGCAATTGCCCGTAACAGTCAAGTAATAATCGTAGTAGATCACTTGATACTGAAAGCCAATGAAAATCAACCCCTCTACTACGGACAGGTGATTTAAAGTATATTTATAGAAAAATATATCTAAAAATACTTGGAAAAATTACAAAAAAAAATTGGGTAACAGTTTTGTGAAAAGAAAGTTTTTAAATATATGAAAGTTGATTTAGCAACAGTGTCCGCTATAGAGGGTTGCGCTTCCGCATCAGGTTGAGATTTGCTACTGCAGAGCGCGTTGCTGCATCATACTACGGGTCGGGAACTCTAAACTAGAACTAATTGGAAAATATCCAGGCGAAAAAAGTAGTAGTAGCAGCAGCAGCAGCAGCAGCATCAGCGAAGTCTGGCAAAAGACAACAAAAGCTTTGGCTTAGTTGAAACGTGGATTCTGCTGCTAGACTTTCATCGCGAAGCCGCAAGAATGGTCAGTCCTTCATCCAACTCCAAACTGTAAAGACTATAAAATAGACTGAAAATAAATCACTGACGCATACTTACTCGCAAATAAAGGATTTTTCATTTACTGTTTAAAGCAACGTGGCTGTGTTTGCTTATCCGAAGTGGCAACAAGAAATGCGCTGGGAAATCATGCCTTGGTAAAACAAAAATTTTAATAACCGTTATACTCCTTATTAATAAAAAATTATAAATTATTGACTTTAAATATATGATAAAAGTGTGTACGTGCAGTAATCGGATCGGATAGTAATCGATTAGAAACGGTTAAGTATCGATTATCGGCTGTCGTCTGCTCAGCCGCAGTAGTAGCACAGAAGCTGTTAACATGGCGTAGAAGGATTCACCTAGCAAAGTTAACATCTTTTGGTAAGAAAATTTAAGGTTTTGCGCCAAAAATAATCACTTTCTTTGCATAAACAAGTTTTTATTAGACACTGCAGAGGGTTTTGATGGAAACTTCCAAAACTTTAAGGGCTTTTTTGAAAGGGATTTGAAGTTTGTTTTTGATTGATTTGTTTTGTCCGGTCAGTTCTGCTTCTGGTTCGTGTTGCAGTTCAGCCACCGTGTAAATCCCGGCACGAAATGTATTACCTTTAAATAACTTATCGCACCTTTCTCCGCACTTCAAAGATCTCGTGCGAGGTCTTTATTTACATTCAGATTCCCTAGAAACAATTCTTCATCCGTCACTCAATTTGTTTGCTCGGGAAAGGTTTCGCTCCATTGTTTTGCAAGTGTCTACATTTGGGTCGAGAGTCTCGGGGACGATGAACTTTCTGCCAAACGTTGGGGCACATCTCGGGAAAACATTTTGCAAGCCGTTGCAGAGTTTGGCGATTACGAGTCAAATAAAACAAGTTTAAGATACGAGACAGTTAAGGAAGAGAGTTTAGGTAACTAAAAATAGGCCCGTCTCGGATATATACACATCCAACATAGCACACATCTAGCCAAATCCTACACCTTTGCCTTTAAACGTGTTTCAGATCTACTTACATCACCTTTCATTAATCAGTGTTAAAAAATATTTTTAACTAAATTAATCATTGCAAAGTTTTGGTAAAATTAATTCATCAATCTGCTAGAAATTGATAACTTTTGACTGAAAATCTGTAAATAAGTGAGGTTATTTTAGAAACTCAATCTACGTTATCTAAATTAGGAATTATCGTTGTAATCTTCTCGGTTATGTGCTAGTTTTACGACAGCCATTAAGCCAGTACACCGAGACCCAGTTTAATTGCTTGCGAAAGCTTATTTGGGGAATAAAGACAAAATAAACCGTAATGAAATCTTAGAAAAACCCACAAGATGAAACCGCAGTGTTGTGCAAAGCGATTGAAGTAATTCAAAGAAGTGGTGGCGTGTCGCCAAGCGACACGCCGCACAGCAGCGACGACGTATCCGTCTTTTCCCTTTACAACTTTTTTCCTCATAATTTTCAAAAGTGGAAAAAGCGTGTTCTTAATAATTTGAAATGTTATCGCATCTGTTTGGCAACACAGTCTTTAGGAAAAGACTCGAGCGACAATGACCCCGTTCTGAAAACAACAAAAATTTCAGTTATTTTTGTTTTGTATTGTTTTTGGAATGATTGTAACATGGTCCAGTTGTTTTGCCTTGGCGAAATCGCTTAAGGCGATGACAATTGAAAACTAATGGGGCCTCCTTGTTATTTTTGCAGTGCTGGTGAGCCTGGACCGTCATTGGAGGAATCAGCACTTGCTGTTGACGATCTAACGTCACGCTCGACTGCAGCACGCACAGCAGCCGTCAAGGAGTTTCACCTACCCGCCCTGAAGGCTATCCCAGGCCTTAGCACCAGTAGTAGCAGCAGCAGTAGCAGCGGTAGCAGTAGTAGCAGCAGCAGTACAGGTCACAGCTCGTCGAGTAGCAGCAACAGTCTTCTGAAGAGACGCCAGCGACCGAAACTTCGCATCCCATGCGCAGCTTTGCCTAAGCAGCTCAACGGAAACATTACCATGGCAACTGAGGATCTTCTGCAGCCCGGACATGTTGTCAAGGAACGCTGGAAAGTGGTATGATTCACTTCGCGGATCGAAGCTTCCGTTTGAATAAAGAGCGTTTGGGGGGTGAACGGAAGTTGCCGCTAAAAAAGAGTCCCACCTCATGACGTCACCCCTTTACGTTGACCTTAATAGCCCCCACCCTTTTTTCGTCTCTTTGTTGGCACATGCACCCAGCAGTTCGACCTAGTAACCCTTAATATTTAAATTCATTTTTTCCCGAGATAGTCAAGGCTGCAGCTTTTCAGAGACAGACTGAGCAAGCGGCTCATACTAATGAATACAAATGGTTATTGGCCGTCTAGAAACGAGAGGTTTTCTCGGCTCGTGGAAACTCTGCGAGAAGTTGGCCGAGTTACAGACCAAAAACTGTGCCACGAAGACGCATGTGTAAGCTTATGACAACAGGACGCTCATTAACTCTAATGACAAGGGTGTGGACCGCTCCAAAAGCAGCTATTCTTCTTTCCCCGCTCACCCCCTCCCCCACTCACTCCTCCCAGTTGCGGCAGCAGAACTATATTTAACTATAATAATTACGAATTTTGGGTTGTTTTTGTACTTAAAGGTGCGTAAGATTGGCGGTGGAGGCTTTGGCGAGATTTACGAAGGCGTCGACTTGATCACGCGTGAACTGGTGGCCCTCAAACTGGAATCTGCCAAACAGCCCAAGCAAGTCCTCAAAATGGAAGTGGCCGTTCTCAAGAGACTTCAAGGTTCGACACTCTGTATCTATAATACAAAAAGTAGTGTCTCCCAAACGATGACTTATTCCAAAGAGTGAGATTTTACGCGTAGCTTTGCTTGTTTTACCGTAAATTTTACCGTACGAGTAACGGTTATTTGCGTAACCTGATTTGTTTATTGGAGACGGGCACAACGCAGAGGCTGTTTCGTATTTTCTTACACTTTTTCAGAGTTGTTTAGTAAACAGCTAAATGCGCTATACCACACACACACAGTGTCTATGAGAAAATAGTAGGAAAATTACCCCGACGTTATATTTTAATGAATTTTAATTAATATAATTAACGATTATTGTAATTTAATTATGTCCAGGAAAGGAACACGTCTGTCGCTTCATTGGCTGTGGGCGTAACGATCGCTTCAACTACGTGGTGATGCAGCTGCAGGGACGTAATCTGGCAGAGCTGCGACGGGCCCAGCCGCGAGGGGCTTTCTCGCTATCCACCAGCCTGCGCTTGGGCATCCAGATCCTGCGTGCAATTGAAAGTATCCACGAAGTGGGCTTCCTTCATCGAGACATCAAACCGGTACTCCGAACTGTCACTGATATTTTGTTTTGAACTTTTGAACTGTTTTTCTCCCTGCAGTCGAACTTTGCCATGGGGCGCGTCTCGCACACGAGCCGACGCGTTTACATGCTGGACTTTGGCCTCGCGCGTCAGTACACGACGGCTTCCGGCGAAGTGCGACCCCCCCGGTCGGCTGCTGGTTTCAGAGGAACTGTGCGATACGCCTCTATCAATGCTCATAAGAACAAAGTATGCTCATTAGCTAATATTTAAGATGTAGCAGTTATCTATTAGTTATTTTTAATGTTTGAAGAATTTTTATTAATTTTTGGTAAATTTTTGTTAGGAAATGGGACGTCACGATGATCTCTGGTCGCTCTTCTACATGCTAGTCGAATTCGTTAACGGACAACTGCCCTGGAGGAAAATTAAGGATAAAGAACAAGTATACTTATTGAAATAAATTCAGTAAATGGATTATTATGATGAATGAACAATGAATTAATAAAATTATTCAGGTTGGCCAAATGAAAGAACGTTACGATCACCGACTTCTACTTAAACACTTGCCGTCAGATTTCCGTATCTTCCTAGAACACATACAGAGCTTGCAATACGCCGACAAACCCGACTATTCGGTAATGATAAAACTTTTTCCATCTCTTTTCATAGCATAAACGGTTGAATCGTGTTTTTAGATGTTAGCTGGAGTCCTGGAACGTTGCATGAAGCGACGTGGGATCCGGGACAGTGATCCTTACGATTGGGAAAAGGCAGCAGAAACTCCCCAGTCGGTGACGACCTCTTCGTCGTCGACCGCCATTCCCTCGAAGCCTCACATTGTCAACGCCGCTACCAACCCGACCATGGAGAACGTAGCCGATGAACTTGTGGGAAGTTTCGAGTCGAACAATCAGGAAAATCTTCGTCCTGGAGAAAATGTTTCCTCGGGAGCCCTCCAGCACCAGAATGTTGATAAGAGGGTTCCACTACAACCGTCACAAGTTGCAGCTGAGAAAGAGGTATATCAAATCCTTAAAATTCTGGTGAATAATGTGTGATTTTACCTAATATGTTGAACAGAAGGACGAAACTGCTAAGAATCTTGCTGGAGCAGTAGCGCTAGCAGTTCCGGACAAGTCGCCAAAGAAGCGAAAACTGGAAGTGGGACCCTCTGCAGCAGCTCCTCCTCAGCAGCCAGAGAAGGGGTCCGCCCGTAGAGTTACTCTAACTGAGGCTACAACTCCGGAATCCGCGGATCAGACCCGCGAAACCCCTGGTGCTCCAGGCCAGGCCGAAGCGGCTGAAGACGGCGCTGCGGACACTGGCACTGAGGGTTTCACCGAAGGTAAAACGGGTTTCGCTCCGCTGGCTGTTTCTTCGTCGATGCCTGCAGTTCTTATGGGAAGCCAAAGAGGGCTTGTTCCACAACAGAGTGCCCCGCAATCCCCGACTACCGTCAATACGCTTGGCACTACAGGTAAAGTAGTTTGAACTATCACAAGATTTAGAGTCGACTTAAATAGTGTTAACCTAAATTAATAATTAGCAGTTAAAATAAATTAAATAATAATAATAGTTAAACTAAATAGTTAAAAAGTTGGATAGTGTTACCGATCACACCAGTTAGATTCGAATCCAACGTTGGTGTGTAGGTGGTCAACTGAATGGAGAGAAGGGAGTCCGTGGCCGCACCAACTTGCGACGCTTCCATAGCATGCACGCCCACAGTCAGAGTCCTGGCAGCAGCCGAGCTGTTCGTATCGCTACCCGCGAGAAGGAGTACCGGGACAGGGATACCTCATATACTCAGTGCGCCCTGGCCGACGACGACAACCTTTCGGCCCTGCAGCAAATGACTAAAGCTGGAACAGGTTTCTTTTCCATTGAAATAACTGAATAATTGTTAAAAATCACAAGAAAAAGTAGTAAAGTAGATTTTTTTTAATTTTTTAATAATTAAATTTTATTTTAAAATAGGTATGACGATGGCTTCTCAGTGGAAATCGCAGTTTGACGACTCCGAGGAGACGGACAACGAGCTGCAGGCCGAGCACCTGCAGAGCCCTGAGCACGTTCCAGCCGTCACACGCCTGGGGATCTCAACGCTGCAGTATCATTTCTCCGGCTCGTCGCCTCCCTCGCCCGTTTCCGTGCAAGTCAATCCAAACTGCAGCCAGCCACCGAACGATTCTGCGAAAAACGCTACTCAAAATGGCGATAACACTCCGGGAAGGATCCCCCACTCACCGAGAAGAGTCGTTACGACTCCTCCACTGACTCCTGGGGTGTCCGCAGCTGCCGCGATGAAGAAAAGCTCCGCGCTGGAGAGTCTCGATGTCGAAGGAGTGGAAAATCTGATTGGTAATGTCCCGCTTCACGAATTTTGGGTTATTTAATGAAGTAAACTATGGCTAGGAACAGCTTCTTTAGAGAAAGTCGGACTGCCGAGAACCTGGAGCAACCCACAGCTTTCGCCGCACATCCGACCGGGACTGGAGCCTCCACTGCTGCAACAGGCGGCGTTCGATGACTGCGTTTACGCCGTCGACGTCATGCGTAACGTCGCTGTGAAACAACCGGGAGCGGCTGGCGCGTCCAGCCCGTCAAAAGCTGCTGAAGATACCGACGCTGAACGCAAATTCAGCTTGCCTGCACGCGTCCTGCTGCAGAACAGTAATGCGAAATCCTGCGTCGAGACGCACCAGCAACAGTGCTGGGTACTTTATTTCAGTTTTGTTTAGCAATTTTGATTTTTATGTTTTTTTTCGTTAAATTAGGAATCTTCTACCACTTCTTCTATGGCGCAGCCGGTAGCCGGAAGGCTAGAAATCCGCATGCTGGACAAGAGCTACGCTAGGCCGGACTCGAACGTCTCAGGACTGTACCTAGCAACCCTTCCTGAAACGTCACAGACTGCGGAGAAGTTTGTTTCCTTGTCCAACGCTGGGCCTGCTGAGGAATCCACCGTCTTCTTCGACGCTGCAGCGGATGACGAGACCTTCCGCACGGCTCTGCAGAGCGCCGTGGCCAATAATTTCAAAAGCGCGTTAGCGGAACCTGAGACGGAGCGACTGGACATCATCCCGGACGATGACGAGTCCAAAGAAGAGGAGGAATCCGTCAAAGATGTTCGCAAATCTCCGCCGCAGAGAAAGAAAGGAGTCTTCACAGCTCCCGTTTTACCTGAGCATTTAACTGGCTTGGAGCCTGCTGAACTAAAAAGTAGCAAAGGTAGCGAGCAGGGTTTCGAAGAAGATAAAGGGTATCAAATACTCTCTGAGGGAGTAGACGAAGAGCGTCGCAAGATCTCTGTTATAAGCGTCAATGATCTGAGTGCAGCCTTCCAGGCTTCCAGCCGACTGCGGACACCCAGACACTCGCCTCCGCCTTCGGAACCCGGCACTTCTAGCGCTACCACTGATGCTACCACTTTTGCAAACTCAGCAGCACAGAGACGCTATTCACAAGAAGAAAGGCAGAAAGCGGCAAAGCTACTTTCCGGCAAGATATTCAGTTTTCAGTATCTGATTGAATAATTCATTAATCTTTTGTTTTCGTAGGTTATTTGTCTTCTTTGTCCACGCCGCAGCAAGAACCGGAAGACTCTGAACAAGTCCAAGAGACGAAACAAGGTGAAGACGAAGAAAACGAACAAGAGGGAGAAAAGAAAACGGAAGAAACCAAGACGAAACAAATTGAAACAAAGGAAAGTGAACAGAAAGCGAGAGATGATGAAGACGAAGATGTGGCAGGACGCAGGAGGAGACAGGGCGTCGAGAAGTACGTCTCCGACGTCACGGAACTCAACCTGCAGTTCGAGCGAAGACGCCCGCGCCCCGTGAGCACTCTGGATTTACCCAGTCCCACGTACAACTACCCCGTGACTCGCCAGAGAAGCAGCATGGCCATCCCAGACTCCAATTTTTCCGGTAAAATGAAATAGAACACATGCTTAGTTTAGTTTGAGCAACTTTTTGATTGTGCAGCTTACGGGTACGGCACTTCTTCGCATCAGAGACACTCGCTGCAGAATTTCGGGAACTTCGAAATCGGCCGCGTCTGGTCTTCCCCGGCATTGGCCTCTTCCAGCGGGCGGTTCCCTACCCATTACCACCCGCAGGCACCTAGCGGAACGCCTCCCAGTCACCGTGAATTAGACTCCAGGTATTTGTCTATCATGTTATAGATTTAGTCTAGTAAGAGTGTAATACAGAACTGAGTTTTTCTGTTTTTAACAGGATTCGTCGGTATCGACCCCTTTCCTACCGCGATGGTAGTTCGTACAGCCGCCGCTAGGTTTGGATTTTCCATACTTGTTTTTCTCTACTCCAATTAACTTAGGTTTTGGAAATTTACTGCCTGATCCACGTTCTAGTCATGCTAGTCTTGTTTTTCCCCTCTCTCTCCTTTACTAAGCTTCTCTTTTAGTACAATTCACTTGGTGCAAGGTCCCTCCCCGATCGAAGAAAACACAGCAGAAAGTTACGGCTGAAGCAATTACCGTGTGATACAAGCCGGGTTTATGGAAGAAAACTGACAAATTTCTTCTAAAATGTAATATTTATGATGAAAAAAGTCAGAGAAAAAAATGGATAGGAAAGATTCTAGGTTGCGTCCTTAGCTGAATTTTACGTTTTTTTTGTGTATTTTGCACACACACGCTTTTTTGTCATTTGAAATATTATTGAAAATTTTCTTGTTGTCGCATTGGTTGTACGATTTTGTTTGAATACTCGGTTTGCGTTTAACTGAAAGAGTAGAATCTCTGTTGTAATGCCGTCAAGTTTTTTTTAGAGTCATCTCGATGCAAAACTCTTTTCGCTTTTGTCTCCTGGATTTTTGCTTGTGTACCCCCCACTGGTATTAGCTTTCCGGTTAGAATTATTTTTTTAATTGTCAGTTTAAAAAAAAGTTTTGTTGTCCAGAATACAGTTGTCAAAAAAGTCGTTCAAAGGGTTTTCATTTTCTTGTTGCCACTTTTGCGTCTCGACAGCAAATCGATCGGAGGTCCTTTGTGTTTCTTCAAGATTTCCTCGTTTTCCTCAATTTCTATGTTTTCTTGACGCAGAAGGACTGGCGCATAAGCGAGAAGTAAAATCGTCACTCCTGTTAATGAATTGTGGAAATAAATTTCTTATTTGAAGTTAAGATTTTGTACCATAGACAACCATAGGGAAGATGACGTGGAACTTGAGTGGCATCGTGCGGGATCCAAGAGACTCGCAGAGCAAATAAACACACTTTAGGACGAGGGCAAAAGCCGACATCATTATTGTTCTGAAATTGATAATAAAAAGTATACTGTAGTATGTTAAACTTTGTTTGAATATTGTTGCTTTTGTACAAGCTAACTTGGTAGCAAGCAATAGTGAGAAAGCTAACATTTTCTGTTGTGTCGTAGTTTTTTTAATAAACATTAATATATGTGGTGATACTTACGACCACTGGTGTATACAAAACGCACAGGTCATTAAAATCGCAGCATTAATGGCAGAATAGCAGATAAGGCAGCGGGCTGTCGTGGGTGGGACGGGTACTAGAGAGAAAAAATATTATTAACAATAACTTCATAAGTTTGATGAATTTTATTTAAAATAAATTATCACTAAAACCTCTGGAGTTTTCGGTGAAGTTGCTTGTTGATTCGGAATACATGTACGCTCCCAGAAAAACGTCTTTTTCCCGCCACGAGCGTAAAGTTTGCGATATTTCAATGAGCGCCACAAATGCTAGCCACCCACGAAGGGTGTAAACAGCCCTGTCTACCATTTTAAGATTTCCTTCAAAACCTTCATAAAAGATTTAAATCTTATTTGTTTACAATGTGATATTATGGCTTCCAAAGTTGCCATGTTTTTACAGTGTATTCAACTTTTAGTTTTTCCTTTTCCCTTCAAGAGGGCGGCTTTTTCCCCCTCCATGTTTAGAATACCCTGTGAAGCTATATCAAGCCAAGGTTCTTTTACCTATAAGGTTCATTCGTCCACGGATTAGAGCTCTGAGAATTGGGAATTGCTAGAAGGCTTGTGACGTCATTCAGAAGCCAGCTAGGCATTCTAGCCGTAGACTTGAATGGGAAAGATAGTAATTTTATCGTTTATTTCATACCCAAAACTGATTACGGAAAATGTTATTTCTCAATCTACTGAACTTGCCTATTTTTCTTCTTTCCTTTATGTTTGAACTGTTTCTATTTCGTGTTTTAGTTCAGAAGAATATTGCTGTATTATTGCTTCCTTTTTGGTTAAGGAGAATACTACACCATCTAATTCACGCAAATGCCAGTCCGAATCAAACATTTTATAACATCTAGAAAGTATTTCAGGAATTTCTTCCTTTGAAAAGATAGAAAGAAAAGAATAGAAAGAAAGAACAGAAAATAACACGGATTTGTTTGCTAATTGCTTTGCATATTTTTTTCTGAAATACATCTCCGTCCGCTTTTCCAGTGGATATCCTCACTGCTTGGAGAACTCTGTTAAGATGCCGTACTACAGTTACTGTAGCTGGAGTCATCATATAGAAGCTGTTCAATTAGCTAATGACGAGCTGAATGTTTCTTGCTGAGATTTTAAGCCATCAAAAACTAAGCCCATAACAGCCAACAATCATAAAATAATAACTCACTCCCGTTGCTTGGAGATGTAACGGGCTAATGTCTGCAAATGGGTTTTGGACTCATCATTCTTATCGCAACTCTAAATCCTAGAATGAGCTCGTCTTACACCAGCAATACACATCAATCGTACAAGTCCCACACACAGCTGGAGGTATGAAATATACAGCACCAGATATGAATAATAGTAATAACAAGAGCTTGTACTTGCTTACTAAAATTGCATATCAAAACAATTTCATAACATTAACGTTATGTTTCATACACAATTCTTCTATTTTGGATTGGAAGCCTTCTAAACGGCGAGTGAAATATTTTGTCTACCGTGCTCCTAGGATATCGCGCAGAGGCCTATGGAGGAGGGTACATTCCGCACCGCTGGCCTCTCTGTAGCAGACACCTTCATCTAATCAACATCACTTAATTTTGAGATTTTCTTTGTGTCAGAATGGTAAGTCTTTTCTTGTGATTTTATGATATATTTTCCGTGAGATTTTCCTTCAAGAGTACTTAGTACGCTTGTCCGTATTACAGAGGTTGGTCAAAAGTGGCACGTTCAGCGCCCTATGCCAGGCTTCTAGCTGACGTCACGGATCCGAGCTTCGGTTATTCCCAAGGGTATGCGAGGCCGGACGAATGAACCTTATAGATAAAAGAACCTTGATATCAAGCTACACTTCTAGATTTCCCTTTTCCCTTATTTCCCCTCCGTGCTAGAATATGAACAAGCGTTACTTCCAAATTTACCTTTTCCTCTTACATTTCCCTTTTCCAGGGAATTTCCCTGCAAAGTGGGAGCACTGCATGTTGAAACATAGGTAAATTGTGATTTATCTTACTTGTAAGTATTCTTTCGTGTATTTTTCATTAAAGGTAAACAATAATTTTTCAACAGGATTTTTCAAGCAATACTGAAGTGATTAATTCGCAACAAAATCAGTGCCAACATTTTTGTGAGATTTGGCGAAATGTGAGACTAGTGTTATTCAAGTTTCATAGAGAGGATTTGGACGATTAAAGGTGACTGGCCATAACAAAACATTTCAGTACTTATTTAGTGCTCATGCAGCTGAGACCATAGAGTTGTGACGAACGCAGTAACGCCCATGACGAAAGTCATCACATAATTCAAGTGAAATGAGTGTCCCGAACTTTCTCTAGGAAACAAACAAGAAATGTAAGATAATTTTCAGTTTTTGAAAATATTTTTTGTAACAAACCTGATTTTTCTGGGAGATAACGGAGTGGGAGGACTGACTCCAGGAATGTGGCTGTTGTAGTATACAATGTTCCAAGAAAAAAGCCATACCCCAATTCCAACAAAAAGGGGAAAGCCGACCACGGTAACAGTTTTCAGTAGAAAATACTTCAGCGATATGATGATTAACCTATAATTCGTACAGACATATTTCACGAACGAATAAATCTGCAGAAACGAGGCCATGACAAAGTCCGAGGCCTTGTGAAAAATCAAGCTACACGTTTCGAGATAGTGTTCACTCTCCGATGCTGTTAAATATAACGAATAAAAATTAATTTTGAAATTTATTGTTTTCTAAATATATTGTTTTTTTCTTACTAGACTGCGTTAAAGTTGTGTTTGAATCGTTGAGACCCTGAATCGCTGCCAACAATGTGAAAGCAATAACAATTACTACAAACGATTTCATTTTTTGGGATGTCTGTTGATGAGAATCAAATTGCCAATACAAATTTTTCTGTTATTAGATTTTATTTTGCAGTTGCTGGATAATAAAAAGACGGACCCCCTTTATTTATTTTGAATGGAACTGAAAAAGGCTTCGGGTTTAACCTAAACTGCATCCAATGTGTTAAAATAGTTTAAATATATTTGGTTTTGTTATAAAATTCAAACTTAAATTCATAATAAATAATAAATTCCATTCGAATCTGTATTATTTTTGGTGTATTATTTATAGCAGTTATTTTTAATTTTATAATAATTAATTTCTTTATTTTGTTCTGAAACTATTATTGCATAAATATTTGAAATGTTTCAATCTACCTAAAATTGATAGAATATTTTTTCATATCAATTATTCTGATATAAAATTATTTAAACAAATAAAATTAACTAGTATATAAATTTATTTTTAACACGCTGGCAACGCTGTACCGTAACTCTCATTGGTCAACGTTGGTTAAGGTCCAAAAGAATTCCAAAGGAATCTAAACAGGAGTCACAGAACATCAGATCAGGGATCAAGTTCTTCTTGGCAAGAAAATCTGCGAGTAACAAGACGTGCTGTAACCGTCTCAGGTACTTCTTAAGTTATAAATATTAAATTTCCCCTAGTGAATTATCATTAATAGAATTATCTCTATGTAAAACGAACGTAATTTACTAAGTGACTTTTATTTTCTCGCTGAATGTTTACCAACTTTTGGCCGGAGAAAAGTACACGTGTTTTGGCAAGGGCACACGTGGCCTTCGGCCATGAACACTTGTTGTGTTGTTTCGTCTTCCTTCAGTATTTTTAGTACCAAAATTATTGATTTCTTTCAGTTGATAAGTGATTTAATAAACTCATTATTACATTTACAATTAATTCTAATGTTTTAAGTTGCTGTTTTCAGGATGGAGCGCTACGGGCAACCATCTCTGCAGGAGTTCACAAAAGTCGAAATAACCAACATACCGCAGGATGTCGTGGCCAACATCGTAAGTCTTCCATTACAACCAGCAACTCTCTCAAGTTCAACAGTTTTATTTGTAATTTTCATCACAGGATCTGTTGGAAAGGTCTTTGATAATGGAACTTGGTGCAGTCGATTTTCGCGTGATGACTTTGAGCAGCGGCAAGTTGTTCGTCATTGCAGACTTTGCTTCGGAAGAGTAACATTTTTCTATATTTGAAATGGAAATAATTAATGCTATGATTTTTTTTTGCAACATAATACAGGGCCGCGCAAGACGCTATACAATGTCTTCACGAAAAACCGCCATATTACATGAGTCTCAGTTTTGTCCGCAATCTGCTGGGTCTGAAAGCCCCTCTTAAAAAGGAAAACAAACTGATTCCTGTTTCCCAGATTGCCAGGGCAGCTGCTGCTCCTGTCCGAGGTACAAATCTGAATTTTAGTATCTTAAAATCTCTCAAAAGATTTAAAAATATATACATTTCTGTATTCTAGGGCTTGGCCGAGGAAGATTTGCCCTGGAGATGTCAAGCGAAAGGCCTGCGAGAGGAGTTGGGGCTTCTGCAGTAAGTCCCGAGTGTAACTTGTGTGCTCGTGCTGGTTCGACTTTTTGCGATGACTGTCAGACTGTTTTCTGCTCCTATGAGTGTTTCCAGCAGGACATGGAGCACAGCCATTACTGCAAGCCTCAGTAAGTAAAGAATAGTATAGAGTAGTACATCAATGCTTCTAGTATAATGGCAAACATTATTACCTTTATTTGTAAGCTTACGGTTCAGATGTAAAATTTCTTCTGTCTCAGCCTAGAAGGGAATAAATAGTATACTAATTTGTAACATTTACTTAAATACTTTTGAAATAGTTGTAGTATATTTCTAGCATACTTTACGTACACTTGAAATATACTGCAGTATATTAAATATATACTGTTTATTTTTGTTTTTTACCTTGGCAGTAGTTCGTCTCTGAAACAAGGGCCTTTCCACGTCCCCCCTCCTCCGCTTGGCAGTGGACCATTTCCAGGGAATCAAGTGCCGCAACAGCAGCTTCGTCCCGTTAGTTACGCTGGACCCGTACCTCCGCAGTTTATGAACAGCCCTCCGCGTGGCCCGGAACCCTCTTCTATGGTGAATCCGTTTAATTGTCAACAGTATTATTAATATTTATACTATTTATATTTGTATTATTAACATTATCATTATTCGTATGTTTTCATTATTTACTGTAATACTCAAACTGCTATTGTTATTGTTTTTTTTTCGGAGGAGGGACATACTCCTACTGGAGTGTAATCCCCTTTCTGTATTATTTGAATTTCTACAGAAACTTCATACATGGTTAAGAAATACGGTTTAAAATATACTTTTAGTTGTAAAGAAATATGGTGAATAATGTAAGATATATATATGGATGATTATTATTATTGTTATTATTAGTTCCTTTATTTTTATTGTTACTTATTTTATTGTTGCTGTTATTATGGTAATATTTTTTTCGTTATTATTCTTTTAATTATTATCATTCTTATTATTTAGAATCGTGGACAATATGGATACGAACTTCCATTTCCGGGACCTCAGGGTCCTTATACTCCAAACATGATGGATCAAAGAGATGCCAGTCCAATGTACCCCCAGGTCCGTCCCGACAGGGCCTGAATCCTATGATGAACACCGGGCCGCTAGGTCCACCCTTTCAGGCCGAAGGCAGGGGTCCGATTGGCCCGTACAATGGAGGGAGGACTAATCAGCAATCAGGAGGCTTCCAGCACAAGAATCAAGACCGTTTCCACGTCCCGGTAGTAACAAATTTCTTTGTAATAGTTATAGAATTCTATTGGTGATTACTACTGTTCCAGGAAAAGCCTTTCGAAAACAGCAAGCCGCAGAATAAGCCCAGAAATTTTTCCACGGAGAGTGACAAGACCCAGGGACTGCTGCCGACACCCACTGCTCGTCCCAGAGACCAGGACGGTAGCCATGGACACTTAAACCAACAGCAGCACAGGTCCTCTGGCGGAGGAAGTTCAAATTTCCAGCGTGGCGACCAGCAGCCGTTCACCGCCAACCAAAACAGGGACGGGGGTGCGATACCCAGGGACCGTAAGGATTCTCAAACGAGTTTCGGTAGAACTCAGCAGCATCGCGGTTTTCAACAGAAGAGCTCGGGAAAAAGCGGTGAGAAAAATGTCCAGCCTCGCGCTGCTGCCTCTGCTGCTGCTACTGTGGAAAAAGCCTGGGACGATGAAGAGGATGAAGTCCCAGTTGCCTACGGCAAGGCGTTTACTGGGGGTGTTGTTGAGCTTCCCCAAGGTCCCGTACAAATTACAGTCGCTGCCATTTACACGCCGGATGTTATTTACGTTCAGGTATAATTCATACACTAAGAAACTTTGAAATTGTTGCTTACTGTTTCAATTGATTGCAGGTGAACAGCTTGGAGGATAAGCTCTACGAAATTGCAAATAAAATCGATGCCTCACTGAAACGAGCTCCGCGATTGGAGGACCCGACTGTGGGCCTGGCCTGTGTCGCCCTCTTCCAAGGCAGCTGGTACCGCGGTAAGATCCGCAAAGTTCTGGACGGAGGGTCCGCGGTTGTTTTTTTCGTCGACTACGGTAACACGGACGAGGTTGAACTCAAAGACCTGAAGCAGCTGCAGCAGGTTCTGTGCGGTCTGCCCCTCTACGCTATAGCCGTCCAACTGGCCAATATCCAGCCGGTAAAAGAAAAATGGGACCTTGCTGCCGATGCCTTGATCGAAAATTACGCAGCTAAGGAACCGCTGATTCTCGAGGTTGTGGGCCGCACCGAAAGTGGGAAACCGTTGGTCGAGATGAGAACGCCCAGCGGGAAAACGCTCAACGATGTGCTGGTCAAGGAGGGACTGGCCCGTCCAACTGCCGCTAAGATTGAAGAAAAGCAGCAAGGCCAGCAGGATGCCCCAGCGAAAACCTCTGAAGCGTAAAAATCCTATCTATTGTATTACAGTTTATTGGTCTACATATCGTACCGTCTTTGTATTTATTGCATTAATTACGGGTATGTTAAATTGATTTTGTGATTTTAGTATGATACCCTACTATTATTAAATGCATTGTAGTCTATTCTAAAACTGGATCAGAGTAAAAACCCCATCTATTGCATTAATTATGGGTATATTGTATTAATTTAATGATTCTAGTATGGTACCGCACTATTATTATATTATTCATTATAGTCTGTTTAAAACTGGATTTGATATTGACCGAATAATCTGTTTGTGAAGTAATATGATTTATTTCATTACAACAGTTCTGTTAAAATTAAAAAGGTTTAGTGTTAAACGCAAATGACGGTGGCTCTTCTTGTATTGGTTTCACAGTTATTTATTTTTCAGAATAGCCTAAACTAGTAGTTCAAATAATAGCAACATAATCGTAAGTTATTTCCTTACTTTTAGGTCTGAAAAGCTGGCCAGTCGACTACTCAGCGTCCTGAAGATCTCTGAACCCGCAGCCGAGATCCCTAAATCTGAAAAGGAGCCAATAGTCGAGTCTGTCGCTGGAATAACTAAGTTTAGACCAATCGTTTCTGGAGATGTTTGCATCGTTTCAGCTGTTGGTCTGAAAGATATCTACGTTCAGTGCGTTACCGATGAACTGGTAGGCGAACTTGGAAAAATCACCCAAGTCCTGGAAGAAGCTAACATGGCGAATCGTCCGAAACTGTCGGCGGCCTCGCTTAAGGAAGGCAGCTTCTACGCTTGCCTTTTTGCGGACGACTCGAATTGGTACCGAGCGCAGGTAGGAAAAGCAAATATTCTGATTTTTCGACGTACGATTCAAGCGTTTCGGTCGTTATTTTCAGGTTATCGCCAAGAACGGCGACACTTTCCAGGTTCGCTTCATTGATTTTGGCAATTCTACCGAAGTGACTGTGAACGAACTGCGTCTACTGCCTCCAGAGCTGTTGGCCATACCTCCGTGCTGCGATCGAGTTACACTAGATGGCGTTGAGCTTACCAGCGAAGTACCTGAAGAGATTAGAGCCATTTTGGATGAATTTGTCGAGCAGAAAGCGGAGATGGTTGTCGTCTCTACCGACAAAAGCGGAGTACAGTCTGTGAGGATTGCCCTGAATAGCGTCAGCTTGAACGATACCATCAACAGCAAACTTACGGCTGCTACTGCTACCGCTACCCAGGATTCTGAAGTTAAGGCTCCAGCTTCAGCTGCAAACGATGACTGGGAGATTGCGGAATCGTTCTGCGACATCATGAACGTCTGCAATCTGCCACTGAACGAAGAGATCGACGCCATGATCCTGAATTCATCCGATGCTCCGTCTTTGGTCCACGTCTGCCGTTTTGATGACGAGCAGTTCCGTCTGCTGGCCGAGTTGCAAGTTCGTACAATTTATCTCGTAATTAAGGGTCAATATTGAATAGAACTGGTATTGGTTTTTTAGGATGAAATCAAGCGCTACTGCGAGTCGCCCCGAGCTCCGTACTCGCCCAAACATCTGGAGCTTTGTCTGGTGAAAAACGCGGACGATTTGTGGTACCGGAGCTTCTGCATCGTCCAAGAGGACGGCAACAAATACTTTTGCGTGGACAGTGGCGAAGAAATAGCTGCAGCTGCCGATAGTGTCGTAGGGATCCCGAAGAAGTTCCTGCAGCTTAAGTACCTGGCTCAGTGGACTGTCATCAAGGGTTTCGAGGACAAGGAAGACGTCGACGAAGGGACGGTCCAGAAGCTGAAGGATCTGCTACCGCCTGGACAGTTGACCAGAATGACGATGGTTGCCAAAACTGAGAATTTCGGAATCGTTCGGGTGCCGGCAGTGGACGAGCTGATCCGAAGCGGAGACCTCGCTTAAAAGAACTTAATTTTTTTCCAAGTTTGAATTTCTTGTCAGTTTTTGAGTCACTTTTTTTGTCCTGATTGATTTTTTCGTAAAATGATTCCTGCATTTGTAAGTTTTTTTTTGGCGCTGATACCTTTTGTTACGAGAAGTGATGAGTATCTGTTTAGTTTTGATTCGGTATCAGTCACCAGGAGTACGAGAAGTAGAAGACTATGAACATTTTTTCTCGATTGTTTGCAAATGACCCGGAAGTATTCATTTTTTGTTTTCTTTTTGAACATAATACAAGCATATTACACAGAAAAACCATCAAAAATGATAAAATTCGCATGACGACTAATAATGTGGAATGAAAAACCTTTAAAATGTAAATTATTATAGTTAAATTACGTGCAAATGAAGTGACGGAACTTAAATTATAATTAATTGTAGTAATTAAGTCAGAATTAAGATCATAAATTATGTAAAGATGAGTTACGGGAATTTAAATGTATTTTGAATTTGTCGAATCCTTAGAATTTTAAAATTATTACATGAAACGAAGGAAAAAGAAAAGGGTGAGCCTATATTGATTGGAGCACTTTTGGGCTTTCTATAGCCTTGGAATCTCGCTAGTTGCAAGTAGTAGCTGTCGTAATAGCGGCACAAAAGTAGCAATGGCGGATAATAATGAAAGTAGTAGTAATGATTAGCTGTAGAAGTGATGGTGACAGTGATGATTATAGTAATGGTAGTCAGCAACAGTAGTTCGAAGCACTGATGGTAAAGTAGTGGCACATAGCTGTAACAGTTATTACTTGTTACTAGTAGTGGTGGAATTAGTCGTAACAACACTGGTAGTGGTGCTAATTGGTGACGACAGTAGTAATAGTAGTAGCAATGGTTGTAGTAAAAGTAGTAGTAATACTAGTGGCAATAGTAGTAGCAATAGTAGCAACAGTAACAGTAGTACTAGTAAAAATAGTAGTAGTAATGGTAGTAGCAACAGTAGTGGTAATAGTAGCAACAATAGTTGTAGTAATTGTAGTAATAATAGTAGTAGCAATAGTAATAGTAGTAATAGTAGTAGTAGCAATGGTTGTAGTAATAGTAGTAGCAATAGTAATAGCAGTAGCAATAGTTCCAGGAATAGTAGTAGTATTAGTAATAGTAGTAGCAATAGTAGTAGTTGTTGTAGTAGTACTAGTAATCAGTGATAGAAGTCAGAAGCAGTGATAGTGAAGTAGAGACGTTGATGGTAGTAGTAGTTAGTAATTAGTGTACTAGTTGCTAGGAAATAAAAGTTGGCAGGTAGTAATAGTTGCATTAGCTAAGGAAGTAGCAACAGAAATTACTAGTCCCACTAATCGTATTCATGTTAACAATAGTTAAAGGCAACTAGCAATAGTTGTAGCAGTTAGCAATAATAAAAACTAGTAGAAGTTGGGCTATTAGCTGTGTGTTAACAAATAAGTAGTACAATTTCAATGTAATATTAATACTAAAAGTAGCAAACCGGAATTTATTGTTTCAAAACCTAAATTGGCACGTACAAAGTAACTAGTCGTAGTACCACACTTTATTATTTACCTGTTTATTAACCGACAACTATCAACAATAAGGACAAAATCTTCGAAGATACGAAAGAAGAGATTAGCTTGTTTTCACGCCTGAACAAGGCATGTTTTCACATATGAAGTTACAGTACAGTACAGCAGAACCCATACAAGTAAGCCTAAGCAAAAGAGAAGCTCATTTCAATAGGGAGATTATGTGTAACAAGCAAAACAAGGCAATGATACCTTGTATAATTCGTTGTAAGTTTTCTGTGTCCTGCTTCGGTCTCTCACGCTCTGCCCCGCAGCGCCTATAAAAGGAGCTGCCCCTGATTAGAGAACGTCAGTCAGCGCCAGACGCTCGCAGCGACAACATGTCTCAACAAGTGTCTCCTTCGGATTCGGGCAAGGCCTCGTTTTTCTTAGACAATGTCTCGCAGTACTCGCAGAGTGTGGACAGTCTCAGTGGAGAAGAGGTCTTAAATTATATTATTTTATTATTATTAATGATATATTTAATTAAATTTTTCATTTGCAGATGTCTTTCATGACACTTGGCAAGTCAACTAGTCCCGACCGCCATCTTGGAGTGACTTTAACGTGGCGGGATTTGAGTGTTTATGTTCCGAATCCTGATAAAACGCAATCCAATGCACCATTTAAACGAGTGTTGAACAACGGTAATCTAAATATTATAATTATAAAGTATTTTCAGAGTAAACTTCATGTTTTTTTTTTTGTTTTGTTTTTTTTTTTACTTGGAATAGTCTGCGGAGCTTTGCAGCCTGGCTGTTTGGTGGCTCTTATGGGAGCCAGGTAAACTTAATTTAACCCATTCCATTAATTACTATTAATATTTTGTATTTTCTAATAACTTGTAGTGGTGCCGGAAAATCTACTCTGTTGAACGCTCTCGCTCACCGTTCTCCTCGTGAGTCTAAACGCTAAACTCAGCGACAGAATATTCAATCTAAAATTAATTAATTTAAATATGATAATTTTCAGCCAGCACTACAGTAGACGGGGACATCCGAGTCAACGGACGACCAATTGGACGTTATTTCTGTGACTGGAGCGGCTACGTCTACCAGGATGATCTGTTCGTGGGATCTCTAACTCCCAAGGAACATCTACACTTCATGGTAACTAATAAAACATAAATTTTACATTATACAACATATTTAAATGGACCAGAAGTTACTGTAATATTTTAAATAATTAAATTGTATGCAAAATGATAGGCACGATTACGAATCAACGGGAACTTGACCCCATCACAGCGAGACAAACGAGTGAATGAACTGCTGCGTGAATTGGGACTTTACAGGTGTAGGAACACGCCTATCGGGATTCCTGGAGTCTCTAAATCGCTGTCTGGAGGAGAGCAGAAACGACTTGCCTTTGCTGCTGAGGTGAAATTTTTACATTTTAGTTTGTAGTGAAAGTTGTATTGTGTGTATTTGTATTAATGGTTTGGATCTGAAATGATTAGGTGCTGACTGATCCACCGATATTTTTCTGCGATGAACCGACTACGGGACTGGATGCGTATTCGGCACTGCGATTGGTTCTTATGCTCAAAGGTATACGTGAGCATTACAGTGGAGGCAGTAGTAGTAGTAATAGTAGTCTTGTTGTAGCCATATTCTGTTAGCAGCAGTAGCACTAGCATAAATAAGCACATCTGTAGTATTAGTGTAGTTACAACAGCTATATTATCCGTATTACATTCCATATAGTTACTAGCGCAAAGCAGTAGTAGTAGTAGCACATCTGTAGTATTAGTACAGTAGCAGTAGTAATGTTCCCTGTTCCATTCCATATAGTTAATAGTACCGCAAAGTAGTGGTAGTAGCACTAAATTAGTTAACTAAGCACCAAACTATCAAGCAAACAAAATGCAATAAAGACATCCAATTCACAATTAACCAAAACTTTCTATTTACAGATTTGGTACGCAAAGGGAAAACAGTAGTTTGCACTATCCATCAGCCTTCGTCAGAGGTCTTCGAGCTTTTCGACCAAGTAGTGCTACTCGCTGAAGGTCGCATAGCTTATCAGGGACCCACCAACGGAGCACTTAACTTCTTCGAAACGTAGACAGAAACTTTTAACACTGAATCAATCATAAATAAGTTTAATATATGGAATTTATCGTAGGTTTGGGTACAAATGCCCTCCGCACTACAACCCAGCAGATTTCTATGTCCAAACACTGGCTGTTATCCCAGGACTTGAGGAAACTAGTCGCACGACTATTCGAGCAATTTGCGATGCTTTTGCCGTGACCCCAACAGCCCAGCAGATTAATCTACTGATTCAGTATGAATCTCGACTTGGAGATAATCTAGATCCTAACTCGTCGGCCGAGTTCCGCAAGCAAATGGACACGTAAGAAGACAATACTTGAAAGTTTGGTCATTCTGGATTTATTCAATGATATTTCAATAGGAGAAAGTCTTCGTGGATGGCTCAGTTCATCTGGTTAACATGGCGCTCGTTTCTGGATTCGTATCGCAATCCCGCAGTTCATTTTATGCGAATCTTACAGAAAATCGTAGGCTACAGTCATTTATTTTGATTATTTATACGAAATACTACAAATCTGGTTTTTGTAATAGGCTATAGCAGCGCTGGTTGGTTTCTGCTACTACGGTCTGATCGACTACGACCAGCGTGGGATTCAGAATATCCAGGGAGCTCTGTTCATCATGACTACGGAAAATACTTTCCCTGCTTTGTACGGAACTCTGAATATCTTCCCCTCTGAATGGCCCTTGTTTGTTCGGGAATCTAGGGAGGCCTGTACTCGACGTCTGCGTACTACTTCTCGAAAGTCCTTGCACTGGTAACAATGAGAAACTATTTTTTACCCTAGCAACAGTGCTTCCACTTCCGGTTTTCCGTTTTCCCTTAAAGAGGGCGCGGATTTTCCCTTTTTTCCCTTCCCTGGTCGATATTAAACATCCTTTTCCCCTCCAGTAGGATATCAAGCTACACTTCTGTTTTTCCCCTCATTTTTCCCATTTGAGACTCAGTTTTCCCTTTTTTGACGGAATTTCCCTGCAAAATGAATCACTGCCAAGCAAAAATTTAGTATACTTTAGTACAGTGTTTCCACTTTCGGTTTCCCCTTTTCCCCCTCTTCTCTTGTTTTTCCATTTTCCTCCTCCGAGCTAGAACAGAAGGCTATACTTCTTTATTTTCCCTTTTCCCTCTTCTCTTATTTTTCCCATTGTCAGATCCTGTTTTCCCCTTTTCCAGGGAATTTCCCTGCAAAGTGGAAATATTGCTTTAATCCCACGCAAAAAAGAGCTTCGAGCAATGGTGTTCTTATACTGTAACAAGCACCACTAAAGTACCTTTAAGCAGTTTCTCGGTTCCTTTTTTATAGTGCCTCTTTACAGTAGCCTGCAGTTTAAATAACGCTCAGAGCGTCAGTTGGTAGGTTACTAAAAAGGCACCACAAAAGGCACCGTCGCTTTTCTCAAGTTCTAAATCTGCCAGTATCTGATGTTCTTAAGTACACTAAATAATCAATTAGTTATATAATAATAATAATAATAGTAATAATGACAATCAGTTAATAATAAAGACTTCGCCTCTCTTGATCAAAGTTTAACACAATTTATTATTTCTAGCTTCCTGGATTCTTGTTGGAGCCCTGGATTTTTGTATCGATTGCTTACTGGCTTATCGGACTGAATCCTGATTGGACTTCTTTCTTCTACACTATGGTCATACTGACACTTACATGCAACACAGCAGCTGCATGCGGTAGTAGACTTTCTCACTAATATGTTTCAGATTTGATCAATCTTATTCTGGTTGAACAGGAACCTTTTTCTCAGCAGCTTTTGAATCGATACCCAAGGCCATCAGCGTTTTGATACCTTTTGATTATTTGCTGTTCATTACGGGAGGTGTCTTCATCAGTCTAGAGTAAGTCTGTGTTACTTGGCTTGATTAAGAGAGTCAGTGTTTCCACTTCGTAGGGAAATTCCCTGAATGGAGACAAAAATGAGAACAGAGAGAAAAGGGAAAATCTAAACGTACGGCCTGTATTTTAGCACGAGGAGAAAAGGGAAATTGAAAGTGGAAATACCGTCAAGAGTAAATCTAAGTACTAATCGATTTTTTTTCTAGTATGCTGCCGAGCTATGCTTCGTGGGCCAAGTACCTCTCCTGGTTTCTGTACACTAACGAGGCCTTGACTATTGTTCAGTGGAAAAACGTATCCAGAATCGAATGCGGAGACCTGCCCGACAATATCGAGTGCATCCAGAACGGCAGGGAGGTTCTTGATCACTATCGTTTCGACTCGAGCCATTTTCCAATAGACCTCAGTGCAATGATGATCACTTATATCGTTTTTCATATTCTCGCCTTTTTGGCTCTGTACCGCCGAGCTAGAAAGTAACTTTAACTCTAAAAAATTTGAAGGAAAATAAAACTGAATGATTATTTTACAAAACTCCATGTATTGAATGGCCTACAAACAACATTTTCCGTGACTATGAAGCAAAGTGGCAGCAAGTTAAGATTCAATCTTGGCGAGCAGGTCAGTTTCGCGGAATAGATGGTACTCTTTGTTCTCAATCTCGACTTTGGTGCCTCCGTACTCGGGAAGAAGCACCTGGTCGCCAACTTTAACGGAAAGGGGAACGAATTGTCCCTGCTGCAAGTACAATCGAAAAACGAGGTTAGTGACTAAATTACATAACGTTTCATTTTTACACTGATAAGCAAAACAAACCTCGTTTCTGGATCCGGGTCCTACAGCTACAACAGTTCCCTGCAAAACTTTAGCTTGAGCCTTTTCGGGAATTACAATACCGCCTTTTGTTCTGGTGAGAGCTTCTGCCCTTTCAATGAGGATGCGATCAAACATAGGGATAAATCTGCGAAGAGCTGTGGCCTGCAAATTAGCATTACAAATATGTGTTAAATATCGACTCAGATTCTCTAGAATATTTTAAGTATACCATTTTGAATAAATGTAATGCTAGTAGCGAGGGAATGCCGGTATCGTAGGTCTGACCGCTTCGAGAGCCAATCGAAAACTGAAGAAAATTCTGCGGTCCGTCTGCTTGAAAACCACGTGGTAAATTCACTAGGATTTTTCTCTTTGTTCTGGAATGCTCCTCTTTTCCAGTACTACACAAATATTCCACTATACTCTATAATATATAAAGCATAGAAGTTTCTAGCCAGCTAGAAGGTATATTATATAACTAATGGACCAGTTCCTCCATAGTTACGTCATCACTAAGTTCTCGAATGTTCGGTAAAGGCCCCCGGGACTGGAAAAGCATAAAAAAATATTATTTCATAAGTTAAATCAGCTTTTCATTCATAAGGCCATGTATCCAAAATTTGTGTTTCGATTCGTAACTTTAGTAAAATTTTCCCAAGGTTTTGCAAAATTTCCGAGATTTTATTCATTAAAAACTAATTAATTACGTTGTGCTCTCTATGGGGCCACTTCTCAGTTGTGCGCATCGTCTGCTTCGTATAGAGGCAGATACGGAGCCCGGCACCGGCGTTTCCTCTCATTCGAAGCCACACGTGCTCCCGTAAAGGCGGCTCTCTCGCTTCTGGAAAAATCCGCTCAAATTAAACAAAGGTAGTAGATCTAAATCCTCAATCCAAGCCCCCATTCATATAGCGAACTCACTCGTTTACTAGCTTTACGATATTTTTGGTGAATTTTTTAAGTTTTACAGTTTTTTCAGTAGTAGATTTCTTGCCTCCACTTTTGGCTTCTTATTATCTATGCCTTGGTTTAATTTATTGCATTAAATTTTCTTTACATGTTTTACTCATCCCATTCTAATTATATTGCCCTAAAATCAACCTTTTTTTCAATTTTTAGATAATAAATGCAAAATATTCTTACATAATCAAGGATTTAATCAATCTATCTCGTTGCGCTTTTGCAGATGTATCGTCTTCCCGCTGTTCTTCGCTCTGCTGCACTGAGAAATCTGGCTCCACATGCTGCTCGTTCGTACGCCAAAGATGTCAAATTTGGCGCAGACGTCCGAGCCCTCATGCTTCAGGGTGTCGACATCTTGGCTGATGCCGTTGCAGTCACAATGGGACCTAAAGTAATTTTTCTTTAATACTTACAACTAATTCATATAATTAACGATAAAATCTCTATTGTAGGGCAGAAACGTCATCATTGAGCAGTCGTGGGGTTCCCCCAAGATCACAAAGGACGGTGTAACAGTCGCCAAGTCCGTCGAACTGAAAGACAAATTCCAGAACATTGGCGCCAAGCTCGTGCAGGACGTGGCCAACAACACAAATGAGGAGGCTGGTGACGGTACCACAGCCGCCACAGTCTTGGCTCGAGCCATTGCCAAGGAGGGCTTCGAGAAGATCTCTAAGGGAGCCAACCCTGTCGAGATCCGCAGGGGAGTCATGAATGCTGTCGATGCGGTTATCAAGAACCTTAAATCCATGTCGAAGCCTGTAACGACTCCAGAAGAAATCGCACAGGTAACTTTGCTTGAAAGCCTTTGTGAAATGCTAGAAATTAACAGTTTTGTTTCAATAGGTTGCCACTATCTCGGCTAACGGTGACAGCTCGGTTGGAAAACTCATCGCAGACGCCATGAAACGTGTCGGGCGAGAAGGTGTCATCACAGTCAAGGACGGCAAGACCCTGAATGATGAACTGGAAGTCATTGAAGGTAAATTACCGCCCAGCTCTTTGAACTATAAGTGTTAACACATTTTTTACTCGTAGGAATGAAGTTTGATCGCGGCTACATCTCCCGTACTTCATCAACACGGCCAAGGGCGCCAAGGTCGAGTTCCAGGACGCTCTGGTTCTGTACAGCGAGAAGAAGATTTCAAGCATCCAGTCGATCATTCCCGCTCTGGAACTGGCCAACCAGCACCGCAGGCCTCTGGTGATTGTTGCTGAAGACATTGACGGTGAAGCACTGAGCACCTTAGTGGTCAACAGGCTGAAGATTGGTCTACAGGTAAAATTTTCCACAATTAACGTGGTTTAAAGTTACTCATTGTAATTTTTCCGATGAAAAGGTTGCCGCAGTCAAGGCTCCAGGCTTTGGAGACAACCGCAAAAACACTCTGCACGATATGGCTGTCGCTACCGGCGGTCTGGTCTTTGGGGATGAAGCTACCCTGGTCAAACTTGAGGATGTCCAGATCCACGACTTGGGACAGGTCGGCGAAGTGGTCATTACCAAGGACGACACTCTGCTGCTGCGCGGCAAGGGACGCAAGGACGACATCGACCGCCGTGTCGAGCAGATCAAGGACCAGATCGAACTGACCAACTCTGAATACGAAAAGGAGAAACTGCAGGAACGACTGGCTCGTTTAGCGTCTGGTGTGGCTGTACTTAAGGTATGACCACCTCCATTTGTGGTAAATTTAGTGAAATGTTACGTTATCGATTTTTAAGGTTGGAGGATCGAGCGAGGTGGAGGTGAACGAGAAGAAGGATCGCGTGAATGATGCTCTCTGTGCCACCAGGGCTGCCGTCGAGGAGGGTATCGTACCCGGAGGCGGTACCGCTCTCCTCCGCTCGCTGCCCATCCTTGACAAGCTGGAGCACGTCAACGAGGACCAGAAGATGGGTATTGATATCGTCAGGCGCGCCCTGAAGATGCCCTGCATGACGATCGCCAAGAACGCGGGAGTCGACCCTGCTGTTGTCGTTTCGAAGGTGATCGACTCTGGTGCGGAGATCGGCTACGACGCCCTGCACGACGAGTACGTTAACATGATCCAGCGCGGTATCATCGATCCGACCAAAGTTGTACGCACCTCGCTGATGGACGCTGCTGGAGTCGCTTCCCTCCTCACCACGGCCGAGGCTGTGGTCGTCGAGATCCCCAAGCCCGAGTCTGCGGCTAATCCCATGGCGGGAATGGGAGGAATGGGCGGCATGGGTGGAATGGGTGGAATGATGTAAAAAATAAAAGCTGAAATTATGCGATAGAAAATCCATTTGTTTCACTTGCAGATCAATTTTCAATGATTTTACAGTCCCGTAAGATTAGATTTTTTTTGTTGAATTAATTCGTGTTGTCGTTGATAATTGGTCTGCGGGTGAAACGAAACGCATCGTGCAAAAAGCGGGGCGAGCATCATTCCCTGTTTCATCTCACTCGTGCATCTATTGCCAAGCTATGCGTAGTTTTTTTCGTTCTTTCGATGGGGCCGAAGAGACGGTAGTCAAATGTTTTATTATGAGCGTTTTGTAAGGAAATACACACAAAAAAAATTGTCTGTGCTGTTATGTCAAGTAAGTAAGTATTATCGATATTGATTTCTAGATAATTTTTTGAAGCAAAGCGTCCTGAACGATTAAACGATAACTAGTAGTTGTGTTGTTAGTCAGTAGTAAAGTGCAATAACGTGTGTTGTAGTCGAAAGCAAGATTGTATAATATTGATCCAAACTGATGATAGTCGAGAGCAGTGCTTCCACTCTCAATTTCCCCTTTCTTCCCTCTTCCCTTATCTTTCCCCTTTTCCTCCGTGCCAGCATACAAGGCTGTATTTCTAGATTTTTTCCCTTTCAGACTCCATTTTCCCCTTTTTCGGGGAATTTCCCTGCAAAGTGGAAACACTGGTCGAGAGTTGTTTCAAAGTGTTACAGTCTGGTTCACTATGCTTTTATCTCAAACGTACGTTACAACTTTTTGAATAACATGCTACATTTCTATGAAATAACTGTTGTGATACTGGTTACCAGGTTTCATAATATTAAAATTACGATTGCTATCATTTTTGGTTATTACAGTACGTTCGTGTAGCCCCTCTAGCCCGTGTACCTTGCTTCGAATGAAAACCTGTGCAAAAATAAGTTTTATTTTGTTAGAAACATTATTAAATGGACTCGATCGTATCATCATGTAATAATGAATTAGTAATTTAATTGAAAGTTTGGCAGGCACTTTACTTCTTATTCTTACCAAATCTTGGTAGGTCTGGGTAAAACTGCAAATTGTGTCAACGGCTATGTTATGGGTAAAATGCAAAACAAAACACAAGCAAAATGAAAAATTATTCATAAATTAACTTGGCAATTCTGGAATCAATTCTACAAGTCGTGTAACTTGGACGTTTTTGATTTAAATTGCGATATGTTTCTTAATGAAAACGTTTTAAGCTTCAGAAAAATAAGAAAACCTTGAGACCAAATCTGCGTTTCGGTAATTCTGAATTGTATTTGATAATTTCTCTGGGAAACTCTGAAAAGTGAGTGGAATAAGAAAGCATCGTGTACTGAAACCCTGAATCTTTCATATGAATATATAGTCCAGTGCTACCACTTTCAAATTTTCCGTTTTCCCTTAAAAACGACACGGTTTTCCCTTTTTTCCCTTGCCCCACAGATATCAAGAATCCTTTTCCCCTCCATCTAGGATATAAAGCTATACTTCTATGTTATTTTTTCCCTTATTTTTCTTTTTCGAGACCAAGTTTTGCCTTTTTCAGGGAATTTCCCTGCAAAGTGGAGGCACTGATCTAGTCCCGTAGACCAAGGAACTCATAGAGGGGCCTTTGTTCCCACCAGAGAGTGGCTAACTGAAGATGTCTCTGCAGTCTTTGTTATTATGTTATTTTTCCCTTTTTTTCTTTTTTTGAGACCCAGTTTTGCCTTTTTCAGGGAATTTCCCCGCAAAGTGGAAGCACTGATCTAGTCCCCTAGACCAAGGAACTCATAGAGGGGCCTATGTTCCCACCAGAGAGTGGCTAACTGAAGATGTCTCTGCAGTCTTTGTTATTATGTTATTTTTCCCTTTTTTTCTTTTTTTTGAGACCCAGGTTTGCCTTTTTCAGGGAATTTCCCCACAAAGTGGAAGCACTGATCTAGTCCCCTAGACCAGGGAACTCATAGAGAGGCCTATGTTCCCACCAGAGAGTGGCTAACTGAAGATGTCTCTGCAGTCTTTGTTATTATGTTATTTTTCCCCTTTTTTTCTTTTTTGAGACCCAGTTTTGCCTTTTTCAGGGAATTTCCCCGCAAAGTGGAAGCACTGATCTAGTCCCCTAGACCAAGGAACTCATAGAGGGGCCTTTGTTCCCACCAGAGAGTGGCTAACTGAAGATGTCTCTGCAGTCTTTGTTATTATGTTATTTTTCCCTTATTTTTCTTTTTTTGAGACCCAGTTTTGCCTTTTTCAGGGAATTTCCCCGCAAAGTGGAAGCACTGATCTAGTCCCCTAGACCAAGGAACTCATAGAGGGGCCTTTGTTTCCCACCAGAGAGTGGCTAACTGAAGATGTCTCTGCAGTCTTTGTTATTTATGTTATTTTTCCCTTTTTTTCTTTTTTATTTGAGACCCAGTTTTGCCTTTTTCAGGGAATTTCCCCGCAAAGTGGAAGCACTGATCTAGTCCCCTAGACCAAGGAACTCATAGAGGGGCCTTTGTTTCCCACCAGAGAGTAGCTAACTGAAGATGTCTCTGCAGTCTTTGTTATTATGTTATTTTTTCCCTTAGTTTTCTTTTTCGAGACCCAGTTTTGCCTTTTTCAGGGAATTTCCCCGCAAAGTGGAGGCACTGATCTAGTCCCCTAGACCAAGGAACTCATAGAGGGGCCTATGTTCCCACCAGAGAGTGGCTAACTGAAGATGTCTCTGCAGTCTTTGTTATTATGTTATTTTTCCCCTTTTTTTCTTTTTTTGAGACCCAGTTTTGCCTTTTTCAGGGAATTTCCCCGCAAAGTGGAAGCACTGATCTAGTCCCCTAGACCAAGGAACTCATAGAGGGGCCTATGTTCCCACCAGAGAGTGGCTAACTGAAGATGTCTCTGCAGTCTTTGTTATTGTGTTATTTTTCCCTTTTTTTTCTTTTTTTGAGGCCCAGTTTTGCCTTTTTCAGGGAATTTCCCCGCAAAGTGGAGGCACTGATCTAGTCCCCTAGACCAAGGAACTCATAGAGGGGCCTTTGTTCCCACCAGAGAGTGGCTGACTGAAGATGTCTCTGCAGTCTTTGTTATTATGTTATTTTTCCCTTATTTCTCTTTTTCGAGACCTAGTTTTGCCTTTTTCAGGGAATTTCCCCGCAAAGTGGAAGCACTGATCTAGTCCCCTAGACCAAGGAACTCATAGAGGGGCCTTTGTTCCCACCAGAATCCGACCTCGGGTGGAGCCTAATATACCCTTAGACTATTCCTGTCGAATCAGTGGACACTGTGCGTACTATCAGCTAACGGAACCGTTATTAATTTTACGTTTGTATAATTTTGTTGTAAATTTTTTTTAACTCTTAATCTGAAAATAATTTTAAGTTATATTTAAGCGTTGTATTAGTTATAATAATACTTTTGAGGTAAAAGTCTAAACAAACAAAACTTAGACGCCCTTGGTGGGATTTTAGCCGGCCGCCGCAACCCTGTCACTCGGGGTCCCATGCTTTGAGATAGGCTATGCCCAGGGCCGGATCTAAGCCTTTCTGGGCCTATGGCTTGAAGCTGAAGTAGGTCTACCAGCAGTGTTTCCACTTTTCAATTTTCCCTTTCTCCGCCTCTTCCCTTATCTTTCCCCTTTTCCTCCTTCCGTGCTAGAATATATAGGGTCTAGATTTCCCCTTTATTCTCTTCTCCTCTGCTTCCCTTTTTCAGACCCCATTTCCTCCCTTTTTCGGGAAATTTCCCCGCCAAAGTGGAAACACTGTCTATCAGATATTTTAAAAAATTCATCAAAATGTCAAGTCTAACAGTTTAGCGGGCCTATTCCATGTCCGGGCCTGTGGCTCGTCGCCATATTGGCCCATAAGGAAGTCCGGCACTGGCTATGGCCCCGTCTATGAGTTCCTTGGTCTAGGATCTAGTCTATTTATTTAGGATTATCCAGAGTGGAAATATAGATTTCACAAAAGATGTATACTCAGCAGTTGGTCTTTGAAGTGCACCTCCTCGGTACATTTTTGGTAAATTAGTTAATTCTTTAATCATGTTCCTCAAAGACACAAAGAACAAGTAAGATAACATACAGAGGTTCCACTTTCAGTTTCCTCTTTCCCCCCTCTTCCCTTATTTTTCCCTTTTTTCCCCTCCGTGCTAGAATAAAGGCCGTACGTTTAGGTTTTCCATTTTCTATCTTCTCTTATTTTTCCCCCCTTTTTAAGACCCCGTTTTCCTCTTTTTCAGGGAATTTCCCTGCAAAGTGGATACACTGATAACATATTTCTGCCTTTATTATATTACGATTTGTGTAAATGAGAAGAACAGCACTTAATGATAATTCAAAATAATCCTGTATTAAAATGTTATGATGTGAATGAATGGGAATTATGATTGAAGCTAATGCTTATTTAAGAGGCTTGTAAGGTAGTAGCACTTCAGGAGCAGTGCTTCCACTTTGGAGGGAAATTCCCTGGAAAAGGGGAAAATGGGGTCTAAAAAGGGAACAATAAGAGAAGAGTGAAAAGGGGAAACTTAGAAACACACCCTTATATTATAGCACGGAGGGGAAAAAGGGAAAAATAAAGGAAAAGGGGAAAGGGGGAAACTGAAAATTGGAAACACTGGACCCCGTTTTCCTTCTTTTTCCCTCATTCTGAAAATGTCAGTTTTCCCCTTTTCCCCCTTTACACTGCCTAGTCTTTCCCATCCGTGAATATATATTTGTAGGGTTTCTAACGATTATTTAAAAAAAATCCAATGGTAAAATAAACATTTAACCTACAAATTTCATTTTCCCTCGCTTTTCCCTTTTGAGACCCCATTTTCCCTTTTTGAGGGAATTTCCCCCCAAAGGGGAAGCACTGGTCAGGAGTCTAACTCAGAACTGAACAGCAAAAAGAGGGAACACTGAACTCTTACATAGCTGTAGGTGAAGGTTGGTAAGGGAATTCTAGGGAAAGGATATTAAAAATAATTAAAGACTATTATTTACAAAGTCTATATCAAAGAATAAAGAAATAATTCGTTTATAATTTTTGGTTTATAATGATATACGAAATCAAAACTGGCGATATCAAATTAAGTCTACAATCCCATGTGTTGTGAAGTGCTCGACTTCTGGCTCAGACAGTGAGAACTTTATCTGAATCCCGCCGACAGAAATAAATTTATTAATACATAAACTAATATTAATTAGTAAACTAGTATCAGGATCCGTGTCGTTACAAACGTTTTATCTAAAAAGGAATAGTAAAAGCTGGAGATATAACTGAAGGGACTAGAAGAAGGAATTAACTGACTAGAGAGCAGAATATTAATATTATGAAATGAGCAGCTATTTGTAAAATTTTAGGTAGCCTCCGGTTTTATGAAAACCAGTGTTTCCACTTTTGCAGGGAAATTCCCTGAAAAACGGGGAAATGGGGTCTAAAAAGGGAAGAAGAAGAGAAGAGAGTAAAGAAGGAAATCTAGACCCTTTACATTCTTGCAAGGAGGAGGGAAAAGGGGAAAGATAAGGGAAGAGGGGGAAAAGGGGAAAGATAAGGGAAGAAGAAGGGAAGAGAGCAAAGGGGAAATCTAGTCCCTTTACATTCTTGCAAGAAGGAGGGAAAAGGGGAGAGATAAGGGAAGAGAGGGGAAATGGAAAATTGAAAAGGGAAGAAGAAGAGAAGAGAGTAAAGAGGAAATCTAGACCCTTTACATTCTTGCACGGAGGGGGGAAAAGGGGAAAGATAAGGGAAGAGGGGGGAAAAGGGGAGAGATAAGGAAGAGGGGGAAAATGGAAAATTGAAAAGGGAGGAAGAAGAGAAGAGAGTAAAGAGGAAATCTAGACCCTTTACATTCTTACACGGAGGGGGAAAAGGGGAAAGATAAGGGAAGAGGGGGAAAAGGGGAAAGATAAGGGAAGAGGGGGAAAAGGGGAGAGATAAGGGAAGAGGGGGAAAATGGAAAATTGAAAAGGGAGGAAGAAGAGAAGAGAGTAAAGAGGAAATCTAGACCCTTTACATTCTTACACGGAGGGGCAAAAAGGGGAAAGATAAGGGAAAAGAGGAAAGATAAGGGAAGAGGGGGAAAATGGAGTCTGAAAAGGGCAGAAGAAGAGAGGAGAGTAAAGAGGAAATCTAGACCCTTTACATTCTTGCACGGAGGGGGGAAAAGGGGAAAGATAAGGAAGAGGGGGAAAATGGAAAATTGAAAAGGGAAGAAGAAGAGAAGAGAGTAAGGAGGAAATCTAGACCCTTTACATTCTTGCACGGAGGGGGAAAAGGGGAAAGATAAGGGAAGAGGGGGAAATGGAGTCTGAAAAGGGAAGAGGGGGGAAATGGAGTCTGAAAAGGGAAGAAGAAGAGAAGAGAGTAAAGAGGAAATCTAGACCCTTTACATTCTTGCACGGAGGGGGAAAAGGGGAAAGATAAGGGAAGAGGGGGAATGGGGTCTGAAATGGGAAGAAGAAGAGAAGAGAGTAAAGAGGAAATCTAGACCCTATACATTCTTCCAAGGAGGAGGGAAAGGGGAAAGATAAGGGAAGAGGGGGGAAAAGGGGAAAGATAAGGGAGGGGGGGAAAATGGAAAATTGAAAAGGGAGGAAGAAGAGAAGAGAGTAAAGAGGAAATCTAGACCCTTTACATTCTTACACGGAGGGGCAAAAAGGGGAAAGATAAGGGAAGAGGGGGAAAATGGAGTCTGAAAAGGGCAGAAGAAGAGAGGAGAGTAAAGAGGAAATCTAGACCCTTTACATTCTTGCACGGAGGGGAGAAAGGGGAAAGATAAGGGAAAAAGGGGAAGATAAGGGAAGAGGGGGAGATAGGGGAAAGATAAGGGAAGAAGAAGATAAGAGAGTAAAGAGAAAATCTAGACCCTTTACATTCTTGCACGGAGGGGAGAAAGGGGAAAGATAAGGGAAAAGGGGAAATATAAGGGAAAAAGGGAAAGATAAGGGAAAAGGGGGAAAATTGAAAATTGAAAAGTGGAAACACTGATAAAAACTATTAGAACCTCTGACACGAACATGTTCAGCAAGAAATTCGGTTATTCTGCTTACGGGGATAGGATTTTAACTTCGTTTATGTTGGTCTCGAGGATCTTGCAAATGCGGAAAAAAAACTAAGAAAATAAATAATAGTTCCTTCAATTAATTTTAAATAAAATAAAAACTGAAACAAACAACAAAGCAATAGTCACAATTTTCGTTCCCATAGATATTATGTTAAGCTCAAAGCTATTTTTGAAATTATTTAAATCATGCACAGATTAAATTTCTATCTATTTAAATTTTATTTTGTATTATTATATATTTATTTATTCCATCTGTTATTTGCTCAATTTTTTATCTATTTGTTTTGATGGATTTATTTCAAGACTTTGTTGCAAATCTATTCTTTCTTCCAGTGGAAATGGCTTTCAGTTTTATTGTCGAGGCCAAAAAGTTTCTGGGCAAGTGCAAAATTATCAATTGTAAAACTTAAGATGTAAAATGTCTGCCGTGTGCAAAATAATTAAATGTAGAACGAACCTTCGTTCTGTTATTTTGAATTCTGCAATTAAGAGTTCAGTGTTCCCTCTTTTTGCTATTCAGTTCTGAGTTAGACTCCTGACCAGTGCTTCCACTTTGGGGGGAAATTCCCTCAAAAAGGGAAAATGGGGTCTCAAAGGGGAAAAGTGAGGGAAGAGGGAAAATGAAATTTGTAAGTTAAATGCTTATTTTACCATTGGATTTTTTTTTAAATAATCGTAAGAAACCTACAAATATATATATACCCATAACCAAATTATGGTTATAACAAAGGCTATATACATTTTAAAATATTGTATTATTAGTAAGTTATACTTAATAATTAATCATTTTATTAATCTGGTTAACCATACTTAAATTTAATTAATTTTCCTGTAATGTTTATTTTTGCTTTTAATATTTTTTATTATTTATTTTGCAACAGTTATAATTATTAATCTAATTTCGTATGAATTATAATATACGTATACAAATTTAATATTTCTTAATAAATTAAATAATAATATTAAGTTAATTTATATTATTATTAATGTCCAAACTGACAACGCTGCACCAGTCTCCTTGCCTGCCGGTAGAGCTGACGGTGTCGTGGCCTCCAAGCACTTTCGTCTCAAAAACCTCAGATATTTCTCCAACAATGGCTTTTGGCGACCTGAAAACCGAGAGTGGAGTTAAAGCTCTCAACGAGTTCTTGGGTGATCACAGCTACCTTGAGGGGTATGTCTGTTTTATTCATTTTTTTGACGATCTAAAAATCAGCATGGCTGCCTGCCCCTACTCCATGCTGGCCACTTATGGCATGTTGCTATGCAAGGCAACATATGACAAAACTGATGAATGACATTACTTGAGATAATCTAACAGAGAAGTCAGTAATTCAATATAAATTGTTGTGTTTAGATACCAGCCATCCCAGGCTGACAACACAGCCTTCGACGCGCTCGGCAAAGCCCCCAGTGGTTCCTTCCCTCACGCCCTGCGTTGGTACAACCACATCAAGTCGTTCGGCACTGAGCGTTCGGCCTTTGCTGGCACCAAGGGTGGTGCTGCCGCCCCCGTCCCTGCTGCCGCTAAGTCAGCTGACGATGACGATGATGTCGATCTTTTTGGCTCTGATGACGAGGTCTGCATTTTTTGCTACTAACAAACCGTAAAGAGTTTTAACGAATATTCGTAATGACAGGAGGAAAACGAGGCTGCAGAGAAGCTGAAGGAGGAGAGACTGAAGGCATACAATGAAAAGAAATCCAAGAAGCCTGTCCTTATCGCCAAGTCTTCCATCATCCTCGATGTTAAGCCCTGGGACGATGAAACGGACATGAAGAAAATGGAAGAAGCTGTCCGAGTTATCCAGTGCGACGGTCTCGTCTGGGGAGCTTGTAAATTATACATTTGTTCATAAAATTATCAGGATTAATAATTATATTTTGTTGTTTAGCCAAACTGGTACCCCTCGCTTACGGTATCAAGAAGCTCCAGATCACCTGCGTTGTCGAGGACGACAAGGTTTCCATTGACTGGCTCACCGAAGAGATCCAGAACAATGAAGATTTGGTCCAGTCTGTCGATATTGCTGCTTTCAACAAGATCTAAACGAGTCTGTTGCAGCGGGAACTTCGTGAAGTGCCTTTTGCGCACTTCTTTTGGTGAAAAACTGGGCAATACACATTGTTTGAGCGCAGTATTTTTGTCGTTTGTTACTCAGACGAATCAAAAGATAGTGGGGAACGAACGTTTTTTTGTATTTATTCACTTAATGGCTGCGGGTTAGTACGAAACAACAATTTTGTTGGATTGAAAAAGTCACACGAAGATGTAATTAACAGTTTACACAGTTAACAGTTAACAAAGTAACAGATGTTACTTTGTCAGATTTTATACGCGATTAGTATTGGCCAACTGAGCTGTCAGAGCGAGTATTTTTTGACTGAGTCGAGCATTGTGCTGCTTGAGGAAGTATATGGCCTCGGCCTGCTTCTCGAAGAGATCGTCGGAAGCACTAGCGTCCCTACAACACAAGAGGTGAAAGAGTTAAATCGAATGAAGTTAAAAAAGACTGCTACTACTAGTATTGCAGCTACTACTGTTAATGGTACAACTACTATTAATATTACTGCTAATAGTAGTACTACTGCTACTAGTACTGTTAATGTGGCTAGGACTACGATTGCTGCTGCTACTGTTACTGCTAGTACTGTTACCATTACTGCTACTATTACTGCTATTTCTGGGTCTAGTAGTACTACTTCTATTACTGCTACTACTACTACTATTTCTGCTTCGAGTAGAGCTACAACTTCTACTACTACTAGTACTACTACTATTACTACTACTATTACTGCTACTACTTATACTAGTATTGGTACTATTATTGTTAACATTAATAATATTACTGTTACTAACAACTACTATCACTATTGCTGCTGCTACCTCTACTGCAAGTAGTACTACTGCTACTGCTGCTACTACTAGTAGTCCTATTACTGCTACTACTTTAAGCACTACTGCTCCTATCACTGCTACCGCTACTACTACTACTACTACTACTAATACTACTACTACTAGCACTATTATAGCAACTGCTACTACTCCTCGCAGTCCTATTACTGCTACTACTACTACTACTACTACTACTAGTCACAAAAAAAAAACAATATACCTCACGCCAACATCCCGAAACGAGTTCACACTCCTCGACAGACTCGAAACCATCTGACCCTCGAAGACGTCCGGAAGCTGCCGTTTATAGTTGAACTGATGTACCCAGACTAAAATTAACACAATTCCAGGTTTTAAAAAATGTTACAATCCATAAATTTGACTCGTTACCTGCATACGCCAGTATTAAAGGCAACAAAACACACGTCTGAAGACTTAAAATAATCTGAACGTAATGAGCAGGGCTTAATGGAGCGGCAGACGAACAGCTACCCACTCGCGGGCAGAAGTCCCATGTTATTCCAGCCATTAGAAGGAGGAGCATGCTACCTATTAATGAAATTAATTAAAATATTCATAAAATAATTTAATTTTTATTACAGCAAGTAATTGTCATGAGAGGGGCTCTCGAGTAGGGAAGCATTTTCTTGTTGAAGTCGACGTAGCCAGACAGTTGAGACGCCTGGTGTTTGCGAGTGATTATCTGATCGGCGACCTGTGAAAAATGTAAATTTTATTGTAAGTTTATGAAGAGAATGTGATGCACTGTTTCTATTTTCAGTTTCCCTTTTTTCCCCTCTTCCCTTATTTTCCTATTTTCCCCTCTGTGCTCGATTAAAGGCTGTAACTTTAGATTTTCCCTTCCCCCCCCCCCCCTCTTCTCTTGTTTCTCCTTTTCCAGACTCCATTTTCCCCTTTTCCAGGGAGTTTCCCCATGATGATTTAGTTACTTACAACGGCTATCGTCCATAGAAAACACTGCAGATACAAGAAAACAGAGTAGAGGCTCGGTAACTTGTCGCTGGGGTCGTAGTAAACTGGTAGAATGAAAGCGGTTATAAGTACAGCGACCTGTGGAGAATATAATTAACTAATTCAACCAAATTTGATAAATTAGATAGGATTTACATCACACGAAAGTAGGAACAGTGCGATGGATATAGTTCGCAGAGGCTGGAAGAAATCTCGATGGGAGTCGTCATAAATTAAAGAATTTTGTTCCAGGTCCATTTTTTGTACTTTATTTGATTTTGATTGTTTGTGAATCCTTAGGTATTGTGAGAAATACAAATTCTGACTCAAATGTCGTGATTTCCTAATGTTTATATTATCTTGCGTGTTTTGGCATCTGACCCATGAGCAATCAGCGTCGCCATCTATCAAGCAATAAACGAACAGCTTCTGATCTTGGCGCGAAATTGAAAATCTGCCGAAAAATGTATGAATCTTCATTATCATTCATTTCAATACAAATAGACTAGAAACCTTTCGAAATTGTTAAAATTTACGTAATAATAAATAAATAATTAATAATTGTCATCTGGTCTCAAAAACAATTAATTTTGACGTTATTTTTATGTACTTGAGATTTCAGTTTACCGTACTTTTTTATCTTAGCAAATACAAATACGATAATACAGCATCTCTAATTTCTAAACTATATTATATTAAATAGTTTATTAACAAATCTATAATTGAATATATGATAAATACAAGTCTGTGTAATACTGATAGGAAATTTACGCGGAATTAATTATTTTGATCAATTCAAAAATCGTGGGTTGTTAGTTCAAAATTCAGCCACTGCGAGCGTTTGGCGCTGCCGTCGTATCGTCCGTATGGTCTGCTTCATTTATTTCATTCCGCCACGAATAAAATTTATAAACAACATGGCGGAGTGCAGAACCAGTTTTGACAGCTCGGTCCTCGAAGGATTTGTCAAATACCGGGAAAAGAAAAAGGTTAAATATAAAACTAACGTAAATATCTCATAGTCCAACCCGTTTACTGCCGGAGTAGTTTATTGGCTTTTTAAGTTTTTTTTTTTTTGAGATTTAAGATCACTAGACCATCTAATAGACTTTATTTTTTTCTCAATAATTTGAATTTTGTGTAGTGGAAACAACGCTGGTGCGTTTTAAAGAGGCTCTCGCCAGTTGCCGACTCCCTGACACTGAACGTCTACAAGGAGCAGAAAAACAGTCAAAAGCGAATGTTAAAGTTTTCAGTCAACCTGGAAAATCTGCTCGGACTTGAGTCTGGATTTTTGCTTGAAAAAGAATCGCAGACATTGGCTGTAATCTGCAAAAACGTGCAAATTGTCCTAGGTTTCGACTGCCGGGAAACTCTACTGCACTGGCAAGCACAAATTGTCGAAATAATCGGAAAAAGTAACTAGAATACATCTCTCAGTTTAAAACTACAATAATTAATGTTTTTAATATTTTCAGGCGAAAAATTTGAAGTGCAAATATTAAGCTCGCCTCCAAAGAGCAAAATAAACCCCGGACCAGCGATTTTGCATTTACGAGACTGGCAGTTTTCTCTAACGAACGGGATCCCGCCAAGATTACTGGGAACTTGGCATACAGGCGACCTAAGGTACAGCACCTTATACCTCGTTTTTAGATGAATTTATTACTTATCTTTAATGAATCAACAGACGATATGGAGCTATAGACGAGCGAAGGTTCTGTTTCGAGGGCGGGACGAGATGTTCAAGCGGCGGGGAAGGATTTTACTGCATTTCCGTGGCAAATCCCGCAGAGCTCGGCGTAAAGTTCGAACTGGCGTCCAGCGGCAAACTCGAAAGCGGCTGGTTAAGAGCCAGCATTACCTCCCCGTCCGGTACATTTTCTTATTTTTCAACATATTTGAACAAATTTTACAATTTGGATTCAATTTTAAAGGCGTTCAATCTCCTGTTCCTCGACACCGTTTAAGCGTGGGCTCGAGAAGCCTGGCCACAACGAGCAAACCCAGTACCCCGCTGCTCGGGATGCGAGCTAGAAATCGAAGTCTGGTACAAAATAATCCAAGATACACTAAAATTCTGAATGAAATAGGATTTGTCTTTAAAGACAAATCAAAGACATTTAAAGTTTATATAGATTAAACGACTTGTAAAGTTTTCTTTTAGTTTTTCTGCTATGTCGAGTTCTTTTTCTAATTTACTAGAAACTGGGAGATACGGTTGAACCCTGTCTTAGCCCGCCGTGCGTTCGTCACTTGAGACCCAGCTCGCAGCAGCACAGTCGGACGAGCAGTGTCTCAAGCGATAAAGACGATCGCTCGACAGGTTTGCAGAAGTCAGACCCCGTTCTGCTGTACGACAAGCCGCGTTCGCTAAACGTCACTGTAGCTTCTGTATTCCTCGAACAAGGTATTTCTAACAAACAGCTAATCATATCAAGTTTTGAATGTTTTGTTGATAAGTAGGTTCACGTCCAAGTTCCTCACTGCCCGAAGACCACTACGACAGACCTCGCAATTTGCAGGTTACATTACAAAGCGCTACAAACAGTCGCCACTTTTATGAAGAGGCTGCCTCGGTCCTGTCAAGGGTAACAGGGACTTCGTCCAGTGCACGTGTACTTAAAACTCAGGTATTTTTTCAATTGTTTATCTGTTTTTCAGATACTTATCACATTTTTCATAGAAAAAATCTGCTGAATACTTGTTAATGCAACCTGTGACCATCCAGTCTTCAGGACAGGCGAATTTTTCAGACGATTACGTTCACATGCAGCCGCTGGCTTGTTGCCGTTTACCTGCAACCGAAACGGAGTCTCGAGTGAGTCGATTATCGGGGACGTTTCAAAGCTCGAAACCTTGCCGGACCCTACCCAGAAATCGAGAATCGTCAGTTAGCTTGAGGCTCAGACGTTCGGCCAGCATGCCGTGTCGCCAGGTAATGCAAACATTATCGAAAAAATAACTAAAATTTTCAATGAATTTATCGTATAGGGTAATCGCGATTCCTCAGATTCAACGGATTCCGGGGTGAGCGTTACGGCCGAAGCTCCGCTGGGGATGTACGTCAACAACAGTCACGTTTTTCCCCGTCACTGGTCGCTACCCCGGCCCGCAGTGCAGAGCAGTGCGAATCGCCTGCAGCCCTGGCCAAACACTGTGCTTTGCGACAAACGAGACAGCGGGACGAATCGTTCGACCAGCAGCAGCAGTAGCGACGTTTCGCAGCTTTTAGACCAACTAAATGGTGCATCCATCACCTCCCTCTCTTACGAAACCTGCATCTGAAGATATTGAATGATATTAACGACCCACTCTCTGTAAAATATTGAAAAGAATCTCAAAAAAATGCGTCCTATACAAAACCCCCAGCCAAAGATTTGTAGAAAAATTCCTAAATTTTCGTTGAAATTGGAGAGTAAATTTGTTTTGTGCTGATCTTATTCGGTCTAGTCTTCCCCTTGCCGCAGCGAAAAAATACCAAAATGGACAAGAAACAATGTGTGCGAAGCGAGATACATATCCCTCGATTAGTTTATCGTTCCCGCGTTGAGTTTTCCCTTAATCGTTTAATGTTAAAATGTTGGTTAAAAATTTTCCAGTCACAATTGTGTAATGGCAAATATCAAAATTTGTGAAAAAGACGTAGAAGTGTATTATAAAATGATGTGGATGACACTACACAAGAAAACAAACTTAGGAACGAAATACAAGACGTGGAAACTAGTACTAGATTCGAAATACCCGTATTTTTAAATGTAGAAACAATAATGTCTGCTGTCTCTGCCTGTTAGGGTGACAGACAGACAGACGTAAAATCACCGGTCAATTTTCATCCTTTCAAACAAACGACGACACATTTTGCATTGAAAAACATTGCGCTGGCGACATGATTTGTCGCAGGAAAGAGGAAGAAGAAGACATGCTGGAATCAAATGCAGTCGCTGGTATGCAAGACGCTCCGCAAAACTTGTCCGGACTCCAGAAACTTAACTATTCACTGAAAAAATCATAAAATATTATTAATCATCATTGTTTAAAATCAGAAATGTTTGAAACGATACCTGAACGAAGAAACTATCGTCTAAAACTTAAATCGAGAAAAGTCGAAGAAGTCGAAGATCCCGACGGCTTGTATCGAGAAGCTGAAATTCAAATACAGGAATTAAAAAATGACGAAAAAAAGTTTGAAAAGGTTATTAAAATCACGAACAGGGATTATCGATCGTAAAACAAGTCACGTTTTGGTGAAAAATCGATAAGCAAATCCGTTACCCCGGTCAAACAACTCACCTGCCATGAAGGAAAACGGGGAAATCTCCATTTCTTAAAAAAAAAGTACGAAGAAGAAAAGTGAAGAAAAAAGATGTGAAGATTTGACAGGCATTATAGAAAACCTGTACAGTTCAGTTGGAAGTTACATTTTTTACTGAGAAATGAGAAAATTATTCTCAGAAGCGCAGGACACAGGCAAGCGGACTTGCGAATGTGCCGACTGTTTTTGCGCAACTGACGCCCTTGCTCTGCGTAACAGGAGCCTAGGCCTATAGACCTAGGCCGTACAGGCCGCTCTTGCGTCATTTTATCTAGGTCAAGTACTAGACAACATCAATAGACGGCCTAGTTTTCCCCTCGTTGGCCGTGACAATAACAAAAATAGTCGCCGCGAAACCTTGATAATTTTACTAATACGCCTACGAAGCCTTCAGTCCAAATACTTAGTTTCTTAACTAGGATATTCAAATTTTACTCTTTTAATTAAGTTATCCGGTTAATTTTATTATCTTTTACTACATATTTTTTTATTCAGGTTTATGTTTACTTTTCGTCTGAGATTCTTAAGATTCATGCGCTACGCTTCAACACGGATAAGGAATGTGTCCTAGTTTCCTAGTTTTGTGCAAATAGTTTGGCGAATTTGACTAGCGGAAGGGGTGGTCGCAGAAAATGGGTCAGAACCCACGCAATTTCTGCCGAGTCCCACTATTCTGTTTATCGGTTTTCGCTTTCCACCACTGACCTCGTTTCCCCCTTCCGCTCCGTTGCCGTGTATTTACGACCGTGTTTTGCCATGTGGCCCCTATTTGAAAGCGAGTGATACTAGCGCCATCTAGCGGTGAAATTTTGAACTACTTACTGAAATATGTAAACAATGAAAACGTGATGTTTGTTGGATTATAAAACATCTTTTGTAATACAACAGGCAAATAAAATCAGTACACAGTTCAAACGATACGATAATACTGAATATGTATATTAAATAATAGTCCTATATTTGTAGATATATTACTTGATTTTGCATATATTTAAAAATCTGGTGTGAGCCGAAAACAGAGGTGCGACTAGTTGCGGGTAGTGAATTAACCGAACCACTGTGCACTCGGTTTCTTTTTTTCCTTGTACCCAAAGTATCTCTCAAAATATTTACAATTTAGTATTTAGGATAAACTGGCCACTTGAAACGAGCTTCAAACTTTCTCGCTTTCGTCACTCGGGGCTTCCAGCGGCATGTAGATCGAGTCCTGGAAGTTGTCCAGATCAACGCAGCCTTTCGAGTCGTCCAAAAGGCGAGACAGCTCTACTCGCAGCTCGCTGAAGTCCGGCCTTCGACTCGGATCCGTGTTCCAGCAGCGTGACATGAGTTTGTACAGTTCGGGACGGCAGTGATGGGGTCGTTCGAGACGGTGGCCGTCCTTGACTTTCCGCATGACTTCTCGAGCCTCCATCCCGGGTACGGCGTGGAACCTAAGTTACGAGTCAGAACGTTAGACACAGAAGTTTGCGAAGAATGCAAACAAGGCTTACCGAGAGTCACGATTTCCCATATGAGAATACCAAAACTCCACACGTCAGATTTTTGGGTGAAAATGCTGTGAATCAGAGATTCTGGAGCCATCCACCGTATTGGTAAGGCTCCCCGTACTCGTTGTTCATACATTTCACCGCCTGAGTCGCGAACGTTCCTTGACAGGCCAAAATCAGCCACTTTGCAGAGTTTGTTGTGATCGACGAGCACGTTTCTCGCTGCAAGGTCACGGTGAACGATCTGCAGATAGTAAACCAGGTTTAAGCATAAACGCTGTCGACTAGTCGTGATTTGACTGAAACTTCAAATACATACCCCTTTCGAAGCGATGTATTCCATTCCTTTGGCCACACAGTAGGCGAACGTGGTCAGATCTCGTGACGTCAAAGCCTCGGTATCGGAGGAGTAGTTGTAGTAGCTCTGCTGCGAACGATGATCCCGCAGAAAAGTTAGCAAGCGACCGTACATCACGTATTCCATGATCAGTAGGAAAGGTTCTAGAATTTTCAAAGGTTTTAACTCTTCTTGGTATCATAAGTATCAGTATTTCGGTTACCCTGTTCAGTGCAGCAGCCCAGCAAGGCCACAACATTGGCGTGAGGCCCCAGCTGTTGCATGATCTTCATTTCCCGCAGCAGTTCCTGCTTGTCTTTGGTGGAGGCGCCATCTTTGACTGTTTTCACTGCTACTAGAAGCGTACCTTCGCATCCGCAGATATCTTCGGCTTCCGCTTTCCACACCTGACCGAAATTTCCCTCTCCGATGAGGGTCTGGAGTCTCAGGCGCGAACGAGGAAACTCCCAGGGCGACTTGCGAGAAGTTGACGGAACAAGACCTTCTTTATCGCTCACCTGTTTGGAAGATTTAACACTGATACGTCGTACTAGAGATGGTAGCGATACCGAACTTACCCCGTAGAACATTCTCCCAGGTTTTGGTGGGGTCAGGGCAGCGGCTGTAGTCGCGATTTGCGGAATCCAGACTCGGATGAAGTATCGACTTCCTTCAGACGCTGTTAAAAAATCTGAACTTAGTTAACTATTACTGAAGTTTCTAGAAGATGTAGTAATTCTTACGCTACGCTGCTGATTCATACGCATTCGGATCAACCATAGGATTAACCCAGCAACAGGGAAAACGGCTACTACTCCGACGATGTAGATGTTTGTAATGGGTGACTCAGAAGTTTCTGGAGATGACGCGTTGCTCGGCGTTGCCAAGTCTGTGGTTTTAACCTGTGGATGAACATAAATCTCATTGAATAGTTCAGTAGTGTTAGGTTGTAAATGATTAAGGTGAGAGGTTTATTATGGACTTACATCGTGACTGCGATTGTTTTTGCTCGAACTCGGCAACACGTGATTGATCTTCGAAACAGGGCTCTCTAAATACGGACTATTATCTCGAGTGGGTACTAATCGATCGAGAATATCTCCTAAATCGTTGGAGCTAACTACTGGTTTAGACACCGTAGTTGCAGTAGTTGAGGTCATTAGTTTGCCGTCAGATCTATTCATAGCTGCCTGGTCGCTTTTGGGAGTCAGAGGACTATCATTAACCGCCATTCGCGTGAGGGTAGCTTCCATTAGACCCGAACTTTCTACCGGTAGAGATCGTGAAGTAGTCACTGCTTCTGTCGGCCTGGAAGAGACATCTACCGGCCGCTTACTGCCCGACGTAGTGGTGGTAGCGGAAACAATACTAGTCCTCGGTTGCGGAGTCCTCGTGGATAGCGATACTGCTTTGTAGAAGGTTCTAGCAACTGGAAGAGCAGATGGTGTGATACCACTAGTTGCTTTAGTCTGTGGTAGCAGAGGTTCGCTGATACTCGGTTCGATATCGATGATACCTATGGTTTCTGTGACGGTATCGAAGGTCTCGTTCTGCGGTACCGCTTGGTTGATGAGCGGTAGTATAGTAGCGGTACGTACGGCTGCTGTGGAGACTTGCGGGGTAGTGGCGATGTCGTTGCTACTTGGAGGTGGTACGATACCCTCAGTGGGTACCGAGACGCTCAGTGGAGTAGCGGTTACTGTCGTGGTATCAGTTTTGCGGCGGTTGGCGATACGGCGCCTCCAAGCTGGTTCTGACGCTTCCGGAAGCTTGGGAGTAGCTTCCGTGCTCGGGGGTATCGTGCTACTCTCAGTCCGGTTAGCTGCTACCCTGTGGGTAGCACTGAGAGTACGGTTCTTCAAGAGGGTCAGGTAGTTTGCGGTAGCGTTAGAGCGATACCGCAGACGCGAATGTTCGCGCAGGATTTCAGCGTTCATCACCTGCGTTACGTTCGCAGCGTCCGGCTCCGCTTTGACTGCCGATACGTTTGATACACGAGCCTGTACCACGATACGAGACTCACTCGCCGCTGTATCGATATCTTCCACATCATCTAGTGCGATCGATTCTTCAGACAAACGTTCGGTGGGAGTTCGTGAAGCTTCCAGAATTTCTTTGGAAGTGATTCGTACTCTCTGTCGAACTAAATTTGCTTTTCTGCTAGAATTTCTTGCTAAAACTGCCTCTTTAGCAGCTACGGAAGAGTTTCTAGCATCGAGAACCTCTCTATCTGCACTGAGTTTAGGCCGCAGTTGCTGGGCTACGCGAACCAGTCGAGAACTAGCTTCGATTTTCTGTGCAGTAGATTCATCCCTAGTATCGAATAAAAGTATTAAAAACATGGCGAAACGTTAGAATATTATTAAATTTATATTTACTTGTTAAAATTTGCGGTTGTTTCCTTGCGAAAAGGTTTCAAACGCTGCCCGAAGTCTGGAGATTCGGCCGTTAGCTCGCCATCCCCGCGAGGGAGCCATTCGCCCACATGCGTCTCTGCGGAAGGGGCGCTGCGTTGCCAAACTGTTTTAATAAACACAAAATTATTTCTAAAAATTTGGAAAAATTATATAAATTTATTTTAATTTCAAATAAATGTAAATTAATAAAAATAAATTGGCAAATAAATAATTGGTTTAGAGGGGCTGTGTTGCCAAACTGTGAAAAAGCATAAGAATTGCATTTAAAAAGTTTGAAAAATTATATAAAATTATCTTAATTATGATAATAGACATAAATTAGTAAATAAATAAGTTTTATCTTGTTTAAAATAAATATAGTTGAAGTTTTACGTGAAAAAAAATCCAAACGAATATAAATAAATTACTAAATAAATAAATGGTGTTCAGTTGTTTGAAAATTAAGTTGTAGTTGAAAATTTCCACATTTCATGAATTTTTCTCTGGATTTGCGGAGTTTCGCCACTTGGAGAAAATGGCGGAAACTTTCTACAAGCTAAGACACTTTGAGAAAAAGTTGAGAAAAACGATGCCAAAAACTTTCATCGTCGTTTCACTCTATTAGAGAAGCCATTACGAACAAATGAATTACTACCTGAGAAACAAACAAAAATTCATAATGAAGAGAAAGTGTCTCTTAAAAGTTAACAGTTAGTTTTGTGCAGGGGCCAGTGCTTCCACTTTGCAGGGAAATTCCCTTAAGTAGGGAAAACTGGGTCTCAAAAGGGAAAAAAGGGTAAAATACCTTGCTTGATTTCTACAAGGGAAGGGGAAAAAGGGAGTTTTCAGGGAAATCCACCTAAAAAGGGAAAACTGGGTCTCGAACAGGAAAAATAAGGGAAAAAACCTTGCTTGATTTCTACAATGGAAGGGGAAAAAAGGGGAATTTGCAGGGAAATTTTGCCTAAAAAGGGAAAACTGGGTCTCGAACAGGAAAAGTAAGGGAAAAAGCCTTGCTTGATATCTACAATGGAAGGGGAAAAAGGGGGAGTTTTCAGGGAAATTTTGCCTAAAAAGGGAAAACTAGGTCTCAAACAGGAAAAACAAGGGAAAAAGCCTTTTTTGATATCTACAAGGGAAAGGGGAAAAAGGGGAAAACTGACGGGAGCCTCTACTATTTAAATTAAGGTTTTAAATGCACTGGACTTTAAATTTTCAATTTGTTATGCTTCTGATTGGTTGATGAGGCGATCACGTGACCTTTACCTATAAGAGGATAAAGTGAAAGATAGAAACTTACTGGTCTGTGAAATCGAAATTGATGATCGACCTACAAAATTTGACAATTGATCCATCAAACGGCTTGGCCTGCCTCTCGGTGATGATAAACTGATAACAGGCGATAACAGATGATAACACTTGATAACAGGGATTGTTAAATATAGATTCCCAAAGAGGGCGTTCCAGTTAACGTGCTGGAACACTGTTCCAGAAAACTGAAACCGCGGAAAAGTAGACCGTAATCAGTGATAACACAGATGATAACACATGATAACAGTTGATAACAAGTGATAACGTGCTATAGAATCATTTCAGAATCACTGCAGAATCAAATACTGCGTTAATAATAATTATTTGGACTGTGTTATCAACTTTTATCAACTGTTATCAAGTGTCATCATATCATCAGTGTTTTAAGTCTTTCATCACGAATTCTGGACGTGCTTAGAATTTTTAACAATAACAAAAATCCCGAGAAAGCGTTAAATTTACAACTTTTTCAATATAATATTTAAATATATTATCAATAATCCTATTTAAATCTAATAACATTGAGATAACGGCGTGGGAAAATTTTCCATAGCGTGGGAAAAATTTGAAAAAATTCCCTCGGGACGATAGTTTTATAAAACTAGATTAATTTAAATAAATTGCAATTATTTATGTTTATTATATATATTTTTTTTGTGTGTGTAGGTAAGTGGGAATCACGTTCACGAGGTTCCCGGCAGCGTGTTTCCCACGGTTTGAATAATTTTCCCACGCTAAAAAATCGTGGGAAAAATAATAATAATAACAATAAACGTTTTGTTAATTGTTACACGCACTACATTTTCTTATGTAGCACAGCACAAGAATCTTAAAAGAATCTTAAACGATTCTTAAGATTCTTATAGTCAAGGGGGGTCCGAAACTCCAAGGAAAAGTGTACGAAGATTATTTGATAACACGGAGATAACAAATTGATAACAGCGATAACATGACCCAGGTGTATGAAGATTATTGGAAGTTTCGGACCCCTTGCTTATAGTTTAATTAATCAATTACATTTAAAGCTTAGTAAAATATTACTGATGTGTTATCATTGTGTTATCATCGTGTTATCAACTGTTATCACTTTTTGGACACACAAGAGATTACTAAGATGAGAAATGAAAACTGCGGTGTTATGATAATAAGTTGATAACAGGTGATAACTTGCTTTTGAATGACCAAGGGGTCCGAAACTTCCAATAATCTTCGTACACCTGGGTCATGTTATCACACGCTACCAACCTGTTATCTCCATGTTATCTCCGTGTTATCAAATAATCTTCGTAGACTAAACTTTTCCTCGGAGTTTCGGACCCCTTGTGAATGGCGCTAATGGAATGAATAAGAAACTCGTTAAGTTTTTCTGCTAGGTAATGTTGGAACTTTTTTTTCCAGTTTTTCAATGCGTCATTAAATTAGTACTGCCACTGGCTGCTTGTACTGAACAGAAAACACTACTATTATCTTTATTACTATTGTTAATAGGAATAGTAGTCGTGCCTATTGTTGTCGTATGAATAGTGGTAGCAGTAGTAGTAGTAGTATTGGTAGCAGTAATAGTAGTGCTAGGAGCAGTAATAATAGTAGTAGTAAGTATATTGCTAGAAGTTGCGGTAGTAGTAGTAGTAGTAGCAGTAGTAGTAGTGGTAGTGGCAGTAATAGTAGTAGTAGTAAGTATATTGCTAGAAGTAGTGGTGATAGTAGTAGTACTAGTAGCAGCAGCAGTAGCAGTAATAGTAGTGGTAGTGGCAGTAATAGTAGTAGTAGTAAGTATATTGCTAGAAGTAGTGGTGGTGGTGGTAGTAGTAGTAGTAGCAGAAGCAGTAGTAGTAGTGGCAGTAGTAGTATGCTAGGAGCAGTAATAGTAGTAGTAGTAAGCATATTGCTAGAAGTTGCGGTAGTAGTAGTAGTAGTAGTAGTAGTAGTAGTAGTAGCAGCAGTAGTAGTAGTGCTAGGAGCAGTAATAGTAGTAGTAGTAGCGACTATATTGCTACAAGTAGCGGTGGTAGTAGTAGTAGTAGCAGTAGTAGCAGTGGAAGTAGTAGTAGCGCTAGGAGCAGTAATAGTAGTAGTAGTAAGTATATTGCTAGAAGTAGGGGTAGTAGTAGTAGTAGTACAGTATTGATGTAGAAGCAAATCTGTCGAATCCTTGGACACTGCGCAGTTCTTACGCAGACTCCTTAAAACTGTCCACATATTCGACAGATTAGTATTAAACTACCTTCTTGCTGCCTTTTTACATTCATATTGATGTCCATAGCGAATCTGTCGAATCCTTGGACACTGCGCATTTCTTATACAAACTCCCTCATAACTGTCCACATATTCGACAGATTAGTATTAAACTACTTTCTTGCAGCTTTTTTACATTCATATTAATGTCCAAAGTTAATCTGTCGAATCCTTGGACACTACGCAGTTCTTACACAGACTCCCTCATAACTGTCCACGTATTCGACAGATTAGTATTAAATTACTCTCTTGCTGCTTTTTTACATTCATATTGATGTCCAAAGTTAATCTGTCGAATCCTTGGACACTGCGCAGTTCTTACACAAACTCCCTCATAACTGTCCACATATTCGACAGATTAGTATTAAACTATTTTCTTGCTGCTTTTTTACATTCATATTGATGTCCAAAGTTAATCTGTCGAATCCTTGGACACTGCGCAGTTCTTACACAGACTCCCTCATAACTGTCCACGTATTCGACAGATTATTTTTCTAAATTACCATGATTACTACAAATAAAATGGCGTCCTTCAAGCAGAAGGTCTCAAAGGCAATTTTCAATTAGTTATAAAACATTAAAATTTCCTGTAAATGTGGTTTTTGCTGAACCTCCAGGGAAACTAACGCAAGTTCAGGTCAAGGCAAATCCATAACTAGTTTAACTATTAGTAACTATTCACTATCATCATCATTTAAGTTAAATTATATTAGATTTATTATTACTATTTAAGTTCAGTACTTGATAAAATAGTAAATTTTAAACAGTATTAACTACTGTTAACTATTTTCTATTATTATAGTCCAGTTAAGTATATTATAAAAATAAAATATTTTTCTAGATTTAATTAATTTTAATGACTTAATTACTATTTTACTTATTATTTAATATTATATTTAATAGCAAACTGTGTTAACTACTATTTACTATCTAATATTTACTATTATTATTATTCTAGTATAATATAGTGTTATCATTATTATTATTTTTCTAAATACATGTTTAGTTTACGAAAAATAACAGCCAATGAGATTAAGAGATTAAATTAGTGAATTTTTTGGTGATTTTTTTCTATTGGTTGTTGTTTACCTGGACGAAGGGGTATTGCCAGCGAATCAGCGACGAGGAAAAATGCGAAAATCCAAGTGGCCAATAAAAAGCGATGAACTGAAAAGACCGCCATTTACATCGTTGTTGTAGGGTGTTGTAGTGCTATATCCTTAACATGGCTCCTCTTCACTAAATAATTGAATACAACTATTATTCATTGATGTAGTAGTAGTGGTAGTAGTTGTTGTACAAGTAGTAGTAGTAGTAATAATTATCGTAGCAGTAGTTATAGTAGTAGTAGTAGTGGTATCAGTAGTAGTAACAGTTATAGCAGTAATGGTGGGACTAGTTGTAGTAGTAACAGTCATCGTAGTAGTAGTAGTAGTAGTAACAATTATAGTAGTAATGGTGGGACTAGTTGTAGCAGTAGTGTCGGATGTAAGTAAGTAAGGAGTAGTAATTAGTAGTTAAAACTGTTCTAGTGGTAGTATTACTTGTTGTAGCTTAGTTATAGCAGTAGTGGTAGTAGGAATGGTAGTATTACACGTAGTACTTGTAATGAAGCAGTACAGTAGTAACACTAGTATAGTAGTGATGGTTGTTGCAGTAGTAGTAGTAAGAGTAGTAGGAAGTTGTAGTTCTACAATTAGTTGTAGTAGTAAACGTAGTGCTATTCTACGTGTAGTTACTACTGCTACCATTATTATTATTAACACTGCTAATCCTGCTACTACTATTACTATTCCTGCTTCTCCTTCTACTACTACTACCACTACTACTCCTCCGCTTCTTCTTCTTCTACTACTACTACTGCTACCACTACTACTCCTCCGCTTCTTCCTCTTCTACTACTACTACTGCTACCACTACTACTCCTCCGCTTCTTCTTCTTCTACTACTCCTCTTACTACTGCTACTACTACTCCTCCTCCTACTTCTTCTGCTACAACCACTACTATTACTACTGCTACTGCTAATACTACTATTACTATTACTATTACTATTATTACTAATATTATTACTGACGTAGAAAATAGTGTAGATTTAAACTTTTGTTAGCGGATAAGCTACAAAGCGCGGAACGGTTCCTGGAACGTTATGTTCCAGTGAGTGGAAAAGTGTATCGAGGTCTCTCTTTGAGTCATTCTCCTCTGTACAACTCACTATGCTTCAACGATCTTTTTCAGTAGTCTTAATATCAATAATAACAAATAATAGTATAATAGCAACAGTAGTAGTGCTTGTGGTAGCAGATATAGTACGAGTATTGGCCATAGTAAGAACAATAACGGTAATAACATAACGCACTGATAATAGTAGTAATAGTAGTAGTAGCAGTAGCACTAGTAGTAGTAGTAGTAGCAGTAGTAGTAGTAGTAGTAGTAGTAGTAGTAGTAGTAGTAGTAACAGTAGTAGTAATAGTAGCAGCAGTAGCAGTAGTAGTAGTAGTAGTAATAGTAGTAGTAGTAGTAGTAATAGTAGTAGCAGTAGCAGTAGCAATAGTAGCAGTAGCAGTAGTAGTAGCAGCAGTAGCAGTAGTAGTAGTGGTGGTAGTGGTACTAGTAGTAACAGTAGTAGCAGTAGCACGGACGGGAAAAAGGGAAAAGTAAAGGAAGAGGGGAAAAGGGGAAACTGAAAAGGGGAAACGCTGAATTGAATCCTATTTGATTAAATACAAATGTTTTCCCTCGATTAATTATATATTTAACTAAAACTGAATTAATTGTATAACTAAAACAAAATGGCGGCTTAGTACCTTTAACGCTCTGATTACCGTGAAAACTACAAAAATACTTTGAAAAACTTTGAAAAATCTGAAAAAAAACTTTTGTCTAAATTTAAATAATAATAAGTCAATTATAATTATATTTAATTCAATTCCAGGAGAAAGCAAATAATTTTAATAAAATTAGTTAATTTATTATAATAAAAACTTAATTATTATTATCATTATTAATATAATATAATATATTATAATATAATATAATATAATATAATATAATATAATAATTCATACCTGAAAAATGTGAAGAACACTTATTTAATTTCAACCAATGAAATAATTCCAATAATATAATAATTCCAGTTTTCAAAATAATCACATAAATAATTATTTAATTAATTAACACTTTTTTCCACAATTTTTCGGTAATTTTTTTTTCTGAATTACAAAATTTTTATGAAAATTTTCAGAGAGTTTGGGAAACGGACGTCTGTCCTTGCCGGTGCGTAGCAACTGAATGCCGTTAGGTCGACCGTTTACCTGTTGGCTGCAGTGCAGGGAAATTCCCTCAAATAGGGAAAACGGGGAAAAGGGAAAAGGGAAAATGGAGGATAAAGTTGAATCTACAAATGTACTTTTACTCTGTAGCACGGAGGGGTGGGGGGAAAAAAGGGAAATTGATATTTTCAAGTAGAGGGGGAAAAAGGGGGAAAAGGGAAAAAGGGGAAAAAGGGAAAAAAAGGGGAAGCACTGTTCGCCACAGACAAAATGTCTGACCTCCATTATTTTTGCCCTATAGACCTTATGCCAATAAGGCCCTTATAGACCATTCTCTCTACTACGGACGCTCGTTTTAAAATAACCTTATCACTGAATCGACTTGAAAATATGTCTAAAAATCGTCAAAAAATCTGAGAAACACTTTGGTACCCGAAAAAGTTCAAAATTTTAATAAACTGATTTAATACAGGTGTCCGCTATAGTGAGGTGCGCCTATGGAACGAAAATATATATAAAGTGATAGAATATATAATTACAAATTACAATTAATATAATATATATATATGCAGTTACTACTACAGTTACAACAGTACAGCAACAACAACAACAACTGGAACAACTACACTTAATACTACCATATATATATCTATAATAGTTACTATAAAAAATATAATAATATAATAATAAATAATTAATTAATAATAATTTAATAATTAATATTTAACAATTTAATAATTAATATTTAATTATTTAATTAATTAATTAATAATAAATATATAATAATAAATGTTGGATTGTTAACTCAATAAAAGAAAAATAATAGCAAATCTACCCGGCAGAAAATTAAGGATAGTTTCAGGACCCTGAAAATATCCTGAAAAGGACATGTTCAGGATGCCAATCAGGACTCTTGAGTGCAGTGATATTGGCCCACTTCCAGGGTGTTCAGGACCCTGACTTGAGAATGCCTGAATAATACATGTTCAGGGTACTTAACAGCGTCCTGAAAAAACTCTTTTCAGGATACTTAATGGTACCTTTCAGTAATCAAGATTCACAATTCTCAACACAATTTTTTTTTTACTCATCGATGATCGGACGTGGTTCATGATATTCAGGATATGTTACGGATACCGTTCAGGATGTAGCCGACGTCCTTAATTTTCCGCTGGGTAGCATTAAATAATTTATTTTATTAAAATCAATAGTATTTGATAAAATATGCAGACTTTAAATACTATGAATTCTTATTTAAATCCATTTTTGTACTAGTTTATAAAAGGTGAGAGTGGCTTACCGTGGTAGGGAATGGTAGGCGAATAGACCTTATTCCAAATAGTCCTCTGTAGACCACACACCCTCTCCACTACGGACACTCGTGTGAATTAAACTTTTCAATGAATCGACTTGAAAATACGTCTAAAAATCGCCAAAAAATCTGGGAAACAATTTGACACCAAAAAAAGTTCAAAATATTTATAAATTGATTTGATATAAGTGTCCGCTATAGAGAGGTACGCGTAAGACCTCTGTAGACCACACACCCTCTCCACTACGGACACTCGTGTGAATTCAGTTTTCCAATGAATCGACTTGAAAATACGTCTAAAAATCGCCAAAAAATCTGAGAAACAATTTGGCACCAAACAAAGTTAAAAATATTAATAAATTGATTTAATATAAGTGTCCGCTATAGAGAGGTACGCGTAAGACCTCTGTAGACCACACACCCTCTCCACTACGGACACTCGTGTGAATTAAATTTTCCAATGAATCGACTTGAAAATACGTCTAAAAATCGCCAAAAAATCTGAGAAACAATTTGACACCAAAACAAGTGAAAAATATTAATAAATTGATTGGATACAAGTGTCCGCTATAGAGAGGTACGCGTAAGACCTCTGTAGACCACACACCCTCTCCACTACGGACACTCGTGTGAATTCAATTTTCCAATGAATCGACTTGAAAATACGTCTAAAAATCGCCAAAAAATCAGAGAAACAATTTGACACCAAAAACAAGTGAAAAATATTAATAAATTAATTTAATATAAGTGTCCGCTATAGAGAGGTGCGCACCTTTTGGAATATAGGCCCTACGGTGAAGGGCTGTTTACGCGCCGGGGCCGGAGACGGGGCCGGAGACGGGGCCGGGACGGGACGGGGACGGGGCCGTTTGTTGATGCGCTGACCTCCTTTTTCGGGATTCCCAGAAAAGATTCTCTAGCCACTCGAGTCAACGTCGACTCTTTCTGGAAAATAAAAAAGAAGTGAAAGAAACAGATTTAAAAGATTGCTGCTGGAAAATAAAATATATATATAAATATGTATAAGATTCTTGGAAAGATTCTTGAAGGATTCTTAGTAAGGATTCTTTTAAGATTCTTGAAGGATTCTTAAGAGAGCTGATTGACAAGATTCTCGAAAAGATTCTTTTAAGATTCTTAGTAAGGATTCTTTTAAGATTCTTGAAGATTCTTTGGTAAGATTGAAGGTGAGTTGAACGGGATTCTTAGTAAGGATTCCTTTAAGATTCTTGAAGGATTCTTAGAGAGCTGATTCACAAGAATCTTGGAAAGATTCTTGAAGATTCTTTGGTAAGATTCTCTGGGTCCGATTGAAGGTAAGTTGAATGGGAAGATTCTTAGTAAGGATTCTTTTAAGATTCTTGAAGGATTCTTAGAGAGCTGATTCAATAAGAATCTTGGAAAGATTCTTGAGATTCTTGAAGATTCTTTGGTAAGATTCTCTGGGTCAGATCGAAGTTGAGTTGAATGGGAAGATTCTTAATAAGGATTCTTTTAAGATTCTTGAAGGATTCTTGGAAAGATTCTTAGAGAGCTGATTGACAAGATTCTTGGAAAGATTCTTGGAAAGATTCTTAGAGAGCTGATTGACAAGATTCTCGGAAAGATTCTTGAAGGATTCTTAGCATAAAGATGAGGTTAAAGAACAAATGGTTAAGATGGTTACTGGTAAGATTCTTTGGTTGAGATTCTTGAAGATTCTTTGGTAAGATTGAAGGTGAGTTGAACGGGAAGATTCTTAGTAAGGATTCTTTTAAGATTCTTGGTAAGCATTCTTGAAAGATTCTTAGAGAGCTGATTGACAAGATTCTTGGAAAGATTCTTGAAGGATTCTTAGAGAGCCGATTGGAAAGATTCTTGAAGATTCTTAGAGAACTGATTGACAAGATTCTTGAAGGATTCTTAGAAAGCCGATTGGAAAGATTCTTGGGAAGATTCTTGAAGATTCTTAGAGAGCTGATTGGAAAGATTCTTGAAAAGATTCTTGAAGATTCTTAGAGAACTGATTGACGAGATTCTTGTTAAGATTCTTGAAGAATCTTAGGCAAGATCCTTAGATTCTCAAGGGGTCCGAAACTTCCAATAATCTACACCTAGGTCATGTTATCACATATTATCGACTAATCTTCGTAACTTTTTCTCGGAGTTTCGGACCCCTTGTAGATTCTTCAAGAATCTTGGAAGAATCTTGGAAGAATCTTCAAGAATCTCCATTGAAGCATGAATCCTCCAAGGATTCCATTTCAAGCATGAACATCAACTTTCAAGTAACTCTGTTCAAGCATGAATCTTCCAAGAATCTTAAGATTCTCCAGCGTGAATCTTGAGATTCACAAGGGCAGGGCTTTGAAGAATCTTAAATCATGATTCTTAAGATTCTCAATAAAAAATCCTCAAGAATCTTTACGAACCACTGCTTCAAGCTAAGAATCTTCCAAGAATCTTAAGAATCTCCAGCGCGAATCTTGAGATTCACAAGGGCAGGGCTTTCAAGAATCTTAAATCATGATTCTTAAGATTCTCAATAAAAAAATCTTCAAGAATCTTTACGAACCACTGCTTCAAGCTAAGAATCTTCCAGGAATCTTAAGATTCTCCAGCACGAATCTTGAGATTCACAAGGGCAGGGCTTTCAAGAATCTTAAATCAGGATTCTTAAGATTCTCAATAAAAAATCTTCAAGAATCTTCATGAACCACTGCTTCAAGCTAAGAATCTTCCAGGAATCTTAAGATTCTCCAGCACGAATCTTGAGATTCACAAGGGCAGGGCTTTCAAGAATCTTAAATCATGATTCTTAAGATTCTCAATAAAAAATCTTCAAGAATCTTCATGAACCACTGCTTCAAGCTAAGAATCTTCCAGGAATCTTAAGATTCTCCAGCACGAATCTTGAGATTCACAAGGGCAGGGCTTTCAAGAATCTTAAATCATGATTCTTAAGATTCTCAATAAAAAATCTTCAAGAATCTTCATGAACCACTGCTTCAAGCTAAGAATCTTCCAGGAATCTTAAGATTCTCCAGCGCGAATCTTGAGATTCACAAGGGCAGGGCTTTCAAGAATCTTAAATCATGATTCTTAAGATTCTCAATAAAAAATCCTCAAGAATCTTTACGAACCACTCCTTCAAGCTAAGAATCTTCCAGGAATCTTAAGATTCTCCAGCGCGAATCTTAAGATTCACAAGGGCAGGGCTTTCAAGAATCTTAAACCATGATTCCTAAGATTCTTATTCTTGAGATTCTCAAGCATGAATCTTCCAAGAATCTTAACGAACCTCTTGTACAAGCTAAAAATCTTCAAAAGAATCTTCATGAATCTTAAGATTCACAAGGGTAGGGCTTTTAAGAATCTTAAACCGTGATTCCCAAGATTCTTAAGAAAGAATCTTCAAACGAATCTTCAAGAATCTTTATGAACCTTTCTTTCAAGTTAAGAATCTTCAAGAATCTTCCAGGAATCTTAAGATTCACAAGGGCAGGGCTTTCAAGAATCTTAAACCGTGATTCCCAAGGTTCTTAAGATTCTCAACAGCAAAATCCTATGAATCTGAATCATGATTCTTAAGATTCTCAAACAAGAATCTTCAAGAGTCTCAATTGAGAATCTCCAAGAATCTTCGTGAATCCCTATAGCTAAGATTCTTACAGAATCTTGAATAATCTTCAAGATTGTCCATAAAATTCTCAAGCAAGAATCTTCAAGAACCTTAAAGAGTCTCTACTACAAATTAAGAATCCTCGGGAATCTTTCAAGAATCTTCCAAGAATCTGAAAGAATCCCTACTACAAGTTAAGAATCCTCGGGAATCTTTCAAGAATCTTCCAAGAATCTGAAGGACTCTCTACTGCAAGATAAGAATCTTCAAGAATCTTCCAAGAATCTGAAAGAATCCCTACTACAAGACAAGAATCTTCAAGAATCTTCACGAGTCTCTACCTCAAGTTAAGAATCCTCGGGAATCTTTCAAGATTCTTCCGAGAATCTGAAGGAATCCCTACTACAAGATAAGAATCTTCAAGAATCTTTCAAGACTCTGAAGGAATCTCTACTGCAAGATAAGAATCCTCGGGAATCTTTCAAGAATCTTCCAAGAATCTGAAGGAATCCCTACTACAAGTTAAGAATCCTCGGGAATCTTTCAAGAATCTTCCAAGAATCTGAAGGAATCCCTCCTACAAGATAAGAATCCTCGAGAATCTTTCAAGAATCTTCCAAGAATCTGAAGGAATCTCTACTGGAAGACAAGAATCTTCAAGAATCTTCACGAGTCGTTACTTCAAGTTAAGAATCATCGGGAATCTTTCAAGAATCTTACAGAGTCTCTACTTCAAGTTGAGAATCCTCGAGAATCTTTCAAGAATCTCCACAAGATTCTCATGTAAGAATCTTCCAAGAATCTTCACGAGTCTTTACTTCAAGCTAACAATCTTGAAGAAGTGATTCTTGCCGTGTGTTATGGTCCAGCTGTGTGTATTGAGGGTAAATGCAATGCCTGCGGTGATTTTAAGCAGTGCTTCCCCTTTTTCCCCTTTTTCCCCTCCGCTTGAGAATATCAATTTCCCCTCTTTTTCCCCCCTCTGTGATACCGAGTAAAGCTACATTTGTACATTCAATTTTCTTTCCATTTTCCCTTTTCCTTCTTCCCCATTTTCCCTATTTGAGGGAATTTCCCTGCAAAGTGGAAGCACTGCCCCCTTCGCGAGACTGAATAAAGCTACATTTGTACATTCAATTTTCTTTCCATTTTCCCTTTTCCCTCTTCCCCATTTTCCCTATTTGAGGGAATTTCCCTGCAAAGTGGAAGCACTGATGTTAAGTGTCGCGCATTGAGGATCACTGTCCAACGTAAACGCACAGCAAACGTAAAAGGCAACCGTAAACGCAAACCAGTGTTTCCACTTTTGCAGGGAAGCTCCCTGAAAAAGGGGGGAAATGGAGTCTGAAAAGGGAAAACGAAGGGAAGAGTGTAAAGAGGAAATCTAGACCCTGTACATTCTTGCAACGGAGGGGGTAAAAAGGGGAAAGATAAGGGAAGAGGGGAAAAATGGAAGATTGAAAAGTGGCAACACTGACGCAAACGTAAACGTAAACGCAAACGCAAAAGGCAAAGACAACGCAGTAAAGCCGGGTTCCCACTATAGGACTGTTTTGGCCAAACCGTTTGGACAAACGACTTGAAACAAACATACATTAAGACTTCAGGGCAACACTAACGGATTTCCCAAACATTGCCTGGGACCAAACAACCATTTTGCTTCTATTACCTTGCGTTTTAAGCCAGGTTCACACTGGGCCTGTTTTGGCCAAACAGTTTGGGCAAACGGGCTACAGAAATACGACTTTCTTGGTTCTATTAAACGCAAAACGCAAGATAATAAGAACAACATGATTTTTTTGTCCCAGACAGTGCTTAGGAAAACCACCAGTGTTTTCTGAAGTCTTGTAATATGTTTTTTGCAACTCGTTTGCCCAAACAGTTTGGTCGAAACAGCCCTAGTGTGAACCCGGCTTTATGGAAGCAAGAAAATCTTGTTTCTGTAGCCCGTTTGCCCAAACTGTTTGGCCGAAACAGCCCTATAGTCTGAATCCAGCTTAGGGAAACGTAAACTGCAGAAGGCAAACGTAAAAGTAACGAAAAAGGCCAAGTAAAGTGAAGTGAAGAACCTGTGGTGTTAAGTGCTGGGCAGTGCTTCCACTTTGCAGGGAAATTCCCTCAAATAGGGAAAATAGGGAAGAGGGAAAGGGGAAAATAGAGGGAAAAATGAATTTCCGAATGTAGCTTTACTCAGTATCACGAAGGGGCAGTGCTTCCACTTTGCAGGGAAATTCCCTCAAATAAGTAAAATGGGGAAGAGGGAAAGGGGAAAATAGAGAGAAAAATGAATTTACGAATGTAGCTTTCCTCAGTATCACGGAGGGGGGAAAAGGGAAACCCATATTTTCAAGCGGAGGGGGGAAAAAGGGGAAAAAAGGGGAAGCACTGGCGCTGGGTTACCTCGATTTCACCTCCGAAGGGCCCACATAGCCAAAAACCTTTTCCTCTTCTCTTATTTTCTGTCTTTCATTCATTCTTCTTCTTCCATCCATTCATCCATCCATTCTTTGTTTCTTCTCTCCTTTCTTCTTCTTCTTCTTCTTCTGCTGCTTCTCTGTCCTGTTAGTATATTATTGCTATCCATTATCATTTATTATTTAGTATTATACATCTTTCTACTTCACCGGATTCTTTCTTCGTTTCTTATTCGTAATCTTCGTCCATCCATTCATTCTCCTTCTTCCATCCATTCATCCATTCTTTGTTTCTTCTCTCCTTTCTTCTTCTTCTTCTGTTTCTTCTCTGTCCTGTTGGTATACTATTGTTATCCATTATCATTTCTTACTTAGTATTATACATCTTTTCTTAGCTGTGCCTCTACTTTACCGGATTCGTATCTTCTTCCATTCTTCTTCCATTCCATTATTCGTAATCTTCTTCCATTCATTCATTCAGTATTTGTTTTCTTCTCTCCTTTCTTCTTCTTCTTCTGCTTCTCCTCTGTCCTGTTAGTATATTGTTACTATTCATTATCATTTATTATTTAGTATTATACATCTTTTCTTAGCTGTGTTTCTTCTTTACCGGATTCTTTCTTCGTTTTCTTATTCGTAATCTTCTTCCTTCCATTCGTTCTTCTTCTTCCATTCATTCATCCATTCTTTGTTTCTTCTCTCCTTTCTTCTTCTTCTTCTGCTTCTCTGTCCTGTTAGTATACTATCCATTATCATTTATTATTTAGTATTATACATCTTTTCTTAGCTGTGTTTCTTCTTTACCTTTGTCTTCGTCTTCCACTTTCTTGTTATCCTCCATCTTCTTTCTTTCATTCATCCATTCTTTGTTTCTTCTCTCCTTTCTTCTTCTTCTTCTTCTGCTTCTTCTCCGTCCTGTTAGTATATTATAGCTATTCATTATCATTTATTATTTAGTATTATACATCTTTTCTTAGCTGTGTTTCTTCTTTACCTTTGTCTTCGTATTCCACTTTCTTGTTATCCTCCATCTTCTTCCTTTCATTCGTTCTTCTTCGTCCATCCATTCATCCATTCTTTGTTTCTTCTCTCCTTTCTTCTTCTTCTGCTTCTCCTCTGTCCTGTTAGTACAATATTGCTATCCATTATCATTTATTATTTAATATTACACATCTTTCTACTTCACCGGATTCTTTCTTCGTTTTCTTATTCGTAGTCTTCTGTCTTTCATTCGTTCTTCTTCTTCCATCCATTCATCCATTCTTTGTTTCTTCTCTCCTTTCTTCTTCTTTTGCTCCTTCTCCGTCCTGTTAGTATAGTAGTATATTAGTATCTTCTTCTTCCTCTTCTTCATCACCTTCTTCATATTCTTCGTTATCAACGCTTCTCCCTCTTCTTCTTCTTTGTATTCTTCGTTATCATCAACACCTTCTTCTTCTTCCTCCTCTTCATCATCTTCTTCACATTCTTCGTTATCAACTCTTCTCCCTCTTCTTCATTATCAACTTTTCTCTCTCTTCTTCTTCTTCTTCTCCTTCTCTTCTCCCTCTTCATCATCACCTCTTCTTCTTCTTCGTTATCATCAACATCTTCTTCTTCCTACTCTTCATCACCTTCTTCATATTCTTCGTTATCAACTCTTCTCCCTCTTCTTCATCCTCTTCACATTCTTCCTATTTGATTCCTCTGGATTATCACCACCTTCTTTTTCCTCCTTTTCTTCATCACCTTCTTCTTCATACTCTTCGTTATCACCTCTTCTTCTTCTTCACATTCTTCGTTATCATCATCACCTTCTTCCTCTTCATCATCTTCTTCTTCGTCTACTTCTTTATCCATATCTTCGAATATAAGCCATACACGCAGAGTTTCCACTTTCAATTCCCCCTTTTCCCCTCTTCCCTTATTTTCCCCTCTCCAGACTAGAATTCACGGCTATACTTCCAGATTTTTCCTTTTCCCTCTTCCCTTATTTTCCCCTCCAGACTAGAATACACGACTGCAGTTCCAGATTTTTCCTTTTCTCTCTTCCCTTATTTTACCTCTTCAGAACCTATTTTCCCCTTTTTCAGGGAATTTCCCTGTAAAGTGGAAACACTGCATACACGTGCTGCTTCTCCTGCTCGGTTTCTTCTTCTTCTTCATGGCCACTTACCTGTAAAACACCAAGAACATTGCACGAAAGGAAAAAATTACATTATAGACAAAAACTGAACCTTAAACCTGTCATTTAGCTCCATAAGCCGCCATTTTCTCATTTTTCCATTCATTTTCCATCATTTCAACAGAATTATAATGAAATCAGAAGATGAAATATCAATTTAGTTTCTAATTTAATAATGATTCGAGATATCTGTCGTATGTGTGGACAGACCGTTGTTGGGATAGGGAATAGTTGGATTCTGTCCACGTGTTCGACAGATTTGTGTTCTTGACTGATATAAGTCAAATTTTAATAAAAACCTGCAAATAGTTTATATCTGTCGTACGTGTGGACAGACTGTGGTGGGGGTAGGGAATAATTGCATTCTGACCACATATTCGACAAATTCAATGTTTCAACAAAAATCATACAAATCTGTCAAATGCGTGGACAGTCTACAACAAGCCTATGCATGTTCCGCACACTGTCCACGTATTCAGCAGATTTGTCACATATCTTCCCTACAGCAATAAATAATAACAGTTAAAATTTTTATTTACAATAAAACTAATCGTATTTTGTTGCCGAACCCGTTACGACATGTGTTTGATTCTCGTGGACGATCCATAACTCGCGACATGTGAGCAGCACGGAGCCAATCCTTTTCTAAAAGTTAAATCACATTTATTGCAATCTGTTTTCTGATCTGATATGGTTCGAAATAAAAATTTTACCTTTTTTGTTTTGTTTTTCCTTGTTTACAAGTACGGCATATGGCGGCACAAGTTCGCGCATTAACCCACTTCTTGAAATACACGCGAAATCTTTTCCGTGGATCAACAAATGCGTGAAATTTATTTCGCTTGCAGCATATGGCCAAAACTAAATACTCTGAACTGCGTTCATTAATCATGCTATTCAGCGTTAATTAGTTTTTAATGAATTTTAATAGCGATCCTTTCTCAGCCTTAGCGTAAGGACCATTGTTTTGAAATCGAGTGCAGCGTTGCCAGTTTTCTTTAATTCTAATTAAAATTTACATAATTAAATATCAATAATATAACAGATTGCCTATAAAATTTACAAATTTATAAATTTTGTTAGTTATTTTTATATTTTTAATCTACAAAAATATTTATTTTTATAAATTTTATGATACGATATAATAAATATAAAATATTATTTTAATTTAGAATGTGCAGCGTTCTCAGATTTATTTAATTTACTTTAAGTTTATATAATTAAATATTAATAATGTAATAACTTATTTCAAATATTTGTGTATTAATTCAACTATTTATATACTTCGATTATAGTTACTATTATTATACTGTTATTATACTTATACTGTTATTATTACTGTTATTATAGTTATATTACTTAGATTATAGTAATATTTTTAATATCTTTAATTTAGAATTTACAGCGTTGTCAGATTGCATTCTATTAAAAATTTTTAATAATATTTCTTTAAATAAATTTAAAGTATTACTTTAATACACAAATCATTTGCTATTTTAATAAAAATTATTCTGACTGAATTTCAGTAAATATAATAATTCATTTAAAATACTTATATATTTACTTAATTATATATTTAGATTATAGTAATATTATTATTCTTTTTTCATTTAGAATTTACAGCGTTGCCAGATTACAATCTATAAAAATTGTTAATAATATTTCATTAAATAAATTTAAAATATTAGTTTAATATATAAATAATTTGCTAATTTAATAGAATTAATATCTTTAACCAGATTGAATAAATAGAATAATTTATTTAAAATACTTATATATTTACTTAATTATATATTAGTAACATTATTATTCTTTTTCATTTCGAATTTACAGCGTTGCCAGATTGCGCCATTAGCGGAGCGCGGGAATTCCAAATGACCCGTAATGCGTCGTAAATAGTAATTCTAGAACAGAAAAACAAACCATAAGGAAAACATAACTAATAATTAATTGTAATTGATTAAATCTACTACTTTACTTATAGTTAAGGAACACTAAATTCATTAATCATAACAAATATTACAATTATATTTTAAATATTGTAATATTTTACCCAGAGGCCATAAGAAATAACGGTTCAACCCAGAGACCAATAAAATAATACTTTTATATGAGAATTGAACAATTCACTCGTTAAGTGTGTGAATTCTGTGGTTGTTTCGTATCAAATGCAAATTCTCACACTGGTCTAGAAGGGAAAAAAAGTGTTGCATGTAAAAAGTCTTTATTATTTTCGAAATTAAATACAAGAAATACAAAGAGAAATGGGGGCGTCGTCCATTGTATTACACAGTAAATCCACAACCAAATGAAATATGCGAAAAATTATACAGTTTCAGATTTTACGGACCAATTGAAACGAAAACGAAATTGGCGGGAAAACCTAATTTTCCCTGGGAACACAGAATTCGGTGTTTCCAAAGTGCAGGGAAATTCCGTGAAAAAGGGGAAAATGAGAACTGAAAAGGGGGAAAAAATAAGGGAAGAGGGGAAAAGGGAAAATCTGATGGAAGTACAACCTTGTATTCTGGTACGCAGGAGGAAAAGGGGAAATAAGGGAAAAGGGGAAATCCGATGGAAGTACAGCCTTGTATTCTACTACGGAGGAGGAAAAGGGGAAATAAGGGAAGATGGGAAAATCTGATGGAAGTACAGCCTTTTATTCTAGTACAGAGGAGGAAAAGGGGAAATAAGGGAAAAGGGAAAATCTGATGGAAGTACAGCCTTTTATTCTAGTACAGAGGAGGAAAAGGGGAAATAAGGGAAAAGGGAAAATCTGATGGAAGTACAGCCTTGTATTCTACTACGGAGGAGGAAAAGGGGAAATAACGGAAATAACGGAAATAAGGGAAAAGGGAAAATCTGATGGAAGTACAGCCTTGTATTTTACTACGGAGGAGGAAAAGGGGAAAGAAGGGAACAGGGAAAAGGGAAAATCTGATGGAAGTACAGCCTTGTATTCTACTACGGAGGAGGAAAAGGGGAAATAACGGAAATAACGGAAATAAGGGAAAAGGGAAAATCTGATGGAAGTACAGCCTTGTATTTTACTACGGAGGAGGAAAAGGGGAAATAATGGAAGAGGGGAAAAGGGAAAATCCAATTGAAGTATAGCTTTGTATTCTAGTACGGAGGGGGAAAAGGGGAAATAAGGGAAGAAGGGAAAAGGCGATATTGAAAGTGGAAACACTGCACAGACTATTAAATAACTACACACAAAAAAACTTGAAAAAGATTTGTGGACATTGATTTTCCCATGTCAATTTTCCCATAAGACTTACCGCATAAACCAATGAGAAAAAACTTTCAGTTTCGCTTGCAAGTCCGTCAAAGATAATTTTTTTTTGTCCACATAAATAGCTGAATCTGAAAGTTTAATCACTTTCCCATAAATCAAAAAGTTTTGTTTTTTTTCCCAAAAACTTTCATGAAATTCCGAAAATACACATCCGATGCTATACTGGTTTAATCGGCTGCTTTCATCTAATCTACACTCACGTTGTTATGCGTGTATCTCAAGAGGAAGTCCGTTACATTACAACCTACCGTTACTTTCTAAATGAATTATTTAAAAAAATTAAAGGTTAATTTGAATGTAATTTTCATAGAATAATATCACTGAATATAATAAGGAAATCTAAACTATAACTTAGTTTGACTGAAAACATTGCTCGTATCCTCAGTTATATTTATTACTGATTGTACATTTAAATATATTTAATTAATACAAAATGTTTCTTTTAATAATTTAAACAGATTAGGTTCGTTAAAACATCAATAAATAATATTTTATTCTGTTTTGTTTGAGAGTTGAGTACAACGCCATCTAGCGGTGAAAACTGAAACTAAGTTGAACATTCACCTCATCATTTACGCAGTATTATTATATATTATTGTACCCTGAATGTACGCGAAGCATGTAATATCACAAAATAAATGTTATATTCCAAATATTTTTAGTTATTCAAGTTTCGCTACAGCGCCATCTAGCGGTAAAACATAGGACTAAATTTAACATGCACTTTATTTTTTCACGTTATACTTACATATTATTATACTCCGAATACACGCGAAGCATGTAATAGTACAAAATAAATGTTATATTCCCAAATTTTTAGTTATTCAAGCTTTTGTTACAGCGCCATCTAGCGGTAAAAGATTGAACTAAATTCAATATTCAGTGTACCGTTTCCGTAAAAATTATATATTATTATTTGTTTAGTATGTATAAAACACATAACAGTATAAAATAGAAGATATTTTCAAAAAAACTTGTATTTTTTTTTCTTCTTGTTGACAAAAAACATCGCAACTCACAGCACAGAGGAGACGAACCAGAGACGACACACGTAGCACTTTTGTGTGAAAGATTTTTTTTTTTTGGTCAGTAACCAAAAAACCAAAAAACTAATCCAAAAAAAAGAAAACTTCACTGAAATCGTGAAAGAAAAAGAAAAACAAAAGCAGCCATTGTAGATTTGAAACCAATATCAAAGTCATGGCGGCTAAGACAAAAAAAACATGGAGGCACTTTTGTGTATCTTTTCTTCAATGAAAATACACACACAGCACAGAAAAACAAAAGTTTTTGGTCCTTTTCTGACCTTTTTAGTCTAAAAACTTTCAACTATGTTCAAAAATTTTTATCAAATCCAAGTCGAAAAAGAAACTAACTTTGCTTAAAAAAAAGTAACTGAATTCCACAATTAGACGTTCAATTCCAAGTAGTTCGTTAAGAATTTTTCAGTTTTCAGTACTCAAGGATTTTCTCTGAATTTTTTTTTTCGTAACTTTTTCCAGTGGACATCTTTCAACTTATCACAGTCTTTGACATTTTTTTCAATGGCCGAAAAATAATCTAAGTTCATATTTTATTCATTGGGGACCGAAGTTTTGTAGATTTTGAATCAAAATGTTTGGGCAAAAAAAGTTCAGAGCAAAAATCCTTCAGTACTGAAAAATTAAAAAATTCATTTCCCGCGCTTTTCCAGGGATTTCCCGGGCGTGGGAAAATATGGGAGAGCGTGGGAAAAAAAATTTTTGTGGGTTGTCTTGTGTTGGGGACTTAGAATGGCTGCTACTACACATCACGGAATTTAGAGTGCTAGTTTTCAGTTAGCACTAGTTTCAAAAAAAAAAATCAGCTTGGCTTAAAAACTAAATATACCGTAACCCACACAATCGATATCGTCGATACACATCGTTAGAGATCGATTGTTAATTTCTATATCGATACAAAACTAACACTAGTTGTAAATGCATTTTTAAAAAACATACACCGGGACCATTAAGAACAAAGAACCTTACTTTTCTAATGTCTAATAACATAGAAAAAAAAACACTGAATATTTCAGTATGTGTCTTTGAAAAATTTTCTTTCTGTTTTTTTTTTCACGCGGTTTTTCAAACGGCTTTTTTGCTGTTGCAGCTATCAAGTTGGATAAAAAGCAGAAAAATTTTTGCTGCTCAGCAGCGGATCCTCTCGGTTTTTGAACCGTAGCCGAACCGGAAAAAAATCTGAAAATTTTTTTATTTTTTTTTTCGCACAACGCCTTGGTTTCAAATGGTAAAAAAAGACTTGCAAAAAAATTTAATGATATCGTCAATTTTGTCACATGTTAAGTCTCTTTAAGAGACTTTTTGTTTCTGCAAATTTTTGTTTGCTTTTAGCAAATTATTATTTTTTTTAGCAAAATTTGTCTTTTTGCTGGGGCGTTTTAACGCATTTCAATCACCAGGTTCTTGGTTGCACAGCGTAGATCAGTTTTCTCTTTTAAGTTTTTTTTTTCCCCCGCCAAGTTTGTAGAACTTCTGGGAAAAGTGTTTTATGTCATATGTGTGGACAGGTGTTTGGAGAGATAGTCGGCTCTAGCGAAGGTCTTGCCGCACGATTCGCAGCGATAGGGTCGCTCGCCGGTGTGGATTCGCAAGTGGCGGTTCATGTCGCTCTTGCCGCCGAAAGCTCGTCCGCAGAACTCGCACTCGAACGGCTTCTCGCCCGTGTGCTTGCGGATGTGCAGCTTGAGATTCTCCTTGGCCTTGAAGCCCTTGCCGCAGTAGGGACACAAGTGCGGACGCGCCGGATCGTAGTCGGCAGGCGGAGGAGGAGGCGGTAGCGGCACCGACGACGCGGAAGCTCCTGCCGCGCTGTGAAGACTCGAGCTCTGCAGAGGAACTAGGTTCGGAATGAAATCTTTGCTGTGGACCCTGGGGCGATCCTCGGACTTCAGGGACTCCAGCGTTTCGTCGTGGTGTCGCTGAGCCTGTCGCAACTGCTGCCGTAAAACCTCCTGCAGTCCGGAAGGTCCCGGAGCGCAGTCTTCGTCGCTCTCCATCGCTGAAGGCACGGCGCTTGGAATCGTCGAGTCGTGAAGTTTCAAACTCTCCTCGCTGGCGAACTTTGCCGGGCGAACCGCACCTACCATCATCGTCTGGTGTTGTTGCTGTTGTAGTGGCTGCTGAGTTATTCCGGAATAGACTTGATCTAGTAGCTCTCTGTCCTGGTCTTCTGAATCTTCCGGAGAGGAGGGTCTGGTTTCTATCTCTTGTTTGATGGAGATGGTTGCCGTCGCGTTGTCTAGCGTCTCTGTCGCAGGGTCTGGACGACAAGCTGGCGGAGGGGAGGCGTTTTCGCTGCGGTTGTCCGCGTTGTAGAGTTCGAATCCGCCGGGGTCTCCGCTCAAGTACTGCTGCGGGAAGACGGGGTGTGGCTTCTCCACCGAGTGGTTGAGTCTGTGCTTCTCGAACGACTTGAGATACTTGAACTGCATCCCGCAGATGTCGCAGCGAAACGGTTTGTCGCCTGGAAGCTTCGCCGTATGGTTCTGTTCCTTGTGTTTAGTGAAGGCGGACAGGTACTTGTAGCACTGTCCGCACTGCTCGCACTTGTACGGCTTTTCCCTCGAGCCGAGCGTGAAGCCCACGCCGACGTGAGACTCAATCAGACTGACGCTGGACAGCGGCCTGCGGTACAGCAGGCCAGGGTCTCCGTCCGCTTCCTCGTCAGCATCGAAGCTCCGCGCGGAGGAGGAAGGCCCCGGTCTCGGGCTGTTGGTCGCTGACCTGCTGACCGGTAGCCCAGCCAATCGCTTTCTGGTATCGTACTGCGCCGGAATGATCGACAGATACGGAGCTGAGATATTACTGCTGTGAGATTTGGCTCCGAACGCGGATCCGGAATTGCGTACGGCGGATATCGTCAGTTCTTCCGGGACGTGACGCTCGCCGTGGTCGGACTGGGGATGTTCTTGGCTTCCCGCAGAGTTGTCCAGCGTCCGGAAGGGGACGTAGCGCTTGCGGCGCTGCAGTTGGTGCGAGGAAGCTTCGGCTGCGCTGGTGGAGGGAAAGATGTCGACCGAGTGCTGGTCCGTCCGCCGCCGCTTTCTGCTGTTATAGGCTTCGGCGAGTCCGGCCGCGTAGTGCCGGTCGCTGGAGAACTCGCCGCTCGGGTGGGTGTAGTCGCCCTCCTGGATGACGACTTCGGCTGCTGGCAGTTCGTCTTCCGAAAACTGGAATAACGTCAATTGATAAGTTAACACGATTCAATAATTTAATATTATTTAATAGTTTATATGAATATATTAAGAAATAGTTCACGAATACTATAGTAACTCTTATTGAGAAATACCAATAAATAGTTAATAATACTGACTATAAGAGAATCATTGGTTAGTATGAATACAGAATTCAGTATTGCGAAATTTTATTCACAATTAATATAATATTATTTAACACTTAATTTAATATTAAAAATAAATTACTATAACTTATAACTTACTAACAAGGGGTCCGAAACTCCCAATAATCCGTACACCTGGGTCATGTTATCGCTGTTATCAACCCATTATCTCCGTGTTATCATGTGTTATCAAATAATCCTCTTACACTTTTCCTCAGAGTTTCGGACCCCTTTCTTGCTACTTACTAATACTAATACTAATACTGATGCTAAGACTGGAAAATAGTTAGTAATAATTCTAAAACATATTAATTAACTATTACTCCATAATGAGGGATTTAAATTTTGTATAATAAATATTATATTCCACAATAAAAGTTATTCAGACATGATAAGAATTCGTCTGGCTATTTGTTCTATGGGGCCATACATCATTCCTATGCAAACCTAAACCCATTAGTATTATCCTATCAATAAATACCAATCAATAACTTAAATGGATAAAAATTAATCGATATCTAGTTTTCCAATATCAATAGTTTGGTTACCGGTATATCGATCGGCGAACAAAAGTATCGATATATCGTTCAAATACCAATACTATGCGATTCAAACATTCCGCTATCGATATACTAGATAATCCTAGTTCAATAATATCAAAAGACTATTGATAAGGCCTGATCAAGGGGTCCGAAACTCCTAATAATCTTCGTACACCTAGGTCATGTTATCCCCATGTTGTCATGTGTTATCAAATCTTCGTACACCTAGGTCATGTTATCACAGTTATCAACCTGCTACCTCCATGTTATCTCCGTGTTTTCACATGTTATCAAATAATCTTCGTACACCTAAGTCATGTTATCAGTTATCAACCTGCTATCTTCCATGTAATCCCCGTGTTTTCACATGTTATCAAATAATCTTCGTACACCTAAGTCATGTTATCAGTTATCAACCTGCTATCTTCCATGTAATCCCCGTGTTATCATATGTTATCAAATAATCTTCGTACACCTAGGTCATGTTATCACAGTTATCAACCTGCTACCTCCATGTAATCCCCGTGTTATCATGTGTTATCAAATGATCTTCGTACACCTAGGTCATGTTATCACAGTTATCAACCTGCTACCTCCATGTAATCCCCGTGTTATCATGTGTTATCAAATGATCTTCGTACACCTAGGTCATGTTATCACAGTTATCAACTTGCTACCTCCATGTTATCCCCGTGTTATCATATGTTATCCAATGATCTTCGTACACCTAGGTCATGTTATCACAGTTATCAACCTGCTACCTCCATGTTATCCCCGTGTTATCATGTGTTATCAAATGATCTTCGTACACCTAGGTCATGTTATCACAGTTATCAACCTGCTACCTCCATGTTATCCCCGTGTTATCATGTGTTATCAAATGATCTTCGTACACCTAGGTCATGTTATCAAAGTTATCAACCTGCTACCTCCATGTTATCCCCGTGTTATCATATGTTATCAAGTGATCTTCGTACACTTTTCCACGTAGTTCCAGACCCCTTGGGCCTGATAACAAACCTACAACTTCTATACGCCCTGATAACAGACGATAGCAACATTTAAGTAATCGATATAGTACTGAATAAGGAATCGATATGAAATACTAGTTTCGATACATCGTAAAACCCTGCTTTAATAACATTAGATAACAAATTCTACAACTACTGAACACGCTGTTAACATATAAATAGCACTAAACGTAGATAGCACTGAATACTGAATCCGACTGAATCGATATGAAACTTCAGTATCGATACATTCTACGATCCTGGGTTTGCAACATTTAAGACTATTGATAAGCCTTGATAACACACTAACACAGTTCTTAACAATCTGCTAAGATAGAAATAGCACTAAACGTGGATAGCACTGAATACTGAATCCGACTGAATCGATATGAAATGTTAGTATCGATACATGAGATAACCCTCATTTTATTACGTTTCAGAGTGTTGTTAAGGCGGATAACAAACTGCTACTTATTAGCATTAATTGCTACTTACTGCAACTTATACTGCTACTTATTATAGCAATAGCACATAAGTAATCGATATAGTACTGAATAAGGAATAGATATGAAATACTAGTTTCGATACATCGTAAAACCCTGCTTTAATAACATTAGATAACAAACTCTACAACTACTGAACACGCTGTTAACATATAAAGAGCACTAAACGTAGATAGCACTGAATACTGAATCCGACTGAATCGATATGAAACTTCAGTATCGATACATTCTACGATCCTGGTTTTGCAACATTTAAGACTATTGATAAGCCTTGATAACACATTAACACACTTCTTAACAATTTGCTAAGATATAAATAGCACTAAACGTGGATAGCACTGAATACTGAATCCGACTGAATCGATATGAAACTTTAGTATCGATACATTCTACAATCCTGGTTTTGCAACATTTAAGGCTATTGATAAGCCTTGATAACACACTAACACAGTTGTTAACAATCTGCTAAGATAGAAATAGCACTAAACGTGGATAGCACTGAATACTGAATCAGACTGAATCGATATGAAGCTTTGGTATCGATACATGAGATAACCCTAGTTTTAGCACGTTTCAGAGTGTTGTTAAGGCAGATAACAAACTGCTACTTATTAGCATTAATTGCTACTTACTGCAACTTACACTGCTACTTACTATAGCAATAGCACATAAGTAATCGATATAGTACTGAATAAGGAATCGATATGAAATACTAGTTTCCATACATCGTAAAAACCCTGCTTTAATAACATTAGATAACAAACTCTACAACTACTGAACACGCTGTTAACATATAAATAGCACTAAAGGTAGATAGCACTGAATACTGAATCCGACTGAATCGATATGAAGCGTTAGTATCGATATATTCTGCAATCCTGGTTTTGCAACATTTAAGACTATTGATAAGTCTTGATAACACACTAACACAGTTCTTAACAATCTGCTAAGATAGAAATAGCACTAAACGTGGATAGCACTGAATACTGAATCAGACTGAATCGATATGTACCTTTAGTATCGATACATTCTACAATCCTGGTTTTGCAACATTTAAGACCATTGATAAGCCTTGATAACACACTAACACAGTTCTTAACAATCTGCTAAGATAGAAATAGCACTAAACGTGGATAGCACTGAATACTGAATCAGACTGAATCGATATGTACCTTTAGTATCGATACATTCTACAATCCTGGTTTTGCAACATTTAAGACCATTGATAAGCCTTGATAACACACTAACACAGTTCTTAACAATCTGCTAAGATAGAAATAGCACTAAACGTGGATAGCACTGAATACTGAATCAGACTGAATCGATATGAACCTTTAGTATCGATACATTCTACAATCCTGGTTTTGCAACATTTAAGACCATTGATAAGCCTTGATAACACACTAACACAGTACTTAACAATCTGCTGAGATAGAAATAGCACTAAACGTTGATAGCACTGAATACTGAATCCGACTCAATCGATATGAAGCGTTAGTATCGATACATTCTACAATCCTGGTTTTGCAACATTTAAGACTATTGATAAGCTTTGATAACACACTAACACAGTTCTTAACAATCTGCTAAGATAGAAATAGCACTAAACGTGGATAGCACTGAATACTGAACCCGACTGAATCGATATGAAATGTTAATATCGATACATGAGATAACCCTCATTTTATCATGTTTCAGGCTGTTAAGGCTTGTTAACAAACTGCTACTTATGAGCTCACGTATACTAGTACTTGGTAACAGTATGTAAGTAATCGATATAGTACTGAATACAGACTCGATATGAAACGTAAGTATCGATTGGTTGCGATCCCTTCAGTGCTATTGGGCCCAGGGCCAGACAAAAGGCCTAACAAAAAATCGTCTACGTTTGTCGACGTATAATTCCTTCGACAATTTTTTTACGCTGCTGTCCTACATTTGCAGCCCACCGAGGCCATTGCACAAAAAAGGCTCAAGGCTCGTACTCACATTCGGTTATCAGCTGTTATCAACCTGTTATCAAGTGTTATCAACTAGTTATCAACTTGTTATCAATAGAACTGTTGGGGGTTTAGACACTGGAGTGGAAGATCAAGGGCTTGTACTGGTGTTATCAGCTGTTATCAACCTGTTATCAAGTGTTATCAAACTAGTTATCAACCTGTTATCAATAGAACTGTTAGGGGTTTAGACAGTGGAGTGAAAGATCAAGGGCTTGTACTCGTGTTATCAGCTGTTATCAAGTGTTATCAACTGTTATCAACAGACTTGCTAGCGTTTTAGACACTGGAGTCAAAAATCATGGGCTTCTACTCGTGTTATCAGCTGTTATCAAGTGTTATCAACTGTTAACAATAGAACTATTAGGTGTTTTAGACACTGGAGCCAAAAATCAAGGGCTTCTACTCGTGTTATCAGCTGTTATCAAGTGTTATCAGTTGTTTTTTTTTGGGTTGCTATCTCGGTAAATGGGGTTAAATAAAAAATGCTAGGCCTGTGCTGCGCTTATCTGAAGGCCGTTCCAGTTTTTTTTTCGTGTTTTTTCTTATAACGGTATAGCCATAACAGGACGGGGAAAAAATAAATTACTAAAATAATCTGAACGGTTTAAGAAAATATATAAGTTGCCATTACCAAACAAAATGAAAGATAAAATAAAATAAAAAGCTCGAAATGATATAAATAGATTAAAGAAATGTAATTGAATTAAATAGTATAACTATAAAAACTAGAGAATTTGAGGAATAAAATAATTAAGTTAATTAATTTGAAGAGTAATAATATTATAGTTAAATTGAGTTGGCTACTATTGGTTAATTGTTTCTAGTTTGTAAAATGTTTTACTCATCGAATTTGAATATTAATAATAATAATAATATTTAATAATATAATATATAATAATATATAATATAATAATTAATATAATAATAATAATAATTATAAAAATAATTTATGTACTGAATATGTTGTTATAATAATTGTTTTAGTAATTGATTTTGACAATACAGGTGTCGTGTTTTTTAGTGAAATAGGAATAAAGGTTAGGAATAAGAATCAGAATTTTGGAACTGAGACTAAGAATCCTAGAACTGAGATTAAGGATCTTGGAACTGAGGCCAAGGATCATGGAATTGAGGCAAAGAGTCCTAGAAGTGAGATTAAGTATCTTGAAACTGAGATGAAGGATCATGGAATTGGGACTAAGAATCCTAGAACTGAGACTAAGGATCTTGGAACTGAGACTAAGAATCCTAGAACTGAGCTTAAGGATCTTGGAACTGAGACTAAGGATCATGGAATTGGGACTACGAATCCTAGAACTGAGCTTAAGGATCTTGGAACTGAGACTAAGAATCCTGGAACTGAGACTAAGAATCCTAGAACTGAGATTAAGGATCTTGGAACTGAGATTAAGGATCTTGGAACTGAGAATAAGGATCATGGAACTGAGAGTAACACAACGTTCACACTTCGTACTCTACTGGAATAAGTTGAAGGAATAGTTATCTCGTCCCTATGTGGTTTATCCTCAATCGGCCATTTACACTAGAATAAGTCTTGGAGTGTGAACAGGGTGTAAGAATCTTGGAACTAGGATTAACAATCTTGGAACTGAGACTAAGAATCCTAGAACTGAATCCAATAATCCTGTAGCTTTGGATTAAGAATTTTGGAACTGAGGTTTGAGATTTCTAGGACGTTCTAGAACTGAAGTAAGAATCCTAGAACAGTGACTAAGAACCTCGCAACTGAGATAAAGAGTCCTGAAACTAGAACTGAGAATTCCTGCAAGTTAGTCAAAAGAACCTTATACCTGAGACTATGAACCTTGGAACTGAGACTGAGAATCCTAGAACCGAATCTAATGATCACGTAGCTTTAAACTGAGAATTTTGGAACTGGGGTTTGAGATTTCTAGGACGTTCTAGAACTGAAGTAAGAATCCTAGAACAGTGACTAAGAACCTCGCAACTGAGATAAAGAGTTCTGAAACTAGAACTGAGAATTCCTGCAAGTTAGTCAAAAGAACCTTATACCTGAGACTATGAACCTTGGAACTGAGACTGAGAACCCTAGAACTGAATCTAATGATCACGTAGCTTTAAACTGAGAATTTTGGAACTGGGGTTTGAGATTTCTAGGACGTTCTAGAACTGAAGTAAGAATCCTAGAACAGTGACTAAGAACCTCGCAACTGAGATAAAGAGTTCTGAAACTAGAACTGAGAATTCCTGCAAGTTAGTCAAAAGAACCTTGCACCTGAGACTATGAACCTTGGAACTGAGACTGAGAATCCTAGAACCGAATCTAATGATCACGTAGCTTTAAACTGAGAGTTTTGGAACTGGGGTTTGAGATTTCTGGAACGTTCTGGAACTGAAGTAAGAATCCTAGGACTGAGACTAAGAGCCTCGTAACTGAGACAAGGAACCTTGCAACTGAGATTAGGAATCCTAGAGCTAAGTAGGGCTCAGTTAGGACTCTTATGCTTTTAATCGCATACTCCAATGGTGTTATCAATCTATCATGATATCTGTACGCTTCCCTACCAAACTAGAATAAAATTCGTCAGCATTAGCGTTGATGAATATGTCAAGCAGCACTTTCTTATGGCTCATATCCATCAAACTTCTTCCTGGTAGGGTAAAAATAGGTTATATCTGTCTAACCTTTAAACAAAATGTTAAAATCTGTTATCATTCCTATAACGTTCCCTAGCATAATGTCAGCACTCACGTTCATGAATATGCCTCGCACTACTTTCTTACGGCTCATATTCACCAAGCATCATCTTTGGTAGGAAACTGAAATAATTTTTCGTAATCCCGTATAATCATTCCTAATCCAGATCCCTACCACAATGTCAACATCTACGTTCATGAATATGTCCCGCAGTACTATCATTGGGTTCATATTCACTAAGCATCATCTTTGGTAGGAAACTGAAATAATTTTTCGTAATCCCGTATAATCATTCCTAATCCAGATCCCTACCGCAATGTCAACATCTACGTTCATGAATATGTCCCGCAGTACTATCATACGGTTCATATTCACCAAGCATCATCTTTGGTAGGAAACTGAAAACAAAACCGTACTTTTCCCTACCAAAAATGAGCATTTGTGTTCACGAATATGTCCAGCAGTGATTTCTCACGGCTCATATTCACCAAGCACATTCTCTGGTAGGTGATTCCTCAACTCCCTACCACGAAATTTCTCAATCTTATCAACTTCTTTTCATACAATACATTCACGTATTGATATTCATAACGTCAATGCTTTCCATTCATGACAACTTTTGTCCCTACCAGTCGCTGATTGGTCCGTCGCTGACGGACGCTGTCGTGAATACAAAGCCGTAAGAGAAAACGGTTAGGGAATTTCACGAATTCAAAATCCAAACTTAAAAACTGAAATTTTAATAAAAAAGAAGTTGAAATCTGATCCAGTGCAGATGTGTTCTTTGTTGAAACTGAAAAGCGGACAAAGTCCGAAAATAGTCGCACAGACGTATTATTTGATTCAAACAAAAAAAGATATTTACTTAAAAAAATCTTAATTAATTAGTTATATTAATCTAAATAAACTAAATAATCATGTAAGAAATTATTTACAAATGCAACTATTACTGCACTATCAGTACAAATTAGTAAATTAGCAATTAATTTCCTAGTTACTGTACCTACAACCGTAACAAATATACTATTAAACTATGTACTATTTTATTCAAACAAAAAATTCATTTACTTAAAATCTTAATGAATTAGTTATATTAATCTAAATAAACTAACTAATCATGTAAGAAATTATTTACAATGCAATTATTACTGTACTACTATTATAAATTAGTAAATTAGCAATTAATTCCTAGTTACTGTAATTAATTAATTAATTAAATTAATCTAAAATATCACTAGGAAATATTAATATTATCTTATAAGGTATTAATACTAATACTGAATAGGAAAAAAATTTCAAAAATTTTCCAACTTTTTGTCCAGTGCCTGGGAAACATGGCCGACTAGTGTTGAAAGGGTTAAACAGGGTATGCAATATTCAGTTCTCTTTCTCCCTCCTATTTAACCCTTTAAGATTTCAGGGGTTTGAAAAAAAGTTTTTCAGCTTTTCAGGCGCTTCTTTTTGAGTGTCTTATTCAACTTATTGTTCGGTGTTATTATTTTTGCCCCTTTCTCTCGGTTCTCCTGGCTATTCCCGTTACTCAAAAGGGGATCGGGTTGTATTCAAAGGGGTGCAAGCAGCACATTACTCAGCAGGGGTGATTCAAACGCTTTTTCATCGACTTTTTCACACACACACACATACAAGAGATGTGAACAAAGAAGAAAAAAACTTGGAAGATTTTCATCGCAGAATTGAAAAATTTCTCAAAGCGGATTTCCACCGGTGGGCTATTTGATTTGAATAGAAGTTTTCGGCTACGTGTTTTCATAGAGGGGGTCCAACACATCAGCACTGGAATACTGATGCATTTCACAGTACAAAAACCCGGAAAAAAATTTCAAAAATAGCCAACGGTTTCTATCCATTATTCAAAAAAAAAATCTAACTATTTTACATGTTATATTATTAATCAGTTTATAATAATTAACAATACGTTGATAAAAATATTACCTGGTCTGAGTGGCGACTGCTTTCAGAGTTGGAGTCTGAACCGGAAGAAGATCTGGAAGTCCGGAAGGGCTTCCGGTTCGTTGCGTGAACCGAATTTTCTCCGTGAAGTCCCCGATCCCTGCTGGCATACTGTTTAGCCTAGAAACTTACAATATAACATGAATAATCGGTAAAATTAAGTGGATTTATACTATGTAGTATTGCTGGAGAGCTTCCAGTTCTGCAGGATCGTTTGCCCTGGACAGTAGCCTGGGTAAAGACCAGGGTGTTACTCTCTCAAACGCAGGTCTTCGAGTATCGCTACCATCCGAGCTTTCGTCTTCACTCTCTTCCGTTTCCTCTTCATCCGGAGGCCAGGGAAGAATGTTGGTGTCGCTTCCTTCCTGGTGAAAGTCGTTCCGAATTCTCCGCAGACCGGGGACATCGTTGACGTGTCGCAGGCGATAGTTGCGGTGTCGCTTCTTGTAAGTCTTGCTTCGCACCGGCCGAGACCGATAGGTCATCAGGGGCCGCGCTTCCTCTCGCCGGAGCTGGCGCTGATACCCTCGATGATACCCTTCCGCCCGGAACTGGTTTTCTTCCATTTGGCGCGACTGTGATGTTTCTTCGCTGAGGTCTGCAGCGTTTGCTTCCTGCTGATGATTTTTCGGTGTTTTGGGTAAGACTTCCGCCAGTCCGTTGACTCTTAAGTTCTCTGCAGTTTTGAGGAGAGTGTCTAGTTGTCCGTGCTCTACGTTGACTTCGCCCTTGTACATGAACTGCAGTAAAGTCTTGAGCTCTTCGAACTTTGTGTCTTTGAGGATGATGATCGGGTAGCGTTCTGGATGGCTGACGAAAAGGTTGCGGAAGAACGAGGAACAGGCCGAGAGGACCATCTTGTGGGCCCTCACCGACTGGCCCTCGGCCGCCAGGGTCACGTCCACCAGGTCTTCGTCGTGCAGGAGCTGCGAGAAGACGTTGAGGACGTGGTTCCCGTGGTCCGTCCATCGCAGGCAGTACTGGTCAGAAGTGCGGATCGGGTCCTTTTCCGCTGGTGTCTTGTCCGGTTCCGTGGCTATGCTCGGTGTTCCCCTGCCTGTACCGGACTCAGGCTCGGCAGCCGCCCCGTTCGGGCTGCCCATGTTCCAGCCCCCGTCCAAACCTGCGTATTTCCACAAATATCATTAATATAATCAATACAATGCATGTTTATAGAACTGCTCAATCTATTATTCATATTTTTATACAATCTTTACATATACTTACATTCTAGCTTTTATTATATTTTATGGAACATATGATTTTCCCACGAGGACCAAATTTCGCACAGTCATTACCAAATCTGTTCCCAGGTGGCTAACAATGTTCAGCCGGACCAGATTTGGCGAAGATTTTCCTTCGTGATTTTCAAACATTTCACAGATTGCTAAATATTATTAACTCATTATTTTTAATATAATTAATACACATACAATCCTGATATTATAGCTGTTATTATTATTATTTTTTTTTGTCAGGCAAATATAATAATCTCACGAGGACCAAATTTCGCAGAGTCATTGCCAAATCTGTTCCCACATGGCTGACATATTCTCCCGGACCACATTTAGCAAGAAGATTTTTTACTTCTAACATTTCCCCGGTTAGCTTAAAAATTTCACCAAAAATACTGAATAATTCCCTGAAATGTCCACTGTTTGATGGGAATACGATCATTTTTACTTATTCAGACGGAAGTAGTCGACATTTTTTTTTGTTTTCCTCCCTCTTTGCCTTTGGCTTTGGCTGGTTGTTGAACAATTGAATGGCGTAAAGGGTACGGGGAAGGTTTTGTGAAGGGCTGTGGGAAAAGGGTTAAAAACCACTCATAAAACGCGGGCTAAAAACTCTAAACCCTTTTTCTGATGCAATAAACTCGTGCACGGGCATACAGAAATCAGGAATAAAATATAAAATAAAGAAAAAACCCAGGCCTTTCCATTACAACGAAGGCTACAAAAAAAATTTCCTCGACTAAAAAACTGGCTGCAAACGTGACCTCAATAAGCCGAGGCATGGCTTTTTTTTTCTTCAAAAAACGAATACTTGATAAAAACATCATTTACAAGTTACAGAGATTTGAAATATTGTGTTGAAGAAGAAAAATAAAATTGAAAACTTACCGTTTTACATTCGAGAAAGTCTCTTGATTCAAGTCCTGCTTTGCACTTCTTTTTCAATAGCGGCGGGACGGGGGCTTGGTAGATTCTTCCAAAGACTGAAAATTCTTTGGGTTTTCAGTCCAAAAAGAAAATACAGAGTTGTCAAAAAAAGTAATACGGCTATAAAGAGTTGTTATATTGTCCAAGGCCTAGGCAGTCAAGAAAGTTACGGAGGAGCATTTTATTTTCTTGTGTAAGCCGAGTTCGTAACTTTTGCTACAAGCTGCTGCCGTGCATTCCACAGGACGGCATTGAAGAAACTGGTCAAAAAATGTTGGCCGACACGGAGAGAGAGAGAGAGAGAGAGAGAGAGAAGGCCCCGGCCGCGCGGCGCGTACTTTTTCGTATATCTTCAACAACTGGTGTCTGCGATTGCACTGAGTTCGAGTAAAAAGAGCCACAGAGAGAGAGAGAGAGAGAGAGACCTCCCCCGTTTCGGAATCGATTCTTTGCCTGGGCCGCGTGTGTAAACTTGTCGTCTTTCGCCCTCTTTCGTCTCTCTCTCTCTCTCTCTCTCTCTCTCTGTGGCTCTCTGTGACTCTGTGACTCTAGGCTAGCAGATAGCAAGGCTGCCCGCCGACATAACCAGAATGCAGGAGATTTAAAAAAAACCAAAAGGAAGGAAAAGAGAGAGAAGAGAGAAGAGAAGAGAACAAAAAAATGAGGTATACACACCGTTGGACCCGGGCGGCAGCAAGCTGATTGGAGGCCGTACCACTTGGCTGCCGCCTGGTTCGTTGCAGCCCGCGCCGGGGCCGAAAAAAAAAATCCTTCCCGCCCTTGGCTGGAACCGGTTCCGAACCGAGTTTTACATCATTATCCGTTCAATTTTCCCCTTTCTTCTCATTTCATTCCCAACTTGAAATAAAATCACCAAAAAAAAAATCTTTTATTTTATTTCTATGTCTTATTTTAAAAAAGTCGATAAAATAATTTTACGAAAATATTAAATTGAATTGAAGATGCGGTTCCGAATCCGCTGTGTGCGGATTGCGAACCGCAGCCATTTTTTTTTTTCCTCCATTGAGTTTGGGGCCTTGCTATGTATTAAGAGCTATAAACCTTCAACGGCCCACACGTGTTATGTCTTAATACTTAAAAAAAGCAAAAATATAAAATCAAATTATTAGGAAAATTTCTGTATTGTCCTCCACGTGCCTTTCTCTTTAATAATGTAGTGATACACGATCTGTAAGTTTTCCAGTCTGGAGAAATAAAATAAGCGAGGTCAAATTGATCCAGTCTAGGCCCAGTCTTCTTTTGTGTTTTAATATATACTTTTATTTCTTTTTCTTTTATTTTATTTCACGGCCCTGGTCTGGAATCCATGGTTATCTACTGACAACAAGTAAAATAAAAAAAACACGAGAAAAAAACTAGCACCCATTATCCTGTTCTATCTATAGAAATACATAGCCATTTACTAATAATCGATTTCTTTCGTCGTTAATTAAAACCGTTAAAGTTATTTAATGCTGCTATATATATATATATATATATCACGTCTCCTTTGTATAATCTACACAACAACAAAAAATATCGCGAGACTACAAATCAATGTTTTAATGAATAAGTTGTACACTACTTTCTTGAATTACATGCAATATTCAAACAGCAATCTATTTCTTTTATTATACGTTTATGATACCCAAAAGACCCTGACGTGTCCTGGATACGTAAAATGGCGCTACTTGATTAAATTTTACGTCTCCAAACGTATCGTTTTAGTGGGTAATACACCGTTTCCAGATGCCATCGTAAAACGACCAAGTAAAAATGAGCCCGAACAATTTTTGTAACGTACAAAGGCACTGTAAAAAAAAGGCACCGCAAAAGGCACCGTCATAGACATATGCATAAATGAAGTAAAATCGCAGAGACAAACGTACAATGTCTTGTATATTTAAAAACATGTTTCATCTGAAATGGTTTACGCGCTTGGAAAAAGTCGAGACACTGAGAGGGGACGGAATCGTTTTCTCGCAATACGTTTTAAGTGCACTGACAATCTCGTACAGTTTATTCAAAAACAGATCTGAAAAAGAAGGACAGAAAATTTTGAGAGTTACTACTGCACTAAAAAAGAACCCGCTGCATTTTTACTTCTGTCGTACGTTTCCGATCGTTTACAACAACTTCCAAGCGAAAAACGTCGCGACTATCGTAGTTACGGCAAACGCGGGTTGAAGACTTCCCGAGCCGTTGCAGGCGTCCTGCGAGCAGTAGCATTCTTCCCAGTAGACTCCGTCTTCCTTCACACCCCAGTTGCAGACGCCTGTGACTCCTGTATCAGCGACAGACGCACATCGTCTGATGACTTGTCTCCAGCGTCCGTCCCCTATTCAAAATTTTAGCTCTCGTTTTTCATCAAACAGCCGTGAAATGTTACAATAACTTACAAACAAAGCCTCTGGGTCCTTGCTGGGTAACTTTCATGCAAAACGTTCCTGGAGTTACAGACTCGTCAGAGTTGCAGTCGACGGGAATGTTTTTGGTCGTGTCAAAGCCTCGATAAGCCCCACAGTTATCAACTCCTTTAGGATCATTACTCGAAGAGCATTGGTAGCATTTGATTGCTAAACCTTTTGATAAAATACAACAAAATATTTAACACAGGTGAATCAAGCGGCTCTAGAAACTTATTCTCTTACCCGATCGGACGCAGCAGAGAATAATGGCCAAACTAATTAAGTTGCAAATGGTCTTCATTTTCAGGGTATAGGCGAAAATAACAGAAAACGTACAAATTTAAGCAAATATTTAACAAAAAAACATGGACGGACTTCCCCGCCCTTTCTTTCCAATACAACGCAACGGAAAATCTCACGTTGGAAAACATATTGAAAGTAGTTCCAGTTTCTACCGCTAGAGGGCGATACATTTTCACAAGATTCTATGTAACAAATTCTTCTGTATTAATTAGAAAACAGTTTAATTACCTTACGAAATATAATTGTTTCATTTCCGATTTATGAGAATGAAAAAAAGTTTCAAAGGATTGTCAAAAGGCTTGAAAGATTCGTAGGGGGAAAATAAGAGCTGGGCATTTCTCCCAGGTTTTGAATGTAATGAAAAATCAAGCGGGGAAAAAAGGGGAAAATTTTTAGAAAAATGCAAAATACAAAGGTCGTTTTACATAAGACCCTCGTCTGTGAGAATCTGAGCCAGCGAGGGGACGTCAATGACTCCAATTTCCCCCTCTCTGGCAACAAGGACAGCCTTTTGAAGTGAGCCAAGAGGCAATAGTTGCCTAACTCTTTCCCCAGCGTTCCCCTTGCTTTTTTCCTCGATTCCAAATCCTTTCAGCTTGGTCCAGGAAGCTGCATAGGGCAGCTGGAGAAACTTCTGCGGGATTCTCATGACTCGGCTAGATCTTATGTTAACGCTCTCGCCCTTGTCCACGCAAAGGTACGACGATTGTTCGGCGTCTAGAGCAATGGCTCGGTACCAGTACTCTTCCGCGGGATGCTTCACCAAGCACAGCTCCAGCACCTGCGGCTTGAACGCAGGAACTGGAGAGGCGCAGTACTTTTGTATTTGTTCCTATAGATAAAATAAATAATTATTAATAATATTGATACAGTTTGATCAAAATCGACTGAAAATATTAACGTACTGTCAACTGGTACAACTGCTGGAAGTAATTTTGATCATAGCGACAGATAAAGATGAGGTCCGGCGCTTGAGAGGCGTTCAGGACCATCACTTCGACTTCTTCGTTGTCTGGTAGCGGGAAGATGTCGTCAGGGTTGTACAGGCGCTTGACAACCTGCCATTCCTCGCTTCGGTAATCAGGGATGTCCAACTCTTCGACAGTAGCAGCAGAAGATACAGTGAAAGACTTGGGAAGGTCTACTGATTTGGTAACTGCATCTGAAGAAGCAGGAACAACAGCCGGAGTGGTAAGTGTCATGCTAGGGGCAACGCTAGGGACTGTAGCATCAGGAGCAGAGTTGCTTGCAACAATTTCGGGAGTGTTCGAAGATTCGGCAAGGTCTGATGCTTTGCTAACTGAATCTGAAGATGCAGAAACGGCAGCCAGAGTGGTAGGAACAATGCTAGGGGCTGTAGCATCAGCGGAAGAGTCGCTACCAGCAATGCTGGGAGTAGTGGGAGACTTGGATAGGTTTGATGCTTTGCCAACTGTATCAGAGGGGATAAGAACTGTAGCTGAGGAAGCAGGAACAGCAGCCGGAGTGGTAGGCCTTGTACTAGGAACAATGTTAGGGACTGTAGCTTCAGGGGCAGACTGGCTAGCAACAACACTGGGAGTAGGAGAAGCTTCTTTAGTACAAGGGACCGTAGACAAAATGCTACTAGCAAGGGAAGACTTAGAAACCTTTCCCGAGTCAACAGAAACTTCCTCAAGTGAACAAGCAGCAGCCTTAGGAACTAAATCTGGTTCTGGGACTTCAGGGTTAAATTCATTGATAATTAAATCATTAATGTTCACTCCATTCATTGAAAGTTCGACGAGTGTTTCATCGTCATCTGAAACGACAATCATTTCCAATTCTTGTTCGATACATCCATCGAAAATCGTTTTGATTTCTTCAGGACTTTGATTGCAGCGGTCGGGGACGCGGTTTAGAGCCACTCGCCACAACACGGGGGGATCTCGAGCAGCTGACGGGGAAGTTCCCGCAGTTCGTTCAGCGTTACCTCGCACGAGTTCCCATAGTCCACAAAACGAACTGTAAACTTATTTCGTTCACTACGAACAACCTGCAAGTAAAGTAAATTTTGACTGGTACAGTTATGTTCATAAAAAAGGCTAAAGCATGAGAAGGTTAAAAGTCCTTTTTCCTTAATTTTTTGAAGAATATGATAACATTAATTGACAAAATGCATTAATTTAGTTCAAATACAGTTAATTCAATCTATCCTAACTAAATTTGATGCGTAAATAATTTTGTAAACTGCTTTTTTAAACATGCTGCACCCTTTTTTATGAACTGACTGTACATGCAAGTTAAGTGATGCGTAGATTTAACTTATTAAATATTGCTACCTAAGTTAATATCCACATTTACGCTTAATATCAATTAAATATCACAGCTACGCTTAAATTTACCTGGGCTCGATACCACGCAGAATCTATCGGGAAGAGGCAGCCGTAGAAATCTCCTACTTTCACAGATCCCGCTGCTAACTTAGGAGCGTTCAGCAAACCATCTTCAAGGATTCCTAATTGTCGAAAGTCGGCTTCAAAATCAGCTGCCCTCCAGTGAACGTAGATCTCTCGAAAACTTTCCGCGTGGACAATGGAAGCAGTTCCTGAGGCTACTCTCCTCTTCGTTGAAATGCCAGGCACTTCGCTACAACCCAGACGGCGAGCTTTTCTCTCGCTCACCAGCATGTCGGCCAGCGACTGGTTGTCAGAATTCTGCAGTTCGACGTACGGCCTTCCTTCATCGTTAGTCCCCCGAGACTCTAGTGTTATGGGTTGTTTTGAAGCAAAAGACTCGATTAAAGGAATAACACTGGGGTCCCACCGCTCAGCTGTAGGTTCGACATTGGCTAAACAAACAGCGACAGCAAAAAACGGCACATCACAAAGACTTTCTTCCAGCTGTTTGGCTGTTCTCGAATCGGCACTGACCCTGTTCCCGAAATCGACAAGCTGGACCAAGAGTGAGGATCCGCTGTCGAGGATTTCCAGGATTTTGGCACGGTACCACGTTCCCTGGAACTTAACTGCGCACGGTTGACCCACCAATGGATTAGACAGCAAAGGAGCAGCTTTTAGTGAAAGGTCAAACTTTTCTTGAACTTCTTTAGTTTGGCCGCCCGTGTCCAAGACCTGAAGAAACCAACACAGTCAATCAAATGATGTTATACAAGCAACATGAAAGCAAATTTGACTCAAGTACCTTTACATAGATTTCGTCGGGACTGACAACAGCAGACATTTTAACACGACTCGTTCCTTCAGGCAATTTGATAGATTCTCCATAATAGATTTTCCCATAAGAGATAACTTTCCTATTATCCTCTTCATCCCAGTCTTCTGGAGCGGCTTCGGCTTTTTCAAGCAGGCGACGTCCCCTTCCGACCCCCGGCACGTTCCTGAAACCAGCGTTACCTTGGAACTTACTAGGAGACGTTCTGCTGGACGAGTCGTCCTCTCTCGGCTTGTTGGGAAAAGAATTCGCTGATTTCAGAAAAGTTTTGTTGCCTTGTCGGCCGTGACTGAAATTCTGATCACAGCCCTCATCCCGTTCCTGACTAAAACCTTGATGTGCGGGGTTCTGATTCTGGTTTGAACGAGGGGACCTGTTGGGAGGCTTCCAATCTGCTTGAACGTTCTGGTTCCTTGGGCTGAACGAGTCGCGACCAGTGTGTTGAATGTTACCTGGCCTGTTAGCAGACTGGCTTCCACGACCCTATAATTAATCGATACTATTTTATTGAAATATTTAAGCATCAAGCCTAACTATGTTTGACCAAACGTTAGGGACCTGATCGTTACCATCTTAAAGTTCTTATGCAAATATTACGATATGGTAGTGAACTTCAAGTGTATTTCTTCACCTGGCCTGGGCTGCGTTCATTTTCTGAAAAGCCTCTCGGACGCTGACCTCTGGAATTCGTCCCCGCTTGATGTCCCGGAAATGCTGCACGCTGACCCTCCGAGAACGTCTGACGACTTTGTTGTGTTGCGGGATGTTTAGGATTCTCCGTATAGTGTTGACGAGAGGGGCTAACTGTTGGCGGATACTGAAGAGAGGGTCCAGTTAACGCTTCCCGCAGATCTCTGACATGCTGACGATTAAAGGGTTCTGAATTCTCCCTCTGTTGGTGGACAAACTGCTGCTGCACAGAATTCTAGTCAGAATAAATTAATAGTTAATACAACACAGTCTAGGGCAAAAATAAAACCATCACCAGCTGTAGATAGGGAAAAAATGGTTGGTCTGATTAGTCCTGGGGCAGTAAAATTTCTACTATGATTGGACAGTTAATTGATCGTTGGGACTTTTGTGTCTTCTTATCCAGTGTTTTCACTTACTCGGGAAATTCCCCTGAAAAGGGGAAATAGGGTATGAAAAGGGAAAATAAGGCAAGAGGCGTAAGGGGGAAATTTGGAAGTACAGCCTTGTATTCTAGTGCGCAGGGGAAAACAGAAAAATAAGGGAAGAGGGGGAAAAGGGGAAATTGAAAGAGAAAACACTGTTTCTATCAAAGTAAGTGCTGCTTTTATTGTTCAACACTGTACACAATGCTTCCACTTTTGAGGGAAATTCCCTTTTTAAAGGAAAATGGGAATTAAAAATTAGGAATAAGGGAAGAGGGGAAATGGAAGGATAAAGGAAACTTATAAGTATGACTGTACATACCAGCAATAGATATTTTAAGCAAACCTCTAAATCCTGAAAACAACTAATCATGGAGGGAGAGGAAAGTTTACGTACAGGGAAAAAGGGAAAAATGATACTTTGAAGCGACAGGGAAAAAAGGGAAATCAGAGTCCTCTTGAAGGCAAACAGAAGACTGAAAGTGGAAGCCCTGACTGTACAATACCATATACAAATAAATGTTCAGTGTACCGACTGAAGTGGCTGTTGCATTACTGCTTGATTGCTGTACATCTGCTGACCAGGGTACGAATGGGCGAAATTTCCTGGACCCCGATGCTGAAATTGAGGTCCTAGATTAAAATTATTCGGAAAATGAGGACCTGGATAATTTCCTTGATGTCCTCGCATAGCCCTAGGTTAAAATAAAAACAAAATTTAGCTTTTAACTTGATTGCGACGACTATATCATATTTACGGATCTTGATGATAACGATGATCTTCACCAAAGTTTTGGGGGCTTGCAGGAGGACCTCTTCCGAAACCTTATTAATTAAAACAGAAAAAAAATTGGCTAAAATGTTTGTGTTTAGCTTTGATTGTATGTAGCAAATTACCTGTCAGTTGCACAGAATCTTGCAGAAAATGACCATACATCTGTCCTTGTCCCAATGCTCTGCTCGGTAGCAACGGATTTTGATAAATTTCCAGTTTCAGGAAAAAAACGCGGTTGGTTGTCGAGAGCTGTGATAGCTTCATCCGCTTCTCTGCATAAAGCATTTCTTGGATAAAAGTGATTCTTTATCATAAAATGGGGAATTTACCTTCTCGAATTGAAATGGACGAGTGCATAAGGCCTCCCATTGTTATTCGTCCTTAACTTGAATTGCGTGGCCCCATAAAAATCTCTAATGCCTGCCTCGATCTGGTCCTAAAGAAAAAATGTAATCAATAAAGCTTCCAACTACTGTAAACAAGTAAAAAAGCAAATAATATTGTATCCTACCAAATCGTATTGGCTCTTGTCGTCCAGGTTTGTCACCATGACGACTGTATGATCCTCACGCGGCAGCTGCTTCTGCATGGCACCAAGATTAAACCTGTCCATTTTTTATTGCAACTGCACAAAATTTAAATCCTCCTTTAGTTGGGAGTCATGAAAATGAAGCCAGGTTTCGAATTGCAGGACCCCAGTTTGAGGACTGCGGGCTCGGATAACTCTAATTCAGAAAAAAAAATAAGTTAAAAACATTTTTGTTTGTTGGCATACTCTTACGACTACAGAAGCTTATTAATAACATAAAAAGGATTATTTGGCGAGTAATGAACTTTGCAAACATTTTTAAAGCAAGGTTACCAACCTTGTTCTTAAAGTAGACATTTTCCAGTACATGCCTACGTGTTTATAAAGTGCCACATAAAAACTATACAAATGACTTGCACGCTACAAACTTGATGTATAACATTTGCTGATTTATCACTAATGACATGTACAAACCTGATAACTTGGGAGAAAAAAATTGCAATTGACGAGGTAAATATTATTGTCTTCGAGGTGAGAAAATGGTTCGACGTCTGCTTATATGTTTTGCCGGGAACAGGAAACGGACAAAGCAGCTGCGTTGCCAGACCTACTTTTTAAAAATGCTTTGAAATTTTTATTCATAATTAATATTCATTCAAATTATATGTCCTTTAGCTTACAAAAATATTAAAATTTTTTATACATGATTATATATAAAATAATGTGGGTGAGTTTTAAATGGGCGAGTTGTGAATGGGCGAGTTTTGTATGGGCGAAAAGGATCATGGGCGAGATTCGTTAAACCCGTTGCCAAATTTGACACAAACCTTCCAATTCCAATTGACGCTTTAATACATCCCAATTTTTCAATGATTGAATTCTTCAAATATAAACATGATTAATAAGGAATGTTTTTGCTTTTTATTTAATTTCTCATGCTAATTAAATGCAAAAATTTGACCCAGTTATTGAATTAAAACTAAGTTGAATTATTAATCAACACTGAGACCATTGTTCATACTATATAAAAAGGCTATTTGAGTTAATATGTTACTGAATTGTAATTATGCGTTATTATAACCAGGTACCTTCTTCCGGGACCATATGTTTAGTGTATTTTAGCATAATTAAAATAGAGGAAGGATCGTTATCAGGTTTAAGTTATAAGGCCATATGCTACACGTATAAATCGGCTACTAATAGTTATGTTATCTTTAGCCAGCTATTTGCATGAAAAAAATAGGTTCTTCCAGTTTATAACCAGATGATTTTTTATTATAAGTAAATGAACTTTCATGTGATATTACCTTTAAATTTAAAGATTTCGGATTTAAATTAAAGGTCTTATTATTGTAAGGACACGTGCCAGTCAGGAAACGCTGCTTGAATACTTAGTTGTATATTCTCGTATAAAAATGTTCAGATTATTGTTAAAATACTAGTTTAATGTCCTAAGTTAGAATTACTTGCAAAAATTTGCTTTAATAGTTAAAACTGAACTACTGCGATTTGCGAAGCATATCTATTCGTAGCGCACGCAACTCTAGCGCTTGGTCTGAGCTACACCTGAATAAATAATCAATTTTACTGTAATAAAACGTCTACGTTCATTACTAATTAATTTCAAGTAGTTTTGCGTAGTAAATTAAACGTATATCTGTGTGAATGAATGAAAAAAGTTTGAATAGTTGATAAAATGTCCGCTAGATGGCGTTTGGAAATATCCGGCCTATAAACCGTGAGAACCATAAGTTGAGATCAGACAGAACATGGCGGCCGTGTATTAGGCCAAGTGGCGAGCCCTGAAATCATTTCTCAAGCACAATTTTGTTTTAAAAAAAGAGCCTAGTAAAAAGCTTTTGAACTAGAAGTTTTCCCTTGCTGTTTTGCTGTTTGAACGGCACTGGAAATTTTCGCGTGCGAGCGATTCTTTTCTTACTGAACCCTTGATTTTGGTCGAAGATGCAGAATGTGGTGCAAAGTTCCACTACAGAAAGTGTAGGCAACTGCAGCGTGAAACAACACGAGGTCGACCTGGCACTTGCCAATTCGTCGTCCCACATCTCTACTTCCACCAAAAAGACCACCAGCGCCAACTCCGTCCGCAAGTTCAACAACAACGCCACCCGCAAAGCCCTGGTCGCATGCGCGTCCGGCTCCGTCTCGCAGTCAACTCAGGTCGACCTGCAGCGGAGAGAGTCCGAAGCCAAGCGCAGCAAAGCTCAGCTAATGCCCAGCTCCTCGGAAAGCGACAGTGACGACGTTTTATCAGTAATTCACTCCTTTCCCATTCATACTTAACGATACTCAACTCTAGCCTCTCGAAGTAACTTTGTAACCCATTAAATTGTGTAAACAGTAAACATGACTAAACTAAAACTCGACCAACAAATTTGCAAGTGTCGCAATGCCAGCACACCCATTTACTGAAAAGTTCATCGTTATGGCAGAAAACTTGAATGTGCGATTTTTTTGTCAAAGCGAACAAAGCTGGGTTTAATCAAATGATATCTTGAATGATTGCATAAAACTAGTGTCTGCTTCGTATTTTTCTTAGAAACTCTACATAGAGTCATCAATCGCGAATGTATTACGCAACTCCGTATTGGCGCCCTGGGGGTGGGGGGTGTGGAAATCTAAAACGTTAACATTTACGATTAGTGTAGAACATTTAATTTACTGAATCCGTATCATAATAAAATGTCTTAAACTAAGCTTATTGTATGAATATAGTTGCAAGTATATTGAAAATTCTTATTTGTTTGCAGGTGGAGTCGTTTTTCGTGGAGGAGGAAGAGTCAGAAGGGGGCGAGGGTGACGATTGCCATTGCCCACCCTCATCAGCTTCGTCTACAGCGCCCATTGATACGACGAGGTTCCTGTTAGCAGCAGCAGCGGCTGTTCAGAGCGAAGGCAACCTTGGCGAACTGCAGCCCATAGATCCCAACACCAAGGCGAGGATCGAGGCTCTCTTTGAAGCTGCTGGTATCGGGAAGTTCACTGGGGTTGACAGCAAAGGGCTGGGGGACTCTGATCTGCTGAACAGGCTGACTTCGAGCGTTTCCTCCGCCCTGGACGAAGCAGCAGCTGCTCTGACTCGCATGCGTGCGGAGAACTCTAACATCTACTCGCAAGAGCCACGGTAACACTCGCCAGACTCTTTCAAGACCTTTGGGACAAGGTTTACTAACGTCTTCGTTGTTTTTCAGGTCCCTGGTAGACGCCTGTAACGACGGGGACGTGTCTGCAGTCCGCCGACTCCTTGACGAAGGGCGCAGTGTTCACGAGACGACTGAAGAGGGTGAGTCGCTCCTGTCGCTAGCCTGTTCTGCAGGGTATTACGAGCTCGCCCAAGTCTTGCTTGCCATGCGGGCCAACGTTGAAGACCGAGGGGTCAAAGGGGACTGTACCCCGCTGATGGAAGCCGCCTCTGCTGGCAATACGGACATTGTGCGCCTTCTCTTGGACCATGGAGCTGATGTCAATGCGCAGTCTTCGTCAGGTAACGTATTCGGAGCAGATTTGATATACT